>CANXME010002307.1:1075000-2275000 GCA_948144175.1 Closterium sp. NIES-65 | reverse complement strand
GACTACACTTGGGGCTCTTGGGTTTGCTCCTTCTACTGCCGACCCGTTGCTGTTTCTGCGCACCGACACCTCTTTGCCGCCGTTCTACATCCTCGTGTACGTTGACGACTTGGTCTTTGCCTCTGCTGACACTGCTGGACTTGCCCACGTGAAGTCCGAGCTGCAGAAGAGACACACGTGCTCAGACCTGGGTGAACTGCGCAGCTACCTTGGCTTGCAGATCACCCGGGACAGAGCACAGCGCACCATTACCCTGACTCAGTCGCACATGGTGCAGCAGGTCCTTCAGCGCTTCGACTTCACGTACTCCTCGCTTCAGGCCACTCCTCTGTCTACTCGCCACTCGCTCTCAGCTCTGCCTTCGGATGAGTCCGTAGAGCCGAGTGGCCCGTACCCAAAGCTTGTTGGCTGCCTCATGTACCTGATGACCTGCACACGACCTGACCTTGCATACCCTCTTAGCATCTTGGCATGCTATGTTGCTCCTGGTAGACACAGGCCAGAGCACATGGCTGCAGCGAAGAGGGTGTTGCGCTACTTGTGCAGTACGTCGGGCATGGGGCTAGTCCTTGGAGGGCGACGTTAAGTGGTCCTCACAGGTCATGCTGACGCTTCTTGGGCTGACGACCAGGCTACGCAGCGGTCGTCACAGGGTTACACCTTCAGCCTTGGCTCCGGCTCTGTTTCGTGGCGGTCTACCCGCTCGTCTTCTGTTCTCAGCTCCAGCTGTGTGGCTAAGATCTACGCAGGGGCCATGGCTGCACAGGAGCTACGCTGGCTCACCTACCTGCTGACTGACCTAGGAGAGTCGCCTCGTTCTCCTCTAGTTCTGTACGTAGACAACAAGGCCATGCTGGCCTTGTGTCGGGAGCACAGACTGGAGCACAGAACGAAGCATATTGCTCTTCGCTACTTCCTTGCTCGTGAGCTGCAGCAGCGTGGTCAGCTGCGGCTTGCGTACGTGGCCTCTGAGGCCAGCACTGCTGATATCTTTACCAAGGCACTTCCGCCTTGTGATCATCAGTGCTTCTGTACGATGTTAGGTCTTGTGCCTACTTGGCCTTACTTGCTTACTTCTTGACCTTGCTTGTACTGTGATCTTTCTATACCTGCACTTGCTTGTTTGCCTTTATATATGATCTTGCATGTGAACTGGCCTTTTGGCCTTGCTCTTTTGCTCGTATTGTGTGGTGACATTGTGATCCACCCTGAGCTTGCTTTGCTTTGCTTGACTGGTCTTGTGACCTCTTGTTCTCCCCCACTTTGCCTATGGGGGTGTGTCAAACTCATATTATATAGCTTGTGTAGGCTATAGTGGGGTAGACACTATGGGGTACAGTTTCCTAGGGTTTCCTACTTGTACCCGACTTTGTGCTAGTTCATTTGATTCCTCAATTCTCACAGCATGCGCCAAATAAAGGGGTGCGCTTCTTTTCGAGAGGGACACGGTACTCGTAATGTATCTATTCACTAACCACACTGTTTTATCAAGTCGGCACATCAAATGTTACATTTACTGTAGTGTCACGCACATAGTTGTCAAAACCATATGTTTATATGTGCTAGGCTATAGTGGGGCTAGCCTTTGTGGGTACAACATCTCTGATCAAGAAGATGTTTCTTACCTGCGGCACCAACAACGTCCTAGACGGCTCTGAAGATGACTTGTGCCTTTAGCGCAGACATAACGGTGCAGCCATGTTAGTCGACATGACGGACGGTGTGGCTATAGACGATTACTTCAGCAACAACACAACCTCTACAATTTTTTAGGGCGAACTTGTGGCCATGAAACCTGACCAGATGCATGTGAAACCCATATCTTGCATGCATAGATAAAAACGCTTCATTCTTCTCAATAGAGGTGCATGCGCTTATATTGTATTTGACAAAATTAGCCCTTCACGTATAAACAATAATTGCCTATAAGCGCATTAGTCGGACATAAGTGCATGCGTCAAATAAAGGGGTGCGCTTCTTTTTGAGAGGGACACGGTACTCGTAATGTATCTATTCACTAACCACACTATATTATCAAGTCAGCACTTCAAACGTTACATTTATTGTAGCGTCACGCACATCGTTGTCAAAACTATATGTTTATAATGTGCTAGGCTATAGTGGGGCTAGCCTTTGTGGGTACAACATTTCTGTGATTTCCTACTTGTACCCTCCTTTCCTTAGTCATTTATTCCTATTCAGTACGTTCTTAACATGGTATCATCGAGTAAGCTATGTTCCTAGCATAGTTAGTTGACTAGGCCCCTATCCTTAGCAGGCCACACTTTGCCCTTCCTTGCCCTGCCCCTCGCTGACACGCTGAGCCACACGCTGTCACGCTGCCCTGCCTCACGCATTGCCCTGTGCGCCTGCCCCACGCACTTCCGCAGCCTACTGCATCGCACGCTCCTGCCCTGCGTGCTCTTGCCCCATGCTCTTCTGCGCCGTGCGTGCCGCTGCCTCGCGCCCTGCTGCCCCGCGCATCCCTGCCTGTACGACACTGTGCTGCCTGCCCCATTTCCCAACATGCCGCTGCCTTGCACGACGATGCTTTGCGCACTGCTGCCCCATATGCTCCGCTGCCCTGCGCGCTGCTCTGCAGCACGCCGCTGCCTTGCGCGGCCCTGCCCTGCGCCCCGCTACCGCTACAGCCGCAGCACCTGCTGCTACAACAGATGCCACTGCCCCTGCTGCAGCCACTGCCGTTGCCACATATTCCTCAGCTCTTGCCGCACCCACCGCTACAGCAATTTCAGCCGCCGCCTCTGCCACAGCCGCCGCTTCTGTCGCAGCCATTGCCGCTACCTCTAATGCTACTGCATCTACCGCTATAGCAGCTGCAGCCGCCGCCTTAGCTGCAGCCACCGCCGCTGCTGCCGCTACAACCGCAATCGCCATGGCTACAACTGCAGCCACCACTGTAGCCGCCGCTACAACCGCACCAGCTACAGCCGTTGCCACCGCAGCAATTGCCGCTACAGCCGCAGCCGCCCCCGCTGCATCTGCAGCCGCCGCTACAGCCGATGCTGCCGCTACAGCAGCCACTACATACGCCGCTGCATCCACTGCCACTACAACAGCTACATCCGCTACATCCGCTGCCGCTACAGTAGCCACTACATACGCCGCTCCATCCGCTGCCGCTACAGCAGCCACTACATACGCCGCTACAGCAACCACTACATACGTCGCTGCATCCACTGCTCCTCTGTAGATACTGCACATGGACGTGTGGTGCTCTGCCCACGTCTCTGGGCCGTGCCGAGAGCGCTACTTCCTGCTGGTCGTCAACGACTACACGCACTACACCACGGTGTTTCCCTTGCAGAAGAAGGGAGATGTCCATCTTGTTTTGATCCCTTGGATCTATGTTGTTTGTCGCCAGCTGAGCACACGGTTCCGTGAGGGCCTCCCTGTGCTTCGTCTGCACTCTGGTCGTGGTGGAGAGTTTTCCTCCGGTCTTCTTGAGAAACTTTGTCGTGAGGAGGGCATCACCCAATCGTTCATGCTTTTGGCCTCTTCACAACAGATTGGGATCGCTTAGCGCCGCATTGGCTTGATCATGAAGGTTGTTCGCACCTCCATGATCCATGCGGTTGCTCCCCATTTTCTGTGGCAGAAAAGATTGAAAACGTGGACTAAAATGAAGGACGATTAATGTAGGAAATCACTAGCTTCGTAACGGCTTTACCTGATTTAGAAGGTCACAATCACCAACAGGTCTTAAAACAATGTTAAGTTAAAAAAACTATCATGGTTCTAAAACAAAAACGGAAAATAAAACAAAAAGTGGTGGAAGCAATGGAAAGGAATAATAAGGTACAAGGTAAACAGAAGCAGAGAATAATGACCAAGTGGAAGAAAGAGCACAAGAGAGACGGGAAACTATGAGAAACTTGATTCAAACAATAAGTTAGCAAGAAAGAATAAGGTAGCAAACGCATGTAGAAACCATTCAAGAAAGAAAACAGCGTAATATTGGTAGAACAAGAAAGACGAAAGGAGAGAAGATTGATAAAACAGTAGGCTAAGTGGCCATGAATTAGGGTAGTAGTGGCATGAGACATGAGTGTCGAAAAGCACAAAGTGAAAACCTAAAAACGGGTACTCTCTAAGGACTGCCCCACTGCAGCCTAGCACAACTAACAACATATACAAAAATATGTTCTAACACACCCCCATAGGCGAAGTGGGGGACAACAAGCGGTCACAAGACCAGTCAAGAAAAGCAAACAAGCAAAGCTCGGAATGGATCACGAAGTGACCACACAGTACGAGCACAAGCAAATGGCCATAAGGTCAGTTCACATGCAGAGTTACCAGAAAGTACGAGCAGTACAATGATCGCATGCTAGCAAGAGTAAACAAGTAGGTACAGATATATAGATCACAGTACAAGGCCTAGAAAAGTGCAAAAACGCTGATGATCACCAGACACAACGGCCTTGGTGAAAATATCAGCAGTGTTGGCTCGTGAGGCCACGAAAGCAAGATGAAGCTGACCACGCTGCTGCAACTCTCGTGCGAGGAAGTAACGCAGAGCGATATGCTTCATTCTGTGCTCTTGACACAAGGCAATCACGCCCTTGTTGTCAACGTATAGAACTCGAGGAGAACGAGGCCGCTCTCCCAAGTCGGTAGGCAGATAGGTCAGCTAGCGTAACTCCAGTGCAGCCATGGCCCCCACGTAGATCTCAGCCTCACAATTAGAGCTGAGAACTAAAGACGAGCGGGTAGACCTCCAGGAGAATGAACCGGAGCCAAGGCTAAATGTGTAACCTTATAATGACCGCTAAGTTGCCTGGTCGTCTGCCCAAGAAGCATCTGAGTATCCAGTGAGTACAACAGGATCCAGTCCTCCAAGAACGAGCCCCATCCCCGATGTACTACACAAGTAACGCAGCACCCTCTTAGCAACCCACCAAAACTCTGGTCGATGTCTCCCGGGCGCAACGTAGCGTGCCAGGATGCTGAGAGGGTAGGCGAGGTCAGGTCGAGTGCAGGTCATCAAGTACATAAGGCAACCCACAAGCTCTGGATACTGACAATTCGGCTCTACGGAGTCGTCCGAAGGTGGAGCTGAGAGCGAGTGGCCTATAGGCAGAGGAGTGGACTATGGTGAGGAGAAATGGAAACCGAAGAGCTGAAGGACCTAGTGCACCATGTGTGATTGAGTCAGAGTGATGGTGCACCGTGCTCTCTACCGGGTGATCTACAAGCCAAGATAGCTGCGCGGGTCACCAAGGTCAGTGCACGTGTGTCTCTACGGAGATAACTACTACAACGGGAGCTAGACTACAAGCTAGGCACGGGTGCTCGTGTGATCTCTGCGTTCATTGGTCCTTAGTCGTTTTCCAAGTGCACACACTGCTTGCTAGTTCACGGGGCAAATTGGCAAGAGTTTCACTACAGAAAGTTGACAACAATGGTACAATGAAGTTGTCAAGACAAGACTACATCAAAGCTAGCATTCAGGTTGGTCGATTCCCAGCACAGCATGGTCGACCGCGTTCCAGCACGACTTGGTCGCCCGTGCTCCAGCAGTGCAAAGTCGACGGCATGCCAACGCTGCAGGTCGACGGCGTGCCAGCGTTGCTCCCACAGAACAGCAGCGCACCAGCGTCGCAGGTGCTCGCAGATGATTGGCGCGCTGAGCCTTGTCACATAGATAGCGCATACACCAAGTCAACTTGGCGCTGACGACAACATCTGATCAGCCACGTCGACCTCGGGATACCACCACCGAGGTCGGACTCGCCAACTTCGCCTGGGCGACCGTCGCACTCCTCCGCAGAACCTCGTCACCCAGGTAACCCCGTCGACCAGCTGCTACTGTATGTGCCCGTCGACCTCCCAAGTTGACGGCCACCTCTAGTCGACCTCACCAGGTCGACCACACCCTTGGTCGACCAGCTCCAGGTCGACGTCACTCCTGGTCGACCAGCACTCTTGATCGACCAGCTCCATGTCAACCAGTGCAGTTGTTAGCTGACTACCCAAGTCAGCTACCCGAAATCGGCGTCACCAAGTTGACGCCCGGCTACTCGACGCTCAGCTGCTCGGCATCCTGAATCGAGGTCGACGTCGGCCCCTCCTTCGTCGACCACCAGGTCAGGTTGACCACCAAGTTGACATCATGCCTGGTTGACCAACCACCAAGTCGACCAGCAGGCCTGGTCGACCAACCACCAGGTCGACCAGCAGTCTTGTCAGCCGACCACCCAAGTCGGCTGCAACCCAAGTCGGCGTCACCAAGCCGACGCCCTCTGCAGGTCGACTTCCCAGGCCGACCTCCCTCAAGTCGGCGCCCGTGAAGTGTCCCCCGTGCAGGTCGACCTCCTCATCAACTCGCGCCAGTGCTGGTCGCTTCTCACCGTGAGGCCGCTCCCCAGCTTGCTGCAGGCGAAGGCGATGTCCGGCCTCGACGTCATCGCCCCGAACTGCAGTGAGCCGACCTTCTGCCGGTACTCCTCCTCCTATCACTCCTGTGCCTCATCGTCGTCGAAGGTGAGCTCGGCGTAGGCGTCGACCAAGACCGGCGTCTTCAGGGTGCGTCGGTCTGCTCCTTGTCGATGAAGCGCCTACGCAGCTTGTCGGCGTAGCCCTGCTGGTGCAGCCATAGCTTCCCCGCCGACCTGTCGCGGACGATCTCCAGCCCGAGGTACTTCTCCACCTGCAAGATCTCACGCAGCTCGAAGGCGGCCTCCAGCAGCTCCTTCAGCTCCTTCAGCATCTCGGTGCTGCTTCTGGCAGCGAGCAGGTCGTTGACGTAGACCAGCACCCAGCAGGCCACTCCGTCGTTGCCAACCTTGAATTACAGCGCCTCGTCGACCTGGCTCTTCTTCCACCCAACGTCGACCAGCACGTCGTTGAGCGCCAAGTACCACAGCAGCGTCGACTGCTTCAGTCCGTACAGGCTCTTCAGCAGCTTGCACACCCGGCCGGTTCCGTCGTTGAAGTAGTCCAGCTGGGACATGTAGAGCACCCGGTCCAGCTTGCTCTGCAGGAAGGCGTGACGTAGCTGCCCACCGGCGCAACGTCTCGTCGTAGTCAGCCCCATACACCTGCGTGAAGCCCTTGACGACCAGCCTCGCCTTCTCGCACTCGACGGTGTCCTTGACGTGGTACTTCGTCGTCAACACCCACCGGTTCTTCATGATGTTCACTCCCGGTGGGCGTTTGACCAGCTCCCAAGTGCCCATGTTGATGAGGCTGTGGGTCTCCTCCTCCATGGCGGCCTTCACCGCCGGGCCCTTCCAGCTCGCTAACGCCTCCTTCACCGTCATCGGCGAGATGTCCCAACGGTGCTCGGGGTCGGCATGCATGTCAGGGTCGAGCTCCGGAAACTCCTCATCCTCCTCAGCGCCGTCATACGTCAGGTCGTCGTCGTCCATGTCGTACACTGTGGTGAAGGCAGAAGTGACGAAGAAGTCGGGCGGCCTCCGAAGTCGGCCTGACATCCGGAGTTCAGGCCAAACCTCCACCATATCGCTGTCGGTTGACTTCTCCCCTTCGTCACCGGCTTCGCTGCCCTCGTCGTCCTGCTGCACCTCGGTCGGCTTCTTGGCCGACCTCTCCCCTGTAGTCGACTCCTCTGCCGTCTGCCTGGTTGCCGACTGCTCCGTGGTCGGCGTCACCGCTGCCTGCTCCCCGGGCGGCTGCTGCCCTGCTGGTGCTCTCTTCGTCGGCTTCACCCAAGTTGGCTGCTCCTCCTCGACCTGCTCGACCTGCTCCTCCTCGACCTGCAATCCCACGTTGACTTGCCACTCAACACGTCGGCCACTGGCGATGCCCTTGGCCGGCGCCGAAGGCGACGTCCCACTACTCCCCTCATCGCCGGAGGCAGACATAGGAGTCAGCCCGTGCAGGTCGGCCACGAGGGGAGGGGCAGGGGTCGTAGGGGGAGGAGGACGGACGACCTCGACGTCCTCACCAGTAAGCTCACCGACCTCGGCGAGCAGAGGCGGCGTCGCCGTCAAGAAGTCGGACGGCGGGGTGGTTGGCGTCCGTCCTAACACCGGCCCGTGCTCCGACTTCCACACCTCCAGCGACATATCCTCGTAGAACACCACGTCCGACATGGTAACCACTCGGTTGTCGGCGATGTCGAGGAGCTCCCAGCCCTTGCTCTCCGCCGACACACCGAGGTGAAGGCCCCACTTGGCTTTCGGCTTCAGCTTTTCGCCACGTTGCTGCTCGGGGACCAAGAACTGTGCCATGCAGCCCCACACCCGTGCCAGTGACAGGTCGGGCTTCTGCCCAGTGAGCAGCTGGTACGGCGTTGTCCCCGGCGACAGTGTCGACCTCTCAAGGCAGTTGCGGACCCAGACGGCCTGCCGCAGAGCGAGGTGCCACTAGTGGTGCTACACGCCGATGTGCAGCAGCATCGTCTGCACCGACTCCACCACCGTCCTCATCTCCCGCTCCGCCATGCCGTTTTGCTGAGGGGTGTACGGGCAGGTAAGGTCGTGGACCATCCCCTTGTCGTCCACGAAGTCGGTGAACTTTTTCCCGAGAAACTCCCCTCCGCGGTCGGAGCGAAGCATCAGCACCGACTTCTTCGTCTGCCTCTCCACCAACACCAGCCACTTCTGGAACGCCATTAGCACATCCGACTTCTTGGCGACCAGCCTCACCCACACGTACCATGTCTTGCGGTCCTTGAGAAACAAGAAGTACAAGCTGCCGTCCTTGACAGCCACGCGGAATGGCCCGCACAGGTCGATGTGCACGACGGCCAGCACGTCGTCGGCGTCGGAGCCTTGGTCGGGGAAGGTGTGCCGTGCCAGCTTCCCGCCAACGCACGAGACACACGGTGAATCGGCGCCCGTTGCCGACTTGAGGTCCAGCCCAGTGGCGACCTCCAGCTTCGCCGAGCTCCGTATGATGCCCATGCCGACGTGCGCAAGCCTCGCATGCATCGTGTCTGGCGTGGACTTCGTCTTCGAGACGATCGCCCGCAGGGCCACAACCTCTAGCGTGGGCGACGTCGGCCTCGTTGAGCAGGGACGCCGGTCAGTGCAGAGGACACGCCCGGAGTACATCGCCCGACCGAGCACGCTGCCGAGACGAGCAGCATCCCGTCGCCGTCCTCCTGCAGCTTCACGCCGTGCTCCTTCAGGTAGCCGGACGACAGCAAGTTTGCCCGCACATCTGGGACGTACAGCACGTCGGGGATGAGCACCTGCTTCCCGGCCTCCCCTTGCAGGGCGACGTTGCCGCGGCCCTGGACGTCTTGCAGCGCCCCATTGAAGCCGCGCACGTGCTTGATGGAGCTGCTCGGCAGCAGGTCGACGAAGACTTCCTTCGTCCCCATCAGGTGGTGGGAGCAGCCGCTGTCGAGCAGGACCACCACCGGGTTCGCCTGCATAGCTGCCGCCACCGCCTGGAAGTCCTCTCGAGCTTCCGGAGCTAGCGAGACAGTCGACTCCACGACGCCGACCAGCGAGCACGACACCGTCTTGTCGTCTCGCGCCTTGCCGCCAGCAAAGGAGTCAGCGTCCTTCGCCGAGGTTGACCTGGTCGGCTGCTTCTCCTTGCGCGGCCTGTTCCCTCCTCGACGAGGACGGCGACTGCCAGACCTCCCACGGCCTCCGTAGGCGTCGTCGTCGTCGGAGTCACTGCGGTCGGGGCACTCGAAGGAGAGGTGGTCGGGGCTGTGGCAGATCCAGCACTCCCGACGCCGACATCCTCCTCCTCGACCGCTGTCCTTGGTCGACGTCTTCTTGTCGGCCTCCTTGGCCGGCTTCCCGCCACTGCTACCGCCGCCGCCAGATGGTCCAAGCTGCCCCGGTCGACCTCCTTGCTTCGCCGGGCCGACAAAGTTTGCCTGCGCCAAGAGCTCCTGGGACCGCTCTGCCTCCTGCATCGCCTCCTCCTGCAGGATGTACGAGGTCAAGTTGTCCTCGTTGAGCGTCGTGCTCGTGCTCGGCGCCATCGACAGCCGCTTCAGGAGGTTGTAGCTACTCGAGAGTCCCTACATGAAGTGCGTGACGTACGACAACGTCGAGTACTGCACGCAGGCCATCCTGATGGTTACAAGAATCCGCTGAGCTTGGTTGCAGTAGTCGGTCACCGTCTCCTCGTCGCCCATATGCATGTGCGTCAGCTGCCCCTCCAGCTGGGCGGTGAACAAGTCGTCGGTGACTTGGTAGGTCGACTCAATGAAGTGCCACGCCCGGTGGCCGGCGTCGAGGTACCACTTCAAGGCGATCTGCACGCCCAGCGAGCAGCACCGTGAGATGACCGTGAAGGTCAACAGCTGCACGGCGTGAAACTCCGCCCGCAAATCGGGGTGGTGCTCATCCGGCATCGCCACGGTCCCTCGGGCAAAGCCGATCAGCCCGGCCATCTCCAGCTGGGGCTCGATGGCTTCCTTCCAGGTGAGTATGTCGGGTCGACCAATGAGCGGCGGGGTGACCAAGATCCTGTCCAGCGTGAACTTAAAGAAGCTGTAGCTTGGTGCAATCCCGCACGCCGTCACCTGGGTCGCCGACATCGGCGAAAATCCGCTTTGTCCTCCTCCGACGTCGCTCTGCGAGGAGCCTGCAGCCACCGACGACTGCACCCCTCGCGCCTGAATGCCGTTGACTTCATCGGCGTGAATGACACCACGCTGCCTCGACGTGTCTCCCGCACTGCTGCCGACTAGGCCACCTCCAGCGTTGACGCCCACGTCAACGCCGCCTTCGTTGGTCACTACTCGAGGAGATGCCGGCCAAGAAGGGGGATGCTCCGTCGCCCACATGGTGCGGAGTCCAGCCTCGACGACCGCCCAGGGTATCGCCCTGTACTCCTGGGCCTCATAACATCTCCTCGCATCCTCCAGCCGTCCCTCCAGGGTGTCCATCACCTCTGTGTCACCTACGCGCACGCTAGGGACTGTACGGCTGCCAGCCTACGAGCAACTTAGGGACTGTACGACAATTGTGATTGAGTTACGATTCTATGGCAGCTTACCCCCTAGTGCGCCGAAATTCATAACTCAAGAAATACTTCACCTTATTGTACGATTCAAATTGTGAATTGTAGCCACAGTGTAGGGCTACAACATTCTGAGTTTGGTGAACGTTTGACTGTCAACGTTTTCTCGACGGCGTTTCTTGTGAGCTCGAATTTTCTGTCCAGAAATTGAGACCAACGATTTTGAGAAATTTAGGCCCATAATCTTCATAGACTTCGTCCTTAGTCTCTAACAGGCGGCAGCAGCAGCTCAGGCGGCATGTCACGCAATTAATAAGGCTAGATAATGGTGGATAGCACCTAGGTAGCCATACGAACTTGCGTAACAGAATTAGAGTAATTGTTACGAGTGCAATTGAGTGAGCGAGAATTGCACTATCGAAGCAAGAGTACAACGAGCGAAGGCATGAGCGAAGAATATATAGCAAAACTACAGTGGTAACGGTAATGGACTGTGGTTGTCGCGCGACGGGCCTGGGACTGAGGTTTGGGGAAATGTCGAAGCGGAGGCCCGGAGCGCGGGTTACCCGCCGAGCCGTGAGGTCGGGGTGCGATGTGCGAAGGTGGCAGGAGGATTGTCGATGCGAGGGATGCGAGTGGTAACGGTGCCGACTGTGGTGCTACAGTGGTGTACGCTCTAAGCGGGGACGCGAAGTAAGGAAAAGGAATTTTCCTTACACTACCCCCTTCCCCCCCCCCTAAGGAGGTCCTCCTTACGAAAGCGCGTGTACATCCCTGAAGTTTCGGCTGCGCAGATACCCTGTGAGGACGGGGTGGTTTTCGACTCTGTCCCGGAAAACCCAGTTGTCTTCGGTGGGTGTATGGTCTTTCCAGCGGATCAGGAAATCGATCCTTCGAGCTCCTCGAGGGTCATGGACTCGGTGGCTCAGAATTTTCTCGGGCGTGATGATTGGCTCAGTCGGCAGTCGTGTCATGCTGGATGGGCGGTTGCGAGGCAGTTGGCTAGTGGATGGGACGTAAGGGCGAAGCAGGCTGACGTGGAATGAGGGGCTGACGTACCAGTCTGCCGGGAGGAGGAGGTGGGCGGTGACGTGCGTAATCATGTGGCTTATGCGAAATGGCCTGCAATATCGGGGGCGGAGCTTTGGGGTGATGGGCAGGCGAAGGTTTTGAGTGTCGAGTAAAACTAGGTTGTCAGGCTGGTAAGTGACAGGTCGGCGGTGGCGATCGGCGTTCCGTTTAGCGATGACGTTGGCCTTTTTAATTGCGTCAGCTGCTCTAGTCCGTGCTGCTTGCAAAATTTCGGCGAATTGCTGTGCGCGAGGTACCGGGTTGTCGGGATTCGGGGTCATGGGTACAGTCGGGTCTTGTCCGTAGTTCAGGTAAAACAGTGACTGTTGGGTCGTGGCGGATGGTGAGTTGTTATATGCGAACTCAATGAGTGGCAGCTGTTGTTCCCAGGTGGTTGGGTCGTCGCACGTGGCTCGGATGAGTTGCTCCATAGTCTGATTTGTCCGTTCTGTATGTCCGTCGGTTTCGGGGTGGTACGAAGAACTGAATTGTAGTCGCGTTTAGCCACAGGTTTCGCCAAAAGTTGCTGGTGAATTTCGTGTCGCGGTCGTAGATGATTGCTGATGGTATCCCTTGCAATCGAACGATGGTGGAGATGAAGAGGCGTGCTGTTTCTTCGGCTGTGATCGATTTTTTGCAGGCTGCGAAATGTGTCATTTTCGTCAGTCGATCGACAACGACCAGGATCGCGTCGTTCCCACTCGTCCCGGCCGGTAACCCCGTGACGAAGTCCATCGTCACCTGCTGCCAAGCAAGCTCTGGGGGTGGTATCGGTTGCAATTGTCTTGCCAGCCGCTTCCGTGATGATTTCATTAGCTGGCATGTGGAATACGATGCCACGTGTCGTTGTACGTCGGTCAACATCTCGGGCCAGTAATAATACCGCTGCAGCTGCTACTGTGCTTTCTCTACCCCGAAATGCCCCGAGGTAACTCCGTCGTGTGCCTCTTGTAACAGTAATTCCCGTAGCAGTGTATACCCGGGCATCAGATGCGGTCGGTCCTGGCTTTTACGTAATAGACTCCCCTTGCTGCTGCGAACTGCTGTGAATTTCCTCCTGTGAAGAATGGATCTGTTTGGTACCCCTGGGTAAATAGGCCTGTCAGTAGGGGGCTGGTTTGGGCGAGTAGTATTGCATGGATCTGGGCAGTGGGGCGGGTCAGTGCGTTGGCGATGTTCGAGGCTCCCTTTTTGTAGGTGGCCGTGTAGTGAAAACTGGACTCGAGAAAATCGAGCCAGCGAATCTGTCGTGGGTTGAAGTGGGGCTGTGCGCGGAGGTACTGTAGTGATTTATGGTCTGTCCGTACTATCACGTCTGCGCCGGTCGAGTAACACCGCCATACTTTGAACGCGTGCATGATCGCAAGCATTTCGCGAACGTGTTAATTTTTTTCGGGCGGATGCAGTTTTCGTGACTCGTATGCGATGGGTTGTAGGCCGTTGCCGAAGTCCTGTAGCAGTACAGCTCTGATAGCGATGTCGCTTGCGTCGGTAACTACTTCAAATGGGCGGTGTGGGTCGGCGATGCGCAGGACGGGAGGTGAACAGAGAACATTTTTCAGGGCAGAGAAGGCAGCATGCTCTTTCTCCCCCCACGTAAAAGCGACCCCCTTCCGTAACAAGTTCGTCAGTAGCGCACTTAACCGTGCCATGTCGGGGACGAACCGACGCACGTAGTTTACGAACACCCAAAAGCTCTGTAGTTCTGTGATATTCATCGGGGGGTGCCAGGCTTTCACCGTGTCTAGCTTCTTTGGGTCAATTTCGGCCCCAGCCTCCGAAATAACGTGCCCCAAAAACTCTAACCTATCCTGAAAGAACTCGCACTTGGATCCCTTTGTTGAGGAAAGTAGAACGAGAATGAATGACTATGGAATGAAAGTGATACAAATATGCAACCCTAGAAATGTGTACCCCATATGGGCTACCCTACTAAAGCCTAGACAACATTAAAATTCGACACACCCCCATAGGCAAAGTGGGGGAGAACAAGGGGTCACAAGACCAGTCAAGCAAAGCAAAGTAAAGCTCAGGGTGGATCACAAAGTCACCACACATTCCGAGCACAAGAGCAAGGCCACAAGGCCAGTTCACATGCAGGAGCATATATATATATATATATAAGAGGCTAAGCAAACAAGAGCAGGTGTATATATATGTGACAGTACAAGCAAGGTCAAGAAGTGAGCAAGTGAGGCAAGACAGGCACAAGACCAACCTGAGTACAGAAGCGCTGATGATCACAAGGCGCAAGTGCCTTGGTGAAAACATCAGCAGTGTTGGCCTCAGAGGCCACGTACGCAAGCCGCAACTAAACACGCTGCTGTAGCTCACGAGCAAGGAAGTAGTGAAGAGCAATGTGCTTTGTTCTTTGCTCCAGTCTCTGCTCTCGACACAAGGCCAGCATGGCCTTGTTGTCTACGTACAGGACTGGAGGAGAACGAGGCGGCTCTCCAAGGTCGGTCAGCACGTAGGTGAGCCAGCGAAGCTCCTGTGCAGCCATGGCCCCGGCGTAGATCTCGGCCTCACAACTGGAGCCGAGAACAGAAGACGAGCGAGTAGCCCGCCACGAAACAGAGCCGGAACCAAGGCTAAAGGTGTAACCCTGTGACGACCGCTGCGTAGCCTGGTCGTCAGCCCAAGAAGCGTCCGCGTGCCCAGTGAGGACCACTGGACTCTGCCCTCCAAGCACTAGCCCCATGCCCGACGTACTGCACAAGTAGCGCAACACCCTCTTTGCTGCAGCCATCTGCTCTGGTCGGTGTCTCCCAGGAGCAACATAGCGTGCAAGAATGCTAAGAGGGTATGCAAGGTCAGGTCGTGTGCAGGTCATCAGGTACATGAGGCAGCCAACAAGCTCTGGATACGGGCCACTCGGCTCTACGGACTCATTCGAAGGCACAGCTGAGAGCGAGTGGCGAGTAGGCAGAGGATTGGCCTGAGGCGAGGAGTACGTGAAGCCGAAGCGCTGAAGGACCTGCTGCACCATGTGTGACCGAGTCAGGGTAATGGTGCGGCGTGCTCTGTCCCGGGTGATCTGCAAGCCAAGGTAGCTGCGCAGTTCACCCAGGTCTGTGCACCTGTGTCTCTTCTGCAGCTCGGACTTCACGAGGGCGAGTCCAGCAGTGTCAGCAGTGGCAAAGACCAAGTCGTCGACGTACACGAGGATGTAGAACGGCGGCAAAGAGGTGTCGGTGCGTAGAAACAGCGACGGGTCAGCAGTAGAGGGAGCAAACCCAAGAGCTGCAAGCGTAGTCCTCAGTGTGTCGTGCCACTCGCGCGGTGCCTGGCGAAGACCGTAGACTGGCCGTCGGAGGCTCCACTGTGTGCCAGGAGGGAAAGTCCCAGTGAAGCCAGGTGGACAGCGCAGCCAGATCTCCTCGTGCAGGCTACCCTGCAGGAAAGCAGTGCTGAAGTCAAGGGAGTGAAGCTCGTAGTCACGCTGAGCGCCTATGTGTAGCAGTACCCGAAGAGTGGTCATCTTCGGGGTGGGAGAGAAGGTCTGAAAGTAGTCAACTCCCTGCCGCTGACTGAAGCCACGAGCCACGTACCGTGCCTTGAAGACAGGCGGAGAGCCCGGCGGCCGCTTCACCCTGAAGATCCACATGCCACTGACGATGTTCGCCTCAGGTGGGGGAACCGCGTCAACGTAGGTGCATGTGGACTTCCAGGAAGCCATCTCTGCATCCATAGCTGCCTGCCACTGAGAGGAGTAGGGACCCTCTATCGCCTCCGCGTAAGAGCGCGGAGTCGGGATGTCAAGTGCATCCGGGTCTCCCTCAGGGGTAAGCAGTACGGACACGAGATGAGGTGAAGCAGCAGCCAGACACTGGAACTCCTCCTGCCTGTCCTCAAAGACGTCCGTGCTAAGAGCACACTCACCCCCGACGGACGGAGGACAGACAGACGCAGACTCGGCAACGAGACTAGCAGCGTAGTCTAGACGACAGCGAGCAGCAAAGTCGACGAGCTCAGCAACAAGAGCAGACGCAGCAGTGGACTCAAAAGAGGGGTTAGTGACGACAGTAGCAAGGAGACGCGTGATAGTAGGACTGGTAGCACGAAGAGAGTCCGACTCCGGGTCGGCAAGGGCAAGAAGAGAGGACTCAGGAGGAGAAGGCAAAGGGGCACGCAGAGGAGCAGTAGACGGACGCAGAGACATCCGGTGCGTGCTAGGGACAGGAGGAGGACGCTGACGCGAACCGCGACCACTAGCGCGAGCAGCACGAACCAGCGACGCAGGACGAGACGCAGGCTCACGACGCTCAGTAAGACCTCCAGTAGGACCAGTGTAGGGAGAAGGAGCAGGCAGTGGGGAGGCCGGCGGTAACTGTGACTGTGACTGGACAGGCGGTGGACACTCTAAGGGAGGAGGAAGACCAAGAACCTGCTGAAGGAGCGGAACAAAGTACGGCCGAGGCCGCGTGGCAACTCTAGACACAGCAGGGACAGCACCAGCACCCCAAGTGGCAGCACCAGCGCCAACAGCACCTCCAGCTGCAGTACCTCCAGCAGCACCAGCAGTACCCGCAGCAGACCGCCGCTAGGACTGACAGCAGTAGCCCCAACGCCAACACCCTCAGCAGCTCCGACTCGAGTCGCACTCGCGGGCCCAGCAGCTCCAGCACTCCCAGGGCTAGCACCTCCGAGACTGGCAGCACCAGCACCCTCAGCAGCCGAAGAAGCACCAGCTCCAGCAGTACGCCTCCAGCGCCGGGCAAACCACTCGCGCAGCTCCTGTGGAGAGAGTGGCTCCCGCCGAGACGAAGCACCCGGAGAACCACCAGGCCCAGCACCGCCAGACGCCACACCAGCAGATCCAGCGGCCGCGTGCTCCGCACCCCCAGGCTCATCAGCTCCAGATTCAGTACCCCCAGGCTCAGCAGCTCCAGACGCAGCACCCCCAGGCTCAGCAGCTCCAGACGCAGCACCCCCAGGCGAAGGACCCCCAGGCTCAGCACCCCCAGTCGTAGCACCCCCAGGCTCAGTACCCCAAGGCTCAGCACCCACTCGCGCAGCACCCCCAGAGTCAGCACCCCAAGGCTCAGCACCCGCAGCAGTACCTGAGTCACCAGCAACCTCGACCGGCTCGACTGCGTCTACCTGGGACACACTTGAAGGGGCAGAGCCCTGAGGGGGGAGGGGGTCTACCTAGGGGGGGACCTGGCACAAGGAAGTGCGGCGGCGGGGGGAGGGAAGGAGTGCGGTAGGGGAAGAGACGGTAGTAGGGGACCGACTCGTCAAACGTGACGTCCTGGGAGGACAGAACACGACGAGAGGAGGGGTGGTAGAACTGCCACCCTGGTGCGTCAGGGGGGAAGCCAATGAAGACACAAGGAGCAGCACGAGAGGACAGTTTGTCCGCAGACAAGTCGCGGACAAACGCCCGAGATCCCCAGACACGGAACGCAGACGCATCGCCTACCTTCCCCGTCCACAGCAGAGCTGGGGAGGTCTCCGGCATGGAGACCCTGGGGTGAAGGTTGATCTGATGCGCCGCGTACCGAACCGCAAACGGCCACAGAAAATGGGGGGCAGCCGCATGCATCATGGACGTACGAGCGACGTCCATGACCATGCCAATGCGGCGCTCAGCAATCCCATTTTGCTGTGGAGATTCCGGAAGCGTAAAGGTCTGGCTGATGCCTCGCGCACGGCAGTAGGCTCGCAGAAGGCCAGAGGAGAACTCTCCACCTCGGTCAGAGTGCAGACGTAGAACAGGAAAGTCCGAGCCGAAGCTCCTCCTGAGCTGGAGACGAGCTGCGCGGATCCAGTCGATCAACACCTCAGTGACATCACCTTTGCTGCGCAAGGGGAAGACTGAGGTGTAACGCGAGTAGTCGTCAACCACCAGCAGGAAGTAGCGCTCGTGACCCTGTCCACGGACGCGGGCCGGGCCCCACACGTCCATGTGAAGCGTGTGCAGCGGGGCCTCTGTTGGGGGAAACTGAGAGGAGTGAGGGGCAGCCCGGAGCCGCCCCTCGACACAGGGAACACAGGAAGGACCAGGCCCTGGAGGAAGGGGAGGGAGGGACCGGGGGAGACCAGAGACAAGGACACGGGAAGCCATGCCTCGGAGACGAGGCAGAGAGGGGTGACCAAGACGGTGGTGCCACAGGAGAGTCTCGTGAGACAGGAGGCGACACGAGCAGGGGGCAGACTCAGGACCAGACCTGGACGCTGCAGCAAACACCTGACCCAACGCAGCTACCTGGCTAGACGCAGGGATAGGAGGAGACCCAGTGGTCAGGGTGTAGAGGCTCGACCCCGGCCGACGCGTGGCCAGGTGCCTGCCTGTGCGAGCGTCCGAGCAGTAAGTCACCCGCTGACTCGCACGAGTAAACTTGTGAACCCCCGTATCCTGCTGGTCAGCACCACTCACCAAGTTCGTAGAGAAGGAGGGGAGGTAAAGACCAGACAAGGTGCCAGAGGGGGCAGCCAGACACGGGAGGAAAGTGGAGAAGTGAGAGAGGACAGGACCCCCAGAGGGGTCTGCCAGGGAGACTGCAACCGGCCGACCAAGCGGCGTGAGTGTGGTGCGGTCTCGAAAGAAGGAGCGAGAAGCCCCTGAGTCAAGTGTGAAGGTGAGGGAGGCCGAAGCCGACGTGTCCCTGAGAGCGCAGACTCACCAGCACGTGAGAGCGCAGACGCACTGGCACCTAGAGCAGCAGCCTCACCAGCACCTAGAGCGGCAGTACCAATGCCCGGGTCGGGCGGGAAGCACCGGTAACAGTCACCCTCATCACCAATAGTCACAGCATACATGGCAGCAAGGATAGCATCAAAGTCAAGATCATAGATAGCTACGCCTGCCCTAGAAAGCTCTCCCCAGCGGGGGATCTCACTGGCCTTCGGGAACTGCTGACGCCAAGCGTCCGTCAGGCGGCCAAAGCAGCGCTGGGTGGGGTGGGCACCCCCACACTGCTCACCCGCGCGGTCGCCGGAGCGAAGGACGTAGGTGCACGGACCAAAACCCCCACCACGCTGACGCTGCGCATACCACTCACGGAGCTGCTGAGGGGGGGAAATGTCCCGAGAACGCTGCTGCTGCTGGCGCTGACCACCACCAAGGCTGCTCCGCTGTGAAGCGCCACCCCGACCACCGACACCTCCTCCACCACTGCCTCCTCCACCTCCGCCACCACCGCCGCCTCCGCTAGCACCGCCGCCGCCTCCGCCGCCTCCGCCTCCACTGCTGCCACCGACACCTCCACCCCGGCCACCACTCCCACCACCACCCCCACTCCCTCCGCCGCCTCCACCGCCACCTCCACCGCCCCTGCTAGCTCCACCCGCGCCCTTGCCCCCCTTGCCCTTGCCAGAGCGGCGTCTCCCGCTAGGGGCAGACGCCGCACCGACCGACTCAAGACCAACGAGGTCGGCCGCAGCGGCAGAGGCGACAGAGGGCAAAAGGGGGGAAGGAGAACACCCCTCAAAGATGGGGGTGCGCGGGTCACCACGAGAGGCTCCTACAGCGACTATGCTCTTCTCCGCTGCTAGGAGGGCCTTCTCTAAGAGGTCAACAGTGAGAGTGGTGGGACAGACTGAGAGGAAGTGGTCCCTGACTACACGAAGGGAGTCAGGGAGGCGGGTGACTATATAATAGAGAGTGATGTACATGGGGGGGGGGGGTTCTTGGCACAGAAGTCAGCAGGAAGCGCGGCGCGGTAGCGAGTGTCACTAGTGCGGAGGTGCGTAATGAGGTCAGCGACTGTGGGAAAGGCAGCAAGGTCAGGGAAGAGGTACGGTAGCATGAGGCGGCTAAGTGCAGCAGTGGCAGGGGAAGAGTAGCGCGCAACTACAGCGTCGTACAAGGTCTGAGCACTCTTGTACTGACTAAAGTGCGCGCGCTCAGTGGTAGGCAGGTGGCGACGCACAGCAAGACGTGCAGCAGCATCGCGCGTGGCCCACTGGGAGCGAACAGTGGGGTCAGCATTAGCAGCAGGGGCAGGAGAGGCGCCAGAG
The DNA here is from genome assembly GCA_948144175.1 of Closterium sp. NIES-65. Taxonomy (NCBI): domain Eukaryota; kingdom Viridiplantae; phylum Streptophyta; class Zygnematophyceae; order Desmidiales; family Closteriaceae; genus Closterium; species Closterium sp. NIES-65. The sequence continues at coordinate 2,255,041 of CANXME010002307.1, read as the reverse complement.
GTGAGGTCAAAGAGAGAGAGACCGTCTGCCCTATCGCACTGTAAGAATAGCTGCAGGTCGTCGACCCAGACCTCAAAGTCAATGGCTCGACCCTCAGCGTCAAACGCGAGGACACTAGGGGTAGCCATGACAACAGTAGACTAGTAGTACCATCTGTAGGACAGGGGCAGTGCAGTGATAGAAGCGCTGCTCTCACCAGACAGGGCGGTTCGGGCAGCTTAGTAGCACAGCAACACGGCAACACGGCTGCTCGGACGGCTCAGCAGCAATTGCGGCTCCGCGGCACCAGCGGCTCGGCTCCTCAGGCGGCTCAGGCGGCTCGGGCGGGTCGGGCGGCTCGGGCGGCTCGGGTGGCTCGGGCTGGTCGGGCGGCTCGGGCGGCTCGGGAGAGTCTTGCGGCTCGGGCGGCTCGGGCGGCTCGGGCAGGTCGGGCGGCTCGGGCGGCTCGGGCGGTTCGGGCGGCTCGGGCGGCGCGGGCGGTGTAGGGCGGCAGGGCCGCTGGTGAAAGGGGCGGCGGGGCCGAAGTGAAGGGGCGGCATGGCCGCTGGTAAAGGGCGGCGGGGCCGCTGAGAAGGGTGGCGGGGCCGCAGTAGAAGGGCGGCGGGGCCGCTGAGTAGGGCGGCGGGGCCGTTGAGACGGGCGGCGGGGCCGCAGCGAAGGGCGGCGGGGCCGCAACGTGAGGCGGCGGGGCCGTAGCGAAGGGCGGCGAGGCCGCGAAGAAGGGCGGCGGGGCCGCTGCGAGGGGCGGCGCGGCTGCAGCGAAGGGCGGCAGGGCCGCGAAGAAGGGCGGCGGGGCCGCAATGTGGGGCGGCGGGGCCGCAGCGAAGGGCGGCGGGGCCGCTGAGAAGGGCGGCGGGGCCGCTGAGAAGGGCGACTCGAAGAGGTGAGAGCCCGGAGCGCGACTCGGGCTGAGCGCGCTTCGGGCAAGAAAAAAAAAAAAGATCGATGTGGTGGGCCCTAGGCACAGTTCCCACGCGGGAACCTGCTCGATACCATGAGGAAAGTAGAACGAGAATGAATGACTATGGAATGAAAGTGATACAAATATGCAACCCTAGAAATGTTTACCCCATATGGGCTACCCCACTAAAGCCTAGACAACATTATAATTTGACATTTGTCAGTAGCCGATGCTCATCTAAAATCTTAAATACTGCTTCCAGATCTGCTAAGTGTTGCTGCTTGTCGCGACTGTAGACGAGGATGTTGTCGAGGTAAACTATCACGCATTTATCTAAAAGTGGCCTAAACGCCTCGTTCATGGTCATCTGAAATGTTGCTGTTGTGTTGGTCAGCCCGAAGGGCATCATGGTGTACTCGAATGACCCGTATCTAGTCCGAAAAGTTGTTTTGGCGCAGTCCGATGGTTCGACCCTAATCTGATGGTAGCCTCCCCGTAAATCTATTTTCGAAAAAAAACCCGTGCTGTTCGCAGTTGGTCGATCAGTTCGTCGGCGCGGGGAATGGAGTACCGCGACTTGACTATTACCCGGTTGAGCACTTGGTAATCGATGCACATGCAAAACCCTCCGTCTTTTTTGGCGTGAACAGTACTGGTGCGGCAAACGGTGACGAGCTCGGTCGGATGAATTTCTTCTCTAACAAGTAATATAACTGCTTCCTCAGTTCGTCGAGCTCGGGTTGTGTCAGTCTGAACTGGCGCTGTAAATCCGAAATTTCTCCCGTAGCGTACTTTGACTCTCTCCACCCTTTCCCGTATGGCCAATGGCTTGCCATCGACTAAGCGTGCGTCTATCTCAGGTAAGCAACGGCTAAGTGTCAGTTGCAGTTTTCGTGCGGTTGCGATATTAACTAAACTGTGACTTGCTCCTCCGTCGAGAAAAATCTTCACTGTTGCTCCCTGTATTTTCCCGTGGATTAGTACTGGGCAATCCGTCGCTGCACCCTCCTTATTCGTCCGAGTCCGATCAATAGCATGAATCGGTACTGTGACTCGGTGAGGGTCGGTGGGGTTGGGCGAGCAGGCAGTCTCGTCAGTAGTTGGCCCAATTCCTACTGACTGCTAGCGTTTCCCTGCCTTGGAGACTCCCTCCTCTGCTCTGCTCCACGGCGCCTCAGCTCCTCTGGGCATTCACTCTTGCAATGGCCCGGCCTATTGCAAGCAAAGCAGCGCCCTTTAAACGGCGCGGCATCTGCATTCGTCGCAACGGCATGTACGGTGGCATTCTCGATCGGTCCCCGAGGGCGATGTCCGTAGTAGGACCCCGGTCTCGGACGGCGCAAAATGTCGATTTTCTCGATGAGCGCGAGAATCTCGTTGAAGTTTGAGAGCCCGCCTAGCATGATCTCGTGCGAGATGTCCGGCTTCAGCCCTCCAACGTAACGGTCCACCTGCTCCGCCTCATGCATGTAGCCAACTTGCTCGCATAATGCGAGAAAACCGCTCGTGTAGTCTTGAATCGACCCGAGCTGCCGCCAAGTACGCAGTCTCTGACGCGCCGAAATAGAAGCCACGATCGGCTCAAAGCGCGCCCGAAGCCTTGCGCACCACGCATCCCACGTGGTGTACTGGGCGGTTTCGCAAAATGAACTCCAGGTGACGGCTGGACCCGTGGGCCCTTCCTCTTGCGACGGTGGCTCGTAGGCGCGTGGCGACGTCACGATGACTCGCCACCAGTCCATGGCGGGGCCCCTGAGCAGCGAGACGGCGTATCTGATCTTCACTGCGTCCGACTCGACGTAGTTTGCGTCGAAAAATACGTTCATCGTGAAGACCCACGACTGAATCGTCGGGCCTCCACGCTGACTTGGGTCAAAACAGGGCGGGCGCTACGGCTTGAGTGGCATTGGTGCCATGATGGCCTGATCGCCACTTGTTGCCGTGAACTCCACATGCCGACGGGCTTCACGAGGCTCCCGCGGGCTTGGTGCGACCCTGTTTCTCCCCATGCCCGGCATCAGTTGGGCGGCGCCATCACTGGCTGCGCCTGAGCGCTGTCCCACGCTGTCGTTCTGTGTTGGTGTGCCTGATGAAATGACGATCGGCTCCTCCGATTGTGCAGGTGCATTTGCAGGTGTGTATGGTGGCGCCGGAGCATTCACCGTAGATTGCTGACGCGCGGAGTCACGTTCCGCCGTGAGCGTCGCAATTTCGAGCGCCGATTCTTCAACTTGGCGCACGAGATGGTCGAGTTGCTCCTGCGTCAGTGTCGCGAGAGTAAATTCGGCCATGGTGGGGGTGTCGGGCAAGCTCAGCGAGGGCCTCTGTCGTGGCCGTGCGTGCTTACGAGAGAGCACTACGAGTGGCGGTGATGTGTCGCTGAGAGACGTCTACCCCCCCCAAAAAATTGAGATAGTGGGGAAGCGAAAGTGTGGGTACGGTCCGAGAAGAGATCGTAGGCTCTGAATACCAAGTGTTACGAGTGCAATTGAGTGAGCGAGAATTGCACTATTGAAGCAAGAGTACAACGAGCGAAGAATATATAGCGAAACTACAGTGGTAACGGTAATGGACTGTGGTTGTCGCGCGACGGGCCTGGGACTGAGGTTTGGGGAAATGTCAAAGCGGAGGCCTGGAGCGCGGGTTACCCGCTGAGCCGTGAGGTTGGGGTGCGATGTGCGAAGGTGGCGGGAGGATTGTCGATGCGAGGGATGCGAGTGGTAACGGTGCCGACTGTGGTGCTACAGTGGTGTACGCGCTGAGCGGGGACGCGAAGTAAGGAAAAGGAATTTTCCTTACTGTACTGTAGGAAATTAATGAGTGAGCCCAGTAGAGAGGATGCGGCGGGGAACACCCGCCAAAGCATACGCGATGCCAGAAACAGGAGCGACGCCGAGCCTAGCGGGAATACTGTGGCTAAGTGCAACGGACCAAGAGCAACGGTAAGCGTGGTCCTACTTAGGGAAACCGCAGGCATGGAAGGCCTGCTTGCTTGTTTCTTTCCTCACATGTTAGCTAATGACTCAAAAGTCGTTTTGCTACCGAGGAGCCACTCCAAGCAGGCAGTCAGCCGCGTTACTCGTGTGGACTCAGGAAACCCTAGCTCATTTTTCTACAAACAAGCAAGGAGATGAACGATAATGTAGAGCTGAGATCTGGCTATAGCTATGTGCGCAAAACCATGGAGACGTCTCAAGCGACGCCTAGTTGGCGCGCCCATGCTAGTAGCATTAAACCAGAGGAGAAGAGCGGACTATCTCCTAGAGCGACCGACTCGCCCGCCTATTGCACCCCACACCAGCGCGAACGGACGGCAGACGGAGGGAAGACAACCGCTGCATCGGACCCGGGGACTGTCCCGCCTGACTCGAGATGGGCGCGGGAAGCGCGCGAACGGTGGAGGGCTAGAGAATCACGTGCGTTTCCGCTAACGATGCCCGGGATGACGGGGCGAGCCCCTTCTCCGCCTAGGCCGTAGAACCAAGACGTGAAGGAAGAGCGATTCAGCCCTCGAGGAAACCGAGAACTAGTGCCGAGCCGGACAGCGATGGGAGTACGAGGAGAAGACCCTGACCCTCCGCTCTCCCGCCGATGGAATTCCGCGTCGTTGCTGAAGGTCGAGGTGGCGGATCGGTATACTGGAATCCGAGGGGTCGGGCCGACTCTAAAGAACTATGTGATGCAGCTCGAGACGGCGCAGTACTACTGGGAGCGCGACGGCTTCGACCTGTAAGAGTTCTTCAGAAAGATGGTGGCGACGCTCGCGGGAGAAGATGAGACGTTTTACCGGATGGTGCGCGGGGAGGTGCTAGACGAGCTGGACCAAGGCGTCATCGAGAATCCGACGGCGAGGTTCATTCAGTTACTAAAACGCGAGTTCGTTGGGCAGACGAATGCTCGCTTGGAGGAATTCCGGGACTTTCGACGACGTAAAGAGGAGTCGCTCCTGGCCTACTATAACCGCTTACAAGAGCTGGCGGAAGACCTGGAGAAGCGAGATGAGCGACTATTGGTGCAGAAGTTCGTACGAGGGCTCGACGATGACCTCAGGCCCGTAATGAGGACGGCCGTGTATGGCATAGGGACAGACGTGACCCTGAAGGAGGTGTACGGCGTAGCGAAACGTACTGAGCACGCCCAACGGCTACTGGAGCTCGACGACGGGGACCAACGCCCCCGGACGAAGCCGGGCTGGGCTGCAGCGGCATTGCCAGAGTTCGAGAAGGACCCCCACGACCGAGGCGACCCCCGGAGGTGTCACTCGTGTGGGGAGCAGGGTCATCTCAAGCGAGACTGCCCGACGGCTCCGATCTGCGACCATTGCGGGAGGAAGGGTCATCGTGCCGCGGACTGCTATCAGAAGAAGGCCCGAGTGGGAGACCCCTCGAAAGAGGAATTGCAAGCAGAGATCCGGAGGCTGCAGGGCCAGCTCGAGAAGCTGGCTAAACCCGAGAATCGGGCCATGCTAACCATCGAGGAAAGAGCGGAGGAAGAGCTGTCCGAGGAAGAGTTGGTGTGGAGTGCGGGTTCATGGCGTACCTACGCTCCCGGTCCGAGATTTGGCGGGAATCGAGCACTACGAGCCGGAGGGAGAGGGCGCCGCTAAGAAGGGAGAGCGGCACCAGTAGCGATATGAGGCGTCACCCGAATGAGCGGTTGGTGTGCCAAGCCTCCGTGCTGATAGCTGAAAAGGGAAGCTTGACGGTGGGAGGCCTGCCGGTGTCTCAGGCGATCATCGACACTGGAGCCCACAACGTTCTTATTGGAAAGGGGCTGGCGAAGCAGCTGTAGCTGGACCGCCCAGAGCGCCAAGTGGAGCGCGGCATCCTGCTGATGACCGCTGAAAGGGGGGGCGCCTAAGTGGATGCTGAGCACGAAGCTGCCCGTGGAGATTACTTTGCTGCCGGGAACCGAGAAGGAGTGCTGTCTGCGCCTGAGGTGCGGGATCTCGCAGTCAGAAGACTACGACGTCCTGGTCGGGATGGAGCTTCTGTATAAAGTAGGGGCAACCATTTGGACGTGGCAAGAAAAAGTACTTTTCCAAGTGCAATACTGGGATCTTGAGAGCTCAGTGGGGACCCTCCCGGTACAGTTCGTGAAACAAGAACCGCGAGCAGCGTACCGAGCGGAGGAGACGGATCTGACGCACGAGTTGGATGACTGGACGTGGCAAGAGTACGCCGAGGAGGGACAGCGGCGGATCGAGCTGCACGAAGGAGGGCGCCGGACGATAGACCTAAAAGAGAGGGTATGCCGTACCTGGTGTCTGGAGGGCGCGCTGTGCATCCTGGAGCTCTACGGAGGCATCGGGACTGGGCTAGCGGCGGCGCTGAAAGCGGGGTGCTTCGTGGGGAGATGGCTGCACGTGGAGAAGGACCCGGTCGTGAGGAAGATGGCGCGCAACTACGCCTTGAAGCTGCTGGAAGAGTATCCCCAGCAGATGTTGATCACGGCGATCCTGCTGGAGGAAGAGGTGACTGTTCACGACGTGAGGGACATTACGGAGCAGCAGCTGGAAGCTTGGGGGCCGATTGACCTCGTCGTGGCTGGATGGGAGTGCCAAGGATACTCTTGCGCGGGAGAGGGCCGAGGCATGGGGGACCCAAGGGGGGCATCCTTCAGAGATCTGACTCGGGTGCTGAGAATGATCCAGAAGCGGGAGCGGGAAGTCGTCTTCATACTGGAAAACGCTGACATGGCGGACGACCGCCGAGAGCTGGTGCACAGCGCGTATGCAGACATAACAGAGGAGCTGGGGAGGGGCGTGCCCATTGACGCCGCGCAGCTGGGGTCTAGAGCCCATCGGTCGCGCCGGTACTGGCAGAATGGAGTTTCAGAGGCCTACCTGAGGCATGCCTTGGCGCAGATGCAGAGGCCACACCCTCGCTGGTCTCGTTCGCCGATGACCGTAGAAGATCACCCTACCCAGTACCCTTGCAACGTGCCAGGCGAGCCAAGGAGGGCGTGGCCAACGCTGGTCTCGTTCGCCGATGCGAGGGGGTTTGTGATGGAAGGAGTAGGGCCGGGCCCGGGAATGGTATACGACTCCCGCACTCGGAAGTGGGAGGAGCCCAGTGCGAACGAGCGAGAGCTGGACAGGGGGCACAGGTGGGGAGCCACGGCATACCCCGAGGTGTCAGAGGCGCAGCGGAGGGTGGCCCTTGGGAGGGCGATGGACCTGAACGTCATGACCTGGATTTTGGAGACCATCCGCATGCACCTGAAGACGAAGGAGGTGCAGAGAGAGCTAGAGGGGAGCGAGTATTACCGAGAGGGGAGGGAAGCTGCGTGGAGGAGGCACCAGCTGGCGCAGATCGAAGCCAGGAGAGAGGAGCGTATACGAGAAGGATGTGCTTTCATGGCCCTGGAGGCGAGAGACGCGGCCGAGATCGGAGAGGGAGGGGCGGCCGAAGGCACGAAGGGAGGAAGTGCCAACGAAGGCACCCCATGGGAGATAGGTCCGGGGTTGGGGGCACAGGTAGCGGCTGACCTGCGGGAGGTTCTGGAGCAGCACAAGGAGACGTTCGCCTTTACGCTGAAGGAACTGGGGAGGTGTACGGTTTAGGAGATGCGTATTCAGCTCACCAGTGAGGTCCTCGTGTACCATCGGAAGAGAAGGATGAGCCCGGGCGACGTGGAGATCTGTGCCGCAAAGTGCGCCGAGCTGCTGGAAGCGGGGCTGATACAACGGTCAGAAAGCGAGTACGCGGCAGCGACCGTGGTGGCGTCTAGGACCGATATCACAGGAGACGTGTCCGCGAAGAGAATGTGCGGAGATTACCGCGGGCTTAACAAAGTCACGGTGCCTGACAGGTATCCCATGCAGTCCGCGGAGGAGATCTTCGACAAGCTGCAGGGGGCAGTGGTCTTCTCCACGCTTGACTTACGGCAGGGGTTCAACCAGATACCGATTAAGGTCGAGGATTGCAGGAAGACGGCATTCCATGGCTCGGACGGACTGTACGAGTGGAGGGTCATGCCCTTTGGCACCAGGAATGCACTAGTCGTGTTATAGCGTACTGCGAGGAGTGCCCGCGGCGGCCTGCTACATCGATGACGTCATCATTTTTAGCGCCTCCGAGGAGCAGCACGTGCAGGACGTCAGGGCAACGCTGGAAGCAATCAAGGGGGCGGGCCTAACGTGCCACCCAAAGAAGTGTAAATTCGGGAACAAGACCGTGCAGTACCTCGGATTCGAGGTCAGAGACGAGCGGCTGGGAGTGCAGGAGGCGAAGGTGGAAGTCCTCGATCGAGTACCAACACCCACCAACCGAATGACGCTCAGAGCTGCCCTGGGGTTCCTGGGATATTACAGGCGGTTCGTGCCCAACTTCAGCAAGACCGCGGCTGTCCTGAACCGCCTGCTGAAGGAGGAGCAGCAGTGGCAGTGGGGAGAAGAGGAGGGGAAGGCGCTCGACACGCTGCCGTTCACGCTTTACACGGATTGGAGCAGCTCCGGGATGGGAGCTGTCCTGTGCCAAGAGCATCGAGGGGAGGAGCGGGTGGTAGCGTTCGCGAGTCGGAGCTGTAACCCTTCTGAGGCTAACTACAGCTCGTATGAAGGGGAGGGATTGGTAGCGGTGTGGGCTATTACGCATATTAGAGTCTATCTGCAGGGCCACCCTTTTACCTTGGTTACTGATCACCAGCCACTGACATGGCTGATGACTAATCAGTCGCTCACCGGAAGGAACGCTAGGTGGGCTATGAGGTTACAAGAGTACGATTTCTTCATTAAGCACCGAACCGGCAAGAGCATGCAGCACGTTGACGGGCTGTCGCGGAACCCGGCACCCGCGTCACAGACGGCCTGTCTAGTGGCGATGGCGCGGCAGATTGATAGGGAGGGAGCGAAGAAGGGGAGAGAGAAGGGGCCAGAAGACGTGTGGGCCGATCGAGAGGTGCTGGATTGGGTGCAAGGGAAGACGGGGAAGAAGGGGTAGGCGGAACGAGTGCGCGCCAGAGGGGCTCACTACAGGTGGTACCAAGACCAGCTGCAAGTGAACACCAAGGACGGATGGAAGGTAGTGCCAGAGCCGTCCCAGCGGGAGGCCATCATCGCCCGTGTTCACCGCCAGCTGGGGTACTACGGCGAGCTCCGGACTTAGCAGCTAGTGGGCACAAACTGGTGGTGGGCGGGGATGCGGAAGCAAGTGCGGGAGTGGGTGCAAGGGTGCGAGCTGTGCAGCAGAAACCGAGCGGAGTTAGACCGCGGAAGAAGGGAGTTCCAGTCATTGCCGATCCGAGGGCTGGGGTTCCGATGGTCCTTGGACTTGGCGGGAGAGATGCCGCTGAGCAGGCGAGGCAAGCGGTACATACTCATTATGATCGAACACAGGATCAAATGGGTGGAGGTGAAAGCGTTGCCGAGCAAGAACTCGGCTAAGATAGCAGAGGCATTCGAGGAGCAGGTCCTCACGCGGTTCAGCGCATGCGGAGAGGTTCTAACCGATCAAGGAACTGAGTTCCAAGGAGTGTTCGATCAGCTCCTCAAGAACACGAGGATTACCCATCGGAAGACATCCAGGTATCACCCACAAAGCGATGGTCTGACGAAGTGGTTCGTCCAGACCCTGAAGAAGGGTCTGAGAGCGTATGAGGAGCAGTATAAGAGGGACTGGGATTTGAGGTTACCATGGGTGGTTGCGGGATACCAATTCAGCAAGCAGGCGGCCTTGCGAGACCTGTCACCTTACTACTTGCTGCTCGGCCGAGAGCCTATCTTGCCCATTGACGCACCCAAACTACTGAGTGACAAAGTCACCACCGGGATAGAGGAAAAGTGGGTGGCCGTGGCAGAGGCACGGGCAAAATACCTGCGAGAACTGCTGCCAGCTGCATTGGAGAGCCTGCACGTAGCTCAACTGAGGGACGTGCAGAGGTACCGCCAGAGGGGACTAGGGCAACCGAAGCAGAGGGACAAGGAGGTCCGAGAGGGAGGAGAAGTCTATCTTAGGCAGGCAAAGAAGGACCTGCTAGACATCGGATTGACAACCGTACGATGGCGCGTGAAGGAGGTGAAAGACTCGGGAGTGATCGTGCTAGTCAGCGAGAAGGGGGAAGAGAGGCGGGATCATATTACCAACGTAGCCGCGGCCAAGCGAAGACGACAAGCGCAACCTGACAAAGGAGGGGGCAGGGTCTCTAGGGCATCCATCGACACCTCTAGGAGGGGCCAAGGAGGGGGCAAGTGTGAAGAATGAGGAATGAATGAACTAGGAAAGAGGTGGGTACAAGTAGGAAAACCTAGAAATGTTGTACCCCATATAGTCTACCCCACTACAGCCTACACAGACTATAGCATATAAGTTTGACACACCCCCATAGGCAAAGTGGGGGAGAACAAGAGGTCACAAAACCAGTCAAGCAAAGCAAAGCAAGCTCAGGGTGGATCACAACGTCACCACACAGTCCGAGCACAAGAGCAAGGCCACAAGGCCAGTTCACATGCAAGATCATATACGAAGGTAAACACGCAAGTGCAGGTATAGAAAGATCACAGTACAAGCAAGGTCAAGAAATGAGCAAGTGAGGCCAAGTAGGCACAAGACCTAGCATTGTACAGAAGCGCTGATGATCACCAGGCTGAAGTGCCTTGGTAAAGATATCAGCAGTGTTGGCCTCAGAGGCCACATAAGCAAGGCGCAGCTGACCACGCTGCTGCAGCTCACGAGCAAGGAAGTAGCGAAGAGCAATATGCTTCGTTCTATGCTCCAGTCTGTGCTCCCGACACAAGGCCAGCATGGCCTTGTTGTCTACGTACAGAACTGGAGGAGAACGAGGCGGCTCTCCTAGGTCAGTCAGCAAGTAGGTGAGCCAGCGTAGCTCATGTGCAGCCATGGCCCCCGCGTAGATCTCGGCCTCACAGCTGGAGCCGAGAACAGAAGACGAGCGGGTAAACCGCCACGAAATAGAGCCGGAACCAAGGCTGAAGGTGTAACCATGTGACGACCGCTGCGTAGCCTGGTCGTCAGCCCAAGAAGTGTCTGCGTGACCTGTGAGGACCACTCGACGTCGCCCTCCAAGCCCAAGTAGCACCTGTGAGGGCATGCCCAACGTACTGCACAAGTAGCGCAACACCCTCTTCGCTGCAGCCATGTGCTCTAGTCGGTGTCTCCCAGGAGCAACATAGCGTGCCAAGATGCTAAGAGGGTATGCAAGGTCAGGTCGTGTGCAGGTCATTAGGTACATGAGGCAGCCAACAAGCTCTAGGTACGGGCCACTCGGCTCTACGGACTCATCCGAAGGCAGAGCGGAGAGCGAATGGCGAGTAGACAGAGGAGTGGCCTGAGGCGAGGAGTACGTGAAGTCGAAGCGCTGAAGGACCTGCTGCACCATGTGTGACTGAGTCAGGGTAATGGTGCGCTGTGCTCTGTCCCGGGTGATCTGCAAGCCAAGGTAGCTGCGCAGTTCACCCAGGTCTGTGCACGTGTGTCTCTTCTGCAGCTCGGACTTCACGTGGGCAAGTCCAGCAGCGTCAGCTGTGGCAAAGACCAAGTCGTCGACGTACACGAGGATGTAGAACGGCGGCAAAAAGGTGTCGGTGCGCAGAAACAGCGACGGGTCGGCTGTAGAAGGAGCAAACTCAAGAGCCGAAAGTGTAGTCCTAAGTGTGTCGTGCCACTCACGGGGCGCCTGGCGGAGACCGTAGACTAGCCGCCGGAGGCTCCACTGGGTACCAGGAGGAAACGACCCAGTGAAGCCAGGTGGGCGGCGCAGCCAGATCTCCTCGTGAAGGCTGCCCTGCAGGAAAGCTGTGCTGAAGTCAAGAGATGCCACTGACGATGTTCGCCCTGAAAAATCCACATGCCACTGACGATGTTCGCCCCAGATGGGGGAACCTCGTCGACGTAGGTGCCTGTGGACTTCCATGAAGCCATCTCTGCGTCCATGGCTGCCTGCCACTGAGAGGAGTAGGGACCCTCGATCGCCTCAGCGTACGATCGAGGAGTCGGGATGTCTGGTGCATCTGGGTCTCCCTCAGGGGCAATCAGCATGGACACGAGATGAGGCAAAGCAGCAGCAAAACACTGGAACTCCTCCTGCCTGTCCTCAAGGACGTCCGGGCTAAGAGCACACCCACCCCCGACGAACAGAGGACAGAAAGACTCAGACTCAGCAACAAGACTAGTAGTGTAGTCCAGACGAGAGCGAGCAGCAAAGTCGACAAGCTCAGCAGCTAGGGCCGGCGTAGCAGTGGACTCAAAGGAAGGGTGAGTGACAACAGTAGCCAGGAGACGCGTGACAGTAGGACTGGCAGCACGAAGAGAGTCAGACTCTGGGTCAGCAAGAACAGGAAGAGAGGACTCTGGAGGAGACGGCAACGGGACACGCAGAGGAGCAGAGAAAGGACGTAGTGCCATATGGTGTGTGCCTGGGTCTGCAGGAGGACGCGGACGCGGAGCACGACTACTAGTGCGAGCAGCATGAACAGGCGACGCAGGACAAGACGCAGGCTCACGACGCTCAGCAAGACCTCCAGTAGGACCAGCGTAGGGAGAAGGAGCAGGTAGGGGGGAGGCGGGCTGTAACTGTGACTGCGACTGGACAGGCTGTGGACACTCTAAGGGAGGAGCACGACCAGTAGAAGGCGGGCGACCAAGAACCTGCTCAAGGAGCGGAACGAAGTATGGCCACGGCCGTGCAGCACCTCCAGAAAAAGCACGGACAGCACCAGTACCCCCAGCGGCAGCACCAGCGCCAGCAGCACCTCCAGCTCCAGCAGCGCCAACTCCAGCACCCTCAAAAGCACCAGCGCCAACACCCCCAGCAGCTCGAGCTCTAGCAGCTCCAGCAGCACCTACTCCAGCAGGACCGGCAGCTCCAGTACTGCCAGCAGCTCCAGCAGTACCCTGAGGGGGGAGGGGGTCTACCGGGGGAGGACCTGGCGCAAGGAAAAGTGGCGATGGAGGGAGGGGCGCAGTGCGGTAGGGGAAGAGACGGTAGTAAGGCACCGAATCGTCAAAGGTGACGTCCTGGGAGGACAGAACACGGCGCGAGGTGGGGTGGTAACACTGCCATCCAGGCGCGTCAGGGGGGAAGCCAAGGAAGACGCAGGGAACAGCACGGGGGGACAGCTTGTCCGCAGACAAGTCGCGGACAAACGCCCGAGATCCCCAGACCCGAAACGCAGACGCATCGCCAACCTTCCCCGTCCACCGCAAGGTGGGGGAGGTCTCTAGCAAGGAGACACAGGGCTGAAGGTTGAGCTGATGCGCTGCGTACTGAACCGCAAACGGCCACAGAAAATGGGGGGCAGCCGCATGGATCATGGACGTACGAGCGACGTCCATGACCATGCCAATGCGGCGCTTAGCAATCCCATTTTGCTGTGGAGAGGCCGGAAGCGTGAAGGTCTGGCGGATGCCCTGTGCACGACAGAAGGCTCCCGGCCGGGCAGAGGAAAACTCCCCGCCTCTGTCAGAGTGCAGACGCAGAACAGGAAAGTCCGAGCCGAAACTCTCTCTGAGTTGGAGACGAGCTGCGCGGATCCAGTCGATCAACACCTCAGTGACGTCACCCTTGCTGCGCAAGGGGAATACCGTGGTGTAATGCGAATAGTCGTCAACCACCAACATGAAGTAACGCTCGTGACCCTGGCCACGGACGCCGGCGGGGCCCCACACGTCCATGTGAAGAGTCTGCAGCGGAGCCTCTGTCGGAGGAAACTCGGAGGAGTGAGGGGCGGCGCGCTGCCGCCCCTCGACGCAGGGAAGGCAGGTAGGGGCAGGCCCCAGAGGTAGGGGAGGGAGGGACTGGGGGAGACCAGAGACAAGGACACGGGAGGCCATGCCTCGGAGACGAGGCAGGGAGGGGTGACCAAGGCGGTGGTGCCAAAGGAGAGTCTGGTGGGACAGGAGATGACACGAGCAGGGAGCAGACTCACGACCAGACCTGGACGCTGCAGAAAACACCTGACTCGACGTAGCTACCTGACCAGACTCAGCAACCGGAGGAGACTCAATAGTCAGTGTGTACAGGTTCGACCCCGGCCGACGGGTAAACGTGGCCAAGTGTCGGCCCGTCCGAGCACACGTACAGTGGGTCACCCGCTGACTCGCAGGAGTGAACTGGTCAACCCACCTATCCTGTAGATCAGCTCCACTCACCAAGTTCGTAGAGAACGAGGGGAGGTAGAGACCTGACAGGGTGCCAGAGGGGGCTGCCGGACACGGTAAGACAGTGGAGAAGCGAGCAAGGACAGGACCCCCACAGGGGTCCGCCAGGGAGACCGCAACCGGCCGACTAAGCGGCGTAAGCGTGGTGCGGTCTCGAAAGAAGGAGCGAGAAGCACCCGAGTCAAGGGTGAAGGTGTGTAAGGCGTGAGCCGACGTGGTACCTGAGAGAGCAGACTCACCAGCACTTGGGGCAGCAGACGCACTAGCACCTAGAGCAGCAGCCTCACCAGCACCTAGAGTAGCAGCCTCAATGCCCGGGTCAGGCGAAACACACAGGTAACAGTCACCCTCATCACTAGTAGACACAGCATACATGGCAGCAAGAATAGCATCATAATCAGGATCAAAGATAGCAACCCCCGCCGTAGACAGCTCTCCCTAGCGAGGGATCTCAGTGGCGTCAGGGAACTGGTGACGCCACGCGTCCGTCAGGCAGCCGAAGCAGCGCTGGGTGGAGTGCGGGCCCCCGCACTTCTCACCAGCGCGGTCGCCGGTACGGAGGACGTAGGTGCAGGGACCAGTACCCCCACCTCGTTGACGCCCAGCGTACCACTCACGAAGCTGCTGGGGGGACGGGGTCTCACGACTGCGCTACTGCTGCTAGCGCGGACCACCACCGGAACCACTCATCTGCGTAGAGCTGCGACCAGCTCCACCGCTGCCGCCGCCGCCTCCGCCACCTCCACCGCCTCCGCCACCACCGCCGCCTCCGCTCCCTCCGCCACCGCCGCCGCCTCCTCCGCCTCCACTGCTGCCACCGACACCTCCACCCCCGCCACCACTCCCACCACCACCCCCACCCCCTCCACTGCCGCCTCCAATACCTCCACCGCCCCCGCCAGCCCCTCCAGCACCCTTGCCCCCCTTGCCCTTGTCGGTGCGGCGTCTCCCGCTAGGGGCAAACGCAGCGCCGACCGACTCGAAGCCAACGAGGTTGGCCGCAGCAGCAGATGCAACAGAGGGCAAGAGGGGGGAGGGGGAACACCCCTCAAAGACGGGGGTGCCAGGTGTCAGAACATATAGCTTGTGCTTATTGTGTAGGCCATAGTGGGGTAGCCCATAAGGGGTACAACCCAATTAGGGTTAGTACTTGTACTCAGTTCATTCATAGTTCATTCATTCTCGTTTCAATTTTCTCATGGTATCGAGCAGGTTCCCTCGTGGGAGCTGTGCCTAGGGCCCACCAACTCGAAATAATTTATTTTTCTGCCCGCAGCGCGCGCACCCCGAGTCGCGCTCCCCTTCCCTACCCGCGCCCCGGCCCCGTCGCCCTTCCTGCGCCTCGGCCCCGTCGCCCTACCTGCGCCCCCGCCCCGTCGCCCTACCTGCGCCCCGGCCCCGTCGCCCTACCTGCGACCCCGGCCCTGTCGCCCCCCCCTTGCGACCCCGGCCTCGTCGCTCTACTTGCGGCCCGGCCCCGGCCCCGTCGCCCTACCTGCGCACCGGCCCCGTCGCCCTACCGTCGACCCGGCCCCGTTGCCCTACCTACGACCCGGCCCCGGCCCCGTCGCCCTACCTGCGCACCGGCCCCGTCGCCCTACTGTCGACCCGGCCCCGTCGCCCTACCTACGACCCGGCCCCGGCCCCGTCGCCCTACCTAAGACCCGGCCCCGGCCCCGTAGCCCTACCTCCGCACCGGCCCCGTCGCCCTACCTTCGACCCGGCCCCGTCGCCATACCTACGGCACGGCCCAGGCCCCGTCGCCCTACCTACGGCCCGGCCCCGGCCCCGTCGCCCTACCTACGACCCGGCCCCGGCCCCGTCGCCCTACCTACGGCCTGGCCCCGGCCCCGTCGCCTTACCATCGGCCCAGCCCCGCCGCCCTACCTACAGCCCCGCCCGCACGCCTCCGCAGCCGAGCCGCCCGCGCCGCTACACCGCCGGAGCCGCCCGAGCCGCCCGAGCCGCCCGCGCCGCCCGAGCCGCCCGAGCCGCCCGAGCCGCCCGAGCCGCCTGAGCAGCTGAGGAGCCGAGCCGCTGGTGCCGCCGAGCTGCAGTTGCTGCCGAGCCGCCCAAGCTGCCCGAACCGCCCAGTCTAGTGAGCGCCGCGCCTCTGTCACCGCACTGCCCCTGCTCTACAGTTAGCGCTGCTAGTCTACTCCTGTCATGGCTACCCCCAGTGTTCTCACTTTTGACGCTGAGGGTCGGGCCATTGACTTTGACGTCTGGGTAGATGACCTGCAGCTTTTCCTACAGGACGATAGGGCAGACGGTCTCTCCCTCTTTGACCTCACCTTTGATGCTTCCCCTGCCCCTGCTGCCGATGCCGACGCCACCGTTCGCTCACAGTGGGCCACTCGCGATGCTCCTGCACGTCTTGCTGTGCGTCGCCACCTCCCTACCACTGAGCGCGCGCACCAGTACAAGAGTGCTCAGACCTTGTACGACGCTGTAGTTGCGCACTACTCTTCCCCTACCACTGCTGCACTGAGCCGCCTCATGCTACCGTACCTCTTCCCTGACCTTGCTGCCTTTCCCACAGAAGCTGACCTCATTACGCACCTCCGCACTAGTGACACTCGCTACCGCGCTGCGCTTCCTGCTGACTTCTGCGCGAAGAACCCCACCCCCATGTACATCACTCTCTACTACTTAGTCACTCGCCTCCCTGACTCCATTCGC
This sequence comes from Closterium sp. NIES-65, assembly GCA_948144175.1. Classification (NCBI taxonomy): domain Eukaryota; kingdom Viridiplantae; phylum Streptophyta; class Zygnematophyceae; order Desmidiales; family Closteriaceae; genus Closterium; species Closterium sp. NIES-65. The sequence continues at coordinate 2,238,340 of CANXME010002307.1, read as the reverse complement.
GTAGTCAGGGACCACTTCCTCTCAGTCTGTCCCACCACTCTCACTGTTGACCTCCTCGAGAAGTCCCTCCTAGCGACCGAGAAGAGCATAGTCGCTGTAGGGGCCTCTCGTGGTGACCCGCGCACCCCCGTCTTTGAGGGGTGTTCCCCCTCCCCCCTTCTGCCCTCCGTTGCCTCTGCTGCTGCGGCCGACCTCCTTGGTCTTGAGTCGGTCGGTGCGGCGTCTACCCCTAGCGGGAGACGCCGCTCTAGCAAGGGCAAGGGGGGCAGGGGCGCTGAAGGAGCGAGCGGGGGCGGTGGAGGTGGAGGTGGAGGCGGCGGGGGGAGTGGGGGTGGTGGTGGGAGTGGAGGTGGGGGTAGAGGTGTCGGTGGCGGCAGTGGAGGTGGAGGCGGCGGCGGCAGTGGCGGTGGGAGCGGAGGTGGCGGAGGTGGTGGCGGTGGAGGAGGCGGCGGAGGCGGCGGTAGTAGCGGAGGCGGCGGAGGCGGAGGAGGCGGCGGGGGTGGCGGTGGAGCTGGTCGCGGGTCTACGCAGAGGAGTGGCTCCGGTGGTGGTCCGCGCCAGCAGCAGCAGCGCGATCGTGAGACCCTGTCCCCTCAGCAGCTCCGAGAGTGGTACACTGCACGCCAGCGTGGTGGGGGTTTTGGTGCGTGCACCTACGTCCTGCGCACCGGCGACCGTGCGGGTGAGCAGTGTGGGGGTGCGCACCCCACCCAGCGCTGCTTTGGCCGCTTGATGACGCGTGGCGTCACCAGTTCCCGGAGGCCACAGAGATCCCTCGCTGGGGCGAGCTGTCTAGGGCGGAAGTTGCCATCTATGATCTTGATGTTGATGCTATCCTTTCTGCCATGTATGCTGTGTCTATTAGTGATGAGGGTGACTGTTACCGGTGTTTCCCGCCTGATCCGGGCATTGAGACTGCTGCTCTAGGTAATGGTGAGGCTGCTGCCCTAGGTGCTTGCGACGCTGCTGCTCTAGTGCGTCTGCGCCCTCAGGTACTGGTGAGTCTGCGCTCTCAGGTACTGCGTCGGCTTCGGCCTCCCTCACCTTCACCCTTGACTCTAGGGCTTCTCGCTCCTTCTTTCGGGACCGCACCACACTCACGCCGCTTAGTCCGCCTGTTGCGGTGTCTCTGGCTGACCCCTCTGGGGGTCCTGTCCTGTCTCACTTCTCCACTGTCCTCCCATGTCCGGCGGCTCCCTCGGGCACCCTGTCTGGTCTCTACCTCCCCTCGTTCTCTACGAACCTGGTGAGTGGTGCTGACCTACAGGATGGGGGAGTACACCAGTTCACTCCTGCGCGTCAGCGGGTGACGCACTGTACAGAGGCTAGCACAGGCCGACACCTGGCCACGTTTACCCGTCAGCCGGGGTCGAGCCTGTACACACTGACCACTCCGTCTCCTCCAGTTGCTGCATCTGGTAGGGTAGCTGCGTCGGGTCAGGTGTTTGCTGCAGTGTCCAGGTCTGGTCCTGAGTCTGCCCCCTATTCGTGTCGTCTCCTGTCTCACGAGACTCTCCTCTGGCACCACCGCCTTGGTCACCCCTCTCTACTTCGGCTCAGAGGCATGGCCTCCCGTCTTCTTGTTCCTGGTCTCCCCCGATCCCTTCCTCCCCTTCCTCAGGGCCCTGGCCCTACCTGTGTCCCCTGTGTCGAGGGGCGCCAGCGGGCTGCCCCTCACTCCTCCCAGTTTCCTCCGACAGCGGCCCCGTTGCAGACGCTTCACATGGACGTGTGGGGCCCAGCCCGCGTCCGTGGACCGGGTCACGAGCGCTACTTCCTCCTCGTTGTTGACGAATACTCGCGTTACACCGCAGTCTTCCCCTTGCGCAGCAAGGGTGATGTCACTGAGGTGCTGATCGACTGGATCTGCGCAGCTCGTCTCCAGCTCAGGCAGAGCTTTGACTCGGACTTTCCTGTTCTGCGTCTGCACTCGGACTGAGGCGGAGAGTTTTCTTCTGGCCTTCTGAGAGCCTACTGTCGCGCACGAGGAATCCGTCAGACCTTAACGCTTCCAGACTCCCCGCAGAAAAATGGGATTGCTGAGCGCCGCATTGGCATGGTCATGGACGTAGCTCGTACGTCTATGATGCATGCGGCTGCTCCCCATTTTCTGTGGCCGTTTGCGGTGAGGTACGCGGCGCATCAGATCAACCTACACCCAAGGGTCTCCAGGCCGGAGACCTCCCCAGCCTTGCTGTGGACGGGGAAGGTTGGCGATGCGTCAGCGTTCCGGGTCTGGGGAACTCGGGCGTTTGTCCGCAACTTGTCTGCGGACAAGCTGTCCCCTCGTGCTGCTCATTGCGTCTTCCTGGGGTTCCCCCCTGACGCGCCTGGGTGGCAGCTCTACCACCCCACCTCTCGCCGTGTTCTGTCCTCCCAGGACGTCACGTTTGACGAGTCGGTCCCCTACTACCGCCTCTTCCCCTACCGCACTCCGTCCCTCCCCCCGCCGCCGCTCTTCCTTGTACCAGGTCCCCCTCCGGTAGACCCCCTCCCCCCTCAGGGTCCGTCCCCTTCAGGTGTGTCCCATGTAGACGCAGTCGAGCCTGTCGAGGTCACTGGTGACTCTGGTGCTGCTGAGGGTGCTGAGCCGGGGGGTGCTGACTCTGGGGGTGCTGAGCCTGGGGGTGCTGAGCCTGGGGGTGCTACGACTTGGGGTGCTGAGCCTGGGGGTGCAGAGCCTGGGTGTACTGAGACTAGGGGTGCTGAGCCTGGGGGTGCTGCGTCTGGGGGTGCTGCGCCTGGGGATGCTGAGCCTGGGGTGCTGAGCCTGGGGGTGCTGAGCCTGGGTGTTTTGAGCCTGGGGGTGCTGAGACTGGAGATTCTCCGGGTGCTTCGTCTGTGCGGGAGCCACTCTCTCCACGGGAGCTGCGCGAGTGGTTTGCACGACGTTGGAGGCGTGCTGCTAGTGCTGGAGGTTCTTCGGCTACTGAGGGTGCTGCTGTCGCGGACCCTGGCCGTGCTCATACTGGGAGTACTGGAGCTGCTGGGCCTGCGGGTTCGACTGGAGCTGGTGCTGCTGAGGGTGTTGGAGCTGAGACTACTGCTGGCGGTCCTGCTGCGGGTACTCTTGGTACTGCTGGAGGTTCTGCCGCTGCTGGTGGTGCAGCTGGAGCGGGTGCTCCTGCTGGGGGTACTGGTGCTGTACCTGCTGTGACTGGCGTCGCCGCGCAGCCTCGACCGTACTTCGTTCCACTCCTGCAAAAGGTTCTTGGTCTTCCGCCTTCTACTCGTCCTCCTCCTTCTTTAGAGTGTCCACACCCAGTCCCGTCACAGTTACAGTTGCAGCCTACCTCCCCTTTGCCTGCTCCTTCTCCCTACACTGGTCCTACTGGAGGTCTTACTAAGCGTCGTGAGCCTGCGTCTCGCCCTGCGTTGCTTGTCCGTGCTGCTCGCGCTAGTGGTCGTGGTTTGCGTCAGCGTCCTCCTCCTGTCCCTGGCACGCACAGGATGTCTCTGCGTCCGTCCACTGCTCCTCTGCGTGCCCCTTTGCCTTCTCCTCCTGAGTCCTCTCTTCCTGCACTTGCCGACCCTAAGTCTGACTCTCTTCGTGCTGCCATTCCTCCTGTCACGCGACTCCTGGCTACTGTCGTCACTGACCCTTCTTTCGAGTCCACTACTGCGTCTGCCCTAGTTGCTGAGCTCGTCGACTTTGCTGCTCGCTGTCGCCTAGACTACGCTGCTAGTCTTGTCGCTGAGTCTCAGTCCGTCTGTCCTCCGTCCGTCAGGGGTGAGTGTGCCCTTGGCACGGACGTCCTTAAGGACAGGCAGGAGGAGTTCCACTGCTTGGACGCTGCTTCACCTCATCTCGTGTCCGTCCTGCTTACCCCTGAGGGAGACCTGGATGCACTTTACATCCCGACTCCGCGCTCTTACGCGGAGGCGATAGAGGCTCCCTACTCTTCTCAGTGGCAGGCAGCTATGGATGCAGATATGGCTTCCTAGAAGTCCACAGGCACCTACGTTGACGCTGTCCCCCCTCATGGGGCGAACATCGTCAGTGGCATGTGGACCTTCAGGGTGAAGGGGCCGCCGGGTTCTCCGCCTGTCTTCAAGGCGCGTTACGTGGCTCGTGGCTTCAGTCAGCGGCAGGGAGTTGACTACTTTCAGACCTTCTCTCCCACCCCGAAGATGACCACTCTTCGGGTACTGCTGCACGTTGCTGCTCACCGTGACTACGAGCTGCACTCTCTCGACTTCAGCACAGCTTTCTTGCAGGGCAGCCTGCACGAGGAGATCTGGCTGCGCCGCCCACCTGGCTTCACAGGGACTTTCCCTCCTGGCACCCAGTGGAGCCTCCGACATCCAGTCTACGGTCTCCGTCAGGCACCGCGCGAGTGGCACGACACACTGATGACTACACTTGCGGCTCTTGGGTTTGCTCCCTCTACTGCTGACTCGTCGCTGTTTCTACGCACCGACACCTCTCTGCCGCCGTTCTACATCCTCGTGTACGTCGACGACTTGGTCTTTGCCACAGCCGACACTGCTGGACTCGCCTACGTGAAGTCCGAGCTGCAGAAGAGACACACGTGCACAGACCTGGGTGAACTGCGCAGCTACCTTGGCTTGCAGATCACCCGGGACAGAGCACGCCGCACCATTACCCTGACTCAGTCACACATGGTGCAGCAGGTCCTTCAGCGCTTCGGCTTCACGTACTCCTCGCCTCAGGCCACTCCTCTGCCTACTCGCCACTCGCTCTCAGCTCTGCCTTTGGATGAGTGTGTAGAGTCGAGTGGCCCGTATCCAGAGCTTGTTGGCTGCCTCATGTACTTGATGACCTGCACACGACCTGACCTTGCATACCCTCTTAGCATTCTCGCACGCTATGTTGCTCCTGGGAGACACCGACTAGAGCACATGGCTGCAGCGAAGAGGGTGTTGCGCTACTTGTGAAGTACGTTGGGCATGGGGCTAGTGCTTGGAGGGGGGTGTCCAGTAGTCCTCACTGGGCACGCGGACGCTTCTTGGGTTGACGACCAAGCTACGCAGCGGTCGTCATAGTGTTACACCTTCAGCCTTAGTTCCGGCTCTGTTTCGTGGCGGGCTACTCGCTCGTCTTCTGTTCTCGGCTCCAGTTGTGAGGCTGAGATCTACGCCGGGGCCATGGCTGCACAGGAGCTTCGCTGGCTCACCTACCTGCTGACCGACCTTGGAGAGTCGCCTCGTTCTCCTCCAGTCCTGTACGTAGACAACAAGGCCATGCTGGCCTTGTGTCAAGAGCAGAGACTGAAGCACAGAACAAAGCACATTGCTCTTTGCTACTTCCTTGCTCGTGAGCTACAGCAGCGTGGTCAGTTGCGGCTTGCGTACGTGCCAATACTGCTGATGTCTTCACCAAGGCACTTGCGCCTTGTGATCATCAGCGCTTCTGCACCCAGCTGGGTCTTGTACCTGTCTTGCCTCACTTGCTCACCTCTTGACCTTGCTTGTACTGTTACATATATATATACCTGCTCTTGCTTGTCTAGCCTTATATATATATGTACTCCTGCAAGTGAACTGGCCTTGTGGCCTTGAACTTGTGCTCGGAATGTGTGGTGACTTTGTGATCCACCCTGAGCTTGCTTTGCTTTGCTTTGCTTGACTGGTCTTGTGACCCCTTGTTCTCCCCCACTTTGCCTATGGGGGTGTGTCAGAACATATAGCTTGTGCTTATTGTGTAGGCCATAGTGGGGTAGCCCATAAGGGGTACAACCCAATTAGGGTTAGTACTTGTACTCAGTTCATTCATAGTTCATTCATTCTCGTTTCATTTTTCTCACGAGGGTCACCACGAGAGGCTCCTACAGCGACTATGCTCTTCTCTACTGCTAAGAGGCGCTTCTCGAGGAGGTCAACGGTGAGTGTGGTGGGGCAAACTGAGAGGAAGTGGTCCCGGACTAAGCGAAGGGAGTCAGGGAGCCGGGTGACTATGTAGTAGAGGGTGATGTACAGGGGGGGGGGGGGGGGTTCTTGGCACAGAACTCAACAAGAAGCGTAGCGCGGTAGCGAGTGTCACTAGTGCGAAGGTGCATAATGAGGTCAGCGACTGTGGGAAAGGCAGCAAGGTCAGGGAAGAGGTACGGCAGCATGAAGCGGCTAAGAGCAGTAGTGGCAGGGGAAGAGTAGCGTGCATCTACAGCGTCGTACAAGGTCTTAGCACTCTTGTACTGACTAAAGTGCGCACGCTCAGCGGTCGGTAAGTGGCAACGCACAGCAAGACGGGCAGCAGCATCGCGTGTGGCCCACTGTGAGCGAACAGTGCTGTCAGCAGTAGCAGGCGGGGCAGGAGAAGCACCAGAGGTGAGATCAAACAGGGAGAGTCCGTCTGCCCTATCGCACTGGAGGAAGAGCTGGAGGTCATCGACCCAGACCTCAAAGTTAACAGCACGACCCTCAGCATTAAAGGTAAGGACACTGGGGGTAGCCATGACAGCAGTAGTCTAGCAGGGAGTGCTCTCACCAGTCCGGGCGGGTAGGGCTGGTGCTCGTCGGTAGGAATAGTAGCGGCTCGACGGCGGCTCGGCGGCTCGGGGGCTGGGCGGCTCGGCTGCTGGGCGGCTCGGCTGCTCGGCGGCTCGGCTGCTCGGCGGCTCGGCGGCTCGTCGGCTCGGTAGCTCGGTGGCTCGGCTGCTGGGCGGCTCGGCTGCTGGGCGGCTCGGCGGCTCGGCGGCTCGGTGGCTCGGCTTCTGGGCGGCTCGGCTGCTGGGCGGCTCGGCGGCTTGGCGGCTCGGCTGCTGGGCGGCTGAAGGGGCCGAGAAGGGTGGCGATGGGGCCGCTAGAGGGCAGCGATGGGGTCGCGAAGGGCGGCGACAGGGCCGCTAGGGGCGGCGACGGGGCCGCGAAGGGCGGCGACGGGGCCGCTAGGGGCGGCGAGTTGGCCGTGAAGGGCGGCGACGGGGCCGCTAGGGGCGGCGTCGGGGCCGATAGGGGCGGCGACGAGGCCGTAGAGGGGCCGCGAGGGGCCTAGAGGGGCGGCGACGGGGCCGAGAGGGGCGGCGACGGGGCCGCGAAGGGGCTGTGAGGGGCCTAGAGGTGCGGCGACGGGGCCGCTAGGGGCGGCGACGGGGCCGCGAAGGGGCCGCGAGGGGCCTAGAGGGGCGACGACGGGGCCGCTAGGGGCGGCGACGGGGCCGCGAAGGGGCCGCGAGGGGCCTAGAGGGGCGGCGACGGGGCCGCTAGGGGCGGCGACGGGGCCTAGAGGGGCGGCGACGGTGTCAGAATGTTATTCTCTAGCCTGTAGTGGGGTGCTCTATAGCGAGTACAACCCATCTAAGGTTTGCTATATGTATCCTCATTGCTGCTAGTGAAACCCCTCCTTCATTCTCATTCATTCTCGTTCAATTCTCACATGTTATCAGAGTGGTTCCGATCCTAGGACCCAACTGCTTCCGCTGCTACTCTGTGCTCGGCACGCCCCGTGGCGTGCCCCTCGCGCTTCTCTTAGCGGCCCCGTTGCCGCCCTTCCTAGCCCCTCGCGGCCCCTTCGCGGCCCCGTTGCCGCCCTTCCAGGCCCCTTGCGGCCCCCTCGCGGCCCCGACGCCGCCCTTTCCGCGGCCCCGTCGCCGCCCCTTACAGCGGCCCCGTCGCCGCCCTTTAGCGGCCCTGTCGCCGCCCTTCCGCGGCCCCGTCGCCGCCCCTTCAGCGGCCCCGTCGCCGCCCTTCAGCGGCCCCGTCGCCGCCCTTCAGCGGCCCCGTCGCCGCCCTTCCGCGGCCCTGTCGCCGCCCCTTCAGCGGCCCCGTCGCCGCCCTTCAGCGGCCTCGTCGCCGCCCTTCAGCGGCCCCGTCGCCGCCCTTCCTCGGCCCCGTCGCCGCCTACAGCGGCCCCGGCCCCGCCCCGGCCATGCCCCGCCGCCAGCCGCGGCGCACCGGGGGCACGTGCACCCCCCCCCCCCCCCCCTTTTCCCGTCGCCTGTCGAGGCGACCTGAGAGGGCCGCCTGGGGGGGGGGGGGGGCGAGCGTCGCCCCTTCTGCCGCCTGCTTTGGCGCCCTGGGAGGCCGCGCGTCGCCCCCCCCCCCCCCCCCCCCTCCCTACCCGCCATCCCGCCCTGCCCTGTGTTAGGGTTTGGGGGTGGCAAGAAGGGGGTGACGGGTGTGTGGTCTCCCCTGCTCCTCCTCCTCCTTCGTCTCCCACTGCTGCAGCTGTCGCTGAGGGGGGTGGATGTGTGGGAGCCTGGGGTTTAGGGTTTAAGGGGGGTACTATGGGAGTGGAGCTAGGGTTTTGAGGGAGGTGGATGTGTGGGCGTCTGGGGTTTAGGGTTTACGGGGGTGCTGTGGGTGTAGGGTTAGGGTTTGAGCAGGGGGTGTGTGAGAGGGGCGTTGGGCAGCTGGGAGAGGTTGCGTGGAGGCAGCAGTCTTGTCGTCAGCAGCACCAGCAGTCCGGAGGCTACAATCTCCGGTAGTCGCCAGTCGCCTGTGGGTCAGTTGCTCGTCTGCCTTTACTTTTAGCCGCGGAGCCAGTTACTCCTATAGTCCGGGCCTTTGCTTCGGTAGCCACTGAGCCAGCAGCTCGTCTGTGTGTCTGCAGCGTCAGCAGTCGCCTCCCATCTTCTCTCTCCCACAGTCTCTCCTCCTCCCCACTTGCCCTCTGTGATTAGCTCTAGCTTTACTTACCTATTGTGAACTCCTGCTCTATGCCTGCTTGCTCATTGTGCTGATTACACCCCACTTTGGCTATGGGGGTGTGTCAGAATGTTATTCTCTAGCCTGTAGTGGGGTGCTCTATAGCGAGTACAACCAATCTAGGGTTTGCTATATGTATCCTCATTGCTGCTAGTGAAACCCCTCCTTCATTCTCATTCATTCTCGTTCAATTCTCACAGACGGGGCCGCGAAGGGGCCGTGAGGGGCCTAGAGGGGCGGCGACGGGGCCGCAAAGGGCGGCGACGGGGCCGCTAAGGGTGGGGCACGAGGGGGCGCTAAGGGAGCGCGACGTGAGGGCGGCCGACGGGGCGCGCCTCGGGCAGGAGAAAAAATCGAGTTCAGTGGTGGGCCCTGAGAAGCGTTCCCACGAGGGAACCTGCTCTATACCATGTGAAGAATGAGGAATGAATGAACTAAGAAAGAGGTGGGTACAAGTAGGAAAACCTAGAAATGTTGTACTCCATATAGTCTACCTCACTACAGCCTACACAGACTATAGCATATAAGTTTGACAGCAAGTGCAGAGACAAGAAGTACCTAAGCAACAATCAGATCACCCCCGGGAAGTCAAGGGCAAGAGAAGGAACAAGTGAGGCATGCAGGTACAGGAGGTGGAGGCTGCCATCTTCTGACAGCTGTCACGCAATTAATAAGGCTGGATAATGGTAGATAGCACCTAGGTAGCCATATGAACTTGCGTAACAGAATTAGAGTACTGTAGGAAAATAATGAGTGAGCCCAGTAGAGAGGATGAGGCGGGGAACACCCGCCAAAGCATACGCGATGCCAGAAACAGGAGCGACGCCGAGCCTAGCGGGAACACTGTGGCTAAGTGCAACGGAAACCGCAGGCATGGAAGGCCTGCTTGCTTGTTTGTTTCCTCACATGTTAGCTAATGTCTCAGAAGCCGTTTTGCTACCGAGGAGCCACTCCAAGCAGGCAGTCAGCCGAGTTACTCGTGTGGACTCACGAAACCCTAGCTCAGTTTTCTAGTGCAGAGACAGGAAGTACCTAAGCAACAATCAAATCATCCCCAGGAAGTCAGGGGCAAGAGAAGGAACAAGTGAGGCATGCAGGTGCAGGAGGTGGAGGCTACCATCTTCCGACAGGCAGCAGCAGCCTAGCAGCAGTAGCAGCTGAGCAGTAGCAGCAACGCAGCAGTAGCAGCAGCGCAGGCGGCAACAGCGGCAGCAGCAGCAGCGCAGCAGCAGCAGCACAGGTGGTAGCAGCAGTGCAGGCGGCAGTAGCAGCCTAGCAGCAGCAGCAGCTGAGCAGTAGGAGCAGCGCAGCAGTAGCAACACAGGTGGCAGCAGCAGCCTAGTAGCAGCAGCAGCAGCAGCAGCACGAGTGCAGGGGGCAGGGCAGCACTAATGCACGGAGCGGCTTGGCTCAACTGGGCGGCTCGAGCAGCAGCAGCAGGTTAGCAGCCGTGCAACAGCAAAGGCACGGCAGCCGCGCGTGCAGGGCAACAGCGCGGAGCAGGGCAGGACAGCCGCGCGTGCAGAGCAACAGCGCAGCGCAGGGCAATAGCAGCAGTGCAGCAGCAGCAGCAGCGCAGGCGGCAGCAGTAGCTTAACAGCAGCAGCAGCGCAGGCGGCAGCAGCAGCTTAACAGCAGCAGCAGCGCAGGCGGCAGCAGCAACTTAATAGCAGCAGCAGCGCAGCAGGGCACTATTGCAGTAACAGCAGGGCAGCAAGGCAGTAGTGCAGCAAGAGCAGGGCAGCAGGGAAGTGCGCCGGCGAAGCGCAGGAGCAGTGCAGGTGCGCGCGCGGCAGAGCAGGTGCGCGCGCGGCAGAGCAGGTGCGCGCGGGCCTGGCGCGGGTCGTACGGGCTGCGCGCGGGCCTGGCGCAGGGTGCAGGGGCTGCGCGCGGGCTGTACAGGGTGCGCGCGGGCGGCGCGCGGGCTGTACTGGCTGCGCGGCGGGCTGCGCATGAGCGGTACGGGCTGCGCGCGGCAGGGCAGGGCAGGGCAAGGTAGCGCGGGTGCGGGTCGCTGGTAGGGCGCAGGGCAGCGCGATCGCGGGCGGGGCAGGGCAGCTCGATGGTCAGCTCGAGCGCTAGGCGCAGGGCAGTGCACGTGCGGGGCAGGACGATTCTGGCGGGCAGGTCTAGTGGCGCGCCACGGACAGAAAAAACGATCGCGCCCTAGGGGCGCACGACGAGCAGTAAACTAACGGTGGGCCCTTAAACTTTTAGGTCCTAGGCTAGGAACGTCCTAGCTTTTAATACCATGTTGAGATAGGTAGGAAGGAATGATGTGGATTAGGGCAATGAGGGGGATACAATGAAGTGTCGAGCAACTTAATGTACCCCCTAAGGCTAAACCCACTACAGCCTAGATAACAGTAAACATATACCTTGACAGGAAGTGCACATTCGGCCAATTTCATCGACACCAAAGGTACCTCGCGTCGCCTTCGGGTTTCCATTGCCCAATCTGCACCCAACCTACGTTCCCAAGGTTCCTCGCCTAGTTAGGGTAACTCGTTAAATGATCCTGGGCCATTCATAAATATTGTCACAACTTCGATATTGGTTATTCCGCACAACTCTGTTGAACAGCTTATAACAATTCTCGTAGCCCAAGACGTTCATTAATGGTAAAGCGTACGAGCAGTAAAGCGTACGCTCAGGGACAACTCCCAGCCGGTGCTGTACGTCACCTCAAGCCAACCCAAACCCCCCAACATCCTGGCAGGCTCACCCACCCATCAGCGTTCAGCAGCACTGATGAAGCTGTCAAACCTGGTGGGTCCGCCACCTACTCATATGGCAGACGAAAGCTCAAGGCTTATGGTAACCACCCCAAGCTCACCCTGCAAACGAAGGGCAGCGAGAGTACGAGAGGTCATGGAGGGACGGCGGTGGTGGTGGGGCATCTTCAATCTGCCCTGTTGCTGCCCTTTCACTCCACAGCATTGCTCCCCTCACATTTCTCATCTCAACGAACCAATCATCTTGACTTCAACACGCGTAACTTAGGCTTGAAAGCGTGTCCGCATTCCCAGGCCACTAAGCCTAACAGACCAGACCAGCTGCGATTCACCTGCTGACATTCGCACCATCGACAGCCCCCTCCTTCTCCGTCCCCCCAATCTCCTCACTCCCACGCCCCAACGTGTCCTTCACCGTCGCGTCCGTGATGCCGCATTCGTCGCGCATGTGGATCCGCGCGCTCGCCGTCAAGATGTGACGGGCGCATGCCACCTCCCGTCACACGGATCGACTCGCCGCCTCTCCACCGCGTGTAGGAACCGTGCATAGCGGTGCGTCGCGCGTGCAGCCATGGCTCGGGTGACGGCCGCATTGTCGTCGCGAAGTGCGTACCGCGGCCGAGGCAGCACCAGCAGCAGCACTGGCGGCGGCGCATCGAGCGGTGGCGGCGGCGGCAAGTCGCCGGCGTGGATGTACCACCAGCTGCCGATCATCGTGTTGACCATCACCAACATCATCATCGTCAGCATGCTCTACAGGTGCGCGCCCGCCATCGCCCCCCACCCACGCTCCCGCTCACCACGTCCACCTGCGCGCTCCGCATTTGCATGTGAGCGACGCGGCCTGTCACGGCCTCGCGTGCTGCTCGCGGCGCCGTCGTTCCAGCGGAGACGAGTCATCGGCCATCGCCAGCGCGCGTGTCGGTGGTGCCGTCGCGGCGATGCCGCCGGTAGCGCCCAACGAGGCGAGGCCACTGCTCGCCGCACCCAGCGTACCGCGCGTACCGCCAGCTCAGCCAGGCGGGCGGCCGGGCCTGGTCTCATGCGGGCGGGTGGCGCGTTGCAACGGTGGCGGACATTTGGCTTGGTGGAGCGGTTGAGGGGTGAGAAGAAGCGAGAGGCGCGAGCATGGGGTGGAAGGGCGACGGCTTGCGCACGGCCCTCACGCTGCTGCCACGCCTCCCACTGCGCACGCATGGGCCGTGCGTCTGGCTCCTCCCTGCCGCGCCACGGCTGCGTTGCCGTGCCGCCCTCGTTGCTGTGTCGCGCACCACCTCGCCATGTCCTTCCCGTTCCGCTTTCTAACCTCGTCCATCCTTCCCCCCCTCTCTCCACCCCCCCTCTCTCTCCCCCCCCTCTTCTCTCTCTCTCTCTCTCTCTCTCTCTCTCTCTCTCTCTCTCTCTCTCTCTCTCTCTCTCTCTTTCTCTATCTCTCCTCGTGCTGCGTGTGAACCGCAGCGACATATCCTGCCACGTGGACAAGACTCTAGACGCCTCTACCGCGGCCATGGGTGCCGCGACTGGCGCCGATGCTGAGATCCGCCTGCCGTCTGCCGCCTCCTCCGCATCGTCCTCCCTCGGACTCCCCTCGCCCCCATCCATCCGCCCGCCCACTATCTCCCCTCCCCCCCCCGCCTCGCCACCCCCTTCCCTTCCGCCCCCTTCCCCTCCAGCCACATCCCCGCCGCCCTCCCCACCTCCCCCGGCCCCCTCCCCTCCACCTCCCCTTCCGCCCGCGCCTGTGGTGGTGGCAGCGGGCTTGGCGAGTGGCGGGCAGGCGCAGGGGGTTGGGGAGGTGGGCAGGGAGGGGGCGGTGAGGGCGCGGCGGACAGCGAGGGGGGGTCGTAGTGTTGGGGCGGAGAGCGAGGAGGGCGAGGAGGCGGAAGAGGCGGAGGAGGAGGGTGTGAAGGGGAGAGCAGTGGCGCGAGGGCATGGCGCATGGGCGGCGCGGAAGAAGAAGGGCCGTGGCAAGGGCGGGAAGAAGGCGCGGGGCGCATGGGAGAGGTCGGGGGACGAGGAGGACGAGTACGAGGAGGAGGAGGATGAGGAGGAAGCGGACGAGGAGGAGCGCGAGGAGGAGGACACGGGCAGGCGAGCAGGGGGCGCGACGAGGAGAGGCAGCAGGAAGGCAGTGGCAGGGCGGCGAGCAGGGTGAGGGGGAGGCGATTACGGAACAACCTGCCATGCTGTCCTACTGCCATGCATGCCGTGACTGTGCTATGTCATAGCCTACCCTCCTTGTACCCGCATGCCTCATACCACATGTCATGCCTTGCTTTCACCCCTTTCCGCTTCCTTTCCCCTGTCGCCCCCGACCCAACTGCCCCGTGTTTCCCCGGTCAGTGCATTGCACGCGACTGACTCGTCGCTGCGGCGCAAGGGCAAGGCGAGGGGCAGGGCGAGGGGCAAGGTGGGCGCGAGGGCGGACGAGGAGCAGCAGGGCACGCGCAAGGACAGGAGACGGCGAGGCGAGGAGGACGAGGAGGACGAGGAGGAAGAGGAGGGGGAGGGCGAACGGGGGCGTGGGGGTGCTTGGGCCCTGCGGTCCAAGAAAACAGAGGAAGGTGGGCGCAGACGGGGGCATGAGGGCAGGGGGGAGTACGGGGAGGAAGGGGAGGGGTTTAAAGGGGCAGTGGGGAGGGACAGGCTGTGGCAGCGTGGAGATGGGTATGGGCGCAAGGGGGGTGAGGGGGAGGGCGCAGAGGACAGCAGGTGGCGGTCCCAGCAGCAGCGCGGTGGGGAAGAGCGCTCGTGGGCAGCAGGGGCGGGCGCAGGTGGGGCGGGGCTGTGGTCGCAGCGCAGCAGTGGGGGCCAGGCGGGGTGGCAGGTGGGTGACAGGGGCAGATGGGCGCAAGGAGGGGGGACCTATGGGGAGCAGGGCGCAGGGGCAGGGGGGTATTACGGCAAGGGGGCGGGCACAGGGGCGCAGTGGGGAGATAGTGGGCGGAGAGAGGGGACAGTGGCAGGGGCGTGGGGCACAGGGTCAAGGGGGGCGGGGGGAGTTGGGGTGGTGGAGCCATGGCGTGTGGGGGGGGTGGGAGGGGGGGGCGCGTGGGGTGGGGAACGCGGGTACATGCTGTCACCCCCGGCAGCAGCAGCAGGTCGCATGCAGATGCTGCCAGGGGGAGGCGCAAGCACAGGCGGGGGTGCAGGCATGGGTATGGGCGTGGGCGTGGGCAGCAACAGCCCTGCAACAACGGGGTGGCGCGCAGGTGGGCTGCTGCCGTGGCTCACTGGCACGGCCTCCCCACCCCCTGCTGATCCCCCTCCCTCTCCCCCGCCCCCCGCTCCTGTGGAGCAGACACAGCCCCAAGAGCAGCAGCAAGTGCAGCAGCAACCAGCCCAGCAGGTGCAGCAGCAGGTGCAAGAGCAGGGGGGAGGGACACAAGGTGGGGGGGGTGAGCAGCAGCAGCAGCAGCAGCAACAGCAGCAGGAGCAGCAGCAAGAGCAGCAGCAGCAGCAAGAGGAGGGCGGGCAGGAGGAGCAGCAGAAGGAAGTGGGCGAGAGTGGCGATGCTGGAGATGGTGGAAGGCCAGTCACACAAGACAAGAAGCCACCACGCAAGGTGCCACCACATGCCTCGCTGCTCTCACATGCCTCGCTGCTCTCACTCCTGTCCCCCCTGTCGCTTGTGTTCCTGTCCAACTCTCCACGTTTCTCCCCTCTGCCACCTCACATGCACTCTCTGTTTCTTCGTCTGCCCTCGGGCCCTGCGTCTGGTCTTGGGTGTGTGTATGCGCGCGCGCATGTGTATTCGTGTGAGTGGGCGTGGTTCTGTCCATGTGTGTGTGCGAGTGATTGTGTCGTGTGTGTGCGAGTGATTGTGTCGTGTGTGTGTGAGTGATTGTGTCGTGTGTGTGTGAGTGAGTGTGGTGTGTGTGAGTGAGTGTCGTGTGTGTGCGAGTGAGTGTGTTGTGTGTGTGCGAGTGAGTTTGTCGTGTGTGTGCGAGTGAGTGTGTCGTGTGTGTGCGAGTGAGTGTGTCGTGTGTGTGTGAGTGAGTGTGCTGCCTGTGGTGCGTGTGACCTGTGCAGATGGACTTTCTGCTGTTCAGCGGCTATCGCAGCACCATGGACACGTTTGTGGCCATTGGCAACATCCGCCCCAACCGCACGCTCACCGACCTTGACTGCTGGTGAGATGTGCATGCATGCAACCGGAATGGCTGGCCACTCCTTATGGGTGTTGTGACTTGGACGAGGAATGCGGTTGGAGATACACCACACCACCCCCTGTGTGCCAGGTTCTGTCGCGGGACCAGTGCAGAGCACATGGCAGCAGGGGACCTCTGGTGCTGGGACGGGCTGTCCCGCATGCTGGCCGTTGTGCCTCGTCACGCCACACTATCTCCTGCCATGCTCCACCTCTTCCAAACATCCATGTGCAACCCACCGCCCCTGTTCCAACCCCTGGGCGGCGCGGGGGGTTGTGCAGGTGGCGCACGAAGAAGGGGTCGCGGCTGGCGGGGCGCGTGTCGGTGAAGCGCGTGGCGGAGATGGCGCTGGGGCCAGCGGTGATCAAGAGTCGTGGCAAGGGCCAGGAGTTGGCGGCGCTGCTGTTCTGCATCCTGGAGGAGGAGGCCAACCTGCGTACGGGCGGTGCCCTGCGCATGAGTGTGAACGGCGCGGAGCTGCTTGTGTACGAGGAGGACGCCAACCCCGGCTACAAGCTCAAGTTCGCTGTCAGTCGCCCCCGCCCCCCCCTGCACACCCAACTGCATGCACTGGTGCAACGCAGCAGCATCATCACGCCTCTCACACTTGGGCCCTCCTGCGCGCATGCTAACACCATTGCGCTCCCATCACATACCACTCCATCCACTGCTCCTCGTCGCTCCCACACACCTTTCACCCGTCTCTCCTTCCTGACTTGTACTAGTCTCTCCATCTGCCCCTCTCCCTCGCGCACGCACCCCTGATGGCGGGTGGCAGGCGGAGGAGACGCTGGTGTACGACGTGATGTACTGCTCGCCGCCGCTGCAGCGCGAGTACGACACGCTGCGCCTGTACCAGTGGGTGGAGTTCCACCGCAAGGTGCACCGCATCGACTTCTTCCAGCTCTACGACGCGGGGGGCGTCACGGACGACTTCCTGGGCGTGGCCGAGTCGTTTGTCAACGAGCGCCTGCTGGCTGTGCTCGACATGCGCATGGCCGCCAAGCACGACCCCTTCATGCACGGCCAGGTCTGCCCCGTCCCACGCCGCATGCGCTCATTGCTTTTGCACACCTGTGCTTGGGTTGGGGCCGATGCATTTGTCTCGTGCAGGTCCATGTGTACTCTTCATTTTTGCGCTATGTTGCTTCCCTAACCATTGCCCCAAATCCCACGCATGACTCGTCCCCATCACCTCCCTTCTCCCTCTCCCTGCACCTCTCTTCCCTCCCCCACCTGCACGCCCTTCCCTATGGGAGCGCAGCTGCTAGCGGCGCACGACTGTCTTTACTTTGCGCGCACGACAGCGCGGTGGGCGCTGTTCCTGGACGTGGACGAGTACCTCTATGTCACGGCACCACCGCACTCCATCCACGCCACGCTCCACAAGCACAAGGTGCTTCTTCAAACACCCCACACAACCGCTTCCTACCCCCACATCAAGTTTGTAGCCCGCACTGCTTTCCCCGCTCACTTCACTGTGCCCCACCGCTCACGCCTGTTGCCCCATGGTGCCACAATTGGCATGCGCGTGCCCCCCCCCCACCCCCGTTGTCCCCCAGCGGTCCACGTTCCTGACGGTGGGGTCAGTGCGATACTTCACGGAGCGGTGTGCGGCGCCACCCGAGGGTGAGGAGTTCAATGGGTGGGAGGTGGAGCGCATGGTGTTCTGCGACCCGCACCCCACGTGCTCCAACACCACCCTGCACACCAACCGCAACCTGTGCCTGGGCAACGAGGGTAGCCGCAAGTACATGGTGGACCCGCGCAAAACATCCATGATTGCGGTATGCCCTCATGCCTTGCCGCTCGCGCTGCACTGCTGCATGCGTGCATGGCATTGGTTGGGTTGCAGAGTGATTGAGGCATGGTTTCATGTGCTGTGGTACTCTCATCTAATACGACTCACGTGAGATTGCCTCCTGCCTGCTTTCATTTGCACCACAAGGGGTGTGAAGGACATGTGAGGTGCTGTGTGTTGGCGCCACCTTAGGCCAACGTGCATTGCTACCGCTGCCTCCCCATGTCCCACTCACCCCCTCGCCCCCTGCACGCCGCTCACCCATGTGTGCCCCGTGGGTGTCCCTTGCTGTCAGGAGCACCGTGTGCTGGAGCCACGGGCGGGCGGCACGCATCTGGACACAGAGGAGGTGCGCCTGGGGCGCTTCCCCGACCTTCCCGTGCAAGCGCTGGAGCCGTGCGGCAAGCTCGTCAAGGACGGCGACTGGATCCCCCCTGCGTGGACGCGCGACACCGGCCTTGCCAAGCTGGCGGAGCGCATGCGCCTCGACGACTCGCAATGACACCGTCAATGCCTGGGGGTGTTTGGAGTGGCAGGGGGGGAGGGGGATGCTGTCGTGGTGCTTGAAACAAATGTGGTGATGTTCGGCCATGGGGCCGAGGTTCCAAGCTTACTTATGCTTCGCACGCGCATCCATGGAGTCCCGTCTGCTTGTCGCCACACGTGCGGGAGATAGGGTGGGTGCGAGTAGCAAGATAGTAATTACTGAACAGACTAGCTGGATGTCCGCCTGTGTCCAATTTGAGGCAGTCGTGAGTATCCCTCATTTTGGAGGCTGCTGGTGTAGGAGCAGGATAAGCATTCTCAGGTATCTACAACTTTTACCGTACAAGCTCCATGGATCGAGCAAATGATGCCACTGAAGTTGCACTCTGAGTGCTGTGGTTAACAGTTCACAGAGAGCAGGACGGGTGCGGGAGCAGCATATGCAGACACACCAGTCTAGCGCCTGGCAGGGAATGGTATACCCGCCGCAAGTTGCAGTAGCTGCTGCTCTCCACCCTGTCAAGTGTCGTGCACTTCCCTCGCATTTCAGGCCATGGCGCTGAGAGGGCATTGCTCGCCGCAGTGCCCTCTCCCTCCTCTCCCGCCTTCCTCGTCGCAGTCTCTCTTCCCCACCACCGCACTGCATGTGTGCGCGCGCGCGCCCTCCAATGCTCTATGGCCAGCCTTCTCTCCGACTCGTCTCGTCTCCCTTCGCCCTCATCAATTGCCGTGTCCCTGCCGCCTCGCCGTCGCACCCACACTGCCTATTCGTCCGCCTGGCGGCGCGCCCTTTCTCCGACTGCTGTGTATCCCCGCGCGCCCCACCACGGGGACCTTTCGTGCACCCCGCGCGTCTGCATCTGACCCGCGCGGCGGGGTGCCAGCGGAGTGGGCGGAAGGGCTTGCCGCTGCGGGCACGACGCTGTACGACGTGCTGGGATTGGCGCGGCGCGACGCGTCCATGCACGACATCAAGGTGGCGTACCGGCGCGAGGCGCGGCGCTACCACCCTGACAGTCGCGCGGCGGGGCTGAGCGAGGCGGAGAGCACGCGGCGGTTCATCGCCGTGCAGCGCGCGTACGACGTGCTGTCGAACCCGCAGCAGCGCGCGCGGTACGACTGGGAGCTGCTGCACCCGCTGGTGGCGGGCGCACGGCATGGGGCCTTGGGCATGAGGACGGCGACGCGGTGGCGGCACGGGATGCGGCGGCCGTGGATGGGGCAGGCGATGTGGGACGGCGTGGAGGAGCAGGTGAGGCAAGTGGCGCTCACGCAGATGGGCGGCAGAGAGAGGGAGGGAGGGAGGGAAGGGAGGGAGGGGAGGGAGGGGAGGGAGGGGAGGGAGGGAGGGGAGCGAGGGAGCGAGGGAGCGAGCGAGGGAGGGAGGGAGGGAGGGAGGGAGGGAGGGGGGGAGGGAGGGGGGGGAGGGAGGGAGGGAGGGAGGGAGGGAGGGAGGGAGGGAGGGAGGGAGGGAGGGAGGGAGGGAGGGAGGGAGGGAGGGAGGGAGGGAGGGAGGGAGGAGGGAGGGAGGGAGGGAGGGAGGGAGGGAGGGAGGGAGGGAGGAGGGAGGGAGGGAGGGAGGGAGGGAGGGAGGGAGGGAGGGAGGGAGGGAGGGAGGGAGGGAGGGAGGGAGGGAGGGAGGGAGGGAGGGAGGGAGGGAGGGAGGGAGGGAGGGAGGGAGGGAGGGAGGAGGGAGGGAGGGAGGGAGGGAGGGAGGGAGGGAGGAGGGAGGGAGGGAGGGAGGAGGGAGGGAGGGAGGGAGGGAGGGAGGGAGGGAGGGAGGGAGGGAGGGAGGGAGGGAGGGAGGGAGGGAGGGAGGGAGGAGGGAGGAGGGAGGGAGGGAGGGAGGGAGGGAGGAGGGAGGAGGAGGGAGGGAGGGAGGGAGGGAGGGAGGGAGGGAGGGAGGAGGGAGGGAGGGAGGGAGGGAGGGAGGGAGGGAGGGAGGGAGGGAGGGAGGGAGGGAGGGAGGGAGGGAGGGTGGGAGGGTGGGTGGGTGATGCGTAGTGCAAGCATGGCAGGTCGAGGTGGCAGTGCTGCCATGCGTGCAGCGGCCATCCCCAGCACGCTCCTGTCCATGCTGTGCGCTGTGGCTGACAGTGTGAGGTGGTGTGCGCAGCATGCACGTCATCCTTCACTGCTTCCCTCTCCACCCGTTTTGCACTGCCAGCCCGTTCTCCTGCTTGCCTGCATCACTCTTGCCCCATGCTCACGGCCTGCATCACAGTGCCGTCCACAGCCCCGCGCAGCATTGGCGCTGCAATCCCAATCCCAATGCGCCGTATCCCATGCCCCCCGCAACAGCTGGAGGTGAAGGCGGCGTGGCGGCAGCAGTGGCACTCACAGCTGGCAGGGCTCAGACACTCCCGCACACAGCGCTGGCAGGCGCGCAGTGAGGGGGGCGAGTCGTGGGGTGCAGCAAGGAGGCGAGAGCAGCAGGTGGAGGGCGTGGCAATGCCCAGCGAGGTGTCTGCCAACAGCTGATGCTGCTGGCCCGCTTGAGCCTTGCAACCTGACGTTCATGGAGTGGGTCAAGAAGGTTTGACCCCTCTCTATCCATGCACTTCCCTATTGCCATAAACGGAGGGAGGGACCGTTGTTTAGGAATTCCCCGCTTTGGAGGTGCATGATAGGATGGGATGGAACACCTCTGAGAGACCGACCATCTGGCGCATGGGAAAATCAGTGACTGCCTTCAGCAGGGCCCAAGATTCATTTTAGGACACGCTGATGGGTCAGAGTGGACCCTCGTCTAAACTCTGTCAGTCAGAGTTGCATGCGATTTTGAGTCTGAAAGTTCAGACAACACTAGTTTTTTTTGGCTGAAAGTTCAGAGTTACACTAAGGGCGTGTTCCTAAGGCCTCTTATCAGGTGAACCTCTTGTCAGATTCGCGTCGCACCGCACTGAAACGCGCATAATAAAATTCGATCGTGTTGAATTGCATTGAACAGCACAAGTCTGACAAGAGGTCACCTGATAAGGGGCTGTAGGAACACGCCCTAAGTTTAAAGGCTGCCGGTTTTGTATACTGCGCCTAAAAACATTTCAACTATCTGAGTCAGATTCTATCACATGTGACTCTACAGCTGTCGGTTGAACTACTAGCTCCTCTGCAGCCTCCTTCCCAACTCTCTGGGGCTCCCTGTGCCTTGCAGCAGGTGCCATCACTGGCCAGCGCTTCTTGTAGTTGTGCCAGCTCATAGTCTAGCATAGACATACACAGCAAGTCACTGAGCCTACATTCTTTTAAACTACCCCTCTGCCACGTATTGATGAGATTCTGGCGAGAGAATCCCCTCTTGCACTCGACGGTGCTGAGAGGCAGCACTGCAATCGCCACCCAGAGTATGACGAGGTTGGGGCAGGCTTGCTCCCAGTCAGGTGTCTTGAGGATTGCAGTCAATCCCGTGTTGAACTTGCGCTCACTCTTAGGAGCTCTGGCCAGGACTGGGCACTAAGTTCGCAGCTCCTTCACGGCACGCTTCTTGTCAATGCCTGCAACATAAGACATGGCGAGAAATTAGTACGGGACGGTTTAGCCAACAAATAAACGAGCATCACATCATTAACAGACCTGGCAAAATCTCGTCGCAGTCGTCGACGCGGAACAGAGTGACTAGCGACAACAGCCACTCAAGGCACTGTGCCTGCCGTGCGCTCCTCTCCCAATTCGGACGCCACTCGTCAGGTATGAAAAGCCGAACGCCAGAAAGAGAGTCGAGGAATCCAAGCTTAGACTGAAGCTCCTCGACGAGGCCCTCGGCAAAGTCGGTGCAAAGCGCCACACACGCATCGTGATGGCCCGCCCCGAGATAGTTCCCCACTCGGCGCTTGTGAAGGGTGATCTTGAAGAGGTTGAGACTCCCATCCGACGACGCGCCTTCCACCACCATCTCTGGTGTCCCCTTCAGCCCATGCTTCTCGATGAATTGATGAAGCCGCTCGTTAGGCCTGCGAAAGTGAAAACGAGAATGAATGAACTATGAATGAACGGAGTACAAGTACTAACCCTAATTGGGTTGTACCCCTTATGGGCTACCCCACTAGAGCCTACACAATATGCACAAGCTATATGTTCTGACACACCCCCATAGGCAGAGTGGGGGAGAACAAGGGGTCACAAGACCAGTCAAGCAAAGCAAAGCAAAGCAAGCTCAGGGTGGATCACAAAGTCACCACACATTCCGAGCACAAGTTCAAGGCCACAAGGCCAGTTCACATGCAGGAGTACATATATATAAAAGACTAGACAAGCAAGAGCAGGATTATATATATGTAACAGTACAAGCAAGGTCAAGAGGAGAGTAAGTGAGGCAAGACAGGAACAAGACCCAGTTGCGTGCAGAAGCGCTGATGATCACAAGGCGCAAGGGCCTTGGTGAAGACATCAGCAGTGTTGGCCTCAGAGGCCACGTACGCAAGCCGCAACTGACCACGCTGCTGTAGCTCACGAGCAAGAAAGTAACGAAGAGCAATGTGCTTTGTTCTGTGCTCCAGTCTCTGCTCTCGACACAAGGCCAGCATGGCCTTGTTGTCTACGTACAGGACTTGAGGAGAACAAGGCGGCTCTCCAAGGTCGGTCAGCAGGTAGGTGAGCCAGCAAAGCTCCTGTGCAGCCATGGCCCTTGCGTAGATCTCAGCCTCACAACTGGAGCCGAGAACAGAAGACGAGCAAGTAGCCCGCCACGAAACACAGCCGGAACCAAGGCTGAATGTGTAACCCTGTGACGACCGCTGCGTAGCCTGGTCGTCAGCCCAAGAAGCGTCCGCGTGTCCAGTGAGGACCACTGGACTCCGCCCTCCAAGCACTAGCCCCATGCCCGACGTACTGCACAAGTAGCGCAACACCCTCTTCGCTGCAGCCATGTGCACTGGTCGGTGTCTCCCAGGAGCAACATAGCGTGCAAGAATGCTAAGAGGGTATGCAAGGTCAGGTCGTGTGCAGGTCATCAGGTACATGAGGCAGCCAACAAGCTCTGGGTACGGGCCACTCGACTCTACGGACTCATCCGAAGGCAGAGCTGAGAGCGAGTGGCGAGTAGGCAGAGGAGTGGCCTGGTAGCACGAAGAGAGTCCGACTCCGGGTCGGCAAGAGCAGGAAGAGAGGACTTAGGAGGAGAAGGCAAAGGGGCACACAGAGGAGCAGTGGACAGACGCAGAGACATCCGGTGCGTGCTAGGGACAGGAGGAGGACGCGAACCGCGACCACTAGTGCGAGTAGTACGAACCGGCGACGCAAGGCGAGACGCAGGCTCACGACGCTCAGCAAGACCTCCAGTAGGACCAGTGTAGGGAGAAGGAGCAGGCAAAGGGGAGGTAGGCTGCAACTGTAACTGTAAGGGGACAGGCTGTGGACACGCTAAAGAGGGAGGAGGACCAGCAGAAGGAGCAGGACCCTGAGGGGGGAGGGGGTCTACCGGGGGGGGACCTGGTACAAGGAAGAGCGGAGGGGGGGGGAGGGATGGAGTGCGGTAGGGGAAGAGGCGGTAGTAGGGGACCGACTCGTCAAACGTGACGTCCTGGAAGGACAGAACACAGCGAGAGGTGGGGTGGTAGAACTGCCACCCAGGCGCGTCAGGGGGGAACCCTAGGAAGACGCAAGGAGCAGCACGAGGGGACAGCTTATCCGCAGACAAGTCGCGCACAAACGCCCGAGATCCCCAGAACCGGAACGCAGACGCATCGCCAACCTTCCCCGTCCACAGCAAGGCTGGGGAGGTCTCCGGCCTGGAGACCCTGGGGTGAAGGTTGATGTGATGCGCCGCGTACCTCACCGCAAACGGCACAGAAAATGGGGGGCAGCCGCATGCATCATAGACGTACGAGCGACGTCCATGACCATGCCAATGCGGCGCTCAGCGATCCCATTTTGCTGCGGAGAGTCCGGAAGCGTGAAGGCCAGACGGATGCCTCGTGCGCGACAGTAGGCTCTCAGAAGGCCAGAGGAAAACTCTCTGCCTCTATCCAAGTGCAGACGCAGAACAGGAAAGTCCGAAACAAAGCTGGAGACGAGCTGCGCGGATCCAGTCGATCAGCACCTCAGTGACATCACCCTTGCTGCGCAAGGGGAAGACCGCATTGTAACGCAAGTAGTCGTGAACAACGAGCAGTCAGTAGCGCTCGTGACCATGTCCACGGACACGGGCTGGGCCCCACACGTCCATGTGAAGCGTTCTCAGTGGGGCCTCTGTCGGAGGAAACTGGGAGGAGTGAGGGGCAGCCCGCTGGCGCCCCTCGACACAGGGGACAGAGGTAGGGCCAAGCCTCGGAGGAAGGGGAGGGAGGGACCGGGGGAATCCAGAAACAAGAAGACGGGAGGCCATGCCTCTGAGACGAAGCAGAGAGGGGTGACCAAGGCGGTGGTGCCAGAGGAGAGTCTCGTGAGACAGGAGATGACACGAACAGGGGGCAGACTCAGGACCAGACCTGGACGCTGCAGCAAACACCTGACCCGACGCAGCTACCCTACCAGACTCAGCAACTGGAGGAGACGTGGTGGTCAGTGTGTACAGGCTCGACCCCGGCTGACGTGTAAACTTAGCCAAGTGACGGCCTGTGCTAGCCTCTTTGCAGTGCGTCACCCGCTGATGCGCAGGAGTGAACTCGTGTACTCCCCCATCCTGTAGGTCAGCACCACTCACCAATTTCGTAGAGAACGAGGGGAGGTAGAGATCAGACAGGGTGCCATCGGGAGCCGCCGGACACGGGAGGACCGTTGAGAAGTGAGACAGGACAGGACCCCCAGAGGGGTCAGCCAGAGACACCGCAACTGGCCGACTAAGCGGCGTGAGTGTGGTGCGGTCCCGAAAGAAAGAGCGAGAAGCCCCAGAGTGAAGGGTGAAGGTGAGGGAGGCCGAAGCCGACGCAGTACCTGAGAGCGCAGACTCACCAGTACCTGAGGACGCAGACGCACTAGCACCTAGAGCAGCATCGTCACAAGCACCTAGGGCAGCAGCCTCACCAGTACCTAGAGCAGCAGCGTCGCAAGCATCTGGGGCAGCCGCCTCACCAGTACCTAGAGCAGCAGTCTCAATGCCTGGATCGGGCGGGAAACACCGGTAACAGTCACCCTCATCACTAATTCACACAGCATACATGGCGGAAAAATAGCATCAAAATCAAGATCATAGATAGCAACTCCCGCCCTAGACAGCTCGCCCCAGCGAGGGATCTCTGTGGCCTCCGGGAACTGGCGACGCCACGCGTCCGTCAGGCGGCCAAAGCAGCACTGGGTGGGGTGCGCACCCCCACACTGCTCACCCGCACGGTCGCCGGTGCGCAGGACGTAGGTGCACGGACCAAAAACCCCACCCCACTGGCGTGCAGTGTACCACTCACAGAGCTGCTGAGGGGCAGGGTCTCACGACCGCGCTGCTGCTGCTGGCGCGGGCCACCACCGGAATCACTCCTTTGTGTAGACCCGCGACCAGCTCCACCGCCACCCCCGCCGCCTCCGCCGCCTCCGCCACCTCCGCTACCACTGCTGCCTCCGCCGCCGCCTCCACCGCCGCCACCTCCGCCACCTCCGCTCCCACCACCACCGCCGCCGCCGCCTCCGCCTCCACTGCCGCCACCGACACCTCCTCCCCCACCTCCACTCCCACCGCCACCCCCACTCCCCCCGCTGCCTCCACCTCCACCTCCACCGCTCCCGCTCGCTCCTCCAACGCCTTTGCCCCCCTTGCCCTTGCCAGAGCGGCGTCTCCCGCTAGGGGCAGACGCCGCACCGACCGACTCAAGACCAACGAGGTCGGCCGTAGCAGCAGAGGCAACAGAGGGCAAAAGGTGGGAGGGGGAGCACCCCTCAAAGATGGGGGTGCGCGGGTCACCACGAGAGGCCCCTACAGCGTCTATGCTCTTCTCGGCCGCTAGGAGGGACTTCTCGAGGAGGTCAATAGTGAGAGTGGTGGGACAGACCGAGAGGAAGTGGTCCCTGACTACGCGAAGGGAGTCAGGGAGGCGAGTGACTATGTAGTAGAGAGTGATGTACATGGGGGGGGGTTTCTTGGCGCAGAAGTCAGCAGGAAGCGCAGCGTGCAACTACAGCGTCGTACAAGGTCTGAGCACTCTTGTACTAACTAAAGTGCGCACGCTCGGAGGTAGGGAGGTGGCGACGCACAGCAAGACGTGCAGTAGCGTCGCGCGTGGCCCACTGGGAGCGAACAGTGGCGTCAGCATCAGCAGCAGGGGCAGGAGAGGCGCCAGAGGTAAGGTCAAAGAGAGAGAGACCGTCTGCCCTATCGCACTGTAAGAACAGCTGCAGGTCATCTACCCAGACGGCAAAGTCAATGGCCCGACCCTCAGCGTCAAAAGCGAGGACACTAGGGGTAGCCATGACCAAAGTAGACTAGCAGTGCAACAGTAGGGTGAGGGCAGTTTAGTAAAAGAGGCACTGTGGTCACCGGACAGGGCAGCTTGGGCGGCTCGGCAGTAGGGCGGCTCGGCAGCTCGGCGGCTCGACTACTGGGCGGCTGGGCGGCTCGGCTGCAGTGCGGCTCGGCGGCCCGGCGGCTCGACTGTACGGCGGCTCGGCTGCTGGGCGGCTCGGCTGTAGGGCGGCTCGACTGCTGGGCGGCTCGGCTGCAGGGCGGCTCGGCTGCTGGGCGGCTCCGCGGCTCGGCTGTCTGGCTGCTCGGTTGCCCGGGCGGCTTGGCGGTGCTGCTGCAGGGCGGCGCGGCGGTCGGCTGCTCGGCTGGGTGGGGCGGGTCGGGCAGCCCGGGTGGCGGGCGGCGTTGCAGCAGGTGACGGGGCCGCAGATGAGAGCGGTGGGGTCGCAAGTGAGAGCGGCGCGGCCGCCGGTGAGAGGGGCGGGGCCGCCAACGAGAGCGGCGGGGCCGCAGGTGAAAGCGGCGGGGCCGCAGGTGAAAGCGGCGGGGCCGCAGGTGAAAGCGGCGGGGCCGAAGGTGAAAGCGGCGGGGCCGCAGGTGAAAGCGGCGGGGCCGCAGGTGAGAGCGGCGGGGCCGCAGCAGAGGGCGGCGGGGCCGCAGAGAAGGGCGGCGGGGCCGCAGTTGAGGGCGGCGAGGCCGCAGCAGTTGAGGGCGGCGGGGCCGTAGTTGAGGGCGGCGGGGCCGCAGTTGAGGGCGGCGGGCCGCAGGAGAGGGCGGCGGGGCCGTGTAACGGGACGGCGGAGCCGTGAGAAGGGCTGCGATGGGCCGCTTGTGAAAGGGCGGCGCGACGCGGCCGTTAGGGCTGCGCGACGCGGCCGTAAGGGCGGCGCGACGGGCCGCTAAGGGCGACGCGACGGGCCGCTAAGGGCAACGCGACGACCGCTAAGGGCGACGCGACGAGCCGCTAAGAAGGGCGCGACCCTAGGCGCGCTTCGGGCAGGGGCAAAAAAAAAAGGATCGGTGGGCCCTAGGAACAGTTCCCACGAGGGAACCTGCTCGATACCATGAGAAAGTGAGAACGAGAATGAATGAACTATGAATGAACGGAGTACAAGTACTAACCCTAATTGGGTTGTACCCCTTATGGGCTACCCCACTATAGCCTACACAATAAGCACAAGCTATATGTTCTGACAAGGCCCGCCGCCAAAGTGTTCTTCGCAGTCGATGTACCGACTCTCCAGGAGAGATGTTGTGCGCACAATCTGTGTGTGCACCAATGGGTAGTCGAGCTGCCACATCAAAAAGAAGTTTTTGTTAGAGCACGGTTTCTGGTTAAAAGAAAAAAAACACAATGTACTCAACTTTCTTACCTCACGATGCTGGAAACCCTTTGAGAGGATATTGAGGAGGTCCAGAACGTCCGTCAGGAACCGAAGCAGGAACTGAAGCCGGTAGGACGTGACGAGCTCGTACATCGTCTGGTCCTTCCACTCTGACAGCATCACCATGATGGCTGGGAGGACCTCGACGAAGCGGGCGACCGCAGTACCCCTTGAAAGCCACCGCACCTTGTGGATCCCTTGCACCTCGAGGTTGGTGGAGGTAAATACCTCTAGTGGCTCCATGAACCGTTGATGCCACGGTGATGATCGCCCCAGGTACTCAGCGACGGCGCGGATGACGTCGTCGACCATGTTGAAAGTGGGTATAGCCTCTGCAGCGGCTTTGGCAGCCAAAGCCTCCCTGCAACACGTACAAACAAACAGGATTAGCATCGCATATTACTGTAAAACGACTAAACAAACAAAAAAACAGCAACGCACATGTGAGCAATGCAGTGGAACGAAATTAAGTTGGGGATGAGCATCCGAAGTCGAGCAACCACACCGTTGTGGGTCCCCACCATCACCATCGCACCATCCGTGCTCACTCCCGAAATACGGCGGAGGTCCACGCCGATAGCCCTGATGTGGGAAAGCAGCAAACTACACAGAGATGCAGCATCAACTTTCTCAACCGTGAGGTGAGCAAAGAACTCAGTCACAACTTGTTTGTCGCGCAGAAAGGTTGCAAACACGATCATGTGTTTGCCGCGCCGCCGGTCTGTGCTCTCGTCCAGAGTGATCCCGATAAAGGGGCTTGTCAGAAGGTGATCTAGTTGTGTTGTTTGGAGCCATGTTGAAATTGCCTGTGTTAATTCCCCGAAGCCGTACCTGTGCAGGAATAAATACACAGGCAGTTAGACACAGTGTAATAGAGGAAACCACGGACTCGGTGGACACAACCGCAAGAAACTTACCTATTGTAGTACGTGCCGTAGCCGTGCTCTGGAAACCCGGGCACCTTCTTCTTCGCCAGGTAGCGCACAAGCTGAATCCAAGCGTTCATGGGCTCGTTGCATGAGCTCATGAAGTACAGCGACTCCACTAGCGCCAAGATCTGCAACATCTCCTTGTCCTACGCTTTCGGATGTAGGTCGACGCGCCGCTGATGGCCATACTTCTAGAGGAGGTCCTCCTGCCGCTTCAGTGCAAAACGATGCTTCACCGTGTCTTCATGCTTCTTGAAGGCCTGCGTCTGCATGCCGGTCGCGCCCTCACCACCCCGTCCACACTTGCGTGTAAGTCCTGCAAACTCCACGCATATAGTGCACTTAAAACTCGGCACACCGGAAGATGTTTTGGTTAGAATAAGCCACTCGTAATCGATAGACCAATTTGTTTTAAAACGAAAGTGAGCTTCTTCGTATTTCAACTCCAACTTGTCGGAGTCAGACTTGTCGGTGGGCTTCGAGCTGCCTTGCATGGGAGATTCGACTCTCGCGGGAGCTTCAACGGTCGACGGAGGAGGAGGAGCTGCCCACGGAAACGTAGTGTGTCGGTACCGCAGCTTCTTCAGTGGTGCGGGACGGGACGGAGCTTCAGGGGACGCCTCATGGGGCACAGAATGTGGCGCAACTGTGACTGGTTCAGTGACGGCCGTGGGCAGGGGTTCAGGTTGTCAGTAGATCTGCACTGTGGATGCCCGATTGATCCTGGAGAGGGTTACAGGCGCGTTCACGTGGGGGGTTATGGGCGCACTGACCCGCTACTTAACAAGCCCTTTTATCCCAATGGTCTAGTGGTTGGGATTCTGACATGGTGTCAGAGCGGTCTCGGGTTCGAATCCCGGTGTATGCACATGTTGGCCGTTGCCACTGTGCTCAGTCCTGGGCCTCCCAGTGTGGGGGGGTGTCAGTAGAGCTACACTGTGAGATCCCCGATCGATCCTAGGGGGGGTTACAGGCGCGTTTGCCTGGGGGGTTATGGGCGCACTGACCCGCTACTGAAACAAGTCCTTTTATCCCAATGGTCTAGTGGTTGGGATTCTGACATGGTATTAGAGCGGTCTCGGGTTCGATTCCCGGTGTATGCACATGTAGGCCGTTGCCGCTGTGCTTAGTCCTGGGCCTCCCTGTGTGGGGGGGTGTCAGTAGATCTGCACTGTGGATGCCCGATTGATCCTGGAGAGGGTTACAGGCGCGTTCGCCTGGGGGGTTATGGGCGCACTGACCCGCTTCTGAAACAAGCCCTTTTATCCCAATGGTCTAGTGGTTGGGATTTTGACACAGGTTGCACGAAAACTGGAGGACGGCTAGAGCTAGGTTGCGAAGGTGGAATATTCGATGGAACATGCGTTGGTAAGAATGATCTAAGAAAGTCCAGGCCGGTCAAAGCGTCTGAAGCAGGCCACCGATCTGTCTCGTCATCATCGTCGGGCGATTCGGCGGCAGCGTCTGTGGCTGCCATTGAGTCTGCCGAGCATGGGTTTTGCGATGACGAGGATGGAGAATCTGAAACAAGGGTTCCAGCACTAGTATCTGGCGAAGAAATTGAATGAAGCGAGAGAGACAGGGCACGGAGTGACCCCCACGAAGGGCGACGATGAGGAACATGAGAGGTCCTCGTATTTGGACGGCTCATCTCCATGCTGGTCACTGCATGCACGGCACCTGGTCGTGGGTGCAGGGAAGGTGGGGTGAGTGGGATGGATGGATGTGGTGACGTGAGAGCTGCAGCGCGCTGGGAGCTATGCGTTGGCAAGGTAGACGGTGGAGGGGGGTGGATGGTTGTGGTGTTGTTCGGGTGCAGCGCGCTGCGAGCTATGCGCTGGCAAGGAATCTTGCCAACACTGCCTGCTGTGTTGCCGCGATTGGCTGGAATTGAGCCAGATTACAGCATTCCTGGCCCAACGCGACTGTGCGGTGCCGCGCTCGGGAAATTTTTTGTTTCCCCCCCGTGATTGACGGTGTTAGTGCAAACACGCCGCCAGGATGGCGGACCCCTGCAGTACCCGTTTCAGAGTGCACCCCCGAAACAAGGCTGAGGCTCAGCATACACCCCTACAATTTGTCTGAAAATACATCCACTACAATAAAAAAAACTATGGAAAATCAGAGAAGGTACATAAAAAAAAAACTTACAGTTCAGACCTGGCAAAAAAAAAAAAGTCTGAATGGACGCTAAATCAGCGTAAAAATCCTGATATCTAGGGCACTGGCCTTCAGTTAATGGCACCCCTGTGTATCTCAACAGGGTTTAGGGTGTCTCCACTCCTATATGTCTATCTGTAAAAGCTGCCGTTACCGGATGACATGTACGTGTTGACTACTATTGGGATATAGACCCCCTTAAGCACACCTTTAACACACTATAGGTAGTCCCCACGTGGTCACCTCCAAGGGTCCTCGGGTGCCTGGCAAAGCCAGCCCCTAACCAAGGGTCCGTGTTTGTAGAGGGATTTTCCCAAGTGTGAAAATGGTCGTGTGCACTAAGAGCATTCCCAAGCTCAATTGCGCAGCGTTGACGAACGATACTGTGAAAATGAGAACGAGAATGAAATGACTCTGAATGAAGTGAGTACATATAGGAAACCCTAATTGGGTTGTACCCCCTATGGGATACCTCACTATAGCCTACACAAATAAGTAAGCTATAATGTTCTGACACACCCCCATAGGCAAAGTGGGGGAGAACAAGGGGTCACAAGACCAGTCAAACAAAGCAAGGCAAAGCTCAGGGTGGATCACAAAGTCACCACACATTCCGAGCACAAGTTCAAAGGCCAAAAGGCCAGTTCACATGCAAGATCATATATATAGATATACAAGAGGCTAAGCAAGCAAGAGCAAGAGTATATATATATGACAGTACAAGAAAGGCCAGGAAGTGAGCAAGTGAGGCAAGACAGGCACAAGACCCAACTGAGTACAGAAGCGCTGATGATCAGAAGGCGCAAGTGCCTTGGTGAAAACATCAGCAGTGTTGGCCTCAGAGGCCACGTACGCAAGCCGCAACTGTCCTCGCTGCTGTAGCTCACGAGCAAGAAAGTAGCGGAAAGCAATGTGCTTTGTCCTGTGCTCCAGTCACTGCTCTCGACACAAGGCCAGCATAGCCTTGTTGTCTACGTACAGGACTGGAGGAGAACGAGGTGGCTCTCCAAGGTCGGTCAGCAGGTAGGTGAGCCAGCGAAGCTCCTGGGCAGCCATAGCCCCGGCGTAGATCTCAGCCACACAACAAGAGCCGAGAACAGAAGACGAGCGGGTAGCCCGCCACGAAACAGAGCCGGAACCAAGACTGAAAGTGTAACCCTGTGACGACCGCTGCGTAGCCTGGTCGTCAGCCCAAGAAGCGTCCGCGTGCCCAGTGACGACCAATGGACTCCGCCCTCCAAGCACTAGCCCCATGCCCGACGTACTGCACAAGTAGCGCAACACCCTCTTCGCTGCAGCCATGTGCTCTGGTCGGTGTCTCCCAGGAGCAACATAGCGTGCGAGAATGCTAAGAGGGTATGCAAGGTCAGGTCGAGTGCAGGTCATCAGGTACATGAGGCAGCCAACAAGCTCTGGATACGGGCCACTCGACTCTACGGACTCATCCGAAGGCAGAGCTGAGAGCGAGTGGCGAGTAGGCAGAGGAGTGGCCTGAGGCGAGGAGTACGTGAAGCCGAAGCGTTGAAGGACCTGCTGCACCATGTGTGACTGAGTCAGGGTAATGGTGCGGCGCGCTCTGTCCCGGGTGATCTGCAGGCCAAGGTAGCTGCGCAGTTCACCCAGGTCAGTGCACGTGTGTCTCTTCTGCAGCTCAGACTTCACGTAGGCGAGTCCAGCAGTGTCAGCAGTGGCAAAGACCAAGTTGTCGACATACACGAGGATGTAGAACAACGGCAAAGAAGTGTCAGTGCGCAGAAATAGCGACGGGTCGGCAGTAGAAGGAGCAAACCCAAGAGCCGCAAGCGTAGTCCTCAGTGTGTCGTGCCACTCACGGGGCGCCTGGCGGAGACCGTAGACTGGACGGCGGAGACTCCACTGGGTACCAGGAGGGAAAGACCCAGTCAAGCCAGGTGGACGGCGCAGCCAGATCTCCTCGTGCAGGCTGCCCTGCAAGAAAGCAGTGCTGAAGTCGAGAGAGTGCAGCTCGTAGTCACGGTGAGCAGCAACGTGCAGTAGTACCCGAAGAGTGGTCATCTTCAGGGTGGGTGAGAAGGTCTGAAAGTAGTCAACCCCCATCCGCTGACTGAAGCCAAAAGCCACGTAACGCGCCTTGAAGACAAGCGGAGAACCGGGTGGCGGCTTCACCCTGAAGATCCACATGCCACTGACGATGTTCGCCCCAGGAGGGGGGAGAGCGTCAACGTAGGTGCCCGTGGACTTCCAGGAAGCCATCTCTGCATCCATAGCTGCCTGCCACTGAGAGGAGTAGGGACCCTCTATCGCCTCCGCGTAAGAGCGCGGAGTCGGGATGTCAAGTGCATCCGGGTCTCCCTCAGGGGTAAGCAGTACGGACAAGAGATGCGGTGAAGCGGCTGTCAGGCACTGGAACTCCTCCTGCCTGTCCTTGAGGACGTCCGTGCCAAGGGCACACTCACCCCCGACAGACGGAGGACAGACAGACTCAGACTCAGCGACAAGACTAGCAGCGTAGTCTAGGCGACAGCGAACAGCAAAGTCGACGAGCTCAGTAACGAGGTCAGACGTAGCAAAAGACTCGAAAGAAGGGTCAGTGACGACAGTAGCAAGGAAACGCGTGACAGTAGGACTGGCAGCACGAAGAGAGTCTGACTCCGGGTCGGCAAGATCAGGAAGAGAGGACTCAAGAGGAGAAGGTAAAGGGGCACGCAGAGGAGCAGTAGACGGACGTAGTAACATCCGGTGCGTGCCAGGGACAGGAGGAGGACGCTGACGCGAACTGCGACCACTAGCGCGTGCAGTACGAACAGGCGACGCAGGACGAGACGCAGGCTCACGACGCTCAGTAAGACCTCAAGTAGGACCAGCGTAGGGAGAAGGAGCAGGCAAGGGGGAGGCAGGCTGTAGCTGTGACTGGGACGGGACAGGCTGTGGACCCTCTAAGGAAGGAGGAGAACCAGTAGAAGGTGGAAGACCAAGAACTTGCTGCAGGAGCGGAACGAAGTACGGTCGAGGTCGCGCGGCGACGCCAGACACAGCAGGGACAGCACCAGTACCCCCAGCAGGAGCACCCGCTCCTGTAGCACCTCTAGTATCTCCAGAATCTCCAGCAGCACCACTAGTACCCCCGGCAGGACCGCGAGCAGTAGGCTCAGCACCAACGCCCGCAGCAGCACCAGCTCCAGTCGAACCCGCAGGCCCAGCAGCTCCAGTACTCCCAGTACGAGCACCTCCGGGACCCGCGACAGCAGCACCCTCAGCAGCCGAAGAACTGTGAAGCAAGGAAAAACAGGAATGAAATGACTATGGAAGATTGGGTACAAATACAACCCTAGAAACCCTGTACCCCATATGTGCTACCCCACTATAGCCTACAGAAACTATATCATATAAATCTGACACACCCCCATAGGCAAAGTGGGGGAGAACAAGGGGTCACAAGACCACTCAGGTAAAGCAAAGCAGAGCAAGCTCAGAGTGGATCACAACGTCACCACACAGTCCGAGCACAAGAGCAGGGCCAGAGGCCAGTTCACATGCAGGAGTACAGACATATATATATAGAACTAGACAAGCAAGAGCAGGTATATATATATGTCACAGTACAAGTGAAGTCAAGAGGAGAGCAAGTGAGGCAAGACAGGCACAAGACCCAGCTGGGTGCAAAAGCGCTGATGGTCACAAGGCGCGAGTGCCTTGGTGAAGACATCAGCAGTGTTGGCCTCAGAGGCCACGTACGCAAGTCGCAACTGACCACGCTGCTGCAGCTCACGAGCAAGGAAGTAGCGGAGAGCAATGTGCTTCGTTCTGTGCTCCAAGCGCTGCTCTCGACACAAGGCCAGCATGGCCTTGTTGTCTACGTACAGCACTGGAGGAGAACGAGGCAGCTCTCCAAGGTCAGTCAGCAGGTAGGTGAGCCAGCGAAGCTCCTGTGCAGCCATGGCCCCGGCGTAGATCTCAGCCTCACAACTGGAGCCGAGAACCGAAGACGAGCGAGTAGACCGCCACGAGACAGAGCCGGAACCAAGGCTGAAGGTGTAACCCTGTGACGACCGCTGCGTAGCCTGGTCGTCAGCCCAAGAAGCGTCCGCGTGGCCGGTAAGGACCACTGGACTCCGCCCTCCAAGCACTAGCCCCATGCCCGACGTGCTGCACAGGTAGCGCAATACCCTCTTCGCTGCAGCCATGTGCTCTGGTCTGTGTCTCCCAGGAGCAACATAGCGAGCAAGAATGCTAAGAGGGTATGCAAGGTCAGGTCGTGTGCAGGTCATCAGGTACATGAGGCAGCCAACAAGCTCTGCATACGGACCACTCGACTCTACGGACTCATCCGAAGGCAGAGCTGAGAGTGAGTGGCGAGTAGGCAGAGGAGTGGCCTGAGGCGAGGAGTACGTGAAGCCGAAGCGCTGAAGGACCTGCTGCACCATGTGTGACTGAGTCAAGGTAATGGTGCGGCGTGTTCTGTCCCGAGTGATCTGCAAGCCAAGGTAGCTGCGCAGTTCACCCAGGTCAGTGCACGTGTGTCTCTTCAGCAGCTCGGACTTCACGTAGGCGAGTCCAGCAGTGTCCGCTGTGGCAAAGACCAAGTCGTCGACGTACACGAGGATGTAGAACGGCGGCAGGGAAGTGTCGGTGCGAAGAAACAGCGACGGGTCAGCAGTAGAAGGAGCAAACCCAAGAGCCGCAAGCGTAGTCCTCAGTGTGTCGTGCCACTCACGCGGTGCCTGGCGGAGACCGTAGACTGGCCGTCGGAGACTCCACTGGGTGCCAGGAGGGAAAGTCTTAGTGAAGCCAGGTGGACGGCGAAGCCAGATCTCCTCGTGCAGGCTACCCTGCAAGAACGCAGTGCTGAAGTCGAGAGAGTGAAGCTCGTAGTCGCGCTGAGCGGCTATGTGCAGCAGCACCCGAAGAGTAGTCATCTTCGGGGTGGGAGAGAAGGTATGAAAGTAGTCAACTCCCTGCCGCTGACTGAAGCCACGAGCAACGTACCGTGCCTTGAAGACAGGTGGAGAGCCCGGCGGCCGCTTCACCCTGAAGATCCACATGCCTCTGACTATGTTCGCCCCAGGAGGGGGAACCGCGTCAACGTAGGTGCCTGTGGACTTCCAGGAAGCCATCTCTGCATCCATAGCTGCCTGCCATTGAGAGGAGTAGGGACCCTCTACGGCCTCCGCGTAAGAACGCGGAGTCGGGATGTCTAGTGCATCCGGGTCTCCCTCAGTGGCAAGCAGTACAGACGCGAGATGAGGTGAAGCAGTCGCTAGACACTGTAACTCCTCCTGCCTGTCCTCTAGGACGTCCGTGCGAAGAGCACACTCACCCCCGACGGACGGAGGACAGACAGACGCAGACTCAGCAACAAGACCAGCAGCGTAGTCGAGACGACAGCGAGCAGCAAAGTCGACGAGCTCAGCGAGTAGAGCAGACGCAGCAGTGGACTCAAAAGAGGGGTCAGTGACGACAGTAGCAAGCAGACGCGTGACAGTTGGACTCGCAGCACGAAGAGAGTCCGACGCAGGGTCGGCAAGCGCAGGAAGAGAAGACTCAGGAGGAGAAGGCAAAGGGGCACGCAGAGGAGCAGTGGACGGACGCAAAGACATCCGGTGCGTGCCAGGGACAGGAGGAGGACGCTGACGCGAACTGCGACCACTAGCGCGAGCAGTGCGAACAGGCGACGTGGGACGAGACGCAGGCTCACGACGCTCAGCAAGACCTCCAGTAGGACCAGTGTAAGGAGAGGGAGCAGGCAGTGGAGAGGAAGGCTCCAGGAGGGACTGCGACTGGACAGGCGGTGGACCCTCTACTGGAGGAGAAGGACCAAGAACCTGCTGCAGGAGCGGAACGAAGTACGGCCGAGGCTGCGCGGCAGCTCCAGACGCAGCAGGGACAGCACCAGCACCCTCAGCGATCGCACCAGCGCCACCCACACCTCCAGCGGCAGGACCAACAGAAGTAGGCTCAGCACCAGCGCCCGCAGCAGCTCCAGCTCCGGGAGGACCCGCAGGTCCAGCAGCTCCGGGACCGGCAGCACCCGCACCCTCGACGGTCGAAGAAGCTCCCGCTCCAGCTCCAGCAGCACCTCCAGACTCAGCAGCACGCCTCCAGCGGCGAGCGAACCACTCGCGCAGCTCCTGTGGAGAGAGGGGATCCCGGCGAGACGCAGCAGCAGGAGAAACCCCAGGCTCAGCAGCTCCAGACGCAGCACCCCCAGGCCCAGCAGCTCCCAGCTCAGCACCCCCAGGCTCAGCAGCTCCCGACCCAGCACCCCCAGACCCAGCACCTCCAGGCACAGCACCCCCCGGCTCAGCACCCCCAGGCTCCGCACCCTCCGCACTAGTACCCTCAGGCCCAGCACCCCCAGCAGTAGCACCCCCAGGCTCAGCACCCCCACGCACAGCACCCCCAGAGTTAGCACCCCCAGGCTCAGCACCCGCAGCAGCACCAGAGTCACCAGTAACCTTGACCGGGTCAACGGCGTCTACCTGGGACACACCTGAGGGGGCAGGAACCTGAGGGGGGAGGGGGTCTACCGGGGGGGGAACCGGCACAAGGAAGTCCGGGGGAGGGGGGGGGGAAGGAGTGCGGTAGGGGAAGAGACGGTAGAAGGGGACTGACTCGTCGAACGTGACGACCTGGGAGGACAGAACACGACGAGAGGAGGGGTGGTAAAACTGCCACCCTGGGGCGTCAGTGGGGAAGCCAAGGAAGACACAGGGAGCAGCACGAGGGGACAGCTTGTCCGCAGACAAGTCGCGGACAAACGCCCGAGATCCCCAGACACGGAACACAGACGCATCGCCAACCTTCCCCGTCCACAGCAAGGCTGGGGACATCGCAGGCCGAGAGACCCGGGGGTGAAGGTTGAGCTGATGCGCCGCGTACCTCACCGCAAACGGCCACAGAAAATGGGGGGCAGCCGCATGCATCATGGACGTACGAGCGACATCCATGACCATGCCAATGCGGCGCTCAGCAATCCCATTTTGCTGTGGTGAGTCCGGAAGCGTGAAGGTCTGGCGGATCCCCCGTGCACGACAGTAGTCTCGCAGAAGGCGAGAAGAGAACTCTCCGCCTCTGTCAGAGTGCAGACGCAGAACAGGAAAGTCCGAGCCCAAGCTCTTCCTGAGCTGGAGACGAGCCTCGCAGATCCAGTCGATCAGCACCTCAGTGACCTCAACCTTGCTGCGCAAGGGGAGGACTGTGGTGTAACGCGAGTAGTCGTCAACCACCAACAGGAAGTAGCGCTCGTAACCCTGCCCACGGACGGGGGCTGGGCCCCACACATCCATGTGAAGTGTCTGCAGGGGAGCCTCTGTCAGGGGGAAGTGGGAGGAGTGAGGAGTAGCCCGGAGGCGACCCTCGACACAGGGGACACAGGAAGGTCCTGGCCCGGAGGGGAGAGGAGGGAGAGACTGGGGAAGACCAGAGACAAGGACACGGGAAGCCATGCTCCGAAGACGGGGCAAGGAGGGGTGGCCAAGACGGTGGTGCCACAGGAGAGTCTCGTGAGACAGGAGGCGACAGGAACAAGGGGCAGACTCAGGACCTGACCGGGACGCAGCAGCAAGTACCTGACCCGACGCAGCCACCTGACCAGACGCAGGGACAGGAGGAGACTCAACGGTCAGGGTGTAGAGACTCGACCCCGGCCGACGCGAGAACGTGGCCAGGTGTCGGTTGCGTGCCTCCGTGCAGTGGGTCACCCGCTGACTCG
Source organism: Closterium sp. NIES-65 (assembly GCA_948144175.1). Classification (NCBI taxonomy): domain Eukaryota; kingdom Viridiplantae; phylum Streptophyta; class Zygnematophyceae; order Desmidiales; family Closteriaceae; genus Closterium; species Closterium sp. NIES-65. Next base: position 2,200,070 of record CANXME010002307.1, on the reverse strand, counting down.
CAGGAGTGAACTGGTGAACACCCACATCCTGCAGGTCCGCTCCACTCACCAAGTTCGTAGAGAACGAGGGAAGGTACAGACCCGACAGGGTGCCCGAAGGGGCAGCCGGACACGGGAGGACAGTGGAGAAGTGAGACAGGACAGGACCCCCAGAGGGGTCAGCAAGGGAGACTGCAACCGGCCGGCCGAGCGGCGTAAGGGTAGTGCGGTCTCGAAAGAAGGAGCGAGAAGCTCCGGAGTCAAGTGTGAAAGTGAGGGAGGACGAGGACGACGCAGTACCTGAGAGCGCAGTCTCACCAGTACCTGAGAGCGCAGACGCACTGGCACCTGGAGCAGCAGCCTCACAAGCACCTAGCGCAGCAGTACCAATGCCCGGGTCGGGCTGGAAACAACGGTAACCCTCATTCTCCTCACTATAATCCACAACATACATAGCAGTAAGGATAGCATCAAAATCAAGTTCAAAGATCGCTACACCAGCCCTGAGAAGCTCATCCCAGCGAGGGATCTCACTAGCCCCAGGGAACTGCTGACGCCAGGCGTCCGTCAGGCGGCCAAAGCAGCGCTGGGTGGCGTGGGCACCCCCACACTGCTCACCCGCGCGGTCGCCGGAACGAAGAGCGTAGGTGCAGGGACCAGTACCCCCACCCCTCTGACGCCCAGCGTACCACTCACGAAGCTGCTGAGGCGAAGGGATGTCCCGCGAGCGCTGGCCACCACCACCGCCGCTACGCTGCTGGGTACCACCCCGACCAGCTCCACCTCCTCCACCACCACTACCTCCTCCGCTGCCGCCTCCACCGCCTCCACCTCCGCCACTGCCTCCACCACCACCGCTGGCACCACCACCACCGTCTCCGCCGCTGCTGCCACCACCATCACCACCACCCCCGCCACTAGTCACGCCGCCACCCCCACTCCCTCCGCCGCCACCGCCGCCACCGCCACCGCCCCCTCCTGCTCCACCCGCGCCCTTGCTCCCCTTGCCCTTGCTGGAGCGACGTCTCCCACTAGGGGCAGACGCCGCGCCGACCGACTCAAGACCAAGCAGGTCGGCAGCAGCAGCAGAGGCAACAGAGGGCAGCAAGGGGGAAGGAGAGCACCCCTCAAAGATGGGGGTGCGAGGGTCACCACGAGAAGCACCTACAGCGACTATGCTCTTCTCCGCTGCAAGGAGGGCCTTCTCGAGGAGGTCGACGGTGAGGGTGGTGGGACAGACTGCGAGAAAGTGGTCCCTGACGACGCGAAGGGAGTCAGGGAGGCGCGCGACTACGTAGTAGAGAGCGATGTACATGGGGGGGGGGTTCTTAGCGCAGAACTCAGCAGGAAGGGCGGCGCGGTAGCGAGTGTCACTAGTGCGGAGGTGCGTAATGAGGTCAGCTACAGTGGGAAAGGCAGAGAGGTCAGGAAAGAGGTAGGGAAGCATGAGACGGCTCAGTGCAGCAGTGGCAGGGGAGGAGTAGCGCGCAACTACAGCGTCGTACAAGGTCTGAGCACTCTTGTACTGACTGAAGTGCGCATGCTCAGAGGTAGGGAGGTGGCGACGCACAGCAAGACGTGCAGCAGCATCGCGGGTGGCCCACTTAGAGCGGACAGCGGGATCAGCATCAGCAGCAGGAGCAGGAGAGGCGCCAGAGGTGAGATCAAAGAGAGAAAGGTCGTCAGCCCTGTCGCACTGTAAGAACAGCTGCAGGTTGTCTAACCAGACCTCAAAATCAATGGCGCGACCCTCAGCGTCAAAAGCTAGGACACTAGGGGTAGCCATGGCGACGACAGCGACGCAGTGCAAGCAGCAGGGAAAGAGCTCGCAGTGTCAGTGGGACTGTGCTCACCAGGCAGGGCAGGTCGTGTAGGTATGCAGAAAGGCGGCTCAGCGACCTGGCGGCTCGGGTGCAGGGCGGCTCGGCTGCTGGGCGGCTCGGGCGCAGGGCGGCTCGGCTCCCGGGCGGCTCGGCGGCTGGGCGGCTCGGGTGCAGGGCGGCTCGGCTCCCGGGCGGCTCGGCGGCAGGGCGGCTCGGGTCCCGGGCGGCTCGGCATCAGGCGGCTCGGCTCACGGGCGGTTCGGCTGCTGGGGCGGCTCGGCCAGGAGATCCAGGGGCGGGGCCGTCAGGTGCAGCGGCGGGTTGACCGGTGCAGTGGCGGGCCGGCAGGTGCAGCGGCGAGCCGGCAGGTGCAGCGGCGGGCCGGCAGGTGCAGCGGCGGGCCGGCAGGTGCAGGCGGCGGGCCGTAGGGTGCAGCGGCGGGCCGTAGGGTGCAGCGGCGGGCCGTAGGGTGCAGTGGCGGGCCGGCAGGTGCAGCGGCGAGGCCGTCAGAGGCGGCGGGCCGGCAGGTGCAGTGGCGGGCCGGAAGGAGCAGCGGCGGGCCGGCAGGGGAGGCGGCGGAGCCGCGTCAGGGGAGGCGGCAGGGCCGCGTCAGGGGAGGCGGCGGAGCCGCGTCAGGGGAGGCGGCGGTGCCGCGTCAGGGGAGGCAGCGGAGCCGCGTCAGAGGAGGCGGCGGGGCCGCGTCAGGGGAGGCGGCGGGGCCGCGTCAACCAGGCGGCGGGGCCGCGTCAGGGGAGGCGGCGGAGCCGCGTCAGGGGAGGCGGCGGGGCCGCGTCAGGGGAGGCGGCGGGGCCGCGTCAAACAGGCGGCGGGGCCGCGATCAGGAGAGGTGGCGGGGCCGCGTCTGAGGGACAGCGGGGCCGCGAGGGAAAAGGCGACCCGAGGGGTCGCTAAAAAAAAGGCGCGCCTCGGGGCGCGCTTCGGTGGGCCCTAAAAAAAACGGTCCTAAGGCAGGACCCGCTCTATACCATGTGAAGCAAGGAAAAACAGGAATGAAATGACTATGGAAGATTGGGTACAAATACAACCGTAGAAACCCTGTACCCCATATGTGCTACCCCACTATAGCCTACAGAAACTATATCATATAAATCTGACAAGAACCTCCAGCACCAGCAGCACGCCTCCAGCGCCGGGCAAACCACTCACGGAGCTCCTATGGGGAGAGTGGCTCTCGGCGAGATGAAGCACCCGGAGAACCTCCAGGCGAAGAACCTCCAAACTCAGCACCCCCAGGCAAAGCACCTCCAGGCGGAGCACCTCCAGTCTCAGCACCCCCAGGCTCAGCACCCCCCGGCTCAGCACCCCCAGGCTCAGCACCCCCAGGCTCAGCACCCCCGGTCGCAGCACCCCCAGGCTCACCACCACCAGTCTCAGCACCCGCAGCAGCACCAGAGTCACTAGTGACCTCGACAGGCTCGACCGCGTCTACCTGGGACACACCTGAAGGGGCATGACCCTGAGGGGGAAGGGGGTCTACCAGGGGGGGACCTGATACCAAGAAGAGCGGGGGTGGGGGGAGGGATGGAGTGCGGTAGGGGAAGAGGCGGTAGTAGGGTAACGACTCGTCGAACGTGACGTCCTGGGAGGACAGAACACGTCGAGAGGTGGGGTGGTAGAACTGCCACCCAGGGGCGTCGGGGGGGAACCCCAGGAAGACGCAGGGAGCAGCGCGAGGGGACAGCTTGTCCGCAGACAAGTCGCGGACAAACGCCCGAGATCCCCAGACCCGGAACGCCGACGCATCGCCAACCTTCCCCGTCCATAGCAGGGCTGGGGAGGTCTACGGCCTGGAGACCCTGGGGTGAAGGTTGAGCTGGTGCGCTGCGTACCTCATCGCAAACGGCCACAAAAAATGGGGGGCAGCCGCATGCATCATAGACGTACGAGCGACGTCCATGACCATGCCAATGCGGCGCTCTGCAATCCCATTTTGCTGCGGTGAGTCCGGAAGTGTGAAGGTCTGACGGATGCATCGCGCACGACAGTAGGCTCGCAGAAGGCTAGAGGAGAACTCTCCGCCTCTGTCCTAGTGCAGACGCAGAACAGGAAAGTCCGAGCCAAAGCTCTGCCTGAGCTGGAGACGAGCTGCGCGGATCCAGTCGATCAGCACCTCAGTGACATCACCCTTGCTGCGCAAGGGGAAGACTGTGGTGTAACGCGAGTAGTCGTCAACAACAAGCAGGAAGTAGCGCTCGTGACCATGTCCACGGACGCAGGCGGGGCCCTACACATCCATGTGAAGCGTCTGCAACGGGGCCTCGGTCGGAGGAAACTGGGAGGAGTGAGGGGCAGCACGCTGACGCCCCTTGACACAGAGGACACAGGTAGGGCCAGAGCCCTGAGGAAGGGGAGGGAGGGACCGGGGGAGACCAGAAACAAGAAGACGGGAGGCCATGCCTCTGAGCCGAAGTAGAGAGGGGTGACCAAGGCGGTGGTGCCAGAGGAGAGTCTCGTGAGATAGGAGACGACACGAACAGGGGGCAGACTCAGGACCAGACTTGGACGCTGCAGCAAACACCTAACCAGACGCAGGGACCCTACCAGACTCAGTAACTGGGGGAGACGCAGTGGTCAGTGTGTACAGTCTCGACCCTCGCTGACGGGTAAACGTAGCCAGGTGTCGACCTGTGCTAGCCTCTGTGCAGTGCGTCACCCGCTGACGAGCAGGGGTGAACTGGTGGACTCCCGCATCCTGTAGGTCAGCACCACTCACCAAGTTTGTAGAGAACGAGGGGAGGTAGAGACCAGACAGGGTGCCAGAGGGAGCCGCCGGACACGGGAGGACAGTGGAGAAGTGAGACAAGACAGGACCCCCTGAGGGGTCAGCCAGGGAAACCGCAACCGGCCGACTAAGCGGCGTGAGTGTGGTGCGATCCCGAAAGAAGGAGCGAGACGCCCCAGAGTCAAGGGTGAAGGTGTGGGAGGCCGAAGCCGACGTAGTACCTGAGAGCGCAGACTTACCAGTACCTGAGGACGCAGACACACTACCACTTAGAGCAGCAGCGTCGCAAGCACCTAGGGCAGCAGCCTCACCAGTACCTAGAGCAGCAGTCTCAATGCCCGGGTCGGGCGGAAAACACCGGTAACATGCACCCTCATCACTAATAGTCACAGCATACATGGCAGCAAGGATAGCATCAAAGTCAAGATCAAAGATAGCTACGCCAGCCCTAGACAGCTCTCCCCAGCGGGGGATCTCCGTGGCCTCCGGAAACTGCTGACGCCAAGCGTCTGTCAGGCGGCCAAAACAGCGCTGGGTGGGGTGGGCACCCCCACATTGCTCACCCGCGCGGTCGCCAGTGCTAAAGACGTAGCTGCAGGGACCAAGACCCCCACCACGCTGACGCTGCGTGTACCACTCACGGAGCTGCTGAGGGGTGGGGACGTCGTGAGAACGCTGCTGCTGCTGCTGGCGTTGACCACCCCCAGTGCCGCTCCACTGTGAAGTGCCACTCCGACCACCTCCACCACCTCCACCCCCACCTCCTCCACCTCCGCCACCGCCGCCAACCCTGCCTGTACCGCCGCCGCCGACGCTGCCTCCGCCTCCACCGCTGCCACTAGCACCCCCACCCCCGCCACCTCCTCCACCGCCACCCCCACTCCCTCCGCCGCCTCCACCTCCACCGCCACCGCCCGTGCTAGCCCCACCCGCTCCCTTGCCCCCCTTGCCCTTGCCAGGGCGGCGTCTCCCGCTAGGGGCAGACGCCGCACCGACCGACTCAAGACCAACGAAGTTGGCCGCAGCGGCAGAGGCGACAGAGGGCAAGAGAGGGGAAGGAGAACACCACTCAAAGATGGGGGCGCGGGGGTCACCTCGAGAGGCTCCTACAGCGACGATGCTCTTCTCCGCCGCTAGGAAGGCCTTCTCTAGGCTGTCGACTGTGAGAGTGGTGGGACAGACCGCGAGGAAGTGGTCCCGGACTACACGAAGGGAGTCAGGGAGACGGGTGACTAGAAAGTAGAGAGTGATGTACATGGGGGGGGGGTTCTTGGCGCAGAAGTCAGCAGGAAGCGCAGCGCGGTAGCGGGTGTCACTAGTGCGGAGGTGCGTAATGAGATCAGCGACAGTGGGAAAGGCGGCAAGGTCAGGGAAGAGGAAGGGTAGCATGAGGCGGCTCAGTGCAGCAGTGGCAGGGGAGGAGTAGCGCGCAACTACAGCGTCGTACAAGGTCTGAGCACTCTTGTACTAACTAAAGTGCGCACGCTCAGAGGTAGGGAGGTGGCGACGCACAGCAAGACGTGCAGCAGCATCGCGCGTGGCCCAGTGGGAGCGAACAGTAGGGTCAGCATCAGCAGCAGGGGCAGGGGAAGCGCCAGAGGTAAGGTCAAAGAGAGAGAGGCCGTCTGCCCTATTGCACTGTAAGAACAGCTGCATGTCATCTATCTAGACCTCAAAGTCAATGGCCCTACCCTCAGCGTCAAAAGCGAGGACACTAGGGGTAGCCATGACGACAGACGCCTAGCAGTGCAAACAGTAGGGTGAGGGCAGTGCAGTGAAAACAGGGCGCTGTGCTCACCAGACTGGGCAGAAGGGGCGGTCTGGAAGTAGGGCAGCTCTGAGGCCGGCGGCTCGGCTGATGGGCGGCTCGGCTGCTGGGCGGCTCGGCGGCTCGGCTGCTCGGGTGCTGGGCGGCTCGGCTGCTGGGCGGCTCGGCGGCTCGGCTGCTCGGCTGTTGGGTGGCTCGGCGGCTCAGCGGCTCGGCTGCTGGGCGGGTCGGCGGCGCTGGTTCAGGGCGGCGCGGCGGTCGTAGGTAGGGCGGCGGGTGGGCCGCAGTTAGGGCGGCAGGCGTGCCGCATGTAGGGCGGCGGGTGGGCCGCAGGTAGATCGGCGGGGCCGCGGGAGTAGGGCGGCAGGGCCGTCAAGAAGGGCGGCTGGGCCGCTGAGGAGGGCGGCGGGGCCGTGAAGTAGGACGGCGGGGCCGTCGAGAAGGGCGGCGTGGCCGCGACGTAGGGCGGCGGGGCCGTCGAAAGGTAGGGCGGCGGGGCCGTCAGTGTAGGGCGGCGGGGCCGCGACGTAGGGCGGCGGGGCCGTCAAAAGGTAGGGCGGCGGGGCCGCGACGTAGGGCGGCGGGGCCGCAGGAGTAGGGCGGCGGGGCCGCATAAGTAGGGCGGCGGAGCCGTCGGTGTAGGGCGGCGGGGCCGCGACTTAGGGCGGCGGGGCCGTAGGAGTAGGGCGGCGAGGCCGCGCGATGGGGCGGCGGGGCCGCGAGGTAGGGCGGCGCGACAGGCCGCTGCAAGGGCGGCGCGCCACCGCCGCTAAGGTGGTTCGGCGCGACCGTAAGGGCGGCGCGACGGGCCGCTAGGGGGGGCGACACGACGGGTCGCTAAAAAAAAAGGGGGGCGCGACTCGGGGCGCGCTTCGGTGGGACCTAGGAACAGTCCCTAGGAGGGGACCTGCTCTGATACCATGTGAAAATGAGAACGAGAATGAAATGACTATGAATGAAGTGAGTACATATAGGAAACCCTAATTGGGTTGTACCCCCTATGGGATACCCCACTATAGCCTACACAAATAAGTAAGCTATAATGTTCTGATAGATAGGTGCGTGTGCAGAAAAGCTCCTCACGTCAATACGTCGATAGAGCAATTTTCATTCACCAAAGGATTGATTACAACCAAGCACATGCACGCATATATATTTCGCCTAACACACATGCAAAGGAAAATAGTAAACAGTTGATAAACTGCATTTCTAGGACTTCGCCTTGTTGTCTGGAAAACGGTTGCCAGACTTCTGCTACATTTGGCTTGATCCGAGTCCTTAATGCTCGCGTCTCCAATTTCCAAGCGTTTAATACTTGGTTGGGTTTGCAGGGATGGGATTGGGTGACGAACGACGAAATTTGTGACGAGAATGTGAAACAATAAAGCGAACTCCAAAACAGCAGAGGCCAAGACAAACCAAGGTGTCAGAATGTTCTCATCTAGCCTGTAGTGGGGTGCTCTATAGCGAGTACAACCCTGTTAGGGTTTGCTATTTGTATCCCCATTCTTGCTAGTCAAACCCCTCTTCTTTCTTCTAATTTTGTCATGGTATCAGAGCAGGTCGATCCTCTTGGATCGATCCTGTGGGTGGCTCACCACCTCGTTGCTTCCTCTGCAACTACTACTGCTACTCTCTGTGCCGCACGCCCCGTGGCGTGCGGCAGTTTTTCTTCCCGCCGTGCGCCCCGAGGCGCGCGGCGGTTTTCTGCTCGCCGTGCGCCCCGAGGCGCGCGGCGGTTCTCTGCCCGCTGTGCGCCCCGAGGCGCGCGGCGGGCTTCTGCCTCGTCGCTCGGCGCGTCGCCCTCGGGAGGCGCTGCGACGGGCGACGGGGACCCGCGCGCCGGCCCGTCGACGCCCGTGCGCCGCTGCCCCGGCTCGTCGACGCCCGTGCGCAGCTGCCCCGGCCCGTCGCCGCCCGTGCGCCGCTGCCCCGGCCCCGCGCAGCTGCCCCGGCCCGTCGCAGCCCGTGCGCCACCAGCCCCGGCCCGTCGCCGCCCGTGCGCCGCTGTCCCGGCCCCACACCGCCCGTGCGCCGCTCGTCCCGGCCCCGGCCCCGCCTGCGGCCCCCCCCTTTTCCCGTCGCCCGTCGCGGCTCCCCTTACCTGGGGAGGGGGGCGAGCCCCCCCCCCCCCCCCCCCCCCCCCCCCCCCCCCCGTAACCTCCCTACCCGCCATCCCGCCCTGCCTGAGTTAGGGTTTGGGGAGTGGCGAGTAGGGGGTGGCGAGTATGGGGGTGGCGGGTGTGTGGTCTGTCAGATTTATATGACATAGTTGCTGTAGGCTATAGTGGGGTAGCACGTATGGGGTACAGGGTTTCTAGGGTTGTATTTGTACCCAATCTTTCCTTAGTCATTTCATTCCTGTTTTCTTTACTTCACATGGTATAGAGCGGGTCCTGCCTTAGGACCGTTTTTTTAGGGCCCACCGAAGCGCGCCCCGAGGCGCGCCTTTTTTTAGCGACCCCCTCGGGTCGCCTTTTCCCTCGCGGCCCCGCTGTCCCTCAGACGCGGCCCCGCCACCTCTCCTGATCGCGGCCCCGCCGCCTGTTTGATGCGGCCCCGCCGCCTCCCCTGACGCGGCCCCGCCGCCTCCCCTGACGCGGCTCCGCCGCCTCCCCTGACGCGGCCCCGCCGCCTCCCCTGACGCGGCTCCGCCGCCTCCCCTGACGCGGCCCCGCCGCCTGTTTGACGCGGCCCCGCCGCCTCCCCTGACGCGGCCCTGCCGCCTCCCCTGACGCGGCTCCCCCGCCTCCCCTGACGCGGCACCGCCGCCTCCCCTGACGCGGCCCTGCCGCCTCCCCTGACGCGGCTCCGCCGCCTCCCCTCCCGGCCCGCCGCTGCTCCTGCCGGCCCGCCACTGCACCTGCCGGCCTGCCGCTGCACCCAGCGGCCCGCCGCCTCTGACGGCCTCGCCGCTGCACCTGCCGGCCTCGCCGCTGCACCTGCCGGCCCGCCACTGCACCCTACGGCCCGCCGCCTGCACCTGCCGGCCCGCCGCTGCACCTACCGGCCCGCCGCTGCACCTGCCGGCCCGCCGCTGCACCTGCCGGCCCGCCACTGCACCGGTCAACCCGCCGCTGCACCTGACGGCCCCGCCCCTGCATCTCCTGGCCGAGCCGCCTCAGCAGCCGAACCGCCCGTGAGCTGAGCCGCCCGGCGCCACCCGCCCGGGACCCGAGCCGCCCTGCCGCCGAGCCGCCCGGGAGCCGAGCCGCCCTGCACCCGAGCCGCCCAGCCGCCGAGCCGCCCGGGAGCCGAGCCGCCCTGCGCCCGAGCCGCCCAGCAGCCGAGCCGCCCTGCACCCGAGCCGCCAGGTCGCTGAGCCGCCTTTCTGCATACCTACACGACCTGCCCTGCCTGGTGAGCACAGTCCCACTGACACTGCGAGCTCTTTCCCTGCTGCTTGCACTGCGTCGCTGTCGTCGCCATGGCTACCCCTAGTGTCCTAGCTTTTGACGCTGAGGGTCGCGCCATTGATTTTGAGGTCTGTTTAGACGACCTGCAGCTGTTCTTACAGTGCGACAGGGCTGACGACCTTTCTCTCTTTGATCTCACCTCTGGCGCCTCTCCTGCTCCTGCTGCTGATGCTGATCCCGCTGTCCGCTCTAAGTGGGCCACCCGCGATGCTGCTGCACATCTTGCTGTGCGTCGCCACCTCCCTACCTCTGAGCATGCGCACTTCAGTCAGTACAAGAGTGCTCAGACCTTGTACGACGCTGTAGTTGCGCGCTACTCCTCCCCTGCCACTGCTGCACTGAGCCGTCTCATGCTTCCCTACCTCTTTCCTGACCTCTCTGCCTTTCCCACTGTCGCTGACCTCATTACGCACCTCCGCACTAGTGACACTCGCTACCGCGCCGCCCTTCCTGCTGAGTTCTGCGCTAAGAACCCCCCCCCCATGTACATCGCTCTCTACTACGTAGTCGCGCGCCTCCCTGACTGCCTTCGAGTCGTCAGAGACCACTTTCTCGCAGTCTGTCCCACTACCCTCACCGTGGACCTCCTCGAGAAGGCCCTCCTTGCAGCGGAGAAGAGCATAGTCGCTGTAGGTGCTACTCGTGGTGACCCTCGCACCCCCATCTTTGAGGGGTGCTCTCCTTCCCCCTTGCTGCCCTCTGTTGCCTCTGCTGCTGCTGCCGACCTGCTTGGTCTTGAGTCGGTCGGCGCGGCGTCTGCCCCTAGTGGGAGACGTCGCTCCAGCAAGGGCAAGGGGGGCAAGGGCGCGGGTGGAGCAGGAGGGGGCGGTGGCGGTGGCGGCGGTGGCGGCGGAGGGAGTGGGGGTGGCGGCGGGACTAGTGGCGGGGGTGGTGGTGGTGGTGGCAGCAGCGGGGGAGACGGTGGTGGTGGTGCCAGCGGTGGTGGTGGAGGCAGCGGCGGAGGTGGAGGCGGCGGAGGTGGAGGCGGTGGAGGCGGCAGCGGAGGAGGCAGTGGTGGTGGAGGGGGTGGAGCTGGTCGGAGTGGTACCCAGCAGCGTAGCGGCGGTGGTGGTGGCCAGCGCTCGCAGCGGCAGCAGCAGCAGCGCTCTCGGGACATCCCTTCGCCTCAGCAGCTTCGTGAGTGGTACGCTGGGCGTCAGAGGGGTGGGGGTACTGGTCCCTGCACCTACGTTCTTCGTTCCGGCGACCGCGCGGGTGAGCAGTGTGGGGGTGCCCACGCCACCCAGCGCTGCTTTGGCCGCCTGACGGACGCCTGGCGTCAGCAGTTCCCTGGGGCTAGTGAGATCCCTCGCTGGGATGAGCTTCTCAGGGCTGGTGTGGCGATCTTTGATCTTGATTTTGATGCTATTCTTACTGCTTTGTATGTTGTGGATTATAGTGAGGAGAATGAGGGTTACCGCTGTTTCCAGCCCGACCCGGGCATTGGTACTACTGCGCTAGGTGCTTGTGAGGCTGCTGCTCTAGGTGCCAGTGCGTCTGCGCTCTCAGGTACTGGTGAGACTGCGCTCTCAGGTACTGAGTCGTCCTCGTCCTCCCTCACTTTCACACTTGACTCCGGAGCTTCTCGCTCCTTCTTTCGAGACCGCACTACCCTTACGCCGCTCGGCCGGCCGGTTGCAGTCTCCCTTGCTGACCCCTCTGGGGGTCCTGTCCTGTCTCACTTCTCCACTGTCCTCGCGTGTCCAGCTGCCCCTTCGGGCACCCTGTCGGGTCTGTACCTTCCCTCGTTCTCTACGGACTTGGTGAGTGGAGCGGACCTGCAGGATGTGGGTGTTCACCAGTTCACTCCTGCGAGTCAGCGGGTGACCCACTGCACGGAGGCACGCACAGGCCGACACCTGGCCACGTTCTCGCGTCGGCCGGGGTCGAGTCTCTACACCCTGACCGTTGAGTCTCCTCCTGTCCCTGCGTCTGGTCAGGTGGCTGCGTCGGGTCAGAAACTTGCTGCTGCGTCCCGGTCAGGTCCTGAGTCTGCCCCCTGTTCTTGTCGCCTCCTGTCTCACGAGACTCTCCTGTGGCACCACCGTCTTGGCCACCCCTCCTTGCCCCGTCTTCGGAGCATGGCTTCCCGTGTCCTTGTCTCTGGTCTTCCCCAGTCTCTCCCTCCTCTCCCCTCCGGGCCAGGACCTTCCTGCGTCCCTTGTGTCGAGGGTCGCCTCCGGGCTACTCCTCACTCCTCCCACTTCCCCCCGACAGAGGCTCCCCTGCAGACGCTTCACATGGATGTGTGGGGCCCAGCCCCCGTCCGTGGGCAGGGTTACGAGCGCTACTTCCTGTTGGTGGTTGACGACTACTCGCGTTACACCACAGTCCTCCCCTTGCGCAGCAAGGGTGCGGTCACTGAGGTGCTGATCGACTGGATCCGCGAGGCTCGTCTCCAGCTCAGGAAGAGCTTCAGCTCTGACTTTCCTGTTCTGCGTCTGCACTCTGACAGAGGCGGCGAGTTCTCTTCTCGCCTTCTGCGAGACTACTGTCGTGCACGGGGGATCCGCCAGACCTTCACGCTTCCGGACTCACCACAGCAAAATGGGATTGCTGAGCGCCGCATTGGCATGGTCATGGATGTCGCTCGTACGTCCATGATGCATGCGGCTGCCCCCCATTTTCTGTGGCCGTTTGCGGTGAGGTACGCGGCGCATCAGCTCAACCTTCACCCCCGGGTCTCTCGGCCTGCGATGTCCCCAGCCTTGCTGTGGACGGGGAAGGTTGGCGATGCGTCTGTGTTCCGTGTCTGGGGATCTCGGGCGTTTGTCCGCGACTTGTCTGCGGACAAGCTGTCCCCTCGTCCTGCTCCCTGTGTCTTCCTTGGCTTCCCCACTGACGCCCCAGGGTGGCAGTTTTACCACCCCTCCTCTCGTCGTGTTCTGTCCTCCCAGGACGTCACGTTCGACGAGTCAGTCCCCTTCTACCGTCTCTTCCCCTACCGCACTCCTTCCCTCCCCCCTCCCCCGGATTTCCTTGTGCCGGTTCCCCCCCCGGTAGACCCCCTCCCCCCTCAGGTTCCTGCCCCCTCAGGTGTGTCCCAGGTAGACGCCGTTGACCCGGTCGAGGTTACTGGTGACTCTGGTGCTGCTGCGGGTGCTGAGCCTGGGGGTGCTGACTCTGGGGGTGCTGTGCGCGGGGGTGCTGAGCCTGGGGGTGCTACTGCTGGGGGTGCTGGGCCTGAGGGTGCTACTGCGGAGGGTGCGGAGCCGGGGGGTGCTGTGCCTGGAGGTGCTGGGTCTGGGGGTGCTGGGTCGGGAGCTGCTGAGCCTGGGGGTGCTGTGCTGGGAGCTGCTGAGCCTGGGGGTGCTGCGTCTGGAGCTGCTGAGCCTGGGGTTTCTCCTGCTGCTGCGTCTCGCCGGGAGCCCCTCTCTCCACAGGAGCTGCGCGAGTGGTTCGCTCGCCGCTGGAGGCGTGCTGCTGCGTCTGGAGGTGCTGCTGGAGCTGGAGCTGGAGCTTCTTTGACCGTCGAGGGTGCGGGTGCTGCCGGTCCCGGAGCTGCTGGACCTGCGGGTCCTCCTGGAGCTGGAGCTGCTGAGGGCGTTGGTGCTGAGCCTGCTGCTGTTGGTCCTGCCGCTGGAGGTGTGGGTGGCGCTGGTGCTGTCGCTGAGGGTGGTGGTGCTGTCCCTGCTGAGTCTGGAGCTGCCGCGCGGCCTCGGCCGTACTTCATTCCACTCCTGCAGCAGGTTCTTGGTCTTTCTCCTCCAGTAGAGGGTCCACCGCCTGTCCAGTCGCAGTCCCTGCTGGAGCTTTCCTCTCCACTGCCTGCTCCCTCTCCTTACACTGGTCCTACTGGAGGTCTTGCTGAGCGTCGTGAGCCTGCGTCTCGTCCCGCGTCGCCTGTTCGTGCTGCTCGCGCTAGTGGTCGCAGTTCGCGTCAGCGTCCTCCTCCTGTCCCTGGCACGCACCGCATGTCTTTGCGTCCGTCCACTGCTCCTCTGCGTGCCCCTTTGCCTTCTCCTCCTGAGTCCTCTCTTCCTGTGCTTGCCGACCCTGAGTCGGACTCTCTTCGTGCTGCCAGTCCTACTGTCACGCGTCTCCTTGCTACTGTCGTCACTGACCCCTCGTTTGAGTCCACTGCTGCGTCTGCCCTTGTCGCTGAGCTCGTCGACTTTGCTGCTCGCTGTCGTCTCGACTACGCTGCTAGTCTTGTTGCTGAGTCTGCGTCTGTCTGTCCTCCGTCCGTCGGGGGTGAGTGTGCTCTTCGCACGGACGTCCTAGAGGACAGGCAGGAGGAGTTACAGTGTCTAGCGGCTGCTTCACCTCATCTCGCGTCTGTACTGCTTGCCCCTGAGGGAGACCCGGATGCACTAGACATCCCGACTCCGCGTTCTTACGCGGAGGCCGTAGAGGGTCCCTACTCCTCTCAGTGGCAGGCAGCTATGGATGCAGAGATGGCTTCCTGGAAGTCCACAGGCACCTACGTTGACGCGGTTCCCCCTCCTGGGGCGAACATCGTCAGTGGCATGTGGATCTTCAGGGTGAAGCGGTCGCCGGGCTCTCCACCTGTCTTCAAGGCACGGTACGTTGCTCGTGGCTTCAGTCAGCGGCAGGGAGTTGACTACTTTCAGACCTTCTCTCCCACCCCGAAGATGACTACTCTTCGGGTTCTGCTGCACACAGCCGCTCAGCGCGACTACGAGCTTCACTCTCTCGACTTCAGCACTGCGTTCTTGCACTGTAGCCTGCACGAGGAGATCTGGCTTCGCCGTCCACCTGGCTTCACTGGGACTTTCCCTCCTGGCACCCAGTGGAGCCTCCGACGGCCAGTCTACGGTCTCCGCCAGGCACCGCGTGAGTGGCACGACACACTGAGGACTACGCTTGCGGCTCTTGGGTTTGCTCCTTCTACTGCTGACCCGTCGCTGTTTCTTCGCACCGACACTTCCCTGCCGCCGTTCTACATCCTCGTGTACGTCGACGACTTGGTCTTTGCCACAGCGGACACTGCTGGACTCGCCTACGTGAAGTCCGAGCTGCTGAAGAGACACACGTGCACAGACCTGGGTGAACTGCGCAGCTACCTTGGCTTGCAGGTCACTCGGGACAGAGCACGCCGCACCATTACCTTGACTCAGTCACACATGGTGCAGCAGGTCCTTCAGCGCTTCGGCTTCACGTACTCCTCGCCTCAGGCCACTCCTCTGCCTACTCGCCACTCACTCTCAGCTCTGCCTTCGGATGACTCCGTAGAGTCGAGTGGTTTGTATGCAGAGCTTGTTGGCTGCCTCATGTACCTGATGACCTGCACACGACCTGACCTTGCATACCCTCTGAGCATTCTTGCACGCTATGTTGCTCCTGGGAGACACAGACCGGAGCACATGGCTGCAGCGAAGAGGGTATTGCGCTACCTGTGCAGTACGTCGGGCATGGGGCTAGTGCTTGGAGGGCGGAGTCCAGTGGTCCTTACCGGCCACGCGGACGCTTCTTGGGCTGACGACCAGGCTACGCAGCGGTCGTCACAGGGTTACACCTTTAGCCTTGGTTCCGGCTCTGTCTCGTGGCGGTCTACTCGCTCGTCTTCGGTTCTCGGCTCCAGTTGTGAGGCTGAGATCTACACGGGGCCATGGCTGCACAGGAGCTTGGCTGGCTCACCTACCTGCTGACTGACCTTGGAGAGCCGCCTCGTTCTCCTTTAGTGCTGTACGTAGACAACAAGGCCATGCTGGCCTTGTGTCGAGAGCAGCGCTTGGAGCACAGAACGAAGCACATTGCTCTCCGCTACTTCCTTGCTCGTGAGCTGCAGCAGCGTGGTCAGTTGCCACTTGCGTACGTGGCCTCTGAGGCCAACACTGCTGATGTGTTCACCAAGGCACTCGCGCCTTGTGACCATCAGCGCTTTTGTACCCAGCTGGGTCTTGTGCCTGTCTTGCCTCACTTGCTCTCCTCTTGACTTCACTTGTACTGTGACATATATATATGCCTGCTATTGCTTGTCTAGTTTTATATATATGTCTGTACTCCTGCATGTGAACTGGCCTCTGGCCCTACTCTTGTGCTCGGACTGTGTGGTGACTTTGTGATCCACCCTGAGCTTGCTTTGCTTTGCTTGACTGGTCTTGTGACCCCTTGTTCTCCCCCACTTTGCCTATGGGGGTGTGTCAGATTTATATGACATAGTTGCTGTAGGCTATAGTGGGGTAGCACATATGGGGTACAGGGTTTCTAGGGTTGTATTTGTACCCAATCTTTCCTTAGTCATTTCATTCCTGTTTTCTTTACTTCACATAGTCTCCCCTGCTCCTCCTTCTCCTCTGTCTCCCACTGCTGCAGCTGCCGCTGAGGGGGGTGGGTGTGTGGGAGTCGCTGGAGTCGTGCTAGGGGGTGGGGTGTGAGTGACCCTAGGGGTGCAGTAGGGGGTGTGTGCAAGGGGGGGTGAGACTGTTTGGGGAGCTGAATGAAGGATGCCGCTGTGTCGCTAGCAGCACCTGTAGTCCGGGGGCTTCGTCCGGTAGCTCAGTCGTAGCCAGCTGTGCCAGCCGCCCGTGGGTCCGTTGCTCGTCTGCCGCTACTTTAGCCGCGGGGCCAGTTACCCCTGTAGTCCGGGGGCTTCGTCCGGTAGCCGCTGTGCCAGTCTGCCTCCTGTTGCCCGTGTGTCTGCAGCTTCATCCGTCGCCTCCTATCTCCTTTCCTCTCACTCTCGCCTCCTCCTCCTCACTTGCCCTCTGCGATAGCCTCTAGCTTTGCTCATAATTCTTAACTTTAAACTATTGCTTCTTGAACTTGTGCTCAGAATGTGTGGTGACATTGTGATCCACCCTGAGCTTGTTCTGCTTTGCTTGCTCTGCTGATTACACCCCACTTTGGCTATGGGGGTGTGTCAGAATGTTCTCATCTAGCCTGTAGTGGGGTGCTCTATAGCGAGTACAACCCTGTTAGGGTTTGCTATTTGTATCCCCATTCTTACTAGTCAAACCCCTCTTCTTTCTTCTAATTTTGTCACAAAATGGTCAGGTTTGGAATGTGGACGAGCCTAAGGGGACAGGGTTCGCCCAGATCAAGCCCTGAACGACCCACCTCGACGACTACAGCATGTCGCACGAAAACAAAACAGAAGTGTCTCAAACAAAGTGCAAACTCAACCAATTCTAGGGTCCCGTCACTGAGCACCTTCCCAACCGCCACAGAAACAAGGTATGCATTCGAGAGCACGCTATTATTAGGGACGGGCAGAGATAGGTTAGGGATAGGCGATGTAAGAGTAAGGATGGGCGGAATGAGGGGCGAAAGAGCCTAAATGCGATAAGTAATTGCGATATGAGAGAGTCAAGTGCGGAACGAAAATATAAAGGGCGAAATTAGATGACGACGGCGGAACGCGAGTCAGAGAGGCGGAATGGTCCCGCATGACGTGCGGAAATATGTGTATACGGGTTGAATGGGAAGAAAAAGGGAGGAAAGGGAGGATGAAGGGCGGAATGACAATAGGGAGCGCGAAACCGTCGTATCAACGGCGGAATGAGAGTAGGAACAGCCGTTCACTTAGTGCTCGTAAGGGCCTCGTACTGCGCGGGCCTACGATGTCGACGCGATTCTAGGGGCCCACATTTCTGGCGGGGTAATCTCCTGCAAATTGATTAGGCTCACCTAATCAAGGGTCGGGCATTTGGGCGATGAAAGCCGGTTCGGGGCAGCGCGGCGTGGGCTGTGGATTGTCTAGGGATAGAGATGGCGGTCTATAGTCTATGGCAGGTAGCGTTTTTGTCGAATGCGAATGAGATTGTAGCAGTGTAGGTCGTGATGGGCATACGAATTGTGGGGCATCGAGGTTTTGGGTGAGGCCTTCTAACCACTTTGCGTTCGTCGTGCTCTAGTCGGGGACATGTGTCGAGGGAGGTAAAACACTTGGTGCTGAGTGCCTTTTTAGATATTGACGAGTTCCCAGTCTCATATTTCTGAGCTGTGTAAAACGCTTGGTTTGCAGGGACGAGAGGGCGACGGTCCCGTTGTCGCACGATGGGCGCATTCTCAGCTTTGTTTGTCGCGCAGGTGAGTTTGCCAATCCAACCTGCTTTGGCGTATTTGCTCACCCAATTACAGTGCACGTTGCAAACCCAAACCACCCCACCCACACTTTCCCGAATCTCAACCCTTGCCTGGGTGTACTTTGCGACAAAGCAGTCTGTTACCCTATATCAAGCGTTTACTGTAACACTTGGATGGAAGGGTGTAATTGGAGACGCGAGCTTTAAAACAACTGTCTTCAAATTTCATGTCTGCCAAATTCCCCTGCTGAGTCCTCTCGCGAACGCACATGTAGAATCATGAACACTAGTGTGGGAATTCCCGTTTTCCCACGCTTCACAGTTGTAAAACGGTTTTCACCGTTTCGCACCTGTAGCGAGACTGCCGCGCTATGTGCGCGAATTTCTGGCAGAATTTCTCTGTTTGCCGAGTCAACGCGAACTCAGTTTTTCAACTGTAATTCTGAGCTCCCCACGTGCCACACGTACGACCGAGATATTTCTTGGTCGTGCAGGAAAAAACGACCGCGTCAGCGATCATGCGTTGTCCTGCACGGGACGGAGCAATCATGTCGCTCCGTCTTGTTGCGATCGTGCATACTGTGCACGTCGCAACAGTGCGACACACGCGCGGGCCTTGTGGGGCCACAAGCACATGTCAGGACCTACGCGCAGGTACAGTTCTGACTTTCGCGCCCTTGACCAGCGCGAAAATCAAAGTCAAAGGGCTCGGTCAAAACTCGAGCCCCACTCCCCGGCACACTCGACACTCACCATGAACACTCATGAAGAACTCATGAACAAAACAGGAATACTCATGAATGAAACACAAACAGTCATGAGCAAACATGAGCGCACATGAACAAACGCGAAAACACATGAACGCTCATGAAGCTTGCACAAACAGCACGCGAACATTCATGAACACGCGAAGGCTCACGAAAACACATGATCCCTCGGAACTTTACGCACCTTCATGACGCAACACGAACAACACAAAATTCACACGAACAATCATGAAAACACATGAATGCAACCTCACACAAAAATGCATATAACTCATGAACCGCTAAGGCGATTCACAAACCGTAAACGCCAAAATTATCAGTACATAAATGAGCATTACAAACCACATAAAATACCTTAAAACAGATACCTTCAAATTTCACATCGCTCGACGAATAGGCGACAGGTTGACGTGCAAAATCAGTTTTGCACCCAACAGAGTTGTATTGGTAACCAGGGCTATTTTTATTAGTGTAAATCACCCTGACACCCTGATAATCAGAGTGGTTTTTGGGAGTAACAATGATGGTCCAGGGTATTTTTTTTAAGAGTCAAGATTACGGTACCCTGATGTGTTAGGGTTTACCGTACATTTTAGGCACACTGATGACTAAGGGTTCCCGTATTCCATAATGAGTTTTACCCTGAAGCGAGTTCCTGTCAAACTTATATAATATAGCCTGTGTAGGCTGAAGCGGTTTAGCTACTAAGGGGTACACAATTCTAGGGTTTCATATTTGTATCACTTTCATTCCTTAGTTCAGTCATTCTCGTTCTAAGTTTCTCACGGTATCGAGCATGTTCCCTAGTGGGAACTGTCATAGGGCCCACCAAGATCGATTTTTTTTTTCCTGCCCGGGGCGCGCGTTGTCCCCTGCCCGAGGCGCGCCTAGTGTTCTGCCCTTAGCGGCCCGTCGCGCCGCCCTTTGCGGCCCCGTCGCCGCCTCTGCCAGCCTCGTTGCCGCCCTTGACGGCCCAGTCGCCGCCCCTACCGGCCTCGTTGCCGCCCTTCACGGCCCCGTCGCCGCCCCTTCCGGCCCCGTCGCCGTCTCCCCCTTTCAGCGGCCCCATCGCCGCCCTTTCAGCGGCCCCGTCGCCGCCCTCTCAGCGGCCCCATCGCCGCCCTTTCAGCGGCCCCGTCGCCGCCCCTTAGCGGCTTCGTCGCCGCCCTTCAGTGGCCCCGTTGCCGCCCTTTTAGCGGCCTCGTCGCCGCCTCTTAGCGGCTTCGACGCCGCCCTTCAGGGTCCCCGTCGCCGCCCTTCAGCGGCCCCGTCGCCGCCCCTTTCCATAGCCCCGTCGCCGCCCCTTTTCGCGGCCCCGTCGCCGCCCCTACTCAGCCTCGTCGCCGCCCCTTTCGGCGGCCTCGTCGCCCCCCTTCAGCGGCCCCTGTCGCCGCTCCTTCGCGGCAGCGACGCCGCCCTTCACGGCCCTGCCGAGCCGCTGAGCCGCCGAGCCGCCTTTGCCGCCGACCCGCCGAGCCGCCTTTGCCGCCGAGCCGCCTTTGCCGCCGAGCCGCCGAGACGCCGAGCCGCCGGGCCGCCGCGGCCGAGACGCTGCCGTCACTGCACTAGCGGCCCTGTCCCTACCGGCCTGCCCCGGACCGCCTCACTTGCTTGGTAAGCGCAACGCCTCTGCCACTGCACTGCCCTACCCCACTGTGCTCACTTCCTGTCTGCTACTGTCATGGCCACCCCCAGTGTTCTTACCTTTGACGCTGAGGGTCGGGCTGTTGACTTTGAGGTCTGGGTAGATGATCTGCAGTTTTTCCTCCAGTGCGATAGGGCAGACAGTCTCTCCCTGTTTGACCTCACTTCTGGTGCCTCTCCTACCCCTACTGCTGATGCTGACGCCACTGTTCGCTCACAGTGGGCCACGCGCGATGCTGCTGCCCGCCTTGCTGTGCGCCGCCACTTACCGACCGCTGAGCGTGCGCATTTTACTTAGTACAAGAGTGCTAAGACCTTGTACGACGCTGTAGTTGCACGCTACTCTTCCCCTGCCACTGCTGCTCTTAGCCGCCTCATACTGCCATTCCTCTTCCCTGACCTCGCCGCTTTTCCCACAGTCGCTGACCTCATTACACACCTTCGCACTAGTGACATTCGCTACCGCGCTGCGCTTCCTGCTGAGTTCTGCGGCAAGAACCCCCCCCCTATGTACATCACCCTTTACTACATAGTCACCCGGCTCCCTGACACCCTTCGCTCGGTCAGGGACCACTTCCTCTCTATTTGCCCCACCACTCTCACCGTTGACCTCCTCGAGGAGCGCCTCCTAGCAGCAGAGAATAGTATAGTCGCTGTAAGAACCTCTCGTGGTGACCCTCGTACCCCTGTCTTTGAGGGGTGCTCCCCCTACCCCCTCTTGCCCTCTGTTGCCTCTGCTGCTGCAGCCGACCTCGTTGGTCTTGAGTCGGTCGGCGCGGCGTCTGTCCCTAGTGGGAGATGAGAAGAAGTGATTGAGAATGAAATGACTATGAGTGAAGTGAGTACAAATAGGAAACCCTAATTGGGTTGTACCCCCTATGGGATACCCCACTAAAGCCTACACAAATAAGTAAGCTATATGTTCTGACACACCCCCATAGGCAAAGTGGGGGAGAACAAGGGGTCACAAGACCAGTCAAGCAAAGCAAAGCAAAGCTCAGGGTGGATCACAAAGTCACCACACATTCCGAGCACAAGTTCAAAGGCCACAAGGCCAGTTTGTCAGAACATATAGCTTACTTATTTGTGTAGGCTATAGTGGGGTATCCCATAGGGGGTACAACCCAATTAGGGTTTCCTATTTGTACTCACTTCGTTCATACTCATTCCATTCTCGTTCAGTTCTTCTCATGGAATCAGAGCAGGTCCCCTCCTAGGGACTGTTCCTAGGGCCCACCGAAGCGCGCCCCGAGGCGCGCGTTCTTTTTTTTTAGCGACCCTGCGTGTCGCCCCTACCGTCGCGCTCCCGCCGCTCCCTCCTCTTACGGCCGCCCGCCCTAGCGCCCTGACGGCCGCCCGCCCTAGCGCCCTGACGGACGCCCGCCCTAGCGCCCGAGCGCCAACCGCCCTAGCGCCCTGACGGCCGCCCGCCCTAGCGCCCTGACGGCCGCCCGCCCCAGCGCCCGAGCGCCGCCCGCCCTAGCGCCCGAGCGCCGCCCGCCCTAGCGCCCGAGCGCCGCCCGCCCTAGCGCCCGAGCGCCGCCCGCCCTAGAGCCCTGACGGCCGCCCGCCCTAGCTCCCGAGCGCCGCTCGCCCTAGCGCCTTGACGGCCGCCCGCCCTAGCGCCCGTGCGCCACTCGCCCTAGCGCCCTGACGGCCGCACGCCCTAGCGCCCTGACGGCCGCCCGCCCTAGCGCCCTGACGGCCGGCCGCCCGCCCTAGCGCCCGAGCGCCGACCGCCCTTTCGCCCTTACGGCCGCCCGCCCGAACGCCTGAGCGCCGCCCGTCGTCGCCCCAACGCCCTAGCGCCTGACGCCCACGAGCCGCCCGTCGCAGCCGCCCGTGAGCTCCCTGAGCCGCCCGCGCCGCCGTCCCTGAGCCGCCTGTGCAGCCGCCCGCGAGCCGCCAGCGAGCCGCCCGTCGCGACACCAGCGCCGCACGAGCCGCCCGTACAGCCGAGCAGCCCGAGCCGCCCGAGCCGCCCGCGCCGCCCCAGCAACCCGAGCCGCCCGAGCCGCCCGAGCCGCCCGAGCCGCCCGAGCCGCCCGAGCCGCCCGCGCCGCCCGCGCCGCCCCAGCAACCCGAGCCGCCCGAGCCGCCCGAGCCGCCCGAGCCGCCCGCGCCGCCCCAGCAACCCGAGCCGCCCGAGCCGTGCCGCTGTTCCTGAGCTGTTTTCCTCTGCTGCTGACCTACCCGACTCTCCCAGCCCGGTGAGACTTTCAGCTGCTGCCATGGCCACCCCCAATGTTCTTACTTTTGACGCTGAGGGGAGGGCCATTGACTTTGCCGTCTGGATTGAAGACCTGCAGCTGTACTTACTGTGTGATGCGATAGATGAGGTCTCTCTCTTTAACTTTGTCTCTGGCGCTGTCCCTGCCCCACCTGCTGATGCTGACTCTGCCGTTCGCTCCAAGTGGGCGACCCGCGATGCTGCTGCACGTCTTGCTGTGCGTCGCCACCTCCCTTCCTCTGAGCGTGCCCACTTTAGTCAGTGCAAGACCGCTCAGGCCTTGTACGACGCTGTAGTTGCACGCTACTCCTCCCCTTCCTCCGCTACCCTTAGCCGCCTCATGCTACCGTTTCTCTTCCCTGACCTCGCCTCCTTTCCCACTGTTGCTGACCTCGTTACCCACCTCCGTGTTAGTGACACCCGCTACCGCGCTGCCCTTCCTGCTGAGTTCCGCGCTGCGAACCCTCCTCCCATGTACATCACTCTCTACTTTCTCGTCACCCGTCTCCCTGAGTCCCTTCGTGTCGTTAGGGACCAGTTTCTCTCTGTCTGTCCCACCACTCTCACTGTCGACCTCCTTGAGGAGTCCCTGCTAGCGGCTGAGAAGAGTATTGTCGCTGTAGGGGCCTCTCGGGGTGACCCTCGCACCCCCATCTTTGAGGGGTGTGGTCCTTCCCCCCTGCTGCCCTCTGTCGCCTCTGCCGCTGCGGCCGACCTCACTGGTTTTGAGTCGGTCGGCGCGGCTTCTGCCCCCAGCGGCAGACGCCGCTCTGGCAAGGGCAAGGGGGGCAAGGGAGTGGGTGGAGCTAGAGGGGGCGGTGGAGGAGGCGGTGGGGGTGGCGGGGGGAGTGGGGGTGGCGGTGGGGGTGGTGGCGGGAGTGGAGGTACTGGTGGCGGCGGTGGAGGCGGAGGTGGCGGCGGCGGTGGTAGCGGAGGAGGCGGTGGGAGCGGTGGGAGCGACGGTCCTGGTGGGGGAGGTGGCGGTGGAGACGGGGGTGGCGGTGGAGGCGGGGGTGGCGGTGGAGGCGGGGGTCGGGGTGGCTCGTCCCAGCGGAGCAGCTCTGGGGGTGGTCAGCGCCAGCAGCAGCAGCAGCAGCAGCCGCAGCAGCAGCCACAGCAGCAGCAGCGCTCTCGCACCGTCCCCGCCCCTCAGCAGCTCCGTGAGTGGTACTTGCAGCGTCAGCGTGGTGGTGCGCTTGGTCCCTGCCCCTACGTTCTTCGCACCGGTGACCGTGCAGGGGAGAGGTGTGGAGGCGCCCACACAGCCCGCCGCTGCTTTGGCCGCCTGACCGATGCCTGGCGTCAGCAGTTTCCGGAGGCCGCTGAGATCCCCCGCTGGGGAGAGCTGTCTAGGGCTGGTGTAGCTATTTATGATCTTGATTTTGATGCTATTCTCGCTGCTATGTATGCTGTGACTGGTAGTGATGAGGATGACTGTTACCAGTGTTTCCCGCCCGACCCGGGCATTGGTACTGCCGCGTCAGGTACTAGTGAGGCTGCTGCTCTCGGTGCCAGTGCGTCTGTGCTCTCAGGTGCTGGTGAGTCTGCCCTCTCAGGTACTGTGTCGGCTTCGGCCTCTCACACCTTCACCCTTGACTCTGGAGCGTCTCGCTCCTTCTTTAGGGACCGCACCACTCTCACGCCGCTGAGTCGGCCGGTTGCGGTGTCCCTGGCTGACCCCTCTGGGGGGCCTGTCCTGTCTCGCTTCTCCACTGTCCTCCCGTGTCCGGCGGCCCCCTCTGGCACCCTGACTGGTCTCTACCTCCCCTCGTTCTCGACGAACTTGGTGAGTGGTGCTGACCTCCAGGATGCGGGTGTCCACCAGTTCACCCCTGCTCGTCAGCGGGTGACTCACTGCACGGAGGCGGATACAGGTCGCCACCTGGCTACGTTTACACGTCGGCCAGGGTCGAGCCTGTACACACTGACCACTGCTTCTCCTCCAGGTGCTGAGTCTGGTAGGGTCCCTTCGTCTGGTCAGGTGTTTGCTGCAGCGTCCAGGTCTGGTCCTGAGTCTGCCCCCTGCTCGTGTCGTTGTCTGTCTCACGAGACCCTCCTCTGGCACCACCGCCTTGGCCACCCCTCTCTGCCTCGGCTCAGAGGCATGGCCTCGCGAGTCCTTGTGTCTGGTCTTCCCCGGTCTCTCCCTCCCCTTCCTCCGGGCCCTGGCCCTACCTGTGTCCCCTGTGTCGAGGGGCGCCAGCGTGCTGCCCCTCACTCCTCCCAGTTTCCTCCGACAGAGGCCCCGTTGCAGACGCTTCACATGGACGTGTGGGGCCCAGCCCGCGTCCGTGGACAGGGTCAGGAGCGCTACTTCCTGCTGGTGGTTGACGACTACTCGCGTTACACCACAGTCTTCCCCTTGCGCAGCAAGGGTGAGGTCACTGAGGTGTTGATCGACTGGATCCGCGCAGCTCGTCTCCAGCTTCGGAGGAGCTTTGGCTCTGACTTCCTTGTTTTGCGTCTGCACTCGGACAGAGGCGGAGAGTTCTCCTCTGGCCTCCTGAGTGCCTACTGTCGTGCGCAAGGCATCCGTCAGACCTTCACGCTTCCGGACTCACCACAGCAGAATGGGATTGCTGAGCGCCGCATTGGCATGGTCATGGACGTCGCTCGTACGTCCATGATGCATGCGGCTGCTCCCCATTTTCTGTGGCCGTTTGCGGTCAGGTACGCTGCGCACCAGATCAACCTCCACCCCAGGGTCTCTCGACCGGAGACCTCCCCAGCCCTGCTGTGGACGGGGAAGGTTGGCGATGCGTCGGCGTTCCGGGTCTGGGGATCTCGGGAGTTTGTTCGCGACCTGTCTGCGGACAAGCTGTCCCCTCGTGCTTCTCCCAGCGTCTTCCTGGGGTTCCCCCCCGACGCCCCTGGGTGGCAGTTTTACCACCCCACCTCTCGACGTGTTCTGTCCTCCCAGGACGTCACGTTCGACGAGTCGGTACCCTACTACCGCCTCTTCCCCTACCGCACTCCGTCCCTCCCCCCACCCCCGCTCTTCTTGGTACCAGGTCCCCCCCCGGTAGTCCCCCTCCCCCCTCAGGGTCCTGCCCCTTCAGGTGTGTCCCAGGTAGACGCGGTCGAGCCTGTCGAGGTCACTGGTGACTCTGGTGCTGCTGCGGGAGCTGAGCCTGGGGGTGCGGAGTCTAGGGGTGCTGAGCCTGGGGGTGCGGAGTCTGGGGGTGCTGAGCCTGGGGGTGCTGTGCTTGGGGGTGCTGAGCCTGGAGGTGCCGAGCCTGGGGGTGCTGTGCCTGGGGGTGCCGAGCCTGGGTGTGCTGTGCCTGGGGGTGCTGTGCCTAGGGGTGCTGAGCCTGAGGGTGCTGAGCCTGGGGGTGCTGTGCTTGGGGGTGCTTCGTCTCGCCGGGAGCCACTCTCCCCACAGGAGCTGCGTGAGTGGTTTGCCAGGCGCTGGAGGCGTGCTGCTGGTGCTGGTGGTTCTTCGGCTGCAGAGGGTACTGCTGCCGGGCGTCCCGCCGGTGCTCGTACTGTGGGTGCTGGAGCTGCTGGGTCTGAGAGTTCTCCTGGAGCTGGTACTGCTGAGGGTGTTGGCGCTGAGCCTGTCGTTGGCGGTCCGACTGACAGTGCTCCTGGTGCTGCTGCTAGAGGTTCTGGAGCTTCTGGTGGTGCTGCTGGAGGTGCTGCTGGAGTGGGTGCTCCTGCCGGGGCTGCTGGTGCTGTTCCTGCTGTTTCTAGCGTCGCCGCGCGGCCCCGACCGTACTTCGTTCCGCTCCTGCAGCAGGTTCTTGGTCTTACACCTCCTCCTCCTCCCTTAGAGGGTCCGCAGCCTGTCCGGTCACAGCCACAGCTACAGCCTGCCTCCCCTTTGCCTGCTCCTTCTCCCTACGCTGGTCCGACTGGAGGTCTTACTGAGCGTCGTGAGCCTGCGTCTCGTCCCGTGTCGCCTGTTCGTACTGAGCGCACTAGTGGTCGCGGGTCGCGTCAGCGTCCTCCTCCCGTCCCTGGCACGCACCGGATGTCACTGCGTCCGTCCACTGCTCCTCTGCGTGCCCCTTTGCCTTCTCCTCCTGCTTCCTCTCTTCCTGCTCTTGCCGACGCTGAGTCGGACTCTCTTCGTGCTGCCAGTCCTACTGTCACGCGTCTCCTTGCTACTGCTGTCACTAACCCTTCCTTCGAGTCGTCTGCTGCGTCTGCCCTTGTCACTGAGCTTGTCGACTTTGCTGCGCGCTGTCGTCTAGACTACGCTGCTCGTCTTGTCACTGAGTCTGAGTCCGCCTGTCCTCCGTCCGTCGGGGGTGAGTGTGCCCTTGGCACGGACGTCCTTGAGGACAGGCAGGAGGAGTTCCAGTGTCTGGCCGCCGATTCACCTCGTCTCGCGTCTGTACTGCTAGCCCCTGAGGGAGACCCGGATGCACCAGACATCCCGACTCCGCGCTCTTACGCGGAGGCGATAGAGGGTCCCTACTCCTCTCAGTGGCAGGCAGCTATGGATGCAGAGATGGCTTCCTGGAAGTCCACAGGCACCTACGTTGACGCTGTTCCCCCTCCTGGGGCGAACATCGTCAGTGGCATGTGGATTTTCAGGGTGAAGCGGCCGCCGGGTTCTCCGCCTGTCTTCAAGGCGCGTTACGTGGCTCGTGGCTTCAGTCAGCGGCAGGGGGTTGACTACTTTCAGACCTTCTCCCCCACCTCGAAGATGACCAATCTTCAGGTACTGCTGCACGTTGCTGCTCACCGTGACTACGAGCTGCACTCTCTCGACTTCAGCACAGCTTTCTTGCAGGGCAGCCTGCACGAGGAGATCTGGCTGCGTCGCCCACCTGGCTTCACTGGGTCTTTCCCTCTTGGTACCCAGTGGAGTCTCCGGCGTCCAGTCTACGGTCTCCGCCAGGCGCCACGTAAGTGGCACGACACACTGAGGACTACGCTCGCGGCACTTGGGTTTGCTCCTTCTACTGCCGACCCGTCGTTGTTTCTGCGCACCGACACCTCTCTGCCGCCGTTCTACATCCTCGTGTACGTCGACGACTTGGTCTTTGCCACAGCTGACACTGCTGGACTCGCCTACGTGAAGTCCGAGCTGCAGAAGAGACACACGTGCACTGACCTGGGTGAACTGCGCAGCTACCTTGGCTTGCAGATCACCCGGGACAGAGCACGCCGCACCATTACCCTGACTCAGTCACACATGGTGCAGCAGGTCCTTCAGCGCTTCGGCTTCACGTACTCCTCGCCTCAGGCCACTCCTCTGCCTACTCGCCACTCGCTCTCAGCTCTGCCTTCGGATGAGTCCGTAGAGTCGAGTGGCCCGTTTGCAGAGCTTGTTGGCTGCCTCATGTACCTGATGACCTGCACACGACCTGACCTCGCATACCCTCTTAGCATTCTCGCACGCTTTGTTGCTCCTGGGAGACACCGACCAGAGCACATGGCTGCAGCGAAGAGGGTGTTGCGCTACTTGTGCAGTACGTCGGGCATGGGGCTAGTGCTTGGAGGGCGCAGTCCAGTGGTCCTCACTGGGCACACAGACGCTTCTTGGGCTGACGACCAGGCTACGCAGCGGTCGTCACAGGGTTACACCTTCAGCCTTGGTTCCGGCTCTGTCTCGTGGCGGGCTACCCGCTCGTCTTCTGTTCTCGGCTCCAGTTGTGAGGCTGAGATCTACGCTGGGGCTATGGCTGCACAGGAGTTACGCTGGCTCACCTACCTGCTGACCGACCTTGGAGAGCAGCCTCGTTCTCCTCCAGTCCTGTACGTAGACAACAAGGCCATGCTGGCCTTGTGTCGAGAGCAGCGACTGGAGCACAGAACGAAGCACATTGCTCTCCGCTACTTTCTTGCTCGTGAGCTACAGCAGCGTGGACAGTTGCGACTTGCGTACGTGGCCTCTGAGGCCAACACTGCTGATGTCTTCACCAAGGCACTTGCGCCTTGTGATCATCAGCGTTGCTGTACGCAGTTGGGTCTTGTGCCTGTCTTGCCTCACTTGCTCTCCTCTTGACTTTGCTTGTACCTTCGCATATATATACCCTTGCTCTTGCTTACTTGACTCTTGTATACCTATATATATGATCTTGCATGTGAACTGGCCTTCTGGCCTTTGAATTTGTGCTCGGAATGCGTGGTGACTTTGTGATCCACCCTGAGCTTTGCTTTGCTTTGCTTGACTGGTCTTGTGACCCCTTGTTCTCCCCCACTTTGCCTATGGGGGTGTGTCAGAACATATAGCTTACTTATTTGTGTAGGCTATAGTGGGGTATCCCATAGGGCGTACAACCCAATTAGGGTTTCCTATTTGTACTCACTTCGTTCATACTCATTCCATTCTCGTTCAATTCTTCTCACAGTTCACATGCAAGATCATATATAGAGATAAACAAGAGTCAAGCAACCAAGAACAAGAGTATATATAGGTGAAGGTACAAGCAAGGTCAAGAAGTGAGCAAGTGAGGCAAGACAAGCACAAGACCCAGCTGCGTGCAGCAGCGCTGATGATCACAAGGCGCAAGTGCCTTGGTGAAGACATCAGCAGTGTTGGCCTCAGAGGCCACGTACGCAAGTCGCAACTGCCCACGCTGCTGTAGCTCACGAGCAAGAAAGTAGCAGAGAGCAATGTGCTTTGTCCTGTGCTCCAGTCGCTGCTCTCAACACAAGGCCAGCATGGCCTTGTTGTCTACGTACAGGACTGGAGGAGAACGAGGCGGCTCTCCAAGGTCGGTCAGCAGGTAGGTGAGCCAGCGAAGCTCCTGGGCAGCCATAGCCCCGGCGTAGATCTCAGCCTCACAACTGGAGCCGAGGACAGAAGACGAGCGGGTAGGCCGCCACAAAACAGAGCCGGAACCAAGGCTGAAGGTGTAACCCTGTGACGACCGCTGCGTAGCCTGGTCGTCAGCCCAAGAAGCGTCCGCGTGCCCAGTAAGGACCACTGGACTGCGCCCTCCAAGCACTAGCCCCATGCCCGACGTACTGCACAAGTAGCGCAACACCCTCTTCGCTGCAGCCATGTGCTCTGGTCGGTGTCTCCCAGGAGCAACATAGCGTGCGAGAATGCTAAGAGGGTATGCAAGGTCAGGTCGTGTGCAGGTCATCAGGTACATGAGGCAGCCAACAAGCTCTGCATACGGGCCACTCGACTCTACGGACTCATCCGAAGGCAGAGCTGAGAGCGAGTGGCGAGTATGCAGAGGAGTGACCTGAGGCGAGGAGTACGTGAAGCCGAAGCGCTGAAGGACCTGCTGCACCATGTGTGACTGAGTCAGGGTAATGGTGCGGCGTGCTCTGTCCCGGGTGATCTGCAAGCCAAGGTAGCTGCGCAGTTCACCCAGGTCAGTGCACGTGTGTCTCTTCTGCAGCTCGGACTTCACGTAGGCGAGTCCAGCAGTGTCAGCTGTGGCAAAGACCAAGTCGTCGACGTACACGAGGATGTAGAACGGCGGCAGAGAGGTGTCGGTGCGCAGAAACAACGACGGGTCGGCAGTAGAAGGAGCAAACCCAAGTGCCGCGAGCGTAGTCCTCAGTGTGTCGTGCCACTTACGTGGCGCCTGGCGGAGACCGTAGACTGGACGCCGGAGACTCCACTGGGTACCAAGAGGGAAAGACCCAGTGAAGCCAGGTGGGCGACGCAGCCAGATCTCCTCGTGCAGGCTGCCCTGCAAGAAAGCTGTGCTGAAGTCGAGAGAGTGCAGCTCGTAGTCACGGTGAGCAGCAACGTGCAGCAGTACCTGAAGATTGGTCATCTTCGAGGTGGGGGAGAAGGTCTGAAAGTAGTCAAGTCCCTGCCGCTGACTGAAGCCACGAGCCACGTAACGCGCCTTGAAGACAGGCGGAGAACTCGGCGGCCGCTTCACCCTGAAGATCCACATGCCACTGACTATGTTCGCCCTAGGAGGGGAAACAGCATCAACGTAGGTGCCTGTGGACTTCCAGGAAGCCATCTCTGCATCCATAGCTGCCTGCCACTGAGAGGAGTAGGGACCCTCTATCGCCTCCGCGTAAGAGCGCGGAGTCGGGATGTCTAGTGCATCCGGGTCTCCCTTAGGGGCGAGCAGTACAGACGCGAGATGAGGTGAAGCGGCGACCAGACACTGTAACTCCTCCTGCCTGTCCTCAAGGACGTCCGTGCCAAGGGCACACTCACCCCCGACGGACGGAGGATTGACAGACTCAGACTCAGCGACAAGACTAGCAGCGTAGTCTAGACGACAACGCGCAGCAAAGTCGACGAGCTCAGTGTCAAGGGCAGACGCATCAGAAGACTTGAAAGAAGGGTCAGTGACAGCTGTAGCAAGGAGACGCGTGACAGTAGGACTGGCAGCACGAAGCGAGTCCGACTCGGGGTCGGTAAGAGCAAAGAGAGAGGAAGCAGGAGGAGAAGGCAAAGGGGCACGCAGAGGAGTAGTGGACGGACGCAGAGACATCCGGTGCGTGCAAGGGACAGGAGGCGGACGCTGACGCGAACCGCGACCACTAGTGCGCGCAGTACGAACAGGCGACGCAGGACGAGACGCAGGCTCACGACGCTCAGTAAGACCTCCAGTCGGACCAGCGTAGGGAGAAGGAGCAGGCAAAGGGGAGGCAGACTGTAGCTGTGACTGGACAGGCTGTGGACCCTCTAAGGGAGGAGGAAGAGGACCAAGAGAAGGTGTAAGACCAAGAACCTGCTGCAGGAGCGGAACGAAGTACCGTCGGGGCCGTGTGGCGACGCCAGAAACAGCAGGGACAGCACCAGTACCCCCAGCAGGAGTACCCGCTCCAGCAGCACCTCCAGCAGCACCTCCAGTAGCTCCAGAACCCCCAGTAGCACCTCCAATAGCCCCAGAACCCCCAACAGCACCAGGAGCACTGCCAGCCGGACCTCCAGCGGTAGTCTCAGCGCCAACATCCTCAGTAGCACCAGCTCTAGGAGAACCCTCAGTCCCAGCAGCTCCAGTGTCCCGTACGAACACCTCCGGGACGCGCTGCAGCAGCACCCTCAGCAGCCGAAGAACCTCCAGCACCAGCAGCACGCCTCCAGCGTCGGGCAAACCACTCACACAGCTCCTATGGGGAGAGTGGCTCTCGGCGAGACGAAGCACCTCCAGGCGGAGAACCTCCAGGCGAAGAACCACCAGGCTCAGGACCCTCTGGCAAAGCACCTCCAGGCAAAGCACCGCCAGTCTCAGCACCCCAAGGCTCAGCACCCCCAGGCTCAGCACCCCCAGGCTCAGCACCCCCAGGCTTAGCACCCCCAGGCTCAGCACCCCCAAACACAGCACCCCCAGACTCCGCACCCCCAGGCTCAGCACCCACATCCGCACCAGAGTCACCAGTGACCTCGACAGGCTCGACCGCGTCTACCTGGGACACACCTGAAGGGGCAGGACCCTGAGGGGGGAGGGGGTCTACCGGGGGGGGACCTGGTACCAAGAAGAGCGGGGGTGGGGGGAGGGACGGAGTGCGGTAGGGGAAGAGGCGGTAGTAGGGTACCGACTCGTCGAACGTGACGTCCTGGGAGGACAGAACACGGCGAGAGGTGCGGTGGTAGAACTGCCACCCAGGGGCGTCGGGGGGGAACCCCAGGAAGACGCAGGGAGCAGCGCGAGGGGACAGCTTGTCCGCAGACAAGTCACGGACAAACGCCTGAGATCCCCAGACCCGGAACGCAGACGCATCACCAACCTTCCCCATCCACAGCAGGGCTGGGGAGGTCTCCGGCCTGGAGACCCTGGGGTGGAGGTTGATCTGATGCGCCGCGTACCTGACCGCAAACGGCCACAGAAAATGGGGGGCAGCCGCATGCATCATAGACGTACGAGCGACGTCCATGACCATGCCAATGCGGCGCTCTGCAATCCCATTTTGCTGCGGTGAGTCCAGAAGCGTGAAGGTCTGACGGATGCCTCGCGCACGACAGTAGGCACGCAGAAGGCCAGAGGAGAACTCTCCGCCTCTGTCCGAGTGCAGACGCAAGACAGGAAAGTCCGAGCCAAAGCTCTGCCTGAGCTGGAGACGAGCTGCGCTGATCCAGTCAATCAGCACCTCAGTGACATCACCCTTGCTGCGCAAGGGGAAGACTGTGGTGTAACGCGAGTAGTCGTCAACCACCAACAGGAAGTAGCGCTCGTGACCGAGTCCACGGACGCGGGCAGGGCCCCACACGTCCATGTGAAGCGTCTGCAAGGGAGCCTCTGTCGGAGGAAACTGAGAAGAGTGAGGGGCAGCACGCTGGCGCCCCTCGACACAGGGGACACAGGCAGGGCCAGGGCCCTGAGGAAGGGGAGGGAGGGACCGGGGGAGACCAGACACAAGAAGACGGGAGGCCATGCCTCTGAGCCGAAGCAGAGAGGGGTGGCCAAGGCGGTGGTGCCAGAGGAGGGTCTCGTGAGACAGACGGCGACACGAACAGGGGGCAGACTCAGGACCAGACCTGGACGCTGCAGCAAACACCTGACTTGACGAAGGGACCCTACCAGACTCAGCACCTGGAGGAGAAGCAGTGGTCAGTGTGTACAGGCTCGACCCTGGCTAACGTGTAAACGTAGCCAGGTGGCGACCTGTGCTAGCCTCTGTGCAGTGTGTCACCCGCTGACGAGCAGGAGTGAACTGGTGGACACCCACATCCTGTAGGTCAGCACCACTCACCAGGTTCGTACAGAACGAGGGGAGGTAGAGACCAGACAGGGTGCCAGAGGGAGCCGTCGGACACGGGAGGACTGTGGAGAAACGAGACAGGAGAGGACCCCCAGAGGGGTCAGCCAGGGACACCGCAACCAGCCGACTAAGCGGCGTGAGAGTGGTGCGGTCCCGAAAGAAGGAGCGAGACGCCCCAGAGTCCATGGTGAAGGTGTGAGAGGCCGAAGCCGACACAGTACCTTAGAGTGGAGACTCACCAGTACTTGAGAGTACAGACGCACTGGCACCTAGAGGAGCAGCCTCACTGGCACCTAGAGCAGCACTACCAATGCCCGGGTCGTGCGGGAAACACCGGTAACAGTCACCCTCATCACTAACAGTCACAGCATACATGGCAGCAAGGATAGCATCAAAGTCAAGATAAAAAATAGCTACACCAGCCCTAGACAGCTCTCCCCAGCGGGGGATCTCAGAGGCCTCCGGAAACTGCTGGCGCTAAGCGTCTGTCAGACGGCTGAAGCAGCGGCGGGCATTGTGGGTGCCCCCACACTGCTCACCCGCGCGGTCGCCTGTGCGAAGGACGTAGGTGCAGGGACCAAACGCCCCACCACGCTGACGCTGCAAGTACCACTCACGGAGCTGCTGAGGGGCGGGGACGTCGCGAGAGCGCTGCTGCTGCTGCTGCTGGTGCTGCTGGCGTTGACCACCCCCAGTGCTGCTCCGCTGGGACGAGCCAGTCCGGCCACCTCCACCACTGCCAACCCTGCCTCCGCCGCCTCCGCCGCCACCGCCACCCTCGCCCCCGCTGCTCCCACCGCCACCTCCGCCACCACCTCCGCCGCCACCTCCGCCACCACTCCCGCCACTAGTACCTCCACTCCCGCCACCACCCCCACCGCCACCCCCACTCCCCCCGCCGCCCCCACCTCCTCCGCCACCGCCCCCGCTAGCTCCACCCGCTCCCTTGCCCCCCTTGCCCCTGCCAGAGCGGCGCCTACCGCTGGGGGCAGACGCCGCACCGACCAACTCTACACCAACGAGGTCGGCCGCAGCAGCAGAGGCGACAGAGGGTAACAGGGGGGAGGGAGAACACCCCTCAAAGATGGGGGTGCGAGGGTTTCCACGAGAGGCCCCAACAGCGACTATGCTCTTCTCGGCCGCTAGCCGGGACTTCTCAAGGAGGTCGACAGTGAGGGTGGTGGGACAGACAGAGAGAAATTGGTCCCTAACGACACGAAGGGACTCAGGGAGACGGGTGACGAGAAAGTAGAGGGTGATGTACATGGGAGGGGGGTTTGCGGCGCAGAAGTCAGCAGGAAGCGCAGCTCGGTAGCGAGTGTCACTAGCGCGGAGGTGGGTAAAGAGGTCAGCGACTGTGGGAAAGGCAGCAAGGTCAGGGAGGAGGTACGGTAGCATGAGGCGGCTCAGTGTAGCAGAGGAAGGGGAGGAGTAGCGCGCAACTACAGCGTCGTACAAGGCCTGAGCACTCTTGCACTGACTAAAGTGTGCACGCTTGGAGGAAGGGAGGTGGTGACGCACAGCAAGACGTGCAGCAGCATCGCGTGAGGCCCACTTGGAGCGAAAAGTGGGGTCAGCATCAGCAGGAGGGGCAAGGACAACGCCAGAGACAAAGTCAAAGAGAGAAACTTCATATACCGTATCGCAGAGCAAGTACAGCTGCAGGTCGTCGACCCAGACCGCAAAGTCAATGGCGCGACCCTCAGCGTCACTAGGGCACTAGGGGTGGCCATGATAGCAGTCGACAGTCTCACCGGATAGGAAGGGTCAAGCCGCTCAGCAGCACAGCAACGCGGCAGCACAGCAACTCCGCCGGCCCAGGAGCAGTAGCAGCCCCACAGGAGCAGGAGCTCGGCACCTCAGGTGGCTCGGGCGGCTCGGGCGGCTCGGGCACGCAGCGGCACGCAGGGGCTCGGGCGGTTCTGCTGCCCGGGCGGCTCGTGCGGCTCAGGTGACGCGGGGGCTCACGGGCGGCGCAGGCGTCGTGGCGGGCGGCTGGGGCGGCTCACGGGCGGCACGATGGGCGGCTGCACGGGCGGCTGCACGGGCGGTTGCACGGGCGGTTGCACGGGCGGCTGCACGGGGGGCTGCACGGGCGACTGCACGGGCGGTTGCACGGGCGGCTGGACGGGCGGCTGCACGGGCGGCTCACTGGCAGCTGCACGGGTGGCACGTCGGGCGGCAGCACGGGCGGCACGTCGGGTGGCGCACGGGTGGCTGCACGGGCGGCTGCACGGGCGGTGCGTCGGGCTGCTGAGGGCGACGTACGGGCGGCTCACGGGCGGCTAGCGGGCGTCGGGCGGCTAGCGGGCGTCGGGCGTCGGGCGGCTGGCGCGTCGGGCGGCTAGCGCACGGGCAGGCAGCTGACGGGCGGCTCTGGGCGGCGCACGGGTGGCTCACGCGAGCTGCTCACGCGCTGCATAGGGCAGCGCGCGGGCGCAAGGGCGCTAGGGCGCTAGGGCGGGCAGCGGGGCGCTAGGGCGCTAGGGCGCTAGGGCGGGCAGCGCGCGGGCGCTAGGGCGCTAGGACGCTAGGGCGGGCAGCGCGCGGGCGCTAGGGCGGGCAGCGGGGCGCGGGCGCTAAGGCGGCGCTCGGGCTGCTAGGGCGGGCGGCGCGCTAGCGGCTAGGGCAGAAAAAAAAAATTTCAAGGTAGTGGTGGTGGGCCCTAAGCACAGTACCCACAGGGGAACCTGCTCGATACCATGAGAAGAAGTGAACGAGAATGAAATGACTATGAGTGAAGTGAGTACAAATAGGAAACCCTAATTGGGTTGTACCCCCTATGGGATACCCCACTATAGCCTACACAAATAAGTAAGCTATATGTTCTGACACGAGACGCCGCTCAGGCAAGGGCAAGGGGGGCAAGGGCGCTGGAGGTGCTGGCGGGGGCAGTGGAGGCGGCGGTGGAGGCGGAGGAGGGGGTGGGGGTGGCGGTGGGAGTGGTGGCGGGGGTGGGGGCGCTAGTGGCGGCAGTGGAGGCGGAGGAGGCGGCGGTGGTGGCGGTGCGGGCGGAGGTGGCGGAGGTGGAGGCGGGGGTGGAGGTAGCGGCGGCGGCGGTGGAACTGGTCGGGGAGGCGCTACGCAGAGGGTCGGCTCCGGTGGTGGTCAGCACCAGCAGCAGCAGCAGCAGCAGCGCACTTGTGAGACCCCTTCCCCCCAGCAGCTTCGTGAGTGGTACACTGCTCGTCAGCGGGGTGGGGGTGCTGGCCCCTGTACCTACGTTCTACGTACCGGCGACCGCGCGGGTGAGCACTGTGGGGATCCGCACTCCACCCAGCGCTGCTTCGGCCGCCTAACGGACGCCTGGCGTCATCAGTTCCCTGACGCTACTGAGATCCCTCGCTGGGGCGAGCTGTTTAGGGCGGGTGTTCCGATCTTTGATCTTGACTATGATGCTTTTCTTGTTGCCATGTATGCTGTGACTATTAGTGATGAGGGTGACTGTTACCGGTGTTTTCCGCCTGACCCGGGCATTGAGGTTGCTGCTCTAGGTGCCAGTGAGCCTGCTGCCCCAGGTGCTGGTGAGTCTGCGCTCTCAGGTACCGCGTCGGCACCGGCCAACCACACCTTCACCCTTGACTCGGGTGCTTCTTGCTCCTTTTTTCGAGACCGCACCACGCTTACGCCGCTTAGTCGGCCAGTGGCAGTCTCCCTGGCAGACCCCTCTGGGGGTCCTGTCCTTGCCCACTTCTCCACTGTTCTAACGTGTCCGGCGGCCCCTTCTGGCACCCTTTCGGGTCTTTACCTCCCCTCGTTCTCTACGAACTTGGTGAGTGGTGCTGACCTCTAGGATGGAGGGGTTCACCAGTTCACTCCTGCGAGTCGGCGAGTGACCCACTGTACTTGTGCTCGGACGGGCCGTCACTTGGCCACGTTTACCCGTAAGCAGGGGTCGAGCCTGTACACACTGACTACTGCGTCTCCTCCGGTCGCTGAGTCTGCTCAGGTAGCCTCGTCGGGTCAGGTGCTTGTTGCGACGTCCAGGTCTGGTCCCGAGTCTGCCCCCTGCTCATGTCGTCTCCTGTCTCACCAGACTCTCCTCTGGCACCACCGCCTTGGGCACCCCTCCCTGTCTCGTCTTCGAGGCATGGCCTCCCGTGTCCTTATCTCTCGTCTCCCCCGGTCCCTCCCTCCAGGGCCTGCCCCCACCTGCGTTCCCTGCGTCGAGGGGCGGAAGCGCGCTGCTCCTCACTCCTCTGTGTTTCCTCCGACAGAGGCTCCACTGCAGACGCTTCACATGGACGTGTGGGGCCCAGCCCGCGTCCGTGGACAGGGTCACGAGCATTACTTCCTGCTGGTGGTTGACGACTACTCGCGTTACACCACAGTCTTCCCCTTGCGCAGCAAGGGTGAGGTCACTGAGGTGTTGATCGCCTGGATCCGCGCGGCTCGTCTCCTGCTCAGAGAGAGTTTCGGCTGGGACTTTCCTGTTCTGCGTCTGCATTCTAATAGAGGCGGAGAGTTCTCCTCTGACCTTCTGCGAGCTTTCTGTCGTGCGCGAGGCATCCGCCAGACCTTCACGCTTCCGGAATCTCCGCATTAAAATGGGATTGCTGAGCGCCGCATTGGCATGGTCATGGACGTCGCTCGTATGTCCATGGTCCATGCGGCTGCCCCCCATTTTCTGTGGCCGTTTTTGGTTCGATACGCGGCGCATCAGATCAACCTTCAGCCCCAGGTCTCCATGCTGGAGACCTCCCCTGCTTTGCTGTGGATGGGGAAGGTTGGCGATGTGTCTGCATTCCGGGTCTGGGGATCTCGGGCGTTTGTCCGCGACTTGTCTGCGGACAAGCTATCCCCTCGTGCTGTTCCCTGCGTCTTCCTTGGCTTTCCCCCTGACGCACCGGGCTGGCAGTTCTACCACCCCACCTCGCACCGTGTTCTGTCCTCCCAGGACGTCACGTTTGACAAGTCGGTTCCCTACTACCGTCTCTTCCCCTACCGCAGTGCATCCCTCCCCCCCCCGCCGCTCTTCCTTACGCCAGGTCCCCCTCCAGTAGACCCCCTCCCCCCTCAGGGTCCTGCCCCCTCTGGTGTGTCTTGAGTAGACGCAGTCGACCCTATCGAGGTAGCTGATGACTCTGGGAATGCTGAGCTTGGGGGTGCTGACTCTGGGGGTGCTGAGCCTAGGGGTGCTGAGCCTGGGGGTGCTGCGTCTGGGGGTGCTGAGCCTGGGGGTGCTGCGTCTAGGGGTGCGGAGTCTTAGGGTCCTGGACCTACTCGTGTGGCGTCTGGCGGTGCTGGGCGTGGAGGTTCTTCGGGTGCTTCGTCCCGGCGGGAGCTCCTCTCTCCACAGGAGCTGCGTGAGTGGTTTACCCGGCGTTGGAGGCGAGCTGCTAGAGCTGGGGGTGCTACGGGTGCTGGAGGTTCTGCTGCTGCTGCGAGTACTAGTGCCGCGGGTCCCGGAGGAGCTCGTACTGGGAGTACTGGAGCTGGTGGGCCTGCGGGTGCTTCTCGTTCTGGAGCTGGTGGTGCTGCGGGCGTCGGTGCTACTGAGGGTGCTGGAGTTGGTCCTGCTGCGTCTTCTGGTGGTCCGGCTGGAGCTAGAGCTGCTGGGGGTGTTGGTGCTGAGGGTGCCTCTGGTGCTGGTGCCTCTGAGGGTACTGGAGTTGGCACTGCTGGAGCTCGGGGTGCTGCTGGCGCTGGTGCTGTCGTTCGGGGTGTTGGTGCTATCCCTTCTGGTGCTGGTGGTGCTGAGCGGCCGCGGCCATACTTCGTTCCGCTTCTTGAGCAGGTTCTTGGTCTTCCGCCCTCTGCTAGTCCGGCTCCTCCCTTAGAGTGTCCACCGCCTGTCCAGTCCGAGTCACAGTTACAGCCTACCTCTCCTCTGCCTGCTCCTTCTCCCTACAGTAGTCCTAATGGAGGTCTTGCTAAGCGTCGTGAGCCTGCGTCTCGTCCTGCGTTGCCTGTCCATGCTGCTCGCACTAGTGGTCGTGGTTCGCGTCAGCGTCCTCCCCCAGTCCCCGGCACGCACCGGATGTCTATGCGTCCCTCCACTGCTACTCTGCGTGCCCCTTTGCCTTCTCCTCCTGAGTCCTCTCTTACTGTTCTTGCCGACCCGGAGTCGGACTCCCTTCGTGCTGCCAGTCCTACTGTCACGCGTCTCCTTACTACTGTCGTCATTGACCCTTCCTTTGAGTTCGCTGCCGCGTCCGCCTTAGTTTCTGAGCTTGTCGACTTCGCTGCTCGCTGTCGCCTAGACTACGCTACTAGTCATGTCGCTGAGTCTGAGTTTGTCTGTCCTCCGTCCGTCGGGGGTGAGTGTGCCCTTGGCACGGACATCCTTGAGGACAGGCAAGAGGAGTTCCAGTCCTTTGCTGCTGCTTCACCTCATCTCGTCTCCATGCTGCTTGTCCCTCAGGGAGACCCGGATGCACCAGACATCCTAACTCCGCGCTCTTACGCGGAGGCGATAGAGGGTCTCTACTCCTCTCAGTGGCAGGCAGCCATGGATGCAGAGATGGCTTCCTGGAATTCCACAGGCACCTTCGTCGACGAGGTTTAGGCAGTGTCATGTGGATTTTGAGGGTGAAGCGGCTCCCGGGTTCTCCGCCTGTCTTCAAGGCGCGCTACATGGCTCGTCGCTTCAGTCAGCGGCAGGGAGTTGACTACTTTCAGACCTTCTCTCCCACCCCGAAGTTGACCACACTTCGGGTACTGCTGCACATAGCCGCTCACCGTGACTACGAGCTGCACTCTCTTGAATTCAGCACTGCTTTCTTGCAGGGCAGCCTACATGAGGAGATCTGGCTGCGCCGCTCACCTGGCTTCATGGGGTCGTTTCCTCCTGGTACCCAGTGGAGCCTCCGACGGCCAGTCTACGGTCTCCGCCAGGCACCTCGTGAGTGCACGACACACTGAGGACTACGCTTGCGGCTCTTGGGTTTGCTCCTTCTATTGCCGACCCGTCACTGTTTCTGCGCACGGACACTTCTTTGCCGCCGTTCTACTTCCTCGTGTACGTCGACGACTTGGTCTTTGCCGCAGCTCGCACTGCTGGACTCGCCCACGTGAAGTCCAAGCTGCAGAAGAGACACACATGCACAGACCTAGGTGAACTGCGAAGCTACATTGGCTTGCAGATCACCCGGGACAGAGCACAGTGCACCATTACCCTGACTCAGTCACACATGGTGCAGTAGGTCCTTCAGCGCTTCGGCTTCACGTACTCCTCGCCTCACGCCACTCCTCTGTCTACTCGCCACTCGCTCTCAGCTCTGCCTTCGGATGAGTCCGTAGAGTCGAGTGGCCCGTACCCAGAGCTTGTTGGCTCTCTCATATGCCTGATGACCTGCACTCGACCTGACCTTGCATACCCTCTTAGCATTCTAGCACGCTATGTTGCTCCTGGGAGACACCTCCCTGAGCACATGGCTGCAGCGAAGAGGGTGTTGCGCTACTTGTGCAATACGTCGGGCATGGGGCTTGTGCTTGGAGGGCGGAGTCCAGTGGTCCTCACTGGTCACGCAGACGCTTCTTGGGCTGACGACCAGGCTACGCAGCGGTCGTCACAGGGTTACACCTTCAGCCTTGGCTCCGGCTCTGTTTTGTGGCGGTCTTCCCGCTCGTCTTCTGTTCTCGGCTCCAGTTGTGAGGCTGAGATCTACGCAGGGGCCATGGCTGCACGAGAGCTACGCTGGCTCACCTACCTGCTGACTGACCTAGGAGAGCCGCCTTGTTCTCCTCCAATTCTGTACGTAGACAACAAGGCTATGCTGGCCTTGTGTCGGGAGCACAGACTGGAGCACAGAACGAAGCACATCGCTCTTCCCTACTTCCTTGCTCGTGAGCTGCAGCAGCGTGGTCAGCTGTGTCTTGCTTACGTGGCCTCTGAGGCCAACACTGCTGATAGCTTCACCAAGGCACTTGCGCCTTGTGACCATCAGCGCTTCTGTACTCTGTTAGTTCTTGTACCTACCTTGCCTCACTTGCTCACTTCTTGACCTTGCTTGTACTGTTACATGTATATACCTGCTCTGGCTTGTTTAGCGCTATATATATTCGTGTACTCATGTATGAGAACTGGCCTTGTGGCCTTGAACTTGTGCTCGGAATGTGTGGTGACGTTGTGATCCACCCAGAGCTTGCTTTGCCTTGCTTTGCTTGACTGGTCTTGTGACCCCTTGTTCTCCCCCACTTTGCCTATGGGGGTGTGTCAAACTTATATGATCTAGAGTGTGTAGGCTGTAGCGGGTTAGATACTAAAGGGTACACAATTCTAGGGTTTCATATTTGTATCACTTTCATTCCTTAGGTCAGTCATTCTCGTTCTAAGTTTCTCAGTTCCATACCCCCCCTGCCCCCCCAATTCCCCCACCCCCCCTTTCCAGTAATCCGGGATTCCTGAATCCCGATTGCCAACTGGCGAAACCGTAATTTCGGCCTTGACAACGCATGTGTTGGCTCAAAGTGGGCCACCGCTGGCCAGACTTACAGTTTCTTCGTAGGCTGCGCCAGGGGAAACAGAAAGCTCCAGAGCTAGAAGAAGAAAGTGACCATGATGAACACCCACGTGGCATGTCTGATGATGATGACTAAAATTTGAATTGAGTGCAACGCTAAAAACTATTCACCAGGGTTTGTCTTTTAAGAACACTGATGCGACAGGATAAATTTTTGAAAACCGTCATAAACCCTGATGTAACAGGGTTTCCAGAAGGGATCATACTGATAATCAGGTTTTTGACCTTGTACCACAATGATCATAAGGGTAGTCAAAATCCAAAAATTGGCCGTGTTGGCAACTCAATGCTATGAAGCACGGTGGCTTGTTGCACACATGGCTCTTGCTAACATTTGAACCCTAAACCCACAACCCTAAATCAGTTCAGCCATTTTACGCTGATTGATTCATAAATCAGGCTTTTTTATTATTATTTATTTATTTAAATCATGCCGATTCGAAAGTTTTTTTTAATGTACCTTGTCTGATTTTCGAGTGTGTGTGTGTGTGTGTTTTTTTTTTTTTTTTTTTTTTTTTTTTTTTTTTTTTACCTTTGCTGTTTTCGGGCCTCTTTGTATGAGTGTAGGCTGAGCACTCAGGGTGTATCTCAGTTCGGGTCATAAGGCCACTTCTGGTCATGCGGAAGTTGCGGATGACCCAAACAACCTAAAACACAAGTTCGTTTCAAATGTTGTAGCCTGTAGTGAGGCTTGTCTTAGGGGGTACAAATATAAGGGTTTGCTATATGTACCCCAACCCACATCAATGAACACAAAATTCAGTTTATGACATGGTATCACCTAGGTTAGGATCCTGTAGGATCCCGTTCCTCTTGTCCAAGCCTCCCGAGCCTCACGCGCCTCACCTGTCCCGTCCTGTCTCGTAGAGCTACAGTAGTGCCCCTTTCGTACGCCCGTCCGCCGCGCGCCAGCAATCACGCTTGCCGCAGCGCGTTCTGCCCGTTCTTGCGCCCGTCCTTTCCCGTCCCCCGTCCCGTCGCGTGCCTGCCCTAAGCACCCGCAGCGCCTGCGCTGAGCGCCCGCCAGCAAGCCTTCCCTTAGCGCCCGCCACGCGCCTGCCCTTAGCGCCGCCGCGTCTGCCCTTAGCACCCGCCGCGCCTGCCCGTTAGGCCCGCCGCGGGCCCTCCCTTCGCGCCGCCGCGCCTGCCCGTTAATCCCGCCGCTGTGCCTACTCGTTAGGCCCGCCGCGCTTGCCCGTTAAAGCCGCCGCTGCGCGTGCCCGTAATGCCCGCTGCTGCGCCCGCCCGTTAAGCCCGCCGCGGGCCCTGCCTTCGCGCCGCCGCGCCTATCCTTTCGGCCCGTCAAGGGCCCGCCTGTTCGCCCCTGCCGCACCTGGCAGCTACACCCGCCGCGGGCCCACCCTCTGCACCCGCCGTGCCTGCGTTTTGCGCCCGCCGTGAGGCTGCACTCGCTGCCCACCGTGTCTCCCCGTGACACCCGCCGCGCCTGCCCGTGCCACCCGCCGCGCCTGCCCATAGAGCCTGCCGTGGCCCTGCCCTACCTGCCCGCCGCGCCTTTCCGTGCCATCTGCCGCGCCTGCCCTTAGAACCTGCCGCGGCCCTGCCCTACCTACCCGTCGTGCCCACCCGTGCCGCCCG
Source organism: Closterium sp. NIES-65 (assembly GCA_948144175.1). Taxonomy (NCBI): domain Eukaryota; kingdom Viridiplantae; phylum Streptophyta; class Zygnematophyceae; order Desmidiales; family Closteriaceae; genus Closterium; species Closterium sp. NIES-65. Next base: position 2,157,058 of record CANXME010002307.1, on the reverse strand, counting down.
CCGAGCCTGCTCTTTGAGCCCGCCGCGAGCCTGCGTTCTTGCGCTTGCCGCATCTTCCCGTTGCGCTCGTTGCGAGCCTGCCCTTAGAGCTCGCCGCCCCGGCCCTTTGCGTCCCTCTAGCGTTCGCCGCGTGCCTACTTTTGGTCGCGCGCCTGCCCTGCGCACGCCCGTGCGCCTCCTGCCTAACCGCTTGTCTCCTTGCCGTGCTTGTCGCCCTGCCCTCACCTGCCACTGCGCCCTGCAGGTCTTGTAATTTCCACTTTCGCTATGGTGACCCCTAGGGTCCTTCGCTTTGACACTGAGGGTAAGCCCCTCGAGTTCTCTGTCTGGTTTCGGCGTGCGCAGCGTCTCCTAGAGAGTCAGGTGCATGCGAACGAGTCTCTATGGGCGCACGCATCTAGTGACCTCCCCGCGCCCCCCGATCCTGATACCCTAGGCCTTGACGCTACCCCTGAGGACAGAGAGCGTGTTGTGCATCAGCGTGCTGACCTGACTGCCTGGCAATCACGCGACGCTGTGGCCTGCATCGCCCTTAGCAGCCTACTCCCTGAGTCTGAGGAGACCCATTTCACGCAGGTTCGCATGGCTAGTGAGTTCCTGACTGCAATTAAGGCCCGCTATGCTACTCCTTCCACTGTCTCTCTTGGCCGCCTGTTCCTCCCCTTCCAGTTTCCTGACCTCGCCTCGTTTGAGCGCTCTGCTGACCTGATCGCTCACATGGGCTTACTGGACTCTAGCTTTCGCGCTGCCTGCACTGGCCCACAGCTTGCACGGCTACCTCCTCCGATGGCGATCACTATCTATTTCATCGCCACTAGCCTCCCTAACCGCCTTGCCTTGTTTCGTGACGCGCTTCTTCTGAAGCACCCTAGCGAGCTCACTATCGGCATCCTTGAGTCTGCTCTCAAGGACGTCGAGAGCAACCTCCGCTCGGTAGCCTCCGCCTCTGGTGCTGTGCCCCCCCCACTATTTCACGGGTGCACGGTCCCTCAGCTGCCCACCTTTATTTCTTCCCTCACCACTACCGCGACTGACGTGACTGCAGCTAGTGCTACGACTTCTTCGCAGTCTAGGGGTCGGGGTGGCAGGAGGGTTGGCCAGGGTGCGGGTGGCGGCGGCAGCGGCGGGGGTGGAGCTGCGGGTGGTGGTGGCGGGAGTGCAGGTGCTGGCGGAGTGCCTGGTGCTGGAGTGGCGGCTTGGTACCTGACTCGGTGACAGCGGCAGCACCAGCGGCCACTCCTCTCGTAGCAGCCGTAGCAGCAGCAGCAGAAGCAGAGGCAGCAGTAGGTGCCGGAGCAGGGATCAGGACCGCGTCAGCTGTCGCGCAGTGCCGTCCACTCGAGTGTTGTTAGCTTGGGTGCTAGTGTTGCTGAGTTGCCTATTGTAGTGTAGGTACATGAGTCGACACTAGTCCTAGAGTTGCTCAGAAGGGCGCTTTGTTGTCTTTCACTCTGGACTGCAGCGCTTCGCACTGTTTCTTCCGTGACCGCACAACACTTACCCCACTTCCTACGCCGGTCTCTATAGCACTGGCTGATCCCAATTCGGAACCAGTCACTACTCGCTACACTACTACGCTTCCGTGACCGGCTGTTCCCTACGGTTCTCTGACCGACTTCCACATCCCCTCGTTCTCGAGGAACTTGGTGGGCGTGAGGCCGCTCGTGAGTCAGCACGTAGGTGTGTGGTTTGAGCATTATGACAAGACTGCGGTTGTGTTGACGAGGACACGTACGCGCCTCTCGCCACCTTTACCGCTGAGCCGGGCTCTGGTCTCTACACACTTTACACTGGCCCATACAGAACCGTACCGAACCGCTCAGAACCGCACCCGCTGCCCCACCCGTTCCAGCCAGAGATGCTGCCCCACCCGTTCCAGCCAGAGCTGCTGCCCCACCCGTTCTAGTCACCTCACCCGGAATCAGCCTCCCCACCCGGTACTCTCCACCCCGCAGAACCGCACAGAACCGCACAGAACCGCAGTGAACTTCACAGAACCGCACAGAACCGCACCCGTTGCCCCACCCGTTCCAGCCAGAGCTGCTGCCACACCCGTTCTAGTCACCTCACCCAGAATCAGCCGCCCCACCCGGTACTCTCCACCCCGTAGAACCGCACAGCACCGCACAGAACCGTGCAGAACCGCACTGAACCATGCAGAACCGCACAAAAACGTGCAGAACCGCACTGTACTGCACAGAACCGCACAGAACCGCACCCGCTGCCCCACCAGTTCCAGCCAGAGCTGCTGCCCCACCCGTTCCAGACTCCTCACCCGGAATCAACCGCCCCACCCGATACTCTCCACCCCGCAGAACCGCACAGCACCGCACAGAACCGTGCAGAACCGCACTGAACCGTGCAACACCGCACAGAACCGTGCAGAACCGCACTGAACTGCACAGAACCGCACAGAACCGCACTCGCTGCCCCACCCTTCCAGCCAGAGCTGCTGCCCCACCCGTTCTAGACTCCTCACCCGGAATCAGCCGCCCCACCCGGTACTCTCCACCCCGCAGAACCGCACAGCATCGCACAGAACCGCGCAAGACCGCACTGAACTGCACAAAACCGCACAGAATCGCACCCGCTGCCTCACCTGTACCAGTCAGAGCTGCCCCCCCCCCCACCCCCCCCCTCCCCACGACCTGTATCCTCCGCCTCAAGGGCTGAAACCCGCCACCAGCAGCACCAGTAGCAGCAGGTTAGGTTGCCTCAGTGCTCGAGCAGCAGCTTAGGCTACCGCTAGTGCACCAGCAACAGCTTAGGCTGCCCCCAACGGAACCAGCAGCACGATAGCCTACTGCCAGCAGTAGTCTAGGCCCACCTGCCAGCACCACCCCCATTTCTAGCTACTCACATGGCTTGTAGTCGAGTTCTACATCAGCAGGGCCAGCCGCAGCACTCCCGGCAGTGGGGACCTGCGGGTCCAAAGTGTGGAGCCCTCAGCAGTGGCTCAGCTAGCAGTGGGCGAGACGTCGGCCCCTGCGGGTACCGGGCCCTGACAGGCCCTGGTGCTGGCACTACCTGCTGGAGTCCTGATCATTCTGCGTCCAGCTGCTACCGTCCACTCGACGACCTCCACCATGAGCATTTTGGTCCTCACGCCATTACACCGCACTGGCCCTCGCGACTTCGCCAACGCACTGCTGCACTAGTTGAGTCTCACCTACCTGGTCTACGACCTTTCCCAGCTGCACGAGTAGAGACCTGTGTTTCCAGTTTTGGTGCGTGTGTTGTGTCCAGTCCAGGCGCCTCTAAGGGTCTTTGTGTAGGAGCTGCAGCTACCACTAGTCTAGCACTAGCCTTTGTAGCTGGTTCGGGTGCGACCCCACAGACTGCACAAGTTTCCTTCACCCTAGACTCTGGAGCATCTAGCTGTTTCTTTCGCGACTGTACTGACCTCACGCCACTGCGCACTCCAGTCACTGTCGCCTTGGCTGACCCCTCTGTGGGACGTGTAGTTGCCCGCAGCACCACCACTCTTCCGTGTCCGGCGGCTCCCTCAGGTTTTCTTACAGGTTACTACACCCCCTCGTTCTCTAAGAACCTGGTGGGTGTCAGTCACCTCCACGACCTAGGTGTAGTCACCACTTTCCCACTGGACGAGCCTGTTGCCTCCTGCACAGTCGGTTCCACTGGGGCCCCTCTGGCCACTTTTCACAGAGAGCCGGGCTCTGGTCTGTACTCACTACACACTGGGTCCCACCGCACTGGGTCAGGCCAGGTCAGGTCAAGTTAGGTAGCTGCTGTGTCGTGCGACTATCGCTCCCTCACCCACCCGTCTGTCCTCTGGCACCACCGTCCTGGTCACCCGTCGTTCCCACGTCTCAGTAGGATGGCACGTTACCGTCTTGTCTCAGGCCTCCTAGAGTCACTTTCCCCGCTTCCTCGCTCGCCTGTGCCGCTGTGCCCTCCTTGCGTCGAGGGTCGCCAGCGCGCTGCCCCTCACTCCTCGTTCCCCCCCACCACGGCTCCCTTCCTGGCCCTGCACTTGGACGTTTGGGGCCCCTCCCCGGTCCTTGGACCACGTCAAGAGCGCTACTTCCTGATTGTGGTGGACGACTACTCCCGCTACACCACGGTTTTCCCCTTGCGACGTAAGGCCGACGTGCCTACCGTCCTCGAGCCGTGGCTACTAGCGTGGGGTGGTGCCCAGGGCCTGTGTGGGCTTCGCCTACACTCGGATCGTGGTGGTGAGTTTCATTCCACTCGTTTGGAGACGTTCTGTCAGGGTCGGGGAGTTATTAAGTCGTACACGCTACTAGCCTCGCCGCAGCAGAACGGGGTAGCCGAGCGTTGCATCGGCCTGGTCATGGAGGTTGCCCGGACCTCCATGTGCCATGCCGGTGCCCCTCAGTTCTTGTGGCCTCAGGCGGTCCGCTACGCCGTGCACCAGCTGAACCTGTGTCCCACTGACGCACGGCCACGAGTGACGCCGATCTCTCTCTGGACAGGTTTACAGGGTGTAGCAGCTGACTTCCGTGTCTGGGGTTGTCCGGCTCACGTTTGCGGCCCTGGCGTGAACAAGTTGTCTCCGCACACTCGTGCTTGCGTCTTTCTTGGCTTCCCTTTGGACGCCTCCGGCTGGGTGTTCTACGACCCGGTCACCTGCGGTTTCTTCGCTTCTTAGGACGTCACGTTCGACGAGTCTGTCTGTTACTACAGGAGTCGCCCCCACCGAGGTACCGAGGTCTTTCCACCCCCGCTGTTCCTCACCCTTGAGCCTCCCCCAGTCGCCCGGGTAGCTCCACCCCCTTCGCGTCCTGCCCCGTCAGGTGTGTCGCACGTCACACCGCAGTCGTCCCCCCCACAGCGTCCAGTCCCTATCGTGTCTTGGGGTGTGGGAGGTGCAGTTGCGGAGGGTGAGGGTACTGGGGCTGTAGGAGCTGGTGGTGTCGGTTCTGGGGGTGCAGGGGTTGTGGGCGTGGAGGTCACTCCTGTGGAGGACACGGCAGCCTCAAGTCAGCGGCCTCGCCCCGCCTCACCCCCTGGCTTCCCATCCGTCCCGCAGTTTCCTCCTCGTCCTTCTCTGCCGCCGGTTGCTGCGGAGCCTGGGGGTGTTCCTGCGGGAGGTACTGGAGGCCTCGGGGGTGTCGGTGTTGGAGGTGCTGGTTTTTGGGGTGCTGGAGCTGGAGGCACTGGCACTGTGGCACCTACACCGCGCACTGTACGTTTCTTGACCCGTGAGCAGCGTCTCCTTTGGTTTGAGGGGGCACAGCAGCAGCAGCAGCAGCAGTAGCAGCAGCAGCAGCAGCAGGAGAGAGAAGAGGGGGAGTCATAGCCGCAGCAGGAGAGTGTAGAGGAGGAGTCACGGCGCACCAGGAGAGGGTAGAGCAGGAGTCCCGCCCGCAGTAGCAGGTGCAGTTACAGACATAGCAGGAGAGAGTAGAGGAGCAATCCCGGCCGCACCAGGAGAGGGTAGAGCAGGAGCCCGACCCGCAGCAACAGGTGCAGTTACAGACCCAGAAGGAGAGAGTAGAGGAGGATTCACGACCGCAGCAGGAGAGGGTAGTGCAGGAGTCCCGGTCGCAGCAGCGGGTGCAGCTGCAGTCGCAGCAGGAGAGGGCAGAGGCGGAGCAATAGGAGCAGCAGCAAGGGCCGGTACCGTCGCAGCAGAAGCGAGAGGAGGCGGAGCAGCAGCGATTGCGACTACGCAACCTCCCCGACCTAGCACCTGCACGCTTTGTTCGTGGTCCCCTACCGTCCCCCCCTGTTCCCCCTGTTGAGTCTCTTTCCTCGTCCCAGTGGACGCGTCGTTCCCCCCTCAGTCGTGCTGTGTCCCCAGAGCGTTGTCGGTCCCGTTACCGTGCAAACGGTCCGTTCCACCTTGTTATTCGCTCGCGTGTTCCACCTCCTCCTGTCCCTCCACAGCCCCTTGAGTCGTCCCCCACTGTGCTTCACGACCCATTGTCCGACTACCTCCGCTCCTCCCGTCCTGTCGTCTCCCGTGTTTTGTCCGCGTTGGTCATGTCAGAACATTATAGCTTACTTATTTGAGTAGGCTATAGTGGGGTATCCCATAGGGGGTACAACCCAATTAGGGTTTCCTATATGTACTCACTTCATTCATAGTTGATTCATTCTCGTTCACTTCTTCTCATGGTATCGAGCAGGTTCCCCTGTGGGAACTGTGCTTAGGGCCCACCACTACTTCGAACTTTTTTTTCTGCCCGGAGCGCACTCCGGGCTCTCTCTTACTCTGTCGACCGGCCTTAGCAGCCCGCGCACCGCCCTTAGCAGCCTGCGCGCCACCCTAAGCGGCCCGCGCGCTGCCCTAATCAGCCCGCGCGCCGCTCGCTAGGCCCCAGGCAGCCCACGCGCCGTCCGCGCGTCGCCCTTAGCCGCCCGAAGAGCCGCCCGTGAGCCGCCCGTGGGCCGCACGTCAGCCGCCCGTGAGCCACCCGTGAGCCGTCCGACGCGCCGCCCGTGCGCCGCCCTCGGCTGCCCGTGAGCTGCACGTGCACTGCACGTGCACCACCCGTCTGCCGCCCGTCAGCCGCCCGCGGCTGTTTGACGTGCCGCCCGTACAGCCGCCCGTGAGCTGCTAGTGCGCCGCCCGTCAGCCCCCCTCAGCCGCCCGACGTGCCGCCCGTGCGGCCGCCCTCGGACGCCCGTGAGTCGCCCGTGTAGCCGCCCGTGCAGCCGCCCGTACAGTCGCCCGTGCAGCCGCCCGTGCAGCCGCCCGTTCAGCCGCCCGTGCAGCCGCCCGTCGTGCCGCCCGTGAGCCGCCAGTGCCGCCCGTGCAGCCGCCCGTGAGCCGCCCGTGAGCCGCCCGTGAGCAGCCCGTCACGACGCCCGCGCCGCCCGTGTCACCCGCGTCACCCGAGCCGCGCGCGCCGCCCGAGCAGCAGAGCCGCCCAGGTCGCCCGTGCCGCTGAACGCCCGAGCCGCCCGAGCCGCCTGAGCCACATTAGGCGGCTCGGGCCCACATTAGTTTGGCTTTACAAAGTTAGTTTGAGTTTTCAAGAGGACCCACATTAGGGGGGGGTCACTATTTTAGCTGCTGGATGGACAGCGTTTGCGCACACCCCCTCCGCGCGATTTTCCTGCCCTTCCCTACCGAAATTCGAGCACCCGCGGGAGTTTCTTGGAATCACAAGCAGTCACAATTTCATTGTGTTTTTTCGTAACGCTAAGATTTAGACATGCGAGCGAGATCTGATTAGACAAAACAATAATTATATATTTCACGCGTCAAAGTGACATGCAAGCAGTGCGTTTTGATACTTCAACGTTGTGCGAGGAGCCTTTGGGGAACGCACAGTTTGTTGGAATAACCGAAAGGTTATTATAAGCATTCCCGAAGGTTCTCCACTCTCGCGTCACTCCATAACGAAGTGAACGCCTGTACTAGTACCGCAATAGCTCATATAGAGCACGCGGAAGGCCACCCGAAGGTCAACAGTCGAAGACAGTCAACGGTCGTGACCCTTGACTGCCCAGTAACCGCACAAGGCAGTTGCGAAGTGCAACATGGTAATTGTCTAGAATGGCAATAGTCGTGGGTTACTGTAGCAACGCAATTCAGTTAACAAGGGAGAGTACATGGCCAGCTAGGAATGCTATTCATATCCTTTGTGAAGATAAGAGGAGCTTCCTAGGCTAGGAGAAACCCTAGCCTAGGAGTAAGGTCTTAGTTACGAGAGGGAAAAGCGAGTTTGCCAAAGAGAGTTCACTATAGAGCAAACAGTACAATATAGGCAAGCAAAAGCAAGAATGGTGCACCATCAACTAGAAACGCTATAACTACAGTAACCAATCCTACAGACTGTTACATATAGAAAATATAAACTTATGTTTTCCGCACGCCCCCATAACTGGCTGTAGGAGAGGAGTATGCAGCGAGCGCCCCCTGAAGAGGTACACCATGATTGCACAGTAGCAAAGGGACAGGTGACAGCAAGAAATTCCTGCCATCCCCTTACTCTCTTCCCCCCCAACCACAGGAGGGGCAGCAGTGAGAGTGAGGAGGCGGGCTGGCTCTGGCTGGTTACCCCCTCCATTTCCTCACCCTCCCCCTCCCCCTCCCCCCCACACTGCTGCAGGAGCAGCAGAGGGGGGAAGAGAGGAGAGGTGGAGGGACGGCTGCCTCCACTCAACCTCCCCCAACTGTCCCACACTCTCGGCACACGCCCACTGCTCAAACCCTAGCTCCACTCCCACGCACCCCCCTTAAACCCTAAACCCCAGTCTCCCACTCATCCACCCCCCTCAGCGACAGCTGCAGCAGTGGGAGACGAAGGAGGAGGAGGAGCAAAGGGAGGAATGCACAACTGCCACCCCCATACTCGCCACCCCCTACTCGCCACCCCCATACCCTGAGTGTGCGGTAAGCGAGCTCACGTGTGCGCGAAGCGTGCACAAGTGTGCGGGAAGCGAACTCGAGTGTGCGGTAAGCAAACGCAGGTGTGCGGGGAGGGGGGGCCGCAGGGCGACACGCGGGTCGACGGGGATGGGCGCACGGGTCGCCAGGGGCGGCGCGCGGGTCGACGGGGCCGCCGCGAAGGGCGACATGGAGCCGCGCGCAGGTCGACGGAGACGGGCGCGCGGGTCGACGGAACGCGAAACCGCCGCGTGCGCCCAGGGTGCGCGGTGGGCAGGAAACCGCCACGCATTCCGAGCGCATGGCGGGCAGAAAACCACCGCGCGAAGCACGAAACCGCCGCGCGCCTCGGGGCGCACGGCGGGAATAAAAAGTGCCGCACGCCACGGGGCGTGCGGCTCAGAGTGTAGTGGTAGGAGTTGCAGCGGAAGCTAGGAGGTGGTAAGCCCACCCACAGGATCGATCCAAGGGGATCGACCTGCTCTGATAGCATGTTAAAAGTTAGAAGAGAGAAGGGGGTTGCACTAGCAATAATGGGGATACAAATAGCAAACTCTAGAAGGGTTGTACTCGCTATAGAGCACCCCACTACAGGCTAGAGCACAAGATAACATTCTGGCACTGAACAGATTGCAGAGAGAGGATCAGAAATGGCAGTGGGAAGAAGCAGAGCAAGAAGCGCTGAGCGCGCTACTAAGGGCTGACATTGCCTAACAAGGAGGACCCGTTTATACTCTATACGGATTGGAGCAGCGCGGTGATGGGGGCAATCCTGTGTCAGAAGCGAGAGGGAGAGGAGAATGTGGTGGCGTTCGCCAGCCTGAGCTACAATCCGGCCGAGGCGAATTACAGCTCCTACAAGGGGGAGGGGCTGGCGGCAGTATGGGCCATTACACATTTCCGAGTGTACCTACAAGGGAGGCCTTTCGAGCTGGTGACGGACTACCAGCCGCTAACCTAGCTGATGACGAATCAGGCACTGACTAGGAGGAATGCATAGTGGGCCATGCGATTACAGGAGTACGACTTCACGGTTCGACACCGAGAAGGGAAGACTATGCAACCCGTTGACGGTCTCTCGCGGAACCCTCCAGAGGACCGGCCCACAGCGTGCCTAGTGACGCTGGCAAGAGGAATAGACGAGGAAGGAGCCAGCCGGTCGCAGGAGAAAGGGCCAAAGGACGTATGGGACGACCAAGAAGTCTTAGACTGGGTGCAAGGGAAGACCATGGAGACCACCCCTGTGAGCGAGAGAGCCAGGGCACGGGAAGCACATTACCGCTGGCACCAGGAACAGCTCCAGAAGAACACGCGCAATGGTTGGAAACTGGTGCTGAGGAAGAACGAACGAGAGCAGATTATACAGAGCGTGCATCGGCAGATAGGGCATTACGTGAGCCAGAGGACCGCATAGCTAGTGGAGACGGGATGGTGGTGGGACGGGATGAGAAGGGACATCCGAGAGTGGGTGGCAGGATGCGAGCTTTGTAGTCGCAACCGAGCCGAGCTGGAATGTGGGAGGAAGGAGTTGCAATCGCTACCTATACATGGCATAGGGTTCAGGTGGTCCTTAAACTTGGCGGGGGAAATGCCGTTGAGCGGGAGGGGAAAGCGGTACATCCTGATTATGATTGAGCACGGCAGCAAATGGGTGGAGGTGCGGGCCTTACCTAGCAAGAACTCGGCTAGGATAGCTGAAGCTTTCGAAGAGCAAGTCTTCACCAGGTTCGGGGTTTGCAGAGAGGTGTTGACAGACCAAGGGATGGAGTTCATGGGAGAGTTCGACAAGCTGCTACAAGCTACGGGCATTACCCATACAAATACCTCGCGATACCATCCGCAGAGTGACGGGCTGACAGAGAGGTTCATGCAGACCCGAAAAAAGGGGCTCAGGGCATACGGAGAGCAGTTTAAACGGGATTGGGACACACGAATGCCATGGGTGGTAGCCGGATACTCTGATTCAGCAAGCAAGCCGCGCTCAAAGACATGTCCCCATACTACCTCCTGTTGGGCAGAGAGCCGGTGTTGCCAGTGGACGCACCGAAGATACTGACGGGATCGGTGAGGGTGGAGAAGGAAGAAGACTGGTTGGGGCTGGCCGAAGCGAGGGCGAGATACTTGCGAGAGTTATTGCCGACGTCCTTAGAGAACCTCTACGTGGCGCAGCTGCGCAATGCACAGAGGTACAAAAGGAGAGGAGAGCTACGGGCAGGAAGGAAGGAGACAGTTCTGGGGGCAGGAGAGGAGTTATACTTGAAGGAGGCCAAGCACGACATGATGGACATAGGATTGAGTCAGGAGCGCTGGAAAGTGAAAGAGGTGAAGGAGTTGGGGGTGGTCGTACTAGTCAGCGAGAAAGGGCGGAAGAGGACCGACCACTATACTGAAGTGGCTCGAGCCAGAGCCAGAACAGAGAGATCAGGGGAGCCGCAGACGCAAGGACAAGAGATCCAATGACCGCCAGCAGGAGCTCTGGGGCAGCCGCGGAGGGGGCAAGTGAGAGAAGGGGCCAGGAACAAGGGGAAGATGGCGGCGCGCATCGCGACGCGGCGCGGGGCAGAAACGCAGGCAGCAGCTGGGGCGGCGTGCGAGCAGAAGCGGGGCCGCACGTAGGTCCCTGGGGCGCTCCGACGGGCGACGGGCAGGGCGGCGCACAAGCCCCTAGGGCGCCGCGACGGGCGACGAGAGGGGGGGCGACGCGCGGGCCCCCAGGGCGCCGCGACGGGCGACGGGTAGGGCGGCGCGCGGGCCTCTGGGGCGCCGCGATGGGCGATGGGAGGGGGCGACGCGCGGGCCCCCGAGACGGCGCGACGGGCGATGGGAGGGGGCAGCGTGCGGGCCCCCGGAGCGCCGCGACGGGTGACGATACAGCTGCGCGCGTCCGGGGCGCGCGGCGGGCATGTAACCGCCGGGTGCACGACAGGCAGAGAACGTCGCGCGCCCGGAGCGCGCAACACGTAGGACAGTAGCGGAAGCAGCATGGTGGGCCCAACCACGGGATCGACCCGCGAGGGTCGACGTGCTCTGGTAGCATGTCAGAAAAGCCTCATAACTCACACCTTAGTGACCTAGGGTTTAGCTCGGAAGGGTGAGTATCAAGCGAGTTGTTTGGCAAGCAAAAGAGGGTTTCACTATAGCAAACAACATATAGGTGAGAGAACAAGAACAAGAGGTGCACCACCAACAATGAAGCATTAACTACACTACACCTTCAAACGATTATGTAAAATATGCCAACATATTTTGACACAAAGAACTGAGAGGGCTGCAAGGGCCAAGGTGAAGGTGAGGAGAGGAGGGAGAAGGAGGCAGGCTAACACAGAGACTGATGTGCAAGATTCTGACAGGGGCCAGCCTGCCGCTGGAGTGATTGCGGTGGAGCATCGCCAATAGCTCCGACATGTGGTGGAGAGTGTTGACATTGTGTGGCGGATTGTTGAGATGCCGATGGTCCGCATTGTCACTCTGTGAGGGGGCTGGAGAAACGGGGCGCTCCAAAACGCGTCTACCGGGGACCCCAAAAAGTTGCGCCAGGATCTGGAGAAGATTCGCCTGGTTAGTTTTGTCGAGATTCCCCAGCATCGAGACGAAATCCGGGCGAGCAGCAGCAGGCATCGCCCCGATTTTGTCAAGATTCTGCTGCAATGGGCGCCGCAAAATTTTTCCAGGTGAAAGATTCGCCACACATGCTGATGCAGCAGGCCCTCGAGGCCCCTGCTCCTCTAGCGCGTGCCTTTCTCGGACTGGCACGCGTCCCTCCGGGGTCTGCACAGTTTCAGTCACGGGCTTACGCTCCACTGTCGCCTGCCTCTCGTGACCTGACACGCGCCCCTGAGGGGCCATAACAGTAGCTGCCGCGGCCACAGGGTGGTTGTCCTGGATGAAAAATCCAGGCGGTCCATCATTGCGATTGGCGCGATTTGCAGAAGGGGCTTCGACATTTTGTCCCTGACAAATTTCTGCTCATGCGTCATTTGCGCCGGCAGGATCGCGGGATCTAGCACGAGATCCCTCTTGAGGGCGTTCTTTGGGAAGATTGTCACGTGCGCCCACCAGGGAAGTTGGAGCATGATCATCGTCGTTTTGACAATTGGCTACTGCGCCAATTAGATCAAGCGCTGTAACTACTGCACGAGACTCATTTCGTGGCGAACGGGACCGGTCCCTCTCAGAAGACAAAATTCTATCATCACCTTGCCGAGGGGACCCACGTTGAGAAGAACTCCTGGTATTAATGCGAGCAGCAGGAGGATGTCCGTTAATAGCGGAGACAAATCCGCTCGTCATCTCATTAAGTATAGCAGTAAGAACGTCGTTAAGCAGGGTCGATGGTTGAACAGATCTAGATCTCCGCATAGCAAGAGTGTGTGTGCCAACTCAAAATGAGATGGGTGAGACTAGTTGGCAGGTCTGTAGACCTGCCGAGGGATAAGAGGGGAATGCCTCCTTATTGCATTCCCCCTTTCCAAATCTTGTCACAATCATCAAATTTAGAAATATATTTCTAGACTATTCATGGTCCTTCAACGCTTTGGCTTCCAGCTCTCCTCGCCACAGTGAGAAAAGTAGAACGAGAATGAATGACTATGGAATGGAAGTGATACAAATATGCAACCCTAGATAATGTGTACCCCATATGAGCTACCCCACTATAGCCTACACACGATTAAAATTTGACACACCCCCATAGGCAAAGTGGGGGAGAACAAGGGGTCACAGGACCAGTCAAGTAAAGCAAAGCAAAGCTCAGGGTGGATCACAAAGTCACCACACATTACGAGCACAAGTTCAAGGCCAAAAGGCGAGTTCACATGCAGGAGCATATATATATATATATATAAGGCTAAGCAAGGAAGAGCAGGAGTATATATATGTGACAGTACAAGCAAGGTCAAGAAGTGAGCAAGTGAGGCAAGACAGGCACAAGACCAAGCTGAGTACAGAAGCGCTGATGATCACAAGGCGCAAGCGCCTTGGTGAAAACATCAGCAGTGTTGGCCTCAGAGGCCACGTACGCAAGTCGCAACTGACCACACTGCTGTAGCTCACGAGCAAGGAAGTAGCGAAGAGCAATGTGCTTTGTTCTGTGCTCCAGTCGCTGCTCTCGACAAAAGGCCAGCATGGCCTTGTTGTCTACGTACAGGACTGGAGGAGAACGAGGCGGCTCTCCAAGGTCGGTCAGAAGGTAGGTGAGCCAGCGAAGCTCCTGGGCTGCCATGGCCCCGGCGTAGATCTCAGCCTCACAACTGGAGCCGAGAACAGAGGACGAGCAAGTAGCCCGCCACGAAACAGAGCCGGAACCAAGGCTGAAGGTGTAACCCTGTGACGACCGCTGCGTAGCCTGGTCGTCACCCCAAGAAGCGTCCGCGTGCCCAGTGAAGACCACTGGACTCCGCCCTCCAAGCACTAGCCCCATGCCCAACGTACTGCACAAGTAGCGCAACACCCTCTTCGCTGCAGCCATGTGCTCTGGTCGGTGTCTCCCAGGAGCAACATACCGTGCAAGAATGCTAAGAGGGTATGCAAGGTCAGGTCGTGTGCAGGTCATCAGGTACATGAGGCAGCCAACAAGCTCTAGGTACGGGCCACTCGACTCTACGGACTCATCCGAAGGCAGAGCTGAGAGTGAGTGGCGAGTAGGCAGAGGAGTGGCCTGAGGCGAGGAGTACGTGAAGCCGAAGCGCTGAAGGACCTGCTGCACCATGTGTGACTAAGTCAGGGTAATGGTGCGGCGTGCTCTGTCCCGGGTGATCTGCAAGCCAAGGTAGCTGCGCAGTTCACCCAGGTCAGTGCACGTGTGTCTCTTCTGCAGCTCGGACTTCACGTAGGCGAGTCCAGCAGTGTCAGCTGCGGCAGAGACCAAGTCGTCGACGTACACAAGGATGTAAAACGGTTGCAGAGAGGTGTCAGTGCGCAGAAACAGCGACGGGTCGGCAGTAGAAGGAGCAAACCCAAGAGCCGCAAGTGTAGTCCTGAGTGTGTCGTGCCACTCACGTGGCGCCTGGCGGAGACCGTAGACTGGACGCCGGAGACTCCACTAGGTACCAGGAGGGAAAGACCCAGTGAAGCCAGGTGGGCGGCGCAGCCAGATCTCCTCGTGCAGGCTGCCCTGCAAGAAGGCAGTGCTGAAGTCAAGAGAGTGCAGCTCGTAGTCACGGTGAGCCGCAACGTGCAGCAGTACCCGAAGAGTGGTCATCTTCGGGGTGGGAGAGAAGGTCTGAAAGTAGTCAACTCCCTGCCGCTGACTGAAGCCACGAGCCACGTAACGCGCCTTGAAGACAGGCGGAGAACCCGGTGGCCGCTTCACCCTGAAGATCCACATGCCACTGACGATGTTCGCCCCAAGAGGGGGGATAGCGTCAACGAAGGTGCCTGTGGACTTCCAGGAAGCCATCTCTGCATCCATAGCTGCCTGCCACTGAGAGGAGTAGGGACCCTCTATCGCCTCCGCATAAGAGCGCGGACTCGGAATGTCAAGTGCATCCGGGTCTCCCTCAGGGGCTAGCAGTACAGACACGAGATGAGGTGAAGCGGCGGCCAGACAATGGAACTCCTCCTGCTTGTCCTCAAGGACGTCCGTGCGAAGGGCACACTCACCCCCGACGGACGGAGGACAGATAGACGCAGATTCAGCTACAAGACTAGCAGCGTAGTCTAGGCGACAGTGAGCAGCAAAGTCGACGAGCTCAGTAACGAGGGCAGACGCAGCAGAAGACTCGAAAGAAGGGTCAGTGACGACAGTAGCAAGGAGACGCGTGACAGTAGGACTGGCAGCACGAAGAGAGAACGACTCCGGGTCGGCAAGAGCAGGAAGAGAGGACGCAGGAGGAGAAGGCAAAGGGGCACGCAGAGGAGTAGTGGACGGACGCAGAGACATCCGGTGCGTGCCAGGGACAGGAGGAGGACGATGACGCGAACCGCGACCACTTGCGCGAGCAGCACGAACAGGCGACGCAGGACGAGACGCAGGCTCACGACGCTCTGTAAGACCTCTAGTAGGACCAGCGTAGGGAGAAGGAGCAGGCAAAGGTGAGGCAGGCTGTAGCTGTGACTGTGACGGGACAGGCTGTGGACCCTCTAAGGGAGGAGGAGGACCAGTAGAAGGCGGAAGACCAAGAATCTGCTGCAGGAGTGGAACGAAGTACGGTCGAGGCCGCGTGGCGACGCCAGAAACAACAGGGACAGCAGGTGTACCCCCAGCAGGAGCACCCGCTCCAGCAGCACCTCCAGCAGCTCCAGAACCTCCAGCAGCACCAGGAGCACCCCCAGCAGGACCGCCAGTGGTAGTCTCAGCGCCAACACCCTCAGCAGTACCAGCTCCAGTCGAACCCGCAGGCCCACCAGCTCCAGTACCCCCAGTACGAGCACCTCCGGGACCCACGACAGCAGCACCCTCAGTAGCCGAAGAACCTCCAGCACTAGCAGCACGGCCCCAGCGCCGGGCAAACCACTCGCGCAGCTCCGTTGGAGAGAGTGGCTCCCGGCGAGACGAAGCACCCGGAGAACCTCCAAGCGGAGCACCTCAAGGCTCAGCACCCCCAGGCCCAGCACCCCCAGGCAAAGCACCTCCAGGCGTAGCACCCCCAGGCCCAGCACCCCCAAGGCTCAGCACCCCCAGGCTCAGTACCCCCAGGCTCAGCACCCCTATGCGTAGCACCCCCAGGCTCAGCACCCCCAGGCTCATCACCCCTAGGCCCCGCACCCCCAGGCCCAGCACCCCCAGGCTCAGCACCCCCAGGCTCAGCACCCCCAGTCTCAGCACTCCTAGGCTCAGCACCCTCAGCAGCACCAGAGTCACCAGTGACCTCGACAGGCTCGACTGCGTCTACCTGGGACACACCTGAAGGGGCAGGACCCTGAGGGGGGAGGGGGTCTACCGGGGGGGGACCTGGTACAAGGAAGAGCGGGGGCGGGGGGAGGGACGGAGTGCGGTAGGGGAAGAGGCGGTAGTAGGGGACCGACTCGTCGAACATGACGTCCTGGGAGGACAGAACACGGCGAGAGGTGGGGTGGTAGAACTGCCACCCAGGGGCGTCGGGGGGGAACCCCAGGAAGACGCAAGGAGCAGCGCGAGGGGACAGCTTGTCCGCAGACAAGTCGCGGACAAACGCCCGAGATCCCCAGACCCGGAACGCCGACGCATCGCCAACCTTCCCCGTCCACAGCAGGGCTGGGGAGGTCTCCGGCCTTAAGACCCTAGGGTGGAGGTTGATCTGATGCGCCGCGTACCTGACCGCAAACGGCCACAGAAAATGGGGGGCAGCCGCATGCATCATAGACGTACGAGCGACGTCCATGACCATGCCAATGCGGCGCTCAGCAATCCCATTTTGCTGCGGTGAGTCCGGAAGCGTGAAGGTCTGACGGATGCCTCGCGCACGACAGTAGGCACGCAGAAGGCCAGAGGAGAACTCTCCGCCTTTGTCCGAGTGCAGACGCAAAACAGGAAAGTCCGAGCCAAAGCTCTGCCTGAGCTGGAGACGAGCTGCGCTGATCCAGTTGATCAGCACCTCAGTGACATCACCCTTGCTGCGCAAGGGGAAGACTGTGGTGTAACGCGAGTAGTCGTCAACCACCAACAGGAAGTAGCGCTCGTGACCGAGTCCACGGACGCGGGCAGGGCCCCACACGTCCATGTGAAGCGTCTGCAACGGAGCCTCTGTCGGAGGAAACTGGGAGGAGTGAGGGGCAGCACGCTGGCGCCCCTCGACACAGGGGACACAGGCAGGGCCAGGGCCCTGAGGAAGGGGAGGGAGGGACCGGGGAAGACCAGACACAAGAAGACGGGAGGCCATGCCTCTGAGCCGAAGCAGAGAGGGGTGACCAAGGCGGTGGTGCTAGAGGAGAGTCTCGTGAGACAGAAGACAACACGAACAGGGGGCAGACTCAGGACCAGACCTGGACGCTACAGCAAATACCTGACCAGACGCAGGAACCCCACCAGACTCAGCAACTGGAGGAGAAGTAGTGGTCAGTGTGTACAGGCTCGACCCTGGCTGACGTGTAAATGTAGCCAGGTGGCGACCTCTGCTAGCCTCTGTGCAGTGTGTCACCCGCTGACGAGCAGGGGTGAACTGGTGGACTCCCGCATCCTGTAGGTCAGCACCACTGACCAGGTTCATAGTGAACGAGGGGAGGTAGAGACCAGACAGGGTGCCAGAGGGAGCCGCCGGAAACGGGAGGACTGTGGAGAAGCGAGACAAGATAGGACCCCCAGAGGGATCAGCCAGGGACACTGCAACCGGCCGACTAAGCGGCGTGAGTGTGGTGCGGTCCCGAAAGAAGGAGCGAGACGCTCCAGAGTCAAGGGTGAAGGTGTGGGAGGCCGAAGCCGACGCAGTACCTGAGAGCGCAGACTCACTAGTACCTGAGAGCGCAGACTCACCATTACCTGAGTGCACAGACGCACTAGCACCTAGAGCAATAGCCTCACTGGCACCTAGAGCAGCAGTACCAATGCTCGGGTCGGGCGGGAAACACCGGTAACAGTCACCCTCATCACTAATGGTCACAACATACATGGCAGCAAGGATAGCATCAAAGTCAAGATCAAAGATAGCTACACCAGCCCTAGATAACTCTCCCCAGCGGGGGATCTCCGTGGCCTCCGGAAACTGCTGACGCCAAGCGTCTGTCAGGCGGCCGAAACAGCGCTGGGTGGAGTGGGCACCCCCACACTGCTCACCCGCGCGGTCGCCGGTGCGAAGGACGTAGGTGCAGGGACCAAGACCCCCACCACGCTGACGCTGCGTGTACCACTCACGGAGCTGCTGAGGGGTGGGGACGTCGCGAGAACGCTGCTACTGCTGCTGCTGCTGCTTGCATTTACCACCCTCAGTGCCACTCCGCTGCGAAGTGCCACTCCGACCACCTCCAATACCTCCACCTCCGCCTCCTCCACCTCCGCCACCGCTGCCACCCCCGCCTGTACCGCCGCCGCCGACGCCGCCTCCGCCTCCACTGCTGCCACTAGCACCACCACCCCCGCCACCACCTCCACCGCCACCCCCACTCCCTCCGCCGCCTCCACCTCCACCTCCACCGCCCCCGCTGGCCCCACCCGCTCCCTTGCCCCCCTTGCCCTTGCCAGGGCGGCGTCTCTCGCTAGGGGTAGACGCCGCACCGACCGACTCAAGACCAACGAGGTCGGCCGCAGCGGCAGAGGCGACAGAGGGCAAGAGAGGGGAAGGAGAACACCCGTCAAAGATGGGGGCGCGGGGTTTACCTCGAGAGGTGCTTACAGCGACGATGCTCTTCTTTGCCGCTAGGAGGGCCTTCTCTAGGTTGTCGATTGTGAGAGTGGTGGGACAGACTGCGAGGAAGTGGTCCCGGACTACACGAAGGGAGTCAGGGAGGCGGTTGACTAGAAAGTAGAGAGTGATGTACATGGGGGGGGGGGTTCTTGGCGCAAAAGTCAGCAGGAAGTGCAGCGCGGTAGCGGGTGTCACTAGTGCGGAGGTGCGTAATGAGATCAGCGACAGTGGGAAAGGCGGCAAGGTCAGGGAAGAGGAAGGGGAGCATGAGGTGGCTCAGTGTAGCAGTGGCAGGGGAGGAGTAGCGCGCAACTATAGCGTCGTACAAGGTCTGAGCACTCTTGTACTGTCTAAAGTGCGCGCGCTCAGCGGTAGGCAGGTGGCGACGCACAGCAAGACGTGTAGCAGCGTCGCGTGTGACCCAGTGGGAGCGAACAGTGGGGTCATCATCAGCAGCAGGGGCAGGGACGGCGCCAGAGGTGAGGTCAAAGAGAGAAAGACCGTCTGCCCTATCGCACTGTAAGAACAGCTGCAGGTCGTCTACCCAGACCTCAAAGTCTATGGTGCGACCCTCAGCGTCAAAAGCTAGGACACTAGGGGTAGCCATGACAGCAGTCGACAGTCTCACTAGACAGGACGGGTCGGGCAGGTCAGGGGCACAGCAACACTGCTGCTCGGCCGGCCCAGCAGCAACAGCAGCTCCGAGGGACCAACGGCTCGGCTCCTCAGGTGACTCAGGCAGCTCGGGCGGCTCGGGCGGCTCGGGCGGCTCGGGTACTTAGCGACTCGGGCGGCTCGGCTCCTTAGCGACACAGGCGATACGGGCGGCTCGGGTGGAGCAGTTTCACAGCAGCGTTAGGGCGGCGCGGGGCCGAGGCGGCAGCGTGCAGTCGGGGCGGCGGCGTGCAGCCGAGACGGCGGCGTGCGGTCGGGACTGCGGCGTGCGGCCGGGACGGCGGCGGTGGGGCCGGGACGGCGGCGTGCGGCCGGGACGGCGGCGTGGGGCCGGGACGGCGGCGTGGGGCCGGGACGGCGGCGTGAGCCGCAGGTAGAGCGGCGGTGGGCCGCAAGTAAGGGCGGTTGGTGGGTCGCAGGTAAGGCGACGGGTGGGCCGCAGTGAACGGCGGCGCGAAGCCGCAGATAAGGGCGGCGACGGGCCGGGGCAGCGCGAAGCCACAGGTAAGGGCGGCGTGGAGCCGCAGGTAAGGGCGGCGACGGGCCGGGGTGGCAAGAGGCCGCAGGTAAGGGCGGCGTGAAGCCGCAGGAAAGGGCGGCGACGGGCCGGGGTGGCCCGAGGCCGCAGGTAAGGGCGGCACGAAGCCGTGGGAAGGGCGGCAACGGGCCGGGGCGGCGCGAAGCCGCAGGTAAGGGCGGCGCGAAGCCGCCGGTAAGGGCGGCGCAAAGCCGCAGGTAAGGGCGGCGACGGGCCGGTAGAAGGGCGGCGCGCCGCAGCCGCTAGGTGCGACCCGACGGGTCGCTAAAAAAAAGGGAGCGCGCACCTCGAGGCGCGCTTCGGTGGGCCCAAGGAACAGTCCCTAGGAGGGGACCTGCTCTGATTCCATGTGAGAATGAGAACGAGAATGAAATGACTATAAATGAAGTGAGTACATATAGGAAACCCTAATTGGGTTGTACCCCCTATGGGATACCTCACTATAGCCTACACAAATAAGTAAGCTATAATGTTCTGACACCTCCTCCACCTCCGCCTCCACCGCTGCCTCCGGTAGGACCGCCGCCGCCTCCGCCTCCACTGCTGCCACCGACACCTCCACCCCCGCCACCACTCCCACCGCCACCCCCACTCCCTCCGCCGCCTCCACCGCCACCTCCACCGCCCCCGCTAGCTCCACCCGCACCCTTGCCCCCCTTGCCCTTGCCAGAGCGGCGTCTCCCGCTAGGGGCAGACGCCGCACCGACCGACTCAAGACCAACGAGGTCGGCCGCAGCAGCAGAGGCGACAGAGGGCAAAAGGGGGGAAGGAGAACACCCCTCAAAGATGGGGGTGCGAGGGTCACCACGAGAGGCTCCTATAGCGACGATGCTCTTGTCCGCTGCTAGGAGGGCCTTCTCTAAGAGGTCAACAGTGAGAGTGGTGGGACAGACCGAGAGGAAGTGGTCCCTGGCTACACAAAGGGAGTCAGGGAGGCGAGTGACTAGGAAATAGAGAGTGATGTACATGGGGTGTTATAGTCACAATAGGCTCCAATGTGCCTAAAACGAAAGATAGAGTGCACAGCCGGATTTCTGCACAGTGGCTTCAAACGTTCATAGCGTTCTGGTCACAACTTTAAATGACCTGATTCAACTTGGATCTAGAGTGTCTGAACGTCGCCTACAATAGGCAATTTAGATCGCACGATTTGACCAAGTATTGACGACAAAGTGTTGGTTTGAACGAACGGCACTATGGCTGCCACTATAGTCTTAGAACACAAAATAGGAAGAGATCTGAAGAGTTACGAGTTGGGAATGACCCCCAGCTCCTACAAACCCCAAGAGCCGAGGTACAGTGATGTGGAACAGTGCCACACTGTCCCCAACCACGAAGGGTCTCGAAACTACCCTTCACTAGGGTCTACACTAAGTGAAATGTTACACTACACAAAGTAATGTAACTATCTTCAATATCTTGAGGTGTACCCTTTTGGCGAGCTTTGAAATCACCTGAGGCTTGACACCAGGGCTCGGGCTCTTCATCACAAACTCATCCTTGAGTTCTTGATGGGTCTGCTGCACACACCTGCGACACACCGAACGTTCGACACTGGACAAAATAGAAACCGCGCACGACAAAATAGAAACCGCGCGCGAGACACAAACGACCGCGTAACACGCGTCTAGCGATAACTCGCTACTGACTCGACACACACACTCGACATCATGACTCAACATTCACATACAATTATAAGCATGAAATATATATTATCCCATGCCCTCATACCATTCCATACACACACACACATGCACGCACACGGACAACAAGCCGAGTGCAAACCATAGGGTTGCACCAACAAACTCTCCCTCGGATTGTTGGCCTTAGGATATGTTGCTCTGTCAGTTCAGAGCCATCCCCGCCAGCTTGCAACACTTCCAATGCTGCTGCTCCACCAGCCTCTTGGTCATCATGTCAGCCGGCTGCCCCGTGGTCTTCACGTAGCGCAACTCAACTTCACCCGCGGTTACCATGCTCCTCGTCCAATGCCACTTCACCCTCATGTGCTTCGTGAGTCAATGCAACACAGGGTTCTTAGCAAGAGCAATAGCACCTTGGCTGTTACAATACAGTGGGGTAGGTCCTTGCTGCTCCTCCCCCAATTCAGCCAACAAACGCCGCTGCCACACAATCTCCCGTACGGCACGGAAGAGTGCCATGTACTCGGACTCCACCGAGCTCAAAGCTTGGTGAACCTGCTTCTTGCTCTCCCAAGCAGTTGGGCCTCCACCAACACAGCATATGAAGCCTCCCACACTTGTCATGTCCTCTGGTTCTGATGCATATGAAGCATCCGAGTAGGCGGTGAGGAACAAACGCCCGGGTTCAACACCATCCGCGCCCTTTTGACGCCTTTGTGCCGCAGCCGAGTATTGCAGCCCAACGGTCGGTGTTTGTACAAGATACTTGGCCACCCTCATTCCAGCTACTACCTGCTCCTCATTAGGGCATTGCACAACCCTAGCCAGCTGCCCGGTAGCAAACGCGACGTCCGGTCGGGTGTTTACCGCCGCATACATGAGGCTGCCCACCAACGAGTGAAATCGGCGCCTCTCCTCTTCTCCAACACTCTCCTCCTCTGGCCCCTTCACACACTTGAACCCAGAGGGAAAGGGAGTAGCCACATGACCTTCACTCTGGCCGAAGTTGGCAGCCAACGCCTCCAGGTACTTCCGTTGGTGCACTCGCATGCTCCGCTTCTCCACGTCTCGTTCGATGTGGAGCCCAAGGTAGAAGTTCACGTCACCAAGGGACTTGCACTTGAACTTGTCATGCAGCTTCAGCATCACCTCCTTCACAAGGTTAGAGGAGGGTGAGAATATGAGAATGTCATCCACATAAACCACCATGAAGCTCCTCTGCTCCCCCTCGCCAAGCATGAACAAGGAGTGATCGGCCGTTGAGGGGGTGAAGCCGATCTCCTCCAACACTTCGCGCAGCTTCATGTACCATTGCCTAGGGGCCTGCTTCACCCCATAGAGGGCCTTCTTCAGCTTCCACACTCTGCCACTACCATCATCAAACCCCTCTGGCTGCGCCATAAAAATCTCCTCCTCAAGGGTGCCGTTAAGGAATGCCGTCACAATGTCCATTTGCTTCACCAACCATCCTTTGATGGCGGCTCCCGCGAATAGGGTTCGCAGCGTCGTCGGCTTCACCACAGGGGCAAACAGCTCCTTGAAGTCCACCTTCTCCTTCTGCTGGTACCCCTTGGCTACAAGCCTGGACTTGTAACGCTCGATCTTGCCGTCGGCATCCGACTTGATTTTGAAGAGCCACTTGGACGTTATCGCCGTACGCCCCTCCGGTAGCTCCACCAATTCAAGCGTGTCATTCTCCTCGATGCTCATCAGCTCACTCTCCATGGCCTTCTTCCACTCCTCAGCATCACTACTCTCCAAAGCCTCCTTGAGAGTTGCTGGTTCTCCCGGCATCTCCACCGGAGAGAAGAACGCGAAGGCACATTCCTCGTAGTCACTCTCCTCGTCGTCTCGGACCATCATTGCCGCTCCGGCCAGGGCTGTCTTGCCTTGCTTTCCAAGTGCATCATAGGTCAGCCTATTAGGGGGTTGAACTCTCCTCTTCCCCTTTCCTTCCTCCTCAGTTGCAGGGGCTTGAAGGCCTTGGCGTTGCTGCGGTGTGGCTCGAATCCGTGGAGCACTTGTGGTACGGGAAGGGAGTTACGGTGCACGCTCGCTCACTTGCTGCACCTCCTCCTCTTCTTCCCTTGCATCATTGGCCTCCTCTCCCCCATTCACAAGGGAGGATTGCCTTGTGGTTGTGCTGCCAGTGTTCAGCTCCAAAGGCAGCTCCACATGCTCCAAACCGGAACTCTTCACCTCCCCAAACCGCACGCCTATCTTCGCCTCATTCTCCGCCTTCCAATCCTTGTACATGAAGTTCTCCATGAACTTGCAGTCCCTGCTCACCAAGAACTTCTTGGTGAATGGGTCCCAAAGAAGCCATCCCTTGCTGTTTTGAGCCATGCCCAAGTGCACGGCCCACACCGCCTTGGCACCAAGCTTGTTGTGCCGAAGATGCTTAGGCACAAGCGCCATGCACATGCACCCGAACACCCGAAGCATATCCACCTTTGGCTTTCTTCCTAGCCACTCCACATAGGGCACCCATTTGTCTGCTCCCACATGAGTCAAGGCTCGGTTCTTGGCCACACACGCGCTCCGCACTGCATCAGGCCAGAAATAGTCGGGTAGCCCGGCTTCAATGAGCAACCCGCGCGCCGCCTCCGTGATTGTGCGGTTCGCTCGCTCGGCGATGCCGTTCATTGCAGGGGAGTATGGCATGGTGAGGGAGTGCCGAATACCATTCTTCTTCAGCCACAACCCAAACTCCTTGCTCAGGAACTCTCCCACTCGATCGGTGCGGATTGACTTGACTAGACGGTCTTGTTGCCGCTCCACCATCGGGAACCAATTCGTCTTCAACGTTTCAGCCACGTCGCTCTTCTTGGCCAGCACGTACACCCAAGTCATACGGGTGTAGACGTCCACAATAGTGAGGAAGTACTCAGCTCCAGAAGCTCCAAGCTTTTGGGGGCCCACCACGTCCATGACCACGTCATCAAGTGGTGCCTTAGCTGTTGCCTCCGAACTAGAGAATGGGAAACGGGTGAACTTGGCTTGCATGCACGTCGGGCAGCCAAGTACCTCATCGGGCTCCCCCTTCACACGTATGCCAGCAACCATCTCATTCTTTTCTAGCTGCTGCAAGATGGGCAGGGCCACATGCCCCATGCGCCGATGCTAAGTGAGCCAATCACACTCCCCCGTAGTCGAAGTTGGATTGGAGAATGCCGCGCTAGCAATAGCGCCCCACATACTCTCTCCGTAGTCCTCCTCCGCTGCTGCCTCGGGGTTCTCCTCACCCTTTTGCTGCTCCTTGGCTGCTGCACCTCTCTCCATAGGTTCACCAAGCTTGCTGATCCCTCCAAGATTGCACTTCTTGGACTCCTCCTTAGCGCGACCGCCCGCGCAATTGCCGCTACCAACCGCTCCACCTTTGGTGCTGACGCTTGCTGCCACTTGCCTCTCCTTAGGCATTGGGACCACTGGGATCTGCCACATCTTGTTGTAGACATCTCTGTCCTCATGAAGGTCCCAAAGAATCCGATCGCCAAGCCTTGCGGTGTAGGTCTTGGCTCCCTTTGAGTTCGTGTCCATGCCGGCCTTTGCCAACCGCCGCACGGAAATCAGGTTGGCATCAAGGCTGGGCACCCAAAGCACATTCTTGAGGCCCACCATCTTCCCATCAGCACCTTTAAACATGGCCTTGCCCATGCCTTTCACCTCCGCTCGCTGCCCCAAAGCTGATGTGACATGCTTCACCGGTGACGGTTCAAGTTGGGTGAGCAAGTCCGGGCGAGGTGTCATGCTATAGGTAGCGCCACTATCGATCACCCAATAGTCCAGAGGGTGTAAAGTCACCTTCCCCAAAGCTTCTGGCTCCTCAAAGCCTTCATCCTTCTCTGGACCAGTCGGTACTTGCGTCGACACGAAGTAGAATAGACCCGGGTACCGATCGTTGCTCGGGTCCTTGTCGTTGTCTCCGCTCTTCATGTTTGCAGCTCCGCCACCGCGACCGCCACGGCCTCCACGGCCTCTTCCTCTCCCTCCTCCTGCTCCTCTACCCTCTTGGCCTTGAGCAGGGGTCCAACCATCAGGGAGTTTGTAGCAATCGCGCCACATGTGTCCGCTCTTGTGGCAATAGTGACACTCGCCATCGAATCGGCCGCGACCGCGTCCGTAGCTCTTGTCATAGCTGCCGTAACCGCCACTCCTGCGGCCTCCGCCGAAGTTGCTGCCACCAAACCTTCCTCCCCCTCGTCCTCTGCCTCTTCCTCGACCATATCCACGGCCGATGCTCGCTGCCCCAGCGCCATCCGCACTCGCCAACTCACGGCGGCGGAAATCCTCTTGAAGGATAGCCCGCTTTACGTCTTCGAGCGAGAGGCGGGGCAAGTCGCGATTCAGGTTGATGATGAGCGAGGACCATGATTCGGGGAGTAGGGCCAGCAACTTGGTCTTCTTTTGGAGCTCACTATAGTTCAAATCCGCTCCCTCAAGCCGCGTCAACAAGTCGAAGAATTTCTGCACCCCTTCTTCAACCGCTTCATCCTCTTCAATTCGTAACGTCGCCATTTGCCGTTCCAACACCACAGCTACCGCTGCTGTTGCAGGAGCGTGTACACCCTTGAGAGCACCCCATGCTTTTGGTCCCTTCTCTGGTTCACGCTGGAAAGGCTTGATGTGACGGATTTGGCTGCTCCCCAACGCTTGCCCAAGTAGGAGGTAGCTTGTGCGCTCTTCCGCACCCACGGGCTCTTCTCCGGGTCGTTCTCGGGACGCTTCTCCGTTCCTTCCATCACCTCCAGCAGGTCATAGTGGTCAAATATGTTCTCCATTCTGAAGGACCACTCAGCAAAGTTGTCACCATTGAACTTGTCAAGGCCAAACACTCTAGGCTCATCCCTAGATGGGCCAACACTTGGTTGCACGGGCGCCATGGCTGAGTCACGGGGTTGGCCTTGAGCTTGGGCTTCTCCTCTATCACCAGCACCTCTGCCACCCCTTTCTTCATGTCCGGCCATTGTCGAAACTGCTCCAAGGGGCTCTGATACTACTTGTTATAGTCACAATAGGCTCCAATGTGCCTAAAACGAAAGATAGAGTGCATAGTCGGATTTCTGCACAGCGACTTCAAACGTTCATAGCGTTCTGGTCACAACTTCAAATGTCCTGATTCAACTTGGATCTGGAGCGTCTGAACGTCGCCTACAATAAACAATTTAGATCACACGATTTGACCAAGTATTGACGACACAGTGTTGGTTTGAACGAACGGCACTATGGCAGCCACTATAGTCTTAGAACACAAAATAGGAAGAGATCTGAAGAGTTACGAGTTGGG
Organism: Closterium sp. NIES-65; assembly: GCA_948144175.1. Taxonomy (NCBI): domain Eukaryota; kingdom Viridiplantae; phylum Streptophyta; class Zygnematophyceae; order Desmidiales; family Closteriaceae; genus Closterium; species Closterium sp. NIES-65. Next base: position 2,130,333 of record CANXME010002307.1, on the reverse strand, counting down.
AATGACCCCCAGCTCCTACAAACCCCAAGAGCCAAGGTACAGTGATGTCGAGCAGTGCCACACTGTCCCCAACCACGAAGGGTCTCGAAACTACCCTTCACTAGGGTCTACACCAAGTGAAATGTTACACTACACAAAGTAATGTAACTATCTTCAATATCTTGAGGTGTACCCTTTTGGCGAGCTTTGAAATCACCTGAGGCTTGACACCAAGGCTCGGGCTCTTCATCACAAACTCATCCTTGAGTTCTTGATGGGTCTGCTGCACACACCTGCGACACACCGAACGTTCGACACTGGACAAAATAGAAACCGCGCACGACAAAATAAAAACCGCGCGCGAGACACAAACGACCGCGTAACACGCGTCTAGCGATAACTCGCTACTGACTCAACACACACACTCGACATCATGACTCAACATTCACACCCAATTATAAGCATGAAATATATATTATCCCATGCCCTCATACCATTCCATACACACACACACATGCGCGCACACGGACAACAAGCCGAGTGCAAACCATAGGGTTGCACCAACATGGGGGGGGGGGTTCTTGGCGCAGAACTCAGCAGGAAGCGCGGCGCGGTAGCGAGTGTCACTAGTGCGGAGGTGCGTAATGAGGTCAGCGACTGTGGGAAAGGCAGCAAGGTCAGGGAAGAGGAAGGGTAGCATGAAGCGGCTCAGTGCAGCAGTGGCAGGGGAAGAGTAGCGCGCAACTACAGCGTCGTACAAGGTGTGAGCACTCTTGTACTGACTAATGTGCGCGCGCTCAGCGGTAGGTAGGTGGCGACGCACAGCAAGACGTGCAGGAGCATCGCGCGTGGCCCACTAGGAGCGAACAGTGGGGTCAGCATCAGCAGCAGGGGCAGGAGAGGCGCCAGAGGTGAGGTCAAAGAGAGAGAGAGACCGTCTGCCCTATCGCACTGTAAGTACAGCTGCAGGTCGTCGACCCAGACCTCAAAGTCAATGGCGCGACCCTCAGCGTCAAAAGCGAGGACACTAGGGGTAGCCATGACAACAGTTGACTAGTAGTACCAACTGTAGGACAGGGGCAGTGCAGTGACAGAAGCGCTGTTCTCACCAGACAGGGCGTTTCGGGCAACTGAGCAGCACATAAAAAAATGGCAACATTGTTGCTCGGACGGCTCAGCAGCAACTGCGGCTCGGCTGTACCAGCGGCTCGGCTCCTCAGGCGGCTCGGGCGGCTCGGGCGGGTCGGGCGGCTCGGCGGCTCGGGCGGCTCGGCTCCTGAGCGGCTCAGGCGGCTCCTCAGGCGGCTAGGGCGGCTCGGCTCCTTAGTGGCTCAGGCGGCTGGGGCGGCTTGGGCGGAGCGGGCGGTGAAGTGCGGCGGGGTCGCAAGGTAGGTGGCAGGGCCGCAGTAGGAGAGGCGGTGGGTCCGCAGAGAAGGGCGGCGGGGCCACAGCGAGAGAGGTGGCGGGGCCGCGACGAACGGCGGCGGGGCCGCAGTGGGAGAGGCGGCGGGGGCGCAGTGAAGGGCGGCGGAGCCGCTGAGAAGGGCGGCGGGGCCGCTGCGAGAGAGGCGGCGGGGCCGCGACGAAGGGCGGCGGGGCCTCAGTGTGAGGCGGCGAGGCCGCAGCGAAGGGCGGCGGGGCCGCCGAGAAGGGCGGCGGGGCCGCAGCGAGAGAGGCGGCGAGGCCGAATCGACGGGCGGCGGGGCCGTCAGGGCGGAGGGGCCTAATCGACGGGCGGCGGGGCCGAATCGACGGGCGGCAAGGCCGTTATGGCGGCGGGGCCTAATCGACGGGCGGCGGGGCCTAATCGACGGGCGGCGGGGCCACTAGGGCGATGGGGCCGCTAGGGCGTAGGGGCCGCTAGGGCGGCTCGACGAAGTGAGAGCCCGGAGCGCGACTCAGGCTAAGCGCGCTTCGGGCAAGAAAAAAAAAATAACTCCATGTGGTGGGCCCTAGGCACAGTTCCCAGGGGGGAACCTGCTCGATACCATGAGAAAAGCAGAACGAGAATGAATGATTATGGAATGGAAGTGATACAAATATGCAACCCTAGATAATGTGTACCCCATATGAGCTACCCCACTATAGCCTACACACGATTATAATTTGACACACAACTGTGAGAGGACGTCCCTGTTATAACATTTTCTCACTATTATATTTTTCCGTTATCCTATTCTCCCTTTTCTCCTCTTTATTTTGGTCTTTATCTCATCTCAATTGGCCTACTATTCTATTTTCTAGAGCCGTCTATTTATTTCTCTTATTTCCTACTTTTCCCACTGACATACCTATTATACGGCACCGACAGCGCCAACAGTGGTGTATACGGTGTAATCTGGGCGTAATCCCAAGTGCCAATAGCCTTGCGTGCTTGTGCGCACCTGTGATTGTAGTATCGGGAAGGGCGTGTTCCCGAAGGTTCGTTTTATCTCGTTTATCCTTGTATTTTCCGAGTATAAAAATGCCTTGTATTCAGTTTTAGTGACAAGTTTCGATTGAGAATTCGATCCTGTGACACTTGGTAATCAGAGCCGTTCTCACTCGACGACTCTCGGCTAAGCAGCGGTCGCGGAAAAAATCGCCTCGAAAAACCGTCGGGGGCGACCAATTCGACGCCGATTTCTGGTAAGCACCAGTTCCGCGCTTTTCGAATTAACCCGCTCGCGTGGTTTCTGAACAGGATGGGTTCGCCGGCGACCAACGACGGTACCCAGCAACTCTTCGCGCAAATTGCCAAGATTGAAGCGGAGATGCGAGCGACGACTGAACGGTCGCGATTGGAGAACGAGCAGTTGCGAAACGAACTACAGCGCGTTACGCAGCTCCTCTCGACCATGAACATTCCTGCTTCGACGACTTCGCAGTAGTCGCAGCGTCAGTTCGAGGTTCCGAAACTTCGCTCGCCGGAATCGTTCGACCCTAGCGATCGAAAATCCGACGTCAGGCAGTGGCTCGCGGCGATGGAAATTTATTTCGCAGCGATCGGATGGTCGACGACGGAGTACGACGGCGAGAAAATTCGTCTCGCGACAACGTTGATGCGCGGTCCAACTCTCGAGTGGCTCGGAAGCGACAGTAGCATTTTCAGGGCCGACCTTCTCAAACGTTTTGAGCCGATTAATTCCACTTATATTGCGCGCGAAAAATTACATCACCATAGGCAATTCGGGAGTGTGAAGCAATACACGCAGCAGATGGAGGAATTTTGTAATCGCATTCCCGACATTACCGAGGGCGAAAAAATTCAGTCCTACATCGCGGGGCTGAAAACCGACATTCGCCGCCAGGTTGCAGCAGCGAATTGCAGCAGCTACAGCAAAATCATACACATGATGCCCATTTCAGTCCCCTTCCCCATCTTTCCCTGTGCTCCTCTCTCAAGCATGCGTTCAGTAGGGGCAGAATGGGATTGAATGTAGAACAAAGGTTGACAAAAAAAACTACAGTTGCGGAAATTGTGGGTAGCCCAGCGTGTTTTGTCTGGGAAACTCGAACATCTTGGTTTTGTCATGGGCTAGTAACGCGCGGGCCGTTGGCTGTGAATGTCGACCACTAGGCGTATGGAGTGGCAGTGGGCGTGTTCAGAGTGGGCGGTTGAGTGAGCATTAGGGTGTATCGGCCGCAGAGCGTTTTGACCTGGTCAACTCCGTAACACAACGGCCCCACGTCGCCGGATCACGACAAGGGGATCGCTCGGCTTCAACCACGTTCGCCGACCCCATGGAAGTGGACAAATTCTACGCGAATTCAAGACCTGCAAAAAACAAAACGTTTTGCGAATTTTGCGGCGGAAACGGACATCGGATTATCGACTATTTTCACATGAAATCTGCACGTGCGGCATTCCGAGTTCGTGGGAGTGGCGAAACTAAAGACAAAAAAGTCAAAAAAACGGATCTCGCCAGTGATTGGGGATTGTGCTGGCGAGGAAAAGCAGATCCGAAAGCGTCAGCGCAATCTGGACCAAATCGAAATTGAAGGACAGCATTGGGCGCGAGATTTGGAGAATCAAGGGCGAAATCCCAAGCCCCTTGACCGAAATTTGTCAGAGGGATTCGCCGAGGAAAAGAAAACCTCCGCGAAAACAGACTTGACCAAGACAGGAACTCTCCGATTCGACCCCGGAAAAAAACAGAATTCGTTAAAGTTATCTTTCAAAGATGCTTTAATGAAGACTGGTGATTTTCGCGGGTCCGGAGCCATAAACAAATTCCGGGAAGAACTCCAGAGGAAGCAGACGATTAAAGAAGTGGTACCGGTGCCTACGGAGCTGGGGAAAAAATCAAGGAGTGTGGAAAGGAGTAGACCTTTTCACGGCGTCAACGTCCTCTCCCGGAACCAGCCCAAGACGACTCTCCACTCCCCAGGGAAGAAGTCTATGGAGCTGAAGCAGGTGAAGAGGCAGCTGGGAGTTCAAAAGAAGCTGCGGAAACTCCGAAAACCCCTCTAGGATGCATCCAGTGGATCGCAGGCGTCGACCGGATCCACCCCCTCAGGGTCAACCTGTACAATTACTACCACTACTCCTGGCGTTGCCCAAGCCAGCTGGTTGTCCATGAACAAACAGTGGAACCGGTGTGTACTGAATATTGGGATGTACCCTATGATCCTATTAATGATACTATTTTTGGGTACTCCGAGCAACGCTCACCACTCCTGCTCGAGGTGATCTGCAACGGACAGCGCCTCCAAGCACTCGTGGACAGCAAGGCGTCGCACATCGTTTGTGACAAAAAGGCAATCGATCGACTCGGAGGTGAAATCAAGTCCTCAAGCTTCTCTGCAACGATGGTGGATGGCAGTAAGCTACCTATCTACGGGGAAACACGGTTACTACTCCAGATTGGACCCCTCCGATGGAAGCCTGCTCTCCTCGTCACAAATATCAAAGGAATCGACGTAATCTTCGGGAGAGACTTTCTTAAAAAGTTCAACCCCGAGATCAACTGGGTTAACCGGACGGCCAACATCAACAATAACAGGAGGAAAATCAGCCTTCCCAAATGGGACGACACAGGAAATATTCCAGTCGAGACCCTCGCACGCTTTGAAAAGGACATCAAACGGACCACGGCGGGATTCATGGCGATAGTCCACGAAGCAGACAACGGAGAGAAGCAAACCCAGGAACTTCCTCCAGCAGTCAAGAAAATTCTTGAAGAGTTCCAGGACGTTCTCCCCGACGATTTACCTGATCAACTACCGCCATACTGAACACATCAACACGAGATCGTAGAAGAGCCGGGGTCCAAGCCAACGAGCACCATACCGGCTGAGCCCGACAGAGCTTGCCGATATGAAAAAACAAATAGAGTATCTCCTGGAGAAAGGGCTGATTCGACCTTCGACTTCGCCGTACGGAGCTCCAGTTCTCTTCACTCCGAAGCCAGACGGAAGTCTGCGAATGTGCATCGACTACCGAGCCTTGAACAAGCAGACTGTAAAAAATAAATACCCGATACCACGGATCGACGACTTACTCGATCAACTTCGCGGTGCTACGGTATTCTCCAAGCTCGACCTCAGATCGGGATACTGGCAAATTCGTATGGTGGACAACTCTATCCACAAAACCGCCTTTCGAACTCGGTATGGGTCATAGGAGTATCTCGTGATGCTGTTCGGACTCACTAACGCACCAGCCACATTTCAGGCAGAAATGAACCACATCCTTTGGCCCCTTCTGGACGAGTGCGTGGTGGTATATTTGGACGATATCCTGATCTACTCGAAAGACATGAAGAAGCACGTTGAGCATCTACGACGGGTGTTTGAAATTCTTTGACGAGAACGCTTCTACGTGAAACCATCCAAGAGCGAGTTTGCGCTGAAAAAAGTCCAGTTCCTTGGACATATGGTGAGCGCTCAAGGAGTTCACATGGATCCTAAGAAGATCGAAGCAGTGCGAACGTGGAAGACCCCTGAGAACGTGAAGGAGTTACAACAGTTCCTTGGATTCGCCAACTACTACAACCGGTTCGTACCGAACTACGCCAAGATTGTCGCACCATTAACGAGCCTGTTCAAGAAGAATACACCATATCAATGGGAGGCGAAGCACCAGGAAGCCGTGGAACAGCTTAAAACCGCACTCACGTCCGCACCTGTCCTTATCCTGCCAGACCCTGAACTTGACTATGTTATCGAGGCCGATGCTAGCGATCAAGCAGTGGGCGCAGTACTCATGCAGGATCAAGGGAATGGACTGCAACCCATTGCATACCTCAGTAAAAAACTTCACGGGGCAGAACTCAATTACCCCATCCATGACAAAGAGGCCCTCGCCATCGTCATCGCATTTAAGGCATGGAGGTGTTATCTCGAAGGAAGAAAAACGACCGTCTACACCAACCACTGCAGCCTCAAGTATCTGAAGACCCAACCAACACTCTCCAGGAGGTAGGTCCGGTGGATTGACTTTCTCAAAACCCACTTCCATTACGACATCGTGTATAAGCCAGGTCACAAGAACAAGGCAGACGCACTCAGTCGCCCTGCACACGTTGCCGCCCTACAAGTCGATGGCATGAACCCACTTTTGAAGGGACTCTTCACGCATGGATACACCATCGACCCCGAAGTCTCTGTAGCAAAAAAGCGCCATCTTCTACATTGGGTCAAGACATCGCATACCGCAAGGGATCCACAAAAATATGGGTACCTAATTACCCTCCTTTACGCCAGTTACTGCTCGAAGAATATCATGATATTCTCTACGCGGGCCACTTCGGTAGTAACAAGACGCTTGCCGGTATTGCGAAGCATTATTATTGGCCCCACATGGCGGATGACGTACAAAACTTCGTCACCTCATGCGACACATGCCAACGGATGAAGAGCAGCAAACAGAAGAAAGCAGGGTTACTACCGCCTCTTCCAGTCCCTGAACAGCCTTGGCAAGTGGTTAGCCTCGACATCATCACCGGGTTACCACCTACCAAAGCTGGTTACGACGCCATTCTAGTCGTCATCGACACATTCTCCAAAATAGGACACTTCATTCCGACACACACAACGGCTCGCACCGAGGAGACATCGCAATTATGAGGAAAGTAGAACGAGAAGGGGCCGCTGAGTGAGGCGGCGGGGCCGAGAGTGAGGCGGCGGAGCCGCAGGTAGGGTGGCGGGGCCGCCGAGTGAGGCGGCGGGGCCGCAGCGAAGGGTGACGGGGCCGCTGAGACGGGCGGCGGGGCCGTAGCGAAGGGCGGCGGGGTCTCAGTGTGAGGCGGCGGGCCCGCAACGAAGGGCGGCGGGGCCGCAATGTGGGGCAGCGGGGCCGAAGCGAAGGGCGGCGGGGCCGCTGAGACGGGCGGCGGGGCCGCAGCGAAGGGCGGCGGGGCCGCAATGGGAGGCGGCGGGGCCGCACCGAAGGGCGGCGGGGCCGCTGAGAAGGGCGGCGGGGCCACAATGTGGGGCGGCGAGGCCGCAGCGAAGGGCGGCGGGGCCGCTGAGAAGGGCGGCGGGGCCGCAGCAAGAGAGGCGGCGGGGCCGCAGCGACGGGCGGCGGGGCCGCAGCAAAGGGCGGCGGGGCCGAATCGACGGGCGGCGGGGCCGCTAGGGCGATGGGGCCGCTAGGGCGTTGGGGCCGCTAGGGCGGCTCGACGAGGTGAGAGCCCGGAGCGCGACTCGGGCTGAGCGCGCTTCGGCCAGGAAAAATAAAAACTCGATGTGGTGGGCCCTAGGCACAGTTCCGACGGGGGAACCTGCTCGATACCATGAGGAAAGTAGAACGAGAATGAATGAACTATGAATGAGTTGGGTACAAGTACTAACCCTAATTGGGTTGTACCCCCTATGGGATACCCCACTATAGCCTACACAAAAGTATAAGCTATAATGTTATGACAGGGTTTAGGGTTTAGGGTTTAGGGTTACTACAGCCTCTTCCCGTCCCTGAACAGCCTTGGCAAGTGGTTAGCCTCGACTTCATCACCAGGTTACCACCTACCAAAGCTGGTTACGACGCCATTCTAGTCGTCATCGACAAATTCTACAAAATGGGACACTTCATTCCGACACACACAACGGCTCGCACCAAGGAGACAGCGCAATTATTCTTCCGCTACGTCATCTCGCAACATGGCATTCCAACCACGCTGATCTCCGACAGAGACCCGAAATTCACGAGTAAATTCTGGAAGGAGCTCATGTCGCTTATGGGGACCAAACTCGCCATGTCATCAGCCTATCATCCCCCAACGGATGGTCAGACAGAGCGCCTCAACCAGATTGTCGAACAGCTTCTGCGAGCAGCGTGTAAGGATGATATCTCTAAATGGGATGCACACCTGCCGGTTCTCGAGTTTGCGTATAACAACGCCACGCACGCCGCAACAGGGCAAACTCCTTTCTTCCTCTGTTACGATCGCAACCCACTCACGCCTCAGAAACCAACAGTACCCGCCACGGTGCAACCCGTGTCAGAACATATCTATAGCTTATACTGCTGTGTAGGCTGTAGTGGGGTATCCCATAGGGGGTACAACCCAGTTAGGGTTTCACATTTGTACTGCTTTCATTCATAGTTCATTCATTCCTGCTTACTCATTTCACATGGTATAGAGCGGGTTCCCTGTGGAACTCTGCCTAGGGCCCACCGAAGCGCGCCCCGAGGCGCGCTCAACTTTTTTTTCCGCTATCGAGCGACCCTCCGTGTCGCCTCCCTCCCACACGCGGCCCAGCCGCCCGCTAAGTCGCGGCCCCAGCCGCCCGCTACGATCGCGGCCCCAGCCGCCTGCTCGACGCGGCCCCCCCAGCCGCCTGCTCGACGCGGCCCCCAGCCGCCTGCTCGACGCGGCCCTGCCGCCCGCTACGCCGCGGCTGCCGCCTACTACGACCGCGGCCCCGGCCGCCTGCTACGACCGCGGCCCCCAGCCGCCTGTTCGACCGCGGCCCCGCCGCCCGCTCCTGTCGCGGCCCCCCAGCCGCCTACTCGACGCGGCCCCCAGCCGCCTGCTTGACGCGGCCCTGCCGCCCGCTACGCCGCGGCCGCCGCCTGCTACGACCGCGGCCCCGGCCGCCTGCTACGACCGCGGCCCCAGCCGCCTGTTCGACCGCGGCCCCGCCGCCCGCTCCTGTCGCGGCCCCCAGCCGCCTGCTCGACGCAGCCCCCGGCCGCCTGCTCGACGCGGCCCTGCCGCCCGCTACGCCGCGGCCGCCGACCACTACGATCGCGGCCCCGGCCGCCTGCTACGACCGCGGCCCCAGCCGCCTGTTCGAACCGCGGCCCCGCCGCCCGCTCCTGTCGCGGCCCCGGCTGCCTGCTCGCACGGCCTCGCCGCCCGCTACTACCGCGGCCCCGGCCGCCTGCTCGACCGCGCCCCCCCCCCCCCCCCCCCCCCCCCCCCCCTACTACCGGGAGCCGAGCCGCCCTGCAGCCGAGCCGCCCGGGAGCCGAGCCGCCCTGCACCCGAGCCGCCCTGTCGCCGAGCCGCCCAGGAGCCGAGCCGCCCTGCCCCCGAGCTGCCCTACCGCCGAGCCGCCCGGGAGCCGAGCCGCCCTGCACCCGAGCCGCCAGGTCGCTGAGCCGCCTTTCTGCATACCTACTCGACCTGCCCTGCCTGGTGAGCACAGTCCCACTGCCACTGCGAGCTCTTTCCCTACTGCTTGCACTGCGTCGCTGTCGTCGCCATGGCTACCCCTAGTGTCCTAGCTTTTGACGCTGAGGGTCGCGCCATTGATTTTGAGGTCTGGTTAGACGACCTGCAGCTGTTCTTACAGTGCGACAGGGCTGACGACCTTTCTCTCTTTGACCTCACCTCTGGCGCCTCTCCTGCTCCTGCTGCTGATGCTGATCCCGCTGTCCGCTCTAAGTGGGCCACCCGCGATGCTGCTGCACGTCTTGCTGTGCGTCGCCACCTCCCTACCTCTGAGCGTGCGCACTTTAGTCAGTACAAGAGTGCTCAGACCTTGCACGACGCTGTAGTTGCGCGCTACTCCTCCCCTGCCACTGCTGCACTGAGCCGTCTCATGCTTCCCTACCTCTTTCCTGACCTCTCTGCCTTTCCCACTGTCGCTGACCTCATTACGCACCTCCGCACTAGTGACACTCGCTACCGCGCCGCCCTTCCTGCTGAGTTCTGCGCTAAGAACCCCCCCCCCATGTACATCGCTCTCTACTACGTAGTCGCACGCCTCCCTGACTCCCTTCGCGTCGTCAGGGACCACTTTCTCGCAGTCTGTCCCACCACTCTCACCGTCGACCTCCTCGAGAAGGCCCTCCTTGCAGCGGAGAAGAGCATAGTCGCTGTAGGTGCTTCTCGTGGTGACCCTCGCACCCCCATCTTTGAGGGGTGCTCTCCTTCCCCCTTGCTGCCCTCTGTTGCCTCTGCTGCTGCTGCCGACCTGCTTGGTCTTGAGTCGGTCGGCGCGGCGTCTGCCCCTAGTGGGAGACGTCGCTCCAGCAAGGGCAAGGGGGGCAAGGGCGCGGGTGGAGCTGGAGGGGGCGGTGGCGGTGGCGGCGGTGGCGGCGGAGGGAGTGGGGGTGGCGGCGGGGCTAGTGGCGGGGGTGGTGGTGGTGGTGGCGGCAGCAGCGGCGGAGACGGTGGTGGTGGTGCCAGCGGTGGTGGTGGAGGCAGCGGCGGAGGTGGAGGCGGCGGAGGTGGAGGCAGTGGAGGCGGCAGCGGAGGAGGCAGTAGTGGTGGAGGAGGTGGAGCTGGTCGGGGTGGTACCCAGCAGCGTAGCGGCGGTGGTGGTGGCCAGCGCTCGCACCGGCAGCAGCAGCAGCGCTCGCGGGACATCCCTTCGCCTCAGCAGCTTCGTGAGTGGTACGCTGGGCGTCAGAGGGGTGGGGGTACTGGTCCCTGCACCTACGTTCTTCGTTCCGGCGACCGCGCGGGTGAGCAGTGTGGGGGTGCCCACGCCACCCAGCGCTGCTTTGGCCGCCTGACGGACGCTTGGCGTCAGCAGTTCCCTGGGGCTAGTGAGATCCCTCGCTGGGATGAGCTTCTCAGGGCTGGTGTAGCGATCTTTGATCTTGATTTTGATGCTATCCTTACTGCTATGTATGTTGTGGATTATAGTGAGGAGAATGAGGGTTACCGGTGTTTTCAGCCCGACCCGGGCATTGGTACTGCTGCGCTAGGTGCTTGTGAGGCTGCTGCTCTAGGTGCCAGTGCGTCTGCGCTCTCAGGTACTGGTGAGACTGCGCTCTCAGGTACTGAGTCGTCCTCGTCCTCCCTCACTTTCACACTTGACTCTGGAGCTTCTCGCTCCTTCTTTCGAGACCGCACTACCCTTTCGCCGCTCGCCAGGCCGGTTGCGGTCTCCCTTGCTGACCCCTCTGGGGGTCCTGTCCTGTCTCACTTCTCCACTGTCCTCCCGTGTCCGGCTGCCCCTTCGGGCACCCTGTCGGGTCTGTACCTTCCCTCGTTCTCTACGAACTTGGTGAGTGGAGCGGACCTGCAGGATGGGGGTGTTCACCAGTTCACTCCTGCGCGTCAGAGGGTGACCCACTGCACGGAGGCTCGCACAGGCCGACACCTGGCCACGTTCTCACGTCGGCCGGGGTCGAGTCTCTACACCCTGACCGTTGAGTCTCCTCCTGTCCCTGCGTCTGGTCAGGTGGCTGCGTCGGGTCAGGTACTTGCTGCTGCGTCCCGGTCAGGTCCTGAGTCTGCCCCCTGTTCTTGTCGCCTCCTGTCTCACGAGACTCTCCTGTGGCACCACCGTCTTGGCCACCCCTCCTTGCCCCGTCTTCGGAGCATGGCTTCCCGTGTCCTTGTCTCTGGTCTTCCCCAGTCTCTCCCTCCTCTCCCCTCCGGGCCAGGACCTTCCTGTGTCCCCTGTGTCGAGGGTCGCCTCCGGGCTACTCCTCACTCCTCCCACTTCCCCCCGACAGAGGCTCCCCTGCAGACGCTTCACATGGATGTGTGGGGCCCAGCCCCCGTCCGTGGGCAGGGTTACGAGCGCTACTTCCTGTTGGTGGTTGACGACTACTCGCGTTACACCACAGTCCTCCCCTTGCGCAGCAAGGGTGCGGTCACTGAGGTGCTGATCGACTGGATCCGCGAGGCTCGTCTCCAGCTCAGGAAGAGCTTCGGCTCGGACTTTCCTGTTCTGCGTCTGCACTCTGACAGAGGCGGAGAGTTCTCTTCTCGCCTTCTGCGAGACTACTGTCGTGCACGGGGGATCCGCCAGACCTTCACGCTTCCGGACTCACCACAGCAAAATGGGATTGCTGAGCGCCGCATTGGCATGGTCATGGATGTCGCTCGTACGTCCATGATGCATGCGGCTGCCCCCCATTTTCTGTGGCCGTTTGCGGTGAGGTACGCGGCGCATCAGCTCAACCTTCACCCCCGGGTCTCTCGGCCAGCGATGTCCCCAGCCTTGCTGTGGACGGGGAAGGTTGGCGATGCGTCTGTGTTCCGTGTCTGGGGATCTCGGGCGTTTGTCCGCGACTTGTCTGCGGACAAGCTGTCCCCTCGTGCTGCTCCCTGTGTCTTCCTTGGCTTCCCCACTGACGCCCCAGGGTGGCAGTTTTACCACCCCTCCTCTCGTCGTGTTCTGTCCTCCCAGGACGTCACGTTCGACGAGTCAGTCCCCTTCTACCGTCTCTTCCCCTACCGCACCCCTTCCCTCCCCCCTCCCCCGGACTTCCTTGTGCCGGTTCCCCCCCCGGTAGACCCCCTCCCCCCTCAGGTTCCTGCCCCCTCAGGTGTGTCCCAGGTAGACGCCGTTGACCCGGTCGAGGTTACTGGTGACTCTGGTGCTGCTGCGGGTGCTGAGCCTGGGGGTGCTGACTCTGGGGGTGCTGTGCGCGGGGGTGCTGAGCCTGGGGGTGCTACTGCTGGGGGTGCTGGGCCTGAGGGTGCTACTGCGGAGGGTGCGGAGCCTGGGGGTGCTGAGCCGGGGGGTGCTGTGCCTGGAGGTGCTGGGTCTGGGGGTGCTGGGTCGGGAGCTGCTGAGCCTGGGGGTGCTGAGCTGGGAGCTGCTGAGCCTGGGGGTGCTGCGTCTGGAGCTGCTGAGCCTGGGGTTTCTCCTGCTGCTGCGTCTCGCCGGGAGCCCCTCTCTCCACAGGAGCTGCGCGAGTGGTTCGCTCGCCGCTGGAGGCGTGCTGCTGAGCCTGGAGGTGCTGCTGGAGCTGGAGCTGGAGCTTCTTCGACCGTCGAGGGTGCGGGTGCAGCTGGTCCCGGAGCTGCTGGCCCTGCAGGTCCTCCTGGAGCTGGAGCTGCTGAGGGCGTTTGTGCTGAGCCTGCTGCTGTTGGTCCTGCCGCTGGAGGTGTGGGTGGCGCTGGTGCTGTCGCTGAGGGTGCTGGTGCTGTCCCTGCTGAGTCTGGAGCTGTCGCGCGGCCTCGGCCGTACTTCGTTCCGCTCCTTCAGCAGGTTCTTGGTCTTTCTCCTCCAGTAGAGGGTCCACCGCCTGTCCAGTCGCAGCCCCTACTGGAGCCTTCCTCTCCGCTGCCTGCTCCCTCTCCTTACACTGGTCCTACTGGAGGTCTTGCTGAGCGTCGTGAGCCTGCGTCTCGTCCCGCGTCGCCTGTTCGTGCTGCTCGCGCTAGTGGTCGCAGTTCGCGTCAGCGTCCTCCTCCTGTCCCTGGCACGCACCGGATGTCTTTACGTCCGTCCACTGCTCCTCTGCGTGCCCCTTTGCCTTCTCCTCCTGAGTCCTCTCTTCCTGCGCTTGCGGACCCTGAGTCGGACTCTCTTCGTGCTGCCAGTCCCACTGTCACGCGTCTGCTTGCTACTGTCGTCACTGACCCCTCTTTTGAGTCCACTGCTGCGTCTGCTCTAGTCGCTGAGCTCGTCGACTTTGCTGCTCGCTGTCGTCTCGACTACGCTGCTAGTCTTGTTGCTGAGTCTGCGTCTGTCTGTCCTCCGTCCGTCGGGGGTGAGTGTGCTCTTGGCACAGACGTCCTAGAGGACAGGCAGGAGGAGTTACAGTGTCTAGCGGCTGCTTCACCTCATCTCGCGTCTGTACTGCTTGCCCCTGAGGGAGACCCGGATGCACTAGACATCCCGACTCCGCGTTCTTACGCGGAGGCCGTAGAGGGTCCCTACTCCTCTCAGTGGCAGGCAGCTATGGATGCAGAGATGGCTTCCTGGAAGTCCACAGGCACCTACGTTGACGCGGTTCCCCCTCCTGGGGCGAACATCGTCAATGGCATGTGGATCTTCAGGGTGAAGCGGCCGCCGGGCTCTCCACCTGTCTTCAAGGCACGGTACGTTGCTCGTGGCTTCAGTCAGCGGCAGGGAGTTGACTACTTTCAGACCTTCTCTCCCACCCCGAAGATGACTACTCTTCGGGTGCTGCTGCACATAGCCGCTCAGCGCGACTACAAGCTTCACTCTCTCGACTTCAGCACTGCGTTCTTGCAGGGTAGCCTGCACGAGGAGATCTGGCTTCGCCGTCCACCTGGCTTCACTGGGACTTTCCCTCCTGGCACCCAGTGGAGCCTCCGACGGCCAGTCTACGGTCTCCGCCAGGCACCGCGTGAGTGGCACGACACACTGAGGACTACGCTTGCGGCTCTTGGGTTTGCTCCTTCTACTGCTGACCCGTCGCTGTTTCTTCGCACCGACACTTCCCTGCCGCCGTTCTACATCCTCGTGTACGTCGACGACCTGGTCTTTGCCACAGCGGACACTGCTGGACTCGCCTACGTGAAGTCCGAGCTGTTGAAGAGACACACGTGCACAGACCTGGGTGAACTGCGCAGCTACCTTGGCTTGCAGATCACTCGGGACAGAGCACGCCGCACCATTACCTTGACTCAGTCACACATGGTGCAGCAGGTCCTTCAGCGCTTCGGCTTCACGTACTCCTCGCCTCAGGCCACTCCTCTGCCTACTCGCCACTCACTCTCAGCTCTGCCTTCGGATGAGTCCGTAGAGTCGAGTGGTCCGTATGCGGAGCTTGTTGGCTGCCTCATGTACCTGATGACCTGCACACGACCTGACCTTGCATACCCTCTGAGCATTCTTGCACGCTATGTTGCTCCTGGGAGACACAGACCGGAGCACATGGCTGCAGCGAAGAGGGTATTGCGCTACCTGTGCAGTACGTCAGGCATGGGGCTAGTGCTTGGAGGGCGGGGTCCAGTGGTCCTTACCGGCCACGCGGACGCGTCTTGGGCTGACGACCAGGCTACGCAGCGGTCGTCACAGGGTTACACCTTCAGCCTTGGTTCCGGCTCTGTCTCGTGGCGGTCTACTCGCTCGTCTTCGGTTCTCGGCTCCAGTTGTGAGGCTGAGATCTACGCCGGGGCCATGGCTGCACAGGAGCTTCGCTGGCTCACCTACCTGCTGACTGACCTTGGAGAGCCGCCTCGTTCTCCTCCAGTGCTGTACGTAGACAACAAGGCTATGCTGGCCTTGTGTCGAGAGCAGCGCTTGGAGCACAGAACGAAGCACATTGCTCTCCGCTACTTCCTTGCTCGTGAGCTGCAGCAGCGTGGTCAGTTGCGACTTGCGTACGTGGCCTCTGAGGCCAACACTGCTGATGTGTTCACCAAGGCACTTGCGCCTTGTGACCATCAGCGCTTCTGCACCCAGCTGGGTCTTGTGCCTGTCTTGCCTCACTTGCTCTCCTCTTGACTTCACTTGTACTGTGACATATATATATACCTGCTCTTGCTTGTCTAGCTTTATATATATGTCTGTACTCTTGCTTGTGAACTGGCCTTTGGCCTTGCTCTTGTGCTCGGACTGTGTGGTGACTTTGTGATCCACCCTGAGCTTTGCTTTGTCTTGCTTGACTGGTCTTGTGACCCCTTGTTCTCCCCCACTTTGCCTATGGGGGTGTGTCAGAACATATCTATAGCTTATACTGCTGTGTAGGCTGTAGTGGGGTATCCCATAGGGGGTACAACCCAGTTAGGGTTTCACATTTGTACTGCTTTCATTCATAGTTCATTCATTCCTGCTTACTCATTTCACAACCCGCACATGAATTCATTACCACTATGCACCAATTGTGGGAGCGCACGCATAAACGTCTTCTGACTATCCAGCAGCAACAAAAGAAGCTCGCTGATCGGAGTCGCAACGATCATTCCATCAAGATTGGTGATCAAGTGCTTCTAGATACACGCAATCTCGACATTAGCCATCTTCCGTCTAAGCTCCGACCTCGCTTCTGCGGACCTTTTCTCGTCGAGGCGCAGGTCACTCCAGTAACCTTCCGCTTGCGTTTACCAGCTACCTGGAGAATTCACAATGCCTTCCATGTTCAACTTCTCAAGCCCTATCGGGACCCAAACACGGTCTTCAAAGGTCGCCAGCCGCCGCCGCCGCCATTGCCAGTGATCGTTAATGGGGAACCCAAGTACGAAGTCGAAGCCGTTCTGGCGCACCAACGACGACGTAGCGGCACCTTGGAGCTCTTGATTCGTTGGAAAGGCTATGATCCTTCCGAGGATACATGGATACCTGAACACGACATGGATAACGCCCGCCGTCCTCTCCACGACTACCTTCTCAAGGGGGGGAAGTGTGAGAGGACGTCCCTGTTATAATATTTTCTCACTATTATATTTTTCTGTTATCCTGTTCTCCCTTTTCTCCTCTTTATTTTGGTCTTTATCTCATCTCACTCGGCCAACTATTCTATTTTCTAGAGCCTTCTATTTATTTCCCTTATTTTCTACTTTTCCCACCGACATACCTATTATACGGCACCGACAGCGCCGACAGTGGTGTATACGGTGTAATCTGGGCGTAATCCTAAGTGCCAATAGCCTTGCGTGCTTGTGCGCACTTGTGACAATAATATCGGGAAGGGCGTGTTCCCGAAGGTTCGTTTCATCTCGTTTATCCTTGTATTTTCCGAGTATAAAAATGCCTTGTATTCAGTTTTAGTGACAAGTTTCGATTGAGAATTCGATCCTGTGACAACAGCCCACTTCTCTGCCTACAGGCCATTCGCTCTCAGCTCCACATTCGGACGAGTCCGTGGAGCCGAGTGGTCCGTATTCAGAGCTTGTGGGTTACCTCATGGACTTGATGACGTGCACACGACCTTACCTAACATACCCTCTCAGCCTCCTTGCTCGCTACGTTGTGCCCCCTAGACAACAGAAGGAGCATTGGACAACTGCAAAAAAGGTACTGCGTTACTTGTGCAGTACATCAGGCATGGGGCTTGTGCTTGGGGGTTGGGGTCCAGTTGCTCTCACCAGTCACTCAGAAAATTCTTGGGTTGACGATCACACAACCCACCATTCGACACAGGGTTACAATTTCAGCCTCGCCATTGGCTCTGTCTCGTGGAGGTCCAGTCGTTCGTCTTCTGTACTTAGTTCCACCTATGAGGCTGAGATCTACGATGAGGCTATGGCTGCACAGGAGCTCCGCTGGCTGACCTGCCTACTGGCCGACTTGGGTGAGCAGCTTCGTTCTCCTCCAGTTTTGTACGTCGATAACAAGGCCACGCTTGCCTTGTATCACGAGCAGAGAACTTTTAAAATCAGCCTGCCATGAACTTTTACCCTGACAAAATCAGCATAAAATAAACCCCCGACGCTGATTTTAACACCCGAAAAAAGGCCTTGATACCTTATTCCCTTGGATATAATATCGTAGGGTCATATGCTAAATCCCTAGAAAAAATGGGGGGGGTCTTATCAAAGGAAAACAAATTTTAACACCCGGGTCTTCTCATATGGCATATTTGTCAGAATGCTAGGAAGGAATGAATGAACTTGGAAAGTGTTGGGTACAAATATGAAACCCTAGAAGCAGCTGTACCCCATATTGGCTACCCCACTACAGCCTAAACATATATAGCATATATATAATTTGATACACCTCCATAGGCAAAGTGGGGGAGAGCAAGGGGTCACAAGACCAGTCAAGAGAAGCAAAGCAAGCTCAGGGTGGATCACAACGTCACCACACACACTGAGCACAAGCAAAGGGCCACAAGGCCAGTTCACATGCAGAGGTATATATGCAACAACAGCAACACAATGATCACTACCTAGCAAGGGCAAGCATGCAGGTGTCTATATATATAGATCACTGTACAAGAAAAGTCTACAGCAAGTGAGGAAACGTGGGCACAAGGCCTAAGAAAGTACAAAAGCGCTGATGATCACCAGGTTGAAGTGCCTTGGTGAATATATCAGTAGTGTTGGCCCGAGTGGCCACGTGAGCAAGACGAAGCTGACCACGCTGCTGCAACTCTCGAGCAAGGAAGTAGCGTAGAGCGATGGGCTTTGTTTTGTGCTCCAGTCTGTGCTCCTAACACAAGGCAATGGCGGCCTTGTTGTCTACGTACAGAACAGGAGGAGAACGAGGCCGCTCTCCTAAGTCGGTCAGCAGGTAGGTGAGCCATTGTAACTCAAGTGCAGCCATGGCTGTGGCGTAGATCTCAGCCTCACAACTGGAGCTGAGAACAGAAGACGAGCGTGTAGACACCCAAGAAACAGAGCCAGAGCCAAGACTGAAGGTGTAACCCTGTGACGACCGCTGCGTAGCCAGGTCGTCAACCCAAGAAGCGTCCGAGTGCGCCGTGAGGACAACATCGCCCCGTCCTCCAACCACGAGCCCCATGCCCGATGTACTGCACAAGTAGCGCATTACCCTCTTAGCAGCATCCATGTGCACCTTTCGGTGCCTACCAGGAGCCACGTAGCGAGCAAGAAGGCCAAGAGGGTACGCAAGGTCAGGACGAGTGCAGGTCATCAGGTACATGAGGGAGCCTACTAGCTCTTGGTAAGGACCACTCGGCTCTACGGACTCGTCCGAAGGTGGAGCTGAGAGCGAGTGACTTGTAGCCAGAGGAGTGGCCTGTGCCGAGGACCAGGTGAAGCCAAGGAGCTGAAGGACCTGCTGCACCATGTTTCACTGAGTCATAGTGATGGTGCGGCATGCTCTGTCCCGGGTGATCTGCAAGCCAAGGTAACTGCGCAGCTCACCCAGGTATGTGCACGTGTGTCTCTTCTGCAGCTCCGACTTCACCAAGGTGAGAGCCTCAGTGTCAGCAGTGGCAAAGACCAAGTCGTCGACGTACACGAGGATGTAGAACGGCGGCAGAGAAGTGTCGGTGCGCAGAAACAACGACGGGTCAACAGTCGAAGGAGCAAACCCAAGAGCCGCAAGTGTCATCCTCAGTGTGTCGTGCCACTCACGCGGCGCCTAGCAGAGACCGTAGACTGGCTGCCGGAGGCTCCACTGGGTACCAGGAGGGAACAACCCAGTGGAGCCTGGTGGGCGGCGCAACCAGATCCCCTCGTGCAGGCTGCCCTGTAAGAAAGCTGTGCTGAAGTCAAGAGAGTAAATCTCGTAGTCACGCTGGGCGGAAACGTGCAGCAGCACCCAAAGAGTGGTCATCTTCGGGGTGGGGGAGAAGGTCTGGAGAAAGTCAACTCCCTCCCGCTGACTGAAGCCTCGAGCTACGTAATGAGCCTTGAAGACAGGCGAAGATCCCGGCGGCCGCTTCACCCTGAAAATCCACGTGCCATTGACGATGTTCGCCCCAGGAGGGGGAACCTCGTTGACGTAAGTGTCTGTGGACTTCCAAGATGCCATCTCTGCGTCCATGGCTGTCTGCCACTGAGAGGAGTACTCACCCGCGATCGCCTCAGCGTAAGAGCATGGGGTCGGGATGTCTGGAGCATCCGGGTCTCCCTCAGGGGCAAGCAGCATGGCCACGAGATGAGGCACAGCGGCTGCAAGACACTCAAGGTCCTCCTGCCAGTCCTCAAGGACATCCGTGCCAAGAGCACACTCACCCCCAACGGACGGAGGACAGACAGACTCAGACTCAGCAACAAGACTAGCGGCGTAGTCTAGACGACATGCAACAGCAAAGTCAACAAGCTCAGTGATGAAGGCAGACGCAGCAGCAGACTCAAACGATAGGTTAGTGACAACAATGGCGAGCAGACACGTGACAGTAGGGTGAGCAGCACGAGCGCGGTCAGACTCAGGGTCTGGAATGTCAAGCAGAGAGGGCGAAGGAGGGGATGGCAGGGGATATTCCTTAGCACATCCGGCAACATCGCATACAGCAGGAGCCGTTGTTCGCCCGTTACAGCTAACGGGGCTTCGCCGACTTCGCGCGCACTGTTTCACCAAACCTCGCACTGCTGGCCCGGTCGTGTCGGCCTATGCTTTGGGAGTAGTCCGAACCTCACTGCCAGTGTAGCACTAGCTAGCTCGCACGCACCGCGTTACCGTTTTGCATGTTTCGCGTATAAATGTTCGCTCATTCCTTTGCTCATATCTTGTACTCGTTTAACACTTAGTGCAATCCTCGCTACCTCGTTTCCTTGCACCCGTAACACTTCCAGGATGGCCATCTCTGCATCCATGGCTGTCTGCCACTGACCGGAGTACTCACCCGCAATCGCCTCTGCATAAGAGCGCAGGGTCGGGATGTCTGGAGCATCCGGGTCTCCCTCAGGGGCAAGCAGCATGGCCACGAGATGAGGCACAGCGGCTGCAAGACACTCAAAGTCCTCCTGCTTGTCCTCAAGGACGTCCGTGGTAAGAGCACACTCACCCCCAACGGACAGAGGACAGACAGACTCAGACTCAGCAACAAGACTAGCAGCGATGTCGAGACGACAGGCAGCAGCAAAGCCAACAACCTCAGACACTAAGGCAGACGCAGCAGCGGACTCAAACGACGGGTCAGTGACAACAGTGGCTAGCAGACGTGTGATAGTAGGGTGAGCAGCACGAACCAGGTTAGACTAAGGGTCCTGAATGTCAGGCAGAGAAGACACAGGAAGAGACGGTAGGGGAACACGCTGTGAAACAGAGGAAGGACGAAGTGCCAGAGCGTGCGTGCCAGGGACAGGAGGCAGACGCTCACGAGAAACACGACTACCAGTGCGACGCGCGCAAACAGGCGAGGGAGGACGAGACGCAGGCTCACGACACTCCAAAAGCGAGTCTGTTTGCTCAGTGTAAGGAGAAGGAGCGGGCAGTGGTGTGCCAGGCTGTAACGGGAGGCCAATAGAAGAGGCGAGGCTAAGAACCTGGCGAAGCACGGAGTCAAGCGGTGCCAGAGACGACGGTGACGGCGGAGCGAAAAACAACACAGCGGTGCAGTGCCACCAGTACTAGTAGCTCTAGCGCCTCCAGCAGCTCCAGAACCTCCAGCTCCATCGCCTCCAGCAGCACCTCTACTGTAGCTCCAGTGACTCTGGTAGAAGTGTCACAGTGTAAAATTGACTAAAAAGAAAGTACAAACGAGAAAAATGCAAAACCTAGCCCTGGTGCAAGTAGAAAATAACATAAGGGAAAACACCTAGACTAGAACTACACAAACTATAGAATTGTAGCTTGACACACCCCCATAGTCTAGGTGACGGTAGTCCTGTAGAAACAACAAGAGCAAGCAACAGTCACAAGACCAGTCCACAAGAACAAGACAAATCTCAGGGTGGAGCTCAAAGGCACCACACACTCCGAGAGCAAACAAGGGACCACAAGGCCAGTCCACATGCAAGTATATAGCAAATATAAAGAGATGCAAGAGTACAAGACATGCAGGACAAGGCATCTCTACGTAAGCAAGTGTGGACGGGCAGGCACAAGGCCAAGATGGGTGCAGAAACGCTGGTGGTCACAAGGCGGCAACGCCTTGGTGAAGATATCTGCCGTGTTGGCCTCAGAGACAACACGTGGAATGAGCGCCTAGCCACGCTGCTGCAACTCACGCAGAAGGAAGTAACGAAGCTGGATGTGCTTCGCCTTCCCAACCAGTCGGGGCTCCTCACACAATAGGACAGCAGACCTGTTGTCGGCGAACAAGACTGGGGGAGAGCGAGGCCGCTCACCAAGGTCGGTGAGAAGGAAAGACAGCCAGCAAAGCTCCTGAGTGGCCATGGCCGCAGCGTTCACCTCTGCCTCACAGCTGGAACCGGCGACGGACGACGCCCGAGTCGACCGCCACGAGACAACACCTGTCCCGAGCCTAAAGTAGTACCCCTGTGTAGACCCACGCGTCTCCGCGTCGTCGGCCCACGACGAGTCTGAGTAACCTGTGAGTGTAACTGGCTGCTTCCCTCCAAGGACAAGTCCCATGCCTGATGTACACGCCACATACTTCGCCACCCTCTTAGCTGCGTACCAGTGGGAC
This sequence comes from Closterium sp. NIES-65, assembly GCA_948144175.1. Classification (NCBI taxonomy): domain Eukaryota; kingdom Viridiplantae; phylum Streptophyta; class Zygnematophyceae; order Desmidiales; family Closteriaceae; genus Closterium; species Closterium sp. NIES-65. The sequence continues at coordinate 2,108,315 of CANXME010002307.1, read as the reverse complement.
GGTTGGTGTCACCCAGGCGCAACAAAGCGCGCTAGGACGCTAAGAGGGTAAGCTAGGTCTGGGTGAGTACAGGTTATCAGGTACATGAGACAACCCACCAGCTCAGGATATGGACCACTGGACTCAAATGAGTCGTCTGAAGGTGGAGCCGTGAGCCCATGATCGACACCAAGAGGGGTGAGCTGTACCTTGGAGAACGGGAAGCGAAACCGCGTGAGGATCTGCTCGACCATATGCGACTGAGTCAGCGCAATGGTGCGAGCTGCCCTGTCCCTGGTGATCTGCATGCCAGGGTAGTGCTGCAGCTCACCAAGGTCAATGCAAGTGTGTCTTCTCTGCAGTTCCTCCTTCACGGAGGCCAGCGCGCGTCGTTCGAGAGTGGCGAACACCAGGTCGTCGACGTAGACCAGGACAAAGAACGGGGTTGAGCCACGGTGAACGAATAGTGACGGGACAGCAGACGACGGAAAGAAGTCAAGCGCTGCAAGGGTCGAGAGAAGTGTGTCGTGCCACTCACGTGGAGCCTGATGCAGGCCGTAGACTGGTCGACGCAGCTGCCACTGGGTCACAGGTGGGAAAGAGCCAGTGAAGCCAGGCGGGTGACGCAGCCAGATCTGCTCGTGCAGGCTCCCCTGAAGGAACGCGGTGGAAAAGTCCAAGGAGTGCAACTCATAGTCGCGCTGGGCTGCAATATGCAGCAGCACCCAAAGAGTACTCATCTTCGGGGTGGGCGCAAAGGTCAGGAAGAAATCCACCCCCTCTCGCTGACTGAAGCCTCTCGCCACATAGCGCGCCTTGAACACTGGTGGTGATCCAGGCGGCCGCTTCACCTTGTAGAGCCATCGGCCACTAACGACGTTCGTCCCAGGTGGTGGGACTGCGTCGACGTAAGTGCCTGTGGACCTATAAGATGCCATCTCTGCCTCTTCAGCTGCTATCCAGTACGAGGCCCAGGGTCCCGAGACCGCCTCAGCATGATTGCGAGGTATCGGGATGTCAAGAGCGTCTTGATCCCCTCAGGGGTAAGCAGCATGGCGAAGAGATGAGGAACAGCGGCCACAAGGAAACCAAGCTGAAACAGCCTATCCTCTAGGACCTCCAGGGGAAAGACAGGAGCACCCGCGGAGAATGAGCAGGGCCACTCACCAAGTGAGTGGTGTAGTCAAGGCGGTGGGATGAGGTAAAGCCAGCGACAATGGTAACAAGTGTTGAGACAGACAACAGGGGTGCAGTCGGGTGAGTGACCAACGCGGAAAAAACACGGGAGACGACACGACGGGAGGCACAAAGGTAGTCGGACAACGGGTCGTGAGGGACGACTGAAGAGGCTATAGAAGGACTGGAGGAGGTGGAACACGAGAGCAAAGAACAAGTTGGAACGGACCGTCTGCACGGTAACGGTAACGGGGACACAACACGACTAAGGGGAGAACGACGAGTCCACTGGGACGAGAACAGGGACTCAACAGGGGGAATAAGAGGGGACGGTAGGGGACCACGAAGAAAGCGTGCAGGTGTTGGGTCGGGGAGGTCGCGTAGTCACAGTCGCTGCTGCTCCGCCTCCTCTGGCGTCTGCTGCGACGGTACCGGCCCCTGCTGCTGCTCTTGTGGCTCCGCGTCTGCCCTCTCTTGCTGCGACTGCAGCTGCACTCGCTGCTGCAAGCGGAACTCCTGTGCTACCCTCTCCTGCTGCGGCCGTGACTCCTCCTCTAGTCTCTCCTGCTGGGTCTGTAACTGCACCTGCTGCTGCGGGTGGGACTGGTGCTCTACCCTCTCCTGGTTCGGCCGTGACTGGTCGTCTACTCTCTCATGCTGTGTCTGTAACTGCACCTGCTGCTACGGGCGGGACTCTTGCTCTACGCTCTCCTGGTGCGGTCGTGACTCCTCCTCTACCCTCTCCTGCTACAGATGTGACTCCTCCTCTACTCTCTCGTGCTGCTGCTGCGGCGGCTGCTTCTGCTGCTACTGCTGCTGCTCCTGCTGCTGTGCCCTCTCAAACCGCTCACGCTCCTCCCTCTCCAACGTGAGGAGTCGCTGCTCACGGGTCAGGAAACGTACAGTGCGCGGTTTGGGCGCCATAGTGCTAGTGCCTCCAGCTCCAGCACCCCCCGAACCAGCACCTCCACCACCGACACCCCCGAGGCCTCCAGAACCTCCCGCAGGAACACCCCAAGGCTCCGCAGCAACCGGCCGCAGAGAACAACGAGGAGGAAATTGCGGGACGGACGGGAAGCCAGGGGGTGAGGCGGGGCGAGGCCGCCGAGTCGAGGCTGCCGTGTCCTCCACAAGAGTGACCTCTACCCCCACAACCCCTGCACCCCCAGAGCCGAGACCACCAGCTCCTGCAGCCCCAGTACCCTCACCCTCCGCAAGTGCACCTACCGCACACCCAGACACGACAGGGACTGGAGGCTGCGGGGGGGAAGACTGCAGAGTGATGTGCGACACACCTGACGGGGCAGGACGCGAGGGGGGGGGGGGCTACCGGGGTGACCGGTGGGGGCTCAAGGGTGAAGAACATCGGGGGGGAAAAGACCTCAGTACCTCGGTGGGGGCGACTCCTGTAGTAATAGACAGACTCGTCGAACATGACGTCCTGAGAAGCGAAGAACCCACAGGTGACCGGGTCGTAGAACACCCAGCCGGAGGCGTCAAAAGGAAAGTCAAGAAAGACGCAGGCACGAGTGCGCGCAGACAAATTGTATGCGCCAGGGGCGCAAACGTGAGCGAGACAACCCCAGACACGGAAGTCAGCTGCTACACCCTGTAAACCTGACCAGAGAGAGACCGGCGTCACCCGTGGCCGTGCGTCACTGGGCCACAGGTTTAGCTGGTGCGCGGCGTAGCAGACTGCCTGAGGCCACAAGAACTGAGGGGCACCGGCATGGCACATGGAGGTCCGGGCAACCTCCATGACCAGGCCAATGCGTCGCTCGGCTACCCCGTTCTGCTGCGGTGAGGCAGGTAGCGTGTAAGACAGGATGATCCCCCGACCCTGACGGAACGTCTCCAAAAGAGTGGAACAAACTCACCACCACGGTCCGAGTGTAGGCGAAGCCCACACAGGCCCTGGGCACCACCCCACGCTAGCAGCCACGGCTCGAGGACGGTAGGCACGTCGGCCTTCCGTCGCAAGGGGAAAACCGTTGTGTAGCGGGAGTAGTCGTCCACCACAATCAGGAAGTAGCACTCCTGACGTGGCCCAAGGACCGGGGAGGGGCCCCAGACGTCTAAGTGCAGGGTCTGGAAGGTAGCCGTGGTGGGGGGGAACGAGGAGGAGTCAGGAGCAGCGCGCTGCCGACCCTCGACGCAAGGAGTGCACAGCGGCGCAGGCGAGCGGGGAAGCGGTGCAAGCGACTCTGGGAGACCTGAGACCAGATGGTAACGTGCCATCCTACTAAGACGTGGGAACGACGGGTGACCTAGACGGTGGTGCCAGAGGACCGACAGGTGGGTGAGAGACCGACAGTCACACGACACAGCAGCTACCTGACCTGACCAGACCTGACCTGACCAAGTGTGGTGGGACCTAGTGTGTAGTGAGTACAGACCAGAGCCTGGCTCCCTGTGAAAAGTGGCCAGAGGGGCCCCAATGGTACCGACTGTGCAGGAGGCAACAGGCTCGTCGATTGGGAAAGTAGTGACTACACCTAAGTCGTGGAGGTGACTGACACCCACCGGGTTCCTGGAGAATGAGGGGCTGTAGTAACCTGTGAGGAATCCAGAGGGAGCCGCCGGACACGGGAGAGTGGTGGTGCTGCGGGCAACTACAGGTCCCACAGAAAGGTCAGCCAAGGCAACAGTGAATGGAGAGCGCAGTGGTGTGAGGTCAGTACAGTCGGGAAAGAAACAGCTGGACGCTCCAGAGTCTAGGGTGAAGGAAAGCTGTGCAGTCTGTGAGGTTGCACCCGAGCCAGCTACAAAGGCTGGTAGACTAGTAGTAGCTGCAGCTCCTACACAAAGACCCTCAGAGGCGCCTGAACTGGAAACAACACACGCACCAAGACTGGAAACACATGTCTCTACTCGTGCAGTCGGGAACGGTCCTAGACCAGGTAGGTGAGACTCAACTGGTGCAGTAGTGCGCTGGCGAAGTCGCGAGGGCTAGTGCGGTGTAATAGCGTGAGAACCAAAACTCTCACGGTGGAGGTCGTCGAGTCGACGGTAGCAGCTTGACGCAGAGTGGTCAGGACTCCAACTGGTGGTGCCAGCACCAGGGCCTGTCAGGGCCCGGTTCCCGAAGGGGCCGACGTCTCGCCCACTGCTAGCTGAGCCACTTCTGGGGGCTCCACCCTTTGGACCCGCAGGTCCCCACTGCCGGGAGTGTTGCGGCTGGCCCTGCTGCTGTAGAACTCTAGTACACGCCATGTGAGCCTAAGCTGCTGCTGGTTCTGCTGGGGGCAGCCTAAGCTGCTGCTGGTGCAATAGGGGTAGCCTAAGCTGCTGATGGTGCGCTGGCGGTAGCCTAAGCTGCTGCTCGAGCGCTAGGGCAGCCTATGCTGCTTCTGGCTTTGCTGGGGGCAGCCTAAACTGCTGCTACTCGTGGGACAGCGGGTGCGGTTTGGTGCGGTTCTGTGCAATTCAGTGCGGTTGTGCGCGCTTTGTGACGTTCTATGCAGTTCTGCGGGGTGGAGAGTACCGGGTGGGGCAGCTGATTCTGGGTGAGGTGACTGGAACATGTGGGGCAGCAGCTCTGGCTGGAACGGGTGGGGCAGCGGGTGCGGTTCTGTGCAGTTCTGTGCAATTCAGTGCCGTTCTGCGCGGTTCTGTGCGGTTTTGTGCAGTTCTGCGGGGTGGAGAGTACCGGGTGGGGCGGCTGATTCTGGGTGAGGTGACTGGAACGGGTGGGGCAGCGGGTGCGGTTCTGTGCGGTTCTGTGCAGTCCTGTGCGGTTCTGCACGGTTCTGTGCGGTTCTGTGCGGTCTGCGGGGTGGAGAGTACCGGGTGGGGAGGCTGATTTCGGGTGAGGTGACTAGAACGGGTGGGGCAGCAGCTCTGGCTAGAACGGGTGGGGAGCGGGTGCGGTTCTGTGCGGTTCTGTGCAGTTCAGTGCGGTTCTGCGCGGTTCTGTGCGGTGCTGTGCGGTGATGTGCGGTTCTGCGGGGTGGAGAGTACCAGGGTGGGGAGGCTGATTTCGGGTGAGGTGACTAGAACGGGTGGGGCAGCAGCTCTGGCTGGAACGGGTGGGGCAACGGGTGCGGTTCTGTGCAGTTCAGTGCGGTTCTGCGCGGTTTTGTGCGGTTCTGTACGGTTCTGCGGGGTGGAGAGTACCGGGTGGGGAGGCTGATTTCGGGTGAGGTGACTAGAACGGGTGGGGCAGCAGCTCTGGCTGGAACGGGTGGGGCAGCGGGTGCGGTTCTGTGCGGTTCTGTGCAGTTTAGTGCGGTTCTGCGCGGTTTTGTGCGGTTCTGTGCGGTTCTGTGCGGTTCTGCAGGGTGGAGAGTACCGGGTGGGGAGGCTGATTTCGGGTGAGGTGACTAGAACGGGTGGGGCAGCAGCTCTGGCTGGAACGGGTGGGTCAGCGGGTGCAGTTCTGTGCGGTTCTGTGCAGTTCAGTCCGATTTCTGGTTTGGCGGCAGATTTCTGCTCGTGGGGCGGTAGATCGCGGGTGAGGTGACGGCTAATAGACCGGGCGGCGGGTAAGGCAGCGGGTGGGGCCGCGTCTAACGGGTGGGGCGGCGGTTATGACGGTGGGAAACAGGTGGGGCGACGAGTCGCTCGTGCGCGAGGCTGCTGCTGTGCGTGCGTGCGACTAACTACGGGGCCGCGGGGCCCGCTAGCGAAGGAGCCTCGGGGCCCACGAACGAAGGGCCGCGGGGCCCGCTAACGAAGGGTCGCGGGGCCCGCTAACAAACAGCCGCGACGGGTGACGGGCGACGGAAAAAAAAAAAGGAAACGGTCGCGATCGACGGGGGGAAACGGGCGATGGGCGACTGGCGACCGGGGGGGGGGTAGTCTACAGGCGACGGGGGCTAAGGTAAGTGCGCTACGGGCGGTCTAGGACGGGGCGCGACTAGGTGGGCCCATGATAGTCGGGTGATTTTGCCTAAGGGGAAAATCTCGCTAGGGTTAACCTAGCTCAATACCATGTCACAATGTAAAATTGACTAAAACAGAAAGTACAAACAAGATATACGCAAAACCTAGCCCTAGTGCAAGTAGAAAATAACATAAGGAAGAACACTTAGACTAGAACTACACAATCTAAAGAATTATAGCTTGACAAGCAGCACCTCCAGCTCCAGCGCCTCCAGCAACTCCAGAACCTCCAGCTCCAGCGCCTCCAGCAGCAGCACCTTCAGCTCTAGCGCCTCCAGCAGCTCCAAAACCTCCAGCTCCAGCGCCACCAGTAGCAGCACCCCCAGAAACGGCACCTCCAGCCCCAGGGTCCCCAACTCCAGGGTCGACAGTACCAGCTCCAGGGCCTCCAGCAGCAGCACCCCCAGAACCGGCATCTCCAGCTCCAGGGTCTCCAATGCCAGGGTCGACAGCACAAGCTCCAGGGCCTCCAGCCCCGGTACCTCCAACAGCAGCACCCCCAGAGCCGACACCTCCAACTCCAGGAGCAGAACCAGTCCTGGCAGCTCCAGTACCTCCAGTACGAGTACCTCCAGGACCAGAGACACCAGCACTCCCAGCGCCTCCACGACAAGCAGCTCCAGCAACACGACTCCTCATGCAGGTACGCGATGCAAGCCACTCTCGTGCCTGCTGTGGTGAGACAGGCCCGCGTCGTGAAACGAGATCCAGAGGAACGCCAGCAGACTCAGTACCCCTAGACTCCGCAGCCGCAGGCTCAGCACCCCCAGGCTCCGCACTCCCCATCACCTCACGTGCAGGCTCAGCACCCCCAGACGCAGCACCCCCAGCAGCACCTGAGTTGCTAGTGACCTCTACAAGCTCAGCCAAGGGGGGCGGGTCTACTTGAGACACACCTGAAGGAGCAGGACCTTGAGGGGGGAGGGGGTCTACCGGAGGGGGACTTGGAGCGAGGAAAAACGGCGGGGGAGGGCGAGGGGCAGTGCGGTAGGGGAAGAGACGGTAGAAAGGAACCGACTCGTCAAAGGTGACGTCCTGAGAGGGGAAGATACGGCGCAAGGTGGGGTGGTAAAACTGCCAGCCAGGCGCGTCAAGGACAAAGCCAAGGAAGACACAGGGAATGGTGCGGGAGGAGAGCTTGTCCGCGGACGTATCGCGGACAAGGGCACGAGCACCCCAGACCCGGAAACGCGACGAATCGCCAACCTCCCCCGTCCAATGCAGTTTGGGCGAGGTCTCCGGCAAAGAGACACGGAGCCAGAGGTTGAGCTGCTGCGCGGCGTACCGGACCGCAAACGGCCACAGAAAATGGGGAGCTGCCGTATGGATCAAGGAGGTACGAGTGACCTCCATGACCAAGCCAATGCAGCGCTTGTCAAGTTACAGAAGTATAAGTGTTCACTAAGGAAAGTGAAAACAAGCAAGATATAGCAAGCATAACCCTAACCCTAGGAAAACATGAAGTACACCTAGACTAACACAAATAAGCTATAGCAAATATAGCTTGACACACCCCCATAGTCTAGGTGACGGTAGTCCTGTGGAAAGCAACACACAGCAAGGGTCACAGGACCAGTTCGCAAAAAAAACAACAAATCTCGGGGTGGATCTCAAGATCACCACACAGTCCAAGAACAAGCGAGGGGCCACAAGGCCAGTCCATATGCAAGGATATAGCAAATATAGAAGATGCAAGAGTACACGAAAAGCATTTCTAGAAGCATAGGGCCACAAGGCCAGTCTAGATGCATATATATATAGCAAATATAAAGAGATGCCAGAGTACAAAGCAAAGCATCTCTACACAAGCAAGTGAGGGCTTGTAGACACAAGGCCAAGCTGGGTGCAGAAATGCTGGTGGTCATAAGGCGGCAACGCCTTGGTGAAGATATCTGCAGTGTTGGCCTCAGAGACCACAAGTATCACGCGTGCCTTGCCACGCTGCTGCAACTCACGCAGAAGGAAGTAACGAAGTTGGATGTGCTTCGCCTTCCCAACCAGTCGAGGCTCCTCACACAACAGGACAGCAGACCTGTTGTCGGCGAACAAGACTGGGGGAGTGCAAGGCCGCTCACCAAGGTCGGTGAGAAGGAAAGACAGCCAGCGAAGTCCTGAGCGGCCATGGCCGCAGCGTACACCTCGGCCTCACAGCTGGAACCGGCGACAGACGACGCCCGAGTCGACCGCCACGAAACAGCACCTGCCCCGAGGCTAAAGGAGTACCCCTCCGTAGAGCGGCGCGTCTCCGCGTAACTATGACTGTAACTGGCTGCTTCCCTCCAAGGACAAGTCCCATGCCTGATGTACTCGCCACATACTTCGCCACCCTCTTGGCTGCGTACCAGTGGGAAGGTCGGTGTCTCCCAGACGCAACAAAACGCGCAAGGACGCTAAGAGGGTAAGCTAGGTCTGGGCGAGTGCAGGTCATCAGGTACATGAGACAAGCCACCAGCTCAGGGTATGGACCCCTGGACTCAAATGGCTCGTCCGAAGGTGGAGCCGTGAGCCCATGATCCACACCAAGAGGGGTGAGCTGTACCTTGGAGAACGGGAAGCGAAACCGCGTGAGGATCTGCTCGACCATATGTGACTAAGTCAGCGTAATGGTGCGAGCTGCCCTGTCCCTGGTGATCTGCAGGCCAAGGTAGTGCTGCAACTCACCAAGGTCAGTGCAAGTGTGTCTCCTCTGTAGTTCCTCCTTCATGGGGGCCAGCGCGCGTCGGTCGGGAGTGGCGAACACCAGATCGTGGACGTAGACCAGGACAAAGAACGGGGTCGAGCCACGGTGAACGAACAGTGATGGGTCAGCAGACGACGGAAAGAAGTCAAGCGCTGCAAGGGTCGAGCGAAGTGTGTCGTGCCACTCACGTGGAGCCTAACGCAGGCCGTAGACTGGTCCACGCAGCTGCCACTGGGTCCCAGGTGGGAAAGAGCCAGTGAAGCCAGGCGGGTGACGCAGCCAGATCTGCTCGTGCAGGCTCCCCTGAAGGAACGCATTGGAAAAGTCCAAGGAGTGCAACTCGTAGTCGCACTGTGCTGCAATATGCAGCAACACCCGAAGAGTACTCATCTTCGGGGTGGGAGCAAAGGTCTGGAAGAAGTCCACCCCCTCTCGCTGACTAAAGCATCTCGCCACATAGCGCGCCTTGAACACAGGTGGTGATCCAGGCGGCCGCTTCACCTTGTAGAGCCATCGGCCACTGACGACGTTCGTCCCAGGTGGTGGGACTGCGTCGACGTAAGTGCCTGTGGACCTATAAGATGACATCTCTGCCTCCTCAGCTGCCATCCGGTACGAAGCCCAGGGTCCCGAGACCACCTCTGCGTGAGTGCGCGGTATCGGGATGTCAAGGGCGCCAGGATCTCCTTCAGGGGCAAGTAGCATGGCGCAGAGACGAGGAACAGCGGCCGCAAGGAAACCAAGCTCAAACTGCCTGTCCTCGAGGACCTCCAGGGGAAAGAGAGGAGCACCCCCAGAGAACGGAGAACGAGCAGGGCCACTCACCACGTGAGCGGCGTAATCAAGGCGGTGGGAAGAGGCAAAGCCAGCGACAATGGTAACAAGAGCTGAGACAGACGACAGGGGTGCAGTCGGGTGAGTGACCAACGCGAACAAAATATGGGAGACGACAGGACGGGAGGCACGAAGGTAGTCATACAACGGGTCGTGAAGCACAGTGAGGAACAACTCAGGGGGCCGTGGAAGGAGAGGTGGAGGTGGAACACGAGAGCGAAGAACAAGGTGGAACGGACCATCTGCACGGTAACGGGACCGACGACGCTCTGGGGACACAACACGACTGAGGGGAGAACGACGAGTCCACTGGGACGAAGAAAGGGACTCAATAGGGGGAACAAGAGGGGACGGTAGGGGACCACGAACAAAGCGTGCAGGTGCTGGGTCGGGGAGGTCGCGTAGTCGCAGTCGCTGTTGCTCCGCCTCCTCTGGCGTCTCCTGCGACGGTACCGGCCCCTGCTGCTACCCCTATGGCTCCGCCTCTGCCCTCTCCTGCTGCAACTGCAGCTGCACCCGCTGCTGCAACTGGGACTCCTGCACAACCCTCTCCTGCTGCGGCCGTGACTCCTCCTCTACTCTCTCTTGCTGGGTCTGCAACTGTACCTACTGCTGCGGGTGGGACTCCTGCGCTACCCTCTCCTGCTGCGGCCGTGACTGCTCCGCTACTCTCTCCTGTTGGGTCTGTAGCTGTACCTGCTGCTGCGGTTGGGACTCCTACTCTACGCTCTCCCGGTGCGGCCGGGACTGCTCCTCTACTCTCTCCTGGTGTGTCTATAACTGCACCTGCTGCTACGTGCGAGACTCCTACTCTACCCTCTCCTGGTGTGGCCGTGACTTCTCCTCGACCCTCTCCTGCTGCAGCTGTGACTCCTCCTTTACTCTCTCCTGCTAGTGCTACTACTGCTGCATCAGTTGCTGTGTCCTCTCAAACTGCTCACGCTCCTCCCACTCCAACCGAAGGAGACGCTGCTCACGGGTCAGGAAACGTACACTGCGTGGTGTAGGCACCACAGTGCCAGTGCCTCCAGCTCCAGCACCCCCAGAACCAGCACCTCCACCACCGACACCCCTGGGACTTCCAGTACCTCCCGCAAAAACACCCTCAGGCTCCACTCCCACAACCCCTGCACCCCCAGGGCCGACACCACCAGCCCCTGCAGCCCCAGTACCCTCACCCTTCGCAACTGCACCTCCCGCACCCCCAGACCCGACAGGGACTGGACGCTGCGGGGGGGACGACTGCGGAGTGACGTGTGACACACCTGACGGGGCAGGACGCGAAGAGGGGGGGGGCTACCGGGGCGACTGGGAGAGGCTCAAGGGTGAGGAACAACGGGGGGGAAAAGACCTCAGTACCTCGGTGGGGGGGACTCCTGTAGTAATAGACAGACTCTTCGAACGTGACGTCCTGAGAAGCGAAGAACCCGCAGGTGACCGGGTCGTAGAACACCCAGCCGGAGGCGTCCAATGGAAAGCCAAGAAAGACGCAGGCATGAGTGCACGGAGACAACTTGTTCACGCCAGGGGCGCGAACGTGAGCCAGACAACCCCAGACACGGAAGTCAGCTGCTACACCTTGTAGACCTGACCAGAGAGAGACCGGCGTCACCCGTGGCCATGCGTCACTGGGCCACAGGTTCAGCTGGTGCACGGCGTAGCGGACCGCCTGAGGCCACAAGAATTGAGGGGCACCGGCATGGCACATGGAGGTCCGGGCAACCTCCATGACCAGGCCGATGCGACGCTCGGCTACCCTGTTCTGCTGCGGCGAGGCTAGTAGCGTGTACGACTGAATGACTCCCCGACTCTGACAGAACGTCTCCAAACGAGTGGAATGAAACTCACCACCACGGTCCGAGTGTAGGCGAAGCCCACACAGGCCCTGGGCACCACCCCACACTAGCAGCGATGGCTCGAGGACGGTAGGCACGTCGGCCTTCCGTCGCAAGGGGAAAACCGTGGTGTAGCGGGAGTAGTCGTCCACCACAATCAGGAAGTAGCGCTCCTGACGTGGTCCAAGGACCGAGGAGGGGCCCTAGACGTCCAAGTGCACGGCCTGGAAGGGAGTCGTGGTGGGGTGGAACGAGGAGGAGTGAGGGGCAGCGCGTTGCCGACCCTTGACGCAAGGAGTGCACAGCGGCGCATGCGAGCAAGGAAGCGGGGCAAGCGAGTCTAGGAGACCTGAGACCAGACGGTAACGTGCCATCCTACTAAGATGTGGGAACGACGGGTGACCTAGACGGTGGTGCCAGAGGACAGACGGGTGGGTGAGGGAGCGACAGTCGCACAACACAGCAGCTACCTGACCTGACCTGACCTGGCCTGACCTAGTGCGGTGGGACCCAGTGTGTAGTGAGTGCAGACCAGAGCCCAGCTCTCTGTGAAAAGTGGCCACAGGGGCCCCAGTGGTACCGACTGTGCAGGAGGCATCACGCTTGTCCAGTGGGAAAGTAGTGACTACACCTAGGTCGTGGAGGTGACTGACACCCACCAGGTTCCCTCGTAGAGAACGAGGGGGTGTAGTAACGTGTAAGAAAACCCGAGGGAGCCGCCGGACACGGGAGAGTGGTGGTGCTACGAGCAACTACACGTCCCACAGAGGGGTCAGCTAAGGCGACAGTGACTAGAGTGCGCAGTGGTGTGAGATCAGTACAGTCGCGAAAGAAACAGCTCGACGCTCTAGAGTCTAGGGTGAAGGAAAGCTGTGCAGTCTGTGGGGTCGCACCCAAACCAGCTACAAAGGATAGTGCTAGACTAGTGGTAGCTGCAGCTCCTACACCAAAGACCCTCAAAGGCGCCTGGACTGGAAGCAACACACGCACCAAGAATGGAAACACAGGTCTCTACTCGTGCAGCCGGGAACGGTCCTAGACCAGGTAGGTGAGACTCAACTAGTGCAGCAGTGCGCTAGCGAAGTCGCGAGGGCCAGTGCGGTGTAATAGCGTGAGGACCAAAACGCTCACGGTGAAGGTCATCGAGTCGCCGGTAGCAGCTGGATGCAGAGTGATCAGGACTTTAGCAGGTAGTGCCAGCACCAGGGTCTGTCAGGGCCCGGTACCCGTAGGGGCCGACGTCTTGCCCACTGCTAGCTGAGCCACTGCTGAGGGCTCCACATTTTGGACCCGCAGGTCCCCACTGCCGGGAGTGCTGCGGCTGGCCCTGCTGCTGTAGGACTCAAGTACAAGCCATGTGAGTAGCTAGAAACGGGGGTGGTGTCGGCATGTGGGCCTAAACTGCTGTTGGTGGTAGGCTATCCTGCTGCTGGTTCCGCTGGGGGTAGCCTAAGCTACTGCTGGTGCACTAGCGGTAGTCTAAGTTGCTGCTCGAGCGCTGGGGCAGCCTAAACTGCTGCTACTGGTGCTGCTGGTACAGGTGGGGCACCGGGTGCGGTTCTATGCGGTTACGTGCAGTTCAGTGCGGTTCTGCGGGGTGGAGAGTAACGGGAGGGGCGGCTAATTCCGGGTGAGGTGATTGGAACTGGTGGGGCAGCAGCTCTGACTGGTACAGGTGGGGCAGCGGGTGCAGTTCTGTGCGGTTATGTGCAGTTCAATGCGGTTCTACGGGGTGGAGAGTACCGGGTGGGGCGGCTGATTCCGGGTGAGGTGACTGGAACGGGTGGGGCAGCAGCTCTGGCTGGAACGGATGGGGCAACAGGTGCGGTTCTATGCGGTTCTGTGCAGTGGGGAGTACCGGGTGGGGCGGTGTAAGTTGCTGGCTTTGCTAGGGGGTAGTTCAAGTTGCTGCTGGTGTGACTGGCGGCAGTCTAAAGTGCTGGTGGTGCTCCTGGCGGTAGACTAGGCTGCTGGCGACGGGTGGGGAAGGTAAGGCGGCGGTTTTGTGCGGTTCTGTACGGTTCTGTGCGGTTCTGCGTGATTCTGCATGGTTCCGTGCGGTTCTGTGCGGTTTTGCACGGTTTTGTGCGGTTTTGTGCAGGGGAGGGTACTGGGTGAGGTGACTGGAACGGGTGAGGTTGCAGATATGGCTGGGGCGGCGGGCTACAGGTGAGGCAGTGGGAACGGGTGAGGGCGGCAGAACTGGTAGGGGCGGCCTGTTAAAGGTGGGGCGGCAGAGCTGGGAAGGGGCGGCTATTCTGGCTATGGCGGCTTGCTAAGGCAGTGCGGACGGGTGGGACGTCGAGCTACGGGGAAGGCTGTAAGGCGGGTTGCAGGTGGCGCAGCGCGCAGGCCACACGGGCTGCTGTGCGAGCGGACGGGCGAGCAGTTGCGCGTGCTGCTGTGTGTGCCGTCGCACGCGGCTGCGCGCGCGACCGTTCGTACGGGTGCGTGCGACTACGCGAGCGGATGTATGGGCAGCGCGACAGGGGGGAAAGGTAGGGCGCGACGGGGCAAAACGGGCAGGTCGCGACGAGGGGGGGGGGAGAGTAACGACGCGACGGATCTGACGGGTGAGGCGACGGGAAAACGGGTGGCGTGCGGGGTACGGGGCACTACGAGACACGGATTGATGGGGCGCTACAGGCTAAGGCGCTTCGGGCTAGGGCGCTTCGGGCTAGGGCACGTTACGGGGCGGTGGGCCCATGGGATCTTTCTATCGCTCTATACCATGTCGAGTTACAGAAGTACAAGTGTTTACTAAGGAAAGTGAAAACAAGCAAGATATAGCAAGCATAACCCTAACCCTAGGAAAATATGAAGTACACCTAGACTAACACAAATAAGCTATAACAAATATAGCTTGACAGCGCTCAGCAACCCCATTTCGCTGCGGTGAGCCTGGGAGCGTGAACAACTGCTCGATGCCCTCCCCCTGACAGAAGGCCCGCAAGAGGTCGGAGGTGAACTCACCATCTCTGTCAGAGTGCAGACGCAGGACAGGCAGGTCTTGGCAGAACCTGCGGCGGAGCTGGAGACTAACTGCTCGGATCCAAGGGATCAGGACAACAGGGACCTCACCCTTGGTGCGCAAGGGGAAGACCGTGGCGTAACGTGAGTAGTCGTCGACAACCAGTAGAAAGTCCCGCTCACCGCCCTGACCACGAACGCGGGCTGGGCCCCACACGTCCAGGTGGACGGTATGCAGAGGAGCTTCTGTCGGGGGAAACGAGGAGGAGTGAGGAGCGGCGCGCTGCCGCCCCTCGATGCAAGGAAGGCAGGGTGGCGCAGGCAAGGCAGGAAGGGGAGGGAGAGGCCTGGGAAGACCAGACACAAGGAGGCAACGGTGCATGGCACGGAGACGTGGCATGGAGGAGTAACCCAGGCGGTGGTGCCAGAGAAGATTCTTGTGCGACAGGGAGCGACACGAACAAGGGAAGGCTACCTGACCTGACGCAGACACCTGACCAGTAGCAGCTACCCGAGGGAACGCAGTAGTCGGTGTGTAAAGACTTGACCCTGGCCGACGGGTGAACGTGGCCAGGTGACGGCCAGTCTGGGAGCACGTACAGATCGCCACACGCTGTCCTCGAGGGATAAAGGTATCAACCCATGCATCCTGGAGGACTGCGTTGCTCACCAGGTTCATAGAGAACGAGGGGAGGTGAAGACCCGACAGTGAGCCTGACGGAACCGCTGGGCACGGAAGCACAGTAGAGGACCGTGCAAGAACTGTGCCCCCTGAGGGGTCAGCCAGAGACACTGCAATAGGTGCAGGGAGTGGCGTGAGTGCGGTATTGTCGTGAAAGAAACAGCGGGAAGCAGCTGAATCAAGCGTGAAGGTGTGCAAGGCCTCAGCAGGCATAGTAACTAAGAGAGCAGACTCGCTAGCACAAGGCAGCAGCCTCACTAGCACCTAGAGCGGCAACCTCTATACCAGGATCGTACTGCACACACAGGTAACAGTCACCCTCAGCACCACCAGGCAAAGCATACATATCAGTAAGGATGGCGTCATAGTCCAAAACAAAGACATCAACGCCCGACTTAAGCAGCTCAAGCCAGAGGGGGATCTCAGCCTCGTCGCCAAACTCCGCGTGCTAGACGTCACTCAAAAAGGCGAAACAACGGGACTCTGCGTAACCAGGTGTCCCACAGATCTGACCAACTCGACGACCTGTGCAAATGACGTACGGGCAGCGACCAGGACTCGGAGACGTCCCACGATGGTAAAACCACTCACGAAGTTGTTGTGACGTAAGGGTCGGAAGCCACCGTAGCTGCATCTAGCCACCGCCAGAAACTCCGCACCAAACAACGTCACTGTGACTGCTACTACGGCCGCCACCACTCCCACTCTTGCCACCACTGCCGTCACCATTCGCACCACTGCTACAGAGTGAAGTCATGGCGGGCAAGCTAGGATGAGCGCGACCTCTAGGGTAGTACGGAGTGAAGGCAGTAGCACGAGGAGTAGCAGCAGCAGTAAGAGCAGCAGAGCGGCTCGGTGAAGCTAGGCTGCATCACCTCCAGCACTCCTAGCAGCACCTCCACCAGCAGCAGCAGTAGCACGAGCAGCAGGGTGGATCGGGTCGGGTAGGGCGGCTCGGCTCGGCCTGGGCGGTGCGGGCAGCAGGGCGCGCGCTGTGCAGGGCAGCAGGGCACGACGCGCGTGCTGCAGCAGGGCGCGACGCGCAGGGCAGCAGGGCGCGACGCACGGGCTGCAGCAGAGCGCGACGCGCGGGGCAGCAGCGCGCGACTCGCGGGCTGCCGTAGGGCGCGACGCGCGGGGCAGCAGCGCGCGACGGGCGGGCTACCATAGGGCGCGACGCGCGGGGCAGCAGAGCACGACGCACGGGGTAGCAGAGCGCGACGCGCGGGGCAGCAGAGCACGACGCACGGGGCAGCAGAGCGCGACGTGCGGGCTGCCGTAGAGCGCGACGCGCGGGGCAGCAGAGCGCGACGCGCAGGCTGCCGTAGGGCGCAACGCGCAGGGCAGCAGGGCGCGACGTGCAGCTGCAGCAGGGCGTGGGCTGCAGCAGGACGCAGGGCAGGGCGCTGGCGCAGGGCAGGGCGCTGGCGCAAGGCAGGGCAGGGCGCTGGCGTAGGGCAGGGCAGGGCAGGGCGCAGGCGCAGGGCAGGGCGCTGGTGCAGGGCAGGGCAGGGCGCTGGCGCAGGGCAGGGCGCTGGCGCAGGGCAGGGCAGGGCGCTGGCGCAGGGCAGGGCAGGGCGCTGGCGCAGGGCAGGGCAGGGCGCTGGCACAGGGCAGGGCGCTGGCGCAGGGCACGGCAGGGCGCTGGCGCAGGGCACGGCAGGGCGCTGGCGCAGGGCAGGGCGCTGGCGCAGGGCAGGGCGCCAGTGCGCGCAGGGCAGGGCAGGGCAGGGCGCGCGCTGACAGCGCAACGCAGGGCAGGGCGTGGGGTAACACGGTAACCGTAGTCGATCACTAGGTAATGGTGGGCCCGAAAAAAAAAACGGTCCTACGGACCTACTGCTCTGAAACCATGTCAGAATCAACCAGCACATATATGGTTTGACAATAGGCCCTGCTGATGCACTAAAACCTACCGCATCAGAGGGCCTGGTCTGGTCTCCATTCTATCAACAGTATTGCATCAAATTGGATAGAAACATGGCAATGCACTATTGAATACAGGCGGTCATTATCTATCAAGATCCTCCAACCCCTCCCCTGAATCCACAAGTGCGTCAACTTCCTCTCCACCACCCGGTGCTTGAGGTGCATCCATGCCCTCTTCAAAGTGCACTGCTGCAGAGTCCAGGGCACCTTCCTCCAGTAGCTGTGAGCGCATGGCATGGCGCCGTCGGTGCTGGTGGCGCCAGAGAAGCAAGAGTGGCACCATGAGGCCGAGGAATACCAGTGCCCCAGCCCCGCCTATGGCCCCTGCCACCACACCCGTGCGACTGGAACGAGAAGGAGCAGATTCAGGGGCGGCTTGCGACCCTGTGGTCTTCTGCTGTGCTTGAAGCTCTGCACCCATGTCAGTTTTGGATTATGTTGGACGGGAGAGAGCAAAAGCGGGGTGGGGGGGGGTAGCGGGTGGTTTGCAAGAGAGCACGACTAACAGCGGGGTAGCGACACCGAGAGGCAGAGAGTGGGAGAGAGTGAGAGGAGGTACACTCCGCGAATAACAACTGCGAGATCAAGGGGGGAATAAGGGGAGAGGGAACTATCTGAGACAAGTTAACCTGAGACGGCTTTTACCCTGGACGCGGCTTACCGGAGACGACGTTTTCACGGGGGACGTTGGCGCGCACGACTTCAATGACCTCGATGCTGCTGATGAGGGGGCTGAGCCTGCTGCCGTTGCACGCCACCAGCCGCACCTCCAGCGTGGGCGCCGACCCAATGGCGGGCCGGCTGAAGCCGACGACGACAGGCAGCGTGACGAGGCGGTTGTGCTGCCCGTGGGCCTCACGCAGGATGTCAAAGCTGCTCACACTCACGCCGTTCACGTGGATGTCAAACACACGCTCGCCCACGCGCGACCCCGGCTGCACCGCCGCGAAATGCAGCAGCACCACCCAGC
Organism: Closterium sp. NIES-65; assembly: GCA_948144175.1. Lineage (NCBI taxonomy): Eukaryota > Viridiplantae > Streptophyta > Zygnematophyceae > Desmidiales > Closteriaceae > Closterium > Closterium sp. NIES-65. The sequence continues at coordinate 2,090,376 of CANXME010002307.1, read as the reverse complement.
GGTTGAGGCGCGCCGGCACGCGGAATGAAAACGAGTAGTGCAGCCCGCTCGCCAGCACCGCCTCGCGCGCCGTCTGCAGCAGCGCCTGCGCCAGGAACAGCGGCGCCTCGCCCGCCCCGCTGACAGGCAAGGCAGTGTGAAGAGACTTTGGGGGCGCCACTGCAAATCGGGTTGCAACCCCCATGGGTTGGTCCAGGCCATTGGGAGCGATCTGTGAGAGGTCACTCACCCAGCGCCTGCCCACAGCATCCATGAGGCCGCGCCCGTCTGGTGCCATCGCGAGCATGGAAGCCGCGAGCGACTGTTTGAAGAGGTCAAACCCCCTCGCCGTGCCATTGCTCACACCACCCCACACGTCCCCACTCACTCTCCCCTTCGTCGTCGAAGGCGACAAGGCCGTCCCCACGCCCTCAGTCAATGATTGGCTAGGTGGTTCAGTGTTGCCTGAGTCGTTGGCGGCGGCGCGGCCACAGTCGATGCGGGCGCGCACGGCGAGGAAGGCGTTGGGGGGGACGACGGAGGGGAGGAGGTAGAAGGCAGCGGGCACAGGGAGGAGCTCGATGGAGTTGACGAGGGCGTGGCCCCACACGGGCAGGAAGCAGAGCGTGAGAGAGGCATCAGCGCTGTCGATGATGTACTCGGGCTCGTACACCGCCCCCACGTGCCCAGCCATGCTCACCGTCTCCATCTGCACGCCCTCCACCAGCACCGCAAACCGCGGCCACCGGCCCTTGTGTTTGTCCTTGGGAGTCCTGTTTGCGGGGTCGATGTCGCGAGAGCTGTGCACAGCCCCCCCTTGGCCCACGCGGTCGTCGTCCTGGGGCGAAGCAGAAATGGCACTGCCATGCCCATCAACCGCAACAGCATGCGGGGTGGAAGCACCAGGGCGAGCACTGGGATCGGTGGTGGGTTGGCGGGGCGCATAGGAATCCGTGGAGCGGTGACTGACGGCGTCTGGAGCATTGGAGGCGGAGAGGGAGGAGGTGGTGACGCCCTCGTCGCTGTGCATCTCCAGCGGAGGGCTCAAGTCCCGCTGCGCGCTCGGCAGCGTGTCGCTGTGGTAGGCGAAGGCGAGGCGCACGATGAAGCGGCCAGGGGAGAGCGGGATGTCATAGCAGCTGACGTCGTTGGCGCGGAAGACGCGCTGCGAGCGCAGCTCCGGAGTGAGGGCGAGCGGCATGGACGCCAGCACGGACGCCGGCTGGCCGCCCACGAAGAAAGCGTCCGCCTCCCACACCCGCCCGTCCCTCCCCACCACCCGCTCGCTGCTGCCACAGTTTATCCGCACCGCAGATGCTGAGCGAGGGGAACGGGGGGGGGAGGAAGGAAGGGGTGGTGGCGTGGAGGGGGGAAGGGGGGGAAGCGAAGAACACCAGATAAGCATGCGAACGAACATGGGGGAGCTGTGAAGGGCAGCAACGAATGCGCGGACAGGTCCACGCTTACCAGAGGGTGCAACGGGTACTGCTGAAACTGCGACTAGGCGATGTAGCAAGGCTAGAAGGAAAGCGGCGAGCGACAGGCGTGGCATGACGCCACGCCATCTCTCCATCCATCCGCTGCCACCCGCCCCGCGCCACGACTGCTGATGCTGCCTTACTCGCATCGAATTTAATTTGAGTATGACCGGGCCATGGCGCAATTCCGCCGTGCTGTGGCATGGCCGTGTGGCCATGTGGGCCTTCACACGTGCACACAGCCGACACGACGAGCAGGGGAGCGAGTGGTCGCGCGGACAGTGAGAGGGTGCCTGCATCCACGTGAAAACGACGACAGCGAGGCGCACTGAGAGTAAGGACACTAAGCAAGCACGGAAATGAGGGCGACAGAGCAAGCGGGAATGAGACAGTCACGATGTCGGTTGACTGCGCCACGATCCAATCATACACCCCGCGTCGCATCTTCATCGCGCTAGATTCCTATGCGCCCATCCCCGTATCCGCCTTTACCTCTCGCGACGTCTCGCATTGAACCGCACTCGCCAAGTTTGGTGGAACTGTTCGCGCCGTTAGTTGCGCCACTGGCAGCCTGAGAGGCACGAGGACGGGATTTTGAACGGGGGAAGCGAGGATGGGGATACCAAAACGAGGAGGCGGATTGCAAAACTGTATTCGGTATAGCCGAAGGTCACCGGAAAGGGAGAGAGCCCGGGATAGATACAAAAGTAGACAATCCTGTATCGCTGCGAGCTGCTCGCGAAGCCAATACTGATGACTGACACGCGACTCTTTGGGGCTCCCTGTTGGCTGCATTGCGTTGTCTCTACTGCGTGCAAATAGCAGGAGGTGGTTGTTTCTAAAAAGTTGCCGACAGTGTAGAACAAGAAAGGAGTAGAGTAAAAAGTAGCGGCTACCGAGCATTTTATGTGCGAAGAAGAGTCTGGAGTGCAAGGGGGAGCTAAAGGCGTTTGAAAAAAAAGGTAGAGGTCAGCGCACCTGCTGCAACGTGCAGATAAGTCGAAGTCAATACGGAGCTCATTCATGGTTACGCCTGCCGCAAACACTGCTCGTCACTACAAAAATTGGAGGTTAAGAGATTATTAGGGTTTGGAGTGAGAGCGCGAGGCGAGGGGCAAGTATGATTGTCGTGGGAAGTGAAACAAACCGCGCAGCAGTAGGTGCTGTAGGGATGTTTGATAGGCATAGGTGAAAGGTGAACTCTCTACCCTCCCAAATCCGCAAGGGCAATCCTCTTCGAGGTGTTTTACCCGCCATAGCCTGAAAAGAATGGCGGTTCTTGAATAACCTGGAAAATCCGACACTGAAACAATATATTTCGACCGGTCATATCCAGGTCGCGTTTTCGTACGCGGCTGCATCTGTGTTCTCTGCTATGGCCACTACAAATTCACAGCCCGATATTCTACATTTCTCTGTAGACCGGATTCTCTTCCGTGCAACGTGTTCGTGCTTGAAAGGTTGTGGTTCCATTCTGTAGGATACCCATGCCAATGTGTGCTTCAAAACCCGTCCTACCCTGAGAGTGCACGAGAAGCCTGGAGGGCCCACACCAACCTCTCGTCTGAATTTCCCGCCCTCCGAAATCGGGGTTTTGGTTAGGTGAAGTGAGGGGGAAACTTGTTTATCGTTTTCCGCTGGAAAGAACCTGGCATCTGTGTACACCTAAGTTTATTGGCCACCCAAGTTAACTGTAATGGGAAAACGTGCAGACTGCACATGTGTACACGAGAAAAAAAAAAACACGAGACGAGAGCGGGCAATAAGCTATCCTAATAACGATAATCGTATTGTTGTGTTGTGGTTCATGGTGATGTTGCGGGCAGATCGTGGAAGAGAGGATTGCCCTGGAACTGTTCGCCTGAACAGGTTCGTCCTCGATGACATGACTGGGAACATGCATTCTCGATAGTGGCTACCGAACTTCTGCAACGTTTCCATCTCCTAATTCCAGTTTTGCAAGGAACGACTATGCATTGACCTACCAAGATTGACATCAAAACAACGAGCAAGGATTGCATTGAAGGTGCAAAGAAATAGCATGAGCTAGCAGTACAAAGCAAAAACAAATACGTATGCACGAAAACGAGCTAGGATATGCAATGCGACAACAACCGCGGACGCGCAGCCACAGTCGTGCATACACTGCCGCAGCCGCACACACACACACACACACACACACACACACACACACACACACACACACACACACACACACACACACACACACACACACACACACACACACACACACACACACACACACACACACACACACACACACACACACACACACACACACACACACACACCCGCAGCTGCACAGCATCCGCGCATGCAGCAGCAGTCGTGCGCAGCTGTGCATCGCCGCCACAACGCGCGCATAGCCACCGCAGCGTGCGCACACGCTGCCGCCGCAACATCGCTACAGCAGCAAGCACATCGCACTAAAAACTGTGGCTTCCAGCAATTAGCTGGAAGCCTTCCCGGTGACTCCTGATTTCGGGGGTCTTGTCAGTCTGATTTCAATACCGGGGGGTAATTGCAGGGCAACAGAACCACCCTGCAGTCAGCATGCGCATTGCCGAAACCAACCTGCGAGGCGACTGCAGGGTGTAAGTTGCGCATCGCATGTCAATTGGAGCGACTAGTTCGAGTTTGTTACCATCGGAGCCGAAAACGAGACCATCGCACATGCGAGGTTTGAGCAGTTGCGTTGTTACCACGCATAACATTTCGGATTGCCCTGTATTTATTGAAAAGATATAAATCAAGCAGTATTCTAATTACATGAAAATATAGGCTATTAATTCAGATAAATACACTACCGGATAAAACCAAAAATAAAACACGGTAGATTGCGCATATTCGTGTAAAACATTACAGCACTCAGTTCAGCCACTGTATGGAGCGTTTTGTTGGCAATTTAATATATTAAAGCTGACAGTACATGGCAAAATCATATATGCCTACTGCCACATCACTACACTAACTAGGGAACACTAGCTTAGCACTCTGTAGCTAGTTCTATTCTCAAGGACTCCACCATATGTGCTGTAACGCATCTGCTTCCTTGCTGAAACTCCTGCACAATAAATTATCAGCTGTAGACACCAAAGAAAGAGTCAGGCAGAAAACGCGACAACCACAGCTACTTACCGTGTACGAAAGGACGGTAAAGCACTTGTCGTAGTAATTATGCCATGCTCCTTAAACCTGCAAAAAACAAATCGGAATACCATTGCTCATAAGCATAGGGGCAAGAACTCCCAACATTGACGAAACTCACCTGAAATGCTGAACCACGCATATTCGCTCCAGGGGTCTTTGTGAGAACATTATAGCTTACTTATTTGTGTAGGCTATAGTGGGGTATCCCATAGGGGGTACAACCCAATGAGGGTTTCCTATTTGTACTCACCTCGTTCATAGTTCATTCATTCTCTCGTTCACTTCTTCTCATGGTATCGAGCAGGTTCCCTTGTGGGAACTTTGCTCAGGGCCCACCACTTCGAAAAAATTTTCCTGCCCTAGCGCCCTAGCGCCCACCCTAGCGCCCGCCCTAGCGCCCGCCCTAGCGCCCGCCCTAGCGCCAGCCCTAGCGCCCTAGCGCCCGGCGCCCGCCCTAGCGCCCGTGAGCCGCCCGCGGCCTGCCAGTGAGCCGCCGCACGTGAGCCGCCGCCCGTGAGCTGCCGCCCGTGAGCACCGCCCGTGAGCGCCGCCCGTTAGCCACCGCCCGTGAGCGCCGCCCGTGAGCGCCGCTCGTGAGCCGCCGCTCGTCAGCCGCCGCCCGTGCGCCGCTCGTCAGCCGCCGCCCGTGAGCGCCGCCCGTCAGCCGTCGCCCGTAAGCAGCCGCCCGTCAGACGCCGCCCGTGCGCCGCCGCCGTCTGCGAAGCCGCCGCCCGTGAGCCACCGCCCGTGAGCCGCCCACCCGCGCGCCGCCCGACCGTGAGCCGGCGCCGCCCGTGAGCCGCCCGCCCGTGCGCCACCAGCCCGCCCATGAGCCGCTAGCGCCGCCCGTGCGCCGCCCGTCCGCGAGCCACCCGCCCGCCCGTGAGCCGCCCGCGCCGCCCGTGCACAGCCCGCGTGCCGCCCGCGAGCAGCCTGCGAGCCGCCCCAGCCGCCCGTGCAGCCGCCCGTGAGCCGCCCCAGCTGCCCGTGAGCCGCTCGCGCGCCGCCCGTGACCCGCCCCGGCCGCCCGTGCAGTCACCCGTGCGCCGCCCGCGAGACGCCTGCGCCGCCCGAGCCGCCCGAGCCGCCCGAGCCGCCCGAGCCGCCCGCGCCGCCCGAGCCGCCCGAGCCGCCCGAGCCGCCCGAGCCGCCCAAGCCGCACGAGCCGCCCGAACCGCCCGAGCCGCCCGAGCCGCCCGATCAACCTGAGGTGCCGAGCTCCTGCTCCTGTGGGGCTGCTGCTGCTCCTGGACCGGCGCAGCCGCTGTGCTGCCGTGTTACTGTACTACTGAGCTACCCGACTCTTCCTGCCCGGTGAGACTGTCAGCTGCTATAATGGCCACCCCCAGTGTCCTGGCTTTTGATGCTGAGGGTCGCGCCATTGACTTTGCAGTCTGGGTCGAGGACCTGCAGCTGTACTTACTGTGCGATGCGATAGATGAGGTTTCTCTCTTTGACTTTGTCTCTGGCGCTGTCCCTGCCCCTCCTGCTGATGCTGACCCCACTGTTCGCTCCAAGTGGGCCACACGCGATGCTGCAACACGTCTTGCTGTGCGTCGCCACCTCCCTTCCTCCGAGCGTGCGCACTTTAGTCAGTGCAAGACCGCTCAGGCCTTGTACGACGCTGTAGTTGCGCGCTACTCCTCCCCTTCCTCCGCTACGCTAAGCCGCCTCATGCTACCGTACCTCTTCCCTGACCTCGCTGCCTTTCTCACAGTCGCTGACCTCTTTACCCACCTCCGCGCTAGTGACACTCGCTACTGCGCTGCGCTTCCTCCTGACTTCCGCGCCGCAAATCCTCCTCCCATGTACATCACTCTCTACTTTCTAGTCACCCGTCTCCCTGAGTCCCTTCGTGCCGTTAGGGACCAGTTTCTCTCTGTCTGTCCCACCACCCTCACTATCGACCTCCTTGAGAAGTCCCTGCTAGCTCTGAGAAGAGTATAGTCGCTGTAGGGGCCTCTCATGGTGACCCTCGCACCCCCATCTTTGAGGGGTGTTCTCCCTCCCCCCTGTTACCCTCTGTCGCCTCTGCTGCTGCGGCCGACCTCGTTGGTTTGGAGTCGGTCGGTGCGGCGTCTGCCCCTAGCGGTAGGCGCCGCTCTGGCAAGGGCAAGGGGGGCAAGGCAGCGGGTGGAGCTAGCGGGGGCGGTGGCGGAGTAGGCGGGGGCGGCGAGGGGAGTGGGGGTGGCGATGGAGGTGGTGGCGGGAGTGGAGGTACTAGTGGCGGCAGTGGAGGCGGTAGTGGTGGCGGAGGTGGCGGTGGGAGCGGCGGGGGCGAGGGTGGCGGTGGCGGCGGTGGCGACGGAGGCGGGGGTGGCGGTGGTGGAGGTGGTCGGAGTGGCACGTCGTAGCGGAGCAGCACTGGGGGTGGTCAGCGCCAGCGGCAGCAGCAGCAGCAGCAGCGCTCTCGCGACATCCCCGCCCCTCAGCAGCTCCGTGAGTGGTACTCGCAGCGTCAGCGTGGTGGGGCGTTCGGTCCCTGCGCCTACGTCCTTCGCACCAGCGACCGCGCGGGTGAGCAGTGTGGGGGCACCCACACCGCCCGCCGCTGCTTTGCCAGCTTGACCGACGCTTGGTGCCAGCAGTTTCCGGAGGGCTCTGAGATCCCCCGCTGGGGAGAGCTGTCTAGGGCTGGTGTAGGTATCTTTGATCTTGACTTTGATGCTATCCTTGCTGCCATGTATGCTGTGACTGTTAGTGATGAGGGTGACTGTTACCAGTGTTTCCCGCCCGACCCGGGCATTGATACTGCTGCGTCAGGTGCCAGTGAGGCTGCTGATCTAGGTGCCAGTGCGTCTGTGCTCTCAGGTACTAGTGAGTCTGCGCTCTCAGGTACTGTGTCGGCTTCGGCCTCTCACACCTTCACCCTTGACTCTGGGGCGTCTCGCTCCTCCTTTCGAGACCGCACCACTCTCACGCCACTTAGTCGGCCGGTTGCGGTGTCCCTGGCTGACCCCTCTGGGGGTCCTGTCCTTTCTCGTTTCTCCTCAGTCCTCCCGTGTCCGGCGGCTCCCTCTGGCACCCTGACTGGTCTCTACCTCCCCTCGTTCTCTACGAACCTGATGAGTGGTGCTAACCTACAGTATGCGGGTGTCCACCAGTTCACTCCTGCTCGTCAGCGGGTGACACACTGCACAGAGGCTAGCACAGGTCGCCACCTGGCTAAGTTTAAACGTCAGCCAGGGCCGAGCCTGTACACACTGACCACTGCTTCTCCTCCAGGTGCTGAGTCTGGTAGGGTCTCTTTGTCTGGTCAGGTGTTTGCTGCAGCGTCCAGGTCTGGTCCTGAGTTAGCCCCCTATTCGTGTCGCCGTCTGTCTCACGAGACCCTCCTCTGGCACCACCGCCTTGGCCACCCCTCTCTGCTTCGGCTCAGAGGCATGGCCTCCCGTCTTCTTGTGTCTGGTCTCCCCCAGTCCCTCCCTCCCCTTCCTCAGGGCCCTGGCCCTACCTGTGTCCCCTGTGTCAAGGGGCGCCAGCGTGCTGCCCCTCGCTCCTCCCAGTTTCCTGCGACAGAGGCTCCGTTGCAAACGCTTCACATGGACGTGTGGGGCCCTGCCCGCGTCCGTGGACTCGGTCACGAGCGCTACTTCCTGTTGGTGGTTGACGACTACTCGCGTTACACCACAGTCTTCCCCTTGCTCAGCAAGGGTGATGTCACTGAGGTGCTGATTGACTGGATCCGCGCAGCTCGTCTCCAGCTCAGGCAGAGCTATGGCTCAGACTTTCCTGTGTTGCGTCTGCACTGGGACAGAGGCGGAGAGTTCTCCTCTGGCCTTTTGCGTGCCTACACTCGTGCGCGAGGCATTTGCCATACCTTCACGCTTACGGACTCACCGCAGCAAAATAAGATTGCAGAGCGCCGCATTGGCATGGTCATGGACGTCGCTCATACGTCTATGATGCATGCAGCTGCCCCCCATTTTCTGTGGCCGTTTGCTGTCAGGTACGTGGCGCATCAGATCAACCTCCACCCCAGGGTCTCCAGGCCAGAGACCTCCCCAGCCCTGCTGTGGACGGGGAAGGTTGGCGATGCGTCGGCGTTCCGGGTCTGGGGATCTCGGGCGTTTGTCCGCGACTTGTCTGCGGACAAGCTGTCCCCTCGCGCTGCTCCCTACGTCTTCCTGGGGTTCCCCCCCGACGCCCCTGGGTGGCAGTTCTACCACCCCACCTCTCGTCGTGTTGTGTCCTCCCAGGACGTCACGTTCGACGAGTCGGTACCCTACTACCACCTCTTCCCCTACCGCACTCTGTCCCTCCCCCCACCCCCGCTCTTCTTGGTACCAGGTCCCCCCCCGGTAGACCAGGGTCCTGCCCCTTCAGGTGTGTCCCAGGTAGACGCGGTCGAGCCTGTCGAGGTCACTGGTGACTCTGGTGCTGCTGTGGGTGCTGAGCCTGGGGGTGCTGTGTCTGGGGGTGCTGAGCCTGGGGGTGCTGAGCCTGGGGGTGCTGAGCCTCAGGGTGCTGAGTCTGGAGGTGCTGAGCCTGAGGGTGCTGAGCCTGGGGGTGCTACGCCTGGAGGTGCTTTGCCAGGGGGTGCTGAGCCTGGAGTTTCTTCGCCTGGAGGTTCTCCGGGTGCTTCGTCTCACCAAGAGCCACTCTCCTCACAGGAGCTGCGTGAGTGGTTTTCTCGGCACTGGAGGCGTGCTGCTGGTGCTGGAGGTTCTTCTGCTGCTGAGGGTGCTGCTGCCGCGGGTCCCGGAGGTGCTCGTACTGGGAGTACTGGAGCTGCTGGGCCTGCGGGTTCGCCTGGAGCTGGTGCTGCTAAGGGTGTTGGCGCTGAGACTACCACTGGTGGTTCGACTGGCGGTGCTCCTGGTGCTGCTGGAGTTTCTGGGGCTACTGGAGGTGCTGCTGGGGGTTCTGGAGCTACTGGAGGTGCTGCTGGAGGTGCTGCTGGAGCGGGTACTCCTGCTTGGGGTACTGGTGCTGTCCGTGCTGTTTCTGGCGTCGCCACGCGGCCCCGACCGTACTTCATACCGCTCCTGCAGCAGGTTCTTGGTCTTACACCTTCTCCTGGTCCTCCTCCTCCTCCCTTAGAGGGTCCAAAGCTTGTCCAGTCACTGCTACAGCCTGCCTCCTCTTTGCCTGCTCCTTCTTCCTACGTTGGTCCAACTGGAGGTCTTACTGAGCGTCGTGAGCCTGCGTCTCGTCCTGCGTCGCCTGTTCGTACTGCGCGCACTAGTGGTCGCGGTTCCCGTCAGCGTCCGCCTCCTGTCCCTTGCACGCACCGGATGTCTCTGCGTCCGTCCACTGCTCCTTTGCGTGCCCCTTTGCCTTCTCCTCCTGCTTCCTCTCTTCCTGCTCTTGCCGACCCGGAGTCGGACTCTCTTCGTGCTGCCAGTCCTACTGTCACGCGTCTCCTTGCTACTGCTGTCACTGACCCTTCTTTCGAGTCTTCTGCTGCGTCTGCCCTTGTCACTGAGCTCGTCGACTTTGCTGCGCGCTGTCGTCTAGACTACGGTGCTGGTCTTGTCGCTGAGTCTGAGTCTACCTGTCCTCCGTCCGTCGGGGGTGAGTGTGCCCTTGGCACGGACGTCCTTGAGGACAAGCAGGAGGAGTTCCAGTGTCTGGCCGCCGCTTCACCTCATCTCGCGTCTGTACTGCTAGCCCCTGAGGGAGACCCGGATGCACTAGACATCCCGACTCCACGCTCCTACGCGGAGGCGATAGAGGGTCCCTACTCCTCTCAGTGGCAGGCAGCTATGGATGCAGAGATGGCTTCTTGGAAGTCCACAGGCACCTACGTTGACGATGTTCCCCCTCCTGGGGCGAACATCGTCAGTGGCATGTGGATTTTCAGGGTGAAGCGGCCGCCGGGTTCTCCGCCTGTCTTCAAGGTGCGGTACGTGGCTCGTGGTTTCAGTCAGCGGCAGGGAGTTGACTACTTTCAGACCTTCTCCCTCACCCCGAAGATGACCACTCTTCGGGTACTGCTGCACTCTCTCGACTTCAGCACTGCTTTCTTGCAGGGCAGCCTGCACGAGGAGATCTGGCTTCATCGCCCACCTGGCTTCACTGGGTCTTTCCCTCCTGGTACCCAGTGGAGTCTCCGGCGTCCAGTCTACGGTCTCCGCCAGGCGCCGCGTGAGTGGCACGACACACTGAGGACTACGCTGGCGGCACTTGGGTTTGCTCCCTCCACTGCAGACCCGTCGCTGTTTCTGCGCACCGACACCTCTCTGCCGCCGTTCTACATCCTCGTGTACGTCGACGACTTGGTCTTTGCCACAGCTGACACTGCTGGACTTGCCTACGTGAAGTCCGAGCTGCAGAAGAGACACACGTGCACTGACCTGGGTGAACTGCGCAGCTACCTTGGCTTGCAGATCACCCGGGACAGAGCACGCTGCACCATTACCCTGACTCAGTCACACATGGTGCAGCAGGTCCTTCAACGCTTCGGCTTCACGTACTCCTCGCCTCAGGCCACTCCTCTGCCTACTCGCCACTCGCTCTCAGCTCTGCCTTCGGATGAGTCCGTAGAGTCGAGTGGCCTGTATCCAGAGCTTGTTGGCTGCCTCATGTACCTGATGACCTGCACACGACCTGACCTTGCATACCCTCTGAGCATTCTTGCACGCTATGTTGCTCCTGGGAGACACCGACCAGAGCACATGGCTGCAGCGAAGAGGGTGTTGCGCTACCTGTGCAGCACGTCGGGCATGGGGCTAGTGCTTGGAGGGCAGAGTCCAGTGGTCCTCACTGGGCACGCGGACGCTTCTTGGGCTGACGACCAGGCTACGCAGCGGTTGTCACACGGTTACACCTTTAGTCTTGGTTCCGGCTCTGTTTCGTGGCGGGCTACCCGCTCGTCTTCTGCTCTCGGCTCCAGTTGTGAGGATGAGATCTACGCCGGGGCCATGGCTGCACAGGAGTTACGCTGGCTCACCTACGTGCTGACCGACCTTGGAGAGCCGCCTCGTTCTCCTCCAGTCCTGTACGTAGACAACAAGGCCATGCTGGCCTTGTGTCGAGAGCAGCGACTGGAGCACAGGACAAAGCACATTGCTCTCCGCTACTTTCTTGCTTGTGAGCTACAGCAGCGTGGACAGTTGCGGCTTGCGTACGTGGCCTCTGAGGCCAACACTGCTGATGTCTTCACCAAGGCACTTGCGCCTTGTGATCATCAGCGCTGCTGCACGCAGCTGGGCCTTGTGCCTTCCTTGCCTCACTTGCTCACTTCTTGACCTTGCTTGTACTTTTACCTATTTATACTCTTGCTGTGCTTTGCTTGACTGGTCTTGTGACCCCTTGTTCTCCCCCACTTTGCCTATGGGGGTGTGTCAGAACATTATAGCTTACTTATTTGTGTAGGCTATAATGGGGTATCCCATAGGGGGTACAACCCAATTAGGGTTTCCTATTTGTACTCACCTCGTTCATAGTTCATTCATTCTCTCGTTCACTTCTTCTCAGTCTTCACCGTCTTCGCCCAAGCTTCACTGATTTCGCCCAGGCAAAGCCACACTTCGCGACTCGACAGCACCTCGCAAATAGCACCACTCAGCTTCATGATAAAATACTTCACGATCTGCAAGTGCGAGTAGCTGACAGTATATGACGTGGCATGGACATAGACAGGGTCAGTGAAAGAACCAAGTAATGGTGAAGCATAGCTATTATTGAAGGACATGTTAAAGCTTATAGAAAATGTTGAAGTTTGACATAGCAAAACAGAAAAAAACACCGACGAAGAGCACCGGTAAGGACGAACACAAAAATCCCTCACCGACATTCACGGGGGCGTCATGCTCAACACCAGGTTGCGGTTGTTCGTCATGAAGGGGGGTGTGGGAACCATTGTGCACCAAGTCATTGTTAAAAAAAGTCAACACAAAAATGAAACATTTGTTCAAAATGAGACTGATATTGCTGGCTCTGTTCGTAATCAGCTCAGTTCGTAATCAGCTCAGTTCAGTTAAGATGTGAGGTGAGGACCTTGACAGTTAGGAAACTGGTTCCCCGTAAAAACTCAAGTCAAACAATATGCTGCCCAGAAAAAAACATCTCAGCAACTGCGGACTAGTCACGAATAGCCAGGTACTTGTAGATGTTGCTTTTGTTGACCTTGGGCAGAAAAAGTCACGCGACAAGGCAGCATTTGCAGGTGAGAAGGGAATGTTCGGAAGAATCTGGCTGCGAACCAGATACCTCGAGCGAAGACATGCTGGGTGCTGAAGTACAGAGGTAGGCTGTACGAGGAGCAGATTTCTGGCAAAATGCACACCTCCAACCCATCGGCGCGATCTGGGATTGAAGCGAGTGTTGTTGAGTTACTAAGTAAGAGTAAGCTTAGGTTTTAGGTAGGGCCTAGGCTTAGTAGCCTAGGCCTAAGGGAAGTCGAGAAGGTTGTGCCAAGGTGGGAGTCGAGAATGGGAAAAGTGGTGTTCACTATAGCACTAGGGTACATATAGTAAACAGAGCATGCAAAGAAGGTGCACCACCAACAGTTTATAATAACTACACTAAACTACAGCTACAGGCAATTACATATAAATTCTAACACTCCCCCATAACTGCCTGCAGCAGGAGTTTGTGCAGAACACAACCTGTAGGGGTATACCAGCAACAGCAACAGCAGGTACGGTAACAAAGCAGGTACAGCAGCAAAGGGACAGGCGACAGCAAGAAATTCCTGCCACCCCCTTACTCTCTTCCCCCCCCAACCACAGGAGGGGCGGGTTGGCTCTGGCTGGTCACCCCCTCCATTTCCTCACCCTCCCCCTCCCCCTCCCCCCCACACTGCTGCAGGAGCAGCAGAGGGGGGAAGAGTGGAGAGGTGGAGGGACGGCTGCTGGTTGGTCTCACACCCGCCACCCGAGTGCCACTCCCCGGGCTCCCCCACACCCTCCCCCCCAGCGGCAGCTGCAGCAGTGGGAACGAAAAGAGGAGGAGGGGAAGGGAAGCACACCACCCATCACCCCAACACCCGCCACCCCCATACCCTCCCCCCCACGGCTGCAGGGAGACGAAGGAGGAGGGGATGGGCGGGGAGAAAGCCGCATAGCGGCTACAGAGGGTCGGCGCGGGTAGGTCAGGGGCGGCTGCAGTGAGTGCAGGCGCGGGGTGAGGCAGAGGCGGCTGCACCGAGTGCAGGAGCAGGGGCGGCTGCTCCAAGGCCAAGCGCCGGGTGGTGCAAGGGCGGCTGCAGCGAGTGCAGGCGCGGGTGAAGCAGGGGCACCGCCGAGTGCGCCAGGGGCGGGTACGCGGCGGCTCAGGATACCGTCGTAGGCGCCAGGGGCGGTTCCGCGGCGGCTCAGGGCACCGTCGCGCACCACGGGGCACGTGACGGGCAGTTTAGGGCACCGTCGCATGCCACGGGGCGCACGACGGGCAGGGCACCGTCGCGTGCCACGGGGCACATGACGGGCAGGACACCGTCGCGTGCTACTGGGCGCACGACGGGCAGGTTTAGGGCACCGTCGTGTGCCACGGGGCACACGACGGGCAGGGCACCGTCGCGTGCCACGAGGCGCACGACGGGCAGGGCACCGTCGCGTGCCACGGGGCGCGCGACGGGCAGAAAAGATGTCACTCGCCACCCGGGGGCGGGACAGGACGAAAATCGCCACGCGCCCGAGACGCGCGACCGGAAAAACAGCAGCGGAAGCGTGAGGCGGGCCCACAGGCTAGGACGTAACTCGCTCTAATGCCATGTTGAGTTACTAAGTAAGAGTAAGCTTAGGTTTTAGGTAGGGCCTAGGCTTAGTAGCCTAGGCCTAAGGGAAGTCGAGAAGGTTGTGCCAAGGTGGGAGTCGAGAATGGGAAAAGTGGTGTTCACTATAGCGCTAGGGTACATATAGCAAACAGAGCATGCAAAGAAGGTGCACCACCAACAGTTTATAATAACTACACTAAACTACAGCTACAGGCAGTTACATATAAATTCTAACAAGTTTGTGCCCCCCGATGCACACATCAGCACTGTAATCGACGGTCAGCGTGGAGGGATGATGTGGTGGTTGGAAATGGATGTACGAAGTCAGTTCGATGTTCCACCTTCTGTGTGACTGTCAATATTCCACTCGTCTCGACATCGAGGCTGGTCCACTCGAGCATGAGTGGTGATTGGTCTAAATTCTTCGCTGACACGACAAAGCATTCAGGAATGAGGTCGCCTTCTTGGGAGATCGTAATATAAAACGGTTAAGAGAGATATCTGGAGTAAAATATAAAAAGAAAATGATATAAATATAGAATACAGTATACACGTCTCTGATATAAATCAGTATATATCGAACTTGCTGTCAGAACATTATTGCTTATACTTTTGTGTCGGCTGTAGTGGGGTATCCCATAGGGGGTACAACCCAATTAGGGTTAGTACTTGTACCCACTTCATTCATAGTTCATTCATTCTCGTTTCTTCTCATGGTATCGAGCAGGTTCCCTCGTGGGAACTGATCCTAAGGCCCACCAACTTGACTTTTTTTTTTTCCTGCCCGGAGCGCACTCCGCTTAGGCCCGAGTCGCGCCTCGGGTGCTCTCTCTACCGTCGCGGCCTCCCTCGAGCCGCCCTTACTCGGCCTGTCGCTGCACTACGCGGCCCGTCGCCGCCCTTTACTCGGCCCGTTGCCGCCCTTACACGGCCCGTAGCTATCGAGATGATCGAGAATGAACTAAGTTTTACTAGGGCCTAGGCTTAGGAGCCTAGGCCCAACTAGTATATCGAGTAGTTTTGTGCCAAGGGTGAGGATCGAGAGAATTGGGAAGATTGATTTCACTATAGGTTTCAAGGAACATATAGCATAGGAAACAAAGAAGGTGCACCACAAAACTAAGTTTATAATAACTACACTAACTACAGCTACAGGCAGTTACAAATATAAGTTCTGACACTCCCCCATAACTGCCTGCAGCAGGAGTTTGTGCAGAATACAACCTGCAGGTGTACACATGCAAAATAATAAACAAGCAACAGCAGGAACTGCAGGCGGGCTAACACTAGCTGGTCACCCCCTCCATCTCCTCACCCTCCTCCTTCCCCTCCCCCACACTGCTGCAGGAGCAGGAGAGAAGGGGGGGGAAGAGAGGAGAGGTGGAGGGACGGCTGCTGGTTGCCTCACACCCGCCACCCCGGTGCCACTCCCCCTGCTCCCCCACACCCTCACACCCTCCCCCCCAGCAGCAGCTGCAGCAGTGGGAACGAAAGGAGGAGGAGGGGAAGGGAAGGAGACGACCCAACACTCCAACACCCGCCACCCCCATACCCTCCTCCCCAGGGCTGCAGGGAGACAAAGGAGGAGGGGGTGGGCGGGAAGAAAGTCGCAGAGCGGCTAAATTGTGTCGGCGCAGATAGGTCAGGGGCGGCTGTAGGGATAGCAGGTGCGGAGAGGCCCGTCGCGTGCCACGGGGCGCACGACGGGTAAGTTTAAGTTTAGGGCCCGGTCGTGTGCCTCGGGGCGCACGACGAGCAGGGCACCGTCGCGTGCCACGGGGCGCACGACGGGAAGGTTTAGGGCACCGTCGCGTGCCACGGGGCGCGCGACGGGCAGAGAAGGAGGCACACGCCAACCGGGGGCGGGACAAGAGAAAATCGCCACGCGCCCTAGGCGCGCGACCGGAAAAACGTAGCAGCGGAAATATGAGGCGGGCGCACAGGCCAGGACGTAACTTGCTCTGATAGAATATCGAGATGATCGAGAATGAACTAAGTTTTACTAGGGCCTAGGCTTAGGAGCCTAGGCCCAACTAGGATATCGAGTAGTTTTGTGCCAAGGGTGAGGATCGAGAGAATTGGGAAGAATGATTTCACTTTAGGTTTCAAGGAACATATAGCATAGGAAACAAAGAAGGTGCACCACAAAACTAAGTTTATAATAACTACACGAACTACAGCTACAGAGAGTTACAAATATAACTTCTGACAGTAGCCGCCCTTACGCGGCCCGTTGCCGCCCTTACGGCCCGTCGCCGCCCTAAGCGGCTCGTCGCCGCCCTTCCTCAGCCCGGCGCCGTCCTACGCGGCCCGACGCCGCCCTTCTTCGGCCCGTCGCCACCCTAAGCGACCCGTCGCCGCCCTTCGTCGGCCCGTCGCCACCCTAGGGGCCCGTCGCCGCCCTTCGTCGGCCCGTCGCTACCCTAGGGGCCCGTTGCCGCCCTTCGTCGGCTCGTCGCCGCCCTAGGGGCCCGTTGCCGCCCTTAGTCGGCCCGTCGCCGCCCTCACACGGCCCGTCGTCGCCCTACTCGGCCGGTCGCCGCCCCAAGCGGCCCGTCGCCGCCCTTTGTCGGCCCGGCACCGCCCTACTCGGCCCGTCGCCGACCTTACGCGGCTCGTTGCCGCCCTAGGCGGCCCGTCGCCGCCCTACTCGGCCTGTCGCCGCCCTCACGCGGCCCGTCGCCGCCCTACTCGGCCCGTCGCCGCCCTCACGCGGACCGTCGCCACCCTTCTGCGGCCAAGCCGCCAAGCTGCCCAGAAGCCGAGCCGCCGAGCCGCCCAGCAGCCGAGCCGTCCAGCAGCCGAGCCGCTGAACCGCCCAGTAGCCGAGCCGCCCAGCAGCCGAGCCGCCGAGCCGCCGAGCCACCGTGCAGCCGAGCCGCCGAGCCGCCCAGCTGCCGAGCCGCCCTACCACCGAGCCGCCCCGTCCGGTGAGCACAGCGCCTCAGTCACTGCACTGCCCCCCCCTTCCCTACTGTTTTCATTGCTAGACTGAGTTGTCATGGTTACCCCTAGTGTCCTCGCTTTTGACGCTGAGGGTCGAGCCATTGACTTTGACGTTTGGGTAGATGACCTGCAGCTGTTCTTACAGTGCGATAGGGCAGACGGTCTCTCTCTCTTTGACCTCACCTCTGGTGCCTCTCCTGCCCCTGCTGGTGATGCTGACGCCACTGTTCGCTCACAGTGGGCCACGCGCGACGCTGCTGCACGTCTTGCTGTGCGTCGCCACCTCCGTACCTCCGAGCGTGCGCACTTTAGTCAGTACAAGAGTGCTCAGACCTTGTACGACGCTGTAGTTGCACGCTACTCCTCCCCTGCCACTGCTGCGCTGAGCCGTCTCATGCTACCGTACCTCTTCCCTGACCTTGCTGCCTTCCCCACAGTCGCTGACCTCATTACGCACCTCCGCACTAGTGACACTCGCTACCGCGCTGCGCTTCCTGCTGACTTCTGCGCCAAGAACCCCCCCCCCCATATACATCAGTCTCTACTACATAGTCACTCGCCTCCCTGACTCCCTTCGCGTAGTCAGGGACCACTTCCTCTTAGTCTGTCCCACCACTCTCACTGTTGACCTCCTCGAGAAGTCCCTCCTAGCGGCCAAGAAGAGCATAGTCGCTGTAGGGGCCTCTCGTGGTGACCCGCGCACCCCCATCTTTGAGGGGTGTTCCCCCTCCCCCCTTCTGCCCTCTGTTGCCTCTGCTGCTACGGCCGACCTCCTTGGGTTTGAGTCGGTCGGCGCGGCGTCTGCCCCTAGCGGACGACGCCGCCCTCGCAAGGGCAAGGGGGGCAAGGGCACTTGAGGAGCGAGCGGGGGCGGTGGAGGTGGAGGTGGAGGCGGCGGGGGGAGTGGGGGTGGTGGTGGGAGTGGAGGTGGGGGTGGAGGTGTCGGTGGCGGCAGTGGAGGCGGAGGCGGCGGCGGCGGTGGCAGTGGGAGCGGAGGTAGCGGAGGTGGTGGCAGTGGAGGCGGCAGCGGAGGCGGCAGCTGTAGCGGAGGTGGCGGAGGCGGTGGAGGCGGCGGGGGTGGCGGTGGAGCTGGTCGCGGGTCTACGCAGAGGAGTGGCTCCGGTGGTAGTCAGCGCCAACAGCAGCAGCGCGGTCGTGAGACCTTGTCCCCTCAGCAGCTCCGTGAGTGGTACACTGCACGCTAGCGGGGTGGGGGTTTTGGTCCGTGCACCTACGTCCTGCGCACCGGCGACCGTACGGGTGAGCAGTGTGGGGGTGCGCACCCCACCCAGCGCTGCTTTGGCCGCCTGACGGACGTGTGGCGTGACCAGTTCCCGGAGGCCACAGAGATCCCTCGCTGGGGCGAGTTGTCTAGGGCGGGAGTTGCTATCTATGATCTTGATTTTGATGCTATTTTTCCGCCATGTATGCTGTGTGAATTAGTGATGAGGGTGACTGTTACCGGTGTTTCCCGCCCGATCCAGGCATTGAGACTGCTGCTCTAGGTACTGGTGAGGCGGCTGCCCCAGATGCTTGCGACGCTGCTGCTCTAGGTGCTAGTGCGTCTGCGTCCTCAGGTAATGGTGAGTCTGCGCTCTCAGGTACTACGTCGGCTTCGGCCTCCCTCACCTTCACCCTTGACTCTGGGGCTTCTCGCTCCTTCTTTCGGGACCGCACCACACTCACGCCGCTTAGTCGGCTGGTTGCGGTATCTCTCGCTAACCCCTCTAGGGGTCTTGTCCTGTCTCACTTCTCCACAGTCCTCCCGTGCCCTGCGGATTCCTCTAGGACCCTGTCTGGTCTCTACCTCCCCTCGTTCTCTACGAACCTGGTGAGTGGTGCTGACCTTAAGGATGGGGGAGTACACCAGTTCACTCCTGCTCGTCAGCGCGTGACGCACTGCACAGAGGCTAGCACAGGCCGACACCTGGCTACGTTTACACGTCAGCCAGGGTCGAGCCTGTACACACTGACCACTGCTTCTCCTCCAGTTGCTGAGTCAGGTAGGGTCTCTTCGTCTGGTCAGGTGTTTGCTGCAGCGTCCAGGTCTGGTCCTGAGTCTGCCCCCTATTCGTGTCGCCGTCTGTCTCACGAGACCCTCCTCTGGCACCACCGCCTTGGTCACCCCTCTCGGCTTCGGCTCAGAGGCATGGCTTCTCGTCTTCTTGTTTCTGGTCTCCCCCGGTCCCTCCCTCCCCTTCCTCAGGGCCCTGGCCCTACCTTTGTCCCCTGTGTTGAGGGGCGCCAGCGTGCTATCCCTCACTCCTCCCAGTTTCCTCCGACAGAGGCCTCGTTGCAGACGCTTCACATGGACGTGTGGGGCCCAGCCCGCGTTCGTGGACAGGGTCACGAGCGCTACTTCTTGCTCGTTGTTGACGACTACTCGCGTTACACCGTAGTCTTCCCCTTGCGCAGCTAGGGTGATGTCACCTAGGTGCTGATCGACTGGATCCGCGCAGCTCGTCTCCAGCTCAGGCAGAGCTTTGGCTCGTACTTTCCTGTTCTACGTCTGCACTGGAACAGAGGCGGAGAATTCTCCTCTGGCCTTCTGAGAGCCTACTGTCGCGTACGAGGCATCCTTCAGACCTTCACGCTTTCGGACTCCCCGCAGCAAAATGGGATTGCTGAGCGCCGCATTGGCATGGTCATGGACGTCGCTCGTACGTCTATGATGCATGCGGCTGCCCCCCATTTTCTGTGGCCGTTTGCGGTGAGGTACGCGGCGCATCAGATCAACCTTCACCCCAGGGTCTCCAGGCCGGAGACCTCCCCAGCCTTGCTGTGGACGGGGAAGGTTGGCGATGCGTCGGCGTTCCGGGTCTGGGGATCTCGGGCGTTTGTCCGCGACTTGTCTGTGGACAAGCTGTCCCCTTGTGCTGCTCCTTGCGTCTTCCTGGGGTTCCCCCCTGACGCGCCTGGGTGGCAGTTCTACCACCCCACCTCTCGCCATGTTCTGTCCTCCCAGGACGTCACGTTTGACGAGTCGGTCCCCTACTACCGCCTCTTCCCCTACCGCACTCCGTCCCTCCCCCCGCCCCCGCTCTTCCTTGTGCCAGGTCCCCCCCCGGTAGACCCCCTCCCCCCTCAGGGTCCTGCCCCTTCAGGTGTGTCCTAGGTAGACGCGGTCGAGCCTGTCGAGGTCACTGGTGACTCTGGTGCTGCTGAGGGTGCTGAGCCTGGGGGTGCTGCCTCTTGGGGTGCTGAGCTTGGGGGTGCTGAGCCTGGGGGTGCTGGGCCTAGGGGTGCGGAGCCTAGGGGTGCTGAGCCTGGGGGTGCTGAGCCTGGGGGTGCTGAGTGTGGGGGTGCTGAGCCTGGGGGTGCTGAGCCTGGGGGTGATATGCCTGGGGGTGCTTTGCCTGGGGGTACTGGGCCTGGGGGTTCTCAGCCTGGACGTTCTCCGGGTGCTTCGTCTCGCCGGGAGCCGCTCTCTCTACAGGAGTTGCGTGAGTGGTTTTCCTGTTGGTGGAGCCGTGCTGCTGGAGCTGGAGGTTCTTCGGCTACTGAGGGTGCTACTGTCGCGGGTCCCGGAGGTGCTCGTACTGGGAGTACTGGAGCTGCTGGGCCTGCACGTTCGACTGGAGTTGGTGCTGCTGAGGGTGTTGGCGCTGAGACTACCACTGGCGGTCCTGCTGGGGGTGCTCATGGTGCTGCTGGAGGTTCTGGAGCTGCTGGAGGTGCTGCTGGAGGGGGTGCTCCTACTGGGGGTACTGGTGCTGTCCCTGCTGTTTCTGGCGTCGCCACGCGGCCTCGACCGTACTTCGTTCCACTCGTGCAGCAGGTTCTTGGTCTTCCGCCTTCTACTGGTCCTCCTCCTCCCTTAGAGTGTCCACAGCCTGTCTCGTCACAATTACAGTTGCAACCTACCTCCCCTTTGCCTGCTCCTTCTCCGTACACTAGTCTTACTGGAGGTCTTGCTGAGCGTCATGAGCCTGCGTCTCGCCCTGCGTCGCCTGTCCGTGCTGCTCGCCCTAGTGCTCGTGGTTCGCGTCAGCGTCCTCCTCCTGTCCCTGGCACGCACAGGATGTCTCTGCGTCCGTCCACTGCTCCTCTGCGTGCCCCTTTGCCTTCTCCTCCTAAGTCCTCTCTTCCTGCCTTTGCCGACCCGGAGTCGGACTCTCTTCGTGCTGCTAGTCCTACTGTCACGCGTCTCCTGGCTACTATCGTCACTAACCCTTCTTTCAAGTCCACTGCTGCGTCTGCCCTAGTTGCTGAGCTCGTCGACTTTGCTGCTCGCTGTCGCCTAGACTACGCTGCTAGTCTTGTCGCTGAGTTTGAGTCTGTCTGTCCTTTGTCCGTCGGGGGTGAGTGTGCCCTTGGCACGAACGTCCTTGAGGATAGGCAGGAGGAGTTCCAGTGTCTTGCAGCTGCTTCACCTCATCTCGTGTCCGTACTGCTAACCCCTGAGGGAGACCCGGATGCACTTGACATCCCGACTCCGCGCTCTTACGTGGAGGCGATAGAGGGTCCCTACTCCTCTCAATGGCAGGCAGCTATGGATGCAGAGATTGCTTCCTGGAAGTCCACAGGCACCTACGTTGACGCTGTCCCCCCTCCTGGGGCGAACATCGTCAGTGGCCTGTGGACCTTCAGGGTGAAGCGGCCGCCGGGTTCTTCGCCTGTCTTCAAGGCGCGTTACGTGGCTCGTGGCTTCAGTCAGCGGCAGGGAGTTGACTACTTTCAGACATTCTCCCCCACCCCGAAGATGACCACTCTTCGGGAACTACTGCACGTTGCTGCTCACCGTGACTACGAGCTGCACTCTCTCGACTTCAGCACAACTTTCTTGCAGGGCAGCCTGCACGAGGAGATCTGGCTGCGTTGCCCACCTGGCTTCACTGGGTCTTTCCCTCCTGGTACCTAGTGGAGTCTCCGGCGTCCAGTCTACGGTCTCCGCCAGGTGCCACGTGAGTGGCACGACACACTGAGGACTACGCTTGCGGCTCTTGGGTTTGCTCCTTCTACTGCCGACCCGTCGCTATTTCTGCGCACCGACACCTCTCTGCCGCCGTTCTACATCCTCGTGTACGTCGACGACTTGGTCTTTGCCACAGCTGACACTGCTCGACTCGCCTACGTGAAGTCCGAGCTGCAGAAGAGACACACGTGCACTGACCTGGGTGAACTGCGCAGCTACCTTGGCTTGCAGATCACCCGGGACAGAGCACGCCGCACCATTACCCTGACTCAGTCACACATGGTGCAGCAGGTCCTTCAGCGCTTCGGCTTCACGTACTCCTCGCCTCAGGCCACTCCTCTGCCTACTCGCCACTCACTCTCAGCTCTGCCTTCAGATGAGTTCGTAGAGTCGAGTGGCCCGTATCCAGAGCTTGTTGGCTGCCTCATGTACCTGATGACCTGCACACGACTTGACCTTGCATACCCTCTTAGCATTCTTGCACGCTATGTTGCTCCTGGGAGACACCGACTAGAGCACATGGCTGCAGCGAAGAGGGTGTTGCGCTACTTGTGCAGTACGTCGGGCATGGGGCTAGTGCTTGGAGGGCGGAGTCCAGTGGTCCTCACTGGGCACGCGGACGCTTCTTGGGCTGACGACCAGGCTACGCAGCGGTCGTCACAGGGTTACACTTTTAGTCTTGGTTCCGGCTCTGTTTCGTGGCGGGCTACCCGCTCGTCTTCTGTTCTCGGCTCCAGTTGTGAGGCTGAGATCTACGCCGGGGCTATGGCTGCACAGGAGCTTCGCTGGCTCACCTACTTGCTGGCCGACCTTGGAGAGCCGCCTCGTTCTCCTCCAGTCCTGTACGTAGACAACAAGGCCATGCTGGCCTTGTGTCGAAAGTAGAGACTGGAGCACAGAACAAAGCACATTGCTCTTCGCTACTTTCTTGCTCGTGAGCTACAACAGCATGGTCAGTTGCGGCTTGCGTACGTGGCCTCTGAGGCCAACACTGCTGATGTGTTCACCAAGGCACTTCTCTCAGAATCCCAACCACTAGACCATTGGGATAAAAGGGCTTATTTCAGTAGCGGGTCAGTGCGCCCATAACCCCCCAGGCAAATGTGCCTGTAACCCTTCCCTAGGATCGATCGGGGATCACCAGTGGACCTCTGACACCCCCCCGCACTGGGATGCCCGAAGTGCATACACCGGGATTCGAACCCGAGACCTTCGCTCTGATACCATCTCAGAATCCCAACCACTAGACCATTGGGATAAAAGGGCTTGTTTTTAGTAGCGGGTCAGTGCGCCCATAACCCCCCAGGCAAATGTGCCTGTAACCCTTCCCTAGGATCGATCGGGGATCACCAGTGGACCTCTGACAACTTCCGCCTTGTGATCATCAGCGCTTCTGCACTCAGCTGGGTCTTGTCCCTGTCTTGCCTCACTTGCTCACCCCTTGACCTTGCTTGTACTGTTACATATATATATATATACCTGCTCTTGCTTGTCTAGCCTTATATATATATGTACTCTTGCATGTGAACTGGCCTTGTGGCCTTGAACTTGTGCTCAAAATGTGTGGTGACGTTGTGGTCCACCCTGAGCGTGCTTTGCTTTGCTTTGCTTGACCGGTCTTGTGACCCCTTGTTCTCCCCCACTTTTCTTATGGGGGTGTGTCAGAACATTATAGCTTATACTTTTGTGTAGGCTGTAGTGGGGTATCCCACAGGGGGTACAACCCAATTAGGGTTAGTACTTGTACCCATTTCATTCATAGTTCATTCATTCTCGTTTCTTCTCACTTGCTAAATACAAAACAACCCCCACTAACCCTGTCATATGCGTTGCTTACAAAATGATATCCAGCTCCAGCACTCAGTCATCATCAAGCTCTCTCTCATACGAGAACACCTGAGGTTCTGTTACGAGTGCAATTTGAGTGATCGAGCGAGAATTGCACTATCGAAGCAAAGACTACAATGAGTGAACGCATGAGCGAAGAATACATAGCGAAACTACAGTGGTAATGGTAATGGACTGTGGTTGTCGCGCGAGGGTTGCGAGTGGTAACGGTGCCGACTGTGGTGCTACAGTGGTGTACGCGCTGAGCGGGGACGCGAAGTAAGGAGAAGGAATTTTTCTTACAGGTTTCAACAGATGCACAGCGTGTCACAAAAGCCTCGCGTCTCAAACGAAGAGATACAGTGCGGTGGAAATGCTCGATTCTCAGCTGTAATGCGGTGCATAACAGTATACAAGTTCTGTGACGGGATTGAGACACAAATGTCCATATGAGAATGTACCCTTAGAAATAATTAGCTACACAAAACCTACTGTTGTCAATTAACCACATGTGATTCAAATGTTACTTTGCAAAGCATGATTACAGCCCAAGATATAGAATAATTATTTTTGTGATGTAATCAATACACGACCCTGTGAGACATATTTCATTGTCGTGTAAAAATCTCCAAAGAACATCGTAAAAATATTAGAGATTCATTGGGTTTACAATGTTGAAGCAATGAATTATGTGCAGGCATTTTTAAGTAGGCGATTTACAGAATTGTATTGGCTATTTACATATTTTAGCTTTACATTACTCGTCTAATCACACAATGTATTTGTACATTATGATACGAACCACTCCTGGACAAACGTGAAGTGTTTTTGCCAGATATCCAAAATTTTCGGAAACCCGACGAACCACGCTGCACCGAGATTGTTTCAGCACATTGAATGCCTGTGTTACTGGCTGTTTGCCCGAAAACATTCTCGTGACAACTCCAACCAAAATTTCGGTAACTGCGCGCGATCAGAATCAACCCGGAGTCGGTGGGCAATTAGAAATCATTCCCGCCAGCAAATTGCGGGAACCTGATGTCGCCGAACTGTCTGCCAGCAAATTCCCGTCCAACACCCCTAGAGTTGCGATGCATAGTCGCCAACGCCACCTCATCTGCGCACCGACTCCCGTGTCTAACCATACCCATCTATGACTGTGGCCCCAGATCACCTTACTGCCATTGGCATCCTTTCCAGCTTCTGGCAGCCGCACCCCATCCTAGCGACGCACTTTCGAGTTCAGGGTTTGTGCGAGCCAATTGTTCATAGCTCCAGCCATTCTTAGCCCTGACCATTGCTAGCTCCAGCCATTCCTAGCTCTGGCCATTTCTAGCTCCAACCATTCATTAGTTCGATGATCCATAGCTCCAGCCATTCCTAACTCCGGCCATTCCTAGCTCCAGCCGTTCCTCGCTCCAACTATTCCTAATTCAAGTTGTACCTAGCTCCGGCCATTCCTCTCTCTCTAGCCCTTCCTAGCTCCAGCTGTTCCTAGCTGCAGTCGTTCCTAGCCTGGTTCTTCTGGCCTACCGCTCCCCGTCCATGCTAGCTCTCGCCACGGCGACTCCTAGGGTCCTGCGTTTCAATATGGAAGGTATAGCGTTAGAATATAATACCTTATTGCTGCACGTTGAGCTTTACCTCCAGAGCCAGCGTCGGGATGGTGGCACGCTCTGGGCACGCGTCGGGTGGCCTGCCTGCCCCCCTCCCCCCCCCCCCGTGGCATGCCCGTCCGCTCAGCCCACTGACGGCGAGCATGAGAGTTTTACTTGGGATCGCGGGGCCTACTTGGTGTGGCAGTCTCATCACGTTGCGGCTCACCTCGCTCTCAGCAGCCTCCTCCCGGAGGCAAAGGGAGTACACTTCAGCTAGGTCAAGTCTGCCAAGGTCGGCTTTGTCGCCATAATCGCTCGCTATTCTATTCCTTTCTCCTCCTCCCTTGGCGACCTCCTCTTGCCTTTCTTCTTCCCATACCTTGTTGCGTTTGAGACTACGACTGGCCTAGTCACCCACCTCTGCTCTCTCGACTCCAATTACCATGCTTGCTGTACCCCTAGCCGGCTCACTGCCATCCCCACGCCTATGTTTGCCACCCTCTATTTCATTGTAATCCGCCTCCCTGACCGCCTTGCCTCTACACCCAACGCATTGCAGCAGAAACATCCCTCCGAGCTTACCATGAAACTTATTGAGACCACCCTCAATGAGATCGAAGGTAACCTCCACTCCACTGCCTTAGCCGCTACCGCACCAGTTTTTCGTCTCTTTGAGGGGTGTGCAGTGCCCCAGCAACGCATTGCAGCAGAAACATCCCTCCGAGCTTACCATGAAACTTATTGAGACCACCCTCAATGAGATCGAAGGTAACCTCCACTCC
Source organism: Closterium sp. NIES-65 (assembly GCA_948144175.1). Taxonomy (NCBI): domain Eukaryota; kingdom Viridiplantae; phylum Streptophyta; class Zygnematophyceae; order Desmidiales; family Closteriaceae; genus Closterium; species Closterium sp. NIES-65. The sequence goes on along the minus strand of CANXME010002307.1, from coordinate 2,064,016 downwards.
ACTGCCTTAGCCGCTACCGCACCAGTTTTTCGTCTCTTTGAGGGGTGTGCAGTGCCCCAGCTTCCCACCTTCTCCGCTTCTCTTGCTGCTGATGCTGCATCGTCTGCTACTAGAGACTGTAGCTATTTTTTCCCTCTGGTTGGTAGAAACAAGGCAAAGGAGGTAAGAAGGGGGGAAGGGTGATGGTGATGGTGGTGATGGCGGTGGTGAAGGTAGGTGGCGGAGGTAGTGGCGGTTCTGTTACATATGGTGGAGGTGGCACCGGAGGTGGTGCCGGGCCTGCGGGTCCGGGGGGAGGGGGCACTGGCCCTGGAGGTGGGGGGGGAGCACAGTAGCACCAACAATCATAGCAACACCAGTAGCCACAACACCAGTAGCAACACCAGTAGCCACAACACCAGTAGCAACACCAGTAGCAGCAGCCACAGCAGGTGCAGCCGCCGCAGCAGGTGCAGTCGCAGCAGCAAGTACAGGGGCAGGTGCAGCGAAGGTGCAGTTCGAGCAGTGGGGACCTCCGCAACAGTGGGGCCCTCTAGCAGTGGGGTCCTAGTGATTCGGGGAGTGTTGGCCGCAGCAGCGGCCCTACCAGTTGGGAGCCTCGTCGCGCTGGCCGCGACGTTGCCCCCCACGACTACAGGATCCATACAGGTCCCAGTAGGGACAGTGTTTGCGAGTGCCTCTACCACTTTGCACTGCGCTGTGGCATTAGTCTTGACAACCTCTTTCTTCTATGCTACGGAACAGATGTAGTCACCCCTTCTTGGCGAGTTCTGAACTCTCGTGGCTACCGTATGTTTGATATGACCATGGATGATGCTTGTTCTGCCATGTATGCCTTTTTTTACTATTGTACTGATGGATCTGTTTGCTCGCATATCCCTAGCCTATGATCTTTGCCTTTTGCTAGTGTAGGGGTTTATGTTACCAGCATAGGTGTGCCTGCTGCTGATGCATCACTCTCGTTCACGCTTGACTCTGGCGCCAATGCTTCTGATGTGACTGCACCATTGTCACATTACTTCCAGCACTAGTCTCATTTGCCCTGGCTGATCCCACTTATGGACCAGCCATCGCGCACAGTTCTACCACCCTCCCATGCTCGGGTTTCCCCTCTGGCTCCCTCACTGGTCTCCATATCCCTTCGTTCTCCAGGAATTTGGTGGGTGTTGGACACCTTCAATACCATGGGGTCATAGTCACCTTTCCTGCATATGAGAGGTTTACGACCTGTACGGATGTTGCTACTGGGTCTCGTATTGCCACGCTTTCTTGAGAGCCCCACTCAGGCCTCTTCATACAGCACACTGCGCCCCCCCAAGTAGCTGCGTCTAGTCAGGTTGTTGCGACGTGCTCCTGTCAGTCACTCACCTGCATGTCAATCTTGAGGCACCACCGCCAAATGTCTAGGCATGGTCTTGTTCAGGTCTCCTGCACTTGCTTCCGTCAATCCCTCCTTCACCTGCACCACAGCGCACTCCTTGCGTTGAGGGTAGGCTTTACGCCGCCCCTCGCTCCTCCTCCTTTGCACGAGCCATCGTGCCCCTTTGAACTTTGCACTTATACATCTGGGGCCCCGCCCCACTCACTAAATCAAGTCAGGAGCACGTCTTTATGGTGGCGGTGTTCCCCACGTGGCAGAGAGCACACATGGTTGATGGCCACCAGTGTGAGAGGATCGAATGTTCAGTTCAATATGTACTAATTATCACTTGGGTATGGTTGTGACTATACATAGGCATGATCCAAGGCAGGTAATCGTGGGGTTACTAGAAGGTAATGGGGCTCTAAAACCGAAGGGAATAGAACCTTAACAAACTCGGTAGAGTCATTCGGTGATAATCATTCGCATGGCAGATGTCGTGATATAAGAGCGAAACCAGTAGCATAAGATGCTCGTAATCCTATTCGGTGCAGAATATAAAATAAGAATAATGAAGCAACGAAGTACACTGAACGAAATAATTGTCCGCATGCCAAGATATATGGATGGAAAATGTGCATTAGTTGCTACCGTGTTTAAGCCTTAATCAAAGGGCGCCACAAGGTTAAAACCCGGAGGGTTGTACGTGGAAACACAAGGCTACATGGACATTAACTCGGCTCAGCAACCTGCAGGAAAGGAATTAGGCAAACAGTGTCATATGGACAGTTTCTTACAAATACAGTCACGCATGCAAACCAGGCTGAATCTAGTACTTGGTCCAGCGACCCTTGGCCTTGAGCACAGCGCGCACACGCCTGGGCATGATGTCGATCAATTCACTGCAACAGGCCGCGGGGATTTTCTCCCATTCCACTTGAATTCTGTCCCACAGCTCGAGAATGCCTGCAGGTGGGTGGGGGTAAGCAACCAGCTGCTTCTTCAAGTAAACCCATAGGTGTTCTATGGGGTTATGGTCCGGACTAGATGCGGGCCATGGGAGAACAGAGTACGGCTGCTCTGCAAGGTAATTTTTTACCAGCTTGCACGTATGCTTGGGGTCGTTGTCATGCTGGAACACGACTGCCTCGGGATTCGGCTCGTAATGCTCGATAGTCTGTTGAAGCCCGTCTTGCAGGATTGAACGGTACAACTCTCCGTTCATCCTTCCCTCTATCTTGCACATAAAACCCGCGCCGTTGTATGTCATGCACTCCCAAATCATGATGGAGCCGCCGCCATGCTTGACGGTCTGTTTCACATGGTGCGGCTCCATGGGGCAGTCCTGTCTAATCCAGGCCCAACTTCGTCCGTCGCTACTAAACCGGCAGACCTTTGTTTCATCGCTCCAAATTGTCAAACGTTATATATGTTGTATTTGTGTAGGCTACAGTGGGTTAGCCTTTAGGGGGTACACAATTCTAGGGTTAGGTACTTGTACTCCCTTTCCTTTCTACTCAAACACTTCTTCTTTCTAACATGGTATTAAGAGCGTAGGTTTAGACCTAGGATCGCTATAAAAAACTGCGAGATGAGCGCGAGCACTTTGGCCAGCACAAAACTGCGCAGGCACTGTACACTGCTGTAGTTGCACGCTACTCCTCACCTGCCTCTACTGCGCTAGGCCGTCTCTCGCTCCCCTACCTGTTCCCAGACCTGTCAGCTTTCTCCACAGTCTCTAACCTCATCACGCACCTCCGCACTAGTGAGGCCCGCTTCCGTGCTGCTATGCCCGCTGAATTTCTTGACAAGAACCCCCCCCCGCTCTGGCTCACTCTCTACCACCTAGTCACTCGCCTCCCTGACACTCTGCGTTCAGTCAGGGACCACTTCGTAGCTCGCTGCCCCACTGAGCTCACCATTGACCTCCTCGAGAAGGAACTGCTTGTAGCCGAGGCTAGCATAGTCGCTGTAGGTGCTTCTCGTGGCGACCCCCGAACCCCTTTCTTCGAGGGGTGTTCCCCTTCTCCCCTTCTCCCCTCTGTCGCCTCTGCTGCTGCTGTCGACCTAGTTGGTACTGAGCAGGTCGGTACTACGTCCGCTCCGAGCTGGCGCCGCAGTGGCAAGGGCAAAGGGGGCAAGGGAGGCGGAGGTGACGGCAGGGGAGGCTGTGGTGGGGGTGGTGGCGGCGGTGGGGGTGGTGGCGGGGCTGGACGGGCTAGTGGCGGCGGTGGGGGTGGTGGCAGCAGCGGCGGGGGAGGTGGCAGGGGCGGGGGCGGTGGTGGTGGCGGGGGTGGACGCGGAGGCGGTAGGGGCGGTGGTGGACGGGGTGGCAGCGGCGGAGGTGGTGGTCGTGGAGGTGCTGGCGGTGGCCAGAGCCAGCAGCCGACTCCGTCGCCCCAGGAGCTTCGTGAGTGGTACTCTTAGCACGGGGGCGGGGGGGGGGGGGGTGGACTTAGCTGCACGTACATCATCCGCACAGGTGACCGCACTGGTCAGACGTGTGGGAGGGCGCACACCACGCAGCGCTGCTTCTCCCGCCTCGACGACGCTTGGCGTACTCATTTCCTTGCTGCCACTGAGCTGCCCCGCTGGGCTGATCTGATGAAGAAAAACATTGATATCTATGCTCTAGACTTTGATGCTATTCTCACTGCCATGTATGTGTTGTCTACTAGTGGAGAGGGTGCTCAGTACCTGCGTGTTCCGCCCGACCCGGGCATTCGGACCAGTGAGGCTGCCGCTCTAGGTGCTAATGCGTCTGTTGCCCTAGGTGCTGGTGAGGCTGCCGCTCCAGGTACTCCCGTGTCTCCTGCCCCAGGTACTGGTGAGGCTACTGCTCTAGGTGCTCGTGAGTCTGCGCCCCCTGGTACTGAGTCTACTGAGGCACTGCACACCTTCACACTGGACTCAGGTGCTTCTCGCTGTTTCTTTCGTGACCGCACTGCCCTTGAGCAGCTTGCTCGGCCAGTTGCTGTCTCCCTTGCTGACCCCTCTGGGGGTCCGGTAATTGCAACCTCCTCCACTATCCTTCCTTGTCCTGCGGTTCCGTCGGGCACACTGTCAGGTCTCCACCTCCCCTCGTTCTCTACGAGCTTGGTGGCGGGTTGTGCGCTCCAGGACGGGGGTGTCCACCAGTTCACCCCTGCCTACGAGCACGTGACACACTGCACGTGTGCTCAGACGGGCCGTCACCTGGCTACCTTCACTCGGCAGCCGGGGTCGGACCTGTACACACTGACCACTGAGTCCCTCAGGTAGCTGCGTCTGCGTCTACTTCAGGTCAGCTGTCTGCCCCCTGCTCGTGTTGCTCTCTAGCACACGAGACCGCCCTCTGGCACCACCGCCTTGGTCACCCGTCAGTGCAGCGCCTTCGTGCCATGCACAAACAGTACCTTGTCTCTGGTCTTCCCAGGGTTCTCCCTCCCCTCCAACCCTCGCTTGCTCCTCCCTGTCTTCCCTGTGTTGAGGGGCGGTAGCGCGCCGCTCCTCACTCCTCCTCGTTTCCCCCGACGACTGCTCCCTTGCAGACGCTCCACATGGACGTGTGGGGCCCAGCCCGCGTCCGTGGACAGGGTCAGGAGAGGTAATTCCTGATCGTTGTTGACGACTACTCGCGCTACACCACGGTCTTCCCCTTGCGCACCAAGGGTGAGGTCCCTGATGTCTTGATCCCTTGGATGCGCGCTTCTCGTCTCCAGCTCAGTGAGCGTTTCCAGTCGGACTTTCCTGTCTTGCGTTTGCACTCTGACAGAGGTGGTGAGTTCTCCTCCGACCTCTTGGCAACCTACTGTGCGGAGCACGGCATCCGCCAGCCGTTCACGCTTCCGGCCTCTCCACAGCAGAATGGGGTTGCTAAGCGCCGCATTGGCTTGGTCATGGAGGTCGCTCGTACCTCCTTGATCCATGCGGCTGCCCCCCAATTTCTGTGGCCGTTTGCGGTCCGATACGCTGCGCATCAGCTCAACCTCTGGCCCCGTGTCTCCTTGCCGGAGACTTCCCCGACGCTGCGTTGGACGGGAGAGGTTGGCGATGCGTCGCGTTTTTGGGTCTGGGGTTCTCGAGCTTTTGTTCGCGATATGTCCGCGGACAAGCTCTCCTCCCGCGCTGTTCCTTGTGTCTTCCTTGGCTTTGTCCCGGACACGTATGGCTGGCAGTTTTACGACGCCACCTCGCGCCGTGTCCTGCCCTCTGTGGACGTCACTTTTGACGAGTCCGTGCCCTACTACCGCCTCTTCCCCTACCGCACTGCCCCGCTCCCCCCGCTGCCTCTCTTCCTCGCGCCAGGTGCTGCTGTGGTAGACCCCCTCCCCCCTCAGGGTGCCGCTCCCTCAGGTGTGTCCCAGGTAGACCCGGTTGAGCCTGTCGAGGTAGCTGTCGACTCTCGTCCTGCTAGGTGTGCTGAGCCTGAGGGAGCGGAGCCTGGGGGTGCGGAGCCTGGGGGTGCGGAGCCTGGGGGTGCTGAGCCTGGGGGTACGGAGCCTGGGGGTGCAGAGTCTGGGGGTGCTGAGCCTGGGGGTGCGGAGCTTGCGGGTGCTGAGTCTGGGGGTGCTGAGCCTGGGTGTGCTACGTCTGAGGGTGCTGAGACTGAGCGTGCTTCACCTGGAGGAGCTCTCTCCTCACAGCAGCTACGAGAGTGGTACTTACAGTATTGCAGCCTCAGGAGGGGTGCTTCTGGAGCTAGGAGTGCTGCTGGAGCTGGTGCTAGTGCTTCCCCTCCTAGGCGGGAGCTGCCCTCTCCCCAGCGGCTCCGAGAGTGGTACACTCGGCGCTGCAGTCTCCGGAGTGGCGCTCCTAGTGCCGCGGACCCTGGTGCTGGAGGTGCTGCTGCTGCTGGCGGTGCTGCTGGTGCTGGAACTGCTGGAGGTGCTGCTGCTGGTGGTGCTGCTGGCGCTTCTGGAGGTGCTGCTGGTACTGGTGCTGCTGGAGGTACTGCTACTACTGGAGGTGCTGCAGGTGCTGCTGGAGCTGCTGGAGGTGTTGCTGCTGTTCGCGGTGCTGCTGGCGCTACTGGAGGTGCTGCTGGTGCTGGTGCTGCTGGAGCTGCTAGAGCCGCTGGTCCTGAGGGTGCTCGTACTAGAGGTACTGGAGCTGCTGGGACTGGGCCTGCTGAGGGGGTTGTCGCTGGAGGTGCTGAGCGACCGCAACCGTGCTGCGTTCCGCTCCTTCAGCAGGTTCTTATTGTCCCGTTCTTCAGAACGGAGCTGCTTCCACTGCTACACGCTCTGTCGCACGCCCCGTGGCGTGTGGCGCCGTAGGCGCGCGGCGATTTGCACTCTGGCGCGCGCCCCGGGACGCGCGGCCCTGTTCTTTTCTGGCACGCCGCCCCCGCTGCCCCGTCGCGCCGCCCAAGGGAGCCGCGCGCGGCCCCCGCTCGTCCGTTGCGACGCCCAAGGGTGTCGCGCGCGGCCCCGTCGCCGCCCGCAATGGCCCCGTCGCAGCCCGCAGCGGCCTCGTCGTCGCCCGCAGCGACCCCGTTCCCGCGGGCAGCGGCCCCGTCGCCGCCGCAGCGGCCCCGTCGCCGCCCGCAGCGGCCCCGTCGCCGCCGCAGCGGCCCCGTCGCCGCCCGCAGCGGCCCCGTCGCTGCGCGCAGCGGCCCCGTCGCCACCGCAGCGGCCCCGTCGCCGCCCGCAGCGGCCACGTCGCCGCCGTAGCGGCCCTGTTGCCGCCCGCAGCGACCCCTTCCTCGCCGCGGGCAGCGGCCCCGTCGCCGCCCTCCCGCTGCCCCTTTGTGGCGCCCTGGGGAGCGGCGCGCGGCCCCTCGCTGCCCCGTGGTGGCGCCCTGGGGGCCGCGCGCCATTCTCCCCGTCGTCCCCCGCATTCCTCCCCGTCACACCCGTTTTAGGGTTTGGGGGTGAGGAGTGTGGGGGTGGTGGTTGTGGGGGTGTCAGTTGTGCGTGCTGTACCCTTCTTCTCCTCCTTCTTCGTCTCCCACTGCTGCAGCTGTCGCTGAGGGGGGTGGATGAGTGGGAGACTGAGGTTTAGGGTTTAAGGGGGGTGCGTGGGGGTGGAGCTAGGGTTTGAGCAGTGGGCGTGTGTCGAGAGTGTAGGGCAGTTGGGGGAGGTTGAGTGAGGCAGCAGTCTTGTCGTCAGCAGCAGCAGCAGTCCGGAGGCTACAATCTCCGGTAGTCGCCAGTCGCCCGTGGGTCCGTTGCTCGTCTGCCGCTACTTTTAGCCGCGGGGCCAATTACTCCAGTAGTCCGGAGCGCTGTTCCGGTAGCCACTAAGCCAGCAGCTCGTCTGTGTGTCTGCAGTGTCAGCAGTCGCCTCCCATCTTCTCTCCCCCACAGCTCCTCCTCCTCCTCACTTGTCCGCTGTGATTAGCTCTAGCTTTGCTTATCTGTGTAAACTCCTGCTCTATACCTGCTTTCTCACTGTGCTGATTACACCCCACTTTGGCTATGGGGGTGTGTCAGAATGTTTTTCTCTAGCCTGTACTGGAGTGCTCTATAGCGAGTACAACCCTTCTAGGGTTTGCTATTTGTATCTCCATTCCTGCTAGTGAACCCCCTTTTTTGCCTAAATTCTTTCGTGCCTAGCTAGGGCTTTCCTAGCTATGGCTCCTGATTCTAGCTACTATCTTCACATCCCGCCCTCTACTGGTCCTTCTCCTCCCCTACTGAGTCCACCGCCTGTCCAGTCGCAATCACAGTTATAGCCAGCCTCTCCAATGCCTGGTCCTTCTCCTTACGGTGAGCCGACGGGAGGTCTTACGGAGTGTCGTGAGCCTGAGTCTCGTCCTCCGTCGCCTGAGTCTCGTCCAGCGTCGCCTGAGTCGCGTCCAGAGTCACCTGACTGTGCTATCCGCTCTAGTCGTCGTGCTCCGCGTGAGCGACCTCCTCCTGTCCCTGGCACTCACTATATCACTCTGCGTTTTTCCACTGCTCCACAGCGTGTCCCTCTGCCGTCTCCTCCTGCGTCCTCTCTTCCTGCTCTTGTTGACCTAGAGTCTGACTCTCTTCGTGCTGCCAGTCCTACTGTCACACGTCTCCTTGCCACTCTTGTCATTGACCCTTCCTTCGAGTCCTCTGCTGCGTCTGCTCTAGTCGCTGAGCTTGTTGACTTTGCTGCCGCCTGTCGCCTAGACTACGCCGCTAGCCTTGTTGCTCAGTCTGAGTCTGTCTGTCCTCCGTCCGTCGGGGGTGAGTGTGCTCTTAGCACGGACGTCCTTGAGGACAGATAGGAGGAGTTTGAGTGCTTTGCCGCTGCTTTGCCTCATCTCGTGTCCATGCTAGTTGCCCCTGAGGGAGACCAGGATGCACCAGACATCCCGACCCCACGCTCCTACGCAAAGGCGATGGAGGGTCTCTACTCCTCTTAGTGGCAGACAGCCATGGACGCAGAGATGGCTTCCTGGAAATCCACAGGCACCTACATCGACGAGGTTCCCCCACCTGGGGCGAACATCGTCAGTGGCATGTGGATTTTCAGGGTGAAGCGGCCGCCGGGTTCTCCGCCTGTCTTCAAGGCACGTTACGTTGCACGAGGCTTCAGCCAGCGAGAGGGAGTTGACTTCTTCCAGACCTTCTCCCCGACCCCGAAGATGACCACTCTTCGGGTTCTGCTACACGTCGACGCTCAGCGTGACTACGAGCTTCACTCTCTTGAAGTCAGCACTGCGTTCCTACAGGGCAGCCTGCACGAGGAGATCTGGTTGCGCCGCCCACTTGGCTTCACTGGGTCGTTTCCTCGTGGTACCCAGTGGAGCCTCCGGCGGCCAGTCTACGGTCTCCGCCAGGCACCCCGTGAGTGGCACAATACAATGAGGACTACGCTTGCGGCTCTTGGGTTTGCTCCTTCTACTACTCACCCGTCGTTGTTTCTACGCACCGACACCACTCTGCCGCCGTTCTACGTTCTCGTGTACGTCGACGACTTGGTCTTTGCTACTGCTGACACTGATGCACTCGCCCACGTGAAGTCGGAGCTGCAGAAGAGACAAACGTGCAAAGACCTGGGTGAACTGACAAGCTATCTTGGCTTGCGGATCACCCGGGACAGAGCACAGCGCACCATCACCTTGACTCAGTCACACATGGTGCAGCAGGTCCTTCAGCGCTTTGGCTTCACGTACTCCTCGCCTCAGGCCACTCCTCTGCCTACCGGTCACTCGCTCTCAGCTCTGCCTTCGGATGAGTCCGTAGAGCGGAGTGGCCCGTATCCAGAGCTTGTGGGCTGCCTCATGTACCTGATGACCCACACTAGACATGACCTTGCATACCCTCTTAGCATCCTAGCACGCTATGTCGCTCATGGCCGTCACCGGAAGGAGCACATGGATGCCGCTAAGAGGGTGTTGCGTTACCTGTGCAGTACGTCGGGCATGGGGCTTGTGCTTGGAGGACGGCGCGATGTTGTCCTCACTGCACAGTCAGACGCTTCTTGGGCTAACGACCAGGCTACGCAGCGGTCGTCTCAGGGTTACACCTTCAGCCTTGGCTCTGGCTCTGTTTCCTGGCGTTCTACACGCTCTTCTTCTGTTCTCAGCTCCAGTTGTGAGGCTGAGATCTACGCCACAACCATGGCGGCCCATGAGCTACGCTGGCTCACCTACCTGCTCACCGACCTCGGAGAGCGGCCTCGTTCTCCTCCAGTGCTGTACGTCGACAATAAGGCAGCCATTGCCTTGTGTGAGGAGCACAGACTGGAGCACAGAACAAATCACATCGCTCTGCGCTACTTCCTAGCGCGAGAGCTGCAGTAGAGGGGTCAGCTTCGTCGCTCGTATGTGGCCACTCGGGCCAACATTGCTGATGTGTTCACCAAGGCGCTTCAGCCTTGTGATCATCAGCGTTTCTGTATTGTTCTAGGCCTTGTGCCTACTCTCCCTCACTTGCTCACTTCTTGACTCTGCTTGTACTATGATCTCTATATATATACCTGCATGCTTACACTTGCTAGGTTGTGATCACTGTACCTCTTGTTCTATTATCAAACTGCATGTGAACTGGTCTTATGACCATTTGCTTGTGCTTGGAATTTGTGTGGTATCCTTGAGATCCACACTGAGCTTGTCTTGCTTTGTTTTGCTTTGACTGGTCTTGTGACCACTTGCTCTCCCCCACTTAGCTTATGAGGATGTGTCAAACATTATATATGTTGTATTTGTGTAGGCGTGGGTGGGTTAGCCTTTAGGGGGTACACAATTCTAGGGCTAGGTACTTGTACTCCCTTTCCTTTCTACTCAAACACTTCTTCTTTCTAACACAAATGACGCGTTTCCAGTCGTCCATCGTCCAGTGCTGATGGTCCTTGGCCCACTGCCTGCGGTCGTTGATGTTATTCTCGGATAGTCTAGGCTTAGACGGCTTTTCAGTCGCCTTAACTCTGTGCCGCGTGAGAGTGTTTCGAACAGTGACACCAATGACACTGATGCCATGTGTAGAAGCAATCATTCCCGCGGTTGCCTCGGCGGATTTCGATTCACATAAAACTATCGACCTTACGACTATCTGCACGATTTTCTCGGGTAGCTTGCGCGGCCGACCAAGTTTCGCCTGTGACGGGACTAGCTCGTCGTACGTTTGCGGGAGCAGCAAAAGGATGAGGAGAAGCCCGAAACAGCAGCGGAGGAGGACTACGGAGAGAGTATGTGGGGCGCTATTGCGAGCGCGGCATTCTCCAATCCAACTTCGGCTACGGGGGAGTGTGATTGGCTCACCTTGCATCGACGCATGGGGCATGTGGCCCTGCCCATCTTGCAGGAGCTAGTGAAGAATGAGATGGTTGCTGGCATACGTGTGAAGGGGGAGCCCGATGAGGTACTTGGCTGCCCGACGTGCATGCAAGCCAAGTTCACCCGTTTCCCATTCTCTAGATCGGAGGCAACGGCTAAGGCACCACTTGATGAGGTGGTGATGGACGTGGTGGGCCCCCTGAAACTTGGAGCTGCTGGAGCTGAGTACTTCCTCACTATTGTGGACGTCTACACCCGTATGACTTGGGTGTACGTGCTGGCCAAGAAGAGCGACGTGGCTGAAACGTTGAAGACGGATTGGTTCCCGATGGTGGAGCGGCAACAAGACCGTCTAGTCAAGTCAATCCGCACCGATCGAGGGGGAGAGTTCCTGAGCAAGGAGTTTGGGTTGTGGCTGAAGAAGAATGGTATTCGGCACTCCCTCACCATGCCATACTCCCCTGTAATGAACGGCATCGCTGAGCGAGCGAACCGCACAATCACGGAGACGGCACGCGGGTTGCTCATTGAAGCCGGGCTACCCGACTATTTCTGGCCTGATGCGGTGCGGAGCGCGTGTGTGGCCAAGAACAGAGCCTTGACTCATGTGGGAGCAGACAAATGGGTGCCCTATGTGGAGTGGCTAGGAAGGAAGCCAAAGGTGGATATGCTTTGGGTGTTCGGGTGCATGTGCATGGCGCTCGTGCCTAAGCATCTTCGGCACAACAAGCTTGGTGCCAAGGTGGTGTGGGCCGTGCACTTGGGCATGGCTCAAAACAGCAAGGGATGGCTTCTTTGGGACCCATTCACCAAGAAGTTCTTGGTGAGCAGTGACTGCAAGTTCATGGAGAACTTCATGTACAAGGATTGGAAGGCGGAGAATGAGGCGAAGATAGGCGTGCGGTTTGGGGAGGTGAAGAGTTCCGGTTTGGAGCATGTGGAGCTGCCTTTGGAGCTGAGCAGTGACAGCACTACCATAAGGCAATCTTCCCTTGTGAATGGGGGAGAGGAGGCCAATGATGCAGAGGAAGAAGAGGAGGAGGTGCAGCAAGTGAGCGAGCGTGCACCGTCACTCCCTTCCCGCACTATGAGTGCTCCACGGATTCGAGCCACACCGCAGCAACGCCAAGGCCTTCAAGTCCCTGCAGCTGAGGAGGAAGGAAGGGGGAAGAGGAGAGTTCAACCCCCTAATAGACTGACCTATGATGCACTTGGAAAGCAAGGCAAGACAGCCCTGGCCGGAGCGGCAATGATGGTCGGAGACGACGAGGAGAGTGACTACGAGGAGTGTGCCTTCGCGTTCTTCTCTACGGTGAAGATGCCGGGAGAACCAGCAACTCTCAAGGAAGCTTTGGAGAGTAGTGATGCTGAGGAGTGGAAGAAGGCCATGGAGAGTGAGCTGAAGAGCATCGAGGAGAATGACACGTTTGAATTGGTGGAGCTACCGGAGGGGCGTACGGCGATAACGTCCAAGTGGCTCTTCAAAATCAAGTCGGATGCCGACGGCAAGATCGAGCGCTACAAGTCTAGGCTTGTAGCCAAGGGGTACCAGCAGAAGGAGAAGGTGGACTTCAAGGAGCTGTTTGCCCCTGTAGTGAAGCCGACGACGCTGCGAACCCTATTCGCGGGAGCCGCCATCAAAGGATGGGTAGTAAAACAAATGGACATCATAACGGCATTCCTTAACGGCATCCTTGAGGAGGAGATTTTTATGGCGCAGCCAGAGGGGTTTGATGATGGTAGTGGCAGAGTGTGGAAGCTGAAGAAGGCCCTCTATGGGCTGAAGCAGGCCCCTAGTCAATGGTACATGAAGTTGCGCGAAGTGTTGGAGGAGATCGGCTTCACTCCCTCAACGGCCGATCACTTCTTGTTCATGCTTGGCGAGGGGGAGCAGAGGAGCTTCATGGTGGTTTATGTGGTTGACATTCTCATATTCTCACCCTCCTCTAACCTTGTGAAGGAGGTGATGCTGAAGCTGCATGACAAGTTCAAGTGCAAGTCCCTTGGTGACGTGAACTTCTACCTTGGGCTCCACATCGAACGAGACGTGGAGAAGCGGAGCATGCGAGTGCACCAACGGAAGTACCTGGAGGCGTTGGCTGCCAACTTTGGCCACAGTGAAGGTCATGTGGCTACTCCCTTTCCCTCTGGGTTCAAATGTGTGAAGGGGCCGGAGGAGGAGAGCGTTGGAGAAGAGGAGAGGCGCCGATTTCACTCGTTGGTGGGCAGCCTCATGTATGCGGCGGTAAACACCCGACCGGATGTCGCGTTTGCTACCGGGCAGCTAGCTAGGGTTGTGCAATGCCCTAATGAGGAGCAGGTAGCAGCTGGAATGAGGGTGGCCAAGTATCTTGGCCAAACATTGACCGTTGGGCTGCAATACTCGGCGGCCGCACAAAGGCGCCAAAAGGGCGCGGATGGTGTTGAACCCGGGCGTTTGTTCCTCACCGCCTATTCGGACGCTTCATATGCATCAGAACCAGAGGACATGACAAGTATGGGAGGCTTCATATGCTGTGTTGGTGGAGGCCCAACTGCTTGGGAGAGCAAGAAGCAGGTTGACCAAGCTTTGAGCTCGGTGGAGTCTGAGTACATAGCACTCTTCCGTGCCGTACGGGAGATTGTGTGGCAGCGGCGTTTGTTGGCTGAATTGGGGGAGGAGCAGCAAGGACATACCCCACTGTATTGTGACAGCCAGGGTGCCATTGCTCTTGCTAAGAACCCTGGGTTGCATGGACTCACGAAGCACATGAGGGTTAAGTGGCATTGGACGAGGAGCATGGTAACCGCGGGTGAAGTTGAGTTGCGCTACGTGAAGACCACGGGGCAGCCGGCTGACATGATGACCAAGAGGCTGGTGGAGCAGCAGCATTGGAAGTGTTGCAAGCTGGCTGGGATGGCTCTGAACTGACAGAGCAACATATCCTAAGGCCAACAATCCGAGGGGGAGTTTGTTGGTGCAACCCTATGGTTTGCACTCGGCTTGTTGTCCGTGTGCGTGCATGTGTGTGTGTATGGAATGGTATGAGGGCATGGGATAATATATATTTCATGCTTATAATAGTGTGTGAATGTTGAGTCATGATGTCGAGTGTGTGTGTTGAGTCAATAGCGAGATATCGCTAGACGCGTGTTACGCGGTCGTTTGTGTCTCGCGCGCGGTTTCTATTTTGTCGTGCGCGGTTTCTATTTTGTCCTGTGTCGAACGTTCGGTGTGTCGCAGGTGTGTGCAGCAAACCCATCAAGAACTCAAGGATGAGTTTGTGATGAAGAGCCCGAGCCTTGGTGTCAAGCCTCAAGTGATTTCGAAGCTCGCCAAAATGGTACACCTCAAGATATTGAAGATAGGTACAATACTTTGTGTAGTGTAACATTTCACTTGGTGTAGGCCCTAGTGAAGGGTAGTTTCGAGACCCTTCGTGGTTGCGGACAGTGTGGCACTGTTCCACATCACTGTACCTCGGCTCTTGGGGTTTGTAGGAGCTGGGAGTCATTCCCAACTCGTAACTCTTCCTAACTCTTCCTATCTTGTGTTTCTAAGACTATAGTGGCTGCCATAGTGCCGTTCGTTCAAACCAACGCTGTATCGTCAATACTTGGTCAAATTGTGCGATCTAAATTGCGTACTGTAGGCGACAATAAGACGCTCCATATCCAAGCTGAATCAAGTCATTTTAAGCTTTGACCAGAACGCTATGAACAATTGACACCGCTGTGCAGAAATCCGACTATGCACTCTATCTTTCGTTTTAGGCACATTGGAGCATACTGTGACTAAAACAAGAGCAAGCAACGGTCACAGGACCAGTCCACAAGAACAAGATAAATCTCAGGGTGGAGCTCAAAGTCACCACATACTCCGAGAACAAGTAAGGGGCCACAAGGCCAGTCCACATGCAGGTATATAGAAAATATATATAGATGCAAGAGTACAAGACATGCAGGACAATGCATCTCTACGGAAGCAAGTGAGGACGGGCAGGCACAAGGCCAAGCTGGGTGTAGAAACGCTGGTGGTCACAAGGCGGCAACGCCTTGGTGAAGATATCTGCATGTTGGCCTTAGAGACCACACGGACCACGCGGGCCTGGCCACGCTTCTGCAACTCACGCACAAGGAAGTAACGAAGCTGGATGTGCTTCACCTTCCCAACCAGTCGAGGCTCCTCACACAACAGGACAGCAGACTAGTTGTCAGCGAACAAAACTGGGAGAGAGCGAGGCCACTCACCAAGGTCTGTGAGAAGGAAAGACAGCCAGCGAAGCTCCTGAGCAGCCATGGCCGCAGTGTACACCTCAGCCTCACAGCTGGAACCGGCGACAGACAACGCCCGAGTCGACCGCCACGAAACAGCACCTGCCCTGAGGCTAAAAGGGTACCCCTGTGTAGACCGACGCATCTCCGCGTCGTCGGCCCATGACGAGTCCGAGTAACCTGTAAGTGTAACTGGCTGCTTCCCTCCAAGGACAAGTCCCATGCCTGATGTACTCGCCACATACTTGCCAACCTCTTAGCCGCGTACCAGTGGGAAGGCCGGTGTCTCCCAGGCACAACAAAGCACGCTAGGACGCTAAGAGGGTAAGCTAGGTCTGGGCGAGTGCAGGTCATCAGGTACATGAGACAACCCACCAGCTCAGGATATAGACCACTGGACTCAAATGGATCGTCCGAAGATGGAGCCGTGAGCCCATGATCCACACCAAGAGGGGTGAGCTGTACCTTGGAGAACGGGAAGCGCAACCGCTTGAGGATCTGCTCGACCATATGCGACTGAGTCAGCGTAATGGTGCGAGCTGCCTTGTCCCTGGTGATCTGCAGGCCAAGGTAGTGCTGCAGCTCACCAAGGCCTGTGCAAGTGTGTCTCCTCAGCATTTCCTCCTTCATGGAGGCCAGCGCGCGTCGGTCGGGAGTGGCGAACACCAGGTCGTCGACGTAGACCAGGACAAAGAACGGGGTCGAGCCACGTCAAATGAACAGTGACGGGTCAGCAGACGACGGAAAGAAGTAAAGAGCTCCAAGGGTCGAGCGAAGTGTGTCGTGCCACTCACGTGGAGCCTGACGCAGGCCGTAGTTTGGTCAACGCAACTGCCACTGGGTCCCAGGTGGGAAAGAGCCAGTGAAGCCAAGCGGGCGACGCAGCCAGATCTGCTCGTGCAGGCTCCCCTGAAGGAACGCGGTGGAAAATTCCAAGGAGTGCAACTCGTAGTCGCGCTGTGCTGCAATATGCAGCAACACCGGAAGGGTACTCATCTTCGGCGTGGGAGCGAAGGTCAGGAAGAAGTCCACCCCCTCTCGCTGAATGGAGCCTCTCGCCACATAACGCGCCTTGAACACAGGTGGTGATCCAGGCGGCCGCTTCACCTTGTAGAGCCATCGGCCACTTACGACGTTCGTCCCAGGTGGTGGGACTGCGTCGACGTAAGTGCCTGTGGACCTATAAGATGTCATCTCTACCTCCTCAGCTGCTATCCAGTACGAAGCCCAGGGTCCCAAGATTGCCTCGGCGTGAGTGCGAGGGATCGGGATGTCAAGGGCGTCTAGATCCCCCTCAGGGGCAAGTAGCATGGCACAGAGATGAGGAACAGCGGCCGCAAGGAAACCAAGCTCGAACTACCTGTCCTGGAGGACCTCCACGGGAAAGACAGAAGCACCCCCAGAGAACGGAGAACGAGCAAGGCCACTCACCACGTGAGTGGCTTAGTCAAGGCGGTGGGAAGAGGCAAAGCCAGCGACAGTGGTAACAAGAGCTGAGACAGACGACAGAGGTGCAGTCGGGTGAGTGACCTGAGAAGAAGTGAACGAGAATGAATCAAAAAATAAATGAAGTGAGTACATATAGGAAACCCTAATTGGGTTGTACCCTCTATGGGATACCCCACTATAGCCTACACAAATAAGTAAGCTATAATGTTCTGACACACCCCCATAGGCAAAGTGGGGGAGAACAAGGGGTCACAAGACCAGTCAAGCAAAGCAAAGCAAAGCTCAGGGTGGATCACAAAGTCACCACACATTCCGAGCACAAGTTCAAAGGCCACAAGGCCAGTTCACATGCAAGATCATATATAGAGATATACAAGAGTCAAGCAAGCAAGAACAAGAGTATAAATAGGTGAAGGTATAGGCAAGGTCAAGAAGTGAGCAAGTGAGGCAAGACAGGCACAAGACCCAGCTGCGTGCAGCAGCGCTGATGATCACAAGGCGCAAGTGCCTTGGTGAAGACATCAGCAGTGTTGGCCTCAGAGGCCACGTACGCAAGTCGCAACTGTCCACGCTGCTGTAGCTCACGAGCAAGAAAGTAGCGGAGAGCAATGTGCTTTGTCCTGTGCTCCAGTCGCTGCTCTCGACATAAGGCCAGCATGGTCTTGTTGTCTACGTACAGGACTGGAGGAGAACGAGGCGGCTCTCCAAGGTCGGTCAGCAGGTAGGTGAGCCAGCGAAGCTTCTGGGCAGCCATAGCCCCAGCGTAGATCTCAGCCTCACAACTGGAGCCGAGGACAGAAGACGAGCGGGTAGCCCGCCACAAAACAAAGCCGGAACCAAGGCTGAAGGTGTAACCCTGTGACGACCGCTGCGTAGCCTGGTCGTCAGCCCAAGAAGCGTCCGCGTGCCCAGTGAGGACCACTGGACTGCGCCCTCCAAGCACTAGCCCCATGCCCGACGTACTGCACAAGTAGCGCAACACCCTCTTCGCTGCAGCCATGTGCTCTGGTCGGTGTCTCCCAGGTGCAACATAGCGTGCGAGAATGCTAAGAGGGTATGCAAGGTCAGGTCGTGTGCAGGTCATCAGGTACATGAGGCAGCCAACAAGCTCTGCATACGGGCCACTCGACTCTACGGACTCATCCGAAGGCAGAGCTGAGAGCGAGTGGCGAGTAGGCAGAGGAGTGGCCTGAGGCAAGGAGTACGTGAAGCCAAAGCGCTGAAGGACCTGCTGCACCATGTGTGACTGAGTCAGGGTAATGGTGCGGCGTGCTCTGTCCCGGGTGATCTGCAAGCCAAGGTAGCTGCGCAGTTCACCCAGGTCAGTGCACGTGTGTCTCTTCTGCAGCTCGGACTTCACGTAGGCAAGTCCAGCAGTGTCAGCTGTGGCAAAGACCAAGTCGTCGACGTACACGAGGATGTAGAACGGCAGCAGAGAGGTGTCGGTGCGCAGAAACAGCGACGGGTCGGCAGTAGAAGGAGCAAACCCAAGAGCCGCAAGTGTAGTCCTCAGTGTGTCGTGCCACTCACGTGGCGCCTGGCGGAGACCGTAGACTGGACGCCGGAGACTCCACTGGGTACCAGGAGGGAAAGACCCAGTGAAGCCAGGTGGGCGGCGCAGCCAGATCTCCTCGTGCAGGCTGCCCTGCAAGAAAGCAGTGCTGAAGTCGAGAGAGTGCAGCTCGTAGTCACGGTGAGCAGCAACGTGCAGCAGTACCCGAAGAGTGGTCATCTTCGGGGTGGGGGAGAAGGTCTGAAAGTAGTCAACTCCCTGCTGCTGACTGAAGCCACGAGCCACGTAACGCGCCTTGAAGACAGGCGGAGAACCCGGCGGCCGCTTCACCCTGAAGATCCACATGCCACTGACTATGTTCGCCCCAGGAGGGGGAACAGCGTCAACGTAGGTGCCTGTGGACTTCCAGGAAGCCATCTCTGCATCCATAGCTGCCTGCCACTGAGAGGAGTAGGGACCCTCTATCGCCTCCGCGTAAGAGCGCGGAGTCGGGATGTCTAGTGCATCCGAGTCTCCCTCATGGGCGAGCAGTATAGACGCGAGATGAGGTGAAGCGGCGGCCAGACACTGGAACTCCTCCTGCGTGTCCTCAAGGACGTCCGTGCCAAGGGCACACTCACCCCCGACGGACGGAGGACGAGCAGACTCAGACTCAGCGACAAGACTAGCAGCGAATTCTAGACGACAGCGCGCAGCAAAGTCGACGAGCTCAGTGACAAGGGCAGACGCAGCAGAAGACTCGAAAGAAGGGTCAGTGACAGCAGTAGCAAGGAGACGCGTGACAGTAGGACTGGCAGCACGAAGAGAGTCCGACTCCGGGTCGGCAAGAGCAAGAAGAGAGGAAGCAGGAGGAGAAGGCAAAGGGGCACGCAGAGGAGCAGTGGACGGACGCAGAGACATCCGGTGCGTGCCAGGGACAGGAGGAGGACGCTGACGCGAACCGCGACTACTAGTGCGCGCAGTACGAACAGGCGACGCAGGACGAGACGCAGGCTCACGACGCTCAGTAAGACCTCCAGTCGGACCAGTGTAGGGAGAAGGTGCAGGCAAAGGGGAGGCAGGCTGTAGTTGTGACTGCGACAAGACAGGCTGTGGACCCGCTAAGGGAGAAGGAGGAGGACGAGAAGAAGGTGTAAGACCAAGAACCTGCTGCAGGAGCGGAACGAAGTACGGTCGGGGCCGCGTGGCAACGCCAGAAACAGCAGGGACAGCACCAGTACCCCCAGCAGGAGCACCCGCTCCAGCAGCACCTCCAGCAACACCGGAACCCCCAGTAGCACCTCCAGCAGTCCCAGAACCTCCAGCAGCTCCAGGAGCACCGCCAGTCGGACCGCCAGTGACAGTCTCAGCGCCAACACCCTCAGCAGCACCAGCTCCAGTCGAACCCGCAGGCCCAGCAGCTCCAGGACTCCCATGACGAGCACCTCCGGGATCCGCGGCAGCAGCACCGTCAGCAGTCGAAGAACCTCCAGCACCAGCAGCACGCCTCCAGCGCCGGGCAAACCACTCACGAAGCTCCTGTGGGGAGAGTGGCTCCCGGCGAAACGAAGCACCCGGAGAACCTCCATGCGAAGAAACTCCAGGCTCAGCACCCCCACGCAAAGCACTTCCAGGCGTAGTACCTCCAGGCCCAGCACCCCCAGGCTCAGCACCCCCAGGCACAGCACCCCCAGGCTTAGCACCCCCAGACTCAGCACCCCCAGGCTTAGCACCCCCAGGCTCAGCACCCCCAGGCTCAGCACCCCCACTCTCAGCACCCCCAGGCAAAGCACCTCCAGGCGTAGCACCTCCAGTCTCAGCACCCCCAGGCCCAGCACCCGCAGCAGCACCAGAGTCACCAGTGACCTCGACAGGCTCGACCGCGTCTACCTGGGACACACCTGAAGGGGCAGGACCCTGAGGGGGGAGGGGGTCGACCGGGGGGGGACCTGGTACCAAGAAGAGTGGGGGCGGGGGGAGGGACGGAGTGCGGTAGGGGAAGAGGCGGTAGTAGGGTACCGACTCGTCGAACGTGACGTCCTGGGAAGACAGAACACGGCGAGAGGTGGGGTGGTAGAACTGCCACCCGGGGGGGAACCCCAGGAAGACGCAGGGAGCAGCGCGAGGGGACAGCTTGTCCGCAGACAAGTCGCGGACAAACGCCCGAGATCCCCAGACCCGGAACGCCGACGCATCGCCAACCTTCCCCGTCCACAGCAGGGCTGGGGAGGTCTCCGGCCTGGAGACCCTGGGGTGGAGGTTGATCTGATGCGCCGCGTACCTGACCGCAAATGGCCACAGAAAATGGGGGGCAGCCGCATGCATCATGGACGTACGAGCGACGTCCATGACCATGCCAATGCGGCGCTCTGCAATCCCATTTTGCTGCGGTGAGTCCGGAAGCGTGAAGGTCTGACGGATGCCTCGCGCACGACAGTAGGCACGCAGAAGGCCAGAGGAGAACTCTCCGCCTCTGTCCGAGTGCAGACACAGCACAGGAAAGTCCGAGCCAAAGCTCTGCCTAAGCTGGAGACGAGCTGCGCGGATCCAGTCGATCAGCACCTCAGTGACATCACCCTTGCTGCGCAAGGGGAAGACTGTGGTGTAACGCGAGTAGTCGTCAACCACCAACAGGAAGTAGCGCTCGTGACCTAGTCCACGGACGCGGGCAGGGCCCCACACGTCCATGTGAAGTGTCTGCAACTGAGCCTCTGTCGGAGGAAACTGGGAGGAGTGAGGGGCAGCACGCTGGCGCCCCTCGACACAGGGGACACAGGCAGGGCCAGGGCCCTGACGAAGGGGAGGGAGGGACCGGGGGAGACCAGACACAAGAAGACGGGAGGCCATGCCTTTGAGCCGAAGCAGAGAGGGGTGGCCAAGGCGGTTGTGCCAGAGGAGGGTCTCGTGAGACAGACGGCGACACGAACAGGGGGAAGACTCAGGACCAGACCTGGACGCTGCAGCAAACACCTGACCAGACGAAGAGACCCTACCAGACTCAGCACCTGGAGGAGAAGCAGTGGTCAGTGTGTACAGGCTCGACCCTGGCTGACGTGTAAACTTAGCCAGGTGGCGAACTGTGCTAGCCTCTGTGCAGTGTGTCACCCGCTGACGAGCAGGTGTGAACTGGTGGACACCCGCATGCTGTAGGTCAGCACCACTCACCAGGTTCGTAGAGAACGAGGGGAGGTAGAGACCAGTCAGGGTGCCAGAGGGAGCCGCCGGACACGGGAGGACTGTGGAGAAACGAGACAGGACAGGACCCCTAGAGGGGTCAGCCAGGGAGACCGTAACCGGCCGACTAAGCGGCGTGAGAGTGGTGCGGTCCCGAAAGAAGGAGCGAGACGCCCCAGAGTCAAGGGTGAAGGTGTGAGAGGCCGAAGCCGACACAGTACCTGAGAGTGCAGACTCACTAGTACTTGAGAGCACAGACGCACTGGCACCTAGAGCAGCAGCCTCATTGGCACCTAACGCAACAGTACCAATGCCCGGGTCGTGCGGGAAACACCGGTATCAGTCACCCTCATCACTAACAGTCACAGCATACATGGCAGCAAGGACAGCATCAAAGTCAAGATCAAAGATAGCTACACCAGCCCTAGACAGCTCTCCCCAGCGGGGGATCTCAGAGGCCTCCGGAAACTGCTGGCGCCAAGCGTCGGTTAAGCGGGCAAAGCAGCGGCGGGCGGTGTGGGTGCCCCCACACTGCTCACCCGCGCGGTCGCCGGTGCGAAGGACGTAGGTGCAGGGACCGAACGCCCCACCACGCTGACGCTGCGAGTACCACTCACGGAGCTGCTGAGGGGCGGGGACGTCGCGAGAGCGCTGCTACTGCTGCTGCTGCTGCTGCTGGCGCTGACCACCCCCAGTGCTGCTCCGCTGGGACGAGCCACTCCGACCACCTCCACCACCGCCACCTCCGCCTCCGCCGCCACCGCCGCCACCGCCACCCTCGCCCCCGCCGCTCCCAGCGCCACCTCCACCGCCACCTCCGCCGCCACCTCCGCCTCCACTGCCGCCACTAGTACCTCCACCCCCGCCACCACCTCCACCGCCACCCCCACTCCCCCCGCCGCCCCCACCTCCTCCGCCTCCGTCCCCGCTAGCTCCACCCGCTCCCTTGCCCCCCTTGCCCTTGCCAGAGCGACGCCTACCGCTGGGGGCAGACGCCGCACCGACCGACTCTAGACCAACGAGGTCGGCCGCAGCAGCAAAGGCGACAGAGGGTAATAGGGGGGAAGAAGAACACCCCTCAAAGATGGGGGTGCGAGGGTCACCACGAGAGGGCCCTACAGCGACTATGCTCTTCTCGGGCGCTAGCAAGGACTTCTCGAGGAGGTCGACAGTGAGGGTGGTGGGACAGACAGAGAGAAACTGGTCCCTAACAGCACGAAGGGACTCAGGGAGACGGGTGACTAGAAAGTAGAGGGTGATGTACATGGGAGGGGGGTTTTCGGCGCAGAAGGCAGCAGGAAGCGCAGCTCGGTAGCGAGTGTCACTAGCGCGAAGGTGGGTAAAGAGGTTAGCGACTGTAGGAAAGGCAGCAAGGTCAGGGAAGAGGTAATGTAGCATGAGGTGGCTCAATGTAGCAGTGGAAGGGGAGGAGTAGCGCGCAACTACAGCGTCGTATAAGGCCTGAGTTTCGGGGCGTTGGCGAGGGCGACGAGGGGAGCGACGGGATGGGAGAGAGGAAGGGCGACGGGAGGGAGTTTCGGGGCGTTGGCGAGGGCGACAAGGGGAGCGACGGGATGGGAGAGAGGATGCGCGACGGGAGGGAGTTTTGGGGCGTTGGCGAGGGTGATGAGGGGAGCGACGGGATGGGAGAGAGGATGCGCGACGGGAGGGAGTTTCGGGGCGTTGGCGAGGGCGACGAGGGGAACGACGGGATGGGAGAGAGGATGCGCTACGGGATGGGCGACGGGGTGGATGAACGGGAGGGGCGACGGTATGGGCCACAGAAGGGCGACGACGACGGAACGGAACGAGAGGACAACGGGACGGCAGAATGGGCGGGTGACTGGACGGCCGAACAGGAGGGCTATGGGGAAGGAGAAATGATCGCGTGGGTAAGGGAGGCGAGAGGTGATCACGTGAGCGACGGGACAGACATTCTGATTAATACATGTCGAGATAACGAGGGCAACAGTCCAGACATAGCCTATGCAAAACCTAGCTACTTACCGTATAACTAGCGACGCAAAAATGGTAGTAGTTCACCCCATCCCTGTTGGGAATAATAAGTCTTAAGCGCCTCTGTCGTGTCGAAACTCATGACACTAGCGAAGCAGTCCGAATCGAAGCATCGCGAGTCAACCCTCAGAGGTTAGGGTAACCGCCTGGAGGTTACGCGAAGGTCAAAGGTCAGCGACCTTTGACTTGACAAATACAGCGCGACAGCGAGGACACACAACTGACTCGACATTGAGCAGTTGCCCGAGTCGCACTGTATCGAATCGCAACAGTAAAACGGTTTAAACTTATCTATTCGTATTGCTTGTACTCTTATATAAACCTTTGTATTTGCTTGTTTAATCAACTTACTTTGCCCTCACATACTAGCGCAAGGTGGTTCAAGGACTTTCATTCAAACGCTTCCGCTATTACAATCCTACTCAGACTTTAAGCTCTACAAAGATCCTAGGGCACCTCAGCCCAACATGGTATGAGAGCAGTTAGAGTTAAAAATTTATTTTTCCTTCAATACTCAATACAAGAAGACATGTCTGCAAGGAAGGCGACGAGCTCCACCAACGGCTCTCCAGGCACTACTCCTACTCCACCTCCTGCCTCTGGCCTACAGACAGAGGAAGGAACTACCACGAGACCAGCAGCTGGGTCCACGGAAACTCCCGTAGGCTTCGATCCAAGCATGATGGAGAAGTTCTTCTCCTTCATGTCCTTCTACGAGCAGCACCAGCAAGGAGTACCTGCGCAATCAAACAACAGCAACAACAACAACGTAACTCCTATGAGCCTCGATGGCTCATCCTACGCACGCGCGATTATTCAACAACAACAACAACAGCAGCCTACCTTTGCGCCGTACGAGCCCCAACGTGGCTCCGTCAGCTTCATGCCGCAACCGGAACCTGCACCGGGACAAGAAAGGGCATTGGATGCGTTACAAGTTCAATCGCAATTCGCGCATGTCCTAAAACTACAAACGACAAAGCCTTTCAACGGCAAAGACTTCTTCACCTGGTCGTTCGAGTTCGAACTGATGATGGAAGGAGCACAGATTCTCGGCTTCTTCGACGGGTCCTTGCCATATCCAACAAACGGAACGCAATATGAGAAGCAGCAGTACACCTATCAATCAATGATGGCATACACGATACTGCTAAGAAACATCACCCCAACCCAGCAGCAGAACATCAGGACTTACCGAGGCTACGGCAACTCCGCGGAGCTCGCGTACAACCACCTGAAGAACCTGTATCAAGCAACAGACAGCGTAAATCAAAGCAGGTTAATGGCGCAGCTTACAACGATTGAAATGAAACCAGGCGAGAAAGGCATGGCTTATATTAGCCGCTGCCGCGAACTGCGCGACAAGCTTCTTCGATGCGGCGGGTCGATTTCAGAAGACACCTTTGTCACGGTGGTCATCGGCGGTCTCAGCCCCCACTGGCGCTCCACTCGCGCCATATTACGAGCACACGGGAGGATCTCCGAAGCGGCACTCTGCGCCGAAATTCATGCTGAGCAGCAGGACATGGACCTGCAAGAAGAAAGACACAAGAAGAAAGCATTGGCACCGGAGTTTGCGTTTCACACTCAGCGACGATACAACGGCAACAACAATCGACAACAGCAACAAGTAAAGAC
This sequence comes from Closterium sp. NIES-65, assembly GCA_948144175.1. Lineage (NCBI taxonomy): Eukaryota > Viridiplantae > Streptophyta > Zygnematophyceae > Desmidiales > Closteriaceae > Closterium > Closterium sp. NIES-65. Next base: position 2,038,957 of record CANXME010002307.1, on the reverse strand, counting down.
GGTACCTCCGTTCTGCCACATCTGCAAGACTTCGGGCCATCCTCGCACGCATTGCTCGTCTCGTCAGACAACACCACAGCGACAACTCCGGCCTTCAAGCTCCCAAGTTGCTTCAACGCAAGCAAATCCGACGACCACAATCCAAGCCTCAACAACTTCAACTGGACAACCTGCACAAGGAACAAGAAGCATTGTCAATTGCATGGTGAAGATAACTGATTCGTGCACAACCGAGTCACCACCCCACTACTCACCGGAAGAAGAGCTCGACAACAGGACGCCTCGCCGCGAGTCACTCCAGCCGAATCCAACGTACGCCGCCATCGCTCAAAGCGAACCGTCCGGACAAGACACCTGGTTCTTGGATAGTTGCTGCGGACAACACATGTGCTCCTCCGGACGCTTCGTACAACGCGAACATCGACTCCAGCGAGAAGTAGTCATCACGGTCGCCAACAACCAGAACCTGCGCACACGAGGACAAGGAGTAGTTTAGCTTCAATCAAGAGAGACAAACGTCATACTGCACATGTCAAAGGTACTCATCGCAGAAGGACTCGGTTATAACTTACTGAGTGTTAGCCAGCTGATGGCGAAAGGGATTCACTTGGAAGCCGACAGCACCACCCAGGAATTTAAGTTATACCACGGGAAGGGCGGCCTCTACATCGGAAGAGCAGTGTTGAAGAACAACGTCTTCGTTCTTGATTTCGTCCCCGACCTGGGCACTGCAGACAGCGACGCCATCGTCAACTTCACCGACTGGACACATCCTCCAGACCTCGATCCCGACTTCAGCCCGGGAGGCTTCTTGTACTCGCACACCATCCCTGAAGCAGAACGAACACGAGCGTTAGCAACGATTCAACAAACGGCAGCAGCAAAGACAACATCGACAGCAGCAAAAACAACATCGGCAGCAGCAGAAACAACATTGGCAGCAGCAGAGACAACATCGGCAGCAGCAAAACCATCATCGGCAGCAGTAGGACCAACGACACGAGTCATCGTCGACGAAGCACCACCGACACCCGCACAACAGCTGAACCCGACTCAACGAGAAGTCCACCGAAGCGCAAACCTCGTCGCCAGCTTCTACTCCAACTCCGACGTGTATCAACGTTCACCCGGATCTCGCGCCTCCGAAGACATCTGGCATGCACTCACAGGACATCCAAGCAACACTGTGTTAAACAACACGATACGAGCAGGAGTTCTAGACAAGGATTCGCTACTACTAATCGACGGCAGAGAACTTCAACGGGCACGAGGAACTTGCCACATCTGCCCTGAAGCCGACTTACCCCATCGACCGTTTTCTTCTCACCACAACCCGAGCGCACCTGCATACGCACCACTCGAGAAAGTTTACAGCGACATCCTCTTCAATCGAGAACCAGGACAAGTTACCTACAACTACACGATAACCTTCATCGACGCTGCCACTCGATACGTCTGGCATCGAAACCTACCCAGCCGCGACATGGCACTCGCAGCATTCGCCGCTTGGCTACCAGTAGCAGAGAGGGAATCAGGAACAAAGCTGAAAAGCTTCCAGTCAGATGGAGGAGGAGAATACACCTCCCAGCGCTTCAAGCAGTAAGGTGTGGCAGAAAGAATGAACAGGACTCAAGCAACTTCTCTCCCTTCCCTACGCCCATCAGCAGCAAGGTGTGGCAGAAAGAATGAACAGGACTCTGCAGAATAGCATGCGCAAGCTGCTACGTGGCATGCGGCTACCCAACCACCAGTGGCCAGCACCAATGGACCATGCTGTCGTGCTGCACAACTTGCTGTCGTCGTCGTCACTCCCAAACAACGCATCACCGCATCTGCTGTGGACAGGAAAACAGGGCAGCACAAAAATGTTACGAGTTTTCGGGTGCATGGTATAGTACCGACCCCCAGAAGCACGAGCAGGAAGATTTTTGCAACGGGCACAGTGGGGACTACACCTCGGCATCGAGAAAAATTACAACGCGTGGAAAATCTTCGATGTCCACTCAAAGGACACAGTAGCAGCACGTGATGTGATCTTCTACGAGTGACTCACCCTTCAAACGTACCTCGCCAACTTGCACGAGAATCAGGACCCCACAGGTGGCTTTCGTGGTGACCGAGCCTTCGCCTCAGCAGCGGACGAAGCAGACTGGGATGAACAGAACGTCGACAACGCATCGGAAGAAGCCGGACCTCTCCCGTACTACTCCGTCGACGTGCCCATGGACGAAGAAAATCCTCGCGACAGTGTCAACGCCGAAGTCTTCCACCACTTCACCGACAACGGTTACGTAACACCTGCGACAGTCAACACAAACGAAGCAGAAAGGATAGGGCCAAATTTCATACCCGATCCAGAAGCGGGAGACGAAGCAGCTTATCCCGAGGACCCAACACTCCCCCGATACTCACAGACTGGGCAGCAAATCCTCGGCCTCGTCACCGCAGTCCACGGGTACACAGGCAACGCTCTTCCTAAAGAGCCTGCGACGGTTCAGCAGGCTCTTGGGGGGGAACACAGGGAGAAATGGCGTGAAGCCATGGACAGAGAATTAAAGGCATTAGAGGAACGCAACACCTGGAAGGTCGTTCCCGCAAGCGTGGCACGGAACAAGACCATCCTCACCAGGAAATGGGTCTTCCGCATCAAAACGAAAGCTGCCGGCACAATCGAGAAGTTCAAAGCACGCTGGGTCGTGCGTGGATTCGACCAGGAGCAAGGACGAGACTTCACCGAGACTTTCGCCCCAGTTAGTCGACATACCTCTCTCCGAATTCTTCTCGCCGTCGCCGCCATGAAGAAGAAGCTGCGACAAATTGACGTCGCCAACGCATTCCTCTACGCACCCGTCGACGCCGAAATCTTCGTCGAACTTCCCCACGGTACCCACGGAAACCCCAATCAGGTTTGCCAACTACTGAAATCGCTCTACGAAATCAAACAAGCTCCGCGACTGTGGCAACAGCACCTACACACCCGCCTCACTCGCATCGGATTCCGCCAACTGGCTCACGACCAAGGAATGTATCATCTCACCAAAGGCGCAGACTACATCCTATTGATCGTCTATGTCGACGACTTGCTCTACATCGGCTCCACCGACGACGTCACTACCTGGTTCGAAGGGGAGCTGCAGAAGGACCTCACGCTCACCGTCTCCTCCACCATCACCCAGTACCTAGGGCTCAACATCCGCGAAGAGGAAAATGCTATCTACCTCAGTGCGGAGAAATACGCCGACACTATCGCCAAGCGCTTCTCGCTCACACCTACCGCTATCGCCACGCCATACCGCCACACGGCAGGAAGCGACAAAGGAAATTCCGCTCCACTCAAAGCTGCCGGAATACGAGACTACCAGAGGAAACTGGGCTGCCTCCTCTTTGCAGCCGTCACCTGTCGCCCGGGTCTATCCTACTCCGCAAGCCAACTCGCCACCTATCTCAAGAAACCCAAAGCAGAGCACCTAGCGGAGCTCGATCGCGCACTACACTACTTCGTGAGCACACCGACGATCGGCCTGACTTACTACAAGGGCGAAGCTACGACGACGAAACTAATCGGCTACGTCGATGCTGACCATGCCGGCGATTCTGATAACAGGCGCTCTCGCACTGGCTACGTCTATCGTCTCGAGCCTATCGGACCTATCTCCTGGCAGTCGAGTAAGCAGGAACTAATCGCTCTCTCTTCAGCTGAAGCAGAATATATCGCCCTCTGTTCAGCCACCAAGGAAGGACTCTACCTTCGCGAGCTGCAGGAAGAAGCAAAGTTAGCTGAGTTACCCAACTTCACCCTGTTCTGCGACAACCAATCTGCAATTCGCATCGCCAACAAAAGCGGATTCACGAACAGAACGAAGCATAACGCTCTGCGATACTTCTTCGTGAAGGACGAGATCGAGAAAGGGAAACTCGAATCATCCTACTGTCCCACGTCCGAGATGGCAGCCGATTATTTGACCAAGAAACTCGGAAAACAGAAGTTGGAGTACTGCATGCTGCTGTCTGGACAAGGCCACGTCACCATCAGCGACACTCTAGAAGCAAAGGGGAGTGTTGGGAATAATAAGTCTTAAGCGCCTCTGTCGTGTCGAAACTCAGGACACTAGCGAAGCAGTCCGAATCGAAGCATCGCGAGTCAACCCTCGGAGGTTAGGGTAACCGCCTGGAGGTTACGCGAAGGTCAAAGGTCAGCGACCTTTGACTTGACAAATACAGCGCGACAGCAAGGACACACAACTGACTCGACATTGAGCAGTTGCCCGAGTTGCACTGTATCGAATCGCAACAGTAAAACGGTTTAAACTTATCTATTCGTATTCCTTGTACTCTTATATAAACCTTTGTATTTGCTTGTTTAATCAACTTACTTTGCCCTCACATACTAGCGCAAGGTGGTTCAAGGACTTTCATTCAAACGCTTCCGCTATTACAATCGTACTTAGACTTTAAGCTCTACAAAGATCCTAGGGCACCTCAGCCCAACAATCCCAACTTGAAACATGAGCTGGGCCCAAATCGCTTGGATAGACTGAAACGATCGCTTATGCAATTGTCGTGCGAAATGAGAAATGCAACGCCACACATCCCCAGAATGTTTTCTTTTAACGGGAGCCAATCAAAGGTGTTGGATTTGCACGTCCCCAGCGTTTGAAACGGTACAAACTTGTCAGTCCGGTCCAAAATTTGTTTCGCCCAGCAAACTCATCCCTGCGCTCTTTCAAGTTGGGTTTGGGTTCACTATTTTGCATTTCGGTTTTCATTAATGGAAACGCCGACGTGGCAAGGTCGCAATAATTTGGGTCGATGCAATTGAGAGAAACGCTATTTTCGCCGATGCGCGTCATTTTGCCCAACTGTAATGAATGTGACACTACACGTCGTTCAACGTTTCACAAAAATCGCACATGTACCGGTATGTGGAAGTATGTGGCTGCCAATAAGAATTGAGAAGGAACTTTTTGAGAAAAACTGAACGAGAATGAATGAACTATGAGTGAAGTGAGTACAAATATGAAAATCCTAATTGTGTTGTACCCCCTATGGGATACCCCACTATAGCCTCCACAACAGCATAAGCTATAATGTTCTGACACACCCCCATAGGCAAAGTGGGGGAGAACAAGGGGTCACAAGACCAGTCAAGCAAAGCAAAGCAAAGCTCAGGGTGGATCACAAAGTCACCACACATTCCGAGCACAAGTTCAAAGGCCAAAAGGCCAGTTCACATGCAAGATCACATATAGAGATAAACAAGAGTCAAGCAAGCAAGAGCAAGAGTATCTATAGGTGAAGGTACAAGCAAGGTCAAGAAGTGAGCAAGTGAGGCAAGACAGGCACAAGACCCAGCTGCGTGCAGCAACGCAGATGATCACAAGGCAAAGTGCCTTGGTGAAGACATCAGCAGTGTTGGCCTCAGAGGCCACGTACGCAAGTCGCAACTGTCCACACTGCTGTAGCTCACGAGCAAGAAAGTAGCGGAGAGCAATGTGCTTTGTCCTGTGCTCCAGTCGCTGCTCTCGAAAAAAGGCCAGCATGGCCTTGTTGTCTACGTACAGGACTGGAGGAGAACGAGGCGGCTCTCCAAGGTCGGTCAGCAGGTAGGTGAGCCAGCGTAACTCCTGTGCAGCCATAGCCCCGGCGTAGATCTCAGCCTCACAACTGGAGCCGAGAACAGAAGACGAGCGGGTAGCCCGCCACGAAACAGAGCCGGAACCAAGGCTGAAGGTGTAACCTGTGACGACTGCTGCGTAGCCTGGTCGTCAGCCCAAGAAGCGTCCGCGTGCCCAGTGAGGACCACTGGACTGCGCCCTCCAAGCACTAGCCCCATGCCCGACGTACTGCACAAGTAGCGCAACACCCACTTCGCTGTAGCTGGTGCTCTGGTCGGTGTCTCCCAGGAGCAACATAACGTGCGAGAATGCTAAGAGGGTATGCAAAGTCAGGTTGTGTGTAGGTCATCAGGTACATGAGGCAGCCAACAAGCTCTGCATACGGGCCACTCGACTCTACGCACTCATCCGAAGGCAAAGCTGAGAGCGAGTGGCAAGTAGGCAGAGGAGTGGCCTGAGGCAAGGAGTACGTGAAGCCGAAGCGCTGAAGGACCTGCTGCACCATGTGTCACTGAGTCAGGGTAATGGTGCGGCGTGCTCTGTCCCGGGTGATCTGCAAGCCAAGGTAGCTGCGCAGTTCACCCAGGTCAGTGCACGTGTGTCTCTTCTACAGCTCAGACTTCACGTAGGCGAGTCCAGCAGTGTCAGCTGTGGCAAAGACCAAGTCGTCGACGTACACGAGGATGTAGAACGGCGGCAGAGAGGTGTCGGTGCGCAGAAACAGCGACGGGTCGGCAGTAGAAGGAGCAAACCCAAGAGCCGCAAGTGTAGTCCTTAGTGTGTCGTGCCACTCACGGGGCGCCTGGCGGAGACCGTAGACTGGACGCCGGAGACTCCACTGGGTACCAGGAGGGAAAGACCCAGTGAAGCCAGGTGGGCGACGCAGCCAGATCTCCTCGTGCAGGCTGCCCTGCAAGAAAGCAGTGCTGAAGTCGAGAGAGTGCAGCTCGTAGTCACGGTGAGCAGCAGCGTGCAGCAGTACCCGAAGAGTGGTCATCTTCGGGGTGGGGGAGAAGGTCTGAAAGTAGTCAACCCCCTGCCGCTGACTGAAGCCACGAGCCACGTAACGCGCCTTGAAGACAGGCGGAGAACCCGGCGGCCGCTTCACCCTGAAGATCCACATGCCACTGACGATGTTCGCCCCAGGAGGGGGAACAGCGTCAACGTAGGTGCCTGTGGACTTCCAGGAAGCCATCTCTGCATCCATAGCTGCCTGCCAGTGAGAGGAGTAGGGACCCTCTAAAGCCTTTGCGTAAGAGCGAGGAGTCGGGATGTCTAATGCATCCGGGTCTCCCTCAGGGGCTAGCAGTACAGACGCGAGATGAGGTGAAGCGGCGGCCAGACAGTGGAACTCCTCCTACCTGTCCTCAAGGACGTCTGTGCCAAGGGCACACTCACCCTCGACGGACGGAGGACAGGCCGACCTAGACTCAGCGACAAGACTAGCAGCGTAGTCTAGACGACAGCGCGCAGCAAAGTCGACGAGCTCAGTGACAAGGGCAGACGCAGCAGACGACTCGAAAGAAGGGTCAGTGACAGCAGTAGCAAGGAGACGCGTGACAGTAGGACTGGCAGCACGAAGAGAGTCCGACTCCAGGTCGGCAAGAGCAGGAAGAGAGGAAGCAGGAGGAGAAGGCAAAGGGGCACGCAGAGGAGTAGTGGACGGACACAGAGACATCCGGTGCGTGCCAGGGACAGGAGGAGGACGCTGACGCGAACCGCGACCACTCGTGCGCGCAGCACGAACGGGCGACGCAAGACAAGACGCAGGCTCACGACGCTCTGTAAGACCTCAAGTCGGACCAGCGTAGGGAGAAGGAGCAGGCAAAGGGGAGGCAGGCTGTAGCTGTGACTGTGAAGAGACAGGCTGTGGACCCTCTAAGGGAGGAGGAGGAGGACCAGGAGAAGGTGTAAGACCAAAAACATGCTGCAGGAGCGGAACGAAGTACGGTTGGGGCCGCGTGGCGATGCCAGAAACAGCAAGGACAGCACCAGTACCCCCAGGAGGAGTACTCGCTCCAGCAGCACCTCCAGCAGCACCTCTAGTAGCACCACCAGGAGCACTGCCAGTCGGACCGCCAGCGGTAGTCTCAGCGCCAACACCCTCAGCAGCACCAGCTCCAGGAGAACCCTCAGACCCAGCACCTCCAGCACCCACAGCAGGAGCACCTCCGGGACGCTCGGCAGCAGCACCCTCTGCAGCCGAAGAACCTCCAGCACCAACAGCACGCCTCCAGCGCCGGGCAAACCACTCACGCAGCTCCTGTGGGGAGAGTGGCTCTCGGCGAGACGAAGCACCGCCAGGCGGAGCACCCCCAGTCTCAGCACCCCTAGGCTCAGCACCCCCAGGCCCAGCACCCCCAGACTCAGCATCCCCAGGCTCAGCACCCCCAAGCTCAGCACCCGCAGGCTCAGCACCTCCAGACTCCGCACCCCCAGGCTCAGCACCCCCAAGCGTAGCGCCTCCAGTCCCAGCACCCCCAGGCTCAGCTCCCGCAGCAGCACCAGAGTCACCAGTGACCTCGACAGGCTCGACCGCGTCTACCTGGGACACATCTGAAGGGGCAGGACCCTGAGGGGGGAGGGGGTCTACCGGGGGGGGACCTGGTACAAAGAAGAGCGGGGGCGGGGGGAGGGACGGAGTGCGGTAGGGGAAGAGGCGGTAGTAGGGTACCGACTCGTCGAACGTGACGTCCTGGGAGGACAGAACACGTCGAGAGGTGGGGTGGTAGAACTGCCACCCAGGGGCGTCAGGGGGGAACCCCAGGAAGAAGCAGGGACCAGCGCGAGGGGACAGCTTGTCCGCAGACAAGTCGCGGACAAACGCCCGAGATCCCCAGACCCGGAACGCCGACGCATCGCCAACCTTCCACGTCCACAGCAAGGCTGGGGAGGTCTCCGGCCTGGAGACCCTGGGGTGGAGGTTGATCTGATGCGCCGCGTACCTGACCGCAAACGGCCACAGAAAATGGCAGGCAGCCGCATGCATCATAGACGTACGAGCGACGTCCATGACCATGCCAATGCGGCGCTCTGCAATCCCATTTTGCTGCGGGGAGTCCGGAAGCGTGAAGGTCTGGCGGATGCCTCGCGCACGACAGTAGGCACGCAGAAGGCCAGAGGAGAACTCTCCGCCTCTGTCCGAATGCAGACGCAACACAGGAAAGTCCGAGCCAAAGCTCTGCCTGAGCTGGAGACGAGCTGCGCGGATCCAGTCGATCAGCACCTCAGTGACATCACCCTTGCTGCGCAAGGGGAAGACTGTGGTGTAACGCGAGTAGTCATCAACCACCAACAGGAAGTAGCGCTCGTGACCGAGTCCACGGACGCGGGCAGGGCCCCACACCTCTATGTAAAGCGTTTGCAACGGAGCCTCTGTCGGAGGAAACTGGGAGGAGTGAGGGGCAGCACGCTGGCGCCCCTCGACACAGGGGACACAGGCAGGGCCAGGGCCCTGAGGAAGGGGAGGGAGGGACCGGGGGAGACCAGACACAAGAAGACAGGAGGCCATGCCTCTGAGCTGAAGCAGAGAGGGGTGGCCAAGGCGGTGGTGCCAGAGGAGGGTCTCGTGAGACAGACGGCGACATGAACAGGGGGCAGACTCAGGACCAGACCTGGACGCTGCAGCAAACACCTGACCAGACGAAGGGACTCTACCAGACTCAGCACCTGGAGGAGAAGCAGTGGTCAGTGTGTACAGGCTCGACCCAGGCTGACGTGTAAACGTAGCTAGGTGACGACCCGTGCTAGCCTCTGTGCAGTGCGTCACTCGCTGACGAGCAGGGGTGATCTGGTGGACTCCCGCATCCTGTAGGTCAGCACCACTCACCAAGTTCGTAGAGAACGAGGGGAGGTAAAGACCAGACAGGGTGCCAGAGGGAGCCGCCGGACACGGGAGGACTGTGGAGAAACGAGACAGGACAGGACCCCCAGAGGGGTCAGCCAGGGAAACCGCAACCAGCCGACTAAGCGGCGTGAGTGTGGTGCGGTCCTGGAAGAAAGAGCGAGACGCTCCAGAGTCAAGAGTGAAGGTGTGGGAGGCCGAAGCCGACGCAGTACCTGAGAGCGCAGACGCTCAAGTACCTGAGAGAGCAGCCTCACCAGCACCTGAGAGCACAGACGCATTGGCACCTAGAGCAGAAGCCTCAACGGCACCTGGAGCAGCAGTACCAATGCCCGGGTCGGGCGCGAAACACCGGTAAGAGTCACCCTCATCACTAATGGTCACAGCATACATGGCAGCAAGGATAGCATCAAAATCAAGATCAAAGATAGCTACACCAGCCCTAGACAGCTCTCCCCAGCGGGGGATCTCCGCGGCCTCCGGGAACTGCTGGCGCCAAGCGTCCGTCAGACGGCCAAAGCAGCGCTGGGCGGTGTGGGTGCCCCCACACTGCTCTCCGGCGCGGTCGCCAGTGCGGAGAGCGTAGGTGCAGGGACCAAAACCCCCACCGCGCTGACGCTGCGTGTACCACTCACGGAGCTGCTGAGGGGTGGGGACGTCGCGAGAACGCTGCTTCTGCTGGCGCTGACCTCCCCCAGTGCCGCTCCGCTGCGAAGCTCCACTCCGACCACCTCCACCTCCGCCACCCCCGCCTCCGCCTCCACCGCACCCGCCTCCGCCTCCACCGCTGCCACCTCCGCCACCTCCGCTACCACCGCCACCGCCGCCGCCACCCCCGCCTCCACTGCCGCCACTAGCACCCCCACCCCCGCTACCACCTCCACCGCCACCCCCACTCCCTCCGCCGCCTCCACCTCCACCTCCACCGCTCCCACCGGCCCCACCCGCTCCCTTGCCCCCCTTGCCCTTGCCAGAGCGGCGTCTCCCGCTAGGGGCAAACGCCGCACCGACCGACTCAAGACCAACGAGGTCGGCCGCAGCGGCAAAGGCGGCAGAGGGCAGGAGAGGGGAAGGAGAACACCCCTCAAAGATGGGGGCGCGGGGGTCACCTCGAGAGGCTCCTACAGCGACTATGCTCTTCTCTGTCACAAGGAGGGCCTTCTCTAGGCTGTCGACTGTGAGGGTGGTGGGACAGACTGCGAGGAAGTGGTCCCGGACTACACGAAGGGAGTCAGGGAGGCGAGTGACTAAGAAGTAGAGAGTGATGTACATGGGGGGGGGGTTCTTGGCGCAGAAGTCAGCAGGAAGCGCAGCGCGGTAGCGAGTGTCACTAGTGCGGAGGTGCGTGATGAGATCAGCGATAGTGGGAAAGGCGGCAAGGTCAGGGAAGAGGAAGGGGAGCATGAGGCGGCTGAGTGCACCAGTGGCAGGGGAGGAGTAGGGCGCAACTACAGCGTCGTACAAGGTCTGGGCACTCTTGTACTGGCTAAAGTGCGCGCGCTCAGCGGTAGGCAAGTGGCGACGCACAGCAAGACGTGCAGCAGCATCGCGCGTGGCCCACTGTGAGCGAACAGTGGCGTCAGCATCAGCAGCAGGGGAAGGGACGGCGCCAGAGGTGAGGTCAAAGAGAGACAGACCGTCCGCCCTATCGCACTGTAAAAACAGTTGCAGGTCGTCGAGCCAGACCTCGAAGTCTATGGCTCGACCCTCAGCGTCAAAAGCGAGGACACTAGGGGTGGCCATGACAACGACAGTGATGCAGTGCAAGCAGTAGGGAAGGGCACGCAGTGACAGCGGTACAGTGCTCACCGGGCAGGGCAGGTCGGGCGGCTCGGTAGAAAAGGCGGCTCAGCTACTCAGCGACTCGGCTCCCGGGCGGCTCGGCTCCCAGGCGGCTCGGCGGTAGGGCGGCTCGGGCGGGGCGGCTCGGCTGCCGGGCGGCTCGGGTGCCGGGCGGCTCGGGTGCAAGGGCGGCTCGGCTGCTGCAGTTGGGCGGCTCGGCTGCTGCAGTTGGGCGGCGCGAGAGCAAGGGGCGGCGGGGCCGTGAGTGCTGGGGCGGCGGGGTCGTGAGATCAGGGACGGCGAGGCCGCGTATCAGGGGCGGCGGGGCCGGGAGCGCTGGGGCGGCGAGGCCGCATAACAGGGGCGGTGGGGCCGGGAGCGCTGGGGCGGCGGGGCCGCGAGATCAGCGGCAGCGGGGCCGGGAGCGCTGGGGCAGCGGTGCCGCGAGATCAGGGGTGGCGGGGCTGTGAGCGCTGGGGCGGCGGGGCCGTGAGATCAGGGACGGCGGGGCCGCGAGCGCTGGGGCGGCGGGGCCGCGTATCAGGGGCGGCGGGGCCGGGAGCGCTGGGGTGGCGGGGCCGCGAGATCAGGGGCGGCGGGGCCGGGAGCGCTGGGGCGGCGGGGCCGAGAGATCAGGGGCGGCGGGGCCTTGAGATCAGGGACGGCGGGGCCGCGAGCGCTTGGGCGGCGGGGCCGCGAGATCAGGGGCGGCGAGGGCCGCGAGTTCAGGGGCGGCGGGGCCGCGAGATCAGGGGCGGCGGGGCCGCTGGAGCAGGGGCGACGGAGCCGCGAGATCAGGGGCGGCGGAGCCGCGTGAGTAAGGGCGGCGAGGGCCGCGAGAGCAGGGCGGCGAGGCCGCCAGAGAAGAGGCGGCGGGGCCGCGTTCACTGGGTGGCGGGGCCGCGAGGTTAAGGCCGGCCGCTAGGGCGGCTCGGGGAAGGAGTGGCCCGAGGCGCGACTCGGGATGAGTGCGCTTCGGGCAGGAAAAAAAAGTTTCGAGTGGTGGGCCCTAGGCACAGTTCCCACAGGGGAACCTGCTCGATACCATGAGAAAAACTGAACGAGAATGAATGAACTATGAGTGAAGTGAGTACAAATATGAAAACCCTAATTGTGTTGTACCCCCTAAGGGATACCCCACTATAGCCTACACAACAGCATAAGCTATAATGTTCTGACACTTTTGATCCCTGTTCATTCAGAACTCGTGTCGAGGTGTTTCAAAAACCCACACACACGACGCTTCAACTTTTCAAATCATTACAAAGAAACTTTGATATTCAAGTGGATCCAACTAGAAGGTGGGGGTCACTACTATGTTAGCTGCTGGCTTTGAAGGAGCCATTATCCACACCTCAGCCTTTGACTTGCACTACAAGTGTACACTCAATGCTCAAACACTACTCTTCTTGCTCACTGTCCCCCCCTTTTCACTACTTGGTCCAGAAATATCCCCTTCCCCTCCCGCGGATGAGAGAGAGAACACGCCGGGCCCGTCAAGGGCCATGAAGACACAGGTGGAGCGCGCGGTGGGCACGGCATGGCTGTGCTTGCCCTCGTACGTGGTGACCACCTCCCTGGGGTCGTCCTCACACCGCTCCACGTGCTTTCTCACTATGCACCCCGGATGCGTGCACTTGTAGTAGCTCCTGCACACCAAACACGTGTGCGTGCGTGTGTGCGTGTGTGTGTGTGTGTGTGTGTGTGTGTGTGTGTGTGTGTGTGTGTGCGTGAGTGCACGCGTGTGTGTGTGCGTGTGCGTGTGTGTGTGGGTGTGTGTGTGTGTGTTTGTGTGTGTGTGCGTGTGCGAGTGTGCGTGTGTATGTGCGTGTGTGTGTGCGCGCGTGTGTGTATGTAAATGTGTGTGTGTGTGTGTACATGTGTGTGTGTGTGCGTGTGTGTGGATGCGTGTGTGTGTGTGCATGTGCGTGTGTTTGTGTGTGTGTGTGTGTGTGTGCGCGCGCGCACGTGTGAGTGTGCACGTGTGTGTGTGTGTGTGGGCGCGCACGCACGTGAGTGTGCACGTGTGTGTGTGTGTAGAGAGAGAGAGAGAGAGAGAGAGAGGGAGAGAGAGAGAGAGAGGGAGAGAGAGAGAGAGAGAGAGAGAGAGAGAGAGAGAGAGAGAGAGAGAGAATGCGTGTCACTAAGGGGGGGGGAAGAGGGGTGGATTATAGGGCTTAAGGAATTAAGGTCATCATGGATAAAACTGCTTGTCTGTACCCCTGCTGAATCAATACAACGGACCGTTTGAGAGAGGAGCGGGTGACAAAAAACAAGACGAGCCAAGGATGAGCAGCTGCCAAAGAGTGTGTCATGCAAGCAAAAGGAGGGCTGGTCCCACTGGTACCCGGAACTGTATTTCCGCTGCGATCACTCCCTCTTTGACCCTCCGTCCCTGCAGTACAGCCCTGCTGTTGGCGCACCTGGGGAAGCGGCGGCCGTGCACAAGCTTCTGGCCGTACTTGCGCCAGCGGTACCCGTCGTCCAGCAGCTCCACCGTGCTCACGGCGCGCACCACCACCTTGGGCCCGCGCTGCACACGCTGCCCACAAAACGGCTCCGGACGCCTGTGAGGCGCAGGGGGGAGAGGAATCGCTGGTGGGGCCAGTGAGCATAGAAAATGGTGGGACAGCATGCGAGGGGCGGAGACACAGCGCAGCGCATGCAGCGTGAGGTCAAGTGGGTACAGCGCCATGCATGGCAAGGGTGTGAGCCTGGCTGCCATCACCTGCTGCTGCACCAACGGCACCTCCTGCCAGACCTGCTCATGCCTACCACAGGGACTGTCTCCCTCCTCACCCGTGCCCATGCTTGTCCCACCTGCCCACTAGTATGCTCCGCCCTCCTCCTTTCTACCACGTACGTTGTCCTGAACTTGTCTGTAGCGTGCCGCACCCTTGTCCTAAACCTAGACAAGGAGTAGTGAAAAAGCAGCTGTCAAAACGAAGTGTGCAACAGAACGCAAAGCAGGGCAGCAACTTGGCAATGAAGCAGCTTTCCCGGTCTACTCAGTGGGATGGAAGGCAGGGCGCTTACTTGCCACCCACAGCAGCTTTCTCTGACACCGACTGCTACTTGGCAGTGACTGGGGCGCCCTTTATTACCACTCCCTCTGTGACACATCATCTGCCCCACATTCAAGCACGTGGCTGAGCCACATCCATAGGAGGGCTGCTCCACACGCAGATGAAGCGAGCAGTGAATGGCTATTACACCGTGAGAGATAAGCAGCAGGAAGGGAAGGCAGCAGCGTGGCAGTGCTTGCCTGGCATACCTCTTGCGCTGCTCCTTGCTGGTCGCCTCGCCCTCCGCCCTCCTCCCCACACCTGCGTCGGCCTCGCCACCCTCAAAGCTGCTCCTCGACCGCGATGCATCCTCGCTCTGCCCCACCCTTCCCTCCTTCTCCCACGCACTCGCCTCTTTCCCTATCTCAATCTCCTCTCCTCTCCTCTCCTCCTCGCCTCTGCCCTGCCCCACACCTTCCGCCGCTGCGCCTCTGTCCGCGTAGCCAGCAAAGCCATGAGCGGAGTTCCCCTCCCTTTGCACGCCACTCGCACTGCTCGACTCCCCACCCAAGCCCACGCTGCCAGCGCTGCCAGCGGCAGCAGGCGTGTAGACAGGGGCCGCAGGGGGCAGTGGAGGCGCATGGCTGTGGTGCCCGTGGTACTGGCAGTGTGCGGCGTGGCCATGCACTGCCAGCGCCACGCGCTTCTTGGCAGGGCACCCGGGCACTGTGCATCCGTAGTAGCTGCGCATTCCTCCCCCCCCACGCACCTCCTTCTGCTCGTACTTATGCCAGCTGTACCCGTCCACTGCCCCGCTTGCTGCCGCTGCTCCTGCACCCACCGCCTTTGCCTCTCCTCCCCCATCCGTCCAGCCCTCTTCCATATCCTCTTTTCCAATCGCATCCTCCTCATCCTCCACTTCCCACCCCGCCCCATCCTCCCCATGCACATGCCCAGCCTCGCCTCTCGCATCCTCCTCCCCATCGACCCTGTTGTGCAGCACCCAGCTGTGCATCTCGCTGCCTGCCACCCCTTGCAGCGCCTGCGCCGAACCCCCGTTGCCTTGCCACCGTGCTACTCTCTGTTGCCGCAAGGCCTCGCCCCTTACCGCTGCTCCAGGGAGCACCTTTTTCTGGGCCTCCCCATGTGCGCCTGCATGCACTGCCACGCCATCACCTGCCACCCCCACTGCCGTGCCCTGCTGCGCGCCGCCATGTCCCCCTTCAATGGCACTGCCGTCAGCAGCAATGTGAGGGGCGGCGGAGCAAGGCAGCATGCAGGTGTGGGGGTGCATGGCAGTGAGGGCCATGTGGTGTGGGCGTGCACCCGCCACCGCCACATCACCCGCCACCACTGCCTCCATCCCCAATGCGTCCCTCGCTCGCCCTGCACCCATCTGCTCCCCCTCCCCCATCCGCGCCCCCCATCCATCCGCATCCCCACCTAGCCCGAGCGCCAAGGCTGCACGCACGCTCTCCCCCTGCCCGCCACCCACTCTACCATCCTCCTGCCCCATCGCCCCGCCCCTCCGCCCTCCTCTGTCACTCCATGACACCGCCCCATCATCCCCGCCCTCCATCCGCTGCCGCTTCCTCCGTCCCCCATGCTCCCCCTCCTCCTCCTCATCCGCCACCGCCATGCGCCCTTTCACCACCCCACCTCCCCCTGCCTGCGCCCCACCACCCCCTTCCAGCAGGGGCGCTGTGCTGGCGGCGGGCTGGGGATACGAGGGGCGCACAGAGTGATGGTGGGGGATGAGGGATGGGGGATGAGGAATTGGGGAGAGGAGATGAGGGGATGCAAGGGGAAAGGGGAAATGCAGGATTGGTGGAGGCAGGGGGAAGGCAGTGGTAAGGAGCAGGGGGAGGAGGGTGGCGGGAGTGATGTGGGGGACGTGCAGCGCCAGCAACACAGGGCGAGCACGGAGAGCAGAGGCATCGCCAAGAGCTACCGTCACTCATGCATGCACGCTCTCTGCCTTTCTATGCATACACGCTCTATGCCTTACTATGCATGCACGCCCTCTGCCTTACTAAGCATGCACAACTCCCACCACCCCCTACCCCATCCCCCCTCCCCCTCTCCCCCGCGCGCCCCTCACCTGGGAGCGCGGCACCACGGGCGAGTCCAGCAGGGCGGCTGGGCTGAGCCCCCCCGCGATGAGGAAGCACACGGGCCCGGACGCGGGTGCGCCCGTCACCAGCCGCGCGGGCACGCTCGCCATGCCGCGCGCGCTGCCCCCTTCCGCGCCTCCCTCGCCGCCATCACCGCCATCCCCCCTCCCAGCAGTAGCGCGAGCCGCCAGTCGCTGGGCGAAGCTCTTTGACCCGCTGGGGGGGCGCCGCTTGGCGCACGCCGCGGGCGGCACTGTGGCAATCCGCGCCGGCGCAGGAGGGCGCGCGAAAGGGTTGGCGGAGGTGACGGCGGCGTCGCCGACTGGCTGCCTGCTGTCCGCCACTTGCGGTACGAACCCCCCCGCATGCTGCAGCTGCATGGTGCCCTCCCCTTGCGCGCCCCATCCCCACGGCATGTGCCCCTCGGAGCCATCTTCGTCGCCCGCTCCCCGTGCCTCGCTCTCCGCCATCGCCTCCCGTTCCCTCTCCGCCGTCGCCCCTCGCTCCCACACATCACCTGCGACGCACGCCACGTTGTCCGCTGCGCCGTACCGCGCCTCGCCGCCCTTTATATGTGCTCCTCGGCCCACCGACGAGCACGCGGCGAGGGCGGACGCGCCATCCGCGACGCAGGGTTCGGCGGACGCCACTGATGCCGTTTGCGCGGAGGCGCGCGCATCGTCGCCTGCGGATGGCGCATTCGCCGTGGCCTCCGCAAGCAATGCGCGCAGCCGCTCGCGAGACCCGGTGGGGAAGGCGGAGGATGGGAGAGGCGGCAATGCTGGCGGGGCTGGGGAGGGGTCGCCCGCTAGGGTCAGGGGCGCGTTGACCGGTGGCCGCATGCTCTTCGACGGATGACCTCGATGACAGTCGAAAGACGAAAGGCGGCGAGTGCGGAGGTCGGGGCAGGAGGAAAACGAGTGGGCAAAAGTAGATTTAGCAGGGAGAGGGAGAAGAGCGGGAGGGGCGTGTGGTGCGATTGGGATGGCACAGCACTGAGGGTGGTGGTGAAACGACACCTGCGCGGTAGGTTGGTAGGTGTAGTGACAGCATGACGGGTGTGTCACAAGTCGCCCAGTGGAATGGAACGAGATAACGAGGCTTACACTAGGTGTCAAACGAGTATGCATCACTAAGTGGTGCGTGCGAGCTAGCTAGTTGTTATGAGTTGTGCGAAAGAAGAGTGCGCAGAATGCAATAGCGCGGAAGTGATTACAACGTCGAGCAATTAATGAAGCCTAGGACTAATATAGCAGAGCTAGCTAGGCGACGGTCGCGGGGTCGCGAGATGGTTGGGAGCAGGTTCGGGGTTGGGAAACCCGAAGGCGATGCGATGGTGGTTCGTGTCAGAAACTGAATTGTGATTGCATTGATGTAGGTTGGGGTACATATGCCTAACCCTAACATTTTTACCCCATAAGAAAAGCCTCACTACTACAGGCTACAACATTTGACACATCCCCATAGCCTAATGTGAAAGTTAGAACGAGGAATGACTAGAATGAGAATAGTACACAGTTTGTAAAGGCAAAACCTAACAGCGCTGTACCCCATAAGGAGTGCCCCACTACAGCCTAGAGTATAGTTCTGACTCACCCCCATTGGCAAAGAGGGGGACAAGCAAGAGAGCAATGCAAGGTCAAGCTCAGGGTGGATCACGACGTCACCACGCAGTCTGAGGACAAGCAAAGGCCACACGACCAGTTCACATGCTGAGTTATATATCAAGATGAACAAGGAGTACAGCGATCTCAACCTAACAAGTGTAAGCATGCAGGTGCAGGTATATATAGATAACAGTACAAGCAAAGTCAAGAGGTGAGCAAGTGAGGCCAAGTAGGCACTAGACCCAATAGAGTACAGAAACGCTGATGATCACAAGGCTGAAATGCCTTGGTAAAGATATCAGCAGTGTTGGCCCGAGTGGCCACGTAAGCAAGACGAAGCTGACCACACTGCTGCAACTCTCGAGCAAGGAAGTAGCGAAGAGCGATGTGCTTCGTTCTGTGCTCCAGTTTGTGCTCCTGACAAAAGGCAATCATGGCCTTGTTGTCGACGTACAGAACTGGAGGAGAACGAGGCGGCTCTCCCAAGTCGGTCAGCACGTAGGTGAGCCAGCGTAACTGATGCGAGCGGCACTCCAGCGAATAGAGGAGCTTCTCGCGAACTAGTCGGTAGCCGCCACAGGAGCAGCGATGTCAGCAGCAGCAGCAGCAACACGGACACTTAACCCAGCAGTAGCGGCAGTGGCTACAGTAAATCTTGAGGCGGAACGTTCGAGGCTACCAGAGACATTCAATCTGAATGCAAGAGACACCGACGTCCGTCGATTCATTGCGACCCTCGAAATTTACTGCGAGGCCGTTGGCTGTACTAATAGAATTACAGAACAAGGAATGGCTGAACTAGCAAGGAGATGGGTACGAGTAGGAAAACCTAGCAGTGTTGTACCCCATATGGTCTATCCCACTACAGCCTACACACAGTATGTCATGTATGTTTGACACACCCCCATAGGCAAAGTGGGGGAGAACAAGAGGTCACAAGAACAGTGAAGTAAAGTAAGGCAAGCTCAGGGTACGGACCACTCGGCTCTACGGACTCATCCGAAGGCAGAGCTGAGAGCGAGTGGCGAGTAGACAGAGAAGTGGCCTGAGGCGAGGAGTACGTGAAGTCGAAACGCTGAAGGACCTGCTGCACCATGTGTGATTGAGTCAGGGTTATGGTGCGGCGTGCTCTGTCCCGGGTGATCTGCAAGCCAAGGTAGCTGCGCAGTTCACCCAGGTCTGTGCACGTGTGTCTCTTCTGCAGCTCATACTTCACGTGGGTGAGTCCAGCAGTGTCAGCAGTAGCAAAGACCAAGTCATCGACGTACACGAGGATGTAGAACGGCAGCAAAGAGGTGTCGGTGCGTAGAAACAGCGATGGGTCAGCAATAGAAGGAGCAGACCCAAGGGCCGCAAGAGTAGTCCTCAGAGTGTCATGCCACTCACGGGGCGCCTGGCGGAGACCGTAGACTGGCCGCCGGAGGCTCCACTGGGCACTAGGAGGAAATGGCCCAGTGAAGCCAGGTGGGCGGCGCAGCCAGATCTCCTCGTGCAGGCTCCCCTGTAGAAAGGTTGTGCTGAAGTTAAGAGAGTGAAGCTTGTAGTCATGCTTAGCGGCGACGTGCAGCAGCAACCGAAGAGAGGTGATCTTCGGGGTGGGGGAGAAGGTTTGGAAGTAGTCAACTCCCTGTCGCTGACTGAAGCCTCGAGCCACGTAACGGACCTTGAAGACAGGTGGAGAACCAGGTGGCTGCTTCACCCTGAAGATCCACATGCCACCGACGATTTTCGCCCCAGGTGGGGGAACCTCGTCGATGTAGGTGCTTGTGGAATTCCAGGAAGCCATCTCTGCGTCCATGGCTGACTGCCACTGAGAGGAGTAGGGACCCTCTATCGCCTCTGCGTAAGAGTGCGGGGTCGGGGTGTCTGGTGCATCCGGGTCTCCCACAGGGGCAAGCAGCATGGACACGAGATGAGATAAAGCAGCAGCAAAGCACTGGAACTCCTCCTGCCTGTCCTCAAGGACGTCCGTGCTAATATCACACTCACCCCCGATGGACGGAGGACAGACGGACTCAGACTCAGCAAAAGGACTAGCGGCGTAGTCTAGACGACAGTGAGCAGCAAAGTCGATAAGCTCAGCAACTAAGGCAGACGCAGCAGTGGACTCAAAGGAAGGGTCAGTAACAACAGTAGCCAGGAGACACATGACAGTAGGTCTGGTAGTACAAAGGGAGTCAGACTCCGGGTCAGCAAGAGCAGGAAGAGATGACTCTGGAGGAGACAGCAAAGGGACACGCAGTGTTGCAGTGGAAGGACGCAGTGCCATCCGGTGCGTGCCTGGGACCGCAGGAGGACGCTGACGCGGATCACGACGACAAGTGCGAGCAGCACAAACAGGCGACGCAAGACGAGACTCAGGTTCACGACGCTCAGCAAGTCCTCTAGTAGGACCAGTGTAGGGAGAAGGAGCAGGCAGTGGGGATGCGAGCTGTAACTGTGACTCGGACTGGACAGGCGGAGGACACTCTAAGGAAGGAGCTGGACCAGTAGATGGCGGGAGACCAAGAACCTGCTCAAGGAGCGTAACGAAGTACGGCCGCGGCTGTGCAACACCTCCAGAACTAGCAGGAACAGCACCAGCACTCCTAGCGTCAGCTCCAACAGCTCCAGCAGCACCACCAGCTGCTCCAGTAGCGCCAACTCCAGCACCCACAGGAGCACCGGCTCCAGTAGCACCTCTAGCACCAGCACCTCCAGCAGCTGCAGCTCCAGGAGGACCATCGGAAGACGAAGCAGCTCCAGCTCCAGAACCTCGAGCAACACCTACTCCAGCAGCACCGCCTGCTCCAGCACCGCCAGCAGCTCCTGCACAAGTAGCACCACCGTGCCCAGCAGCTCGAGTACCTCCAGTACGAGCACCTCCGGGACCCGTGGCTCCAAAACCCCCAGCAGCCCCAGCAACAGAACCTCCAGCGCCGGAAGCACCACCAGCTCCAGCAGCACGTCTAGAGCGCTGGGCAAACCACTCGCGCAGCTCCTGCGGGGAGAGTAGCTCCTGCCAAGACGAAGCACCTGAAGGACCTCCAGGCCCAGCACCGCCAGACTCCACTCGAGCAGGCCCAACACCCTCAGGCTCCGCACCCCTAGACTCAGCACCCCCAGGCTCAGCACCCCCAGGCTCAGCACCCCCAGGCTCAGCACTCCCAGACCCAGCACCCCCAGGCTCCGCACGCTCAGGCTCAGCACCCCCAGACCCGGTACCCGCAGGCTCAGCACCCCTAGCAGCACCAGAGTCAACAGCTACCTCGACAGGCTCGACTGCGTCTACCTGGGACACACCTGAGGGGGGAGGGGGTCTAACGGGGGGGGACCTGGCGCGAGGAAGAGCGGCGGGGCAGGAAAGGGAGCAGTGCGGTAGGGGAACAGACGGTAGTAGGGAACCGACTCTGTCAAACATTATATATGTTGTTGTAGTTGTTTAGGCTACAGTGGGTTAGCCTATAGGGGGTACACATTCCTAGGTTTTGACACTTGTACTCATTTTCACTCTTAGTTCATTCATTCTTGTTCAACATCGTATAGAGCAGGTCCTTCCTAGGACCGATTTTTTAGGGCCCACCACTACCTACCTACCTACCTGCGCCCTAGGGCGCCTCGGCTTTCACGCCCCTAGAGGCCCCGTCGGCCCCGCGCTCTCGCACCTAGAGGCCTCAGTCGGCCCCGCGCTCGCTTTTAGAGGCCCCGAATCGGCCCCGCGCTTACCCCTAGAGGCCCGCGTCGGCCCCGCGCTCGTCCTTACCGGCCCCGATCGGCCCCGCGCTCGTCCCTCACGGCCCCGATAGGCCCCGCGCTCGCCCTTAGAGGCCCACGTTGGCCCCGCGCTCGTCCCTTACGGCCCCGATCGGCCCCGCGCTCGTCCCTCACGGCCTCGATAGGCCCCGCGCTCGCCCTTAGCACCCACGTTGGCCCCGCGCTCGTCCCTCACGGCCCCACCCGCTCCCCGCGCTCGCCCTTAGCGACCCCGAACGGCCCCACCCAGACCGAGCAGCCCGGACCGAGCCGACCCGAGCCGCCCAACCCTAATGGAACCGAGCCGCCCGACCCGAGCCGCCAGCCCTAACCGACCCGAGCCGCCCGAACCGAGCCGCGCCGCCCGACCCGAGCCGCCCGAACCGAGCCGCGCCGCCCGACCCGAGCCGCGCCGCGCGACCCGAACCGAGCCGCGCCGCCCTACCTATACCGAGCCGCGCCGCCCTACCTGTACCGAGCCGCGCTGCCCTACCTACCCTACTGCTCCTACTGCTTTTCCTACTGCTGCTACCATGGCTAGCCCTCCTGTCCTAGCCTTCGATACTGAGGGCCGCCCACTGAAGTTCGACACCTGGCTTGATGACCTACACCTCTTCCTACAGCTCACTGCCAAGGAAGACATCTCGCTGTACGATCATGCCTTAGGCCACGCTACTGCTCCTGCTGCTACTACTGACAGCACTGCCCG
Organism: Closterium sp. NIES-65; assembly: GCA_948144175.1. Lineage (NCBI taxonomy): Eukaryota > Viridiplantae > Streptophyta > Zygnematophyceae > Desmidiales > Closteriaceae > Closterium > Closterium sp. NIES-65. The sequence goes on along the minus strand of CANXME010002307.1, from coordinate 2,016,549 downwards.
CTCACAATGGCAGACTCGTGACGCCCATACTCGCTTCGCTATTCGCAACTCTCTGCCGATAGATGAGCGCGAGCACTTTGGGTAGCACAAGACTGCACAGGCACTGTACACTGCTGTCGTTGCCCGCTACTCCTCGCCGGCCCCTGCCGCTCTAGGCCGTCTCTCTCTTCCCTACCTGTTCCCCGACCTAGCTTCCTTCCACACTGTTGCTGATCTCATTACCCACCTCCGCACTAGTGAGGCTCGCTTCCGCGCCGCTATGCCTGATGAGTTCTTTGCCAAGAACCCACCCCCGCTCTGGCTCACTCTCTACCACCTAGTCACGCGCCTCCCTGATACTCTGCGCTCAGTCATGGACCACTTCCTAGCTCGCTACCCCACCGAGCTCACCATTGCCCTCCTCGAGAAGGAACTGCTTGCAGCTGAGGCTAGCATAGTCGCTGTAGGTGCCTCTCGCGGTGACCCCCGTACCCCGTTCTTTGAGGGGTGTTCTCCCTCCCCCCTTCTTCCCTCTGTCGCCTCTGCTGCTGCTGTCGACCTCCTTGGTGCTGAGAAGGTCAGGACTGCGTCTGCTTCGAGTGGGCGCCGCAGCGGCAAGGGCAAGGGGGGTAAGGGCGGTGGTGGTGACAGCGGGGGTGGCGGTGGTGGGGGAGGTGGTGGTGGCGGGGGGGGTGGCGCGAGTGGGGGAGGTGGCAGCAGTGGGGGGGGTGGCGGCAACGGCGGGGGAGGTGGCCGGGGCGGAGGAGGTGGTGGGGGTGGCGGTGGACGAGGCGGCGGCCGGGGTTGGGGTGGTCGAGGAGGTAATAGCGGCGGTGGTGGTCGTGGAGGCGCTGGCGGTGGCCAGGGCCAGCAGCACACTCCGTCGCCCCAGGAGGTCCGTGAGTGGTACTCTCAGCACGTGGGGGGGGGTGGGCCTTAGCTGCACGTACGTCATTCGCACTGGTGACCGCACTGGCCAGCCGTGTGGGGGACCGCACCCCACACAGCGTTGCTTCGCTCGTCTGAACGACGCTTGGCGTGTTCAGTTCCCTCAGGCCACTGAGCTGCCCCGCTGGGTTGATCTCCTGAAGAAGGGGATTGATATTTATGCTCTAGACTTTGATGCTATTCTCACTGCCATGTATGTGATGTCTACTAGTGGAGAGGGTGCTGAGTACCTGAGTGTCCCGCCCGACCCGGGCATTAGGACTAGTGCGTCTGCCGCTCCAGGTACTCGCGTGTCCGCTACCCCAGGTGCTGGTGAGGCTGCTGCTCTAGGTGCGTGTACGTCTGCCCCCCCTAGTACTGTGTCGACTACAGCACTGCACACCTTCACACAGGATTCAGGTGCCTCTCGCTATTTCTTTCGTGACCGCACTGCCCTGGAGCCCCTTGCTCGGCCAGTTGCTGTCTCCCTCGCTGACCCCTCTGGGGGTCCGGTCCTTGCGACCTCCTCCACTGTCCTTCCCTGTCCTGCGGTCCCGTCGGGCACACTGTCAGGTCTCCACCTCCCCTCGTTCTCTATGAACTTGGTGGCAGGTTGTGCACTACAGGACGCGGGTGTTCACCAGTTCACCCCTGCCTACGAGCGTGTCACACACTGCACGTGTGCCCGTACAGGCCGCCACTTGGCTACCTTCACCCGGCAGCCGGGGTCGGATCTGTACACACTGACTACTGCCCCCCCTCAGGTCGCTGCGTCTGCGTCTGTGTCCGCGTCAGGTCAGCTGTCCGCCCCCTGCTCGTGTCGCTCTCTAGCGCACGAGACTGTCCTCTGGCACCACCGACTGGGCCACCTGTCTGTGCAGCGCCTTCGTGCCATGCACTCCCGGTACCTTGTCTCTGGTCTTCCCAGGGTCCTCCCTCCCCTCCCACCCTCGCCTGCTCCTCCCTGTCTTCCCTGTGTCGAGGGGCGGCAGCGCGGCGCTCCTCACTCCTCCTTGTTTCCCCCGACGACTGCTCCTTTGCAGACGCTCCACATGGACGTGTGGGGCCCAGCCCGCGTCCGTGGTCAGGGTCAGGAGAGGTACTTCCTGATCGTTGTTGACGACTACTCGCGCTACACCATGGTCTTCCCCTTGCGAGCCAAGGGTGAGGTCCCTGATGTTTTGATCCCTTGGATCCGCAGAGCTCGTCTCCAGCTGAGCGAGCGTTTCCGCTCGGACTTTCCTGTCCTGCGCTTGCACTCTGACAGAGGTGGTGAGTTCTCCTCCGACCTCTTGGCAGCCTACTGTGCTGAGCACGGCATTGAGCAGTCGTTCACGCTTCCGGCCTCTCCACAGCAGAATGGGGTTGCGGAGCGCTGCATTGGCCTGGTCATGGAGGTCGCTCGTACCTCCTTGATCCATGCGGCTGCCCCCCACTTTCTGTGGCCGTTTGCGGTCCGGTACGCTGCGCATCAGCTCAACCTCTGGCCCCGTGTCTCCTTGCCGGAGACCTCGCCCACACTGCTGTGGACGGGGGAGGTTGGCGATGCGACACGTTTCCGGGTCTGGGGATCTCGAGCTTTTGTCCGCGATTCGTCTGCGGACAAGCTCTCCTCTCGTGCCGTTCCCTGCGTCTTCCTCGGCTTTGTTCCGGACGCGCCTGGTTGGCAGTTTTACCACGCCACCTCGCGCCGGGTCTTGCCCTCTCAGGACGTCACTTTTGACGAGTCTGTCCCCTACTACCGCCTCTTTCCCTACCGCACTGCCCCGCTCCCACCCCCGCCTCTCTTCCTCGCGCCAGGTGCTGCTGTCGTAGACCCCCTCCCCCCTCAGGGTGCCGCTCCCTCAGGTGTGTCTCAGGTAGACACGGTCGCGCCTGTTGAGGTTGCTGTTGACTCTCGTCCTGCTGGGGATGCTGAGCCTGGGGGTGCGGAGACTGGGGGTGCTAAGCCTGGGGGTGCTGACTCTGGGGGTGGTGAGCCGGGGGGTGCAAACTCTGGGGGTGTTGAGCCTGTGGGTGCGGACACCGGAGGTACTGAGCCTGGGGGTGCTGAGCCTGGGGGTGCGGTGACTGGGGGTGCTGAGCCTTGCGGTGCTGGGCCTGAGGGTGCTACACCTGGACGCGACCTCTCCTCGGAGCAGTTGCGTGAGTGGTACTTACAGTACTGTAGCCTCCGGGGTGTTACCTCTGGGACCAGGCGCACTACAGGGACTGGGGCTGGTACTTCTCCTCCTAGTCGGGAGCTCCCCTCTCGTGCGCGGATCCGTGAGTGGTACGAGCACCGTTGCACACTTCGGAGTGGTGCGCCTCGTCTCACGGACCCAGCTGCCCCTGGTGCTACAGACCCGGCGTTGGAGCTGCTGCTGGTGCTGCAGACCCTGGCGTTGGAGCTGCTGCTGGTGCTGCGGACCCGAGGGTTGGAGGTGCTGATGACCCGGGCGTTGGGGCTGAGGCTGGTGCTGCGGACCCTGGCGTTGGAGCTGCGGCAGGTGCTGTGGACCCTGGTGTTGGTGCCTCTGCTGGTGCTGAGGACCAGGGCGTTGGAGCTGCTGCTGGTTCTGGTACTGCCGCTGGGGGTACAGGTGCTGTCCCTGCTGTGTCTGGAGTTGCCGCGCGCCCTCAGCCGTACTTCGTTCCGCTCCTTCAGCAGGTTCTTGGTCTCTCGCCTCCTCCTGGTCCTCCTCCCTTAGCGTGTTCACAGCCTGTCCCGTCACAGTTACAGTTGCAGCCGGCCTACCCACTACCTGCTCCTTCTCCTTACACTGGTCCGACTGGCAGTCTCACTGAGCGTCGTGAGTCAGCGTCTCGCCTTGCGTCGCCTGTCCGTCCTGCTAGCGCTAGTGCTCGTAGCTCGCGCCAACGTCCTCCCCCTGCCCCTGGCACGCACCGGATGTCTCTACGTCCGTCTACTGCTCCTCTGCGTGCCCCTTTGCCTTCTCCTCCTACGTCCTCTCTTCCTGCTCTTGCCGACCCTAAGTCTGACTCTCTTCGTGCTGCCAGTCCTACTGTCACGCGTCTCCTTGCTACTGTTGTCACTGACCCTTCTTTCGAGTCTACTGCTGCGTCTGCTCTCGTTACTGAGCTCGTCGACTTTGCTGCTCGCTGTCGCTTAGACTACGCTGCTAGTCTTGTCGCTGAGTCTGAGTCTGTCTGTCCTCCGTCCGTCGGGGTTGAGTGTGCCCTTGGCACGGACGTCCTTGAGGACAGGCAGGAGGAGTTCCAGTGTCTGTTAGCTGCTTCACCTCATCTCGTGTCCGTACTGCCTACCCCTGAGGGAGACCCGGATGCACTTGACATCCCGACTCCGCGCTCTTACGCGGAGGCGATAGAGGGTCCCTACTCCTCTCAGTGGCAGGCAGCTATGGATGCAGAGATGGCTTTCTGGAAGTCCACAGGCAACTACGTTGACGGTGTCCCCCCTCCTGGGGCGAACATCGTCAGTGGCATGTGGATCTTCAGGGTGAAGCGGCCGCCGGGTTCTCCGCCTGTCTTCAAGGCGCGTTACGTGGCTCGTGGCTTATGTCAGCGACAGGGAGTTGACTACTTTCAGACCTTCTCCCCCACCCCAAAGATGACCACTCTTCAGGTACTGCTGCACGTTGCTGCTCACCGGGACTACGAGCTGCACTCTCTCGACTTCAGCACAACTTTCCTGCAGGGCAGCCTGCACGAGGAGATCTGGCTGCGCCGCCCACCTGGCTTCACTGGGTCTTTTCCTCCTGGTACCCAGTGGAGTCTCCGGCGTCTAGTCTACGGTCTCCGCCAGGCGCCACGTGAGTGGCACGGCACACTGAGGACTACGCTTGCGGCTCTTGGGTTCGCTCCGTCTACTGCCGACCCGTCGCTGTTTCTGCGCACCGACACCTCTCTGCCGCCGTTCTACATCCTCGTGTACGTCGACGACTTGGTCTTTGCAACAGCTGACACTACTGGACTCGCCTACGTGAAGTCCGAGCTGTAGAAGAGACACACGTGCACTGACCTGGGTGAACTGCGCAGCTACCTTGGCTTGCAGATCACACGGGACAGAGCACGCCGCACCATTACCCTGACTCAGTCACACATGGTGCAGCAGGTCCTTCAGCGCTTCGGCTTCACGTACTCCTCGCCTCAGGCCACTCCTCTGTCTACTCGCCACTCGCTCTCAGCTCTGCCTTCGGATGAGTCCGTAGAGTCGAGTGGCCCGTACCCAGAGCTTGTTGGCTCTCTCATGTACCTGATGACCTGCACACGACCTGACCTTGCATACCCTCTTAGCATTCTTGCACGCTATGTTGCTCCTGGGAGACACCGACCAGAGCACATGGCTGCAGCGAAGAGGGTGTTGCGCTACTTGTGCAGTACGTCGGGCATGGGGCTAGTGCTTGGAGGGCGGAGTCCAGTGGTCCTCACTGGACACGCAGACGCTTCTTGGGCTGACGACCAGGCTACGCAGCGGTCGTCACAGGGTTACACCTTCAGCCTTGGTTCCGGCTCTGTTTCGTGGCGGGCTACTCGCTCGTCTTCTTTTCTTGGCTCCAGTTGTGAGGCTGAGATCTACGCAGGGGCCATGGCTGCTCAGGAGCTTCGCTGGCTCACCTACCTGCTGACCGACCTTGGAGAGCCGCCTCGTTCTCCTCCAGTCCTGTACATCGACAACAAGGCCATGCTGGCCTTGTGTCGGGAGCAGAGACTGGAGCACAGAACAAAGCACATTTTTCTCCGCTACTTCCTTGCTCGTGAGCTACAGTAGCGTGGTCAGTTGCGACTTGCGTACGTGGCCTCTGAGGCCAACACTACTGATGTCTTCACCAAGGCACTTCCGCCTTGTGATCATCAGCGCTGCTGTACCCAGCTGGGTCTTGTGTCTGTCTTGCCTCACTTGCTCTCCTCTTGACCCTCTTTGTACTGTTACATATATATATCACTGCTCTTGCTTGTTTAGTCTTATATATATAAATCTGTACTCCTGCATGTGAACTGGCCTTGTGGCCTTGCACTTGTGCTTGGATTGTGTGGTGACGTTGTGATCCACCCTGAGCTTGCTTTGTTTTGCTTTACTTGACTGGTCTTGTGACCCCTAGTTCTCCCCCACTTCGCCTATGGGGGTGTGTCAAACATTATATATGTTGTTGTAGTTGTTTAGGCTACAGTGGGTTAGCCTATAGGGGGTACACATTCCTAGGTTTTGACACTTGTACTCATTTTCACTCTTAGTTCATTCATTCTTGTTCAACAGACTCGTCAAACGTGACGTCCTGAGAGGACAAAACACGGCGCGAGGTTGGGTGGTAAAACTGCCAACCAGGCGTGTCAAGGGGGAAGCCAAGGAAGACGCAGGGAGCAGCACGGGAGGACAGCTTGTCCGCAGACAAGTCGCGAACGAAAGCTCAAGATCCCCAGACACGGAATGTAGACGCATCGCCAACCTTTCCCGTCCACCGCAGAGCAAGGGAGGTCTCCGACATGGAGATCCGTGGCTGAAGGTTGATCTGATGCGCCGCGTAATGAACCGCAAACGGCCACAGAATATGGGGGGCAGCCGAATGGATCATGGACGTACGAGCGACGTCCATGACCATGCCAATGCGGCGCTCAGCAATCCCATTTTGCTGCGGAGAGGCCGGAAGCGTGAACGTCTGGTGGATGCCCTCCGCACGACAGAAGGCTCGTAGAAGGTCGGCGGAAAAATCTCCACCTCTGTAAGAGTGCAGACGCAGAACAGGAAAGTCCGAATCGAACCTCTCTCTGAGCTGGAGACGGGCTGCGCGGATCCACTCCATCAACACCTTAGTGACCTCACCCTTGCTGTGCAAGGGGAAGATTGTGGTGTAACGCGAGTAGTCGTCAACCACCAGCAGGAAGTAACGCTCGTGACCCTGTCCACGGACGCGGGCTGGGCCCCACACGTCCATGGGGAGAGTCTACAGTGGAGCCTCTGTCGGAGGAAACTCGGAGGAGTGAGGAGCGGCGCGCTGCCGCCCCTCGACGCAGGGAACGCAGGTAGGAGCAGGCCCCGGGGGAAGGGGGGGGGACCGGGGGAGACCAGAGACAAAGACACGGGAGGCCATGCCTCGAAGACGAGGCAGAGAGGGGTGGCCAAGGTGGTGGTGCCAGAGGAGAGTCTGGTGAGACAGGAGACGACACGAGTAGGGGGCAGACTCAGGACCAGACCTGGACGCTTCAGCAAACACCTGACCTGACGCAGCTACCCGACCATACACAGTAGCCTTGCGGGACTCGGTAGTCAGTCTGTAGAGGCTGACGGGTAAACGTGGCCAAGTGTCGGCCCGTCCGAGCACACGTGCAGTGGATCACTCGCTGACTAGCAGGAGTGAACTGGTCAACCCCCCCATCCTGCAGGTCAGCACCACTCACCAAGTTCGTGGAGAACGAGGGGAGGTAAAGACCTGACAGGGAGCCAGACGGGGCCGCCGGACACGTTAGGATAGTGGAGTAGTGGGCAAGAACAGGACCCCTAGAGGGGTCTGCCAGGGAGACTACAACCGGCCGACTAAGCGGCATGAGTGTGGTGCGGTCTCGAAAGAAGGACCGGGAAGCACCCGAGTCAAGGGTGAAGGTGTGCAAGACCGCAGCAGGCGTAGCACGAGAGAGAGCAGACTCACCAGCACCTGGAGTAGTAGACTCACCAGCGCCTAGAGCAGCAGCCTCACCAACACCTGGAGCAGGAGACGCACGAGCACCTATAGCCGCAGCCTCACCAGTTGCAGACTGGATACCGGGGTCAGGCGGCACACACAGGTGACAGGAACCCTCAGCATTAGTAGGCAATGCATACATGGCAGTGAGGATAGCATCATAGTCAAGAACAAAGATCTCTACCCTTTGCCTAAGCAGTTCCAGCCAGTCGGGGAGCTCAGCGTCGTCGCCAAACTCTGTACGCCAGGCGTCGCTCAGACGGGTGAAGCAGCGGGACTCTGTGTGACTAACCGTCCCGCAAGGCTGACCAGTCCGGACTCTCGTGCGAATGACATACGGGCAGCGAGCAGTACTCAGCGACCCTCTACTCTGAGCGTACCACTCACGAAGCTGCTGGGGCGAAAGAGCCTCGCTCAGACAACACTGCAGCTGCACCTAGCCACTACCAGAAGCTCCCAAACTACCCACTCCAGGGCAACTCCCACTACGGCCACCTCGACAACCCCGACTAGCGTACCACTCACGAAGCTGCTGGGGCATGAGGGACTCACGCGGACGGCCTTGGAGCTGCATCTGGCTACACCAGGAGCAGCAGTAGCAGCAGTAGTAGCAGTAACAACAGTAACAGCAGTAGCGGTTGTAGTAGCGGTAGCAGCGCGGGCAGTGCAGTGCTCACCAGTGAAGGGAAGGGCAGGCGCACGTCGGCGGCGACGGTGGGGCCGCTACAGTGGCAGGGCGGGGCCGCGAAAGCGGCAGGGCGGGGCCGCGACCGCGGTAGGGAGCTACGCGGCAGTTGGTGCAGGGCGGGGCCGGGCCGCGACGGCAGCTGGTGTAGGGCGGGGACAGGGCCGCGACGATAGGTGCTGCAGGGCGGGGCAGTCCACGACGACAGCTGCTGCAGGGCGGGGCAGTCCGCGACGGCCGCTGCTCTAGGGCGAGGTAAGGCTGTGACGGCAGCTGCTGCGGGGCGGTGCAGGGGTGGCCGTCCAAAGGGTGGGCGCGGGGTAGGGCAGGGCGCCGTGGCGGGTTGGGGCGACGCCGCGCGGATCCCGCAGGGGCGTGGCGACGAGCGGGGGCGACGCCCGGGTCTGGTTGGGGCGGCGCAACGCGCAGGAGCCACGCCTCGCGGGTCCCGCAGGGGGGTTCCTGAAACGACAGTGGCACGTTTCGAACGGACAATGAACGAGAGTTACACGGATTAGTTAGCACTAGTTATGGCAGCAGCAGAGGAGGAGAAGCCAAACACAGAGCTACCTGCAGCAGTGAAGGAGGTCTTGGAGCAGTACAAGGATATAGTGCCCGATGACCTACCCGCAGGCGTACCTCCAGCACGCACCCACAAGCACGAGATTGTGGAGGAACCAGGTGCGAAACCCGTCTCACGTGCACCATACCGACTAAGTCCGACATAACTGACAGACATGAAGAAGCAGATAGAGTGTCTACTGAACAGACAACTGATCCGCCCATCCACCTCTCCCTACACTGCACCCGTTCTTTTCACTTCAAAACTAGACGGCAGTTTACGGATGTGCATCGACTACCGTGCACTGAACAAACAGACAGCTAAAAACAAATATCCCATACCGCGCATAGATGACCTACTGGACCAACTGCGTGGTGCAACAGTCTTTTCGAAGCTGGACCTACGGTCGGGTTACTGGCAGATCAAGATGGCGGACAACTCGATCCACAAGACAGCGTTCCCTACCAGATACGGCTCCTATGAATACTTGGTGATGCCGTTCGGACTCTGCAACGCACCAGCAACGTTTCAGGCGGAGATGAATGATATCCTATGGCCCGTGGTGGATGAGTGCGTAGTGGTGTACCTGGACGATTTCCTCATTTACTCCAAGAACATGAAGGAGCACGTGGAGCATTTGCGGAAGGTGTTCGAGATCCTACGGGAAAATAAGTGTTCTACGTGAAGCTGTCGAAGAGTGACTTCGCACTGAAGAAGGTGGAGTTTCTTGGGGACATAGTGAGTGCCGAGGGCGTACATGTAGACCCGCGGAAGATCGAAGCCGTCAAGAAGTGGAAAGTTCCGGAGAACGTAAAGGAGTTGCAGTAGTTTCTAGGCTTTGCCAACTACTACAACAGGTTCGTGCCGCAGTACGCTAAGATAGCAGCGCCACTGACCGACCTACGGAAAAAGGATACACCATACAAATGGGATACTCCTTGTCAGAATGTTATCTTATGTTCTAACCTGTAGTGGGGTGCTCTATAGCGAGTACAACCCTTCTAGGGTTTGCCATTTGTATCCTCATTCCTACTAGTTCAACCCTCTTCTTTCTTCTAATTTTATCATGCTATCAGAGCAGGTCGATCCCCTTGGATCGATCCTGTGGGTGGGTTACCACCTCCTTGTTCCGCTGCCATTTTTTCTTCCCGCCGTGCGCCCCGAGGCGCGCGGCTGTTTTCTGCGCGTCGTGCGCCCCGAGGCGCGCGGCGGTTCTCTGCCCGCTGTGCGCCCCGAGGCGCGCGGCGGGCTTCTGCCCCGTCGTTCGCCGCGTCGCCTTCTGGAGGCGCCGCGACGAGCGACGGGGACCCTTCGCGGCCCCGCCGCCTACCTTCGCGGCCCCGCCACCTACGGTCGCGGCCCCGCCGCCTACCTTGCGCGGCCCTGCCACCTACCTTACGCGGCCCCGCCACCTACCTTCGCGGTCCCGCCGCCCTACCTTACGCGGCCCCGCCACCTACCTTCGCGGCCCCGCCACCTACGGTCGCGGCCCCGCCACCTATCTTCGCGGCCCCGTCGCCTACCGTCGCGGCCCCGCCGCCTTCCTTTGCGGCCCCGCTACCCCACGTTCGCGGCCCCGCCGCCCCACTTCGCGGTCCCGCCGCCCTTCTGTCGCGGCCCCGCCGCCCTACACCCGTGGCCCCGCCGCCCTCCTTGCGCCCCGACCCCAAGCGGCCCCCGAGGGTCGCCTCGACAGGCGACGGGAGGATTTACCTGGGGGAGGGGGGCGAGCGCCGCCATCCCACCCTGCCTACCCGCCATCCCACCTTGTCTGTGTTAGGGTTTGGGGGTGGCGAGCAGGGGGTGGCGAGTATGGGGGTGGCACTTCCTCATTCCTCCCTTTGCTCCTCCTCCTCCTTCGTCTCCCACTGATGCAGCTGTCGCTGAGGGGGGTGGATGTGTGGGAGACTGGGGTTTAGGGTTTAAGGGGGGGTGCGTGGGAGTGGAGCTAGCGGTGTAGCAGCGGGTGTGTGTCAGGGGGGGTGGGACTGTTTTGGGAAGTTGCACGGAGGTTGCCGTCGTGTCGCCTGCAGCACCTGTAGTCCGGGGGCAATCGCCCGGTAGCCCAGTTGTAGACTTCTACGCCAGCCGCACGTGGGTCCGTTGCTCGTCTGCCGCTACTTTAGCCGCGGGGCCAGTTACTCCAGTATTCCGGGGGCTTCGCCCGGTAGCCGCTGTGCCAGTCTGCCTACTGTTGCCCGTGTGTCTGCAGCCGTCGCCTCCTATCTCCTCTCCCCTCACTCTCTCTCCACCTCCTCACTTGCCCGTTGTGACTACCACTAGCTTTGCTCATAATTGTGAACTCTAAACTATTGCTTCTTGAACTTGTGCTCAGAATGTGTGGTGACATTGTGATCCACCCTGAGCTTGTACTGCTTTGCTTACTCTGCTGATTACACCCCACTTTGGCTATGGGGGTGTGTCAGAATGTTATCTTATGTTCTAGCCTGTAGTGGGGTGCTCTATAGCAAGTACAACCCTTCTAGGGTTTGCTATTTGTATCCTCATTCCTGCTAGTTCAACCCCCTTCTTACAAAAAAAAAAAAAAAAAAAAAAAACATTGCCACGCGCCTAGGGCGCGTGGCAATTTTTTTTCTTATTGTCCCGCCCCCGGGCGTCTGACTCCTTATCTGCCCGTCGCGCGCCCCGTGGCACGCGACGGTGCCCTAAATCTGCCCGTCGTGCGCCCCGTGGCACGCGACGGTGCCCTGCTCGTCGTGCGCCCCGTGGCACTCGATCGGGCCCTTCAACTTAAACTTACCCGTCGTGCGCCCCGTGGCACGCGACGGGCCTTTCCGCACCTGCACTCCCTGCAGCCGCCCCTGACCTATCAGCGCCGACACAGTGTAGCCGCTCTGCGGCTTTCTTCCCGCCCACCCCCTCCTCCTTTGTCTCTCTGCAGCCGCGGGGAGGAGGGTATGGGGGTGGCGGGTGTTGGGGTGCTGGGTCGTTCACTTCCCTTCCCCTCCTCCTCCTTTCATTCCCACTGCTGCAGCTGCCGCTGGGGGGGAGGGTGTGAGGGTGTGGGGGAGCAGGGGGAGTGGCACCGGGGTGGCGGGTGTGAGGCAACCAGCAGCCGTCCCTCCACCTCTCCTGTCTTCCCCCCCTCTCTGCTGCTCCTACAGCAGTGTGGGGGAGGGGAAGGAGGAGGGTGAGAAGATGGAGGGGGTGACCAGCTTGTGTCAGCCCGCCTGCAGTTTCTGCTGTTGCTTGCTCTTTATTATTTTGCATGTGTACACCTGCAGGTTGTATTCTACACAAACTCGTGCTGTAGGCAGTTATGGGGGAGTGTCAGAACTTATATTATGTAACTGCCTGTAGCTGTAGTTAGTGTAGTTATTTAAATCTGTAGGTGGTGCACCTCTTCACTTGTTTCCTTTGCTATATGTTCTTCGAAACTATAGTGAAACTCATTCTTCACAACTTCCCCTCCTCAACTCACTCGAACCTCACCCTAGGCAAAACCCGCTCGCCACCTAATCTCGGGCCTAGGCTCCTAAGCCTAGGCCCTAGTTAATCTTAACTCTTCCTCGTGCAACTATTTTCGACACTCCTCATCAACAAGCAAAGGAGCAGTTACAGACAGCACTGACTAGGACTACGTGGTGGAAGCAGACGCTAGTGACCAAGCAGAGAGAGCAGTACTGATGCAGGATCACGGACGCGGTTTGCAACCCATCGCCTACCTCAGTAAGAAGCTACACGGAGCAGAACTAAACTACCCCATCCATGACAAAGAAGCCTTAGCGATAGTCATAGCCTTCAAGGCGTGGAGGTGTTACCTAGAGGGAGCCAAGACCACAGTTTATACTGACCACTGCACCCTCAAATACATGAAGTCGCAGCCGATGCTCTCACGACGATAGGTGCGGTGGGTGGACTTCCTGGAAACTCACTTCCACTATGACATCGTCTACAAGCCCGGGCTACACAACAAGGCAGACGCGTTGGGCCGCACCGGTCATGTAGCAGGCATCCAGCTCGACGGGATGAATCCTCTGCTCAAGGGTTTATTCCAACATGGATACTCCGTGGACGCAGAGATCGCCACAGCACAGATTAAGAAGCCGTTACAGTGGGAGAAAGACTTAGCTATAAGGAAGGGTTCAGGAAAGATTTGGGTACTGAAATACGCCCCGCTACGGCAGATCCTATTGGAGGAGTTTCACGACGTACCATACACGGGACACTTTGGAAGCAACAAGACGTTAGCAGGAGTAGCAAAGTATTACTACTGGCCCGGGATGCCAGCAGATGTACAGCAGTTCGTCACCTCTTGCGACACGTGCCAACGGATGAAGAGCAGCAAGCAGAAAAAGGCAGGGTTACTTCAGCCTCTACCCGTACCGGAGCAGCCATGGCAAGTCGTTAGCCTCGACTTCATCACAGGACTTCCTTCGACCTCACGAGGGCATGACGCTATACTCGTGGTAATCGACAAGTTCTCTAAAATGGGTCACTTCATTCTGACCAACGCTACGGCTACATCTGAAGCAACTGCTCGCCTCTTCTTTGACCGCATCATCACCATCCATGGTATCCCCGCTACACTCATCTCAGACAGAGACCCCAAATTCTCAAGTTCTGGAAGGAGCTCATGGGACTGTTGGGGACTAAGCTTGTGATGTCTTTAGCATACCACCCCCAAACTGACGGACAGACAGAGCGACTCAATCAAGTGGTTGACCAGTTACTGCGCACAGCTTGCAAAGACGACGTTAGCCACTTGGACACACAGTTACCGACCCTAGAGTTCGCTTACAACAACGCGTCACAAGTGGCCACAGGGAAACCTCCTTTCTTCCTGTGTTACGGACGGGAACCACTTATACCACAGCAGCCAACCACACCGGCACACGTCCAAGCCGCACACGACTTTGTCACCACCATGCAGCAGCTATGGGAGAAGACTCAGCGACGACTCACCATGATGCAGACCTCCCAGAAGCAGTACGCCGATCGACAGCGACGTGATCACTAAGTAGCAGTTGGAGATCAGGTGCTTCTTGACACACGTAACTTGAACCTGTCTCAGCTACCTTCCAAGCTCCGACCTCGCTTCTGTGGTCCTTTTCTCGTTGAGGCACAGGTGACATTAGTAACATTCTGCTTGCGCTTACCAGATACGTGGAAGCTTCACAATGCTTTCCATGTTCAGCTACTGAAACCCTACAAGGACACGGGAGGCCATGCCTCGGAGACGAGGCATGGAGGGGTGACCAAGGCGGTGATGCCAGAGGAGAGTCTGGTGAGACAGGAGGCGACACGAGCAGGGGGCAGACTCAAGACCAGATCGGGACACTGCAGCAAACACCTGACCCGAAGCAGCGACCTGACCAGACTCAGCAAACGGAGGAGACACAGTAGTCAGTGTGTACAGGCTCGACCCAGGCTACCGGGTGAACGTGGCAAGGTGTTGGCCCGTCCGTGTGCACGTACAGTGGGTCACCCGCTGACCACCAGGAGTGAACTCGCCAACCCACACGTCCTGAAGTTCAGCTCCACTCACCAAGTTCGTAGAGAACGAGGGGAGGTGAAGACCCGATAGTGAGCAAGACAGGACCGCTGGACACGGCAGAACCGTAGAGGAGTGCGCAAGGACTGGACCCCCAGATGGGTCAGCCAGGGAGACTGCATCTGGCCGACTGAGCGGCGTGCGTGTGGTGCAGTCGCGAAATAGGAGCGGGAAGCTCCTGAGTCAAGCGTGAAGGTGTGCTCGGCTGCAGCAGGTGCAGTACAAGAGAGAGCAGACTCACCAGCACCTGGAGCAGTAGACTCACTAGCGCCTAGAGCAGCAGCCTCACCGGCACCTGGAGCTGGAGATGCACCAGTACCTAGAGCAGCAGCCTCACCAGCACGTAGAGCAGCAGACTCTATACCTGGGTCAGGCGGCACACACAGGTAACAGGCACCCTCAGCACTAGTAGGCAATGCATACATGGCCGTGAGGATAGCATCATAGTCAAGAGCAAAGATATCTACCCTCTGCCTAAGCAGCTCCAGCCAGGAGGGGAGCTCAGCGTCGTTGCCAAACTCTGTACGCCAGGCGTCGCTTAGACAGGAGAAGCAGCGGGACTCTGTCTGACCAACTGTCCCGCAAGGCTGACTAGCCCGAGCACCTGTGCGAATGACATACGGGCAGCGAGCAGTACTCCGTAACCCTCTACTCTAAGCGTACCACTCACGAAGCTGCTGGGGCGAAAGGATCTCGTGCGGACGCCACGGCAGCTGCACCTGGCCACTTCAAGAAGCTCCCAAACTACCCGCTCGAGGGCGACTCCCACCACGGCCACCCCTACAACCCCAACTAGCGTACCACTCACAAAGCTTCTGGGGCGTGAGGGACTTACGCGGACGTCGCTGGAGCTGCATCTGGCCACCGCCAGTAGCAGCAGGAGTGGCAGTGCAGCAGTAGTAGCAGTGTTAGCTGGAACAATAGTAGCAGTAGGGCAGAGCATCGCGGCTCAGTAGGGCAGGGCGGCGCGGCTTGGCCGAGCGGCGCGGCTCGGCTGGGCGGTGCGGCTCGGTTGGCAGGCAGGCACGGCACGCGCGGCAGCACGCTGGTAAGGCAGGCGCGGGTAGGGCAGGTGCTCACCAAAGGCGGGTAGGGCAGATGCCATCGGCGGCGTTGGGCAGGCGCTCAACGGGCACGGGTAGGGCAGGTCCAGCGCTCGCCGGATGGCTGCAGGCGCTCGACGAGCGGCTGCAGCGGGGCCGCGACGGCCGCTACGACGGGGCCGCGATGGCAGCTGCAGGAACGATGACGGCTACGGCTGGGCAGGGCCGTGACGGCGGCAATGGCGGGGCAGGGCCGCAACAGCGGCTACGGCGGGGCCGCGACGGCGGCTGCAGACGCGACGGCGGCAAGGCAGGGCAGGGGCAGCCGCCCCAGGGGTGGGCGCAGGGTGGGGCAGGGCACGGGCGGGTCGCAGATGAGGCAGGGCACGGCGGCCAGGGGGAGGGGGGGGGGGGGGGGGGGGGGGGGGGGCGACGAGCAGGGGCGAGGCCGCGCGGGTCCCGTAGGGGCGTCACGGCGAGCAGGAGCAGCGCCGCGTGGGTCCCGCAGGGGCGTCGCTTCGAGCAGGGGCGACGCCCGGGTCCCGCAGGGGCGTCGCGACGAGCAGGGGCGACGCCCATGTCTCGTAGGGGGTCCAGGGGCGGCGTCGTGGGGTCCAGGGGCGGCGTCGCGGGGTCCAGGGGCAGCGCCGCAGGGTCCAGGGGCGGCTTCGCGGGTGCAGGAAAGGCCCGCGCGTGGCCTGCAGGGTAGGGCGACGGGCAGGCGCTTGAGGGCGCGGGTAGGGCAGGCGCTCTAGGGCGTAGGCAGGGCAGGCGCTCGAGGGTGCAGGCAGGGCAGGCGCTCGAGGGCGCAGGCAGGGCAGGCGCTCGAGGGCGCTGGTAGGCAGGCGCAAGGCGCGTGACAGGACAGGCAGACACGGCACTGCGCTTCAGGCAAGGCAGAAAAAAAGTTCGTGGTGGGCCCTAAAAAAAGTTCCCACTAACGAACCTGCTTTGATACCATGTACAAGTTAGAAAACAGGAAGGGGAGGAACAGGCGGCCAAGAGAGACAGTGGAAGGAGTAGCATAGCGGGCCTTAATCACAGTCAGGAACTTACTAGCCGTGCGAACCTGCGTGAAATGGGTCTCCTCAGACTCAGGGAGGAGGCTGCTGAGGGCGATCAGGCCGCAGCGTCGCACGATCGCCAGGCTGTCAAGTCAGCACGCTGACGCGCAACATGCTCTCTGTCCTCAGGGGTAGCGTCAAGGCCTAGGGTATCAGGATCGGAGGGTGCGGGGAGTTCACCGGAAGCGTGCGCCCATAGGGACTCGTTCGCCTGCACCTGACTCTCTAGGAGATGCTGCGCATGCTGGAGCCAGACAGAGAACTTGAGGGGCCTACCCTCTGCGTCAAAACGAAGGACCCTAGGGGTTGCCATAGCGGAAGCGAAACCGGCTAGGCCGGCAAGGCGCAGCGTAGGCGCGGCAGCAAGCGCGGCCACAGGCGCGGCGGCAAGCGTGGCGTGGGGGGGATGACAAGAGTGGCGAGGAGACGCGCGGACGAGCGGGAAAGGCAGGCGCACGGACATGTATGCGTGAACGCGTAGAGGCGTGCGGGCATGCATAGGGCAGGCGCGCGGGCAAGGGCAGAGGCAGCGTGGCGGGCGTTTAGGGCAGGCGCGGCGAGCGTGGAGGGCGGGCCCGCGGGTGGGCGCTAAGGGCAGGCGCGGCAGGCGCGAAGGGCAGGTGCACGACGGGACGAGAGATGGGACGGGACGGGCGTGATTGCAGGCAGAGCGCTACTACAGCGCTACGAGACAGAACAGGTGAGGCGCATCACGCTCGGGCGGGTGGAACGGGATCCTACTAGATCCTAACCTAGGTGATACCATGTCAGAAACTGAATTGTGATTGCATTGATATGGGTTGGGGTACATCTGCCTAACCCTAACATTTGTACCCCATAAAACAAGCCTCTCTACAGGCTACAACATTTGACAGTTTGGATCGGAAGGTGAGGTCTTCGGACCAAGCCTGGTTTTCGAAAAGAGGGGTTGTACGCGTACAGTGTGACCCAGTAAGGAATCCGAGAAAATTCTTACACTAGTGCTAGGCTAGCATCGAGGTTCGGGCTAGCCCCGAAGCGTAGGCCGACTCGGTCGAGCCAGCGGTGCATGGTTTGGTTAAACAGTGCGCACGGAGTTGGCAAAGCTCCGTTAGCAGTAACGGGCAAACAACGGCTGCTGCTATATGCGATGTTGGTGGTCGCGGTAAGGAATGTCGAGAAAATTCCTTACAATACCCCCCCCTCGCAAGAAGCCCACTTCGCTACGCGAGTGCCCGTATATCGCTGAAATCCCGGCTCCTCAGGTAGACTGGTAGGGCAGGGTGGTTTTCAATGTTGGCCAGAGGCACCCAGCTATCTTAAGTTGGCGTGCGATCCTTCCAGCGAACGAGGAACTCGATCCTCTTAATTCCTGTGGGGAGTCAAATCTGATGGCTCAGAATCTTCTCGAGCTCAACGATCGGCTCCGATGCAGGGCGAGTCATGGATGGCGGGTGGTGACGAGGTAGTTGGCTTATGGTTGGGATGTAAGGATGAAGTAGGCTAACGTGGAATGATGGGCTGATGTACCGGTCTGTCGGCAACAGTAAATGGGCGGTAATGGGGGTGAACATGTGGCTGATGTGGAATGGTCCACAATATCGTGGTCGAAGTTTTGGTACGACGGGCAGTCTGAAATCTGTCTGTCAAGCAGTACGTAGTCTCCTGACTGGTACGTGAATAGGTGGCGGTGGCGGTCAGCATTTCTCTTAGCGATGACATTTGCTTTTTTTAACGGTTCTGCGGCTCTGGTGTGGGCAGCTTGCAGAATCTTGGCAAATTGTTGTGCGCGTGGCGTTGGGTTGTCCGGACTTGGCGTTATGGGCACTATTGGATTTTGCCCATAGTTCAGGTAAAACGGGGACTGCTGCATTGTCACTGGCGTGGCATTGTTGTACGCGAACTCGTTCAGCAGCAGCTGCTGCTCCCATACTGTCGAATCGTCGTACGTGGCACGAATCAGCTGCTCCGTAGTTTGATTTGTCCGCTCCGTTTGACCGTCTGTCTTGGGGTGTTACGACGAGCTGAACTATAGCCTGGTCCCGAACTGCTCCAAAGGTTCTTCCAGAGGTTGCTGATAAACTTCGTATCGCGGTCGATGATTATCGCGATTGGTATCCTGTGCAGTCGAGCGATAGTTGCGATGAACAGGCAAGCGGATTCTTCGGCTGAGATTGATTTCCTTTACGCAGCAAAGTGAGCCATTTTCGTCAGACTAACAATGACGACCATAACTGCGTCGTTACCCCCAGGATTCAAAGGCAACTCCGTGAAAAAATCCATGGTAACCTGCTGACAGGCGCACTCGGGCAGTGGAATCGGCTGCAACTTGTTATGTGATGCTATCATTTGCATTTACGCCTGTCTGCCTCCCATCATATGTTCGTGCGTTGCATGCGTGGTGTGAGCGTGAGCAAGAACTATGTTCTGTGTGGTTTGGATTCTCTGGGTGTATGTGAATGATATTTTGCTTGACCAAATATCTGAAATAACTTCTCTACTCAAGAGCTTCCCGACAAACCAAGAATCGCCGCAATCGAAGCAAGAATGGGAAAGTTATGATCGTTCGAATTTTTAAGTGTGATGAAGCGACTTTGGGAATTTGTGGTGTGACTCTATATGGGGTACAGACTTTTGGGGTTTGGGAAATTCTTCATCATCACTGTAGATGCGGCCAAGTGGTTAGGAGAAGCCAAAGCAGGTTGGCTAGAGTGGCCAAGTTGGGTGAGGTGGATGGCATGGGTTGGGAAAGTGACAAAGGTCAAAGTTGGGGTGCCTATAGGGAGGGGAATTGTGTGGTATGGGGTTTCTTTGGTTAAGGATCCCTTGGGACCTTCACTCTCGTCCTCCTCTTCCCTCCTACATGGTTGATTGCTACTCTAACTTTCTGTCAGAATGAACAAGAGTGATTGAACTAGGAAAGAGTTGGGTATAAGTAGGAAACCCTAAACTTACTGTACCCCATAGTAACTACCCCACTACAGCCTAAACAAACTGTAGCAGATATGACATTTGACACACCCCCATAGGCAAAGTGGGGGAGAGCAAGGGGTCACAAGACCAGTCAAGAAAGGCAAAGCAAGCTAAGGGTGAATCACAACGTCACCACACACACTGAGCACAAGCAAAGGGTCACAAGGCCAGTTCACATGCAGAGGCATATATGCAACACATCACAGTGACCTCTACCTAGCAAAGCAAGCATGCAGGTATATATAGATATAGATCACACTACAAGCGAAGCCTACAACAAGTGAGGAAAAGTGGGAACAAGCCCTAGCATCGTGCAGAAACGCTGATGATCACCAGACTGAAGTGCCTTGGTGAATATATCAGCAGTGTTGGCCCGAGTGGTTACGTAAAGCAGACGAAGCTGACCACGCTGCTGCAACTCTCAAGCCAGGAAGTAACGCAGAGCGATGTGCTTCGTTCTGTGCTCCAGTCTGTGCTCCTCACACAAGGCAATGGTAGCCTTGTTGTCGACGTAAAGCACTGGAGGACAACGAGGCCGCTCTCCCAAGTCAGTGAGCAAGTAGGTGAGCCAGCGTAACTCCTGTGCAGCCATGGCTGTGACGTAGATCTCAGCCTCACAACTGGAGCTGAGAACGGAGCTGAGAACTGAAGACGAGCATGTAGAACGCCAAGAAACTGAACCAGAGCCAAGGCTGAAGGTGTAACCCTGTGACGACCGCTGAGTAGCCTGGTCGTCAACCCAAGAAGCGTCTGAGTGCCCAGTGAGGACAACTGAGCTCCTCCCTCTAAGCACGAGTCCCATGCCTGATGTACTGCACAAGTAGCGCGGTTCCCTCTTAGCAGCATCCATGTGCACCTTTCGGTGCCGACCAGGAGCCACGTAGCAAGCGAGAAGGCCAAGAGGGTACGCGAGGTCAGGACGAGTGCAAGTGATCAGGAACATGAGACAGCCAACTAGCTCTGGGTAAGGACCACTCGGCTCTACGGACTCGTCCGAAGGTGGAGCTGAGAGCGAGTGATCTGTAGCCAGAGGAGTGGCCTGTGCCGAGGACCAGGTGAAGCCGAAGTGCTCAAGGACCTGCTGCACCATGTGTGACTGAGTCAGTGTGATGGTGCGGCGTGCTCTGTCCCGGGTGATCTGCAAGCCAAGGTAGCTGCGCAGTTCACCCAGGTCTGTGCACGTGTGTCTCTTCTGCAGCTCCGACTTCACCAGGGCGAGTGCCTCGGTGTCAGCAGTGGCAAAGACCAAGTCATTGACGTACACGAGGATGTAGAACGGCGGCAGCGAAGTGTCGGTGCGCAGAAACAGCGACGGGTCAGCTGTAGAAGGCGCGAACCCAAGAGCCGCAACTGTAGTTCTCAGTGTGTCGTGCCACTCACGTGGCACCTGGCGGAGACCGTAGACTGGCCGCCGGAGGCTCCACTGGGTGCCAGGAGGGAACGACCCAGTGAAGCCAGGAGGGCGGCGCAGCCGGATCTCCTCATGCAGACTGCCCTGCAAGAAAGCTGTGCTGAAGTCAAGAGAGTGAAGCTCGTAGTCACGCTGGGCGGCAACGTGCAGTAGCACCCAAAGAGTGGTCATCTTCAGGGTGGGGGAGAAGGTCTAGAAGAAGTCTACTCCCTCTCGCTGACTGAAGCCTCGAGCAACGTAACGAGCCTTGAAGACAGGCAGAGAACTTGGCAACCGCTTCACCCTGAAAATCCACATGCCACTGACGATGTTCGCCCCAGGAGGGGGAACCTCGTCGACGTAAGTGCCAGTGGACTTCCATGATGCCATCTCTGCGTCCATGGCGGACTGCTACCGAGAGGAGTACTCACCCGCGATCACCTCAGCGTAAGAGCGCGAGGTCGGGATGTCTGGTGCATCCCGGTCTCCCTCAGGTGCAATAAGCATGGACACGAGATGAGGTACAGCAGCGGCAAAGCACTCTAACTCCTCGTGCCTGTCCTCAAGGACGTTCGTGCTAAGAGCACACTCACCCCCGACGGATGGAGGACAGACAGACTCAGACTCAACAAGAAGACTGGCAGCGTAGTCTACACGACAGTGAGCCGCAAAGTCGACAAGCTCAGCAACTAAGGCAGACGTTGCAGCTGACTCAAAGGAAGGGTCAGTGACAGCAGTGGCCAGGAGACGCGTGACAGTAGGACTAGCAGCACGAAGAGAGTCAGACTCTGGGTCAGTAAGGGTAGGAAGAGAGGACGCAGGAGGAGAAGGCGGAGAGACCCGTTGTGGAGCAGTGGAAAGACGAAGCGTCATCTGGTGAGTGCCTGGGACAGCAGGAGGATGCTGACGCGGGACACGACGACCAGTGCGAGCAATACAAACAGGTGACGCAGAACGAGACTCAGGCGACAGAGGACGAGACTCAAACTCACGACACTCCGTAAGACCTCCATTCGAACCAGTGTAGGGAGAAGGACTAGGAAGTGGCGAGGCAGGCTGTAACTGTGCCTGCAACTGGACAGGCGGAGGACACTCTAAGGAGGGAGCAGGATAAGGAGGAGGCGGCTGACCAAGAACCTGCTGAAGGTCCTTGGTTCAGCTCCTTCAGCTCCAGTAGCAGTACGTCCAGCAGCTCCAGCACAAGCAGCTCCAGTACCGCCTGTACGAGCACCTCCAGGACCAGAGGCTCGAGTACCTCCAGCAGCACCAGGGCCTTTAGCGGGTGGCACCCCAGTGCTAGGAGCGCCGCTCCGGAGGCTGCAGCGTTGAGCGTACCACTCACGTAGCCGCTGTGGGGAGGGAGGCTCCGGCCGCGACACAGCACCCGCAGCACCACCAGCTCCAACTCCTGCAGAATCCCCAGCTCCAGCAGCCCCACGCTGGACGCTGCAACGCCGAGAGTACCACTCACGCAGCAGCTGTAAAGAGGGAACGCCACCAGGCGTAGCACGGTCAGTCTCAGCTCCCCCAGGCTCAGCACTGCCAGTCTCAGCACCCCCAGTCTCAGCATCCCCGGTCTCAGCACCCCTAGGCTCAGCACCCCCAGTCTCAGCACCCCCACACGCAGTACCTCGCGTAGGACCAGAGTCGTCAGCTACCTCGACAGGCTCGACTGGGTCTACATGGGGAGGTAGGAGGTCTACCGAAGCAGCACCTGGCGTGAGGAAGAGCGGGGAAATGTGGTAGGAGAAGAGACGGTAAAAGGGGACCGACTCGTTAAACGTGACGTCCTGAGAGGGCAGGACACGACGCGAGGTGGGGTGGTAAAACTGCCAGCCAGGCGCGTTAGGGACAAAGCCAAGGAAGACACAGGGAACGGAACGGAAGGAGAGCATGTCCGCGGACGTATCGTGGACAAAGGCTCGACATCCCCAGACTCGGAACATAGACGCATCGCCAACCTCCCCCTTCCAACGCAGTGTGGGCGAGGTCTCCGGAGCAGAGAGACAGGGCTAGAGGTTGAGTTGATGCGCAGCGTACTGCACTGCAAACGGCCACAAGAAATGGGGGGCAGCCGCATGGATCATGAAGGTACGAGCGACCTCCATGACTAAGCCAATGCGGCGCTCAGCAACCCTATTATGCGGTGGAGAGGTCGGAAGTATGAACGTCTGGCGGATGCTGTGCTCCGCACAGTAGGCTGCCAAGAGGTCGGAGGAAAACTCACCACCCCTGTCAGAATGTAGACGCAGGACGGGAAATTCCGACTGGAACCGCTCGCGGAGTTGGAGACGAGCAGCGCGGATCCAAGGGATCAAAACATCAGGGACCTCACCCTTGGTGCGCAAGGGGAAGACCGTGGTGTAGCGCGTGTAGTCGTCGACGACCAGCAGGAAGTACCGCTCGTGACCCTGTCCACGCACGAGGGCTGGGCCCCACACGTCCAGGTGGAGAGTCTGCAGGGGAGCCTCTGTGGAAGGGAACGAGGAGGAGTGAGGAGTGGCGCGCTGCCGCCCCTCGACACAGGGAAGACAGGGAGTAGGCGAGGGTGGGAGGGGAGGTAGAACCCTGGGAAGACCAGAGACAAGGTACCGGGAGTGCATGCCACGAAGGTGCTACACTGAGGGGTGACCAAGGCGGTGGTGCCAGAGGACGGTCTAGTGCGACAAGATGCGACACGAGCACGGGGCGGACAACTGACCTGACGCCGACGCAGACGCTGCTACCTGAGGGGACTCAGTGGTCAGTGTGTACAAGTCCGACCCTGGCTGCCGAGTGAAGGTAGCTAGGTGATGACCCGTCTGGGCACACGTGCAGTGGGTCACACGCTCGTAGGTAGGTGTGAACTGGTGAACACCCATGTCCTGGAGCGCAGAACCCAGTACCAAGTTCGTAGAGAACGAGGGGAGGTAAAGGCTCGACAGTGTGCTGGACGTGACAGCAGGACAAGGGAGGGCAGTGGTGGAGGTCGCAAGGACCGGACCCTCGGAGGGGTCAGTCAGGGAGACAGCAACTGGTCTAGGGAGCTGCTCTAGGGCAGTGCGGTCGCGAAAGAAACAGCGGGAAGCACCAGAGTCCAGTGTGAAGGTGTGCAGTGCCTCAGTAGAGGTAGTACCTAAAGACACAGACTCACAAGCACCTGAAGCAGCAGACTCACGAGCGCCTAGAGCAGCAGCCTCACCAGCACATGGAGTAGGAGACGCAAGAGCACAAAGAGCAGCAGCCTCACCGGCACTTGGAGCAGCAAACTGGATACCGGGGTCAGGCGGCACACACAGGTGACAGGCTCCCTCGGCACTAGTAGACAATGCATACATTGCAGTGAGAATAGCATCATAGTCAAGAGCAAAGCTATCTACCCTCTGCCTAAGCAGCTCCACCCAGTCGGGGAGCTCAGCGTCGTCGCCAAACTCTGTACGCCAAGCGTCGCTCAGACGGGCGAAGCAGCGAGACTCTGTGTACCAGGCGTCCCGCAAGGCTGACCAGTCCGGACACCCGTGCTAATAACGTACGTGCAGCGAACGGTACTCAGCGACCCTCTACTCTGAGCGTACCACTCATGAAGTTGCTGGGGCGAACGAGTCTCGCGCAGACGACGCTGCTGCTGCACCGGGCCACTTCAAGAAACTCCCAAACTACCCACTCCAGGACGACTCCCACTACTGCCACCCCGACAACCTCAACTGGCGTACCACTCACAAAGCTGCTGGGGTGTGAGGGACACACGTGGACGGCCCTGGAGCTGCATCTGGCCACGCCAGGAGCAGCAGTAGAAGCAGTAACAGCAGGAGCAGCAGTAGCAGTAGCAGCAGTAGTAACAGTAGTAGCAGCACGGGCAGGGCAGTGCTCACCAGTGGTGGGAAGGTCAGGCGCATGACGGAGGCGACTGCGGGGCCGCTACAGCGGCAGGGTGGGGCTGCGACCGCGGCAAGGAGCTCTGCGGCAGTTGCTGCAGGGCGGGACCGGGCCGCGACGGTCGCTGCTATAGGGGCGGCTGCTCTAGGGGCCAGGGGCGGCTGCTGTAGTGGCGGCTGCTTCAGGGGCGGCTGCTCCAGGGGCGGCTGCTCCAGGGGCGGCTCCTGCAGTGGCGGCTGCTCCAGTGGCCAGGGGCGGCTGCTGCAGGGGCGGCCGCTCCAGGGGCCAAGGGCGGCTGCAGGTGCGGCTGCTCCAGGGGCCAGGGGCGGCTGCTGCAGGGGCGGCTGCTCCAGGGGCGGCTGCTCCAGGGGCGAGGCGCGGAGTAGGGCAGGGCGACGCGGTGGGCAAGGGCGACCCCGCGGGCAGGGGCGACGCGGCGGGCAGGGCGACGCGACGGGCAGGGCGACGCGGCGGGCAGGGGGGCGACGACGCGTCAGCAGCTGGGCGCGGCCGCGTCAGCAGCAGGGCGCGGCCACGTCAGCAAAAGGGCGCGGCCGCGTGAGCAGTAGGGCGAGGCCGCGTCAGCTGCAGGGCTGGCAGGGCTGCGTCCGCGTCGGCGGCAAGGCGGGGCCGCGACCGCGGCAGGGTGGGGCCGCGTCAGCGACAAGGCGGGGCCACGACTGCGGCCTGACGGGGCCGCGACAGCGACCTGACGGCGTCGCGTGCTGGCCTGACGGGCCTGCACAGGCTGTGTGCGGGCGGCGAGGGTCTGCAGGGGCGGCGCGCGGTCGGGTAGAGGCCGCGCGCGGTCGGGTAGAGGCCGCGTGCGGGCGGCAAGGTCCTGCAGGGGCAGTGCGCCGACCTGACGGGCCTGGAGGGGCGGCTCTCGGGCCTGACGGGCCTGTAGGTGGCGGGTTGGGGGGGCTGACGGGCCTGCAGAGGCGGCTCGGGGGCCTGACGGGCCTGCAGAGGCCTGCAGGGGCGGCTCGAGGGCCTTACTAGCTTGCAGGGGCGACGCACTGGCCTAGGGCAGCAGGAGGCAGCGCGAGGGCTGCAGGACGGCACGCGGGCAGAACGAAGGGCGGGGCGCGCGAGGGCGCACTAGCAGAAAAAGGCGCATGAGGGCGCACGTAAGGTAGGGCGCACGAGGGCGCTTCTGGCGGAACAATGGGCCCGTAGTAGTAAGCGGTCCTAGGTGGCAACCTAGGCTCGTGATACCATGTCAGAATGAACAAGAGTGATTGAACTAGGAAAAAGTTGGGTACAAGTAGGAGACCCTAAACTTACTGTACCCCATAGTAACTACCCCACTACAGCCTAAACAAACTGTAGCAGATATGACATTTGACACTTTCTTGTGTGTAACTTGTTGAGATAATTGTGATAGAGTTAAATCTCTATGGCAGCATACCCCCTACTGCGCCAAAATTGATAACTCGAGTTATACTCCATCTTTTGATACGATTCAAATCGGGAAAGATAGCCACGGTCAAGGGCTACAACATATTTGAGTTTGAGAGACTTCTAACGGTGCGTTTTTTTTGTCGACGGCGTTTCTTGTGACGACGACTATTCTGTCCAGAACTGTAGTTGACGATTTTGAGATATTTCGGCCCTTAATCTTCATAGACTCCGTCCTTAGTCTCTAACAAGTGGTATCAGAGCTAATTAAGGACTTTGTGGAGAGTATACTGAAGTGTGAAGACCCTCCTAGACCCACCATGGCCTGTGGGCGTGCCTAAGTGGAGTTCTGGAGGTTGCATGTGACTTCCGCTAAGGGGAAACTCTGCTGAAATTTTGTTGGCGCCGAAACTTGTGGAAATTGTGTGGGACTTCGGTGTGGACAGCAAGGGGGAGCTGAAACCTGAGATTGAGTGAAGACAAGATTAGTCAAGGGAGTGGAGTTGCAACTGAGAAGAGGAGTGAACCGCCGCCATCCAAGATTGAGGCGTTGGATGGCTCCAACTACGAGGAATGGAGTGGGCAGATGAGGAGCGCCTTCAAGCGCTACAAGCTGCTGAAAATTGCTATGGGAGAAGATAAGATTCTAGAGGAAGGAGAAGCCCGTGATCGGTGGATTGAGAAGAGCGCGATGTTGTACGATCTAATCTTACAGTCGGTCAACAACGACATTTCCAGCACATCAAAGATTCGGTAGAGTTGGATGATTCCAGACCAAAGGCGTGGAAGCTGCTACACGACGTGATTCAGCCCAACACACTGCCGATGGTGATTGTGTTGGAGAAGGAGTTGGCTGCCCTCTCCATGCGACCGGGAGACGATGTGAAGCCAGTCCTTGACAAGATCAAGGACACCTATGCGAGGATGGTAGCGGCGGGCAGCAATGTGTCGCAAATGCAACAGTGCACCAAGATCATCTCGGTGCTCGACAAATCATGGGACAACCTCATCCCCACATTCAATACTGAGCAGGACCAGTGGACTCCAGAATGGCTTCAGCAGCAGATTCTGCAGGAGGACTTCCGCAGGCGCCATACGGGAGGGGGTGCTACCAACAAGATTGCTGAGGGGTATGGAGCTGCAGGAGGCAGCAGAGGACAAGGGAGTGGAAGAGGCCGAGTCCGTGGGAGAGGCTTTGGGAGAGGAAGAGGCCGAGGTGACTACAATGAGGGGCATGGGAGCTCTAGTGGCAGGGGGGGCACCCGAATGGAGGGTGCATGCTGGTACTACAAGAAGGCTGGACATCCATGGTTCAAGTGTTTCAACCGGCCTCAGGGATGGATGCCTCCACGAATGAAACTGCCAAGTGGTGAACGGGCACAAGGTGGTGCTGTGCAAGGTTCTGGAGCACAAGGTGAAGGTGCACATGGTAAAGCTTCCCCTAGGATATTTCTTATGGGTGAGGATGTGAAAGGAAGTGAGGGTGATGTGGGCTCGGTTGGGAAGGTTGTGATTCACCCCCTCACTCATTCGATGATCGATTCAGGTTGCACAAGTTACATGACCCTATGGGCAGATTTGCTTGACGATGTAAAACCCCTGGGAAGATCAAGTTTGTGGCTGCCGCTTCAGGTGCTTTGCTCCCTGTGATTGGTGTGGGGAATGCCAAGGTAATGGGAGCTAAAGGGGAGCTTGTGGGGCTGGGGAATGTGCTGTGGTTGAAGGTTTGTCCGCTAACAATCTTTCTGTGCGCCGGCTGCAGAAAAGCAAGATTAAAGTTACGTTCGGCCCAACCAGCTGCCGTGCAAAGCTTGGGAAGTTGCTGCTGTGGGCTTTGGAGGAGAAGAGCAGCTGCATCAAGGATTTGTGGCAGCTGCCCATCATCCTCTGGAATGGGAATCCACCAGCAACGGCAGCGGCTGCAGCAACGGCTGAAGCAACTTCGGGAGGAGAGGTGATTGCGCCAACTGATGGGGCCTTGGATGCAGTCAAGAAGGTGAAGTAGCCACAGCAACCACATGGTGAGGTGCTTCCTGGTGTGGATGCGACAGCTGCATGGGAAAAGGCTTCATCTGGGAGTCATGAGGCCGATTGGGAAACGTGGCACGAGATGTTGTGTCACATCAACATCCCTATTCTGCACAAGTTGGTGAAGGATGGGAGCTTGAAGGGGTTGGAGGTGAAAGGGGTAGAAAAGGAGATTGGGAGCTGCCATACATGCCTTGAGACGAAATTCACCAAGTTCCCCTTCAGCAGCAGTACAGTACCAGTCAAGGCACCACTTGCACTTGGCATATGGATGTGGTGGGTCCAACGAGGGCCCCTTCTCACTCGGGCAGCTGCTTCTTCTTGACCATTGTGGATGACCACACGCGTGTGGTGTGGGTGTACCCTTTGAAGACCAAGGGGGAGGTGGCAGCGGCTGTTCTTAAGGAGTGGATGCCGAGAGCTCAAAGGGAGAGCAGACACAAGGCGAAGGTGATCCGCACCGACAACGGGGGATAGTTTATTGCGCTGACTGTGAGGCGGTGCTGAAGAAGAAGGGGATCCAGCATCAGCTTATAGTGCCCTACAACCCTCAGCAGAACGGGGTGGCTGAGCGGTTCAACAAAACCCTGCAGAAAGTTGCTCGCACTCTCCTTGGGCGCGCAGGGCTGCCAGATCCGTTTTGGGTGACTGCATTGCGGCAAATTGCCCTTGTGAAGAACAGGGTGCTGGCGACTGTGGGGGACAAGCAGTGGGTGAGGAAAAGAGAACGAGAATGATTGAACTATGAAAGAGTTGGGTACAAGTACTAACCCTAATTGGGTTGTACCCCTTATGGGCTACCCCACTATAGCCTACACAAATGTATAAGCTATATAATGTTCCGACACACCCCCATAGGCAAAGTGGGGGAGAACAAGGGGTCACAAGACCAGTCAAACAAAGCAAAGCAAAGCAAGCTCAGTGTGGATCACAAAGTCACCACACATTCCGAGCAGAAGGTCAAGGCCACAAGGCCAGTTCACATGCAGGAGTATAAATATATATATGTAACAGTACAAGCAAGGTCAAGAGGTGAGCAAGTGAGGCAAGGCAGGCACAAGACCCAGCTGAGTACAGAAGCGCTGATGATCACAAGGCGCAAGTGCCTTGGTGAAGATATCAGCAGTGTTGGCCTTAGAGGCCACGTACGCAAGTCGCAGCTGACCACGCTGCTGTAGCTCACGAGCAAGGAAGTAGCGGAGAGCAATGTGCTTTGTTCTGTGCTCCAGTCTCTGATCTCGACACCAGGCCAGCGTGGCCTTGTAGTCTACGTACAGAACTGGAGGAGAACGAGGCGGCTCTACGAGGTCGGTTAGCAGGTAGGTGAGCCAGTGAAGCTCCTGTGCAGCCATGGCTCTTGCGTAGATCTCAGCCTCACAACTAGAGCTGAGAACAAAAGACGAGCGGGTAGCCCGCCACGAGGCAGAGACGGAACCGAGTCTGAAGGTGTAACCCTGTGACGACCGCTGCGTAGCCTGGTCGTCAGCCCAAGAAGCGTCTGCGTGCCCAGTGAGGACCACTGGACTCTACCCTCCAAGCACAAGCCCCATGCCCGACGTACTGCACAAGTAGCGCAACACCCTCTTCGCTGCAGCCATGTGCTCCGGTCTGTGTCTCCCAGGAGCAACATAGCGTGCAAGAATGCTAAGAGGGTATGCAAGGTCAGGTCGTGTGCAGGTCATCAGGTACATGAGGCAGCCAACAAGCTCTGGGTACGGGCCACTCGACTCTACGGACTCATCCAAAGGCAGAGCTAAGAGCGAGTGACGAGTAGGCAGAGGAGTGGCCTGAGGCGAGGAGTACGTGAAGCCGAAGCGCTGAAGGACCTGCTGCACCATGTGTGACTGAGTCAAGGTAATGGTGCGGCGTGCTCTGTCCCGGGTGATCAGCAAGCCAAGGTAGCTTCGCAGTTCACCCGGGTTTGTGCACGTGTGTCTCTTCTGCAGCTCGGACTTCACGTAGGCGAGTCCAGCAGTGTCAGCTGCGGCAAAGACCAAGTCATCGACGTACACGAGGATGTAGAATGGCGGCAAAGAGGTGTCGGTGCGCAGAAACAGTGACGGGCCGGCAGTAGAAGGAGCAAACCCAAGAGCCGCAAGCGTAGTCCTCATTATGTCGTGCCACTCACGCGGTGCCTGGCGCAGACCGTAGACTGGCGGCCGGAGGCTCCACTGGGTGCCAGGAGGAAAAGACCCAGTGAAGCCAGGTGGGCGGCGCAGCCAGATCTCCTCGTGCAGGCTACCCTACAAGAAAGCAGTGCTGAAGTAAAGAGAGTGCAGCTCGTAGTCACGGTGAGCAGCTATGTGCAGTAGTCCCCGAAGAGTGGTCATCTTCGGGGTGGGAGAGAAGGTCTGAAAGTAGTCAACTCCCTGCCGCTGACTGAAGCCACGAGCCACGTAACGCGCCTTGAAGACAGGCGGAGAACCCGGCGGCCGCTTCACCCTGAAGATCCACATGCCACTGACGATGTTCGCCCCAGGCGGGGGAACCTCGTCAACGTAGGTGTCTGTGGACTTCCAGGAAGCCATCTCTGTGTCCATAGCTGCCTGCCACTGAGAGGAGTAGGGACCCTCTATCGCCTCCGCGTAAGAGCGCGGAGTCGGGATGTCAAGTGCATTCGGGTCTCCCTCAGGGGTAAGCAGTACGTACACGAGATGAGGTGAAGCAGCAGCCAAACACTAGAACTCCTCCTGCCTGTCCTCAAGGACATCCGTGCCAAGGGCACACTCACCCCCGACGGACAGAGGATAGACAGACTCAGACTCAGCGACAAGACTAGCAGCGTAGTCTAGGCGACAGCGAGCAGCAAAGTCGACGAGCTCAGCAACTAGGGCAGACGCAGCAGTGGACTCAAAGGAAGGGTCAGTGACGACAGTAGCAAGGAGACGCGTGACAGTAGGACTGGCAGCACAAAGAGAGTCCGACTCCGGGTCGGGAAGAGTAGGAAGAGAGGACTCAGGAGGAGAAGGCAAAGGGGCACGCAGAGGAGTAGTGGACGGACGCAGAGATATCCGGTGCGTGCCAGGGACAAGAGGAGGACGCGGACGCGAACCATGACCACTAGTGCGAGCAGGACGGACAGGCGACGCAGGGCGGGACGCAGGCTCACAACGCTTAGCAAGACCTCCAGTAGGACCAGTGTAGGGAGAAGGAGCAGGCAAAGGGGAGGCCGGCTGTAACTGTAACTGTGACGGGACACGCTGTGGACACTCTAAGGGAGAAGGAGGACCAGTAGAAGGTGGAAGACCAAGAACCTGCTGAAGGAGCAGAACGAAGTACGGTCGAAGCCGCGAGGCAAATCCAGACACAGCAAGGACAGCACCTGTACCCCCAGCAAGAGCACCAGCGCCAGCAGCACCTCCAGCTCCAGTACCCGCATCAGCTCGAGTAGCTCCAGGACCTCCAGCAGCACCAGTAGCACCCCCAGCAGGACCGCCAGCAGTAGCCTCAGTGCCAACACCCTCAGTAGCTCCAGCTCCAGTCGTACCCGTAGGCCCAAAAGCTCCAGTATTCCCACTATGAGTACCTCCGGGACCCGCGACACCAGCACCCTCAGAAGTCGAAGTACCTCCAGCTCCAGCAGCACGCCTCCAGCGCCGGGCAAACCACTCGCGTAGCTCCAGCGGAGAGAGTGGCTCTCGCCGAGACGAAGCACCCGGAGAACCTCCAGGCACAGTACCGCCAGACGCGACACGAGCAGGCCCAGCTCTCTCAGGCTCCGCACCCTTAGGCTCCGGACCCCCAGTCGTAGCACCCCCAGGCACAGCACCCCCAGGCGTAGCACCCCCAGGCTCAGCACCCCCAGTCGTAGCACCCCCAAGCTCAGCACCCCCAGGCTCAGCACCCACAGAAGCAGTACCCTCAGACGCAGCACCCCCAGGCGCAGTACCCACACGCTCAGCACCCCCAGAGTCAGCACCCCCAGGCTCAGCACCCTCAGCAGCACCAGAGTCACCATCAACCTCGAAAGGCTCGACTGCGTCTACCTAGGACACACCTGAAGGGGCAGGACCTTGAGGGGGGAGGGGGTCTACGGGGGGGGGACCTGGCACAAGGAAGAGCGGGGGAAGGGACGTAGTGCGGTAGGGGAAGAGGCGGTAGTAGGGGACCGACTCGTCAAACGTGACGTCCTGGGAGGACAGAACACGGTGAGAGGTGGGGTGGTAGAACTGCCACCCTGGCGCGTCAGGGGGGAAACCCAGGAAGACGCAAGGAGCAGCACGAGGGGACAGCTTGTCCGCAGACAAGTCGCGGACAAACGCCCGAGATCCCCAGACACGGAACGCAGACGCATCGCCAACCTTCCCCGTCCACAGCAAGGCTGGGAAGGTCTCCGGCATAGAGACCCTGGGCTGAAGGTTGATCTGATGCGCCGCGTACTGAACCGCAAACGGCCACAGAAAATGGGGGGCAGCCGCATGCATCATGGACGTACGAGCGACGTTCATGACCATGCGAATGCGGCGCTCAGCAATCCCATTTTGCTGTGGAGAGTCCAGAAGCGTAAAGGTCTGGCGGATGCCTCGTGCA
The DNA here is from genome assembly GCA_948144175.1 of Closterium sp. NIES-65. NCBI lineage: Eukaryota > Viridiplantae > Streptophyta > Zygnematophyceae > Desmidiales > Closteriaceae > Closterium > Closterium sp. NIES-65. The sequence continues at coordinate 1,983,980 of CANXME010002307.1, read as the reverse complement.
CGACAGTAGGATTTTAGAAGGCCAGAGGAGAACTCTCCGCCTTTGTCAAAATGCTGACACAGAACAGGAAAGTCCGAGCCGAAGCTCCGCCTGAGCTGGAGACGAGCTGCGCAGATCCAGTCGATCGACACCTCAGTGACATCACCCTTGCTGCGCAAGGGGAAGACTATGGTGTAACGCGAGTAGTCATCAACCACCACCAGGAAGTAGCGCTCGTGACCCTGTCCACGGATGCGGGCTGGGCTCCACACGTCCATGTGAAGCGTCTGCAGCGGGGCCTCTGTCGGAGGAAACTGGGAGGAGTGAGGGGCAGCACGCTGGCGCCCCTCGACGCAGGGGATGCAGGCAGGGGCAGGCCCCGGGGGAAGGGGAGGGAGGGACCGGGGAAGACCAGAGACAAGGAAACGGGATGCCATGCCTCGGAGACGAGACAGGGAAGGGTGACCAAGGCGGTGGTGCCAAAGGAGAGTCTCGTGAGACAGGAGACGACACGAACAGGGGGCAGACTCAGGACCAGACCAGGACGCTGCAGCAAACACTTGACCCGACGCAGCTACCCGACCAGACTCAGCAACTGGAGGAGAATCAGTGGTCAGTGTGTACAGGCTCGACCCCGGCTGACGTGTGAACGTGGCCAAGTGTCGGCCCGACCGAGCCTCAGTGCAGTGCATCACCTGCTGGCTCGCAGGAGTGAACTGGTGCACTCCCCCATCCTGTCGGTTAGCACCACTCACCATGTTCGTAGAGAACGAGGGGAGGTAAAGACCAGACAGGGTGCCAGAGGGAGCCGCCGGACACGGGAGGACAGTGGAGAAGTGAGCAAGGACAGGGTTTAGGGTTTAGGGTTTAGGGTTTGGGGACGAGACCGGATGAGACGCAGGCTCAAGACGCTCTGTAAGACCTCCGGACTGCACAGTTTAAGGAGAGGGAGCAGGCAGTGGGGAGGCTGGCTGTAACGGCGGCTGTGACTAGTCAGGCAGTGGAAACAGGAAGGGAGGAGGAAGACCAGTAGACGGGACACCAAGAACCTGCTGAAGCAGGGGAACGAAGTATGGTCGCCGCCGCACAGTGTCTCCAGCACCTCTTGCTCCGGGGTCAACAACTCCAGCTCGTGCAGCTCCAGCGCCTCCGGCGCTAGTGCCTCCAACTCCAGCTCCTGCAGCCCCAGCGCCTCCTGCACCAGGGCCCCCAACTCCAGCTACTCCAGCTCCAGCTCCAACACCGCCAGCTGCTCCAGGCTCCGTAGGGTCTCCAGCTCCAGCGCACCCAACACCACCAGTCCCGACAGCTCCAGTAGGAATAGTAGTACCTCCAGCTCCAGTGTCTCCAGTGTACCCGGGCGCCGAACAAGCCACTCATGCAGGTGCTGCGGTGACAGTTGCGGCGAAGCACCAGCAGGACCTCTAGGCAAAGCAGCACCCCAAGGCTCAGCACCCCCAGGCTCTGCACCCTCCGACTCAGCACCCCCAGGCTCAACACCCTCAGGCTCAGCACCCCCAGACCCAGCACCCTCAGACCCCGCACCCCCCGGCTCCGCACCCCCAGACGCAGCACCCCTAGACGTAGCACCCCCAGACGCAGCACCTCGAGCGACAGCTACCTGAACAAGCATAGTACCAGGGAGAGGGTCTACCTGAGACACTCCCTAGGGAGCAGGACCCTGACGCAGCGACCTGAGGAGACTCAGCACCCCCAGGCTCAGCACCCCCAGGCTCAGCACCCCCAGGCTCAGCACCCCCAGGCTCAGCACTCCCAGACCCAGCACCCCCAGGCTCCGCACGCTCAGGCTCAGCACCCCCAGACCCGGCACCCGCAGGCTCAGCACCCCTAGCAGCACCAGAGTCAACAGCTACCTCGACAGGCTCGACTGCGTCTACCTGGGACACACCTGAGGGGGGAGGGGGTCTAACGGGGGGGGACCTGGCGCGAGGAAGAGCGGCGGGGCAGGAAAGGGAGCAGTGCGGTAGGGGAACAGACGGTAGTAGGGAACCGACTCTGTCAAACATTATATATGTTGTTGTAGTTTTTTAGGCTACAGTGGGTTAGCCTATAGGGGGTACACATTCCTAGGTTTTGACACTTGTACTCATTTTCACTCTTAGTTCATTCATTCTTGTTCAACATGGTATAGAGCAGGTCCTTCCTAGGACCGATTTTTTAGGGCCCACCACTACCTACCTACCTACCTGCGCCCTAGGGTGCCTCGGCTTTCACGCCCCTAGAGGCCCCGTCGGCCCCGCGCTCTCGCACCTAGAGGCCTCACTCGGCCCCGCGCTCGCTTTTAGAGGCCCCGAATCGGCCCCGCGCTTACCCCTAGAGGCCCGCGTCGGCCCCGCGCTCGTCCTTACCGGCCCCGATCGGCCACGCGCTCGTCCCTCACGGCCCCGATAGGCCCCGCGCTCGCCCTTAGAGGCCCACGTCGGCCCCGCGCTCGTCCCTTACGGCCCCGATCAGCCCCGCGCTCGTCCCTCACGGCCTCGATAGGCCCCGCGCTCGCCCTTAGCACCCACGTCGGCCCCGCGCTCGCCCTTAGCACCCACGTCGGCCCCGCGCTCGTCCCTCACGGCCCCACCCGCTCCCCGCGCTCGCCCTTAGCGACCCCGAACGGCCCCACCCAGACCGAGCAGCCCGGACCGAGCCGACCCGAGCCGCCCAGCCCTAACGGAACCGAGCCGCCCGACCCGAGCCGCCAGCCCTAACCGACCCGAGCCGCCCGAACCGAGCCGCGCCGCCCGACCCGAGCCGCCCGAACCGAGCCGCGCCGCCCGACCCGAGCGCGCCGCCCGACCCGAACCGAGCCGCGCCGCCCTACCTATACCGAGCCGCGCCGCCCTACCTGTACCGAGCCGCGCTGCCCTACCTACCCTACTGCTCCTACTGCTTTTCCTACTGCTGCTACCATGGCTAGCTCTCCTGTCCTAGCCTTGGATACTGAGGGCCGCCCAGTGAAGTTCGACACCTGGCTTGATGACCTACACCTCTTCCTACAGCTCACTGCCAAGGAAGACATCTCGCTGTACAATCATGCCTCAGGCCACGCTACTGCTCCTGCTGCTACTACTGACAGCACTGCCCGCTCACAATGGCAGACTCGTGACGCCCATACTCGCTTCGCTATTCGCAACTCTCTGCCGATAGATGAGCACGAGCACTTTGGGCAGCACAAGACTGCACAGGCACTGTACACTGCTGTCGTTGCCCGCTACTCCTCGCCGGCCCCTGCCGCTCTAGGCCGTCTCTCTCTTCCCTACCTGTTCCCCGACCTAGCTTCCTTCCACACTGTCGCTGATCTCATTACCCACCTCCGCACTAGTGAGGCTCGCTTCCGCGCCGCTATGCCTGATGAGTTCCTTGCCAAGAACCCACCCCCGCTCTGGCTCACTCTCTACCACCTAGTCACGCGCCTCCCTGACACTCTGCGCTCAGTCATGGACCACTTCCTAGCTCGCTGCCCCACCGAGCTCACCATTGCCCTCCTCGAGAAGGAACTGCTTGCAGCTGAGGCTAGCATAGTTGCTGTAGGTGCCTCTCGCGGTGACCCCCGTACCCCGTTCTTTGAGGGGTGTTCTCCCTCCCCCCTTCTTCCCTCTGTCGCCTCTGCTGCTGCTGTCGACCTCCTTGGTGCTGAGAAGGTCAGGACTGCGTCTGCTTCGAGTGGGCGCCGCAGCGGCAAGGGCAAGGGGGGTAAGGGCGGTGGTGGTGACAGCGGGGGTGGCGGTGGTGGGGGAGGTGGTGGTGGCGGGAGGGGTGGCGCGGGTGGGGGAGGTGGCAGCAGTGGGGGGGGTGGCGGCAGCGGCGGGGGAGGTGGCCGGGGCGGAGGAGGTGGTGGGGGTGGCGGTGGACGAGGCGGCGGCCGGGGTTGGGGTGGTCGAGGAGGTAATAGCGGCGGTGGTGGTCGTGGAGGCGCTGGCGGTGGCCAGGGCCAGCAGCACACTCCGTCGCCCCAGGAGGTCCGTGAGTGGTACTCTCAGCACGGGGGGGGGGGGGGTGGCCTTAGCTGCACGTACGTCATTCGCACTGGTGACCGCACTGGCCAGCCGTGTGGGGGACCGCACGCCACACAGCGTTGCTCCGCTCGTCTGAACGACGCTTGGCGTGTTCAGTTCCCTCAGGCCACTGAGCTGCCCCGCTGGGTTGATCTCCTGAAGAAGGGGATTGATATTTATGCTCTAGACTTTGATGCTATTCTCACTCCCATGTATGTGATGTCTACTAGTGGAGAGGGTGCTGAGTACCTGAGTGTCCCGCCCGACCCGGGCATTAGGACTAGTGCGTCTGCCGCTCCAGGTACTCGCGTGTCCGCTACCCCAGGTGCTGGTGAGGCTGCTGCTCTAGGTGCGTGTACGTCTGCCCCCCCTAGTACTGTGTCGACTGCAGCACTGCACACCTTCACACTGGATTCAGGTGCCTCTCGCTATTTCTTTCGTGACCGCACTGCCCTGGAGCCCCTTGCTCGGCCAGTTGCTGTCTCCCTCGCTGACCCCTCTGGGGGTCCGGTCCTTGCGACCTCCTCCACTGTCCTTCCCTGTCCTGCGGTCCCGTCGGGCACACTGTCAGGTCTCCACCTCCCCTCGTTCTCTATGAACTTGGTGGCAGGTTGTGCACTACAGGACGCGGGTGTTCACCAGTTCACCCCTGCCTACGAGCGTGTCACACACTGCACGTGTGCCCGTACAGGCCGCCACTTGGCTACCTTCACCCGGCAGCCGGGGTCGGATCTGTACACACTGACTACTGCCCCCCCTCAGGTCGCTGCGTCTGCGTCTGTGTCCGCGTCAGGTCAGCTGTCCGCCCCCTGCTCGTGTCGCTCTCTAGTGCACGAGACTGTCCTCTGGCACCACCGACTGGGCCACCTGTCTGTGCAGCGCCTTCGTGCCATGCACTCCCGGTACCTTGTCTCTGGTCTTCCCAGGGTCCTCCCTCCCCTCCCACCCTCGCCTGCTCCTCCCTGTCTTCCCTGTGTCGAGGGGCGGCAGCGCGCCGCTCCTCACTCCTCCTCGTTTCCCCCGACGTCTGCTCCTTTGCAGACGCTCCACATGGACGTGTGGGGCCCAGCCCGCGTCCGTGGTCAGGGTCAGGAGAGGTACTTCCTGATCGTTGTTGACGACTACTCGCGCTACACCACGGTCTTCCCCTTGCGAGCCAAGGGTGAGGTCCTTGATGTTTTGATCCCTTGGATCCGCAGAGCTCGTCTCCAGCTCAGCGAGCGTTTCCGCTCGGACTTTCCTGTCCTGCGCTTGCACTCTGACAGAGGTGGTGAGTTCTCCTCCGACCTCTTGGCAGCCTACTGTGCTGAGCACGGCATTGAGCAGTCGTTCACGCTTCCGGCCTCTCCACAGCAGAATGGGGTTGCGGAGCGCCGCATTGGCCTGGTCATGGAGGTCGCTCGTACCTCCTTGATCCATGCGGCTGCCCCCCACTTTCTGTGGCCGTTTGCGGTCTGGTACGCTGCGCATCAGCTCAACCTCTGGCCCCGTGTCTCCTTGCCGGAGACCTCGCCCACACTGCTGTGGACGGGGGAGGTTGGCGATGCGACACGTTTCCGGGTCTGGGGATCTCGAGCTTTTGTCCGCGATTCGTCTGCGGACAAGCTCTCCTCTCGTGCTGTTCCCTGCGTCTTCCTCGGCTTTGTTCCGGACGCGCCTGGTTGGCAGTTTTACCACGCCACCTCGCGCCGGGTCTTGCCCTCTCAGGACGTCACTTTTGACGAGTCTGTCCCCTACTACCGCCTCTTTCCCTACCGCACTGCCCCGCTCCCACCCCCGCCTCTCTTCCTCGCGCCAGGTGCTGCTGTCGTAGACCCCCTCCCCCCTTAGGGTGCCGCTCCCTCAGGTGTGTCTCAGGTAGACCCGGTCGAGCCTGTTGAGGCTGCTATTGACTCTCGTCCTGCTGGGGATGCTGAGCCTGGGGGTGCGGAGACTGGGGGTGCTGAGCCTGGGGGTGCTGACTCTGGGGGTGGTGAGCCGGGGGGTGCAAACTCTGGGGGTGCTGAGCCTGGGGGTGTTGAGCCTGGGGGTGCTGACACCGGAGGTACTGAGCCTGGGGGTGCTGAGCCTGGGGGTGCGGTGACTGGGGGTGCTGAGCCTTGCGGTGCTGGGCCTGAGGGTGCTACACCTGGACGCGACCTCTCCTCGGAGCAGTTGCGTGAGTGGTACTTACAGTACTGTAGCCTCCGGGGTGTTACCTCTGGGACCAGGCGCACTACAGGGACTGGGGCTGGTACTTCTCCTCCTAGTCGGGAGCTCCCCTCTCGTGCGCGGATCCGTGAGTGGTACGAGCGCCGTTGCACACTTCGGAGTGGTGCGCCTCGTCTCACGGACCCGGCTGCCCCTGGTGCTACAGACCCGGCGTTGGAGCTGCTGCTGGTGCTGCAGACCCTGGCGTTGGAGCTGCTGCTGGTGCTGCGGACCCGAGGGTTGGAGGTGCTGCTGGTGCTGAGGACCCGGGCGTTGGGGCTGAGGCTGGTGCTGCGGACCCTGGCGTTGGAGCTGCGGCAGGTGCTGTGGACCCTGGTGTTGGTGCCTCTGCTGGTGCTGAGGACCAGGGCGTTGGAGCTGCTGCTGGTTCTGGTACTGCCGCTGGGGGTACAGGTACTGTCCCTGCTGTGTCTGGAGTCGCCGCGCGCCCTCAGCCGTACTTCGTTCCGCTCCTTCAGCAGGTTCTTGGTCTCTCGCCTCCTCCTGGTCCTCCTCCCTTAGCGTGTTCACAGCCTGTCCCGTCACAGTTACAGTTGCAGCCGGCCTACCCACTACCTGCTCCTTCTCCTTACACTGGTCCGACTGGCAGTCTTACTGAGCGTCGTGAGTCTGCGTCTCGCCCTGCGTTGCCTGTCCGTCCTGCTAGCGCTAGTGCTCGTAGCTCGCGCCAACGTCCTCCCCCTGCCCCTGGCACGCACCGGATGTCTCTACGTCCGTCTACTGCTCCTCTGCGTGCCCCTTTGCCTTCTCCTCCTGCGTCCTCTCTTCCTGCTCTTGCCGACCCTAAGTCTGAATCTCTTCGTGCTGCCAGTCCTACTGTCACACGTCTCCTTGCTACTGTTGTCACTGACCCTTCTTTCGAGTCTACTGCTGCGTCTGCTCTCGTTACTGAGCTCGTCGACTTTGCTGCTCGCTGTCGCTTAGACTACGCTGCTAGTCTTGTCGCTGAGTCTGAGTCTGTCTGTCCTCCGTCCGTCGGGGTTGAGTGTGCCCTTGGCACGGACGTCCTTGAGGACAGGCAGGAGGAGTTCCAGTGTCTGTTAGCTGCTTCACCTCATCTCGTGTCCGTACTGCCTACCCCTGAGGGAGACCCGGATGCACTTGACATCCCGACTCCGCGCTCTTACGCGGAGGCGATAGAGGGTCCCTACTCCTCTCAGTGGCAGGCAGCTATGGATGCAGAGATGGCTTCCTGGAAGTCCACAGGCAGCTACGTTGACGGTGTCCCCTCTCCTGGGGCGAACATCGTCAGTGGCATGTGGATCTTCAGGGTGAAGCGGCCGCCGGGTTCTCCGCCTGTCTTCAAGGCGCGTTACGTGGCTCGTGGCTTCAGTCAGCGACAGGGAGTTGACTACTTTCAGACCTTCTCCCCCACCCCAAAGATGACCACTCTTCGGGTACTGCTGCACGTTGCTGCTCACCGGGACTACGAGCTGCACTCTCTCGACTTCAGCACAACTTTCCTGCAGGGCAGCCTGCACGAGGAGATCTGGCTGCGCCGCCCACCTGGCTTCACTGGGTCTTTTCCTCCTGGTACCCAGTGGAGTCTACGGCGTCCAGTCTACGGTCTCCGCCAGGCGCCACGTGAGTGGCACGGCACACTGAGGACTACGCTTGCGGCTCTTGGGTTCGCTCCGTCTACTGCCGACCCGTCGCTGTTTCTGCGCACCGACACCTCTCTGCCGCCGTTCTACATCCTCGTGTACGTCGACGACTTGGTCTTTGCAACAGCTCACACTACTGGACTCGCCTACGTGAAGTCCGAGCTGCAGAAGAGACACACGTGCACTGACCTGGGTGAACTGCGCAGCTACCTTGGCTTGCAGATCACCCGGGATAGAGCACGCCGCACCATTACCCTGACTCAGTCACACATGGTGCAGCAGGTCCTTCAGCGCTTCGGCTTCACGTACTCCTCGCCTCAGGCCACTCCTCTGTCTACTCGCCACTCGCTCTCAGCTCTGCCTTCGGATGAGTCCGTAGAGTCGAGTGGCCCGTACCCAGAGCTTGTTGGCTGTCTCATGTACCTGATGACCTGCACACGACCTGACCTTGCATACCCTCTTAGCATTCTTGCACGCTATGTTGCTCCTGGGAGACACCGACCAGAGCACATGGCTGCAGCGAAGAGGGTGTTGCGCTACTTTTGCAGTACGTCGGGCATGGGGCTAGTGCTTGGAGGGCGGAGTCCAGTGGTCCTCACTGGACACGCAGACGCTTCTTGGGCTGACGACCAGGCTACGCAGCGGTCGTCACAGGGTTACACCTTCAGCCTTGGTTCCGGCTCTGTTTCGTGGCGGGCTACTCGCTCGTCTTCTGTTCTTGGCTCCAGTTGTGAGGCTGAGATCTACGCAGGGGCCATGGCTGCTCAGGAGCTTCGCTGGCTCACCTACCTGCTGACCGACCTTGGAGAGCCGCCTCGTTCTCCTCCAGTCCTGTACATCGACAACAAGGCCATGCTGGCCTTGTGTCGGGAGCAGAGACTGGAGCACAGAACAAAGCACATTTTTCTCCGCTACTTCCTTGCTCGTGAGCTACAGTAGCGTGGTCAGTTGCGACTTGCGTACGTGGCCTCTGAGGCCAACACTGCTGATGTCTTCACCAAGGCACTTCCGCCTTGTGATCATCAGCGCTGCTGTACCCAGCTGGGTCTTGTGTCTGTCTTGCCTCACTTGCTCTCCTCTTGACCCTCTTTGTACTGTTACATATATATATCACTGCTCTTGCTTGTTTAGTCTTATATATATATATATATATCTGTACTCCTGCATGTGAACTGGCCTTGTGGCCTTGCACTTGTGCTTGGATTGTGTGGTGACGTTGTGATCCACCCTGAGCTTGCTTTGTTTTGCTTTACTTGACTGGTCTTGTGACCCCTAGTTCTCCCCCACTTCGCCTATGGGGGTGTGTCAAACATTATATATGTTGTTGTAGTTGTTTAGGCTACAGTGGGTTAGCCTATAGGGGGTACACATTCCTAGGTTTTGACACTTGTACTCATTTTCACTCTTAGTTCATTCATTCTTGTTCAACAGACTCGTCAAACGTGACGTCCTGAGAGGACAAAACACGGCGCGAGGTTGGGTGGTAAAACTGCCAACCAGGCGTGTCAAGGGGGAAGCCAAGGAAGACGCAGGGAGCAGCACGGGAGGACAGCTTGTCCGCAGACAAGTCGCGAACGAAAGCTCAAGATCCCCAGACACGGAATGTAGACGCATCGCCAACCTTTCCCGTCCACCGCAGAGCAAGGGAGGTCTCCGACATGGAGATCCGTGGCTGAAGGTTGATCTGATGCGCCGCGTAATGAACCGCAAACGGCCACAGAATATGGGGGGCAGCCGAATGGATCATGGACGTACGAGCGACGTCCATGACCATGCCAATGCGGCGCTCAGCAATCCCATTTTGCTGCGGAGAGGCCGGAAGCGTGAACGTCTGGTGGATGCCCTCCGCACGACAGAAGGCTCGTAGAAGGTCGGCGGAAAAATCTCCACCTCTGTAAGAGTGCAGACGCAGAACAGGAAAGTCCGAATCGAACCTCTCTCTGAGCTGGAGACGGGCTGCGCGGATCCACTCCATCAACACCTTAGTGACCTCACCCTTGCTGTGCAAGGGGAAGATTGTGGTGTAACGCGAGTAGTCGTCAACCACCAGCAGGAAGTAACGCTCGTGACCCTGTCCACGGACGCGGGCTGGGCCCCACACGTCCATGGGGAGAGTCTACAGTGGAGCCTCTGTCGGAGGAAACTCGGAGGAGTGAGGAGCGGCGCGCTGCCGCCCCTCGACGCAGGGAACGCAGGTAGGAGCAGGCCCCGGGGGAAGGGGGGGGGACCGGGGGAGACCAGAGACAAAGACACGGGAGGCCATGCCTCGAAGACGAGGCAGAGAGGGGTGGCCAAGGTGGTGGTGCCAGAGGAGAGTCTGGTGAGACAGGAGACGACACGAGTAGGGGGCAGACTCAGGACCAGACCTGGACGCTGCAGCAAACACCTGACCTGACGCAGCTACCCGACCATACACAGTAGCCTTGCGGGACTCGGTAGTCAGTCTGTAGAGGCTGACGGGTAAACGTGGCCAAGTGTCGGCCCGTCCGAGCACACGTGCAGTGGATCACTCGCTGACTAGCAGGAGTGAACTGGTCAACCCCCCCATCCTGCAGGTCAGCACCACTCACCAAGTTCGTGGAGAACGAGGGGAGGTAAAGACCTGACAGGGAGCCAGACGGGGCCGCCGGACACGTTAGGATAGTGGAGTAGTGGGCAAGAACAGGACCCCTAGAGGGGTCTGCCAGGGAGACTACAACCGGCCGACTAAGCGGCATGAGTGTGGTGCGGTCTCGAAAGAAGGACCGGGAAGCACCCGAGTCAAGGGTGAAGGTGTGCAAGACCGCAGCAGGCGTAGCACGAGAGAGAGCAGACTCACCAGCACCTGGAGTAGTAGACTCACCAGCGCCTAGAGCAGCAGCCTCACCAACACCTGGAGCAGGAGACGCACGAGCACCTATAGCCGCAGCCTCACCAGTTGCAGACTGGATACCGGGGTCAGGCGGCACACACAGGTGACAGGAACCCTCAGCATTAGTAGGCAATGCATACATGGCAGTGAGGATAGCATCATAGTCAAGAGCAAAGATCTCTACCCTTTGCCTAAGCAGTTCCAGCCAGTCGGGGAGCTCAGCGTCGTCGCCAAACTCTGTACGCCAGGCGTCGCTCAGACGGGTGAAGCAGCGGGACTCTGTGTGACTAACCGTCCCGCAAGGCTGACCAGTCCGGACTCTCGTGCGAATGACATACGGGCAGCGAGCAGTACTCAGCGACCCTCTACTCTGAGCGTACCACTCACGAAGCTGCTGGGGCGAAAGAGCCTCGCTCAGACAACACTGCAGCTGCACCTAGCCACTACCAGAAGCTCCCAAACTACCCACTCCAGGGCAACTCCCACTACGGCCACCTCGACAACCCCGACTAGCGTACCACTCACGAAGCTGCTGGGGCATGAGGGACTCACGCGGACGGCCTTGGAGCTGCATCTGGCTACACCAGGAGCAGCAGTAGCAGCAGTAGTAGCAGTAACAACAGTAACAGCAGTAGCGGTTGTAGTAGCGGTAGCAGCGCGGGCAGTGCAGTGCTCACCAGTGAAGGGAAGGGCAGGCGCACGTCGGCGGCGACGGTGGGGCCGCTACAGTGGCAGGGCGGGGCCGCGAAAGCGGCAGGGCGGGGCCGCGACCGCGGTAGGGAGCTACGCGGCAGTTGGTGCAGGGCGGGGCCGGGCCGCGACGGCAGCTGGTGTAGGGCGGGGACAGGGCCGCGACGATAGGTGCTGCAGGGCGGGGCAGTCCACGACGACAGCTGCTGCAGGGCGGGGCAGTCCGCGACGGCCGCTGCTCTAGGGCGAGGTAAGGCTGTGACGGCAGCTGCTGCGGGGCGGTGCAGGGGTGGCCGTCCAAAGGGTGGGCGCGGGGTAGGGCAGGGCGCCGTGGCGGGTTGGGGCGACGCCGCGCGGATCCCGCAGGGGCGTGGCGACGAGCGGGGGCGACGCCCGGGTCTGGTTGGGGCGGCGCAACGCGCAGGAGCCACGCCTCGCGGGTCCCGCAGGGGGGTTCCTGAAACGACAGTGGCACGTTTCGAACGGACAATGAACGAGAGTTACACGGATTAGTTAGCACTAGTTATGGCAGCAGCAGAGGAGGAGAAGCCAAACACAGAGCTACCTGCAGCAGTGAAGGAGGTCTTGGAGCAGTACAAGGATATAGTGCCCGATGACCTACCCGCAGGCGTACCTCCAGCACGCACCCACAAGCACGAGATTGTGGAGGAACCAGGTGCGAAACCCGTCTCACGTGCACCATACCGACTAAGTCCGACATAACTGACAGACATGAAGAAGCAGATAGAGTGTCTACTGAACAGACAACTGATCCGCCCATCCACCTCTCCCTACACTGCACCCGTTCTTTTCACTTCAAAACTAGACGGCAGTTTACGGATGTGCATCGACTACCGTGCACTGAACAAACAGACAGTTAAAAACAAATATCCCATACCGCGCATAGATGACCTACTGGACCAACTGCGTGGTGCAACAGTCTTTTCGAAGCTGGACCTACGGTCGGGTTACTGGCAGATCAAGATGGCGGACAACTCGATCCACAAGACAGCGTTCCCTACCAGATACGGCTCCTATGAATACTTGGTGATGCCGTTCGGACTCTGCAACGCACCAGCAACGTTTCAGGCGGAGATGAATGATATCCTATGGCCCGTGGTGGATGAGTGCGTAGTGGTGTACCTGGACGATTTCCTCATTTACTCCAAGAACATGAAGGAGCACGTGGAGCATTTGCGGAAGGTGTTCGAGATCCTACGGGAAAATAAGTGTTCTACGTGAAGCTGTCGAAGAGTGACTTCGCACTGAAGAAGGTGGAGTTTCTTGGGGACATAGTGAGTGCCGAGGGCGTACATGTAGACCCGCGGAAGATCGAAGCCGTCAAGAAGTGGAAAGTTCCGGAGAACGTAAAGGAGTTGCAGTAGTTTCTAGGCTTTGCCAACTACTACAACAGGTTCGTGCCGCAGTACGCTAAGATAGCAGCGCCACTGACCGACCTACGGAAAAAGGATACACCATACAAATGGGATACTCCTTGTCAGAATGTTATCTTATGTTCTAACCTGTAGTGGGGTGCTCTATAGCGAGTACAACCCTTCTAGGGTTTGCCATTTGTATCCTCATTCCTACTAGTTCAACCCTCTTCTTTCTTCTAATTTTATCATGCTATCAGAGCAGGTCGATCCCCTTGGATCGATCCTGTGGGTGGGTTACCACCTCCTTGTTCCGCTGCCATTTTTTCTTCCCGCCGTGCGCCCCGAGGCGCGCGGCTGTTTTCTGCGCGTCGTGCGCCCCGAGGCGCGCGGCGGTTCTCTGCCCGCTGTGCGCCCCGAGGCGCGCGGCGGGCTTCTGCCCCGTCGTTCGCCGCGTCGCCTTCTGGAGGCGCCGCGACGAGCGACGGGGACCCTTCGCGGCCCCGCCGCCTACCTTCGCGGCCCCGCCACCTACGGTCGCGGCCCCGCCGCCTACCTTGCGCGGCCCTGCCACCTACCTTACGCGGCCCCGCCACCTACCTTCGCGGTCCCGCCGCCCTACCTTACGCGGCCCCGCCACCTACCTTCGCGGCCCCGCCACCTACGGTCGCGGCCCCGCCACCTATCTTCGCGGCCCCGTCGCCTACCGTCGCGGCCCCGCCGCCTTCCTTTGCGGCCCCGCTACCCCACGTTCGCGGCCCCGCCGCCCCACTTCGCGGTCCCGCCGCCCTTCTGTCGCGGCCCCGCCGCCCTACACCCGTGGCCCCGCCGCCCTCCTTGCGCCCCGACCCCAAGCGGCCCCCGAGGGTCGCCTCGACAGGCGACGGGAGGATTTACCTGGGGGAGGGGGGCGAGCGCCGCCATCCCACCCTGCCTACCCGCCATCCCACCTTGTCTGTGTTAGGGTTTGGGGGTGGCGAGCAGGGGGTGGCGAGTATGGGGGTGGCACTTCCTCATTCCTCCCTTTGCTCCTCCTCCTCCTTCGTCTCCCACTGATGCAGCTGTCGCTGAGGGGGGTGGATGTGTGGGAGACTGGGGTTTAGGGTTTAAGGGGGGGTGCGTGGGAGTGGAGCTAGCGGTGTAGCAGCGGGTGTGTGTCAGGGGGGGTGGGACTGTTTTGGGAAGTTGCACGAAGGTTGCCGTCGTGTCGCCTGCAGCACCTGTAGTCCGGGGGCAATCGCCCGGTAGCCCAGTTGTAGACTTCTACGCCAGCCGCACGTGGGTCCGTTGCTCGTCTGCCGCTACTTTAGCCGCGGGGCCAGTTACTCCAGTATTCCGGGGGCTTCGCCCGGTAGCCGCTGTGCCAGTCTGCCTACTGTTGCCCGTGTGTCTGCAGCCGTCGCCTCCTATCTCCTCTCCCCTCACTCTCTCTCCACCTCCTCACTTGCCCGTTGTGACTACCACTAGCTTTGCTCATAATTGTGAACTCTAAACTATTGCTTCTTGAACTTGTGCTCAGAATGTGTGGTGACATTGTGATCCACCCTGAGCTTGTACTGCTTTGCTTACTCTGCTGATTACACCCCACTTTGGCTATGGGGGTGTGTCAGAATGTTATCTTATGTTCTAGCCTGTAGTGGGGTGCTCTATAGCAAGTACAACCCTTCTAGGGTTTGCTATTTGTATCCTCATTCCTGCTAGTTCAACCCCCTTCTTACAAAAAAAAAAAAAAAAAAAAAAAACATTGCCACGCGCCTAGGGCGCGTGGCAATTTTTTTTCTTATTGTCCCGCCCCCGGGCGTCTGACTCCTTATCTGCCCGTCGCGCGCCCCGTGGCACGCGACGGTGCCCTAAATCTGCCCGTCGTGCGCCCCGTGGCACGCGACGGTGCCCTGCTCGTCGTGCGCCCCGTGGCACTCGATCGGGCCCTTCAACTTAAACTTACCCGTCGTGCGCCCCGTGGCACGCGACGGGCCTTTCCGCACCTGCACTCCCTGCAGCCGCCCCTGACCTATCAGCGCCGACACAGTGTAGCCGCTCTGCGGCTTTCTTCCCGCCCACCCCCTCCTCCTTTGTCTCTCTGCAGCCGCGGGGAGGAGGGTATGGGGGTGGCGGGTGTTGGGGTGCTGGGTCGTTCACTTCCCTTCCCCTCCTCCTCCTTTCATTCCCACTGCTGCAGCTGCCGCTGGGGGGGAGGGTGTGAGGGTGTGGGGGAGCAGGGGGAGTGGCACCGGGGTGGCGGGTGTGAGGCAACCAGCAGCCGTCCCTCCACCTCTCCTGTCTTCCCCCCCTCTCTGCTGCTCCTGCAGCAGTGTGGGGGAGGGGAAGGAGGAGGGTGAGAAGATGGAGGGGGTGACCAGCTTGTGTCAGCCCGCCTGCAGTTTCTGCTGTTGCTTGCTCTTTATTATTTTGCATGTGTACACCTGCAGGTTGTATTCTACACAAACTCGTGCTGTAGGCAGTTATGGGGGAGTGTCAGAACTTATATTATGTAACTGCCTGTAGCTGTAGTTAGTGTAGTTATTTAAATCTGTAGGTGGTGCACCTCTTCACTTGTTTCCTTTGCTATATGTTCTTCGAAACTATAGTGAAACTCATTCTTCACAACTTCCCCTCCTCAACTCACTCGAACCTCACCCTAGGCAAAACCCGCTCGCCACCTAATCTCGGGCCTAGGCTCCTAAGCCTAGGCCCTAGTTAATCTTAACTCTTCCTCGTGCAACTATTTTCGACACTCCTCATCAACAAGCAAAGGAGCAGCTACAGACAGCACTGACTAGGACTACGTGGTGGAAGCAGACGCTAGTGACCAAGCAGACAGAGCAGTACTGATGCAGGATCACGGACGCGGTTTGCAACCCATCGCCTACCTCAGTAAGAAGCTACACGGAGCAGAACTAAACTACCCCATCCATGACAAAGAAGCCTTAGCGATAGTCATAGCCTTCAAGGCGTGGAGGTGTTACCTAGAGGGAGCCAAGACCACAGTTTATACTGACCACTGCACCCTCAAATACATGAAGTCGCAGCCGATGCTCTCACGACGATAGGTGCGGTGGGTGGACTTCCTGGAAACTCACTTCCACTATGACATCGTCTACAAGCCCGGGCTACACAACAAGGCAGACGCGTTGGGCCGCACCGGTCATGTAGCAGGCATCCAGCTCGACGGGATGAATCCTCTGCTCAAGGGTTTATTCCAACATGGATACTCCGTGGACGCAGAGATCGCCACAGCACAGATTAAGAAGCCGTTACAGTGGGAGAAAGACTTAGCTATAAGGAAGGGTTCAGGAAAGATTTGGGTACTGAAATACGCCCCGCTACGGCAGATCCTATTGGAGGAGTTTCACGACGTACCATACACGGGACACTTTGGAAGCAACAAGACGTTAGCAGGAGTAGCAAAGTATTACTACTGGCCCGGGATGCCAGCAGATGTACAGCAGTTCGTCACCTCTTGCGACACGTGCCAACGGATGAAGAGCAGCAAGCAGAAAAAGGCAGGGTTACTTCAGCCTCTACCCGTACCGGAGCAGCCATGGCAAGTCGTTAGCCTCGACTTCATCACAGGACTTCCTTCGACCTCACGAGGGCATGACGCTATACTCGTGGTAATCGACAAGTTCTCTAAAATGGGTCACTTCATTCTGACCAACGCTACGGCTACATCTGAAGCAACTGCTCGCCTCTTCTTTGACCGCATCATCACCATCCATGGTATCCCCGCTACACTCATCTCAGACAGAGACCCCAAATTCTCAAGTTCTGGAAGGAGCTCATGGGACTGTTGGGGACTAAGCTTGTGATGTCTTTAGCATACCACCCCCAAACTGACGGACAGACAGAGCGACTCAATCAAGTGGTTGACCAGTTACTGCGCACAGCTTGCAAAGACGACGTTAGCCACTTGGACACACAGTTACCGACCCTAGAGTTCGCTTACAACAACGCGTCACAAGTGGCCACAGGGAAACCTCCTTTCTTCCTGTGTTACGGACGGGAACCACTTATACCACAGCAGCCAACCACACCGGCACACGTCCAAGCCGCACACGACTTTGTCACCACCATGCAGCAGCTATGGGAGAAGACTCAGCGACGACTCACCATGATGCAGACCTCCCAGAAGCAGTACGCCGATCGACAGCGACGTGATCACTAAGTAGCAGTTGGAGATCAGGTGCTTCTTGACACACGTAACTTGAACCTGTCTCAGCTACCTTCCAAGCTCCGACCTCGCTTCTGTGGTCCTTTTCTCGTTGAGGCACAGGTGACATTAGTAACATTCTGCTTGCGCTTACCAGATACGTGGAAGCTTCACAATGCTTTCCATGTTCAGCTACTGAAACCCTACAAGGACACGGGAGGCCATGCCTCGGAGACGAGGCATGGAGGGGTGACCAAGGCGGTGATGCCAGAGGAGAGTCTGGTGAGACAGGAGGCGACACGAGCAGGGGGCAGACTCAAGACCAGATCGGGACACTGCAGCAAACACCTGACCCGAAGCAGCGACCTGACCAGACTCAGCAAACGGAGGAGACACAGTAGTCAGTGTGTACAGGCTCGACCCAGGCTACCGGGTGAACGTGGCAAGGTGTTGGCCCGTCCGTGTGCACGTACAGTGGGTCACCCGCTGACCACCAGGAGTGAACTCGCCAACCCACACGTCCTGAAGTTCAGCTCCACTCACCAAGTTCGTAGAGAACGAGGGGAGGTGAAGACCCGATAGTGAGCAAGACAGGACCGCTGGACACGGCAGAACCGTAGAGGAGTGCGCAAGGACTGGACCCCCAGATGGGTCAGCCAGGGAGACTGCATCTGGCCGACTGAGCGGCGTGCGTGTGGTGCAGTCGCGAAATAGGAGCGGGAAGCTCCTGAGTCAAGCGTGAAGGTGTGCTCGGCTGCAGCAGGTGCAGTACAAGAGAGAGCAGACTCACCAGCACCTGGAGCAGTAGACTCACTAGCGCCTAGAGCAGCAGCCTCACCGGCACCTGGAGCTGGAGATGCACCAGTACCTAGAGCAGCAGCCTCACCAGCACGTAGAGCAGCAGACTCTATACCTGGGTCAGGCGGCACACACAGGTAACAGGCACCCTCAGCACTAGTAGGCAATGCATACATGGCCGTGAGGATAGCATCATAGTCAAGAGCAAAGATATCTACCCTCTGCCTAAGCAGCTCCAGCCAGGAGGGGAGCTCAGCGTCGTTGCCAAACTCTGTACGCCAGGCGTCGCTTAGACAGGAGAAGCAGCGGGACTCTGTCTGACCAACTGTCCCGCAAGGCTGACTAGCCCGAGCACCTGTGCGAATGACATACGGGCAGCGAGCAGTACTCCGTAACCCTCTACTCTAAGCGTACCACTCACGAAGCTGCTGGGGCGAAAGGATCTCGTGCGGACGCCACGGCAGCTGCACCTGGCCACTTCAAGAAGCTCCCAAACTACCCGCTCGAGGGCGACTCCCACCACGGCCACCCCTACAACCCCAACTAGCGTACCACTCACAAAGCTTCTGGGGCGTGAGGGACTTACGCGGACGTCGCTGGAGCTGCATCTGGCCACCGCCAGTAGCAGCAGGAGTGGCAGTGCAGCAGTAGTAGCAGTGTTAGCTGGAACAATAGTAGCAGTAGGGCAGAGCATCGCGGCTTAGTAGGGCAGGGCGGCGCGGCTTGGCCGAGCGGCGCGGCTCGGCTGGGCGGTGCGGCTCGGTTGGCAGGCAGGCACGGCACGCGCGGCAGCACGCTGGTAAGGCAGGCGCGGGTAGGGCAGGTGCTCACCAAAGGCGGGTAGGGCAGATGCCATCGGCGGCGTTGGGCAGGCGCTCAACGGGCACGGGTAGGGCAGGTCCAGCGCTCGCCGGATGGCTGCAGGCGCTCGACGAGCGGCTGCAGCGGGGCCGCGACGGCCGCTACGACGGGGCCGCGATGGCAGCTGCAGGAACGATGACGGCTACGGCTGGGCAGGGCCGTGACGGCGGCAATGGCGGGGCAGGGCCGCAACAGCGGCTACGGCGGGGCCGCGACGGCGGCTGCAGACGCGACGGCGGCAAGGCAGGGCAGGGGCAGCCGCCCCAGGGGTGGGCGCAGGGTGGGGCAGGGCACGGGCGGGTCGCAGATGAGGCAGGGCACGGCGGCCAGGGGGAGGGGGGGGGGGGGGGGGGGGGGGGGGGGCGACGAGCAGGGGCGAGGCCGCGCGGGTCCCGTAGGGGCGTCACGGCGAGCAGGAGCAGCGCCGCGTGGGTCCCGCAGGGGCGTTGCTTCGAGCAGGGGCGACGCCCGGGTCCCGCAGGGGCGTCGCGACAAGCAGGGGCGACGCCCATGTCTCGTAGGGGGTCCAGGGGCGGCGTCGTGGGGTCCAGGGGCGGCGTCGCGGGGTCCAGGGGCAGCGCCGCAGGGTCCAGGGGCGGCTTCGCGGGTGCAGGAAAGGCCCGCGCGTGGCCTGCAGGGTAGGGCGACGGGCAGGCGCTTGAGGGCGCGGGTAGGGCAGGCGCTCTAGGGCGTAGGCAGGGCAGGCGCTCGAGGGTGCAGGCAGGGCAGGCGCTCGAGGGCGCAGGCAGGGCAGGCGCTCGAGGGCGCTGGTAGGCAGGCGCAAGGCGCGTGACAGGACAGGCAGACACGGCACTGCGCTTCAGGCAAGGCAGAAAAAAAGTTCGTGGTGGGCCCTAAAAAAAGTTCCCACTAACGAACCTGCTTTGATACCATGTACAAGTTAGAAAACAGGAAGGGGAGGAACAGGCGGCCAAGAGAGACAGTGGAAGGAGTAGCATAGCGGGCCTTAATCACAGTCAGGAACTTACTAGCCGTGCGAACCTGCGTGAAATGGGTCTCCTCAGACTCAGGGAGGAGGCTGCTGAGGGCGATCAGGCCGCAGCGTCGCACGATCGCCAGGCTGTCAAGTCAGCACGCTGACGCGCAACATGCTCTCTGTCCTCAGGGGTAGCGTCAAGGCCTAGGGTATCAGGATCGGAGGGTGCGGGGAGTTCACCGGAAGCGTGCGCCCATAGGGACTCGTTCGCCTGCACCTGACTCTCTAGGAGATGCTGCGCATGCTGGAGCCAGACAGAGAACTTGAGGGGCCTACCCTCTGCGTCAAAACGAAGGACCCTAGGGGTTGCCATAGCGGAAGCGAAACCGGCTAGGCCGGCAAGGCGCAGCGTAGGCGCGGCAGCAAGCGCGGCCACAGGCGCGGCGGCAAGCGTGGCGTGGGGGGGATGACAAGAGTGGCGAGGAGACGCGCGGACGAGCGGGAAAGGCAGGCGCACGGACATGTATGCGTGAACGCGTAGAGGCGTGCGGGCATGCATAGGGCAGGCGCGCGGGCAAGGGCAGAGGCAGCGTGGCGGGCGTTTAGGGCAGGCGCGGCGAGCGTGGAGGGCGGGCCCGCGGGTGGGCGCTAAGGGCAGGCGCGGCAGGTGCGAAGGGCAGGTGCACGACGGGACGAGAGATGGGACGGGACGGGCGTGATTGCAGGCAGAGCGCTACTACAGCGCTACGAGACAGAACAGGTGAGGCGCATCACGCTCGGGCGGGTGGAACGGGATCCTACTAGATCCTAACCTAGGTGATACCATGTCAGAAACTGAATTGTGATTGCATTGATATGGGTTGGGGTACATCTGCCTAACCCTAACATTTGTACCCCATAAAACAAGCCTCTCTACAGGCTACAACATTTGACAGTTTGGATCGGAAGGTGAGGTCTTCGGACCAAGCCTGGTTTTCGAAAAGAGGGGTTGTACGCGTACAGTGTGACCCAGTAAGGAATCCGAGAAAATTCTTACACTAGTGCTAGGCTAGCATCGAGGTTCGGGCTAGCCCCGAAGCGTAGGCCGACTCGGTCGAGCCAGCGGTGCATGGTTTGGTTAAACAGTGCGCACGGAGTTGGCAAAGCTCCGTTAGCAGTAACGGGCAAACAACGGCTGCTGCTATATGCGATGTTGGTGGTCGCGGTAAGGAATGTCGAGAAAATTCCTTACAATACCCCCCCCTCGCAAGAAGCCCACTTCGCTACGCGAGTGCCCGTATATCGCTGAAATCCCGGCTCCTCAGGTAGACTGGTAGGGCAGGGTGGTTTTCAATGTTGGCCAGAGGCACCCAGCTATCTTAAGTTGGCGTGCGATCCTTCCAGCGAACGAGGAACTCGATCCTCTTAATTCCTGTGGGGAGTCAAATCTGATGGCTCAGAATCTTCTCGAGCTCAACGATCGGCTCCGATGCAGGGCGAGTCATGGATGGCGGGTGGTGACGAGGTAGTTGGCTTATGGTTGGGATGTAAGGATGAAGTAGGCTAACGTGGAATGATGGGCTGATGTACCGGTCTGTCGGCAACAGTAAATGGGCGGTAATGGGGGTGAACATGTGGCTGATGTGGAATGGTCCACAATATCGTGGTCGAAGTTTTGGTACGACGGGCAGTCTGAAATCTGTCTGTCAAGCAGTACGTAGTCTCCTGACTGGTACGTGAATAGGTGGCGGTGGCGGTCAGCATTTCTCTTAGCGATGACATTTGCTTTTTTTAACGGTTCTGCGGCTCTGGTGTGGGCAGCTTGCAGAATCTTGGCAAATTGTTGTGCGCGTGGCGTTGGGTTGTCCGGACTTGGCGTTATGGGCACTATTGGATTTTGCCCATAGTTCAGGTAAAACGGGGACTGCTGCATTGTCACTGGCGTGGCATTGTTGTACGCGAACTCGTTCAGCAGCAGCTGCTGCTCCCATACTGTCGAATCGTCGTACGTGGCACGAATCAGCTGCTCCGTAGTTTGATTTGTCCGCTCCGTTTGACCGTCTGTCTTGGGGTGTTACGACGAGCTGAACTATAGCCTGGTCCCGAACTGCTCCAAAGGTTCTTCCAGAGGTTGCTGATAAACTTCGTATCGCGGTCGATGATTATCGCGATTGGTATCCTGTGCAGTCGAGCGATAGTTGCGATGAACAGGCAAGCGGATTCTTCGGCTGAGATTGATTTCCTTTACGCAGCAAAGTGAGCCATTTTCGTCAGACTAACAATGACGACCATAACTGCGTCGTTACCCCCAGGATTCAAAGGCAACTCCGTGAAAAAATCCATGGTAACCTGCTGACAGGCGCACTCGGGCAGTGGAATCGGCTGCAACTTGTTATGTGATGCTATCATTTGCATTTACGCCTGTCTGCCTCCCATCATATGTTCGTGCGTTGCATGCGTGGTGTGAGCGTGAGCAAGAACTATGTTCTGTGTGGTTTGGATTCTCTGGGTGTATGTGAATGATATTTTGCTTGACCAAATATCTGAAATAACTTCTCTACTCAAGAGCTTCCCGACAAACCAAGAATCGCCGCAATCGAAGCAAGAATGGGAAAGTTATGATCGTTCGAATTTTTAAGTGTGATGAAGCGACTTTGGGAATTTGTGGTGTGACTCTATATGGGGTACAGACTTTTGGGGTTTGGGAAATTCTTCATCATCACTGTAGATGCGGCCAAGTGGTTAGGAGAAGCCAAAGCAGGTTGGCTAGAGTGGCCAAGTTGGGTGAGGTGGATGGCATGGGTTGGGAAAGTGACAAAGGTCAAAGTTGGGGTGCCTATAGGGAGGGGAATTGTGTGGTATGGGGTTTCTTTGGTTAAGGATCCCTTGGGACCTTCACTCTCGTCCTCCTCTTCCCTCCTACATGGTTGATTGCTACTCTAACTTTCTGTCAGAATGAACAAGAGTGATTGAACTAGGAAAGAGTTGGGTATAAGTAGGAAACCCTAAACTTACTGTACCCCATAGTAACTACCCCACTACAGCCTAAACAAACTGTAGCAGATATGACATTTGACACACCCCCATAGGCAAAGTGGGGGAGAGCAAGGGGTCACAAGACCAGTCAAGAAAGGCAAAGCAAGCTAAGGGTGAATCACAACGTCACCACACACACTGAGCACAAGCAAAGGGTCACAAGGCCAGTTCACATGCAGAGGCATATATGCAACACATCACAGTGACCTCTACCTAGCAAAGCAAGCATGCAGGTATATATAGATATAGATCACACTACAAGCGAAGCCTACAACAAGTGAGGAAAAGTGGGAACAAGCCCTAGCATCGTGCAGAAACGCTGATGATCACCAGACTGAAGTGCCTTGGTGAATATATCAGCAGTGTTGGCCCGAGTGGTTACGTAAAGCAGACGAAGCTGACCACGCTGCTGCAACTCTCAAGCCAGGAAGTAACGCAGAGCGATGTGCTTCGTTCTGTGCTCCAGTCTGTGCTCCTCACACAAGGCAATGGTAGCCTTGTTGTCGACGTAAAGCACTGGAGGACAACGAGGCCGCTCTCCCAAGTCAGTGAGCAAGTAGGTGAGCCAGCGTAACTCCTGTGCAGCCATGGCTGTGACGTAGATCTCAGCCTCACAACTGGAGCTGAGAACGGAGCTGAGAACTGAAGACGAGCATGTAGAACGCCAAGAAACTGAACCAGAGCCAAGGCTGAAGGTGTAACCCTGTGACGACCGCTGAGTAGCCTGGTCGTCAACCCAAGAAGCGTCTGAGTGCCCAGTGAGGACAACTGAGCTCCTCCCTCTAAGCACGAGTCCCATGCCTGATGTACTGCACAAGTAGCGCGGTTCCCTCTTAGCAGCATCCATGTGCACCTTTCGGTGCCGACCAGGAGCCACGTAGCAAGCGAGAAGGCCAAGAGGGTACGCGAGGTCAGGACGAGTGCAAGTGATCAGGAACATGAGACAGCCAACTAGCTCTGGGTAAGGACCACTCGGCTCTACGGACTCGTCCGAAGGTGGAGCTGAGAGCGAGTGATCTGTAGCCAGAGGAGTGGCCTGTGCCGAGGACCAGGTGAAGCCGAAGTGCTCAAGGACCTGCTGCACCATGTGTGACTGAGTCAGTGTGATGGTGCGGCGTGCTCTGTCCCGGGTGATCTGCAAGCCAAGGTAGCTGCGCAGTTCACCCAGGTCTGTGCACGTGTGTCTCTTCTGCAGCTCCGACTTCACCAGGGCGAGTGCCTCGGTGTCAGCAGTGGCAAAGACCAAGTCATTGACGTACACGAGGATGTAGAACGGCGGCAGCGAAGTGTCGGTGCGCAGAAACAGCGACGGGTCAGCTGTAGAAGGCGCGAACCCAAGAGCCGCAATTGTAGTTCTCAGTGTGTCGTGCCACTCACGTGGCACCTGGCGGAGACCGTAGACTGGCCGCCGGAGGCTCCACTGGGTGCCAGGAGGGAACGACCCAGTGAAGCCAGGAGGGCGGCGCAGCCGGATCTCCTCATGCAGACTGCCCTGCAAGAAAGCTGTGCTGAAGTCAAGAGAGTGAAGCTCGTAGTCACGCTGAGCGGCAACGTGCAGTAGCACCCAAAGAGTGGTCATCTTCAGGGTGGGGGAGAAGGTCTAGAAGAAGTCTACTCCCTCTCGCTGACTGAAGCCTCGAGCAACGTAACGAGCCTTGAAGACAGGCAGAGAACTTGGCAACCGCTTCACCCTGAAAATCCACATGCCACTGACGATGTTCGCCCCAGGAGGGGGAACCTCGTCGACGTAAGTGCCAGTGGACTTCCATGATGCCATCTCTGCGTCCATGGCGGACTGCTACCGAGAGGAGTACTCACCCGCGATCACCTCAGCGTAAGAGCGCGAGGTCGGGATGTCTGGTGCATCCCGGTCTCCCTCAGGTGCAATAAGCATGGACACGAGATGAGGTACAGCAGCGGCAAAGCACTCTAACTCCTCGTGCCTGTCCTCAAGGACGTTCGTGCTAAGAGCACACTCACCCCCGACGGATGGAGGACAGACAGACTCAGACTCAACAAGAAGACTGGCAGCGTAGTCTACACGACAGTGAGCCGCAAAGTCGACAAGCTCAGCAACTAAGGCAGACGTTGCAGCTGACTCAAAGGAAGGGTCAGTGACAGCAGTGGCCAGGAGACGCGTGACAGTAGGACTAGCAGCACGAAGAGAGTCAGACTCTGGGTCAGTAAGGGTAGGAAGAGAGGACGCAGGAGGAGAAGGCGGAGAGACCCGTTGTGGAGCAGTGGAAAGACGAAGCGTCATCTGGTGAGTGCCTGGGACAGCAGGAGGATGCTGACGCGGGACACGACGACCAGTGCGAGCAATACAAACAGGTGACGCAGAACGAGACTCAGGCGACAGAGGACGAGACTCAAACTCACGACACTCCGTAAGACCTCCATTCGAACCAGTGTAGGGAGAAGGACTAGGAAGTGGCGAGGCAGGCTGTAACTGTGCCTGCAACTGGACAGGCGGAGGACACTCTAAGGAGGGAGCAGGATAAGGAGGAGGCGGCTGACCAAGAACCTGCTGAAGGTCCTTGGTTCAGCTCCTTCAGCTCCAGTAGCAGTACGTCCAGCAGCTCCAGCACAAGCAGCTCCAGTACCGCCTGTACGAGCACCTCCAGGACCAGAGGCTCGAGTACCTCCAGCAGCACCAGGGCCTTTAGCGGGTGGCACCCCAGTGCTAGGAGCGCCGCTCCGGAGGCTGCAGCGTTGAGCGTACCACTCACGTAGCCGCTGTGGGGAGGGAGGCTCCGGCCGCGACACAGCACCCGCAGCACCACCAGCTCCAACTCCTGCAGAATCCCCAGCTCCAGCAGCCCCACGCTGGACGCTGCAACGCCGAGAGTACCACTCACGCAGCAGCTGTAAAGAGGGAACGCCACCAGGCGTAGCACGGTCAGTCTCAGCTCCCCCAGGCTCAGCACTGCCAGTCTCAGCACCCCCAGTCTCAGCATCCCCGGTCTCAGCACCCCTAGGCTCAGCACCCCCAGTCTCAGCACCCCCACACGCAGTACCTCGCGTAGGACCAGAGTCGTCAGCTACCTCGACAGGCTCGACTGGGTCTACATGGGGAGGTAGGAGGTCTACCGAAGCAGCACCTGGCGTGAGGAAGAGCGGGGAAATGTGGTAGGAGAAGAGACGGTAAAAGGGGACCGACTCGTTAAACGTGACGTCCTGAGAGGGCAGGACACGACGCGAGGTGGGGTGGTAAAACTGCCAGCCAGGCGCGTTAGGGACAAAGCCAAGGAAGACACAGGGAACGGAACGGAAGGAGAGCATGTCCGCGGACGTATCGTGGACAAAGGCTCGACATCCCCAGACTCGGAACATAGACGCATCGCCAACCTCCCCCTTCCAACGCAGTGTGGGCGAGGTCTCCGGAGCAGAGAGACAGGGCTAGAGGTTGAGTTGATGCGCAGCGTACTGCACTGCAAACGGCCACAAGAAATGGGGGGCAGCCGCATGGATCATGAAGGTACGAGCGACCTCCATGACTAAGCCAATGCGGCGCTCAGCAACCCTATTATGCGGTGGAGAGGTCGGAAGTATGAACGTCTGGCGGATGCTGTGCTCCGCACAGTAGGCTGCCAAGAGGTCGGAGGAAAACTCACCACCCCTGTCAGAATGTAGACGCAGGACGGGAAATTCCGACTGGAACCGCTCGCGGAGTTGGAGACGAGCAGCGCGGATCCAAGGGATCAAAACATCAGGGACCTCACCCTTGGTGCGCAAGGGGAAGACCGTGGTGTAGCGCGTGTAGTCGTCGACGACCAGCAGGAAGTACCGCTCGTGACCCTGTCCACGCACGAGGGCTGGGCCCCACACGTCCAGGTGGAGAGTCTGCAGGGGAGCCTCTGTGGAAGGGAACGAGGAGGAGTGAGGAGTGGCGCGCTGCCGCCCCTCGACACAGGGAAGACAGGGAGTAGGCGAGGGTGGGAGGGGAGGTAGAACCCTGGGAAGACCAGAGACAAGGTACCGGGAGTGCATGCCACGAAGGTGCTACACTGAGGGGTGACCAAGGCGGTGGTGCCAGAGGACGGTCTAGTGCGACAAGATGCGACACGAGCACGGGGCGGACAACTGACCTGACGCCGACGCAGACGCTGCTACCTGAGGGGACTCAGTGGTCAGTGTGTACAAGTCCGACCCTGGCTGCCGAGTGAAGGTAGCTAGGTGATGACCCGTCTGGGCACACGTGCAGTGGGTCACACGCTCGTAGGTAGGTGTGAACTGGTGAACACCCATGTCCTGGAGCGCAGAACCCAGTACCAAGTTCGTAGAGAACGAGGGGAGGTAAAGGCTCGACAGTGTGCTGGACGTGACAGCAGGACAAGGGAGGGCAGTGGTGGAGGTCGCAAGGACCGGACCCTCGGAGGGGTCAGTCAGGGAGACAGCAACTGGTCTAGGGAGCTGCTCTAGGGCAGTGCGGTCGCGAAAGAAACAGCGGGAAGCACCAGAGTCCAGTGTGAAGGTGTGCAGTGCCTCAGTAGAGGTAGTACCTAAAGACACAGACTCACAAGCACCTGAAGCAGCAGACTCACGAGCGCCTAGAGCAGCAGCCTCACCAGCACATGGAGTAGGAGACGCAAGAGCACAAAGAGCAGCAGCCTCACCGGCACTTGGAGCAGCAAACTGGATACCGGGGTCAGGCGGCACACACAGGTGACAGGCTCCCTCGGCACTAGTAGACAATGCATACATTGCAGTGAGAATAGCATCATAGTCAAGAGCAAAGCTATCTACCCTCTGCCTAAGCAGCTCCACCCAGTCGGGGAGCTCAGCGTCGTCGCCAAACTCTGTACGCCAAGCGTCGCTCAGACGGGCGAAGCAGCGAGACTCTGTGTACCAGGCGTCCCGCAAGGCTGACCAGTCCGGACACCCGTGCTAATAACGTACGTGCAGCGAACGGTACTCAGCGACCCTCTACTCTGAGCGTACCACTCATGAAGTTGCTGGGGCGAACGAGTCTCGCGCAGACGACGCTGCTGCTGCACCAGGCCACTTCAAGAAACTCCCAAACTACCCACTCCAGGACGACTCCCACTACTGCCACCCCGACAACCTCAACTGGCGTACCACTCACGAAGCTGCTGGGGTGTGAGGGACACACGTGGACGGCCCTGGAGCTGCATCTGGCCACGCCAGGAGCAGCAGTAGAAGCAGTAACAGCAGGAGCAGCAGTAGCAGTAGCAGCAGTAGTAACAGTAGTAGCAGCACGGGCAGGGCAGTGCTCACCAGTGGTGGGAAGGTCAGGCGCATGACGGAGGCGACCGCGGGGCCGCTACAGCGGCAGGGTGGGGCTGCGACCGCGGCAAGGAGCTCTGCGGCAGTTGCTGCAGGGCGGGACCGGGCCGCGACGGTCGCTGCTATAGGGGCGGCTGCTCTAGGGGCCAGGGGCGGCTGCTGTAGTGGCGGCTGCTTCAGGGGCGGCTGCTCCAGGGGCGGCTGCTCCAGGGGCGGCTCCTGCAGTGGCGGCTGCTCCAGTGGCCAGGGGCGGCTGCTGCAGGGGCGGCCGCTCCAGGGGCCAAGGGCGGCTGCAGGTGCGGCTGCTCCAGGGGCCAGGGGCGGCTGCTGCAGGGGCGGCTGCTCCAGGGGCGGCTGCTCCAGGGGCGAGGCGCGGAGTAGGGCAGGGCGACGCGGTGGGCAAGGGCGACCCCGCGGGCAGGGGCGACGCGGCGGGCAGGGCGACGCGACGGGCAGGGCGACGCGGCGGGCAGGGGGGCGACGACGCGTCAGCAGCTGGGCGCGGCCGCGTCAGCAGCAGGGCGCGGCCACGTCAGCAAAAGGGCGCGGCCGCGTGAGCAGTAGGGCGAGGCCGCGTCAGCTGCAGGGCTGGCAGGGCTGCGTCCGCGTCGGCGGCAAGGCGGGGCCGCGACCGCGGCAGGGTGGGGCCGCGTCAGCGACAAGGCGGGGCCACGACTGCGGCCTGACGGGGCCGCGACAGCGACCTGACGGCGTCGCGTGCTGGCCTGACGGGCCTGCACAGGCTGTGTGCGGGCGGCGAGGGTCTGCAGGGGCGGCGCGCGGTCGGGTAGAGGCCGCGCGCGGTCGGGTAGAGGCCGCGTGCGGGCGGCAAGGTCCTGCAGGGGCAGTGCGCCGACCTGACGGGCCTGGAGGGGCGGCTCTCGGGCCTGACGGGCCTGTAGGTGGCGGGTTGGGGGGGCTGACGGGCCTGCAGAGGCGGCTCGGGGGCCTGACGGGCCTGCAGAGGCCTGCAGGGGCGGCTCGAGGGCCTTACTAGCTTGCAGGGGCGACGCACTGGCCTAGGGCAGCAGGAGGCAGCGCGAGGGCTGCAGGACGGCACGCGGGCAGAACGAAGGGCGGGGCGCGCGAGGGCGCACTAGCAGAAAAAGGCGCATGAGGGCGCACGTAAGGTAGGGCGCACGAGGGCGCTTCTGGCGGAACAATGGGCCCGTAGTAGTAAGCGGTCCTAGGTGGCAACCTAGGCTCGTGATACCATGTCAGAATGAACAAGAGTGATTGAACTAGGAAAAAGTTGGGTACAAGTAGGAGACCCTAAACTTACTGTACCCCATAGTAACTACCCCACTACAGCCTAAACAAACTGTAGCAGATATGACATTTGACACTTTCTTGTGTGTAACTTGTTGAGATAATTGTGATAGAGTTAAATCTCTATGGCAGCATACCCCCTACTGCGCCAAAATTGATAACTCGAGTTATACTCCATCTTTTGATACGATTCAAATCGGGAAAGATAGCCACGGTCAAGGGCTACAACATATTTGAGTTTGAGAGACTTCTAACGGTGCGTTTTTTTTGTCGACGGCGTTTCTTGTGACGACGACTATTCTGTCCAGAACTGTAGTTGACGATTTTGAGATATTTCGGCCCTTAATCTTCATAGACTCCGTCCTTAGTCTCTAACAAGTGGTATCAGAGCTAATTAAGGACTTTGTGGAGAGTATACTGAAGTGTGAAGACCCTCCTAGACCCACCATGGCCTGTGGGCGTGCCTAAGTGGAGTTCTGGAGGTTGCATGTGACTTCCGCTAAGGGGAAACTCTGCTGAAATTTTGTTGGCGCCGAAACTTGTGGAAATTGTGTGGGACTTCGGTGTGGACAGCAAGGGGGAGCTGAAACCTGAGATTGAGTGAAGACAAGATTAGTCAAGGGAGTGGAGTTGCAACTGAGAAGAGGAGTGAACCGCCGCCATCCAAGATTGAGGCGTTGGATGGCTCCAACTACGAGGAATGGAGTGGGCAGATGAGGAGCGCCTTCAAGCGCTACAAGCTGCTGAAAATTGCTATGGGAGAAGATAAGATTCTAGAGGAAGGAGAAGCCCGTGATCGGTGGATTGAGAAGAGCGCGATGTTGTACGATCTAATCTTACAGTCGGTCAACAACGACATTTCCAGCACATCAAAGATTCGGTAGAGTTGGATGATTCCAGACCAAAGGCGTGGAAGCTGCTACACGACGTGATTCAGCCCAACACACTGCCGATGGTGATTGTGTTGGAGAAGGAGTTGGCTGCCCTCTCCATGCGACCGGGAGACGATGTGAAGCCAGTCCTTGACAAGATCAAGGACACCTATGCGAGGATGGTAGCGGCGGGCAGCAATGTGTCGCAAATGCAACAGTGCACCAAGATCATCTCGGTGCTCGACAAATCATGGGACAACCTCATCCCCACATTCAATACTGAGCAGGACCAGTGGACTCCAGAATGGCTTCAGCAGCAGATTCTGCAGGAGGACTTCCGCAGGCGCCATACGGGAGGGGGTGCTACCAACAAGATTGCTGAGGGGTATGGAGCTGCAGGAGGCAGCAGAGGACAAGGGAGTGGAAGAGGCCGAGTCCGTGGGAGAGGCTTTGGGAGAGGAAGAGGCCGAGGTGACTACAATGAGGGGCATGGGAGCTCTAGTGGCAGGGGGGGCACCCGAATGGAGGGTGCATGCTGGTACTACAAGAAGGCTGGACATCCATGGTTCAAGTGTTTCAACCGGCCTCAGGGATGGATGCCTCCACGAATGAAACTGCCAAGTGGTGAACGGGCACAAGGTGGTGCTGTGCAAGGTTCTGGAGCACAAGGTGAAGGTGCACATGGTAAAGCTTCCCCTAGGATATTTCTTATGGGTGAGGATGTGAAAGGAAGTGAGGGTGATGTGGGCTCGGTTGGGAAGGTTGTGATTCACCCCCTCACTCATTCGATGATCGATTCAGGTTGCACAAGTTACATGACCCTATGGGCAGATTTGCTTGACGATGTAAAACCCCTGGGAAGATCAAGTTTGTGGCTGCCGCTTCAGGTGCTTTGCTCCCTGTGATTGGTGTGGGGAATGCCAAGGTAATGGGAGCTAAAGGGGAGCTTGTGGGGCTGGGGAATGTGCTGTGGTTGAAGGTTTGTCCGCTAACAATCTTTCTGTGCGCCGGCTGCAGAAAAGCAAGATTAAAGTTACGTTCGGCCCAACCAGCTGCCGTGCAAAGCTTGGGAAGTTGCTGCTGTGGGCTTTGGAGGAGAAGAGCAGCTGCATCAAGGATTTGTGGCAGCTGCCCATCATCCTCTGGAATGGGAATCCACCAGCAACGGCAGCGGCTGCAGCAACGGCTGAAGCAACTTCGGGAGGAGAGGTGATTGCGCCAACTGATGGGGCCTTGGATGCAGTCAAGAAGGTGAAGTAGCCACAGCAACCACATGGTGAGGTGCTTCCTGGTGTGGATGCGACAGCTGCATGGGAAAAGGCTTCATCTGGGAGTCATGAGGCCGATTGGGAAACGTGGCACGAGATGTTGTGTCACATCAACATCCCTATTCTGCACAAGTTGGTGAAGGATGGGAGCTTGAAGGGGTTGGAGGTGAAAGGGGTAGAAAAGGAGATTGGGAGCTGCCATACATGCCTTGAGACGAAATTCACCAAGTTCCCCTTCAGCAGCAGTACAGTACCAGTCAAGGCACCACTTGCACTTGGCATATGGATGTGGTGGGTCCAACGAGGGCCCCTTCTCACTCGGGCAGCTGCTTCTTCTTGACCATTGTGGATGACCACACGCGTGTGGTGTGGGTGTACCCTTTGAAGACCAAGGGGGAGGTGGCAGCGGCTGTTCTTAAGGAGTGGATGCCGAGAGCTCAAAGGGAGAGCAGACACAAGGCGAAGGTGATCCGCACCGACAACGGGGGATAGTTTATTGCGCTGACTGTGAGGCGGTGCTGAAGAAGAAGGGGATCCAGCATCAGCTTATAGTGCCCTACAACCCTCAGCAGAACGGGGTGGCTGAGCGGTTCAACAAAACCCTGCAGAAAGTTGCTCGCACTCTCCTTGGGCGCGCAGGGCTGCCAGATCCGTTTTGGGTGACTGCATTGCGGCAAATTGCCCTTGTGAAGAACAGGGTGCTGGCGACTGTGGGGGACAAGCAGTGGGTGAGGAAAAGAGAACGAGAATGATTGAACTATAAAAGAGTTGGGTACAAGTACTAACCCTAATTGGGTTGTACCCCTTATGGGCTACCCCACTACAGCCTACACAAATGTATAAGCTATATAATGTTCCGACACACCCCCATAGGCAAAGTGGGGGAGAACAAGGGGTCACAAGACCAGTCAAACAAAGCAAAGCAAAGCAAGCTCAGTGTGGATCACAAAGTCACCACACATTCCGAGCAGAAGGTCAAGGCCACAAGGCCAGTTCACATGCAGGAGTATAAATATATATATGTAACAGTACAAGCAAGGTCAAGAGGTGAGCAAGTGAGGCAAGGCAGGCACAAGACCCAGCTGAGTACAGAAGCGCTGATGATCACAAGGCGCAAGTGCCTTGGTGAAGATATCAGCAGTGTTGGCCTTAGAGGCCACGTACGCAAGTCGCAGCTGACCACGCTGCTGTAGCTCACGAGCAAGGAAGTAGCGGAGAGCAATGTGCTTTGTTCTGTGCTCCAGTCTCTGATCTCGACACCAGGCCAGCGTGGCCTTGTAGTCTACGTACAGAACTGGAGGAGAACGAGGCGGCTCTACGAGGTCGGTTAGCAGGTAGGTGAGCCAGTGAAGCTCCTGTGCAGCCATGGCTCTTGCGTAGATCTCAGCCTCACAACTAGAGCTGAGAACAAAAGACGAGCGGGTAGCCCGCCACGAGGCAGAGACGGAACCGAGTCTGAAGGTGTAACCCTGTGACGACCGCTGCGTAGCCTGGTCGTCAGCCCAAGAAGCGTCTGCGTGCCCAGTGAGGACCACTGGACTCTACCCTCCAAGCACAAGCCCCATGCCCGACGTACTGCACAAGTAGCGCAACACCCTCTTCGCTGCAGCCATGTGCTCCGGTCTGTGTCTCCCAGGAGCAACATAGCGTGCAAGAATGCTAAGAGGGTATGCAAGGTCAGGTCGTGTGCAGGTCATCAGGTACATGAGGCAGCCAACAAGCTCTGGGTACGGGCCACTCGACTCTACGGACTCATCCAAAGGCAGAGCTAAGAGCGAGTGACGAGTAGGCAGAGGAGTGGCCTGAGGCGAGGAGTACGTGAAGCCGAAGCGCTGAAGGACCTGCTGCACCATGTGTGACTGAGTCAAGGTAATGGTGCGGCGTGCTCTGTCCCGGGTGATCAGCAAGCCAAGGTAGCTTCGCAGTTCACCCAGGTTTGTGCACGTGTGTCTCTTCTGCAGCTCGGACTTCACGTAGGCGAGTCCAGCAGTGTCAGCTGCGGCAAAGACCAAGTCATCGACGTACACGAGGATGTAGAATGGCGGCAAAGAGGTGTCGGTGCGCAGAAACAGTGACGGGCCGGCAGTAGAAGGAGCAAACCCAAGAGCCGCAAGCGTAGTCCTCATTATGTCGTGCCACTCACGCGGTGCCTGGCGGAGACCGTAGACTGGCGGCCGGAGGCTCCACTGGGTGCCAGGAGGAAAAGACCCAGTGAAGCCAGGTGGGCGGCGCAGCCAGATCTCCTCGTGCAGGCTACCCTACAAGAAAGCAGTGCTGAAGTAAAGAGAGTGCAGCTCGTAGTCACGGTGAGCAGCTATGTGCAGTAGTCCCCGAAGAGTGGTCATCTTCGGGGTGGGAGAGAAGGTCTGAAAGTAGTCAACTCCCTGCCGCTGACTGAAGCCACGAGCCACGTAACGCGCCTTGAAGACAGGCGGAGAACCCGGCGGCCGCTTCACCCTGAAGATCCACATGCCACTGACGATGTTCGCCCCAGGCGGGGGAACCTCGTCAACGTAGGTGTCTGTGGACTTCCAGGAAGCCATCTCTGTGTCCATAGCTGCCTGCCACTGAGAGGAGTAGGGACCCTCTATCGCCTCCGCGTAAGAGCGCGGAGTCGGGATCTCAAGTGCATTCGGGTCTCCCTCAGGGGTAAGCAGTACGTACACGAGATGAGGTGAAGCAGCAGCCAAACACTAGAACTCCTCCTGCCTGTCCTCAAGGACATCCGTGCCAAGGGCACACTCACCCCCGACGGACAGAGGATAGACAGACTCAGACTCAGCGACAAGACTAGCAGCGTAGTCTAGGCGACAGCGAGCAGCAAAGTCGACGAGCTCAGCAACTAGGGCAGACGCAGCAGTGGACTCAAAGGAAGGGTCAGTGACGACAGTAGCAAGGAGACGCGTGACAGTAGGACTGGCAGCACAAAGAGAGTCCGACTCCGGGTCGGGAAGAGTAGGAAGAGAGGACTCAGGAGGAGAAGGCAAAGGGGCACGCAGAGGAGTAGTGGACGGACGCAGAGATATCCGGTGCGTGCCAGGGACAAGAGGAGGACGCGGACGCGAACCATGACCACTAGTGCGAGCAGGACGGACAGGCGACGCAGGGCGGGACGCAGGCTCACAACGCTTAGCAAGACCTCCAGTAGGACCAGTGTAGGGAGAAGGAGCAGGCAAAGGGGAGGCCGGCTGTAACTGTAACTGTGACGGGACACGCTGTGGACACTCTAAGGGAGAAGGAGGACCAGTAGAAGGTGGAAGACCAAGAACCTGCTGAAGGAGCAGAACGAAGTACGGTCGAAGCCGCGAGGCAAATCCAGACACAGCAAGGACAGCACCAGTACCCCCAGCAAGAGCACCAGCGCCAGCAGCACCTCCAGCTCCAGTACCCGCATCAGCTCGAGTAGCTCCAGGACCTCCAGCAGCACCAGTAGCACCCCCAGCAGGACCGCCAGCAGTAGCCTCAGTGCCAACACCCTCAGTAGCTCCAGCTCCAGTCGTACCCGTAGGCCCAAAAGCTCCAGTATTCCCACTATGAGTACCTCCGGGACCCGCGACACCAGCACCCTCAGAAGTCGAAGTACCTCCAGCTCCAGCAGCACGCCTCCAGCGCCGGGCAAACCACTCGCGTAGCTCCAGCGGAGAGAGTGGCTCTCGCCGAGACGAAGCACCCGGAGAACCTCCAGGCACAGTACCGCCAGACGCAACACGAGCAGGCCCAGCTCTCTCAGGCTCCGCACCCTTAGGCTCCGGACCCCCAGTCGTAGCACCCCCAGGCACAGCACCCCCAGGCGTAGCACCCCCAGGCTCAGCACCCCCAGTCGTAGCACCCCCAAGCTCAGCACCCCCAGGCTCAGCACCCACAGAAGCAGTACCCTCAGACGCAGCACCCCCAGGCGCAGTACCCACACGCTCAGCACCCCCAGAGTCAGCACCCCCAGGCTCAGCACCCTCAGCAGCACCAGAGTCACCATCAACCTCGAAAGGCTCGACTGCGTCTACCTAGGACACACCTGAAGGGGCAGGACCCTGAGGGGGGAGGGGGTCTACGGGGGGGGGACCTGGCACAAGGAAGAGCGGGGGAAGGGACGTAGTGCGGTAGGGGAAGAGGCGGTAGTAGGGGACCGACTCGTCAAACGTGACGTCCTGGGAGGACAGAACACGGTGAGAGGTGGGGTGGTAGAACTGCCACCCTGGCGCGTCAGGGGGGAAACCCAGGAAGACGCAAGGAGCAGCACGAGGGGACAGCTTGTCCGCAGACAAGTCGCGGACAAACGCCCGAGATCCCCAGACACGGAACGCAGACGCATCGCCAACCTTCCCCGTCCACAGCAAGGCTGGGAAGGTCTCCGGCATAGAGACCCTGGGCTGAAGGTTGATCTGATGCGCCGCGTACTGAACCGCAAACGGCCACAGAAAATGGGGGGCAGCCGCATGCATCATGGACGTACGAGCGACGTCCATGACCATGCGAATGCGGCGCTCAGCAATCCCATTTTGCTGTGGAGAGTCCAGAAGCGTAAAGGTCTGGCGGATGCCTCGTGCACGACAGTAGGATTTTAGAAGGCCGGAGGAGAACTCTCCGCCTTTGTCAAAATGCTGACACAGAACAGGAAAGTCCGAGCCGAAGCTCCGCCTGAGCTGGAGACGAGCTGCGCAGATCCAGTCGATCAACACCTCAGTGACATCACCCTTGCTGCGCAAGGGGAAGACTATGGTGTAACGCGAGTAGTCATCAACCACCACCAGGAAGTAGCGCTCGTGACCCTGTCCACGGATGCGGGCTGGGCTCCACACGTCCATGTGAAGCGTCTGCAGCGGGGCCTCTGTCGGAGGAAACTGGGAGGAGTGAGGGGCAGCACGCTGGCGCCCCTCGACGCAGGGGATGCAGGCAGGGGCAGGCCCCGGGGGAAGGGGAGGGAGGGACCGGGGAAGACCAGAGACAAGGAAATGGGATGCCATGCCTCGGAGACGAGACAGGGAAGGGTGACCAAGGCGGTGGTGCCAAAGGAGAGTCTCGTGAGACAGGAGACGACACGAACAGGGGGCAGACTCAGGACCAGACCAGGACGCTGCAGCAAACACTTGACCCGACGCAGCTACCCGACCAGACTCAGCAACTGGAGGAGAATCAGTGGTCAGTGTGTACAGGCTCGACCCCGGCTGACGTGTGAACGTGGCCAAGTGTCGGCCCGACCGAGCCTCAGTGCAGTGCATCACCTGCTGGCTCGCAGGAGTGAACTGGTGCACTCCCCCATCCTGTCGGTTAGCACCACTCACCATGTTCGTAGAGAACGAGGGGAGGTAAAGACCAGACAGGGTGCCAGAGGGAGCCGCCGGACACGGGAGGACAGTGGAGAAGTGAGCAAGGACAGGGTTTAGGGTTTAGGGTTTAGGGTTTGGGGACGAGACCGGATGAGACGCAGGCTCAAGACGCTCTGTAAGACCTCCGGACTGCACAGTTTAAGGAGAGGGAGCAGGCAGTGGGGAGGCTGGCTGTAACGGCGGCTGTGACTAGTCAGGCAGTGGAAACAGGAAGGGAGGAGGAAGACCAGTAGACGGGACACCAAGAACCTGCTGAAGCAGGGGAACGAAGTATGGTCGCCGCCGCACAGTGTCTCCAGCACCTCTTGCTCCGGGGTCAACAACTCCAGCTCGTGCAGCTCCAGCGCCTCCGGCGCTAGTGCCTCCAACTCCAGCTCCTGCAGCCCCAGCGCCTCCTGCACCAGGGCCCCCAACTCCAGCTACTCCAGCTCCAGCTCCAACACCGCCAGCTGCTCCAGGCTCCGTAGGGTCTCCAGCTCCAGCGCACCCAACACCACCAGTCCCGACAGCTCCAGTAGGAATAGTAGTACCTCCAGCTCCAGTGTCTCCAGTGTACCCGGGCGCCGAACAAGCCACTCATGCAGGTGCTGCGGTGACAGTTGCGGCGAAGCACCAGCAGGACCTCTAGGCAAAGCAGCACCCCAAGGCTCAGCACCCCCAGGCTCTGCACCCTCCGACTCAGCACCCCCAGGCTCAACACCCTCAGGCTCAGCACCCCCAGACCCAGCACCCTCAGACCCCGCACCCCCCGGCTCCGCACCCCCAGACGCAGCACCCCTAGACGTAGCACCCCCAGACGCAGCACCTCGAGCGACAGCTACCTGAACAAGCATAGTACCAGGGAGAGGGTCTACCTGAGACACTCCCTAGGGAGCAGGACCCTGACGCAGCGACCTGAGGAGACTCAGCACCCCCAGGCTCAGCACCCCCAGGCTCAGCACCCCCAGGCTCAGCACCCCCAGGCTCAGCACTCCCAGACCCAGCACCCCCAGGCTCCGCACGCTCAGGCTCAGCACCCCCAGACCCGGCACCCGCAGGCTCAGCACCCCTAGCAGCACCAGAGTCAACAGCTACCTCGACAGGCTCGACTGCGTCTACCTGGGACACACCTGAGGGGGGAGGGGGTCTAACGGGGGGGGACCTGGCGCGAGGAAGAGCGGCGGGGCAGGAAAGGGAGCAGTGCGGTAGGGGAACAGACGGTAGTAGGGAACCGACTCTGTCAAACATTATATATGTTGTTGTAGTTTTTTAGGCTACAGTGGGTTAGCCTATAGGGGGTACACATTCCTAGGTTTTGACACTTGTACTCATTTTCACTCTTAGTTCATTCATTCTTGTTCAACATGGTATAGAGCAGGTCCTTCCTAGGACCGATTTTTTAGGGCCCACCACTACCTACCTACCTACCTGCGCCCTAGGGTGCCTCGGCTTTCACGCCCCTAGAGGCCCCGTCGGCCCCGCGCTCTCGCACCTAGAGGCCTCACTCGGCCCCGCGCTCGCTTTTAGAGGCCCCGAATCGGCCCCGCGCTTACCCCTAGAGGCCCGCGTCGGCCCCGCGCTCGTCCTTACCGGCCCCGATCGGCCACGCGCTCGTCCCTCACGGCCCCGATAGGCCCCGCGCTCGCCCTTAGAGGCCCACGTCGGCCCCGCGCTCGTCCCTTACGGCCCCGATCAGCCCCGCGCTCGTCCCTCACGGCCTCGATAGGCCCCGCGCTCGCCCTTAGCACCCACGTCGGCCCCGCGCTCGCCCTTAGCACCCACGTCGGCCCCGCGCTCGTCCCTCACGGCCCCACCCGCTCCCCGCGCTCGCCCTTAGCGACCCCGAACGGCCCCACCCAGACCGAGCAGCCCGGACCGAGCCGACCCGAGCCGCCCAGCCCTAACGGAACCGAGCCGCCCGACCCGAGCCGCCAGCCCTAACCGACCCGAGCCGCCCGAACCGAGCCGCGCCGCCCGACCCGAGCCGCCCGAACCGAGCCGCGCCGCCCGACCCGAGCGCGCCGCCCGACCCGAACCGAGCCGCGCCGCCCTACCTATACCGAGCCGCGCCGCCCTACCTGTACCGAGCCGCGCTGCCCTACCTACCCTACTGCTCCTACTGCTTTTCCTACTGCTGCTACCATGGCTAGCTCTCCTGTCCTAGCCTTGGATACTGAGGGCCGCCCAGTGAAGTTCGACACCTGGCTTGATGACCTACACCTCTTCCTACAGCTCACTGCCAAGGAAGACATCTCGCTGTACAATCATGCCTCAGGCCACGCTACTGCTCCTGCTGCTACTACTGACAGCACTGCCCGCTCACAATGGCAGACTCGTGACGCCCATACTCGCTTCGCTATTCGCAACTCTCTGCCGATAGATGAGCACGAGCACTTTGGGCAGCACAAGACTGCACAGGCACTGTACACTGCTGTCGTTGCCCGCTACTCCTCGCCGGCCCCTGCCGCTCTAGGCCGTCTCTCTCTTCCCTACCTGTTCCCCGACCTAGCTTCCTTCCACACTGTCGCTGATCTCATTACCCACCTCCGCACTAGTGAGGCTCGCTTCCGCGCCGCTATGCCTGATGAGTTCCTTGCCAAGAACCCACCCCCGCTCTGGCTCACTCTCTACCACCTAGTCACGCGCCTCCCTGACACTCTGCGCTCAGTCATGGACCACTTCCTAGCTCGCTGCCCCACCGAGCTCACCATTGCCCTCCTCGAGAAGGAACTGCTTGCAGCTGAGGCTAGCATAGTTGCTGTAGGTGCCTCTCGCGGTGACCCCCGTACCCCGTTCTTTGAGGGGTGTTCTCCCTCCCCCCTTCTTCCCTCTGTCGCCTCTGCTGCTGCTGTCGACCTCCTTGGTGCTGAGAAGGTCAGGACTGCGTCTGCTTCGAGTGGGCGCCGCAGCGGCAAGGGCAAGGGGGGTAAGGGCGGTGGTGGTGACAGCGGGGGTGGCGGTGGTGGGGGAGGTGGTGGTGGCGGGAGGGGTGGCGCGGGTGGGGGAGGTGGCAGCAGTGGGGGGGGTGGCGGCAGCGGCGGGGGAGGTGGCCGGGGCGGAGGAGGTGGTGGGGGTGGCGGTGGACGAGGCGGCGGCCGGGGTTGGGGTGGTCGAGGAGGTAATAGCGGCGGTGGTGGTCGTGGAGGCGCTGGCGGTGGCCAGGGCCAGCAGCACACTCCGTCGCCCCAGGAGGTCCGTGAGTGGTACTCTCAGCACGGGGGGGGGGGGGGGTGGCCTTAGCTGCACGTACGTCATTCGCACTGGTGACCGCACTGGCCAGCCGTGTGGGGGACCGCACGCCACACAGCGTTGCTCCGCTCGTCTGAACGACGCTTGGCGTGTTCAGTTCCCTCAGGCCACTGAGCTGCCCCGCTGGGTTGATCTCCTGAAGAAGGGGATTGATATTTATGCTCTAGACTTTGATGCTATTCTCACTCCCATGTATGTGATGTCTACTAGTGGAGAGGGTGCTGAGTACCTGAGTGTCCCGCCCGACCCGGGCATTAGGACTAGTGCGTCTGCCGCTCCAGGTACTCGCGTGTCCGCTACCCCAGGTGCTGGTGAGGCTGCTGCTCTAGGTGCGTGTACGTCTGCCCCCCCTAGTACTGTGTCGACTGCAGCACTGCACACCTTCACACTGGATTCAGGTGCCTCTCGCTATTTCTTTCGTGACCGCACTGCCCTGGAGCCCCTTGCTCGGCCAGTTGCTGTCTCCCTCGCTGACCCCTCTGGGGGTCCGGTCCTTGCGACCTCCTCCACTGTCCTTCCCTGTCCTGCGGTCCCGTCGGGCACACTGTCAGGTCTCCACCTCCCCTCGTTCTCTATGAACTTGGTGGCAGGTTGTGCACTACAGGACGCGGGTGTTCACCAGTTCACCCCTGCCTACGAGCGTGTCACACACTGCACGTGTGCCCGTACAGGCCGCCACTTGGCTACCTTCACCCGGCAGCCGGGGTCGGATCTGTACACACTGACTACTGCCCCCCCTCAGGTCGCTGCGTCTGCGTCTGTGTCCGCGTCAGGTCAGCTGTCCGCCCCCTGCTCGTGTCGCTCTCTAGTGCACGAGACTGTCCTCTGGCACCACCGACTGGGCCACCTGTCTGTGCAGCGCCTTCGTGCCATGCACTCCCGGTACCTTGTCTCTGGTCTTCCCAGGGTCCTCCCTCCCCTCCCACCCTCGCCTGCTCCTCCCTGTCTTCCCTGTGTCGAGGGGCGGCAGCGCGCCGCTCCTCACTCCTCCTCGTTTCCCCCGACGACTGCTCCTTTGCAGACGCTCCACATGGACGTGTGGGGCCCAGCCCGCGTCCGTGGTCAGGGTCAGGAGAGTTAGGTACAAGTACTAACCCTAATTGGGTTGTACCCCTTATGGGCTACCCCACTACAGCCTACACAAATGTATAAGCTATATAATGTTCTGACACACCCCCATAGGCAAAGTGGGGGAGAACAAGGGGTCACAAGACCAGTCAAACAAAGCAAAGCAAAGCAAGCTCAGTGTGGATCACAAAGTCACCACACATTCCGAGCAGAAGGTCAAGGCCACAAGGCCAGTTCACATGCAGGAGTATAAATATATATATGTAACAGTACAAGCAAGGTCAAGAGGTGACAAAGTGAGGCAAGGCAGGCACAAGACCCAGCTGAGTACAGAAGTGCTGATGATCACAAGGCGCAAGTGCCTTGGTGAAGATATCAGCAGTGTTGGCCTTAGAGGCCACGTACGCAAGTCGCAGCTGACCACGCTGCTGTAGCTCACGAGCAAGGAAGTAGCGGAGAGCAATGTGCTTTGTTCTGTGCTCCAGTCTCTGATCTCGACACCAGGCCAGCGTGGCCTTGTAGTCTACGTACAGAATTGGAGGAGAACGAGGCGGCTCTCTGAGGTCGGTTAGCAGGTAGGTGAGCCAGTGAAGCTCCTGTGCAGCCATGGCTCTTGCGTAGATCTCAGCCTCACAACTAGAGCTGAGAACAAAAGACGAGCGGGTAGCCCGCCACGAGGCAGAGACGGAACCAAGTCTGAAGGTGTAACCCTGTGACGACCGCTGCGTAGCCTGGTCGTCAGCCCAAGAAGCGTCTGCGTGCCCAGTGAGGACCACTGGACTCTACCCTCCAAGCACAAGCCCCATGCCCGACGTACTGCACAAGTAGCGCAACACCCTCTTCGCTGCAGCCATGTGCTCCGGTCTGTGTCTCCCAGGAGCAACATAGCGTGCAAGAATGCTAAGAGGGTATGCAAGGTCAGGTCGTGTGCAGGTCATCAGGTACATGAGGCAGCCAACAAGCTCTGGGTACGGGCCAGTCGACTCTACGGACTCATCCAAAGGCAGAGCTAAGAGCGAGTGACGAGTAGGCAGAGGAGTGGCCTGAGGCAAGGAGTACGTGAAGCCGAAGCGCTGAAGGACCTGCTGCACCATGTGTGACTGAGTCAAGGTAATGGTGCGGCGTGCTCTGTCCCGGGTGATCAGCAAGCCAAGGTAGCTTCGTAGTTCACCCAGGTTTGTGCATGTGTGTCTCTTCTGCAGCTCGGACTTCACGTAGGCGAGTCCAGCAGTGTCAGCTGTGGCAAAGACCAAGTCATCAACGTACACGAGGATGTAGAATGACGGCAAAGAGGTGTCGGTGCGCAGAAACAGTGACGGGTCGGCAGTAGAAGGAGCAAACCCAAGAGCCGCAAGCGTAGTCCTCATTATGTCGTGCCACTCACGCGGTGCCTGGCAGAGACCGTAGACTGGCGGCCGGAGGCTCCACTGGGTGCCAGGAGGAAAAGACCCAGTGAAGCCAGGTGGGCGGCGCAGCCAGATCTCCTCGTGCAGGCTACCCTACAAGAAAGCAGTGCTGAAGTAAAGAGAGTGCAGCTCGTAGTCACGGTGAGCAGCTATGTGCAGTAGTCCCCGAAGAGTGGTCATCTTCGGGGTGGGAGAGAAGGTCTGAAAGTAGTCAACTCCCTGCCGCTGTCTGAAGCCACGAGCCACGTAACGCGCCTTGAAGACAGGCGGAGAACCCGGCAGCCGCTTCACCCTGAAGATCCACATGCCACTGACGATGTTCGCCCCAGGCGGGGGAACCTCGTCAACGTAGGTGTCTGTGGACTTCCAGGAAGCCATCTCTGTGTCCATAGCTGCCTGCCACTGAGAGGAGTAGGGACCCTCTATCGCCTCCGCGTAAGAGCGCGGAGTCGGGATGTCAAGTGCATCCGGGTTTCCCTCAGGGGTAAGCAGTACGTACACGAGATGAGGTGAAGCAGCAGCCAAACACTAGAACTCCTCTTGCCTGTCCTCAAGGACATCCGTGCCAAGGGCACACTCACCCCCGACGGACAGAGGACAGACAGACTCAGACTCAGCGACAAGACTAGCAGCGTAGTCTAGGCGACAGCGAGCAGCAAAGTCGACGAGCTCAGCAACTAGGGCAGACGCAGCAGTGGACTCAAAGGAAGGGTCAGTGACGACAGTAGCAAGGAGACGCGTGACAGTAGGACTGGCAGCACAAAGAGAGTCCGACTCCGGGTCGGGAAGAGTAGGAAGAGAGGACTCAGGAGGAGAAGGCAAAGGGGCACACAGAGGAGTAGTGGACGGACGCAGAGATATCCGGTGCGTGCCAGGGACAAGAGGAGGACGCGGACGCGAACCATGACCACTAGTGCGAGCAGGACGGACAGGCGACGCAGGGCGGGACGCAGGCTCACAACGCTTAGCAAGACCTCCAGTAGGACCAGTGTAGGGAGAAGGAGCAGGCAAAGGGGAGGCCGGCTGTAACTGTAACTGTGACGGGACACGCTGTGGACACTCTAAGGGAGGAGGAGGACCAGTAGAAGGTGGAAGACCAAGAACCTGCTGAAGGAGCAGAACGAAGTACGGTCGAAGCCGCGAGGCGAATCTAGACACAGGAAGGACAGCACCAGTACCCCCAGCAGGAGCACCAGCGCCAGCAGCACCTCTAGCTCCAGTACCCGCATCAGCTCGAGTAGCTCCAGGACCTCCAGCAGCACCAGTAGCACCCCCAGCAGGACCGCCAGCAGTAGCCACAGTGCCAACACCCTCAGTAGCTCCAGCTCCAGTCGTACCCGTAGGCCCAAAAGCTCCAGTATTCCCACTATGAGTACCTCCGGGACCCGCGACACCAGCACCCTCAGTAGTCGAAGTACCTCCAGCTCCAGCAGCACGCCTCCACCGGCGGGCAAACCACTCGCGTAGCTCCAGCGGAGAGAGTGGCTCCCGCCGAGACGAAGCACCCGGAGAACCTCCAGGCACAGTACCGCCAGACGCGACACGAGCAGGCCCAGCTCTCTCAGGCTCCGCACCCTTAGGCTCCGGACCCCCAGTCGTAGCACCCCCAGGCACAGCACCCCCAGGCGTAGCACCCCCAGGCTCAGCACCCCCAGTCGTAGCACCCCCAAGCTCAGCACCCCCAGGCTCAGCACCCACAGAAGCAGTACCCTCAGACGCAGCACCCCCAGGCGCAGTACCCACACGCTCAGCACCCCCAGAGTCAGCACCCCCAGGCTCAACACCCTTAGCAGCACCAAAGTCACCATCAACCTCGAAAGGCTCGACTGCGTCTACCTAGGACACACCTGAAGGGGCAGGACCCTGAGGGGGGAGGGGGTCTACCGAGGGGGGACCTGGCACAAGGAAGAGCGGTGGTGGGGGAAGGGACGTAGTGCGGTAGGGGAAGAGGCGGTAGTAGGGGACCGACTCGTCAAACGTGACGTCCTGGGAGGACAGAACAGGGCGAGAGGTGGGGTGGTAGAACTGCCACCCTGGCGCGTCAGGGGGGAAACCCAGGAAGACGCAAGGAGCAGCACTAGGGGACAGCTTGTCCGCAGACAAGTCGCGGACAAACGCCCGAGATCCATAGACACGGAACGCAGACGCATCGCCAACCTTCCCCGTCCACAGCAAGGCTGGGGAGGTCTCCGGCATAGAGACCCTGGGCTGAAGGTTGATCTGATGCGCCGCGTACTGAACCGCAAACGGCCACAGAAAATGGGGGGCAGCCGCATGCATCATGGACGTACGAGCGACGTCCATGACCATGCGAATGCGGCGCTCAGCAATCCCATTTTGCTGTGGAGATTCCAGAAGCGTGAAGGTCTGGCGGATGCCTCGTGCACGACAGTAGAATTTTAGAAGGCCAGAGGAGAACTCTCCGCCTTTGTCAAAATGCTGACGCAGAACAGGAAAGTCCGAGCCGAAGCTCCGCCTGAGCTGGAGACGAGCTGCGCGGATCCAGTCGATCAACA
Organism: Closterium sp. NIES-65; assembly: GCA_948144175.1. Lineage (NCBI taxonomy): Eukaryota > Viridiplantae > Streptophyta > Zygnematophyceae > Desmidiales > Closteriaceae > Closterium > Closterium sp. NIES-65. Next base: position 1,939,306 of record CANXME010002307.1, on the reverse strand, counting down.
CCTCAGTGACATCACCCTTGCTGCGCAAGGGGAAGACTATGGTGTAACGCGAGTAGTCGTCAACCACCACCAGGAAGTAGCGCTCGTGACCCTGTGCACGGATGCAGACTGGGCTCCACACGTCCATGTGAAGCGTCTGCAGCGGGGCCTCTGTCGGAGGAAACTGGGAGGAGTGAGGGGCAGCACGCTGGCGCCCCTCGACGCAGGGGATGCAGGCAGGGGCAGGCCCCGGGGGAAGGGGAGGGAGGGACCGGGGAAGACCAGAGACAAGGAAACGGGATGCCATGCCTCGGAGACGAGACAGGGAAGGGTGACCAAGGCGGTGGTGCCAAAGGAGAGTCTCGTGAGACAGGAGACGACACGAACAGGGGGCAGACTCAGGACCAGACCTGGACGCTGCAGCAAACACTTGACCCGACGCAGCTACCCGACCAGACTCAGCAACTGGAGGAGAATCAGTGGTCAGTGTGTACAGACTCGACCCCGGCTGACGTGTGAACGTGGCCAAGTGTCGGCCCGACCGAGCCTCAGTGCAGTGCATCACCCGCTGGCTCGCAGGAGTGAACTGGTGCACTCCCCCATCCTGTCGGTTAGCACCACTCACCATGTTCGTAGAGAACGAGGGGAGGTAAAGACCAGACAGGGTGCCAGAGGGAGCCGCCGGACACGGGAGGACAGTGGAGAAGTGAGCAAGGACAGGGTTTAGGGTTTAGGGTTTAGGGTTTGGGGACGAGACCGGATGAGACGCAGGCTCAAGACGCTCTGTAAGACCTCCGGACTGCACAGTTTAAGGAGAGGGAGCAGGCAGTGGGGAGGCTGGCTGTAACGGCGGCTGTGACTAGTCAGGCAGTGGAAACAGGAAGGGAGGAGGAAGACCAGTAGACGGGACACCAAGAACCTGCTGAAGCAGGGGAGCGAAGTATGGTCGCCGCCGCACAGTGTCTCCAGCACCTCTTGCTCCGGGGTCAACAACTCCAGCTCGTGCAGCTCCAGCGCCTCCGGCGCTAGTGCCTCCAACTCCAGCTCCTGCAGCCCCAGCGCCTCCTGCACCAGGGCCCCCAACTCCAGCTACTCCAGCTCCAGCTCCAACACCGCCAGCTGCTCCAGGCTCCGTAGGGTCTCCAGCTCCAGCGCACCCAACACCACCAGTCCCGACAGCTCTAGTAGGAATAGTAGTACCTCCAGCTCCAGTGTCTTCAGTGTACCCGGGCGCCGAACAAGCCACTCACGCAGGTGCTACGGTGACAGTTGCGGCGAAGCACCAGCAGGACCTCTAGGCAAAGCAGCACCCCAAGGCTCAGCACCCCCAGGCTCTGCACCCTCCGACTCAGCACCCCCAGGCTCAACACCCTCAGGCTCAGCACCTCCAGACCCAGCACCCTCAGACCCCGCACCCCCCGGCTCCGCACCCCAAGACGCAGCACCCCTAGACGCAGCACCCCCAGACGCAGCACCTCGAGCGACAGCTACCTGAACAAGCATAGTACCAGGGAGAGGGTCTACCTGAGACACTCCCTAGGGAGCAGGACCCTGACGCAGCGACCTGAGGAGGCTCAGTAGCCAGTGTGTACAGACTCGACCCTGGCCGACGAGTGAACGTAGCCAGGTGACGCCCCGTTCGAGTGCACGTGCAGATCGACACACGCTGACCCCCAAGAGTGGTGGTAGTGACCATCGCATACTGAAGGGCGGCGGTACTCACCAAGTTTGTAGAGAACGAGGGGAGGTGAAGACCTGACAGTGAGCCGGACGGAACCTCCGAACATGGGAGGACAGTGCAGGAATGGGCAACGACCGGACCCCCAGAGGGGTCGGCCCGTCTGACCGGAACAGGTGCAGGAAGAGGAGTGAGAGTGGTGCTGTCACGAAAGAAACAGCGCGAGGCGCCGGAGTCCAACGTGAAGGTGTGCAAGGCCTCAGCACGCGCAGTACCAGGGGGAGTATTAGACGCACTAGCACCTAGAGCAGCAGCCACTATACCTGGGTCAGGTGGCACACACCGGTAACAGTCACCCTCAGCACTAAAAGACAAAGCATACATGGCAGAGATAATAACATCATAGTCTAGGTCAAAGATAGCAACTCCCAATCTAAGCAACTCCGCCCAGCGAGGGCGCTCGACATCGACACCAAACTCAGCATGCCAGGCGTCGTCAAGGCGGGCGAAGCAGCGGTGCTCAGTGTGAAGCCTCCCGCATGTCTGGCCCGCACGGACACCCGTACGAATGACATACGGGCAGGTCTCACTACCCTCACCCGTCCCACGCTGAACCAACCACTCACGGAGCTGCTGGGGCGTCTGGGTCTCGATCTGACGCTGCTGGTGCTGGCCCCGACCACCACCAGGGCCTGTGCGCTGAAGTCCAGACCTACCACCACCGTTCCCACCGCCTCCACTGCCGCCACTCCCTCCGTTGCTGCCACCGCCGCCACCAGTCCCACCGCCGCCACCAATTCCATCGCCTCCACCTCCTCTACCGCTGCCCCCACTACCGCTCCCACTGCCACCTCCACCACCACCACTGCCTCCTCCACTACCTCAGCCACCCTTGCCCTTACTCTTGCAGAAATTTGCACTAGTCGAAGCAGCACCGACGTCCTCAGGAACAGAGACGTCTGCACCAGCATCAGAGGCGAAGGAGGAGGAAAGGGGGGAGGGAGAGCACCCCTCAAAGAAGGGCGAGCGCGGAGTGCCACGAGCAGCACCTACAGCAACTGCACTAGTCTCAGCTACGAGGAGATGCTGCTCGAGGAGGTCAACAGTGAGGGAGGTGGGGTCGAAGGTGAGGAAGTGGTCCCTCACAGAGCGAAGGGAGTCAGGGAGGCGAGTGACTATGAAGTAGAGGGTGATGAACATGGGGGGCTGGTTCGTGGGAAGGAACTCAGCAGGGACGGTAGCGCGGTAGCGAGCGTCGCTAGCGCGCAGGTGGGTAACCAGGTCAGCTACTGTGGCAAAAGCCGACAGCTCATTGAACAGGTAGGGCAGTAGCAGCCTGCCAATAGCAGCAGTGGCAGGGGAGGAGTAGCGAGCACGACAGCGTTGTACAGGGCCTGTGCTGTCCTGTGCTCTCCAAAGTGAGCACATTCGGTCGCGGGCAGGTGGTTGCGAATGGCTTTGCGGACAGTAGCGTCACGAGACAGCCACTGGGAACGAGTCGAAACTTCAGCTGTGGCGGGAGGGGCTGGAGCGGCACCGGACACGTGGTCAAACAGTGAGACACTGTCCTTCAGATCGCTCAGTAGGTACAATTGCAGATCGTCGTGCCACGTGTCAAATGCTACAGGTCTGCCCTCAGGGTCAAATTGGAGAACTCTAAGCAACGCCATAGTGGCGCAGGACTCAGGAGCAGTAGTCGCAGTAGCTAAGGGGCCAAGGGGGGGGGCCGAGGGGCCAAACAAGAGGGCCGAGGGGCCGAGGGGCCTAGGGGGTCGAGAGGCCTATGGGGCCGAGGGCCCAAACAAGAGGGCCGAGGGGCCAAACACAAGGGCCGAGGAGGCCGAGCCTAGGGGCCGAGGCTAGGGGCCGAGGGGCCAAACAAGGGGCCTGGCATTGGGCAGGTACGGGGCCGAGGGGCCTAGGGGGCCGAGGGGCAAAGCAAAGGGGGGGGGGGGGGGGGGGGGGGGTGAGGAGGCCGAGCCTAGGGGCCGAGGGGCCAAACAAGGGGCCAGGCGCTGGGCAGGTACAGGGCCGAGGGGCCAAACAAATGGGGGGGGGGGGGGGCGAGGAGGCCGAGCCTAGGGGCCAAACAAGGAGCCGGGTGCGGGCTAGGTATGGGGCCGGGCGCGGGTTAGGTACAGGGCCGGGCGCTGGGCTCTGAACTAGGGCCGAGGGGCCTAGGGGGGGGGGGCTGAGGGGCCAAACACGAGGGCCGAGGGGGGGGCGAGCCTAGGGGCCGAGGCTAGGGGCCGAGGGGCCAAACAAGGGGCCGGGCGCAGGCTAGGTACGGGGCATGGCGCGGGCTAGGTACGGGGCCAGGCGCTGGGCGAGGGACGGGGCCGGGCGCGGGTGTCGACGGGCCGGGGCTAGGTACGGGGCCGGGTCGCGGGCTAGGTACAGGCCGGTCGCTGGGCGAGGGACAGGGCCGAGTGTTGGCGTCGACGGGCGCGGGCTAGGGAAGGGGCCTGGCGCGGGCTAGATACGGGGCCGAGCGCGGGTGTCGACAGGGCGAGGGCTAGGTACGAGGCCGGGCGTGGGTGTCGACAGGGCGCGGGCTAGGTACGGGGCCGGGCACGGGTGTCGACGGGGCGCGAGCTACAGTAGGTACGGGGCCAGGCGTGGGTGTCGACGGGGCGCGGGCTAGGTACGGGGCTAGGCGCGGGTGTCGACGGGGCGCGGGCTAGGTACGGGCCGGGCGTGGGTGTCGACGGGGCGCGGGCTAGGTACGGGCCGGGCGCGGGTGTTGGCGGGGCACGGGCTAGGTACGGGCCGGGCACGGGTGTCTACGGGGCGCGGGCTACGTACGGGCCGGGCGCTGGCGTGAAACGGGGCCGGGCGCGGGCTAGTAACGGGCCGGGCGCGGGCGAGAGACGGGCCGGGCATGGGGCTGGGTACGGGCCGGGCGCAGGCGAGAGATAGGGGGCGCGGGGCTAGGAACGAGGCCGGGCGCAGGGTAAGGGGCGCTTGGCCTAGGGAGGTAGTCACAGTGAAGCAGGTGGTGGGCCCAAGTAACCTACTCTGATTCCATGTGAGAATAACAAACGAGAATGAATGAACTAGCAAAGAGTTGGGTACAAGTACTAACCCTAATTGGGTTGTACCCCTTATGGGCTACCCCACGACAGCCTACACAAATGTATAAGCTATAATGTTCTGACAACTCGTACTAGAGGTACTGGAGCTGTCGGAGCAGGTGGTGCTGCTAGTGCTGGAGGTGCTACTGGAGCTGCTGGCACTGGAGGTGCTGGAGGTACTGCTGGTGCTAGAGGTGCTGGCGCTGCCAGAGCTCGTGGTGCTGCTGGTGCTGGAGGTGCTACTGGAGCTGCTGGTACTGGAGGTGCTGGTGGTGCTGGTGCCGGAGGAGCTGGAGCTGTTCGTACTGTCCCGCACCGCTTGACTCGGTCCTTCACCAGGTTCATAGTCTCCCGTCTTCCACTGGCCTCACTCCACCTCTCATGTGTCCACCGACAGACCAGTCTAAGCTACACCTTCTACCTGGCTCCCCGCTGTCTGCTCCTGCTCCTCACACTGAGGTGACTGAGTCCCTGACTAAGCATCGTGAGCATGGAGACTCGTGCTTCCACACCTGTTCGTACTCATCGTATTGCCCGTCCTCGTCCTCCTGCTCTCCCAGGCACTCACGGTATGGCACTTCGTCCTTCCTTTGTTCCGCATCGTGTTGTCCTGCCTGAGCCTCCCGCGTCCTCTCTTCCGCACGTTCCTGACCCTGAGTCCGACCTGGCTCGTGCTGCCAGTCCTACTGTCACTCGTCTCCTCGCTAGTGTCATCACTAACCCTGACTTTGTGTCTACTGCTGCGTTTGCCCTAGTCACTCAGCTAGACGACTTCGCAGCTAGGAGTCGTCTCGACTACGTCGCGAGTTTTGTCACTGAGTCTGAGTTTCTCTGTCCTCCGTCCGTCCGGGGTGAGCCTACCCTTAGCAGTGACATCCTTGAGGACAGGCAGTTTGAGCTTGAGTGTCTTGCGACCGCTTTACCTCGCTTCGCATCCATGCTGCTTTGCCCTGCGGGAGACCCGGATGCACTTGGCATCCCTACCCCGCGCTCTTACGCTGAGGCGATTGCGGGTGAGTACTCCTCTAAGTGGCAGACAGCCATGGACGCAGATATGGCTTCCTGACCTTCTCCCCCACCCCGAAGATGACTACTCTTCAGGTGCTGCTGCACGTTGCAGCACAGCGTGACTACGAGCTGCAGTCCCTCGACTTCTCCATAGCTTTCTTGCTCGGCAGCCTTCACGAGGAGATCTAGCTGCGCCGCCCACCTGGCTTCACTTGGTCGTTTCCTGCGGGTACCCAGTGGAGCCTCCGGCGGCCAGTCTACGGTCTCCGCTAGGCGCCGCGAGAGTGGCACGACACAATGAGGGCTACACTTGCGGCTCTTGGGTTTGCTCTTTCCTCTGCTAACTAGTCGTTGTTTCTACGCACCGACACTACCCTGCCGCCGTTCTACATTCTTGTGTACGTTGACAACTTGGTTTTTGCTACTGCTCACACAGAGGCGCTGGCCCAAATGAAGGCGTAGCTGCAAGAGAGAGACACCTGCACTGGCCTGGGTGAACTGCGGAGCTACGCTGGCTGACCTACGTGCTGACCAACTTGGGGGAGCGGCCTCGTTCTGCTCTACTTCTGTACGTCGACAACCTGGCAATGCTTGCCTTGTGTCACGAGCACAGACTGGAGCACAGAACGAAGCACATTGCTCTTTTCTACTTCCTTGTGCGTGATCTGCAGCAGTGTCGTCAGCTCCACCTTTCTTACGTGGCCTCGAGGGCCAACACTGCTGATGTGTTGACCAAGGCCCTTGGGTCTGGTGATCATCAGCGTTTTTGCACTGCTCTTGGGCTTGTGCCCACTTTGCCTTACCTGCTGGTTGCTTGACTTGCTCTTGTTGTACACTGATATATATTTTTATACCTGCTTGTTTACTCTTGCTAGGTTGTGATCAGTGTATTGCCTTGCTATTATAACTCAGCATGTGAACTGGCCTTGTGGCCGCTTGCTTGTGCTCAGATTGTGTGTTGTCCTTCAGATCCACCCTGAGCTTTGCTTTGCTGGTTCTCTTGCTTGACTGGTCTTGTGACCGTCTGTTGTGTTAGCTCTCTCCCACATAGCCTATGGGGGTGTGTTAAACTGTATGTTTGTGTTCTCTCTAGGCTATAGTGTGTCCGAACATTATAGCTTATGCTATTGTGTAGGCTATAGTGGGGTATCCCATAGGGGGTACAACCCAATTAGGGTTTCATATTTGTACTCACTTCATTCATAGTTCATTCATTCTCGTTCTAGTTTTCTCATGGTATCAGAGCAGGTTTCCCCGTGGGAACTGTGCTTAGGGCCCACCACATCGAATTTTTTCTTCTGCCCGGAGCGCGCTCCGGGCCCTTTCTCTTACTTTTTCGATCTGCCCTAACGGCCCCTAGACGCCCGCGTGCCGCCCTTAGACGCCCGCGCGCCGCCCGTCCCGGCCCCTAGACACCCGCGCGCCGCCCGTCCAGGCCCCACGCCGCCCGCGCGCTGTCCTTCGAGCCCGCGCGCCGCCCGTCCAGGCCCCCCCCACGCCGCCCGCGCGCTGCCCTTCGAGCCCGCGCGCCGCCCGTCCAGGCCCCACGCTGCCCGCGCGCTGCCCTTAGAGCCCTCGCGCCGCCCGTCCAGGCCCCACCCCGCCCACGCGCTGCCCTTAGGGCCCGCACGCCGCCCGTCTCGAACCCCCCCCTAGACGCCCGCGCGCTGCCCGCCAGGCCCCTCGACGCCGTGCGTCACCCGATCCGGCCCCACACCACCCGTGCGCCACCCGTCCCGGCCGCGCGCAGCCGTCCCGGCCCAGCTCCCAGCCACCCGTGCGCCACCCGTCCCGGCCCCGCTCCCAGCCGCCGGTGCGCCACCTGTCCCGGCCCCGCTCCCAGCCACCCGTGTGCCACCCGTCCCAGCCGTGAGCCACCGGCCCGAGCCGCCTGCGCAGCAGAGGAGCCGAGCCGCCGGAGCCGCCCGTGCCGCTGACCGTCCGAGCCGCCCGAGCCGCCCGAGCCGCCCGAGCCGCCCGAGCCGCCTGAGCCGCCTGCGCCGCCCGAGCCGCCCGAGCCGCCCGAGCCGCCTGCGCCGCCCGAGCCGCCCGAGCCGCTTGAGGAGCCGAGCCGCTGGTGCCGAGGTGCTGCTGTTGCTGCTGGGCCGGCCGAGCTCCCATTTTTGCTGTGCTGCTGAGGTGCCCGACCCGTCCTGTCTGGTGAGACCGCCGACTGCAGTCATGGCTACCCCTAGTGTCCTAGCTTTTGACGCTGAGGGTCGTGCCATTGACTTTGAGGTTTGGGTCGACGACCTGCAGCTGTTCTTGCAGTGCGATAGGGTAGACGACCTTTCTCTCTTTGACCTTACCTCTGGCGCCGTCCTTGCCCCTGCTACTGATGCTGACCCCACTGTTCGCTCCAAGTGGGCCACACGCGATGCTGCTGCACGTCTTGCTGTGCGTCGCCACCTGCCTACCGCTGAGCGTGCACACTTTAGTCAGTACAAGAGTGCCCTGACCTTGTACAACGCTGTAGTTGCGCGCTACTCCTCCCCTGCCACTGCTGCACTGAGCCGCCTCATGCTCCCCTTCCTCTTCCCTGACCTTGCCGCCTTTCCCACTGTCGCTGATCTCATTACGCACCTCCGCACTAGTGACACCCGCTACCGCGCTGCGCTTCCTGCTGACTTCTGCGCCAAGAACCCTCCCCCCATGTACATCACTCTCTACTTTCTAGTCACTCGTCTCCGTGACTCCCTTCGTGTAGTCTGGGACCACTTCCTTGCGGTCGGTCCCACCACTCTCACAGTCGAAAGCCTCGAGAAGGCCCTCCTAGAAGCGGAGAAGAGCATCGTCGCTGTAGGAGCCTCTCGAGGTGACCCCCGCGCCCCCATCTTTGAGGGGTGTTCTCCTTCCCCTCTCTTGCCCTCTGTAGCCTCTGCCGCTGCGGCCGACCTCGTTGGTCTTGAGTCGGTCGGTGCGGCGTTTGCCCCTAGCGGGAGACGCCGCTCTGGCAAGGGCAAGGGGGGCAAGGGAGCGGGTGGGGCCAGCGGGGGCGGTGGAGGTGGAGGTGGAGGCGGCGGAGGGAGTGGGGGTGGCGGTGGAGGTGGTGGCGGGGGTGGGGGTGCTAGTGGCGGCAGTGGAGGCGGAGGTGGCAGCGGCGGTGGCGGTGGGAGCGGAGGTGGCGGAGGCGGTGGCGGTGGAGGAGGAGGCGGGGGTGGCGGTGGTGGAGGTGGTCGGAGTGGCGCTTCGCAGCGGAGCAGCACTGGAGGTGGTCAGCGCCAGCAGCAGCAGCAGCAGCAGCAGCGTTCTCGCGACGTCCCCACCCCTCAGCAGCTCCATGAGTGGTACACGCAGCGTCAGCGGGGTGGGAGTTTTGGTCCCTGCACCTACGTTCTTCGCACTGGCGACCGCGCTGGAGAGCAGTGTGGGGGTACCCACTCCGCCCAGCGCTGCTTTGTTCGCCTGACGGACGCTTGGCGCCAGCAGTTCCCGGAGGCCGCGGAGATCCCCCGCTGGGGAGAGCTGTCTAGGGCTGGTGTAGCTATTTTTGATCTTGACTTTGATGCTATCCTTGCTGCTATGTATGCTGTGACCATTAGTGATGAGGGTGACTGTTACCGGTGTTTCCCGCCCGACCCGGGCATTGAGGCTGCTGCTCTAGGTGCCAGTGTGTCTGTGCTCTCAGGTACTAGTGAGTCTGCGCTCTCAGGTACTGCGTCGGCCTCTGCCTCCCACACCTTCACCCTTGAATCAGGAGCGTCTCGCAGCTTTCGGGACCGCACCACACTCACGCCGCTTAGTCGGCCGGTTGCGGTGTCCCTGGCTGACCCCTCTGGGGGTCCTGTCCTGTCTCGCTTCTCCACAGTCCTTCCGTGTCCGGCGGCTCCCTTTGGCACCCTGTCTGGTCTCTACCTCCCCTCGTTCTCTACGAACTTAGTGAGTGGTGTTGACCTACAGGATGCGGGAGTCCACCAGTTCACCCCTGCTCGTCAGCGAGTGACGCACTGCACAGAGGCTAGCACAGGTCGTCACCTGGCTACGTTTACACGTCAGCCAGGGTCGAGCCTGTACACACTGACCACTCCTTCTCCTCCAGTTCCTGAGTCTGGTAGGGTCCCTTCACCAGTTCAGGTGTTTGCTGCAGCGTCCAGGTCTGGTCCTGAGTCTGCCCCCCGTTCGTGTCGTCGCCTGTCTCATGAGACTCTCCTCTGGCACCACCGCCTGGGTCACCCCTCTCTGCTTCAGCTCAGAGGCATGGCCTCCCGTCTCCTTGTCTCTGGTCTCCCCCGGTCCCTCCCTCCCCTTCCTTAGGGCCCTGGCCCTGCCTGTGTCCCCTGTGTCGAGGGACGCCAGCGTGCTGCCCCTCACTCCTCCCAGTTTCCTCCGACAGAGGCTCTGTTGCAGACGCTTCACATGGACGTGTGGGGCCCTGCCCGCGTCTGTGGACTCGGTCACGAGCGCTACTTCCTGTTGGTGGTTGACGACTACTCGCGTTACACCACAGTCTTCCCCTTGCGCAGCAAGGGTGATGTCACTGAGGTGCTGATCGACTGGATCCACGCAGCTCGTCTCCAGCTCAGGCAGAGCTTTGGCTCTGACTTTCCTGTGTTGCGTCTACACTCAGACAGAGGCGGAGAGTTCTACTCTGGCCTTCTGCGTGCCTACTGTCGTGCGCAAGGCATCCGTCAGACCTTCACGCTTCCGGACTCACCACAGCAAAATGGGATTGCTGAGCGCCGCATTTGCATGGTCATGGACGTCGCTCGTACGTCTATGATGCATGCGGCTGCCCCCCATTTCAGTAGCCGTTTGCGATCAGGTACGCGGCGCATCAGATCAACCTCCACTCCAGGGTCTCCAGGCCGGAGACCTCCCCAGCCCTGCTGTGGACGGGGAAGGTTGGCGATGCGTCGGCGTTCCGGGTCTGGGGATCTCGGGCGTTTGTCCGCGACTTGTCTGCGGACAAGCTGTCCCCTTGCGCTGCTCCCTGCGTCTTCCTGGGGTTCCCCCCCGACGCCCCTGGGTGGCAGTTCTACCACCCCACCTCTCGCCGTGTTCTGTCCTCCCAGGACGTCACGTTTGACGAGTCGGTAGCCTACTACCGCCTCTTCCCCTACCGCACTCCGTCCCTCCCCCCACCCCCGCTCTTCTTGGTACCAGGTCCCCCCCCGGTAGACCCCCTTCCCCCTCAGGGTCCTGCCCCTTCAGGTGTGTCCCAGGTAGACGCGGTCGAGCTTGTCGAGGTCACTGGTGACTCTGGTGCTGCTGTGGGTGCTGAGCCTAGGGGTGCTGTGACTGGGGGTGCTGTGCGTGGGGGTGCTGAGCCTGGGGGTACGGAGCCTGGGGGTGCGGAGCCTGGGGGTGCTGAGCCTAGGGGTACTGAGCCTGGGGGTGCTGAGCTTGGGGGTGCTGAGCCTAGGGGTGCTGAGCCTGGGGGTGCTGAGACTGGAGGTGCTACGACTGGAGGTGCTTTGCCTGGGGGTGCTGAGCCTGGAGGTTCTTCGCCTGGAGGTTCTCCGGGTGCTTCGTCTCGCCGAGAGCCACTCTCCCCACAGGAGCTGCGTGAGTGGTTTTCCCGGCGCTGGAGGAATGCTGCTGGAACTGAAGGTTCTTCGGCCGCTAAGGGTGTTGGCGCTAAGACTGTCACTGGCAGTCCGACTGGCGGTGCTCCTGGTGCTGCTGGAGGTTCTGGGGCTGCTGGAGGTGCTGCTGGGGGTTCCGGAGCTACTGGAGGTGCTGCAGGAGGTGCTGCTGGAGCGGGTACTCCTGCTGGGGGTACTAGTGCTGTCCCTGCTGTTTCTGGCGTCGCCACGCGGCCCCGACTGTACTTCGTTCCACTCCCGCAGCAGGTTCTTGGTCTTACACCTTCTTGTCCTCCTCCTTCTCCCTTAGAGGGTCCACAGCCTGTCCAGTCACAGTCACAGCTACAGCCTGCCTCCCCTTTGCCTGCTCCTTCTCCCTACGCTGGTCCGACTGGAGGTCTTAGTGAGCGTCGTGAGCCTGCGTCTCGTCCTGTGTCACCTGTTCGTGCTACAAGCACTAGTGGTCGCGGTTCGCGTCAGCGTCCTCCTCCTGTCCCTGGCACGCATCGGATGTCTCTGCGTCCGTCTACTGCTCCTTTGCGTGCCCCTTTGCCTTCTCCTCCTGCTTCCTCTCTTTCTGCTCTTGCCGACCCGGAGTCGGACTCTCTTCGTGCTGCCAGTCCTACTGTCACGCGTCTCCTTGCTACTGCCGTCACTGGCCCTTCTTTTGAGTCTACTGCTGCGTCTGCCCTTGTTACTGAGCTCGTCGACTTTGCTGCTCGCTGTCGTCTAGACTACGCTGCTAGTTTTGTCGCTGAGTCTGAGTCTGCATGTCCTCCGTCCGTCGGGGGTGAGTGTGCCCTTGGCACGGACGTCCTTGAGGACAGGCAGGAGGAGTTCCACTGTCTGGCCGCCGCTTCACCTCATCTCGTGTCCGTACTGCTCACCCCTGAGGGAGACCCGGATGCACTTGACATCCCGACTCCGCGCTCTTACGCGGAGGCGATAGAGGGTCCCTACTCCTCTCAGTGGCAGGCAGCTATGGATGCAGAGATGGCTTCCTGGAAGTCCACAGGCACCTACGTTGACGGTGTCCCCCCTCCTGGGGCGAACATCGTCAGTGGCATGTGGATCTTCAGGGTGAAGCGGCCGCCGGGTTCTCCGCCTGTCTTCAAGGCGCGTTACGTGGCTCGTGGCTTCAGTCAGCGGCAGGGGGTTGACTAGTTTCAGACCTTCTCCCCCACCCCGAAGATGACCACTCTTCGGGTACTGCTGCACGTTGCTGCTCACCGTGACTACGAGCTGCACTCTCTCGACTTCAGCACAGCTTTCTTGCAGGGCAGCCTGCACGAGGAGATCTGGCTGCGCCGCCCACCTGGCTTCACTGGGTCTTTCCCTCCTGGTACCTAGTGGAGTCTCCGGCGTCCAGTCTACGGTCTCCGCCAGGCACCGCGTGAGTGGCACGACACACTGAGGACTATGCTGGCGGCACTTGGGTTTACTCCTTCCACTGCAGACCCGTCGCTGTTTCTGCGCACCGACACCTCTCTGCCGCCGTTCTACATCCTCGTGTACGTCGACGACTTGGTCTTTGCCACAGCTGACACTGCTGGACTCGCCTATGTGAAGTCCGAGCTGCAGAAGAGACACACGTGTATAGACCTGGGTGAATTGCGCAGCTTGTCAGAACATATAGCTTATTTATTTGTGTAGGCTATAGTGGGGTATCCCATAGGGGGTACAACCCAATTAGGGTTTCTTATTTGTACTCACTTCGTTCATACTCATTTCATTCTCGTTCAATTCTTCTCATGGAATCAGAGCAGGTCCCCTCCTAGGGACTGTTCCTAGGGCCCACCGAAGCGCGCCCCGAGGCGCGCGTTCTTTTTTTTAGCGACCCTGCGTGTCGCCCCTACCGTCGCGCTCCCGCCGCTCCCTCCTCCGACGGCCGCCCGCCCTAGCGCCCTGACGGCCGCCCGCCCCAGCGCCCGAGCGCCGCCCGCCCTAGCGCCCGAGCGCCGCCCGCCCTAGCGCCCGAGCGCCGCCCGCCCTAGCGCCCGAGCGCCGCCCGCCCTAGAGCCCTGACGGCCGCCCGCCCTAGCGCCCGAGCGCCGCTCGCCCTAGCGCCCTGACGGCCGCCCGCCCTAGCGCCCGTGCGCCACTCGCCCTAGCGCCCTGACGGCCGCCCGCCCTAGCGCCCGAACGCAGCCCGCCCTAGCGCCCTGACGGCCGCCCGCCCTAGCGCCCTGACGGCCGGCCGCCCGCCCTAGCGCCCGAGCGCCGACTGCCCTTTCACCCTTACGGCCGCCCGCCCGAACGCCTGAGCGCCGCCCGTCGTCGCCCCAACGCCCTACCGCCCGACGCCCGCGAGCCGCCCGTCACAGCCGCCCATGAGCTCCCTGAGCCGCCCGCGCCGCCGTCCCTGAGCCGCCTGTGCAGCCGCCCGCGAGCCGCCAGCGAGCCGCCCGTCGCGACACCAGCGCCACACGAGCCGCCCGTACAGCCCAGCAGCCCGAGCCGCCCGAGCCGCCCGCGCCGCCCCAGCAACCCGAGCCGCCCGAGCTGCCCGAGCCGCCCGAGCCGCGCGAGCCGCCCGAGCCGCCCCAGCCGCCCGAGCCGCCCAAGCCGCCCGAGCCGCCCAAGCCGCCCGAGCCGCCCGCGCCGCCCCAGCAGCCCGAGCCGTGCCGCTGTTCCTGAGCTGTGTTCCTCTGCTGCTGACCTACCCGACTCTCCCAGCCCGGTGAGACTTTCAGCTGCTGCCATGGCCACCCCCAATGTTCTTACTTTTGACGCTGAGGGGAGGGCCATTGACTTTGCCGTCTGGATTGAAGACCTGCAGTTGTACTTACTGTGTGATGCGATAGATGAGGTCTCTCTCTTTGACTTTGTCTCTGGCGCTGTCCCTGCCCCACCTGCTGATGCTGACTCTGCCGTTCGCTCCAAGTGGGCGACCCGCGATGCTGCTGCACGTCTTGCTGTGCGTCGCCACCTCCCTTCCTCTGAGCGTGCCCACTTTAGTCAGTGCAAGACCGCTCAGGCCTTGTACGACGCTGTAGTTGCACGCTACTCCTCCCCTTCCTCCGCTACCCTTAGCCGCCTCATGCTACCGTTTCTCTTCCCTGACCTCGCTTCCTTTCCCACTGTCGCTGACCTCGTTAACCACCTCCGTGCTAGTGACACCCGCTACCGCGCTGCCCTTCCTGCTGAGTTCCGCGCTGCGAACCCTCCTCCCATGTATATCACTCTCTACTTTCTCGTCACCCGTCTCCCTGAGTCCCTTCGTGTCGTTAGGGACCAGTTTCTCTCTGTCTGTCCCACCACTCTCACTGTCGACCTCCTTGAGGAGTCCCTGCTAGCGGCTGAGAAGAGTATTGTCGCTGTAGGGGCCTCTCGGGGTGACCCTCGCACCCCCATCTTTGAGGGGTGTGGTCCTTCCCCCCTGCTGCCCTCTGTCGCCTCTGCCGCTGCGGCCGACCTCACTGGTTTTGAGTCGGTCGGCGCGGCGTCTGCCCCCAGCGGCAGACGCCGCTCTGGCAAGGGCAAAGGGGGCAAGGGTGCGAGTGGAGCTAGAGGGGGCGGTGGAGGAGGCGGTGGGGGTGGCGGGGGAAGTGGGGGTGGCGGTGGGGGTGGTGGCGGGAGTGGAGGTACTGGTGGCGGCGGTGGAGGCGGAGGTGGCGGCGGAGGTGGTAGCGGAGGAGGCGGTGGGAGCGGTGGGAGCGACGGTCATGGTGGGGGAGGTGGCGGTGGAGACGGGGGTGGCGGTGGAGGCGGGGGTGGCGGTGGAGGCGGGGGTCGGAGTGGCTCGTCCCAGCGGAGCAGCTCTGGGGGTGGTCAGCGCCAGCAGCAGCAGCAGCAGCAGCAGCAGCCGCAGCAGCAGCCACAGCAGCAGCAGCGCTCTCGCACCGTCCCCGGCCCTCAGCAGCTCCGTGAGTGGTACTTGCAGCGTCAGCGTGGTGGTGCGCTTGGTCCCTGCCCCTACGTTCTTCGCACCGGTGACCGTGCAGGGGAGAGGTGTGGAGGCGCCCACACAGCCTGCCGCTGCTTTGGCCGCCTGACCGACGCCTGGCGTCAGCAGTTTCCGGAGGCCGCTGAGATCCCCCGCTGGGGAGAGCTGTCTAGGGCTGGTGTAGCTATTTATGATCTTGATTTTGATGCTATTCTCTCTGCTATGTATGCTGTGACTGGTAGTGATGAGGATGACTGTTACCGGTGTTTCCCGCCCGACCCGGGCATTGGTACTGCCGCGTCAGGTACTAGTGAGGCTGCTGCTCTAGATGCCAGTGCGTCTGTGCTCTCAGGTGCTGGTGAGTCTGCCCTCTCAGGTACTGTGTCGGCTTCGGCCTCTCACACCTTCACCCTTGACTCTGGAGCGTCTCGCTCCTTCTTTAGGGACCGCACCACTCTCACGCCGCTGAGTCGGCCGGTTGCGGTGTCCCTGGCTGACCCCTCTGAGGGGCCTGTCCTGTCTCGCTTCTCCACTGTCCTCGCGTGTTCGGCGGCCCCCTCTGGCACCCTGACTGGTCTCTACCTCCCCTCGTTCTCCACGAACTTGGTGAGTGGTGCTGACCTCCAGGATGCGGGTGTCCACCAGTTCACCCCTGCTCGTCAGCGGGTGACCCACTGCACGGAGGCGGATACAGGTCGCCACCTGGCTACGTTTACACGTCAGCCAGGGTCGAGCCTGTACACACTGACCACTGCTTCTCCTCCAGGTGCTACGTCTGGTAGGGTCCCTTCGTCTGGTCAGGTGTTTGCTGCAGCGTCCAGGTCTGGTCCTGAGTCTGCCCCCTGCTCGTGTCGTCGTCTGTCTCACGAGACCCTCCTCTGGCACCACCGCCTTGGCCACCCCTCTCTGCTTCGGCTCAGAGGCATGGCCTCGCGAGTCCTTGTGTCTGGTCTTCCCCGGTCTCTCCCTCCCCTTCCTCCGGGCCCTGGTCCTACCTGTGTCCCCTGTGTCGAGGGGCGCCAGCGTGCTGCCCCTCACTCCTCCCAGTTTCTTCTGACAGAGGCCCCGTTGCAGACGCTTCACATGGACGTGTGGGTCCCAGCCCGCGTCCGTGGACAGGGTCAGGAGCGCAACTTCCTGCTGGTGGTTGACGACTACTCGCGTTACACCACAGTCTTCCCCTTGCGCAGCAAGGGTGAGGTCACTGAGGTGTTGATCGACTGGATCCGCGCAGCTCGTCTCCAGCTTCGGAGGAGCTTTGGCTCTGACTTCCCTGTTTTGCGTCTACACTCGGACAGAGGCGGAGAGTTCTCCTCTGGCCTCCTGAGTGCCTACTGTCGTGCGCGAGGCATCCGTCAGACCTTCACGCTTCCGGACTCACCACAGCAGAATGGGATTGCTGAGCGCCGCATTGGCATGGTCATGGACGTCGCTCGTACGTCCATGATGCATGCGGCTGCTCCCCATTTTCTGTGGCCGTTTGCGGTCAGGTACGCTGCGCACCAGATCAACCTCCACCCCAGGGTCTCTCGACCGGAGACCTCCCCACCCCTGCTGTGGACGGGGAAGGTTGGCGATGCGTCGGCGTTCCGGGTCAGGGGATCTCGGGCGTTTGTTCGCGACCTGTCTGCGGACAAGCTGTCCCCTCGTGCTTCTCCCTGCGTCTTCCTGGGGTTCCCCCCTGACGCCCCTGGGTGGCAGTTTTACCACCCCACCTCTTGACGTGTTCTGTCCTCCCAGGACGTCACGTTCGACGAGTCGGTACCCTACTACCGCCTCTTCCCCTACCGCACTCCGTCCCTCCCCCCACCCCCGCTCTTCTTGGTACCAGGTCCCCCCCCAGTAGTCCCCCTCCCCCCTCAGGGTCCTGCCCCTTCAGGTGTGTCCCAGGTAGACGCGGTCGAGCCTGTCGAGGTCACTGGTGACTCTGGTGCTGCTGCGGGAGCTGAGCCTGGGGGTGCGGAGTCTGGGGGTGCTGAGCCTGGGGGTGCTGTGCCTGGGGGTGCTGAGCCTGGAGGTGACGAGCCTGGGGGTGCTGTGCCTGGGGGTCCCGAGCCTGGGGGTGCTGTGCCTGGGGGTGCTGTGCCTGGGGGTGCTGTGCCTAGGGGTGCTGAGCCTGAGGGTGTTGAGCCTGGGGGTGCTGTGCCTGGAGGTGCTTCGTCTCGCCAGGAGCCACTCTCCCCACAGGAGCTGCGTGAGTGGTTTGCCAGGCGCTGGAGGCGTGCTGCTGGTGCTGGTGGTTCTTCGGCTGCAGAGGGTACTGCTGTCGCGCGTCCCGCCGGTGCTCGTACTGTGGGTGCTGGAGCCGCTGGGTCTGAGAGTTCTCCTGGAGCTGGTACTGCTGAGGGTGTTGGCGCTGAGCCTGCCGTTGGCGGTCCGACTGACAGTGCTCCTGGTGCTGCTGCTCGAGGTTCTGGTGCTGCTGGAGGTGCTGCTGGAGTGGGTGCTCCTGCCGGGGCTGCTGGTGCTGTTCCTGCTGTTTCTAGCGTCGCCGCGCGGCCCCGACCGTACTTCGTTCCGCTCCTGCAGCAGGTTCTTGGTCTTACACCTCCTCCTCCTCCCTTAGAGGGTCCGCAGCCTGTCCGGTCACAGCCACAGCTACAGCCTGCCTCCCCTTTGCCTGCTCCTTCTCCCTACGCTGGTCCGACTGGGGGTCTTACTGAGCGTCGTGAGCCTGCGTCTCGTCCCGTGTCGCCTGTTCGTACTGAGCGCACTAGTGGTCGCGGGTCGCGTCAGCGTCCTCCTCCTGTCCCTGGCACGCACCGGATGTCACTGGGTCCGTCCACTGCTCCTCTGCGTGCCCCTTTGCCTTCTCCTCCTGCTTCCTCTCTTCCTGCTCTTGCCGACCCGGAGTCGGACTCTCTTCGTGCTGCCAGTCCTACTGTCACGCGTCTCCTTGCTACTGCTGTCACTGACCCTTCCTTCGAGTCGTCTGCTGCGTCTGCCCTTGTCACTGAGCTTGTCGACTTTGCTGCGCGCTGTCGTCTAGACTACGCTGCTCGTCTTGTCACTGAGTCTGAGTCCGCCTGTCCTCCGTCCGTCGAGGGTGAGTGTGCCCTTGGCACGGACGTCCTTGAGGACAGGCAGGAGGAGTTCCAGTGTCTCGCCGCCGCTTCACCTCGTCTCGCGTCTGTACTGCTAGCCCCTGAGGGAGACCCGGATGCACCAGACATCCCGACTCCGCGCTCTTACGCGGAGGCGATAGAGGGTCCCTACTCCTCTCAGTGGCAGGCAGCTATGGATGCAGAGATGGCTTCCTGGAAGTCCACAGGCACCTACGTTGACGCTGTTCCCCCTCCCGGGGCGAACATCGTCAGTGGCATGTGGATTTTCAGGGTGAAGCGGCCGCCGGGCTCTCCGCCTGTCTTCAAGGCGCGTTACGTGGCTCGTGGCTTCACTCAGCGGCAGGGGGTTGACTACTTTCAGACCTTCTCCCCCGCCCCGAAGATGACCACTCTTCGGGTTCTGCTGCACGTTGCTGCTCACCGTGACTACGAGCTGCACTCTCTCGACTTCAGCACAGCTTTCTTGCAGGGCAGCCTGCATGAGGAGATCTGGCTACGTCGCCCACCTGGCTTCACTGGGTCTTTCCCTCCTGGTACCCAGTGGAGTCTCCGGCGTCTAGTCTACGGTCTCCGCCAGGCGCCACGTGAGTGGCACGACACACTGAGGACTACGCTCGCGGCACTTGGGTTTGCTCCTTCTACTGCCGACCCGTCGCTGTTTCTGCGCACCGACACCTCTCTGCCGCCGTTCTACATCCTCGTGTACGTCGACGACTTGGTCTTTGCCACAGCTGACACTACTGGACTCGCCTACGTGAAGTCCGAGCTGCAGAAGAGACACACGTGCACTGACCTGGGTGAACTGCGCAGCTACCTTGGCTTGCAGATCACCCGGGACAGAGCACGTCGCACCATTACCCTGACTCAGTCACACATGGTGCAGCAGGTCCTTCAGCGCTTCGGCTTCACGTACTCCTCGCCTCAGGCCACTCCTCTGCCTACTCGCCACTCGCTCTCAGCTCTGCCTTCGGATGAGTCCGTAGAGTCGAGTGGCCCGTTTGCAGAGCTTGTTGGCTGCCTCATGTACCTGATGACCTGCACACGACCTGACCTCGCATACCCTCTTAGCATTCTCGCACGCTTTGTTGCTCCTGGGAGACACCGACCAGAGCACATGGCTGCAGCGAAGAGGGTGTTGCGCTACTTGTGCAGTACGTCGGGCATGGGGCTAGTGCTTGGAGGGCGACGTCCAGTGGTCCTCACAGGTCACGCAAACGCTTCTTGGGCTGACGACCAGGCTACGTAGCGGTCGTCACAGGGTTACACCTTCAGCCTTGGTTCCGGCTCTGTCTCGTGGCGGGCTACCCGCTCGTCTTCTGTTCTCGGCTCCAGTTGTGAGGCTGAGATCTACGCTGGGGCTATGGCTGCACAGGAGTTACGCTGGCTCACCTACCTGCTGACCGACCTTGGAGAGCAGCCTCGTTCTCCTCCAGTCCTGTACGTAGACAACAAGGCCATGCTGGCCTTGTGTCGAGAGCAGCGACTGGAGCACAGAACGAAGCACATTGCTCTCCGCTACTTTCTTGCTCGTGAGCTACAGCAGCGTGGACAGTTGCGACTTGCGTACGTGGCCTCTGAGGCCAACACTGCTGATGTCTTCACCAAGGCACTTGCGCCTTGTGATCATCAGCGTTGCTGCACGCAGTTGGGTCTTGTGCCTGTCTTGCCTCACTTGCTCTCCTCTTGACCTTGCTTGTACCTTCGCATATATATACCCTTGCTCTTGCTTACTTGACTCTTGTATACCTCTATATATGATCTTGCATGTGAACTGGCCTTCTGGCCTTTGAACTTGTGCTCGGAATGCGTGGTGACTTTGTGATCCACCCTGAGCTTTGCTTTGCTTTGCTTGACTGGTCTTGTGACCCCTTGTTCTCCCCCACTTTGCCTATGGGGGTGTGTCAGAACATATAGCTTACTTATTTGTGTAGGCTATAGTGGGGTATCCCATAGGGGGTACAACCCAATTAGGGTTTCCTATTTGTACTCACTTCGTTCATACTCATTTCATTCTCGTTCAATTCTTCTCACAGCTACCTTGGCTTGCAGATCACCCGGGACAGAGCACGCCGCACCATTACCTTGAATCAGTCACACATGGTGCAGCAGGTCCTTCAGCGCTTCGGCTTCACGTACTCCTCGCCTCAGGCCACTCCTCTGCCTACTCGCCACTCGCTCTTAGCTCTGCCTTCGGATGAGTCCGTAGAGTCGAGTGGCCCGTATGCAGAGCTTGTTGGCTGCCTCATGTACCTGATGACCTGCACTCGACCTGACCTTGCATACCCTCTTAGCATTCTTGCACGCTATGTTGCTCCTGGGAGACACCGACCAGAGCACATGGCTGCAGCGAAGAGGGTGTTGCGCTACTTGTGCAGTACGTCGGGCATGGGGCTAGTGCTTGGAGGGCGGAGTCCAGTGGTCCTCACTGGGCATGCGGACGCTTCTAGGGCTGACGACCAGGCCACGCAGCGGTCGTCACAGGGTTACACCTTCAGCCTTGGCTCCGGCTCTGTTTCGTGGCGGGCTACCCGCTCGTCTTCTGTTCTCGGCTCCAGTTGTGAGGCTGAGATCTACGCCGGGGCTATGGCTGCCCAGGAGCTTCGCTGGCTCACCTACCTGCTGACCAACCTTGGAGAGCCGCCTCGTTCTCCTCCAGTCCTGTACGTAGACAACAAGGCCATGCTGGCCTTGTGTTGAGAGCAGCGACTGGAGCACAGGACAAAGCACATTGCTCTCCGCTACTTTCTTGCTCGTGAGCTACAGCAGCGTGGACAGTTGCGGCTTGCGTACGTGGCCTCTGAGGCCAACACTGTGTCAACGGGAGTTGGGTATTGGCCCCGTCCTCGCTTGGGCGGAGCCGACTTCGTGGTCGGGTGTGAGGGGAGCAGCCGACCTGCAGCAGTGGGTGAGCTGGTCGACGAGGAGGTCGACCTGCACGGGGGACCACTACACGGGCGCCGACTTCAGGGTGGCGCCGACTTCAGGGAGGTCGACTTGGGAGTCGACCTGCGGAGGACGTCAACTTGGTGACGTCAACTTGGGGAAGCCGACTTCGGCGGTCGGTTAACGGACTGCTGGTCGACCTGTTAGTGGTCGACTGGACCTGGTGGTCGACGAAGGAGGGGCCGACGTCGACCTTGACGGAGGACGCCGAGCAGTTGGGCGTGGAGTAGCGGGGCGTCAACTTCGTGACGCCAGCTTCGGGTGGCCGACGTGGGTGGTCAGCTGACGACTGTGCTGGTTGACAAGGAGCAGGTCGACCAGGAGTACTGGTCGACATGGAGCTGGTCGACCAGAGGGGACGTCGACCTGGAGGAGGTTGACGTGGAGCTGCTGGTCGACGTGGTTGCCTGGTCGACCAGGTTACCTGGGTGACGAAGTGCTGCGGAGGAGTGCGACGGTCGCCCAGGCGAAGTTGGCGAGCCCGACCTCGGTGGTGGTATCCGGAGGTCGACGTGGCGGATCAGAGACAATCGTCAGCTCGAGGTTGACGTGGTGTGTGCGCTGTGCTGATGACAAGACTCTGCACGCCAATCATCTGCGCACAAATGCGAAGCAGGGTGCACTGCTGTCCTGCCGTCAACCTGCGATGCTGGCACGCCGTCGACCTTGCCTTGCTGGAGCGCGATCGATTAAGTCGTGCTAGAACGCAGTCGACCAAGCTGCGCTAGCAGTTGGCCGACCTGAATGCTTGCTCTGATGTAGTCTTGCTATGCCAACTTCCTTGTATCGTTGTTGTCATGTTTTCCTAGTGAAACTCTTGCAAATTCTCCCCGTGAACTACCAAGGAGTGTGAACACAAGGAAACGACTAAGTGAACGAACGTATAGATCACACGAGCACACGTGCCTAGCCCGTAGCCTAGCTCCCGTTGCAGCAGCTATCTCCGCACACTGCTGATGTCTTCACCAAGGCATTGCGTCTTGTGATCATCAGCGCCTCTGCATGCAGCTAGGTCTTGTGCTTGTCTTGCCTCACTTGCTCACTTCTTGACCTTGCTTGTACTTTCACATATATATACTCTTGCTCTTGCTTGCTTAGACTCTTGTATATCTATATATGTGATCTTGCATGTGAACTGGCCTTCTGGCCTTTGAACTTGTGCTCGGAATGTGTGGTGACTTTGTGATCCACCTTGAGCTTTGCTTTACTTTGTTTGACTGGTCTTGTGACCCCTTGTTCTCCCCCACTTTGCCTATGGGGGTGTGTCAGAACATTATAGCTTATGCTATTGTGTAGGCTATAGTGGGGTATCCAATAGGGGGTACAACCCAATTAGGGTTTCATATTTGTACTCACTTCATTCATAGTTCATTCATTCTCATTCTAGTTTTCTCACTCGTGACCCTGTCCACGGACGCGGGCTGGGCTCCACACGTCCATGTGAAGCGTCTGCAGCGGGGCCTCTGTCGGAGGAAATTGGGAGGAGTGAGGGGCAGCACGCTGGCACCCCTCAACGCAGGGGACGCAGGCAGGGGCAGGCCCCGGGGGAAGGGGAGGGAGGGACCGGGGAAGACCAGAGACAAGGAAACGGGATGCCATGCCTCGGAGACGAGACAGGGAAGGGTGACCAAGGCGGTGGTGCCAAAGGAGAGTCTCGTGAGACAGGAGACGACATGAACAGGGGGCAGACTCAAGACCAGACCTGGACGCTGCAGCAAACACTTGACCCGACGCAGCTACCCGACCAGACTCAGCGACTGGAGGAGAATCAGTGGTCAGTGTGTACAGGCTCGACCCCGGCTGACGTGAAAACGTGGCCAAGTGTCGGCCCGACCGAGCCTCAGTGCAGTGCGTCACCCGCTGGCTCGCAGGAGTGAACTCGTGCACTCCCCCATCCTGTAGGTCAGCACCACTCACCAAGTTCGTAGAGAACGAGGGGAGGTAAAGACCAGACAGGGTGCCAGAGGGAGCCGCCGGACACGGGAGGACAGTGGAGAAGTGAGCAAGGACAGGACCCCTAGAGGGGTCCGCCAGAGAGACTGCAACTGGCCGACTAAGCAGTGTGAGTGTGGTGCGGTCTCGAAAGAAGGAGCGAGAAGCCCCGAGTCAAGAGTGAAGGTGAGGGAGGCCGAAGCCGACGCAGTACCTGAGAGAGCAGACTCACCAGCACCTGAGGAAGCAGACGCACTAGCACCTAGAGCAGCAGCCTCGCTAGTACCGAGAGAAGCAGCCTCACCAGTACCTAGAGCAGCAGTCTCAATGCTCGGGTCGGGCGGGAAACATCGGTAACAGTCACCCTCATCACTAATAGTCACAGCATACATGGCAACAGGTCAAAGATAGCTACTCCCGCCCTAGACAGCTTGCCCCAGCGAGGGATCTCAGTGGCCTAAGAGAACTGGTGACGCCAAGCGTCCGTCAGGCGGCCAAAGCAGCGCTGGGTGGGGTGCGCACCCCCGCACTGCTCACCCGCGCGGTCACCAGTGCGCAGGACGTAGGTGCACGGACCAGCATCCCCACCCCGCTGGCGCGCAGCGTACCACTCACGGAGCTGCTGAGGAGGGGGGATGTCACGAGGGCGCTGCTGCTGCTGCTGGCGCTGGCCACCACCGGAGTCAACCCATTGCGCAGCGCCACCCCGACTAGCTCCACCTCCTCCGCCTCCGCCTCCTCCTCCGCCGCCACCTCCTCCACCTCCGCTCCCACCGCCACAGCAGCCTCCGCCTCCACTGCCGACACCAACACCTCCACCCCCGCCACCACTCCCACTACGACTCCCACCCCCTCCGCCGGCTCCACCGCCACCTCCACCGCCCCCGCCAGCTCCTCAAGCGCCCTTGCCCCCCTTGCCCTTGCCTGTGCGGCGCTTCCCCAAAGGGGCAGACGCAGCGCCGACCGATTCGAAACCAACGAGGTCGGCCGCAGCAGTAGAAGCAACATAGGGCAAGAGGGGGGAGGGAGAACACCCCTCAAAGACGGGGGTGCGGGGGTCACCACGAGAGGCTCCTACAACGACTGTACTCTTCTCTGCTGCTAGGAGGGCCTTCTCGAGGAGGTCAACGGTGAGAGTGGTGGGGCAAACTGAGAGAAAGTGGTCCCTGACTACTCGGAGGGAGTCAGGGAGACGGGCGACTATGTAGTAGAGGGTGATGTAAATGGGGGTGGGGTTCTTGGCGCAGAATTGAGCAGGAAGCGCAGCGCGGTAGCGAGTGTCACTAGTGCGGAGGTGCGTAATGAGGTCAGCGACTGTGGGAAAGGCAGCAAGGTCAGAAAGAGGTACGGTAGCATGAGGCGGCTCAGTGCAGCAGTGGTAGGGGAGGAGTAGCGTGCAACTACAGCGTCGTACAAGGTCTGAGCACTTTTGTACTGGCTAAAGTGCGCACGCTCAGAGGTGGGCAGGTGGCGACGCACAGCAAGACGTGCAGCAGCATCGCGTGTGGCCCACTGTGAGCGAACAGTGGCGTCAGCATCAGCACCAGGGGCAAGAGAGGCACCAGAGGTAAGATCAAAAAGGGAGAGACCGTCTGCCCTATCGCACTGTAAGAAAAGCTGCATGTCATCTATCCAGACCTCAAAGTCAATGGCCCGACCCTCAGCGTCAAAAGAGAGGACGCTAGGGGTAGCCATGACAGCAGTAGACTAGTAGCGCGAACAGTAGGGTAAGGGCAGTGCGGTTACAAAGGCGCTGCTTACCGGACAGGGCGGCTTGGGCGGCTCGGCGGTGCGGGCGGCTCGGCTGCAGGGGGACTCGGCGGCTCGGCAGCTCGGCTGCTCTGCTCGGCGGCTCGGCTGTAGGGCGGCTTGTCGGCTCGGCGGCTCGGCTGCTGGGCTTCTGGGCGGCTCGGCGGCTCGGCTGCTTGGCGGCTCAGCGGCTCGGCGGCGCGGCGACTCGGCTGCTGGGCGGCCCGGCGGCGGCGGGTCCAGACTCAGGGACGGCGGTGGGGCCGGGAGGAGGCCGCGTCAGGTCCGGGAAGGTGGTGGCGGGAACGCAAGAGTAGTCGTCCGGGCCGTAAGTGGAGGGCGGCGACGAGGCCGCTGAAGGAGGCGGCGGAGCCGCTGAAAGGGCGGCGACGGGGCCGCTGTAAGAGGCGGCGACGGGCCGTAAGGAGAGGGCGGCGACAGGACCGCTGGAGGAGGCGTCAACGGGGCCAGCAGAGGCGACGTCGGGGCCGGGAAGGGCAGCGCCGGGGCCGGAAGAGGCGGCGCCAGGGCCGGGAAGGGCGGCGCCGGGCCGCAGAGGTGGCGCCGGGGCCGGGAAGGGCGGCGCCGGGGCCGTAGTGGTAGGCGTCGGGGCCGCTAGGGCGGCGCAAGGTGGGCCGATGGGCGGCTTGAAGGGCCGCAAGGGCGGCGCGCGGAGCCGACGGGCGGTGCAAGGGGTCGCTTAGGGCGGCGCAAGGGGCCGCTTAGGGCGGCGCGCGGGGCCGCGAAAGGGCGGTGCGGCGCGGCCGCGAAGGGTGGCGCGTCGGGCCGTAAGGGCGGCGCGATGGGCCGTGAAAGGGCCGCTAAGGGCGACGCGACGGGGCCGTGAGGGGCCTAGCAAGGGCGCGACGGTAGGGAGAGCACATGTGGCGCGACTCGGGACTGAGCGGAGCGCGCTCCGGGCAGGAAAAAAATTTCGTAGTGGTGGGCCCTAGGAATCGTTCCCGTTAGGGAACCTGCTCGATACCATGAGAAGAAACGAGGATGAATGAACTATGAAAGAGTTGGGTACAAGTATTAACCCTAATTGGGCTGTACCCCCTTATGGGCTACCCCACTACAGCCTACACAAATGTATAGGCTATAATGTTCTGACATTAGGATGGCGAAAAATGTCATTCGCGACAAAAATCACTGGCACAAAGGGTCACGGGCAGGCTGGTTGGAACACATTTTTCACGGTCAGGTGGGCGCGGAATTGTGAGCGGCTGGCCTTGTCGTATGCGGCGGAGCCTTGCGCCCAAGGCCTTCGGAATCCGGAGCACACGGATCCAAGGCCTCGGATCATGGGGCAAACGCACTCGGAACTCCGCCACAACGTTATCAGAGTCCCATACGAGGAGCGAGCATCGAACGCATACTACGAGCGTGGCTGGTCGTATCCGTTGCAATTAACGCACCTGTGGGCATGAGATGGCTCGGATTGTGCGCCATTGTAACGACGGAAAGAGTGCTGCAAAGCTCAAGACAAAGGAGATTCCTAACACCAAAACCTGCACTGCTCGAGGGAATAGTATGGTGCAAAATGCGCTGTCGGCATCAGAAAAAAATCAATTACAGCCTTGTGTGAGGGCAGGGAATTCAATTTTAGGGTTGGAAGTCAGGGTGTGTAACGTTTTTGTGAAAGTCCGGACGTTCGGAGTCGGGGCAGGTGGTTACAAATTTCTGTAATGATCGCCAGTGATTTCTTCTAATCAATTTCACGTCGCAGGCATCCGCACTATTTCTGACGATTCCGCCCTACTTGGTCGCCGATTTCAGTCTATACAGTCTGTTTGGAAATCGGACTGTACGACAAAGCTGCGCTTTCAGTGGAGGACGAAATCAGCATTTGTGCCGAATCCATTGTCTGAACCGGCAAAATGGTTACAAGCCCTAAGGGCGGGTCCTTTCGTCACAGCTTAGGACGATATGGTCCAGTAACCATGTTTGGTAGAATAACCGCGTCTATTTTTTTTGCGATCAGCCAGGAGACGCACTTTTTTTGGGTTGCGAAGCAACCCTTTATAATCGATTTTGCCAAATTTTATTTTCATATTTATATTTTTTTATAAATAATTAAAATAAAATTTGTAAACTACAATCGTATCATGTCCATACTGTATGCATGTTGAGCAGTTTTAAATACAGTACTGTTATCAGTGCACTAAACCATATGTTTTTTTTTTGCAGTTGTTCTGTGCACCTTTGTTGTACTGTTTGGTTTATATGTTTATTGTTACGGTAGATGTTGTTGTGACAATAATAAATAGATGCATGCATAATGCATAAATGATGCTATACAATGCATAATGCTTAATGTGATATATCATGAATGATGCACATGCACACGATACCGTAATATGCTTGACAGTTAACAACCCAAAAACTAAGCTACCGCCATCCCCTGCCTAGCATAGGGGAGAGGTCAATAGCTTAACTTTTGAATAATCAACTGTCACATGAAACAACACAATCTGTGAAATCTAAAAAAAAAGTCAACTCTATCAAATCCAGTTCGAAGTGGTCGCACACGAGTCACTGCGTGCGCCAATGAACCTTTTGTGAAATGATAGAGTTGAGCTTTCTTTTTAAAAATCACAGACATGCATTGTTATTGTAATGGTTGAATTTACACACGCATACGCACGCAAATACACACATACATACATATGTACATTCATACATACATACATACATACTGGTACATACATATACATACATACTTACATACGCATAACCAAACATACTTACTCACACAAAGATAATTAGTCACGCAATCATTTGCAGTCGACGAATAGAACGACCCCAAAAGCAAAATCCATACGGCATTGTCTAGTTTATCTCCCACCCACATTTCCTTAACTAGATTGTTTCAAAAAGTCCCAGAGAAAAAACAACTGATTCTTAACCAACTTCACGCGTCTCGGTCTTCACCGTTGTGTCAAACATTATATATGTTATGCTTGTGTAGGCTACAGTGGGTTAGCCTATAGGGGGTACACAATTCTATGGTTTCCTACTTGTACTCATTTTCACTGCTAGTTCATTCATTCCTGTTCGCTTATTCTCACATGGTATAGAGCGGGTCCTTCTAAGGACCGTTTTTTTTTGGGCCCACCGAAGCGCGCCCCGAGGCGCGATTTTTTTTTAGCGACCCCTCGGGTCGCCTTTTCCCCTGCGGCTCAGCCGCCTCCACTGACGCGGCCCCGCCGCCCTCCCTTACGCGGCCCCGTCGCCGGCTCTCACGCGGCCCCGCCGCCGACTCTGTCGCGGCCCCGCCCCGGCCTTTACGCGGCCCCGCTGCCGGCTCTCACGTGGCCCCGCCGTCGGCCCTCTCCAGGCCCCGCCGCCGGCTCTCTTACGGCCCCGTCGCCGGCCCTGACGCGGCCCCTGCCCCGGCTCTCAAGCGGCCCCGCCGCCGGCTCTGAAGCGGCCCCGCCCCGGCTCTCACGCGGCCCCGCCGCCGGCCCTCACGCGGCCCCTACCCGGCTCTCTTGCGGCCCCGCCGCCGGCTCTGAAGCGGCCCCGCCCCGGCTCTCACGCGGCCCCGCCGCCGGCCCTCACGCGTCCCCGCCCCGGCTCTCTCACGCTACCTCGCCGCCACACCTGCAGCAGTCGGGCAGCAGTGCAGCCGAACCGCCCGGGAGCCGAGCCGCCCAACGCCCGAGCCGCCCAGTCGCCGAGCCGCCCGGGACCCGAGCCGCCCTGCACCCGAGCCGCCCTGCCGCCGAGCCGCCCGGGAGCCGAGCCGCCCTGCACCCGAGCCGCCCTGCCGCCGAGCCGGCAGGGAGCCGAGCCGCCCTGCGCCCAAGCCGCCCAGCCGCCGAGCCGCCCGGTCGCCGAGCCGCCTTTCTGCAGAGCTGCACGACCTGCCCTGCCTGGTGAGCACAGTCCCACTGTCACTGCGAGCTCTTTCCCTACTGCTTGCAGTGCGTCGCTGTCGTCGCCATGGCTACCCCTAGTGTCCTAGCTTTTGACGCTGAGGGTCGCGCCATTGATTTTGAGGTCTGGTTAGACGACCTGCAGCTGTTCTTACAGTGCGACAGGGCTGACGGCCTTTCTCTCTTTGACCTCACCTCTGGCGCCTCTCCTGCTCCTACTGCTGATGCTGATCCCACAGTCCGCTCTCAGTGGGCCACCCGCGATGCCGCTGCACGTCTTGCTGTGCGTCGCCACCTTCCTACCTCTCAGCGTGCGCACTTTAGTCAGTACAAGAGTGCTCAGACCTTGTACGACGCTGTAGTTGCGCGCTACTCCTCCCCTGCCACTGCTGCACTGAGCCGTCTCATGCTTCCCTACCTCTTTCCTGACCTCTCTGCCTTTCCCACTGTCGGTGACCTCATTACGCACCTCCGCACTAGTGACACTCGCTACCGCGCCGCCCTTCCTGCTGAGTTCTGCGCTAAGAACCCACCCCCCATGTACATCGCTCTCTACTACGTAGTCGCGCGCCTCCCTGACTCCCTTCGCATCGTCAGGGACCACTTTCTCGCAGTCTGTCCCACCACCCTCACCGTCGACCTCCTCGAGAAGGCCCTCCTCGCAGCGGAGAAGAGCATAGTCGCTGTAGGTGCTTCTCGTGGTGACCCTCGCACCCCCATCTTTGAGGGGTGCTCTCCTTCCCCCTTGCTGCCCTCTGTTGCCTCTGCTGCTGCTGCCGACCTGCTTGGTCTTGAGTCGGTCGGCGCGGCGTCTGCCCCTAGTGGGAGACGTCGCTCCAGCAAGGGCAAGGGGGGCAAGGGCGCGGGTGGAGCTGGAGGGGGCGGTGGCGGTGGCGGCGGTGGCGGCGGAGGGAGTGGGGATGGCGGCGGGACTAGTGGCGGGGGTGGTGGTGGTGGTGGCAGCAGCGGCGGAGACGGTGGTGGTGGTGCCGACGGTGGTGGTGGAGGCAGCGGCGGAGGTGGAGGCGGCGGAGGTGGAGGCGGTGGAGGCGGCAGCGGAGGAGGCGGTGGTGGTGGAGGAGGTGGAGCTGGTCCGGGTGGTACCCAGCAGCGTAGCGGCGGTGGTGGTGGCCAGCGCTCGCAGCGGCAGCAGCAGCAGCGCTCGCGGGACATCCCTCCGCCTCAGCAGCTTCGTGAGTGGTACGCTAGGCGTCAGAGGGGTGGGGGTACTGGTCCCTGCACCTACGTTCTTCGTTCCGGCGACCGCGCGGGTGAGCAGTGTGGGGGTGCCCACGCCACCCAGCGCTGCTTTGGCCGCCTGACGGACGCTTGGCGTCAGCAGTTCCCCAAGGCTAGTGAGATCCCTCGCTGGGATGAGCTTCTTAGGGCTGGTGTAGCGATCTTTGATCTTGATTTTGATGCTATCCTTGCTGCTATGTATGCTGTGACTTATAGTGAGGAGAATGAGGGTTACCGGTGTTTCCAGCCCGACCCGGGCATTGGTACTGCTGCGCTAGGTGCTTGTGAGGCTGCTACTCTAGGTGCCAGTGCGTCTGCGCTCTCAGGTACTGGTGAGACTGCGCTCTCAGGTACTGCGTCGTCCTCGTCCTCCCTCACTTTCACACTTGACTCTGGGGCTTCTCGCTCCTTCTTTCGAGACCGCACTACCCGTACGCCGCTCGGCCGGCCGGTTGCAGTCTCCCTTGCTGACCCCTTTGGGGGTCCTGTCCTGACTCACTTCTCCACTGTCCTCCCGTGTCCGGCTGCCCCTTCGGGCACCCTGTCTGGTCTGTACCTTCCCTCGTTCTCTACGAACTTGGTGAGTGGCGCGGACCTGCAGGATGTGGGGGTTCACCAGTTCACTCCTGCGAGTCAGCGGGTGACCCACTGCACGGAGGCACGCACAGGCCGACACCTGGCCACGTTCTCGCGTCGGCCGGGGTCGAGTCTCTACACCCTGACCGTTGAGTCTCCTCCTGTCCCTGCGTCTGGTCAGGTGGCTGCGTCAGGTCAGGTGCTTGCTGCTGCGTCCCAGTCAGGTCCTGAGTCTGCCCCCTGTTCTTGTCGCCTCCTGTCTCACGAGACTCTCCTGTGGCACCACCGTCTTGGCCACCCCTCCTTGCCCCGTCTTCGGAGCATGGCTTCCCGTGTCCTTGTCTCTGGTCTTCCCCTGTCTCTCCCTCCTCTCCCCTCCGGGCCAGGACCTTCCTGTGTCCCCTGTGTCGAGGGTCGCCTCCGGGCTACTCCTCACTCCTCCCACTTCCCCCTGACAGAGGCTCCCCTGCAGACGCTTCACATTGATGTGTGGGGCCCAGCCCCCGTCCGTGGGCAGGGTCACGAGCGCTACTTCCTGTTGGTGGTTGACGACTACTCGCGTTACACCACAGTCCTCCCCTTGCGCAGCAAGGGTGCGGTCACTGAGGTGCTGATCGACTGGATCCGCGAGGCTCGTCTCCAGCTCAGGAAGAGCTTCGGCTCGGACTTTCCTGTTCTGCGTCTGCACTCGGACAGAGGCAGAGAGTTCTCTTCTCGCCTTCTGCGAGACTACTGTCGTGCACGGGGGATCCGCCAGACCTTCACGCTTCCGGACTCACCACAGCAAAATGGGATTGCTGAGCGCCGCATTGGCATGGTCATGGATGTCGCTCGTACGTCCATGATGCATGCGGCTGCCCCCCATTTTCTGCGGCCGTTTGCGGTGAGGTACGCGGCGCATCAGCTCAACCTTCACCCCCGGGTCTCTTGGCCTGCGATGTCCCCAGCCCTGCTGTGGACGGGGAAGGTTGGCGATGCGTCTGTGTTCCGTGTCTGGGGATCTCGGGCGTTTGTCCGCGACTTGTCTGCGGACAAGCTGTCCCCTCGTCCTGCTCCCTGTGTCTTCCTTGGCTTCCCCACTGACGCCCCAGGGTGGCAATTTTACCACCCCTCCTCTCGTCGTGTTCTGTCCTCCCAGGACGTCACATTCGACGAGTCTGTCCCCTTCTACCGTCTCTTCCCCTACCGCACTCCTTCCCTCCCCCCTCCCCCGGACTTCCTTGTGCCGGTTCCCCCCCCGGTAGACCCCCTCCCCCCTCAGGTTCCTGCCCCCTCAGGTGTGTCCCAGGTAGACGCCGTTGACCCGGTCGAGGTTACTGGTGACTCTGGTACTGCTGCGGGTGCTGAGCCTGGGGGTGCTGTGCGCGGGGGTGCTGAGCCTGGGGGTGCTACTGCTGGGGGTGCTGGGCCTGTGGGGTGCTACTGCGGAGGGTGCGGAGCCTGGGGGTGCTGAGCCGGGGGGTGCTGTGCCTGGAGGTGCTGGGTCTGGGGGTGCTGGGTCGGGAGCTGCTGAGCCTGGGGGTGCTGAGCTGGGAGCTACTGAGCCTGAGGGTGCTGCGTCTGGAGCTGCTGAGCCTGGGGTTTCTCCTGCTGCTGCGTCTCGCCGGGAGCCCCTCTCTCCACAGGAGCTGCGCGAGTGGTTCGCTCGCCGCTGGAGGCGTGCTGCTGAGTCTGGAGGTGCTGCTGGAGCTGGAGCTGGAGCTTCTTCGACCGTCGAGGGTGCGGGTGCTGCCGGTCCCGGAGCTGCTGGACCTATGGGTCCTCCTGGAGCTGGAGATGCTGAGGGCGTTGGTGCTGAGCCTACTGCTGTTGGTCCTGCCGCTGGAGGTGTGGGTGGCGCTGGTGCTGTCGCTGAGGGTGCTGGTGCTGTCCCTGCTGAGTCTGGAGCTGCCGTGCGACCTCGGCCGTACTTCGTTCCGCTCCTGCAGCAGGTTCTTGGTCTTTCTCCTCCAGTAGAGGGTCCACCGCCTGTCCAGTCGCAGTCCCTGCTGGAGCCTTCCTCTCCACTGCCTGCTCCCTCTCCTTACACTAGTCCTACTGGAGGTCTTGCTGAGCGTCGTGAGCCTGCGTCTCGTCCCGCGTCGCCTGTTCGTGCTGCTCGCGCTAGTGGTCGCAGTTCGCGTCAGCGTCCTCCTCCTGTCCCTGGCACGCACCGGATGTCTTTGCGTCCGTCCACTGCTCCTCTGCGTGCCCCTTTGCCTTCTCCTCCTGAGTCCTCTCTTCCTGCGCTTGCCGACCCTGAGTCGGACTCTCTTCGTGCTGCCAGTCCTACTGTCACGCGTCTGCTTGCTACTGTCGTCACTGACCCCTCTTTTGAGTCCACTGCTGCATCTGCTCTAGTCGCTGAGCTCGTCGACTTTGCTGCTCGCTGTCGTCTCGACTACGCTGCTAGTCTTGTTGCTGAGTCTGCGTCTGTCTGTCCTCCGTCCGTCGGGGGTGAGTGTGCTCTTGGCACGGACGTCCTAGAAGACAGGCAGGAGGAGTTCAAGTGTCTAGCGGCTGCTTCACCTCATCTCGCGTCTGTACTGCTTGCCTCTGAGGGAGACCCGGATGCACTAGACATCCCGACTCCGCGTTCTTACGCGGAGGCCGTAGAGTGTCCCTACTCCTCTCAGTGGCAGGCAGCTATGGATGCAGAGATGGCTTCCTGAAAGTCCACAGGCACCTACGTTGACGCTGTTCCCCCTCCTGGGGCGAACATCGTCAGTGGCATGTGGATCTTCAGGGTGAAGCGGCCGCCGGGCTCTCTACCTGTCTTCAAGGCACGGTACATTGCTCGTGGCTTCAGTGAGCGGCAGGGAGTTGACTACTTTCAGACCTTCTCTCCCACCCCGAAGATGACTACTCTTTGGGTGCTGCTGCACATAGCCGCTCAACGCGACTACGAGCTTCACTCTCTCGACTTCAGCACTGCGTTCTTGCAGGGTAGCCTGCACGAGGAGATCTGGCTTCGCCGTCCACATGGCTTCACTGGGACTTTCCCTCCTGGCACCCAGTGGAGCCTCCGACGGCCAGTCTACGGTCTCCGCCAGGCACCGCGTGAGTGGCACGACACACTGAGGACTACGCTTGCGGCTCTTGGGTTTGCTCCTTCTACTGCTGACCCGTCGCTGTTTCTTCGCACCGACACTTCCCTGCCGCCGTTCTACATCCTCGTGTACGTCGACGACTTGGTCTTTGCCACAGCGGACACTGCTGGACTCGCCTACGTGAAGTCCGAGCTTCTGAAGAGACACACGTGCACAGACCTGGGTGAACTGCGCAGCTACCTTGGCTTGCAGATCACTCGGGACAGAGCACGCCGCACCATTACCTTGACTCAGTCACACATGGTGCAGCAGGTCCTTCAGCGCTTCGGCTTCACGTACTCCTCGCCTCAGGCCACTCCTCTGCCTACTCGCCACTCACTCTCAGCTCTGCCTTCGGATGAGTCCGTAGATTCGAGTGGTCCGTATGCAGAGCTTGTTGGCTGCCTCATGTACCTGATGACCTGCACACGACCTGACCTTGCATACCCTCTGAGCATTCTTGCACGCTATGTTGCTCCTGGGAGACACAGACCAGAGCACATGGCTGCAGCGAAGAGGGTATGGCGCTACCTGTGCAGTACGTCGGGCATGGGGCTAGTGCTTGGAGGGCGGAGTCCAGTGGTCCTTACCGGCCACGCGGACGCTTCTTGGGCTGACGACCAGGCTACGCAGCGGTCGTCACAGGGTTACACCTTCAGCCTTGGTTCCGGCTCTGTCTCGTGGCGGTCTACTCGCTCGTCTTCGGTTCTCGGCTCCAGTTGTGAGGCTGAGATCTACGCCGGGGCCATGGCTGCACAGGAGCGTCGCTGGCTCACCTACCTGCTGACTGACCTTGGAGAGCCGCCTCGTTCTCCTCCAGTGCTGTACGTAGACAACAAGGCCATGCTGGCCTTTTGTCGAGAGCACCGCTTGGAGCACAGAACGAAGCACATTGCTCTCCGCTACTTCCTTGCTCGTGAGCTGCAGCAGCGTGGTCAGTTGCAACTTGCGTACGTGGCCTCTGAGGCCAACACTGCTGATGTGTTCACCAAGGCACTCGCGCCTTGTGACCATCATCGCTTTTGCACCCAGCTGGGTCTTGTGCCTGTCTTGCCTCACTTGCTCTCCTCTTGACTTCTCTTGTACTGTGACATATATATATACCTGCTCTTGCTTGTCTAGTTTTATATATATGTCTGTACTCCTGCATGTGAACTGGCCTTTGGCCCTGCTCTTGTGCTCGGACTGTGTGGTGACTTTGTGATCCACCCTGAGCTTGCTTTGCTTTGCTTGACTGGTCTTGTGACCCCTTGTTCTCCCCCACTTTGCCTATGGGGGTGTGTCAAACATTATATATGTTATGCTTGTGTAGGCTACAGTGGGTTAGCCTATAGGGGGTACACAATTCTAGGGTTTCCTACTTGTACTCATTTTCACTGCTAGTTCATTCATTCCTGTTCGCTTATTCTCACACGTTGTTGCAAGAATTTGAAAATTGAAACAAAAAAATCAATGGAACAACATTAGTAGTTACATGACATAAAGATTGTTTAGCAAAGCAAAACACCAAGTGAATATTATTATTCCACGCACGTCAAACCTCCTCTTTGTAGGTGTGGTCGATGGCTGGGAGCTCGCCGTGTCAAAGTTGACAGTGTCGACGTTTGACTTCGGGACGCTCGAGATATCAACAATGGTCTTGTAGATGCGCCCACCCTCAAGTCCAAAGTGAACCTGAACGGGGGAAAGAGTATAAATGATTAAAAAATGTAATATTCATCAACAGTGACTAAATCTAAAGAAGATAAACTCGTACCTTAACGAGCCAGCGACCTTGAAGAGCACCTAGTAGAGTTTGGCGCTCATTCGAGGGCAAGGAAAGAAATGTAGACGTTTGGAGATGTGGGATTACTTTTGTCTGTCAGAGGTCCACTGGTGATCCCCGATTGATCCTAGAGAAGGGTTACAGGCACGTTGGCCTGGGGGGTTATGGGCGCACGGACCCGCTACTTAACAAGCCCTTTTATCCCAATGGTCTAGTGGTTGGGATTCTCACATGGCATCAGAGCGAAGGTCTCGGGTTCGAATCCCGGTGTATGCACTTCGGGCATCCTAGTGCGGGGGGGTGTCAGAGGTCCACTGGTGATCCCCGATTGATCCTAGAGAAGGGTTACAGGCACGTTGGCCTGGGGGGTTATGGGCGCACGGACCCGCTACTTAACAAGCCCTTTTATCCCAATGGTCTAGTGGTTGGGATTCTGACATTGTCAAGAGGCTTGGTTGAACCACCAAGCCGTAGGCTTGGTTCTTGAATGACGCTGAAATTTTTGAGCAAAACAAAACAATATTTAATGCCTTGACAAAATGTCTCACACTGTACACAAAAGCATACAATTACCTTACTTACCGTGTGTGGCACAGGATCTGAAAACTGCCAGTGGACAAAAACCCTCCGATCCACCCTTGTACACCGTGCGCGAGGTGTGCAAAGGATCCTTGATCTCAGCTACGAGAGACGCTATCTTCTCTTTCCTAGTTGTCATTACAACTGTGTCCACATTACTCATCCTGAATACGAGAAACGGAAGAGTTACTTTCGAGCGTCTCACTTAGAAAATGTTCAAATGCGCATGCTATGTTTACTTATAGCGACACGAGCCCGACGTCTTGCGGTTCCGCCGTGTCGGGGGCATCTGTGATCTCCGACGCTCGTCGAGTGTCAAGAATGGCAACATCCGAAAGCATCATTGTCGTGAACAAACCCGAATTTAGATAGACATTTCTAATGTAGACAGGCACGTCTGTAGCATCTGAGTGTTGATCCAGGTATGTCTTCCAGCAATGGTGGATCCGCGTGGCAGCGTCCCCTAGCGATACCAGGACACTCTCAAGGGAGGAATCTTGGATGATCGCTGTAAGCTTGGG
Organism: Closterium sp. NIES-65; assembly: GCA_948144175.1. Taxonomy (NCBI): domain Eukaryota; kingdom Viridiplantae; phylum Streptophyta; class Zygnematophyceae; order Desmidiales; family Closteriaceae; genus Closterium; species Closterium sp. NIES-65. Next base: position 1,902,838 of record CANXME010002307.1, on the reverse strand, counting down.
CAATCCACTTGGCTCTTCGTATGTTGTGGCTTTGAGTCTGACAGAAACGCAAGGGATCTGGTAATACAGAAGAGCAAAATGTCATTAAGAAGATTACGAAAATTATGAAAAGATAATTGAGAGTAAAAGCATGATCAACATATGAATACAACAACGCACTTATCACTTTAACGAGGACCACACATAAAGTTAGATGTGCTTTAGTGAGTTACATCATAGGGGGTACGTCAAACGACGCTCTTTTTTGTCAGAACATTATAGCTTATGCTTTTGTGTAGGCTGTAGTGGGGTATCTCATAGGGGGTACAACCCAATTAGGGTTAGTACTTGTACCCACTTTATTCATAGTTCATTCATTCTCGTTTCTTCTCATGGTATCGAGCAGGTTCCCTCATGGGAACTGCTCCTAGGGCCCACCAAAATCGAACTTTTTTTTCCTGCCCGGAGCGCGCCTCGCTTAGGCCTCCTTCGGCCCCGTCGCGTCGCCCCTAGCGACCTTCCTCGCCGCCCTTAGCGGCCTGTCGCCACCCTACGCGGCCCGGCGCTGCCCTTTAGCCGCCCGTCCCGGCCCGTCGACGCCCGTGCGCCGCCCGTCCCAGCCCCACGCCGCTGTCCCGGCCCGTCGCCGCCCGTGCGGCGCCCGCCCCGGCCCCACGCCGCCTGTCCCGGCCCGTCGCCGCCCGCGCGGTGCCCACCCCGGCCCGTCCCCGCCTGTCCCGGCTCTTCGCCGCCCGTGCGCCGCCTGTCCCGGCCCGTCGCCGCCCATACCGGCCTGTGCGCCGCCTGTCCAGGCCCGTCGCCGCCCGGCCCGTCGCCGCCCGGCCCGTCGCCGCCCTTTGCGGCGTCACGTCGCCCCCCGGCCCGACGCCGCCCTTTGCGGTGTCACGTGCCGCCCGTACCCGCGGCTCTGCCGCCTTACCTGCGGCCTCGCCACCCTACCTGTGGCTCCGCCACCCTACCCTAGCTGCGGCCCCGCCGCACTACCAGCGGCCCCGCCACTCTACTTGCGGCCCCGCCGCCTCACTCAGCGGCCCCGCCACCCTACCTGCGGCCCCGCCGCCCCGCTCTCGGCCCCGTCACCTGCTGCATTGTTGCGCCGCCCTACAGCAGCACAGCCAAGCCGCCCAGCCGCCGAGTCGCCCACCAACCGAGCCGCCCAGCAGCCGAGCCGCCCAGCAGCCGAGCCGCCCTGCAGCCGGGCGCCCAGCAGCCGAGCCGCCCAGCAGCAAAGCAGCCGAGCCGCCGAGCCGCCCAGCAGCCGAGCCGCCCTACTTCCGGGCCGCCCCACCTGCCCAGTCTGGTGAGCACAGCCCTTTTGTCACTGCACTGCCCTCACCCTACTGTTTGCACTACTGGTCGTCTAGGGTCATGGCTACCCCTAGTGTCTTCGCCTTTTGTTGGTGCAACCCTATGATTTGCACTCGGCTTGTTGTCCGTGTGCATGCATGTGTGTGTGTATGGAATGGTATGAGGGCATGGGATAATATATATTTCATGCTTATAATTGTGTGTGAATGTTGAGTCATGATGTCGAGTGTGTGTGTTGAGTCAATAGCGAGTTATCGCTAGACGCGTGTTACGCGGTCGTTTGTGTCTCGCGCGCGGTTTTTATTTTGTCGTGCGCGGTTTCTATTTTGTCCTGTGTCGAACGTTCGGTGTGTCGCAGGTGTGTGCAGCAGACCCATCAAGAACTCAAGGATGAGTTTGTAATGAAGAGCCTGAGCCTTGGTGTCAAGCCTCCAGTGATTTCGAAGCTTGCCAAAAGGGTACACCTCAAGATATTGAAGATAGTTACATTACTTTGTGTAGTGTAAAATTTCACTTGGTATAGGCCCTAGTGAAGGGTAGTTTCGAGACCCTTCGTGGCTGGGGACAGTGTGGCACTGTTCCACATCACTGTACCTCGGCTCTTGGGGTTTGTAGGAGCTGGGAGTCATTCCCAACTCGTAACTCTTCCTAACTCTTCCCATCTTGTGTTCTAAGACTATAGTGGCTGCCATACTGCCGTTTGTTCAAACCAACGCTGTGTCGTCAATACTTGGTCAAATCGTGCGATCTAAATTGCCTATTGTAGGCGACAATAAGAAGCTCCAGATCCAAGTTGAATCAAGTTTTTTGAAGCTGTGACCAGAACGATGTGAACGTTTGAAGCCGCTGTGCAGAAATCCGACTGTGCACTCTATCTTTCGTTTTAGGCACATTGGAGCCTACGGTGACTATAACAAGTGGTATCAGAGCCCCTTGGAGCAGTTTCGACAATGGCTGGACATGAGGAAAGGGGTGGCAGAGGTGCTGGTGGTAGAGGAGAAGCCCAAGCTCAAGGCCAACCCCGTGACTCAGCCATGGCGCCCTTGCAACCAAGTGTTGGCCCATCTAGGGATGAGCCTAGAGTGTTTGGCCTTGACAAGTTCAATGGTGACAACTTTGCTGAGTGGTCCTTAAGAATGGAGAACATGTTTGACCACTATGACCTGCTGGAGGTGATGGAAGGAACGCAGAAGCGTCCCGAGAACGACCCAGAGAAGAGCCCGTGGGTGCGGAAGAGCGCACAAGGCTACCTCCTACTTGGGCAAGCGTTGGGGAGCAGCCAAATCTGTCACATCAAGCCTTTCCAACGTGAACCAGAGAAGGGACCAAAAGCATGGGCTGCTCTCAAGGGTGTACACGCTCCTGCAACAGCGGCGGTAGCTGTGGTGTTGGAACGGCAAATGGCGACGTTACGAATTGAAGAGGATGAAGCGGTTGAAGAAGGGGTGCAGAAATTCTTCGACTTGTTGACGCGGCTTGAGGGAGCGGATTTGAACTATAGTGAGCTCCAAAAGAAGACCAAGTTGCTGGCCCTACTCCCCAAATCATGGTCCTCGCTCATCATCAACCTGAATCGCGACTTGCCCCGCCTCTCGCTCGAAGACGTGAAGCGGGCTATCCTTCAAGAGGATTTCCGCCGCCGTGAGTTGGCGAGTGCGGATGGCGCTGGGGCAGCGAGCATCGGCCGTGGATATGGTTGAGGAAGAGGCAGAGGACGAGGGGGAGGAAGGTTTGGTGGCAGCATTTTCGGCGGAGGCCGCGGGAGTGGCGGTTACGGCAGCGACGACAAGAGCTACGGACGCGGTCGCGGCCGATTCGACGGCGAGTGTCACTATTGCCACAAGAGCGGACACATGTGGCGCGACTGCTACAAACTCCCTAATAGTTGGACCCCAGCTCAAGGCCAAGAGGGTAGAGGAGCAGGAGGAGGGAGAGGACGAGGCCATGGAGGCCGTGGCGGTCGCGGTGGCGGAGCTGCAAACATGAAGAACGGAGACAACAACGATCGATACCCGGGTCTATTCTACTTCATGTCGACGCAAGTACCGGCTGTTCCAGAGAAGGATGAAGGCTTTGAGGAGCCAGCAGCTGTGGGGAAGGTGACCCTATACCCCCTGGACTATTGGGTGATTGATAGTGGCGCTACCTATAGCATGACACCTCGCCCGGACTTGCTCACCGAACTCGAGCCGTCACCGGTGAAGCATGTCACATCGGCTTTGGGGCAGCGAGCAGAGGTGAAAGGCATGGGGAAGGCCATGTTCAAGGGTGCTGATGGGAAGATGGTGGGCCTCAAGAACGTGCTTTGGGTGCCCAGCCTTGCTGCAAACCTGATTTCCGTGCGGCGGTTGGCAAAGGCCGGCATGGACACTAACTCGAAGGGAGCCAAGACCTACACCGCAAGGCTTGGCGATCGAATTCTTTGGGACCTTCATGAGGACAAGGATGTCTACAACGAGATGTGGCAGATCCCAGTGGTCCGTATGCCTAAGGAGAGGCAAGTGGCAGCAAGCATCAGCACCAAGGATGGAGCGGTCGGTAGCGACGATGGCGCGAACGGTCGCGCTAAGGAGAATGAGCTGAAGAAGAGCAAACCTGGAGAGACCAGCAAGTTCTGTGAACCTAAGGAGAGTGTTGCAGCAGCCAAGGAGCAGCAAAAGGGTGAGGAGAACCCCGAGGCAGCAGCGGAGGAGGACTACGGAGAGAGTATGTGGGGCGCTAATGCGAGCGCGGCATTCTCCAATCCAACTTCGGCTACGGGGGAGTGTGATTGGCTCACCTTGCATCGGCGCATGGGGCATGTGGCCCTGCCTATCTTGCAGCAGCTAGTGAAGAATGAGATGGTTGCTGGCATACGTGTGAATGGGGAGCCCGATGAGGTGCTTGGCTGCCCGACGTGCATTCAAGCCAAGTTCACCTGGTTTCCGTTCCCTAGTTCGGAGGCAACGGCAAAGGCACCGCTTGATGAGGTGGTGATGGACGTGGTGGGCCCCCTAAAGCTTGGAGCTGCTGGAGCTGAGTATTTTCTCACCATTGTCGACGTCTACACCCGCATGACTTGGGTGTATGTGCTGGCCAAGAAGAGCGACGTGGCTGAAACGTTGAAGGCGGATTGGTTCCCGATGGTGGAGCGGCAACAAGACCGTCTAGTCAAGTCAATCCGCACCGATCGAAGGGGAGAGTTCCTGAGCAAGGAGTTTGGGTTGTGGCTGAAGAAGAATGGTATTCGGCACTCCCTCATCGTGCCATACTCCCCTGCAATGAACGGCATCGCCGAGCGAGCGAACCGCACAATCACGGAGGCGGCACGCGGGTTGCTCATTGAAGCCGGGCTACCCGACTATTTCTGGCCTGATGCGGTGCGGAGCGCGTGTGTGGCCAAGAACAGAGCCTTGACTCATGTGGGAGCAGACAAATGGGTGCCCTATGTGGAGTGGCTAGGAAGGAAGCCAAAGGTGGATATGCTTCGGGTGTTCGGGTGCATGTGCATGGCGCTTGTGCCTAAGCATCTTCGGCACAACAAGCTTGGTGCCAAGGCGGTGTGGGCCGTGCACTTGGGCATGGCTCAAAACAGCAAGGGATGGCTTCTTTGGGACCCATTCACCAAGAAGTTCTTGGTGAGCAGGGACTGCAAGTTCATGGAGAACTTCATGTACAAGGATTGGAAGGCGGAGAATGAGGCGAAGATAGGCGTGCGGTTTGGGGAGGTGAAGAGTTCCGGTTTGGAGCATTTGGAGCTGCCTTTGGAGCTGAGCAGCAGCAGCACAACCACGAGGCAATCCTCCCTTGTGAATGGGGGAGAGGAGGCGAATGATGCAGAGGAAGAAGAGGAGGAGGTGCAGCAAGTGAGCGAGCGTGCACCGTCACTCCCTTCCCGTACCACGAGTGCTCCACGGATTCGAGCCACACTGCAGCAATGCCAAGGCCTTCAAGTCCCTGCAGCTGAGGAGGAAGGAAGGGGGAAGAGGAGAGTTCAACCCCCTAATAGACTGACCTATGATGCACTTGGAAAGCAAGGCAAGACAGCCCTGGCCGGAGCGGCAATGATGGTCGGAGACGACGAGGAGAGTGACTACGAGGAGAGTGCCTTCGCGTTCTTCTCTCCGGTGGAGATGCCGGGAGAACCAGCAACTCTCAAGGAGGCTTTGGAAAGTAGTGATGCTGAGGAATGGAAGAAGGCCATGGAGAGTGAGCTGAAGAGCATCAAGGAGAATGACACGTTTGAATTGGTGGAGCTACCGGAGGGGCGTACGGCGATAACGTCCAAGTGGCTCTTCAAAATCAAGTCGGATGCCGACGGCAAGATCGAGCGTTACAAGTCTAGGCTTGTAGCCAAGGGGTACCAGCAGAAGGAGAAGGTGGACTTCAAGGAGCTGTTTGCCCCTGTGGTGAAGCCGACGACGCTGCGAACCCTATTCGCGGGAGCCGCCATCAAAGGATGGGTGGTGAAGCAAATGGACATTGTGACGGCATTCCTTAACGGCATCCTTGAGGAGGAGATTTTTATGGCGCAGCAAGAGGGGTTTGATGATGGTAGTGGCAGAGTGTGGAAGCTGAAGAAGGCCCTCTATGGGCTGAAGCAGGCCCCTAGGCAATGGTACATGAAGCTGCACGAAGTGTTGGAGGAGATCGGCTTCACCCCCTCAACGGCCGATCACTCCTTGTTCATGCTTGGCGAGGGGGAGCAGAGGAGCCTCATGGTGGTTTATGTGGATGACGTTCTCATATTCTCACCCTCCTCTGACCTTGTGAAGGAGGTGATGCTGAAGCTGCATGACAAGTTCAAGTGCAAGTCCCTTGGTGACGTGAACTTCTACCTTGGGCTCCACATCGAACGAGACGTGGAGAAGCGGAGCATGCGAGTGCACCAACGGAAGTACTTGGAGGCGTTGGCTGCCAACTTCGGCCAGAGTGAAGGTCATGTGGCTACTCCCTTTCCCTCTGGGTTCAAGTGTGTGAAGGGGCCAGAGGAGGAGAGTGTTGGAGAAGAGGAGAGGCGCCGATTTCACTCGTTGGTGGGCAGCCTCATGTATGCGGCGGTAAACACCCGACCGGACGTCGCGTTTGCTACCGGGCAGCTGGCTAGGGTTGTGCAATGCCCTAATGAGGAGCAGGTAGCAGCTGGAATGAGGGTGGCCAAGTATCTTGGCCAAACACCGACCGTTGGGCTGCAATACTCGGCGGCGGCACAAAGGCGCCAAAAGGGCGCGGATGGTGTTGAACCCTGGCGTTTGTTCCTCACCGCCTACTCGGATGCTTCATATGCATCAGAACCAGAGGACATGACAAGTGTGGGAGGCTTCATATGCTGTGTTGGTGGAGGCCCAACTGCTTGGGAGAGCAAGAAGCAGGTTCACCAAGCTTTGAGCTCGGTGGAGTCCGAGTACATGGCACTCTTCCGTGCCGTACGGGAGATTGTGTGGCAGCGGCGTTTGTTGGCTGAATTGGGGGAGGAGCAGCAAGGACCTACCCCACTGTATTGTGACAGCCAGGGTGCCATTGCTCTTGCTAAGAACCCTGTGTTGCATGAACTCACGAAGCACATGAGGGTGAAGTGGCATTAGACGAGGAGCATGGTAACCGCGGGTGAAGTTGAGTTGCGCTACGTGAAGACCACGGGGCAGCCGGCTGACATGATGACCAAGAGGCTGGTGGAGCAGCAGCATTGGAAGTGTTGCAAGCTGGCTGGGATGGCTCTGAATTGAGAGAGCAACATATCCTAAGGCCAACAATCCGAGGGGGAGTTTGTTGGTGCAACCCTATGGTTTGCACTCCGCATGTTGTCCGTGTGCATGCATGTGTGTGTGTATGGAATGGTATGAGGGCATGGGATAATATATATTTCATGCTTATAATTGTGTGTGAATGTTGAGTCATGATGTCGAGTGTGTGTGTTGAGTCAATAGCGAGTTATCGCTAGACGCGTGTTACGCGGTCGTTTGTGTCTCGCGCGCGGTTTCTATTTTGTCGTGCGCGGTTTCTATTTTGTCCTGTGTCGAACGTTTGGTGTGTCGCAGGTGTGTGCAGCAGACCCATCAAGAACTCAAGGATGAGTTTGTGATGAAGAGCCCGAGCCTTGGTGTCAAGCCTCAAGTGATTTCGAAGCTCGCCAAAAGGGTACACCTCAAGATATTGAAGATAGTTACATTAATTTGTGTAGTGTAACATTTCACTTGGTGTAGGCCCTAGTGAAGGGTAGTTTCGAGACCCTTCGTGGTTGGGGACAGTGTGGCACTGTTCCACATCACTGTACCTCGGCTCTTGGGGTTTGTAGGAGCTGCGAGTCATTCCCAACTCGTAACTCTTCCTATCTTGTGTTCTAAGACTATAGTGGCTGCCATAGTGCCGTTCGTTCAAACCAACGTTGTGTCGTCCATACTTGGTCAAATTGTGCGATTCAAATTGTCTATGGTAGGCGACAATAAGAAGCTCCAGATCCAAGTTGAATCAAGTCATTTAAAGCTGTGACCAGAACGCTATTAACGTTTGAATCCGCTGTGCAGAAATCCGACTGTGCACTCTATCTTTCGTTTTAGGCACATTGGAGCCTACTGTGACTATAACACCTTTGACGCTGAGGGTAGGGCCATTCACTTTGAGCTCTGGGTAGATGACCTGCAGCTGTTCTTACAGTGCGATAGGGCAGACGGCCTCTCTCTCTTTGACCTCACCTTTGGCGCTTCCCCTGCCCCTGCTGCTGATGCTGACGCCACTGTTCGCTCCCAGTGGGCCATGCGCGACGCTGCTGCACGTCATTCTGTGCGTCGCCACCTCCCTACCTCCGAGCGTGCGCACTCTAGTCAGTACAAGAGTGCTCAGACCTTGTACGACGCTGTAGTTGCGCGCTACTCCTCCCCTACCACTGCTGCACTGAGCCGTCTCATGCTACCGTACCTCTTCCCTGACCTTGCTGCCTTTCCCATTGTCGCTGACTTCATTACGCACCTCTGCACTAGTGATGCTCGCTACCGCGCTGCGCTTCCTGCTGACTTCTTCACCAAGAACCCCCCCCCCCCCCCCCCCATGTACATCACCCTCTACTACATAGTCACTCGTCTCCCTGACTCCCTTCGCGTAGTCAGGGACCACTTCCTCTCAGTCTGTCCCACCAGTCTCACTGTAGACCTCCTCGAGAAGTCCCTCCTAGCGGCTGAGAAGGGCATAGTCTCACTGTAGGGGCCTCTCGTGGTGACCCGCGCACCCCCATCTTTGAGGGGTGTTCCCCCTCCCCCCTTCTGCCCTCTGTTGCCTCTGCTGCTGCGGCCGACCTCCTTAGTCGGTTGGTGCGGCGTCTGCCGCTAGCGGGAGACGCCGCTCTAGCAAGGGCAAGGGGGGCAGGGGCGCTGGAGGAGCGAGCGGGGGTGATGGAGGTGGAGGTGGAGGCAGCGGGGGGAGTGGAGGTGGGGGTGGAGGTGTCGGTGGCAGCAGTGGAGGCAGAGGCGCCAACGGAGGTGGCGGTGGGAGCGGAGGTGGCGGAGGTGGTGGCGGTGGAGGCGGCGGAGGAGGCGGCGGTAGTAACGGAAGCGGCGGAGGCGGCAGAGGTGGCGGTGGTGGCGGTGGAGCTGGTCGCGGGTCTATGCAGAGGAGTGGCTCCGGTGGTGGTCCGCGTCAGCAACAACAGCGCGGTCGTGAGACCCTGTCACCTCAGCAGCTCCGTGAGTGGTACACTGCACGCCAGCGGGGTGGGGGTTTTGGTCCGTGCACCTACGTCCTGCGCACCGGCGACCGTGCGGGTGAGCAGTGTGGGGGTGCGCACCCCACCCAGCGCTGCTTTGGCCGCCTGACGGACGCGTGGCGTCACCAGTTCTCGGAGGCCACAGAGATCCCTCGCTGGGGCGATCTGTCTAGGGCGGGTGTTGCTGTCTATGACCTTGATTTTGATGCTATCCTTTCTGCCATGTATGCTGTATCTATTAATGATGAGGGTGACTGTTACCGGTGTTTCCCGCCCGATCCGGGCAATGAGACTGCTGCTCTAGGTACTGGTGAGGCTACTGCCCTAGGTGCCTGCGACGCTGCTGCTCTAGGTGCCAGTGCGTCTGTGTCCGCAGGTACTGGTGAGTCTGCGCTCTCAGGTACTACGTCGGCTTCGGCCTCCCTCACCTTCACCCTTGACTCTAGGGCTTCTCGCTCCTTCTTTCGGGACCGCACCACGCTCACGCCGCTCAGTCGACCGGTTGCGGTGTCTCCTGCTGCCCCCTTTGGGGGTCCTGTCCTTTCTCACTTCTCCACAGTCCTCCCGTGTCCAGCGGCTCCCTCTAGCACCCTGTCTGGTCTCTACCTCCCCTCGTTCTCTACGAACCTGGTGAGTGGTGCTGACCTATAGGATGGGGGAGTACACCAGTTCACTCCTGCGCGTCAGCGGATGACGCACTGTACAGAGGCTAGCACAAGCCGACACCTGGTTACGTTTACCCGCCAGCCGGGGTCGAGCCTCTACACACTGACCACTACATCTCCTCCAGTTGCTGAGTCTCGTAGGGTAGCTGCGTCAGGTCAGGTGTTTGCTGCAGCGTTCAGGTCTGGTCTTGAGTCTGCCCCCTGTTCGTGTCGTCTCCTCTCTCACGAGACTCTTCTCTGGCACCACCGTCTTGGTCACCCCTCTCTGCTTCCGCTCAGAGGCATGGCCTCCCGTCTTCTTGTTTCTGCTCAGGGCCCTGGCCCTACCTGTGTCCCCTGTGTCGAGGGGCGCCAGCGGGCTGCCCCTCACTCCTCCCAGTTTCCTCCGACAGAGGCCCCGCTGCAGACGCTTCACATAGACGTGTGGGGCCCAGCCCGCGTCCGTGGACAGGGTCACGAGCGCTACTTCTTGCTCTTTGTTGAGGACTACTCGCGTTACACCGCGGTCTTCCCCTTGCGCAGCAAGGGTGATGTCACTGAGGTGCTGATCGACTGGATCCGCGCAGCTCATCTCCAGCTCAGGCAGAGCTTTGGCTCGGACTTTCCTGTTCTGCGTCTGCACTTGGTTAGAGGCCGAGAGTTTTCTTCTGGCCTTCTGAGAGCCTACTGTCGTGCACGAGGCATCCGTCAGACCTTCACGCTTCCGGACACTCCGCAACAAAATGGGATCGCTGAGCGCCGCATTGGCATGGTCATGGACGTCGCTCGTACGTCCATGATGCATGCGGCTGCCCCCCATTTTCTGTGGCCGTTTGCGGTGAGGTACGCGGCGCATCAGATCAACCTTCACCCCAGGGTCTCCAGGCCGGAGACCTCCCTAGCTTTGCTGTGGACGGGGATGGTTGGCGATGCGTCGGCGTTCCGGGTCTGGGGATCTTAGGCGTTTGTCCGCAACTTGTCTGCGGAGAAGCTGTCCCCTCGTGCTGCTCCTTGCGTCTTCCTAGGGTTCCCCCCTGACGCGCCTGGGTGGCAGTTCTACCACCCCACCTCTCGCCGTGTTCTGTCCTCCCAGGACGACACGTTTGACGAGTCGGTCCCCTACTACCGCCTCTTCCCCTACCGCACTCCGTCCCTCCCCCCATCCCCGCTCTTCCTTGTCCCAGGTCCCCCCCCGGTAGACCCCCTCCCCCCTCAGGGTCCTGCCCCTTCAGGTGTGTCCCAGGTAGACGCAGTCGAGCCTATCAAGGTTACTGGTGACTCTGGTGCTGCTGAGGGTACTGAGCCTCGGGGTGCTGCGACTTGGGGTGCTGAGCCAGGGGGTGCTGTGCCTGGGGGTGCTGAGACTGGGGGTGCTGACCCTGGGGGTGCTGCGAATGGGGGTGTTGAGCCTGGGGGTGCTTAGACTGGGGGTGCTGAGCCTGGGGGTGCTGAGCCTGGGGGTGCTGAGCCTGGGGGTGCTGAGCCTGGGGGTGCTGCGACTGGGGGTGCTGAGCCTAGGGGTGCTGCGACTGAGGGTGCTGAGCCTAGAGGTGCTACGCCTGGAGGTCCGCTGGGGGCTTCGTCTCGCCGGGAGCCACTCTCTCCCCCGGAGCTGCGCGAGTGGTTTGCACGGCACTGGAGGTGTGCAGCTGGAGCTAGAGGTTCTTCGATTGCTGAGGGTGCTAGTGTCGTGGGTCCCGGAGGTGCTCGTACTGGGAGTACTGGAGCTGCTGGGCCTGCGTGTTTGACTCGAGGTGGTGCTACTGCGGGCGTTGGTGCTGAGCCTATTGCCCGCGGTCCTAGTGGGGGTTCTACTGGTGCTGCTGGAGGTTCTGGAGCTGCTGGAGGTGCTGCTGGAGCGAGTGCTCCTTCTAGGGGTACAGGTGCTGTCCCTGCTGTGTCTGGCGTCGCCGCGCGGCCTCGACCGTACTTCGTTCCACTCCTGCAGCAGGTTCTTGGTCTTCCACCTTCTACAGGTCCTCCTCCTTCTTTAGAGTGTCCACAGCCTGTCCAGTCACAGCTACAGTTACAGCCTGCCTCCCCTCTATCTGCTCCCTCTCCCTACACTGGTCCTACAGGATGTCTTGCTGAGCGTCGTGAGCCTGCGTCTCGTCCTGCGTAGCCTGTTCGTGCTGCTCGCACTAGTGGTCGCGGTTCGCTTCAGCGTCCTCCTCCTGTCCCTGGCACGCACCAGATGTCTTTGCGTCCGTCCACTGCTCCTCTGCGTGCCCCTTTGCCTTCTCCTCCTGCGTCCACTCTTCCTACTCTTGCCGACGCGGAATCGGACTCTCTTCGTGCTACTAGTCCGACTAACACGCGTCTCCTTGCTACTGCCGTCACTGACCCTTCTTTTGAGTCCACTGCTGCGTCTGCCCTAGTTACTGAGATCGTCGACTTTGCTGCTCGCTGTCGCCTAGACTACGCTGCTAGTCTTGTCGCTCACTCTGAGTCTGTCTGTCCTCCGTCCGTTGGGGGTGAGTGTGCCCTAAGCACGGACATCCTTGAGGACATGCAGGAGGAGTTCCAGTACTTGGCCGCTGCTTCACCTCATCTCGTGTCCGTACTGCTTACCCCTGAGGGAGACCTGGATGCCCTTGACATCCCGACTCCGCGCTCTTACGTGGAGGCGATAGAGGGTCCCTACTCTTCTCAGTGGCAGGCAGCTATGGATGCAGAGATGGCGTCCTGGAAGTCTACAGGCACCTACGTTGACGCTGTCCCCCCTCCTGGGGCGAACATCGTCAGTGGCATGTGGATTTTCAGGGTGAAGCGGCCGTCGGGTTCTCCGCCTGTCTTCAAGGCACGGTACGTGGATCGTGGCTTCAGTCAGCGGCAGGGAGTTGACTACTTTCAGACCTTCTCTCCCACCCCAAAGATGACCACTCTTCGGGTGCTACTGCACGTTGCTGCTCACCGTGACTACGAGCTGCACTCCCTCGACTTCAGCACAGCTTTCTTGCAGGGCAGCCTGCACGAGGAGATCTGGCTGCGCCGCCCACCTGGCTTCACTGGGTCGTTCCCTCCTGGTAATCAGTGGAGCCTCCGGCGTCCAGTTTATGGTCTCCGCCAGGCGCCCCGTGAGTGGCACGACACACTGAGGACTACTCTTGCGGCTCTTGGGTTTGCTCCTTCTACGGCCGACCCGTCGCTGTTTCTGCGCACCGACACCTCTCTGCCGCCTTTATACATCTGTGTGTACGTCGACGACTTGGTCTTTGCCACTGCTGACACTGCTGGACTCGCCTACGTGAAGTCCGAGCTGCAGAAGAGACACACGTGCACAGACCTGGGTGAACTGCGCAGCTACCTTGGCTTGCAGATCACCCGGGACAGAGCACGCCGCACCATTACCCTGACTTAGTCACACATGGTGCAGCAGGTCCTTCAGCGCTTCGGCTTCACGTATTCCTCGCCTCAGGCCACTCCTCTGCCTACTCGCCACTCACTCTCAGCGCTACCTTCGGATGAGTCCGTAGAGTCGAGTGGCCCGTATCCAGAGCTTGTTGGTTGCCTCATGTACCTGATGACCTGCACACGACCTGACCTTGCATACCCTCTTAGCATTCTCGCACGCTATGTTGCTCCTGGGAGACACCGACCAGAGCACATGGCTGCAGCAAAGAGGGTGTTGCGCTACTTGTGCAGTACGTCGGGCATGGGGCTAGTGCTTGGAGGGCGGAGTCCAGTGGTCCTCACTGGGCACGCGTACGCCTCTTGGGCTGACGACCAGGCTACGCAGCGGTCGTCACAGGGTTACACCTTCGGCCTTGGTTCCGGCTCTGTCTCGTGGCGGGCTACTCGCTCGTCTTCTGTTCTCGGCTCCAGTTGTGAGGCTGAGATCTACGCCGGGGCCATGGCTGCACAGGAGCTTCGCTGGCTCACCTACCTGCTGACCGACCTTGGAGAGCCGCCTCGTTCTCCTCCAGTTCTGTACGTAGACAACAAGGCCATGCTGGCATTGTGTCGAGAGCAGCGACTGGAGCACAGAATGAAGCACATTGCTCTCCGCTACTTCCTTGCTCGTGAGCTACAGCAGCGTGGTCAGTTGCGGCTTGCGTACGTGGTCTTTGAGGCCAACACTGCTGATGTTTTCACCAAGGCACTTACGCCTTGTGATCATCAGCGCTTCTGCACTCAGCTGGGTCTTGTCCCTGTCTTGCCTCACTTGCTCACCTCTTGACCTTGTTTGTACTGTTACATATATATATACCTGCTCTTGCTTGTCTAGCTTTATATATATATATATGTGTGAACTGGCCTTGTGGCCTTGAACTTGTGCTTGGAATGTGTGGTGACTTTGTGATCTACCCTGAGCTTGCTTCGCTTTTCTTTGCTTGACTGGTCTTGTGACCCCTTGTTCTCCCCCACTTTGCCTATGGGGGTGTGTCAGAACATTATAGCTTATGCTTTTGTGTAGGCTGTAGTGGGGTATCCCATAGGGGGTACAACCCAATCAGGGTTAGTACTTGTACCCACTTCATTCATAGTTAATTCATTCTCGTTTCTTCTCATTTTTATCCTTCCTCTCTTCCTCATTCCTAGTCATCTTTCCACAGACCAAACTTTGCACCTAAATTTTTAAGACTTACCCTGGAATCGTCGTTCGTCTCGAAGAAGTTCTTAAGCGGTGCAGTTGGGACGTCTCCCAAAGTCAGTTGTAGGCCCTCATCATCTTTCACCATGTATGAACAACGATGTATCCACATCAATTGGACGTCAAGGCCTCCAATAAGAGTCCTGTCCAAAGTAGCATATATTAATATGAGTATTTACATGTACTCATGCATATGCTCAAGTCCAAGTTCAGACTGAACTTACCAGCCAGGTTTTTTGCGCGAAGCATTGACACGAGGAACTTGATAGACATCTCCAATGGAGAATCCCATCAAGAACTCGTTCAATGCCCGCTCGTCGCATCGACTAGATCCTGTGGACTCCGGCCACATGATCATCTCGGCGACAGACCGCGCTGCGTAAAAAACAAGCATCTTTCCTGGCGAAGTTTTTCCATCGTTCTTTATGTAGGTGTTCTTGGTTCCAATCACCATCACTTTAAGATGGAAATCGGATGGCTTGTCTCCTCCTACTACCCAATCTTCCAGATACTTGTGGTCCACCTCTACAGTGACCTGCGAGTAGAATATTATATAGTGAATGATGTATGAACGAAGTATATTCGATATATGGTGTGTTTCAATCAGGTGCATAACAACATAATGAAACAAAACTTACCTGAGTACGGTCGTGCAGAGGTGGCAATGTCCCTGCTTTCAAAACCACATGGAACATTTAATATTGCAGGTGTTGGTATTTGTAGGATAATAATAGTTGAAGATGAATTGCAACTTTGGAGGTGTATCAATCAATAACGACATAAATAGGGAAGTGGTCAGAAAAGTAAGTCTCGCCAACATGGACTTTGATATGTGTCTTAAAACAAATTGCCCATACATGGTCAATAAGTGTATTATTAACTGTAGTTGGCTCTATAACGAATTGAGTGAAACCATGCCGTTTGAAGAAATTATCGTACCGACGTTGTGGATTCACATTAAAATCGAGATTGAAATCACCAATGAATATCATGTTATCATGAGAATATTTGATAATAATGGATAAAATCATATCAAAGAGGATGTTTAGATTATGCTGATTGGTCGGGTTGCGATAACAGCAAGTAATAATCACACTGTTGTCTCTGATATCGATACCAAAAGTCAAAAGTTCAACTTTAAACTTCTCTTGATACTGTATCAATCTGATTGGAATTCGATGATATAGTACAATTTGAGAAGAAGTGAACGAGAATGAAATGACTATGAACGAAGTGAGTACAAATAGGAAACCCTAATTAGGGTGTACCCCTTATGGGATAACCCACTATAGCCTACACAAATAAGTAAGCTATATGTTCTGACACACACCCATAGGCAAAGTGGGGGAGAACAAGGGGTCACAAGACCAGTCAAGTAAAGCAAAGCAAAGCTCAGGGTGGATCACAAAGTCACCACACATTCCGAGCACAAGTTCAAAGGCCACAAGGCCAGTTCACATGCAAGATCATATATAGAGATATACAAGAGTCAAGTAAGCAAGAGCAAGAGTATATATAGGTGAAGGTACAAGCAAGGTAAAGAAGTGAGTAAGTGAGGCAAGACAGGCACAAGACCCTGCTGCGTGCAACAACGCTGATGATCACAAGGCGCAAGTGCCTTGGTGAAGACATCAGCAGTGTTGGCCTCAGAGGCCACGTACGCAAGTCGCAACTGTCCACGCTGCTGTAGCTCACGAGCAAGAAAGTAGCGGAGAGCAATGTGCTTTGTCCTGTGCTCCAGTTGCTGCTCTCGACACAAGGCCAGCATGGCCTTGTTGTCTACGTACAGGACTGGAGGAGAACGAGGCGGCTCTCCAAGGTCGGTCAGCAGGTAGGTGAGCCAGCGAAGCTCCTGAGCAGCCATAGCCCCGGCGTAGATCTCAGCCTCACAACTGGAGCCGAGAACAGAAGACGAGCGAGTAGCCCGCCACGAAACAGAGCCGGAACCAAGGCCGAAGGTGTAACCCTGTGACGACCGCTGTGTAGCCTGGTCGTCAGCCCAAGAAGCGTCCGCGTGCCCAGTGAGGACCACTGGACTGGGCCCTCCAAGCACTAGCCCCATGCCCGACGTACTGCACAAGTAGCGCAACACCCTCTTCGTTGCAGCCATGTGCTCTGGTCGGTGTCTCCCAGGAGCAACATAGCGTGCAAGAATGCTAAGAGGGTATGCAAGGTCAGGTCGAGTGCAGGTTATCAGGTACATGAGGTAGCCAACAAGCTCTGCATACGGGCCACTCGACTCTACGGACTCATCCGAAGGCAGAGCTGAGAGCGAGTGGCGAGTAGGCAGAGGAGTGGCCTGAGGCGAGGAGTACGTGAAGCCGAAGCGCTGAAGGACCTGCTGCACCATGTGTGACTGAGTCAGGGTAATGGTGCGGCGTGCTCTGTCCCGGGTGATCTGCAAGCCAAGGTAGCTGCGCAGTTCACCCAGGTCAGTGCATGTGTGTCTCTTCTGTAGCTCGGATTTCACGTAGGCGAGTCCAGCAGTGTCAGCTGTGGCAAAGACCAAGTCGTCGACGTACACGAGGATGTAGAACGGCGGCAGAGAGATGTCAATGCGCAGAAACAGCAACGGGTCGGCAGTAGAAGGAGCAAACCCAAGTGCCGCAAGCGTAGTCCTCAGTGTGTCGTGCCACTCACGTGGCGCCTGGCGGAGACCGTAGACTGGACGCCGGAGACTCCACTGGGTACCAGGAGGAAAAGACCTAGTGAAGCCAGGTGGGCGACGCAGCCAGATCTCCTCGTGCAAGCTGCCCTGCAAGAAAGCTGTGTTGAAGTCAAGAGAGTGCAGCTTGTAGTCACGGTGAGCAGCAACGTGCAGCAGTACCCGAAGAGTGGTCATCTTCGGGGTGGGGGAGAAGGTCTGAAAGTAGTCAACTCCCTGCCACTGACTGAAGCCACGAGCCATGTACCGCGCCTTGAAGACAGGCGGAGAACCCGGCGGCCGCTTCACCCTGAAGATCCACATGCCACTAACGATGTTCGCCCCAGGAGGGGGAACAGCGTCAACGTAGGTGCCTGTGGACTTCCAGGAAGCCATCTCTGCATCCATAGCTGCCTGCCACTGAGAGGAGTAGGGACCCTCTATCGCCTCCGCGTAAGAGCGCTGAGTCGGGATGTCTAGTGCATCCGGGTCTCCCTCAGGGGCGAGCAAAACAGACGCGAGATGAGGTGAAGCGGCGGCCAGACACTGAAACTCCTCCTGCCTGTCCTCAAGGACGTCCGTGCCTAGGGCACACTCACCCCCGATGGACGGAGGACAGGCAGACTCAGACTCAGCGACAAGACTAGCAGCGTAGTCTAGACGACAGCGCGTAGCAAAGTCGACAAGCTCAGTGACAAGGGCAGACGCAGCAGAAGACTCGAAGGAAGGGTCAGTGACAACAGTACCAAGGAGACGCGTGACAGTGGGACTGGCAGCACGAAGAGAGTCCAACTCTGGGTTGGCAAGAGCAGGAAGAGAGGACTCTGGAGGAGAAGGCAAAGGGGCACGCAGAGGAGCAGTGGACGGACGCAGAGACATCCGGTGCGTGCCAGGGACAGGAGGAGGACGCTGACGCGAACTGCGACCACTAGTGCGTGCAGGACGAGCAGGCGATGCAGGACGAGACGCAGGCTCACGACGCTCAGTAAGACCTCCTGTCGGACCAGCGTAGGGAGAAGGAGCAGGCAAAGGGGAGGCAGGCTGTAGCTGTGACTGGGACTGGACAGGCCGTGGACCCTCTAAGGGAGGCGGAGGAGGACCAGGAGAAGGTGTAAGACCAAGAACCTGCTGCAGGAGCGGAACGAAGTACGGTCGGGGCCGCGTGGCGACGCCAGAAACAGTAGGGACAGCACCAGAACCCCCAGCAGGAGTACCCGCTCCAGCAGCACCTCCAGCAGCACCAGGAGCACTGCCAGCCGGACCGCCAACAGTAGTCTCAGTACCAACACCCTCAGCAGCACCAGCTCCAGGAGAACCCTCAGGCCCAGCAGCTCCAGCACCCACAGTACGAGCACCTCCGAGACGCGCGACAGCAGCACCCTCTGCACCCGAAGAACCTCCAGCACCAGCAGCACGCCTCCAACGCCGGGCAAACCACTCACACAGCTCCTGTGGGGAGAGTGGCTCTCGGTGAGACGAAGCACCTCCAGGCGGAGAGCCTCCAGGCGAAGAACCTCCAGGCGCAGCACCCTCAGGCTAAGCACCTCCAGGCGGAGCACCCCGAGTCTCAGCACCCCCAGGCTCAGCACCCCCAGACTCAGCACCCCCAGGCTCAGCACCCCCAGACTCAGTACCCCCAGGCTCAGCACCCCCAGGCCCAGCACCCCCAGGCTCAGCACCCCTAGACTCCGCACCCCTAGGCTCAGCACCACCAGGCTCAGCTCCCGCAGCAGCACCAGAGTCGCCAGTGACCTCGACAGGCTCGACCGCGTCTACCTGGAACACACCTGAAGGGGCAGGACCCTGAGGGGGGAGGGGGACTACCGGGGGGGGACCTGGTACCAAGAAGAGCGGGGGCGGGGGAAGGGAAGGAGTGCGGTAGGGGAAGAGGCGGTAGTAGGGTACCGACTCGTCAAACGTGACGTCCTGGGAGGACAGAACACGCCGAGAGGTGGGGTGGTAGAACTGCCACCCAGGGGCGTCGGGGGGGAACCCCAGGAAGACGCAGGGAGCAGCGCGAGGGGAGAGCTTCTCCGCAGACAAGTCGCGGACAAACGCCCGAGATCCCCAGACCCGGAACGCCGACGCATTGCCAACCTTCCCCGTCCACAGCAGGGCTGGGGAGGTCTCCGGCCTGGAGACCTTGGGGTGGAGGTTGATCTGATGCGCCGCGTACCTGACCGGAAACGGCCACAGAAAATGGGGGGCAGCCGCATGCAGCATAGACGTACGAGCGACGTCCATGACCATGCCAATGCGGCGCTCTGCAATCCCATTTTGCTGCGGTGAGTCCGGAAGCGTGAAGGTATGGCGGATGCTTCGCGCACGACAGAAGGAACGCAGGAGGCCAGAGGAGAACTCTCCGCCTCTGTCCGAGTGCAGACGCAAGACAGAAAAGTTCGAGCCAAAGCTCTGCCTGAGCTGGAGACGAGCCTCACGGATCCAGTCGATCAGCACCTCAGTGACATCACCCTTGCTGCGCAAGGGGAAGACTGTGGTGTAGCGCGAGTAGTCGTCAACCACCAACAGGAAGTAGCGCTCGTGACCGAGTCCACGAACGCGGGCAGGACCCCACACGTCCATGAGAAGTGGTTGCAACGGAGCCTCTGTCGGAGGAAACTGGGAGGAGTGAGGGGCAGCACGCTGGCGCCCCTCGACACAGGGGACACAGGCAGGTCCAGGGCCCTGAGGAAGGGGAGGGAGGGACCGGGGTAGACCAGAAACAAGAAGACGGGAGTGTCAGATTTATATGATATAGTTTCTGTAGGCTATAGTGGGGTAGCACATATGGGGTACAGGGTTTCTAGGGTTGTATTTGTACCCAATCCTCCATAGTCATCTCATTCCTGTTTTTCCTTGCTTCACATGGTATAGAGCGGGTCCTGCCTTAGGACCGTTTTTTTAGGGCCCACCGAAGTGCGCCCCGAGGCGCGCCTTTTTTTTAGCGACCCCTCGGGTCGCCTTTTCCCTCGCGGCCCCGCTGTCCCTCAGACGCGGCCCCGCCACCTCTCCTGATCGCGGCCCCGCCGCCTGTTTGACGCGGCCCTGCCGCCTCCCCTGACGCGGCCCTGCCGCCTCCCCTGACGCGGCCCCGCCGCCTGGTTGACGCGGCCCCGCCGCCTCCCCTGACGCGGCCCCGCCGCCTCCCCTGACGCGGCTCCGCCGCCTCCCCTGACGCCGCACCGCCGCCTCCCCTGACGCGGCTCCGCCGCCTCCCCTGACGCGGCCCTGCCGCCTCCCCTGACGCGGCTCCGCCGCCTCCCCTGCCGGCCCGCCGCTGCTCCTTCCGGCCCGCCACTGCACCTGCCGGCCCGCCGCCTCTGACGGCCTCGCCGCTGCACCTGCCGGCCCGCCACTGCACCCTACGGCCCGCCGCTGCACCCTACGGCCCGCCGCTGCACCCTACGGCCCGCCGCCTGCACCTGCCGGCCCGCCGCTGCACCTGCCGGCCCGCCGCTGCACCTGCCGGCCCGCCGCTGCACCTGCCGGCCCGCCACTGCACCGGTCAACCCGCCGCTGCACCTGACGGCCCCCGCCTCTGGATCTCCTGGCCGAGCCGCCCCAGCAGCCGAACCGCCCGTGAGCCGAGCCGCCTGACGCCGAGCCGCCCGGGACCCGAGCCGCCCTGCCGCCGAGCCGCCCGGGAGCCGAGCCGCCCTGCACCCGAGCCGCCCAGCCGCCGAGCCGCCCGGGAGCCGAGCCGCCCTGCGCCCGAGCCGCCCAGCAGCCGAGCCGCCCTGCACCCGAGCCGCCAGGTCGCTGAGCCGCCTTTCTGCATACCTACACGACCTGCCCTGCCTGGTGAGCACAGTCCCACTGACACTGCGAGCTCTTTCCCTGCTGCTTGCACTGCGTCGCTGTCGTCGCCATGGCTACCCCTAGTGTCCTAGCTTTTGACGCTGAGGGTCGCGCCATTGATTTTGAGGTCTGGTTAGACGACCTGCAGCTGTTCTTACAGTGCGACAGGGCTGACGACCTTTCTCTCTTTGATCTCACCTCTGGCGCCTCTCCTGCTCCTGCTGCTGATGCTGATCCCGCTGTCCGCTCTAAGTGGGCCACCCGCGATGCTGCTGCACGTCTTGCTGTGCGTCGCCACCTCCCTACCTCTGAGCATGCGCACTTCAGTCAGTACAAGAGTGCTCAGACCTTGTACGACGCTGTAGTTGCGCGCTACTCCTCCCCTGCCTCTGCTGCACTGAGCCGTCTCATGCTTCCCTACCTCTTTCCTGACCTCTCTGCCTTTCCCACTGTCGCTGACCTCATTACGCACCTCCGCACTAGTGACACTCGCTACCGCGCCGCCCTTTCTGCTGAGTTCTGCGCTAAGAACCCCCCCCCCATGTACATCGCTCTCTACTACGTAGTCGCGCGCCTCCCTGACTCCCTTCGCGTCGTCAGGGACCACTTTCTCACAGTCTGTCCCACCACCCTCACCGTCGACCTCCTCGAGAAGGCCCTCCTCGCAGCGGAGAAGAGCATAGTCGCTGTAGGTGCTTCTCGTGGTGACCCTCGCACCCCCATCTTTGAGGGGTGCTCTCCTTCCCCCTTGCTGCCCTCTGTTGCCTCTGCTGCTGCTGCCGACCTGCTTGGTCTTGAGTCGGTCGGCGCGGCGTCTGCCCCTAGTGGGAGACGTCGCTCCAGCAAGGGCAAGGGGGGCAAGGGCGCGGGTGGAGCTGGAGGGGGCGGTGGCGGTGGCGGCGGTGGCGGCGGAGGGAGTGGGGGTGGCGGCGGGACTAGTGGCGGGGGTGGTGGTGGTGGTGGTGGCAGCAGCGGCGGAGACGGTGGTGGTGGTGCCAGCGGTGGTGGTGGAGGCAGTGGCGGAGGTGGAGGCGGTGGAGGCGGCAGCGGAGGAGGCAGTGGTGGTGGAGGAGGTGGAGCTGGTCGGGGTGGTACCCAGCAGCGTAGCGGCGGTGGTGGTGGCCAGCGCTCGCAGCGGCAGCAGCAGCAGCGCTCGCGGGACATCCCTTCACCTCAGCAGCTTCGTGAGTGGTACGCTGGGCGTCAGAGGGGTGGGGGTACTGGTCCCTGCACCTACGTTCTTCGTTCCGGCGACCGCGCGGGTGAGCAGTGTGGGGGTGCCCACGCCACCCAGCGCTGCTTTGGCCGCCTGACGGACGCCTGGCGTCAGCAGTTCCCTGGGGCTAGTGAGATCCCTCGCTGGGATGAGCTTCTCAAAGCTGGTGTAGCGATCTTTGATCTTGATTTTGATGCTATCCTTACTGCTATGTATGTTGTGGATTATAATGAGGAGAATGAGGGTTACCGTTGTTTCCAGCCCGACCCGGGCATTGGTACTGCTGCGCTAGGTGCTTGTGAGGCTGCTGCTCTAGGTGCCAGTGCGTCTGCGCTCTCAGGTACTGGTGAGACTGCGCTCTCAGGTACTGCGTCGTCCTCGTCCTCCCTCACTTTCACACTTGACTCCGGAGCTTCTCGCTCCTTCTTTCGAGACCGCACTACCCTTACGCCGCTCGGCCGGCCGGTTGCAGTCTCCCTTGCTGACCCCTCTGGGGGTCCTGTCCTGTCTCACTTCTCCACTGTCCTCCCGTGTCCGGCTGCCCCTTCGGGCACCCTGTCGGGTCTGTACCTTCCCTCGTTCTCTACGAACTTGGTGAGTGGAGCGGACCTGCAGGATGTGGGTGTTCACCAGTTCACTCCTGCGAGTCAGCGGGTGACCCACTGCACGGAGGCACGCACAGGCCGACACCTGGCCACGTTCTCGCGTCGGCCGGGGTCGAGTCTCTACACCCTGACCGTTGAGTCTCCTCCTGTCCCTGCGTCTGGTCAGGTGGCTGCGTCGGGTCAGGTACTTGCTGCTGCGTCCCGGTCAGGGCCTGAGTCTGCCCCCTGTTCCTGTCGCCTCCTGTCTCACGAGACTCTCCTGTGGCACCACCGTGAAAACTTGGTAAGGCTTAGGAGCCATGGCTAGGTGGGTCAAGTAAGTTGAGTTGGAGTTTAAGAAAAAAATGTCGAGAAGAATGAGGCTCACTAAAGAGAACGGCAAGTACAAATAGGTAAACAGCAACACAAGGAGGTGCACCACCAATCATGATGCAATATCTACACTACAACTGCAAATGATTATATAAAATATGTAAACATATTTTGACACGCCCCCATAATTGATTGCAGGAGTAAGTGTAAAATGCCCACTCTAGTAAGTGTAAACCGCCCACGCTGGTCACATGCCCAAGCTGCAGCAGTGGGAACAAAAGGAGGAGGAGGGGGGGGGGGGGGGGGG
Organism: Closterium sp. NIES-65; assembly: GCA_948144175.1. NCBI lineage: Eukaryota > Viridiplantae > Streptophyta > Zygnematophyceae > Desmidiales > Closteriaceae > Closterium > Closterium sp. NIES-65. The sequence continues at coordinate 1,879,735 of CANXME010002307.1, read as the reverse complement.
GGGGGGGGGGCGACACACGGCCTCCCTGGGCGCCAAAGAAGGCGGCAGAGGGGGCGACACATGCCCCCCCCTTCCAGGTTGCCCCTCCCGCCACCTGTCGAGGCGACCTGAGGGGGCCGCGACGGTGCACGAGCCCCCGGTGTGCCGCGGCTGGCGACGGGGCATGGCCGGGGCGGGGTCGGGGCCGCAAGCGGGTGGGGCCGCAGGTAAGGCGGCAGAGCCGCGGGTAGGGTGGCGGGGCCGCAGGTAACGCGGCAGAGCCGCGAAAAGGGTGGCGGGGCAGTAGAGGACGGCGGCGCGTCATACGGGCAGCACGCGACGCCGGGAAGGGCGGGGACGGGCCGGTACGGGCAGCGACGGGCCGGGACAGGTGGCGCACGGGCGGCGACGAGCTGGGACGGGTTGCAACGGGCCGGGACGGGCAGCACACGGGCGGCGACGGGCCGGGACAGCGGCGCGGGGCCGGGACGGGCGGCGCACGGGCGGCGCACGGGCGGCGACGGGCCAGGACGGGCGGCGACGGGCCGGTACGGGCGGCGCAAGGGGCACGTCACGGGGCGTGCCAAACATAGATTAGCAGCGGAAGCTATAGGGTGGGCCCACAGGTCAGGACCTTAGTGCTCTGATACCATGTGAAAACCTAGTAAGGCTTAGGAGCCATGGCTAGGTGGGTCAAGTAATTTGAGTTCGAGTTTAAGAAACAAATGTCGAGAGGAATGAGGTTCACTAAAGAGAATGGCAAGTACAAATAGGTAAACAACAACACAAGGAGGTGCACGACCAATCATGATGCAATATCTACACTACAACTGCAAACAATTATATAAAATATGTAAACATATTTTGACAAACTCCACCATCAAAAGTAGCGCCTTGACTTCGATGGAAACTAATCGCATTACTTGGTCGTAAAGGAAACTGCATTCGAGATATCATATCGTATCGTGAGTTGACAGAAAACGACTTCTCAATACGTTGTATAGGTGTCCAAGTTTGTTGAACTCCAATACATTTGGACATCAACGATTCAGATTTATTGCGAATGTGTTGCCCGACTTCATCATCGTCAAATTCAACCCATATGATCTCCATCACATGTTGGTCATTTTGTGTAAAATGTACAACTATGCCAGGAGTGCCGTTAGCAAGGCCATCGGATGTATCTACATTACATGACATATGGACGTGCGAATTAGTAAACAGCTCCAGAAGAGGTAACAATCCATGTGATGACGTCGTCGCAAAACCATGCGGTGTGATTGGTTTATTCTTTCTAAATTGATCCTTCCCAAACAACGCACAATCCAATGCAGGGATTGCATGTTTTTCTTCCGAAGAGGAGGAATACACTTCGTGATTAAACGAATCAATGACTTTATTCGTACAGCACAGATGTTGGAGCTCTATTCCTGGTGAGTGGGTATTTATCTGACGCTCGTATAATAGTTGAAGGTCCATGCGAGTTTGTTTACCTTCACATAATCGATTCAATAACTCGGCAAATATAGCCGCATCGCGCTGACGCATTATCGTTGTGAGCTCCACGAGTCGTACGCGTTCCCATAATTGTGATTCATTTATGGTTGATGCTGAATGGTCTCCGAAACAATGTATATCACGCATCGGAGGAAGTTGGAAAAAATCACCAACAAATATCATATGCAAACCTCCAAAAGCGAAGTTTGCGTTGTTTGTCAGCTCCCGAAGTCTGAAGTCGATCCATTCAAACGTATTTTTTCCCACCATTGATATTTCATCAACAATGACAACTTTTACGTCACCAAGTCGTGCTCGCAAGGTATTCATCTTATCCGATGTCAACTTTTTGATTCAACGATTTTGAGCGACGGGAATCATTAGGGCATTATGTATCGTATAACCCTTGATCTGGAAAGCAGCAACGCCTGAGGGTGCAATCTTTAACACCTTAATGGTACTGAAATCCGTATGAATCTGCGCATGAAAGTGTCAGATATAATAGGAGTATGGCCTAGGCTTAGTAGCCTAGGCCACAGTAGGACTAGAGCAATGAGACGCCAAGTACAAGCTAGGTTGTGTGCAGGAATGGAATTGAGAAGGTAATGATTTGAACTAACAAGCAGCAGGATACAAAAAGCAAACCCTAAGGGGCTGTACTCACTATTGAGTGCCCCACTACAGGCTACACAAACAACATATTCTGACACACCCCCATAGCCAAAGTGGGGTGTAATCTGAGAAAAATAGAACGAGAATGAATGACTAAGGAATGGAAGTGATACAAATAGGAAACCCTAATTGGGTTGTACCCCCTATGGGATACCCCACTATAGCCTACACAAAATGTATAAGCTATACAGAGTTCCAACACACCCCCATAGGCAAAGTGGGGGAGAACAAGGGGTCACAAGACCAATCAAGCAAAGCAAAGCAAGCTCAGGGTGGATCACAAAGTCACCACACAGTCCGAGCACAAGGTCAGGGCCACAAGGCCAGTTCACAAGCAAGAGTACACACATATATATAAAGCTAGACAAGCAAGCGCAGGTATATATATATATGTGAGAGTACAAGCAAGGTCAAGAGGAGAGCAAGTGGGGCAAGACGGGCACAAGACCCAACTGAGTGCAGAAGCGCTGATGATCACAAGGAGCAAGAGCCTTGGTGAAGACATCAGCAGTGTTGGCCTCAGAGGCCACGTACGCAAGCCGCAACTGTCGATGCTGCTGTAGCTCACGAGCAAGGAAGTAGCGGAGAGCAATGTGCTTTGTTCTGTGCTCCAATCGCTGCTCTCGACAGAAGGCCAGCATGGCCTTGTTGTCTACGTACAGGACTGGAGGAGAACGAGGCGGCTCTCCAAGGTCGGTCAGCAGGTAGGTGAGCCAGCGAAGCTCCTGTGCAGCCATGGCCCCGGCGTAGATCTCAGCCTCACAACTGGAGCCGAGAACAGAAGACGAGCGAGTAGCCCGCCACGAGACAGAGCCGGAACCAAGGCTGAAGGTGTAACCCTGTGACGACCGCTGCGTAGCCTGGTCGTCAGCCCAAGAGGCGTACGCGTGCCTAGTGAGGACCACTGGACTCCGCCCTCCAAGCACTAGCCCCATGCCCGACGTACTGCACAAGTAGCGCAACACCCTCTTCGCTGCAGCCATGTGCTCTGGTCGGTGTCTCCCAGGAGCAACATAGCGTGCGAGAATGCTCAGAGGGTATGCAAGGTCAGGACGTGTGCAGGTCATCAGGTACATGAGGCAGCCAACAAGCTCTGGGTACGGGCCACTCGACTCTACGGACTCATCCGAAGGTAGAGCTGAGAGCGAGTGGCGAGTAGGCAGAGGAGTGGCCTGAGGCGAGGAGTACGTGAAGCCGAAGCGCTGAAGGACCTGCTGCACCATGTGTGACTGAGTCAGGGTAATGGTGCGGCGTGCTCTGTCCCGGGTGATCTGCAAGCCAAGGTAGCTGCGCAGTTCACCTAGGTCTGTGCACGTGTGTCTCTTCTGCAACTCAGACTTCACGTAGGCGAGTCCAGCAGTGTAAGCTGTGGCAAAGACCAAGTCGTCGACGTACACGAGGATGTAGAACGGCGGCAAAGAGGTGTTGGTGCGCAGAAACAGCGACGGGTCGGCAGTGGAAGGAGCAAACCCAAGTGCCGCAAGTGTAGTCCTCAGTGTATCGTGCCACTCACGTAGCGCGTGGCGGAGACTGTAGACTGGACGCCGGAGACTCCACTGGGTACCAGGAGGGAAAGACCCAGTGAAGCCAGGTGGGCGGCGCAGCTAGATCTCCTCGTGCAGGCTGCCCTGCAAGAAAGCTGTGCTGAAGTCCAGAGAGTGCAGCTCGTAGTCACGGTGAGCAGCAACGTGCAGCAGTACCCGAAGAGTGGTCATCTTCGGGGTAGGGGAGAAGGTCTGAAAGTAGTCAACTCCCTGCCGCTGACTGAAGCCACGAGCCACGTAACGCGCCTTGAAGACAGGCGGAGAACCCGGCGGCCGCTTCACCCTGAAGATCCACATGCCACTGACGATGTTCGCCCCAGGAGGTGGGACAGCGTCAACGTAGGTGCCTGTGGACTTCCAGGAAGCCATCTCTGCATCCATAGCTGCCTGCCACTGAGAGGAGTAGGGACCCTCTATCGCCTCCGCGTAAGAGCGCGGAGTCGGGATGTCAAGTGCATCCGGGTCTCCCTCTGTGGTAAGCAGTACGGACACGAGATGAGGTGAAGCAGCTGCCAGACACTGGAACTCCTCTTGCCTGTCCTCAAGGACGTCCGTGCCAAGGGCACACTCACCCCCGACGGACGGAGGACAGAAAGACTCAGACTCAGCGACAAGACTAGCAGCGTAATCTAGGCGACAGCGAGCAGCAAAGTCGACGAGCTCAGCAACTAGGGCAGACGCAGCAATGGACTCGAAAGAAGGGTCAGTGACAACAGTAGCAAGGAGACGCGTGATAGTAGGAGTGGCAGCACGAAGAGAGTCCGACTCCGGGTCGGCAAGAGCAGGAAGAGAGGACTCGGGAGGAGAAGGCAAAGGGGCACGCAGAGGAGCAGTGGACGGACGCAGAGACATCCGGTGCGTACCAGGGACAGGAGGAGGACGCTGACGCGAACCGCGAGCAGTACGGACAGGTGACGCAGGGCGGGACGCAGGCTCACGACGCTCAGCAAGACCTGTAGTAGGACCAGTGTAGGGAGAAGGAGCAGGCAAAGGGGAGGACGGGTGCAACTGTAACTGTGACGGGACAAGCTGTGGACACTCTAAGGGAGGAGGAGGACCAGTAGAAGGTGGAAGATCAAGAACCTGCTGCAGGAGTGGAACAAAGTACAGTCGAGGCCGCGTGGCGACGCCAGAAGCAGCAGGGACAGCACCAGTACCCTCAGCAGGAGCACTCGCTCCAGCAGCACCTCCAGTAGCTCTAGAACCTCCAGCAGCACCAGGAGCACCCCCATTAGGACCGCCAGCGGTAGTCTCACCGCCAACACCCTCAGCAGCACAAGCTCTAGTCGAACGCGCAGGTCCAGCAGCTCTAGTACTCCCAGTACGAGCACCTCCGGGACCCGCGGTAGCAGCACCCTCAGCAGCCGAAGAACCTCCAGCACCAGCAGCATGCCTCCAGCGCCGGGCAAACCACTCGCGCAGCTCCTGTGGAGAGAGTGGCTCCCGGCGAGACGAAGCACCCGGAGAACCTCCAGGCGGAGCACCTCCACGCTCAGCGTCTCCAGACGTAGCACCCGCAGGCTCAACACCCCCAGGCGTAGCACCCCCAGGCACAGCACCCTCCGGCTCAGCACCCCCAGACGTAGTCACCCCAGGCTCAGCACCCCCAGGCTCAGCACCCCCAGACGCTGCACCCCCAGGCTCAGCACCCCCAGACGCAGCACCCCCAGGCTCAGCACCCCCAGACTCCGCACCCCAAGGTCCAGCACCCCTAGGCTCAGCACCCCCAGCAGCACCAGAGTCACCAGTGACCTCGACAGGCTCGACTGCGTCTACCTGGGACACACCTGAAGGGGCAGGACCCTGAGGGGGAAGGGGGTCTACCTGGGGGGGACCTGGTACAAGGAAGAGCGGGGGTAGGGAGAGAGAAGGAGTGCGGTAGGGGAAGAGGCGGTAGTGGGGGACCGACTCGTCAAACGTGACATCCTGGGAGGACAGAACACGTCGAGAGGTGGGGTGGTAGAACCGCCACCCAGGCGCGTCAGGGGGGAACCCCAGGAAGACGCAAACAGCAGCACGAGGGGACAGCTTGTCCGCAGACAAGTCGGGGACAAACGCCCGAGATCCCTAGACCCGGAACGCTGACGCATCGCCAACCTTCCCCGTCCACAGCAAGGCTGGGGAGGTCTCCGGTCTGGAGACCCTGGGGTGGAGGTTAATCTGATGCGCCGCGTACCTCACCGCAAACGGCCACAGAAAATGGGGGGCAGACGCGTGCACCATAGACGTACGAGCGACGTCCATGACCATGCCAGTATGGCGCTCAGCAATCCCATTTTGCTGCGGTGAGTCCGGAAGTGTGAAGGTCTGACGGATGCCTCGTGCACGACAGTAGGCTCGCAGAAGGCCTGAGGAGAACTCTCCGCCTCTGTCCGAGTGCAGACGCTGAACAGGAAAGTCCGAGCCAAAGCTCTGCCTGAGCTGGAGACGAGCTGCGCGGATCCAGTCGATCAGCACCTCAGTGACATCACCCTTGCTGCGCAAGGGGAAGACTGTGGTGTAACGCGAGTAGTCGTCAACAACGAGCAGGAAGTAGCGCTCGTGACCTTGTCCACGGACGCGGGCCGGGCCCCACACGTCCATGTGAAGCGTCTGCAACGGGGCCTCTGTCGGAGGAAACTGGGAGGAGTGAGGGGCAGCACACTGGCGCCCCTCGACACAGGGGACACAGGCAGGGCCAGGGCCCTGAGGAAGGGGAGGGAGGGATCGGGAGAGACCAGACACAAGAAGACGGGAGGCCATGCCCCTGAGCCGAAGCAGAGAGGGGTGGCCAAGGCGGTGGTGCCAGAGGAGAGTCTCGTGAGACAAGGGACGGCACGAACAGGTGGCAGACGCAGGACCAGACCTGGACTCCGCAGCAAACACCTGACTCGACGCGGCTACCCTACCAGACTCAGCAACTGGAGGAGACGTAGTGGTCAGAGTGTACAGGCTCGACCCCGGCTGACGGGCGAACGTAGCCAGGTGTCGGCCTGTGCTAGCCTCTGTGCAGTCTGTCACTCGCTGACGCGCAGGAGTGAACTGGTGGACACCCGCATCCTGTATGGTAGCACCACTCACCAGGTTCGTCGAGAACGAGGGGAGGTAGAGACCAGACAGGGTGCCAGAGGGAGCCGCCGGACACGGGAGGACAGTGGAGAAGCGAGAAAGGACAGGACCCCCAGAGGGTTCAGCTAGAGACACCGCAACCGGCCGACTAAGCGGCGTGAGTGTGGTGCGGTCCCGAAAGAAGGAGCGAGAAGCCCCAGAGTCAAGGGTGAAGGTGAGGGAGGCCGAAGCCGACGTAGTACCTGAGAGCGCAGACTCACCTGTACCTGAGGACGCAGACACACTAGCACCTAGAGCAGCAGCGTCGCAAGCACCTAGGGCAGCAGCGTCGCAAGCACCTAGGGCAGCAGCCGCACCAGTACCTAGAACAGCAGTCTCAATGCCCGGATCGGGCGGGAAACACCGGTAACAGTCACCCTCATCACTAATAGACACAGCATACATGGCAGAGAGAATAGCATCAAAGTCAAGATCAAAGATGGCGACACCCGCCCTAGACAGCTCATCCCAGTGAGGGATCTCTGAGGCCTCCGGGAACTCGTCACGCCACGCGTCAGTCAGGCGGCCAAAGCAGCGCTGGGTGGGGTGCGCACCCCTACACTGCTCACCTGCACGGTCGACGGTGCGCAGGACGTAGGTGCACGGACCAAAGCCCCCACCCCGCTGGCGTGCAGTGTACCACTCACAGAGCTGCTGAGGGAACAGGGTCGCACGACCGCGCTGCTGCTGCTGGCGCGAGCCACCACCGGAGCCACTCCTCTGCGAAGACCCGCGACCAGCTCCACCGCCACCCCCACCACCTCCACCGCCTCCACTGCCTCCAATGCCGCCGCTCCACCACCACCGCCACCGCCATCGCCGCCTCCGCCACCTCCGCCCCCACCGCCACCGCCGCCGCCGCCTCCGCCTCCAGTGCCGCCGCCAACCCCTCCACCCCCACCTCCACTCCCACCGCCACCCCCACTCCCCCCACCGCCTCCACCTCCACCTCCACCGCCCGCTCCTCCAGCTCCCTTGCCCCCCTTGCCCCTGCCAGAGCGGCGTCTCCCGCTAGGGGCAGACGCCGCACCGACCGACTCTAGACCAAGGAGGTCGGCCGCAGCAGCAGAGGCGACAGAGGGCAGCAGGGGGGAGGGAGAACACCCCTCAAAGATGGGGGCGCGCGGGTCACCTCGAGAGGCTCCTACAGCGACTATGCTCTTCTCTATCGCTAGGAGGGCCTTCTCGAGGAGATCTACGGTGAGTGTGGTGGGACAGACTGAGAGAAAGTGGTCTCTGACTACACGAAGGGAGTCAGGGAGGCGAGTGACTAGGAAGTACAGAGTGATGTACATGGGGGGGGGGTTCGCGGCGCAGAAGTCAGCAGGGAGTGCAGCGCGGTAGCGAGTGTCACTTGTGCGGAGGTGCGTAATGAGGTCAGCTACGGTGGGAAAGGCAGCAAGGACAGGGAAAAGGTACGGCAGCATGATACGGCTCAGTGCAGCAGTGGAAGGGGAGGAGTAGCGCGCGACTACAGCATCGTACAAGGTCCTAGCACTCTTGTACTGGCTTAAGTGCGCACGCTCGGAGGTAGGGAGGTGGCGACGCACAGCAAGACGTGCAGCAGTATCGCGCGTGGCCCACTGTGAGCGAACAGTGGCGTCAGTATTAGCAGCAGGGGCAGGGGAAGCGCCAGAGGTGAGGTCAAAGAGAGAGAGGCCGTCCGCCCTATCGCACTGTAAGAACAGCTGTAGGTCGTCTACCCAGACCTCAAAGTCAATGGTACGACCCTCAGCGTCAAAATCGAGGACACTAGGGGTAGCCAGGACAGCAGTAGACCAGCAGTGCAAGCAGTAGACCAGCAGTGCAAGCAGCAGGGGAAGGGCACGCAGTGACAGAGGGTCTGTGCTCACCGGACAGGGCTGCTCGGGCGGCTCGGCTGCAGGGCGGCATGGCAGCCGGGCGGCTCGGCGGCTGGGCAGCTCGGTAGTTGGGCAGCTCGGGCGGCTCGGACGGTACAGGCGGCTCGGGCGGCTCGGGCTGCTCGGGTACTCAGCGGCATAGGGGGCTCGGGCGGCTCGGCGGCGTACGGGCGGTGCGGGGCCAGGACGGGCGGCGTGGGGACCGGGGCGGCGGCACACGGCTGGGACGACGGCGGAGAGCCGGGACGGGCGGCGCACGGGCGGAGTGGGGCCGGGACTGCGGTGCGCGGCCGGGACGGGCGGCGCACTGGCGGCGTGGGGCCGGGACGGACGGCGCGTCGGCGTCGACGGGCTGGGGCAGCGGCGTGCGGCCGAGATGGGCGGCGCGCTGGCGGCTAAGGGGCCGGGACGGGCGGCGCGCGGGCGTCTAGGGGCCGGGACGGGCGTCGCGCGGGCGACTAAGGGGCCGGGACGGGCGGCGCGCGGGCGTCTAGGGGCCGGGACGGGCGTCGCGCGGTCGGCTAAGGGGCCGGGACGCGCGGCGCGCTGGCGGCTAAGGGGCCGGGACAGGCGGCGCGCGGGCGTCTAGGGGCCGGGACGGGCGTCGCGCGGGCGACTAAGGGGCCGGGACGGGCGGCGCACGGGCGTCTAGGGGCCGGGACGGGTGGCGCGCGGGCGTCTAGGGGCCGGGACGGGCGGCGCGCGAGCGTCTAGGGGCCTGGACAGGCGTCGCGCGGGCGGCTAAGGGGCCGGGACGGGCGGCCTGCGGGCGTCTAGGGGCCGGGACGGGCGTCGAAAGGGGGCCAATAGGGGGCGAGAGAGAGGGGAGCGCGACTCGGGCAGGGGCAGAGTGCATTCCGGGCAGGAAAAAAAAAGACGGTGGGCCCTATGAACAGTTCCCACGAGGGAACCTGCTCTATACCATGAGAAAAGTAGAACGAGAATGAATGACTAAGGAATGGAAGTGATACAAATAGGAAACCCTAATTGGGTTGTACCCCCTATGGGATACCCCACTATAGCCTACACAAAATGTATAAGCTATACAGAGTTCTGACATAATCAGCACAGCAAGCAAAGCAGAACAAGCTCAGGGTGGATCACAATGTCACCACACATTCTGAGCACAATTACAAGAAGCAACAGTTTAAAGTTCACAATTATGAGCAAAGCTAGTGGTAGTCACAGCGGGCAAGTGAGGAGGAGGAGGGACTGTGAGAGGAGAGAAGATGGGAGACGACGGCTGAATTTGCAGACACACGGGCAACAGGAGCGGCTAGCACAGTGGCTACCGGAACAGCGCCCCGGACTACTGGAGTAACTGGCTCACGGGCTACGACGAGCTACAGGAGCAACGGACCCACGGGCGACAGGCGCAGCAGGCTCTCTGGGCTACCAGGACAGCGCCCCGGACTACAGGTGCTGCGGACAACTAGACGACAGCCTCCTCTCAGCCTCCCCAAGCAGTCCCACACCCCCCTACACACACCCCCAGTTTCACCCCTAGCTCCACTACCACATCACCCCCATAGCTCCACTCCCACAGCTCCCACACATCCACCCCCCTCAGCGGCAGTGGGAGATGAAAAAGGAGGAGGGAAGAACCCACCTCGCTCACCCCCATGCTTGCCACCCCACCCCCCAACCACCGCGAAACACACGGCAGAACGGGAGAATGGGCAGCACGGGGGGGGGGGGGGGGGTGCAGGGACGACATCACGAGCAACTGCAGGGACGGGCTGCGGGCTGCTGCAGGGGTCCTGGGACGGCTGCTGCAAGTTGTGGGCGGCTCCAGGAGCTGCTGCTGTAGAGATGGGCGGCTCCAGGGGCGGCTGTGCAGGTGAAAGTGAGGAGGAGGGAGGAGAAGGAAGGGGCGCCCCTAGGGGCGACGAGAAAGGAGCCACGCGCCCCGCCCCCGGGGCGCCACGACGGGCACCAGAGAGGGCGCCGCGACGGGCCTCCAGAGCCGCCTCAAGGCGACAGGGAGGGCACCGCGCAGGCCCCCTGAAGTCGCCGTGACGGGCGACGGGGAGGGCACCGCGCGGGCCCCCCGAAGTCGCCACGACGGGCGATGGGGAGGGCCGTGCACGGCCCCCGAAGTCGCCTCGACGGGCGACGGGGAGGGCGTCGCGCACGGCCCCCGAAGATGCCTCGACGGGCAACGGGGAGGTCGCCGCGCATGGCCCCCGTGGTTGCCACGGCGGGCGACGGGGAGGGCGCCGCGGACGGCCCACGTGTCACCACGACGGGCGACGGGAGGGGAGGCCGCGCGGGTCCCCGAGGTCGCCTCGACGGGCGATGGGAGGGGAGGCCGCGCGGGTCCCCGAGAGCGCCTCGACGGGCGCTTCGACTGGAGGGGACCACGGAGGCCCCCCCAAGGGCACCACGACGGGCGCCACTGAAGGGAAACCCGCCAGGCGCCCCGAGCGCGCGGCGGGCAGAAATTAGGGTTTTGCCGCCGCGCACCACGGGGCGCGCGGCGGACGGTAGGGCAGCGGAAGCAGGTGGTGGGCCCATACACAGGAAGGCGGCAGACATGCCGCCCTCTGATACCATGTCAGATATAATAGGAGTATGGCCTAGGCTTAGTAGCCTAGGCCACAGTAGGACTAGAGCAATGAGACGCCAAGTACGAGCTAGGTTGTGTGCAGGAATGGAATTGAGAAGGGAATGATTGAACTAGCAAGCAGCAGGATACAAATAGCAAACCCTAAGGGGCTGTACTCACTATTGAGTGCCCCACTGCAGGCTACACAAACAACATATTCTGACAGAAAGATTCGCATCAATCGATCATGTACAGTCTTAATCAATACGGATTTGCCAACGCCGGCACCAGCACTCACGAGTATGCAAAGAGGTCCATTTTCGAAATATCGACGCACGCCTCGAGCAATGTGGTCGGCAATTGCACGTTGCTCAGCATTTAGCATACGTTCCATTTGCAAATATTCGTTGTCAGTTGTAACAACGGAACGAAACATATCAATCGAACGAACGGAATCGTGAAAGCCTAGCTCCACACCAATATCCACATCTGCGCCGCATTGAGGCGTATCATTATCAAAATCTTCATTATTATCCTCGTCATGCAATGCATGTTCAAATGCGCGCATCCATGAATCGTCGCTGATGGAATATTCATTCCTCTTAGAAACCATAAGTTCCTCGTTTGCTCTAAATATCCGTGCGACTTGGATCGGGTCATAAACTTCTTGACGAAAAGGAACAAACAACAGCGTCTGTTCTCGCATAAAATTCGATTCGTCGATATCGCTGTGATAGTTTACGTAACGAATAATCTTCCTGTTTGATCTCTTGCGGTAAAAGCGTTTCTTCGATGAAAGATCCGGTCCTATGAGGTCTTGTCTGGAACTTTTTTCATATTGTGCTGCAAAATCAGCAAGACATACAGCCTCCATAATGAATGGACGATTTATATATCGATCCAGTAGGGCATATGGCATGAATATATCAGACGATTGAGGATCCAAACGTTCTAATTCCGCCTTCGGCTTCAACAACAACAACCGTTGATGAGGATGATTTGTATTGATGAATTCTACAGCACGTGTAGATTTCTTGTACGGAAGACTAAGAATCAGATATATCGCCTCTTGTGCGCTGATCTCTTGCGTATTCAGTATATAATTTCCAAGATCGCGAACAACGTGTAGAACACCTTTACCTTGTATTGCCGCAAACTTTTTCGCATTTTCTATTATTTTACTCATTCCTTTACCCGATTTTGTCATGTATGCAGCAATGTACGTTGCTACACTATATGGGTCAATGCATAATTGAATATCCATGTTGCCACGCCAAACTGACAGAATTGTCATTTTGAAGTTATTTACAAAACAGTCCCTCACTTCTCTTACATGAAATAGTGTTCGTTTTTTCAAACCTATTCGAAGACAATTTATATACTCATCGTATGTTAGACGAACCGTATCCGAGAATGCGGCAAAGGTCAGGTTAGACGTTTCGACCAAATGTTGTTTTCCAAGCATATTAAGAAGTTGATCCACAATTGTTTTATTCGATCTATGACGTTCTAAATCTGCTTCCGCTAATTTTTTGTCAAAAGGCATCAACACCAACGTTTTGGGAAGTGGATACTTTGGTATACCAAAACGACACTTTCGTATCCTACCACCCTTGTTTAATCGGCACGTTCTAGTGTGACTGTGCGTTTGCACCCTCAAAAGATCTTCCGTTTGTGGATCTTTTGTGAGGTCGTGCGCATGACACGAAATGTGCTTATCTGCGAATTCAAGAATCCTTTCCAAAGGAGTTGCAGCGTCACATGCCAAAAACTCACTCCATATAAGGCAATGAGAATGAAGAGCACCTCGATGCTGGAATTCGTCGAGAACAAAATAATCAACGACTGTTCCGAGAATGCCAGTTTTCCTCGTCAAGATCTCTCGAAACAGTGCATTCTTCCGTTCGACATAGTATCTCGCGCATACGACTGGGAATGTACGCACAAGTAACGCTATGGTTTCAAAGTCAAGAGGAGGATTTATATTAGTGTTTGAAAGTTTAGCAAGGTTTCCTGTATTTCTGTTGTGCTCAAGCAAGATAACGTGCAAGTCGACCCATTTTGTATCCGCCATGGAGATAGTCAGAAAAAATGTTGGCGGACCCAATTGTCTGATCATTGCGAATATATCACGTCTGCAATCTTCCAAGTACTGTGGCGATACACGAAAACTTTTGAATTCGTTGAACAATGCATCTTTTTTCTGCAACGATCGTCGTACGTCAATGTTCAGAATATTTTTGCCGAATACTGACCAACGTGCTCAATCATCTCCCTTTGCACGCAAGTACCAACTACGCAGGCCATTTGAAGCAATTCCAACTTAAACATTTTAAAGAATATATTTGATGGACACGAAGAGAAGCGTGCATCTTGGTTAAGTTACTCCCACTTGGCAATTTCGCGATAACTAAAAGATGATGTGTCAACACCGGTTAAGCAAGCTTCTCCGCAAAAAAATGTTGGAAACGCTAATTCTTCGACAAATTTGTCCATAGAATGGGCATCGGTCTTGATCCTTCGTCCGGTGCCATCTCCACAACGAATTGCTCCAGATTTTGGTAAAGCGGCTCATTACAAAGTATCGTATCCAGTATGCCAACATTCAGGTCTAGGTTTTGGTCGGTTTCGTCGATGTCTAGTTCTGCTTCCTCATCGCCAACAAACCAAAATCTCTCTCACGAGATTGTCCCACATCCGTGTCTTGATCGTGTGATAAAAACTCGTCGTTAAGTTCTCTATCGATCACCTCTTGTTGCAATTCCGACATCCTTTCCTTGTCCAAAATGATTCCATGTTGTTTGAAAAGATCCTTCTTTTCAAGGAACGAAATAGCGCGCAAAATCTTGGTGGGCCTCATGTCAGAACATTATAGCTTATGCTTTTGTGTAGGCTATAGTGGGGTATCCCATAGGGGGTACAGCCCAATTAGGGTTTCCTATTTGTACTCACTTCATTCATAGTTCATTCATTCTCGTTTCTTCTCATGGTATCGAGCAGGTTCCCTCGTGGGAACTGTTCCTAGGGCCCACCGAATTTGAACTTTTTTTATCCTGCCCGTAGCGCGCCTCCCTTAGGCCTCCTTCGGCCCCGTCGCGTCGGCCCTAGCGACCTTCCTCGCCGCCCTTAACGGCCCGTCGCCACCCTACGCGGCCCGGCGCTGCCCTTTAGCCGCCCGTCCCGGCCCGTCGACGCCCGTGCGCCACCCGTCCCGGCCCCACGCCACCGTCCCGGCCCCACGCCGCCCGCGCGCCGCCCGTCCCGGCCCTGTGCCGCTGTCCCGGCCCGTCGACGCCCGTGCACCGCCCGTCCCAGCCCCACGACGCCCGTGCGCCGCCCGTCCCGGCCCCCCACGCCGCCCGTGCGCCGCCCGTCCCGGCCCCACGCCGCCCGCGCGCTGCCCGTCCAGGCCCCACGCCGCCCGTGCGCCGCCCGTCCCGGCACTGCGCCGCTGCCCCGGCCCGTCGACGCCCGTTCGCCGCCCGTCCCGGCCCCACACCGCCCGTGCGCCGCCCGTCCCGGCCCCACGCCGCTGTCCCGGCCCGTCGCCGCTCGTGCGCCGCTCGTCCCGGCCCCGCGCAGCTGCCCCGGCCCGTCGCCGCCCGTGCGCCGCCCGTCCCCATCTTTGAGGGGTGTTCCCCCTCCCCCCTTCTGCCCTCTGTTGCCTCTGCTGCTGCGGCCGACCTCCTTGGTCTTGAGTCGGTCGGTGCGGCGTCTGCCCCTAGCGGGAGACGCCGCCTTGGCAAGGGCAAAGGGGGCAAGGGCACTGGAGGAGCGAGCGGGGGCGGTGGAGGTGGAGGTGGCGGCAGTGGGGGAAGTGGGGGTGGCGGTGGGGGTGAAGGTGGGGGTGGAGGGGTCGGTGGCCGCAGTGGAGGCGGAGGTGGCGGCGGTGGCGGCGGTGGAGGCGGCGGTGGAGGAGGTGGCGGCGGTGGAGGCGCTGGCGGAGGCGGAAGCAGTAGCGGAGGCGGCGGAGGCGGTGGAGGCGGCGGAGGCGGCGGGGGTGGCGGTGGAGCTGGTCGCGGGTCTTCGCAAATGAGTGGCTCTGGTGGTGCCACGCGCCAGCAGCAGCAGCGCGGTCGTGAAGGCCTATCCCCTCAGCAGCTCCGTGAGTGGTACACGCAGCGTCAGCGTGGTGGGTGCTTTGGTCCCTGCACCTACGTCCTTCGCACCGACGACCGCGCGGGTGAGCAGTGTGGGGGTGCCCACACCGCCCAGCGCTGCTTTGGCCGCCTGACGGATGCTTGGCGTCAGCAGTTCCCGGAGGCCAGTGAGATCCCCCGCTGGGGAGAGCTGTCTAGGGCAGGCGTAGCTATCTTTGATCTTGACTTTGATGCTATCCTTGCTGCCATGTATGCTGTGACTATTAGTGATGAGGGTTCCTGTTACCGGTGTTTCCCGCCCAACCCAGGCATTGGTACTGCTGCTCTAGGTGCCGGTGAGGCTGCTGCTCTAAGTGCCAGTGCGTCTGCGCCCTCAGGTACTGGAGAGTCTGCGCTCTCAGGTACTACGTCGGCTTCGGCCTCCCTCACCTTCACCCTTGACTCTGGGGCTTCTCGCTCCTTCTTTCGGGACCGCACCACACTCACGCCGCTTAGTCGGCCGGTTGCGGTGTCTCTGGCTGACCCCTCTGGGGGTCCTGTCCTGTCTCGCTTCTCTACAGTCCTCCCGTGTCCGGCGGCTCCCTCTGGCACCCTGTCTGGTCTCTACCTCCCCTCGTTCTCTACGAACCTGGTGAGTGGTGCTGACCTACAGGATGCGGGTGTCCACCAGTTCACTCCTGCGCGACAGCGGGTGACGCACTGCACCGAGGCTAGCACAGGCCGACACCTGGCTACGTTTTCCCGTCATCCGGGGTCGAGCCTGTACACACTGACCACTGCGTCTCCTCCCGTTGCTGAGTCTGGTAGGGTAGCTGCGTCGGGTCAGGTGTTTGCTGCAGCGTCCAGGTCTGGTCCTGAGTCTGCCCCCTGTTCGTGTCGTCGCCTCTCTTACGAGACTCTCCTCTGGCACCACCGCCTTGGTCACCCCTCTCTGCTTCGGCTCAGAGGCATGGCCTCCCGTCTTCTTGTGTCTGGTCTGCCCCGGTCCCTCCCTCCCCTTCCTCAGGGCCCTGGCCCTGCCTGTGTCCCCTGTGTCGAGGGGTGCCAACGTGCTGACCCTCACTCCTCCCAGTTTCCTCCGACAGAGGCCCCGTTGCAGACGCTTCACATGGACGTGTGGGGCCCAGCCCGCGTCCGTGGACCGGGTCATGAGCGCTACTTCCTGCTCGTTGTTGACGACTACTCGCGTTACACCACAGTCTTCCCCTTGCGCAGCAAGGGTGATGTCACTGAGGTGCTGATTGACTGGATCCGCGCAGCTGGTCTCCAGCTCAGGCAGAGCTTTGGCTCGGACTCGGACAGAGGCGGAGAGTTCTCCTCTGGCCTTCTGCGAGCCTACTGTCGTGCACGAGGCATCCGTCAGACCTTCACGCTTCCGGACTCACCGCAGCAAAATGGGATTGCTGAGCGCCGCATTGGCATGGTCATGGACGTCACTCGTACGTCTATGATGCATGCGGCTGCCCCCCATTTTCTGTGGCCGTTTGCGGTCAGGTACGCGGCGCATCAGCTCAACCTTCACCCCAGGGTCTCCAGGCCGGAGACCTCCCCAGCCCTGCTGTAGACAGGGAAGGTTTGCGATGCGTCGGCGTTCCGGGTCTGAGATCTCGGGCGTTTGTCCGCGACTTGTCTGCGGACAAGCTGTCCCCTCGTGCTGCTCCTTGCGTCTTCCTAGGGTTCCCCCCTGACGCGCCTGGGTGGCAGTTCTACCACCCCACCTCTCGCCGTGTTCTGTCCTCCCAGGACGTCACGTTTGACGAGTCAGTCCCCTACTACAGCCTCTTCCCCTACCGCACTCCGTCCCTCCCCCCACCCCCGCTTTTCCTTGTCCCAGGTCCCCCCCCGGTAGACCCCCTCCCCCCTCAGGGTCCTGCCCCTTCAGGTGTGTCCTAGGTAGACGCAGTCGAGCTTCTCGAGGTTACTGGTGACTCTGGTGCTGCTGAGGGTGCTGAGCCTGGGGGTGCTGAGACTGGGGGTGCTAATCCTGGGGGTGCTGAGCCTTGGGATGCTGCGACTGGGGGTGCTGAGCCTGGAGGTGCTGAGCCTGGGGGTCCTGTGCCTGGGGGTACTGAGCCTGGGGGTGCTGAGCCTAGGGGTGCTGCGATTGAGGGTGCTGAGCCTGGAGGTGCTACGACTGGAGGTGCTACGCCTGGAGGTGCTACGCCTGGAGGTCCTCCGGGGGCTTCGTCTCGCCGGGAGCCACTCTCTCCCCCGGAGCTGTGCGAGTGGTTTACCCGGCGCTAGAGGCGTGCTGCTGGAGCTGGAGGTTCTTCGACTGCTGAGGGTGCTAGTGCCGCGGGTCTTGGAGGTGCTCGTACAGGGAGTACTAGAAATGCTGGGCCTACGGGTTCGACTGAAGCTGGTGCTGCTGCGGGCGTTAGTGCTGACCCTACTGCCCGCGGTCCTGCTGGGGGTACTACTGGAGCTGCTGGAGGTGCTGCTGGAGCGCGTGCTTCTTCTGGGGGTACTGGTGCTGTCCGTGCTGTGTCTGGCGTTGCCGCGTGGCCGTACTTCGTTCCACTCCTGCAGCAGGTTCTTGGTCTTCCACCTTCTACAGGTCCTCCTCCTTCTTTAGAGTGTCCACAGCCGGTCCCGTCACAGCTAGAGTTACAGCTTGCCTCCCCACTACCTGCTCCCTCTCCCCACACTGGTCCTATTGGAGGTCTTGCTGAGCATCGTGAGCCTGCGTCTCGTCCTGCATCGCCTGTCCGTCCTGCTCGCACTAGTAGTCGCGGTTCGCGTCAGCGTCCTCCTCCTGTCCCCGGCACGCACCTGATGTCTCTGCGTCCGTCCACTGCTCCTCTGCGTGCCCCTTTGCCTTCTCCTCCTCCGTCCTCTCTTCCTACTCTTGCCGACCCGGAGTCGGACTCTCTTTGTGCTGCCAGTCCTACTGTTACGCGTCTCCTTGCTACTGTCGGCGCTGACCCTTCATTTGAGTCCACTGCTGCGTCTGCCCTAGTTATTGAGCTCATCGACTTTGCTGCTCGCTGTCGCCTCGACTACGCTGCTAGTCTTGTCGCTGAGTCAGACTCTGTCTGTCCTCCGTCCGTCGGGGGTGAATGTGTCCTTGGCACGGACGTCCTTGAGGACAAGCAGGAGGAGTGCCGGTGCTTGGCCGCTGCTTCGCCTCATCTCGTGTCCGTATTGCTTACCCCTGGGAGACCCGGATGCACTCGACATCCTGACTCCGCGCTCTTACGCGGAGGTGATAGAGGGTCCCTACTCCTCTTAGTGGCAGGCAGCTATGGATGCAGAGATGTTGTCGTGGAAGTCCACAGGCACCTACGTTGACGCTGTCTCCCCTCCTGGGGCGAACATCGTCAGTGGCATGTGGATTTTCAGGGTGAAGCAGCCGCCGGGTTCTCCGCCTGTCTTCAAGGCACGGTACGTGGCTTGTGGCTTCAGTCAGCGGCAGGGAGTTGACTACTTTCAGACCTTCTCTCCCACCCCAAAGATGACCACTCTTCGGGTGCTACTGCACGTTGCTGCTCACCGTGACTACGAGCTGCACTCCCTCGACTTCAGCACAGCTTTCTTGCAGGGCAGCCTGCACGAGGAGATCTGGCTGCGTCGCCCACCTGGCTTCACTGGGTCGTTCCCTCCTGGTACCCAGTGGAGTCTCCGGCGCCCAGTCTACGGTCTCCGCTAGGCGCCCCGTGAGTGGCACGACACACTGAGGACTACTCTTGCGGCTCTTGGGTTTGCTCCTTCTACGGCCGACCCGTCGCTGCTTCTGCGCACCGACACCTCTCTGCCGCCGTTCTACATCCTCGTGTACGTCGACGACTTGGTCTTTGCCACAGCTTACACTGCTGGACTCGCCTACGTGAAGTCCGAGCTGCAGAAGAGACACACGTGCACAGACCTGGGTGAACTGCGCAGCTACCTTGGCTTGCAGATCACCCGGGACAGAGCACGCCGCACCATTACCCTGACTTAGTCACACATGGTGCAGCAGGTCCTTCAGCGCTTCGGCTTCACGTACTCCTCGCCTCAGGCCACTCCTCTGCCTACTCGCCACTCGCTCTCAGCTCTGCCTTCGGATGAGTCCGTAGAGTCGAGTGGCCCGTATCCAGAGCTTGTTGCCTGCCTCATGTACCTGATGACCTGCACTCGACCTGACCTTGCATACCCTCTTAGCATTCTTGCACGCTATGTTGCTCCTGGGAGACACCGACCAGAGCACATGGCTGCAGCGAAGAGGGTGTTGCGCTACTTGTGCAGCACGTCAGGCATGGGGCTAGTGCTTGGAGGGCGCAGTCCAGTGGTCCTCAGAGGGCACGCAAATGCTTCCTGGGCTGACGACCAGGCTACACACCGGTCGTCACAGGGTTACACCTTCAGCCTTGGTTCTGGCTCTGTCTCGTGGCGGGCTACTCGCTCATCTTCTGTTCTCGGCTCCAGTTGTGAGGCTGAGATCTACGTTGGGGCCATGGCTGCACAGGAGCTTCGCTGGCTCACCTACCTGCTGACCGACCTTGGAGAGCCGCCTCGTTCTCCTCCAGTCCTGTACGTAGACAACAAGGCCATGCTGGCCTTGTGTCAAGTGCAGCGACTGGAGCACAGAACGAAGCACATTGCTCTCCGCTACTTCCTTGCTCGTGAGCTACAGCAGCGTGGTCAGTTGCGTCTTGCCTACGTGGCCTCTGAGGCCAACACTGCCGATTTTTTTCACCAAGGCACTTACGCCTTGTGATCATCAGCCCTTCTGCACTCAGCTGGGTCTTGTCTCTGTCTTGCCTCACTTGCTCACCTCTTGACCTTGCTTGTACTGTTACATATATATATACTTGCTCTTGCTTGTCTAGCCTTATATATATATATGTACTCCTGCATGTGAACTGGCCTTGTGGCCTTGAACTTGTGCTCAGAATGTGTGGTGACTATGTGATCCACCCTGAGCTTTGCTTTGCTTTGCTTTGCTTGACTGGTCTTGTGACCCCCTGTTCTCCCCCACTTTGCGTATGCGGGTGTGTCAGAACATTATAGCTTATGCTGTTGTGTAGGCTATAGTGGGGTATCCCATAGGGGGTACAACCCAATTAGGGTTTCCTATTTGTACTCACTTCATTCTTAGTTCATTTATTCTCGTTTCTTCTCACCTCACGTTGTCGTCAAATACGTTATGTGTATTACGCAATTTACGTTTCAAACGAACGCGCACTGAATGCGCTTATTGTGGTAAACGAGGTAATGCCGTCACCATGTCAACAACTTTAACAAGCAGATTCACTATCCCGCCTCGTATCTTGTATTGTTTTCCCACGTGACCTTGTGTTATGCTTGAAGACGCAATACGTGGCGAAACTAACCGCTCCTCCAAATTTGACAATCCCGAAAGATCGTCATGGTGTGGCGGTAACAAAGCACCTCCCATTCGTGAAAGAATGGGAATTTTTTTATTCTCAATGTCATTTTTGCAACTACTGCAAACGTTCTTCAATTGTGAAAAGTCTGAATTCTCCAATTTGGATAGTTGGCGTCTGAACATTAACTTGTCGCTGCTATCGCACCCGAATGTTGGACCTTCCTTGGAAGCTTCTTCGAATCAAGCTTTAGCTTGCTCCACGCATTGCAAATGCGTGTGTTCTTCATTGAATCGCTCTTCGACATCGGCAAACAATGCGTCTAAATCATCATTGTGAATAAAATCGCCGTCATTATAATACTCGTCCACATTAGATGCAATAAGTATTGTCTTGCACGTGCCGCTGATTCTTCCGAATCCCATTTTTCGTACATGTGGTGTTTACCGCGCACCATCATACGAAATCCAAACTTCTCACAGCCTTTGAAGACGCCTGTATACGTCTTTTTCGAAATTTGTGTTGATACGTCATCAATCTTAAATATCGCATCAAAAAAGGGGATGCGCACAAGTGTTTCGTTGTCGATAAAATATCGTCGGTCGAACGGAAGCTTCTCCTTCGTATTCAATCCTCTATACTTTAAGATGGCATATTGACGTGCCCACGCGGCATGACGATCAGTAAGAAACCCGCCAACACGAGTTTTCTCTCCTTTGACCATCAACCTTATTGTGTAACGAGATCGTTCTGCAATAATACCAATAAGGTCTCTTGTCGGTGCAATGTGAGGAAGTGAGAAATGAATATCTCCATTTGCATCAATCCTTCCATCTTCAATAATTTCAACAGTCACATTTTCTTCTGCTTCGTCAACACAACTCGATTGCACATGACGTATTCCAATACTTGGCACTGAATCAGATAAGGCAGCGCTATTAAGTGTACACACTTTCGCACTTCGTGGAGTGTCACGCTCCTTATCATTTAATCCGAAAGCATCACTCTGAACGAGCTCATGTGAGATTTCATTAAGCGTAGCTGGTGATACCAAGTTCCGTTCGAAAGAGCAGTCTCTGTCAATAGTCACGTTTGTGTACTTGATTCAACAAGAAATGAGGTGCCCCAAGTTTCGCCGTCGTCACACTCTTCGAGAAGTGTGTAATGGTTGCTTGATAACCAAAGATGGATTTGATTATAAGGGCGTGTCCAGTTCGTTCATTTCGGGATTTTTCGTGCCGACGCACGTATCGAGGTTCAAAAATGACTACCGTACCTAGAAATGAGTGCATTGTGAGTGGAGTCCAGCCATCCTGTAATTTCAGAAGCGCGGACACTTTCCCCGCCACACGAATCAGCAGTGCTCTGACAACGTTGAAAACGAGGTAACAGTTTCCCTCGTCAATCATAGCTTGAAAATTTTTGTGCAGGCGCAGGGGGCGCTGGCGAGTAGAGCGAACCACTAACGAAATCGTGCAAGCGATACAAGGGAAACGAACTGTAGTGGCCAGGACGCGGTGCTGTACCCTTGTTCGCGTCCCTGCTGATTCGAGTAACGTGAGTCAGACGACTCTAGGTACGTGCATGGGGCGTGCCGTCTTGCGAACAGAAGCTGATTGTGTCCGCTGGACACGTTCAATAAAGGGTTACCACAAAAAATGTGGTAACTGAGGGGGTTCACGAACAGTAAATGTACGAGCTGGACCCCCCCTTATGCGTTACAAATTCAATTCCCTCGCATTGCACCCATTCACGAGAATGGAGCCAAATAATAACAGTCATGTTCATTAACTTGCAAAGTGCTTTGATTTCCCAAACCGAACCCCAAACTGAAGGATGTTGAATATAATCGATATATTCATCCGCCGATGCTAGTGGCACATCATGAGACATCGACGCCACGATTTGGTATCTAGCCCAATTTGCATGTACGTGTTGTCAGAATTATGTTGTTATAACTGCATGTAGTTCTAGCTGTAGTGTAGATATTAAATTTGTAGGTGGTGCACCTCTTCATTTGTTCGCTATATGTACCCTTGTGCTAAGTGAACACTCATCTTCCCCATTCCTTCTCAACTCACTCGACTCTCCTGCCTTGGCCCGATTTCACTCAACAACATAGTTGGGCCTAGGCTCCTAAGCCTAGGCCCTAGTTTAAACTTTCCTTTTTGATATGCTATCAGAGCACGTTACGACTTGGCCTGTGGGCCCGCCTCATGCTTCCGCTGCTACCTTTTTTTTTCCGGTCGCGCGCCTAGGGCGCGTGGCGATTTTCCCTTGTCCCGCCCCCGGTTGGCGTGTGACTCCTTATCTGCCCGTCGCGCGCCCCGTGGCACGCGACGCTACCCTAAACCTGCCCGTCGTGCGCCCCTTGGCACGCGACGGTGCCCTGCTCGTCGTGCGCCCCGAGGCACACAATCGGGCCCTACACTTAAACTTACCCGTCGTGCGCCTCGTGGCACGCGACGGGCCTTTCCGCACCCGCTCTCCATTCAGCCGCCCCTGAGCTACCTGCACCGACAAATTGTTGCCGCTCTGCGGCTTTCTTCCCGCCCACCCCCTCCTCCTTTGTCTCCCTGCAGCCGTGGGGGGGAGGGTTGGGGGTGGCGGGTGTTGGAGTGTTGGGTCGTTCACTTCTTCCCCTCCTCCTCCTTTCGTTCCCACTGCTGCAGCTGCCGCTGGGGGGGAGGGTGTGAGGGTGTGGGGGAGCAGGGGGAGTGG
The DNA here is from genome assembly GCA_948144175.1 of Closterium sp. NIES-65. NCBI lineage: Eukaryota > Viridiplantae > Streptophyta > Zygnematophyceae > Desmidiales > Closteriaceae > Closterium > Closterium sp. NIES-65. Next base: position 1,856,419 of record CANXME010002307.1, on the reverse strand, counting down.
CACCGGGGTGGCGGGTGTGAGGCTGTTGAGATAGAGGCAAGGAATGAGTGCACTATGAAATGAAACAAGTACAAGTACCAACCCTAATTGGGTTGTACCCCCTATGGGCTACCCCACTACAGCCTAAATATATGCATCAGTCATATAATCATCTGACACACCCCCATAGGCAAAGTGGGGGAGAGCAAGGGGTCACAAGACCAGTCAAGCAAAGCAAAGCAAAGCAAAGCAAGCTCAGGGTGGATCTCAAGGATACCACACAAATTCCGAGCACAAGATCAAGGCCACAAGGCCAGTTCACATGCAGCAGAGCATATATATATAACAGTGCTAAACAAGCAAGAGCAAGGATATATATATGCAGCAGTACAAGCAAGGTCAAGAGGTAAGCAAGTGAGGCCCAGTGGGCACAAGGCCTAGAAGAGTGCAAAAGCGCTGATGGTCACGAGGCGGAAATGCCTTGGTGAACACATCAGCAATGTTGGCCTCAGAGGCCACGAAACGCAGGCAAAGCTGACCACGCTGCTGCAGCTCTCGAGCAAGGAAGTAGCGCAGAGCAATGTGCTTCGTCCTGTGCTCCAGTCTGTGCTCCTCACACAAGGCAATGGTTGCCTTGTTGTCGACGTACAGCACTAGAGGAGAACGAGGCCGCTCTCCAAGGTCAGTCAGCAGGTAGGTGAGCCAGCGAAGCTACTGGGCAGCCATGGTCGTGGCGTAGATCTCAGCCTCACAGCTGGAGCTGAGAACCGAAGAAGAGCGAGTAGAGCGCCAAGAGACAGAGCCAAAGCCAAGACTGAAGGTGTAACCCTGAGACGACCTCTGAGTAGCCTGGTCGTCAGCCCAAGAAGCGTCTGAGTGCCCGGTGAGCTCAGGCCGCTCACGCCCTCCAAGCACTAGCCCCATGCTCGACGTACTGCACAAGTAGCGCAACACCCTCTTAGCTGCATCCATGTGCTCCTTCCGGTGACGGCCAGGAGCAACATAGCGTGCTAAGATGCTGAGAGGGTATGCGAGGTCAGGTCGAGTGCAAGTCATCAGGTACATGAGGCAGCCCACAAGCTCTGGATACGGACCACTCGACTCTACGGACTCATCCGAAGGCAGAGCTCAGAGCGAGTGTCCCGTAGGCAGGGGAGTGGACTGAGGCGAGGAGTACATGAAGCCGAAGCGCTGAAGGACCTGCTGCACCATGTGTGACTGAGTCAGGGTAATGGTGCGGCGTGCTCTGTCCCGGGTGATCCGCAAGCCAAGATAGCTTGTCAGTTCACCCAGGTCTGTGCACGTGTGTCTCTTCTGCAGCTCGGACTTCACGTGGGCGAGTGCGGCAGTGTCCGCAGTGGCAAAGACCAAGTTGTCGACGTACACGAGGATGTAGAACGGCGGCAGCGAGGTGTCGGTGCGCAGAAACAGCGACGGGTCAGCAGTAGAAGGAGCAAACCCAAGAGCCGCAAGTATAGTCCTCAGTGTGTCGTGCCACTCACGCGGCGCCTGGCGGAGACCGTAGACTGGCCGCCGGAGGCTTGACTGGGTACCAGGAGGGAACGACCCAGTGAAGCCAGGAGGGCGGCGCAGCCAGATCTCCTCGTGCAGGCGGCCCTGCAGGAAAGCAGTGCTGAAGTCAAGAGAGTGTAGCTCGTAGTCACGCTGAGCAGCGACGTGCAGTAGAACCCGAAGAGTGGTCATCTTCGGGGTCGGGGAGAAGGTCTGAAAGAAGTCAACTCCCTGTCGTTGACTGAAGCCACGAGCCACGTAGCGCGCCTTGAAGACAGGCGGAGAACCCGGCGGCCGCTTCACCCTGAAGATCCACATGCCACTGACGATGTTCGCCCCAGGAGGGGGGACAGCGTCAACGTAGCTGCCTGTGGACTTCCAGGAAGCCATCTGTGCGTCCATGGCTGACTGCCACTGAGAGGAGTAGGGACCGGCCATCGCCTCTGCGTAAGAGCGTGGGGTCGGGATGTCTAGAGCATCCGGGTCTCCCTCAGGGGCAACAAGCATGGACACGAGATGGGGCAAAGCGGCGGCAAAGCAATGGAACTCCTCCTGCCAGTCCTCAAGGACGTCCGTGCCAAGAGCACAGTCACCCCCGACGGACGGAGGACAGGCAGACGCAGACGCAGCAGACGCAGACTCAGCAGACTCAGCAACAAGACTGGCAGCGTAGTCCAGACGACACGCAGCAGCAAAGTCGACCAGCTCAGTAACTAGGGCTGACGCAGCAGCGGACTCAAAGGAAGGGTCAGTTACAAGAGTAGCAAGAAGACGCGTGACAGTAGGACCGGCAGCACGGTGAGAGTCCGACTCCGGGTCGGCAAGAGTAGGAAGAGAAGACTGAGGAGGAGAAGGCAAAGGGGCACGCAAAGGAGAAGTGGACGGACGCAGAGACATCTGGTGCGTGCCAGGGACAGGAGGAGGACGCTGACGCGAAGCGCGACCACTAGTGCGTCTGCACTCGGACAGAGGCGGAGAGTTCTCCTCCGGAGATCCCTAGACACGGAACGCCGACGCATCGCCAACCTTCCCCGTCCACAGCAAAGCTGGGGAGGTCTCCAGTCTGGAGACCCTGGGCTGAAGGTTGATCTGATGTGCGGCGTACCTCACCGCAAACGGCCACAGAAAATGGGGGGCAGCCACATGCACCATGGACGTACGGGCGACGTCCATGACAATGCCGATGCGGGGCTCAGCAATCCCATTCTGCTGTGGAGAGTCCGGAAGCGTGAAGGTCTGGCGGATGCCTCGTGCCTGACAGTAGGCTCGCAGAAGGCCGGAGGAGAACTCTCCGCCTCTGTCAGAGTGCAGACGCACTAGTGGTCGCGCTTCGCGTCAGCGTCCTCCTCCTGTCCCTGGCACGCACCAGATTTCTCTGCGTCCGTCCACTGCTCCTCTGGGTGCCCCTTTGCCTTCTCCTCCTCAGTCTTCTCTTCCTACTCTTGCCGACCCGGAGTCGGACTCTCACCGTGCTGCCAGTCCTACTGTCACGCGTCTTCTTGCTACTCTTGTCACTGACCCTTCCTTTGAGTCCGCTGCTGCGTCTGCCCTAGTTGCTGAGCTGGTGGACTTTGCTGCTGCGTGTCGTCTGGACTACGCTGCCAGTCTTGTTGCTGAGTCTGCTGAGTCTGCGTCTGCTGCGTCTGCGTCTGCCTGTCCTCCGTCCGTCGGGGGTGACTGTGCTCTTGGCACGGACGTCCTTGAGGACAGGCAGGAGGAGTTCCAGTGCTTTGCCCCATCTCGTGTCCATGCTTGTTGCCCCTGAGGGAGACCCGGATGCTCTAGACATCCCGACCCCACGCTCTTACGCAGAGGCGATGGCCGGTCCCTACTCCTCTCAGTGGCAGTCAGCCATGGACGCGAGATGGGGCAAAGCGGCGGCAAAGCACTGGAACTCCTCCTGCCTGTCCTCAAGGACGTCCGTTCCAAGAGCACAGTGCCCTGATACCATGTTGAGATAGAGGCGAGGAATGAGTGCACTATGAAGTGAAACAAGTACAAGTACTAACCCTAATTGGGTTGTACCCCCTATGGGCTACCCCACTACAGCCTAAATATATGCATCAGTAATATAATCATCTGACAGAGGCAACCAGCAGCCGTCCCTCCACCTCTCCTCTCTTCCCCCCCTCTCTGCTGCTCCTGCAGCAGTGTGGGGGAGGGGAAGGAGGAAGGTGAGGTGATGGAGGGGGTAACCAGCCAGAGTTAGCCCGCCTGCAGTACCTGCTGTTGCTTGTTTAATATTCTGTGTTGTACCTCTGCAGGTTGTGTTCTGCACTTAGCTATTCCTGCATGCAGTTACGGGGGGGTGTCAGAATTATGTTGTTATAACTGCATGTAGTTCTAGCTGTAGTGTAGATATTAAATTTGTAGGTGGTGCACCTCTTCATTTGTTCGCCATATGTACCCTTGTGCTAAGTGAACACTCATCTTCCCCATTCCTTCTCAACTCACTCGACTCTCCTCCCTTGGCCCGATTTCACTCAACAACATAGTTGGGCCTAGGCTCCTAAGCCTATGCCCTAGTTTAAACTTTCCTTTTTTGAAACGTGTTGAACAATTTTGTCCTTTAGTGGACGCCAAAGATCATCGTTATTGGTTATTGCGAGTGATAAGCATCGATATAAGCATGCCCCATCCCCACGCACAATTCTTTTACGAAACATACACCTTCCTCTAAACGCACCGTCAATTGAAGCACCCGTATAGAGTCTAGGTGTAGGAGTGCCCATCTCCAAATGTCACGAAGAGCCCCCTCAAATGCCCCGATGCCAATCCAAGTTTACACGCTGAAAAACACAGACAAAGGAATTGACATAAAAACCAAAATAGATGCATAAAATATATACTGACATATTAAAATTAAAACAGTTAATAGAAACAATGTCAAAATATAATAATTAACAGTATTCTCCAAACTAATCAGGTTGCAATGAAATATGTCTTTATTGTAAATGCCTAAATATAACCAACGCATGAAAATCAGACCAGCAATAATAACATCAAAAAATCAAAATACAAAAGTGTGAGAATGAGAACGAGAAGTGAATCAACTATGAATGAAGTGAGTACATATAGGAAACCCTGATTGGGTTGTACCCCCTATGGGATACCCCACTATAGCCTACACAAATATATATAAGCTATAATGTTCTGACACACCCCCACAGGCAAAGTGGGGGAGAACAAGGGGTCACAAGACCAGTCAAGCAAAGCAAAGCAAAGCTCAGGGTGGATCACAAATTCACCACACATTCCGAGCACAAGTTCAAAGGCCAGAAGGCCAGTTCACATGCAAAATCACATATATAGATATACAGGAGGCTAACCAACTAACAGCAAGAGAATATATATGTGAAAGTACAAGCAAGGTCAAGAAGTGAGCAAGTGAGGCAAGACAAGCACAAGACCCAGCTGAGTACAGAAGCGCTGATGATCACAAGGCGCAAGTGCCTTGGTGAAGACATCAGCAGTGTTGGCCTCAGAGGCCACGTACGCAAGCCGCAACTGTCCACGCTGCTGTAGCTCACAAGCAAGAAAGTAGCAGAGAGCAATGTGCTTTGTCCTGTGCTCTAGTCGCTGCTCTCGACACAAGGCCAGCATGGCCTTGTTGTCTACGTACAGGACTGGAGGAGAACGAGGCGGCTCTCCAAGGTCGGTCAGCAGGTAGGTGAGCCAGCGACGCTCCTGGGCAGCCATAGCCCCAGCGTAGATCTCAGCCTCACAACTGGAGCCGAGAACAGAAGACGAGCGGGTAGCCCGCCAGGAAACAGAGCCGGAACCAAGACTAAAGGTGTAACCCTGTGACTACCGCTGCGTAGCCTGGTCGTCAGCCCAAGAAGCGTCCGCGTGCCCAGTGAGGACCACTGGACTCCGCCCTCCAAGCACTAGCCCCATGCCTGATGTACTGCACAAGTAGCGCATCACCCTCTTCGCTGCAGCCATGTGCTCTGGTCGTTGTCTCCCAGGAGCAACATAGCGTGCGAGAATGCTAAGAGGGTATGCAAGGTCAGGTCGAGTGCAGGTCATCAGGTACATGAGGCAGCCAACAAGCTCTGGATACGGGTCACTCGACTCTACGGACTCATCCGAAGGCAGAGCTGAGAGCGAGTGGCGAGTAGGCAGAGGAGTGGCCTGAGGCGAGGAGTACGTGAAGCCGAAGCGCTGAAGGACCTGCTGCACCATGTGTGACTAAGTCAGGGTAATGGTGCGGCATGCTCTGTCCCGGGTGATCTGCAAGCCAAGGTAGCTGCACAGTTCACCCAGGTCAGTGCACGTGTGTCTCTTTTGCAGCTCGGACTTCACGTAGGCGAGTCCAGCAGTGTCAGTAGTGGCAAAGACCAAGTCGTCGACGTACACGAGGATGTAGAACGGCGGCAGAGAGGTGTCGGTGCGCAGAAACAGCGACGGGTCGGCAGTAGAAGGAGCAAACCCAAGAGCCGCCAGCGTAGTCCTCAGTGTGTCGTGCCACTCACGTGGTGCCTGGCGGAGACCGTAGACTGGACGCCGGAGACTCCCCTGGGTACCACGAGGGAAAGACCCAGTGAAGCCAGGTGGGCGGCGCAGCCAGATCTCCTCGTGCAGGCTGCCCTGCAAGAAAGCTGTGCTGAAGTCGAGGGAGTGCAGCTCGTAGTCACGGTGAGCAGCAACGTGCAGCAGTACCCGAAGAGTGGTCATCTTCGGGGTGGGGGAGAAGGTCTGAAAGTAGTCAACTCCCTACCGCTGACTGAAGCCACGAGCCACGTAACGCGCCTTGAAGACAGGCGGAGAACCCGGCGGCCGCTTCACCCTGAAGATCCACATGCCACTGACGATGTTCACCCCAGGAGGGGGGACAGCGTCAACGTAGGTGCCTGTGGACTTCCAGGAAGCCATCTCTACATCCATAGCTGCCTGCCACTGAGAGGAGTAGGGACCCTCTATCGCCTTCGCGTAAGAGCGCGGAGTCGGGATGTCAAGTGCATCCGGGTCTCCCTCAGGGGTAAGCAGTACGGACAAGAGATGCGGTGAAGCGGCTGCTAGGCACTCGAACTCCTCCTGCCTGTCCTCGAGGACGTCCGTGCCAAGGGCACACTCACCCCCGACGGACGGAGGACAGACAGACTCAGACTTAGCGACAAGACTAGCAGCGTAGTCTAGGCGACAGCGAGCAGCAAAGTCGACGAGCTCAGTAATGAGGGCAGACGCAGCAGAAGACTCAAAAGAAGGGTCAGTGACGGCAGTAGCAAGGAAACGCGTGACAGTAGGACTGGCAGCACGAAGAGAGTCCGACTCCGGGTCGGCAAGAGCAGGAAGAGAGGACGCAGGAGGAGAAGGCAAAGGGGCACGCAGAGGAGCAGTAGACGGACGGAGAGACATCCGGTGTGTGCCACGGACAGGAGGAGGACGCTGACGCGAACCGCGACCACTAGCGCGCGCAGCACGAACAAGCGACGCAGGACGAGACGCAGGCTCACGACGCTCAGTAAGACCTCCAGTAGGACCAGCGTAGGGAGAGAGGCAGGCAAAGGGGAGGTTGGCTGTAGCTGTAACTGTGACTCGACAGGCTGTGGACCCTCTAAGGGACCAGGAGAAGGTGTAAGACGAAGAACCTGCTGCAGGAGTGGAACGAAGTACGGTCGGGGCCGCGTGGCGACGCTAGAAATAGCAGGGACAGTACCAGTACCCCCAGCAGGAGTACCCGCTCCAGCAGCACCTCCAGCAGCACCTCCAGCACCTCCAGAACCCCCAACAGCACCAAAACCCCCAGCAGCACCTACAGTAGCCCCAAAACCTCCAGCAGAACCAGAAGTACCGCCAGTCGGACCGCCAGTGGTAGTCTCAGCGCCAAAACTAGCAGCAGCACCAGCTCCAGTCCAACCCGCAGGCCCAGCAGCTCTAGTACTCCCAGAACGAGCACCTCCGGGACCTGTGACAGTAGCACCCTCAGTACCCGACGAACCTCCAGCACCAGCAGCACGGCTCCAGCGCCGGGCAAACCACTCGCACAGCTCCTGTGGAGAGAGTGGCTCGCGGCGAGACGAAGCACCCGGAGAACCTCCAGGCTCAGTACCCCCAGACCCAGCACCCCCAGGCAAGGCACCTCTAGGCCTAGCACCCCCAGGCTCAGCACCCTGAGGCTCAGCACCCCCAGGCTCAGCACCCCCAGGCTCAGCACCCCCAGGCTCAGCACCCCTAGGCTCCGCACCCCCAGTCGCAGCACCCCCAGGCTCAGCACCCCCGGTCTTAGCACCTCTAGGCTCAGCACCCTCAACAGCACCAGAGTCACCAGTAACCTCGACAGGCTCGACTGCGTCTACCTGGGACACACCTGAAGGGGCAGGACCCTGAGGGGGGAGGGGGTCTACCTCGGGGGGACCTGGGACAAGAAAGAGCGGGGGCAGGGGTAGGGACGGAGTGCGGTAGGGGAAGAGGTGGTAGTAGGGTACCGACTCGTCGAACGTGACGTCCTGGGAGGACAGAACACGGCGAGAGGTGGGGTGGTAGAACTGCCACCCAGGGGCGTCGGGGGGGAGCCCCAAGAAGACGCAGGGAGCAGTGCGAGGGGACAGCTTGTCCGCAGACAAATCGCGGACAAACGCCCGAGATCCCCAGACCCGGAACGCCGACGCATCGCCAACCTTCCCCATCCACAGCAGGGCTGGGGAGGTCTCCGGCCTGGAGACCCTGGGGTGAAGGTTGATCTGGTGCGCCGCGTACCTCACTGCAAACGGCCACAGAAATGGGGGGCAGCCGCATGCATCATAGACGTACGAGCGACGTCCATGACCGTGCCAATGCGGCGCTCAGCAATCCCATTTTGCTGCGGTGAGTCCGGAAGCGTGAAGGTCTGACGGATGCCTCGCGCACGTCAGTAGGCACGCAGAAGGCCAGAGGAGAACTCTCCGCCTTTGACCGAGTGCAGACGCTGAACAGGAAAGTCCGAGCCAAAGCTCTGCCTGAGCTGGAGACGAGCTGCGTGGATCCAGTCGATCAGCACCTCAGTGACATCACCCTTGCTGCGCAAGGGGAAGACTGTGGTGTAACGCGAGTAGTCGTCAACCACCAACAGGAAGTAGCGCCCGTGACCTAGTCCACGGACGCGGGCAGGGCCCCACACGTCCATGTGAAGCGTCTGCAACGGGGCCTCTGTCAGAGGAAACTGGGAGGAGTGAGGGGCAGCACGCTGGCGCCCCTCGACACAGGGGACACAGGCAGGGCCAGGGCCTTGAGGAAGGGGAGGGAGGGACCGGGGGAGACCAGACACAAGAAGACGGGAGGCCATGCCTCTGAGCCGAAGCAGAGAGGGGTGACCAAGGCGGTGGTGCCAGAGGAGAGGCTCGTGAGAGAGGCGACGACACGAACAGGGGGTAGACTCAGGACCAGACCTGGACGCTGCAGCAAACACCTGAACAGACGCAGGGACCCTACCAGACTCAGCAACTGGAGGAGAAGCAGTGGTCAGTCTGTACAGGCTCGACCCTGGCAGACGTGTTAACGTAGCCAGGTGGCGACCTGTGCTAGCCTCTGTGCAGTGCGTCACCCGCTGACGAGCAGGAGTGAACTGGTGGACACCCGCATCCTGTAGGTCAGCACCATTTACCAGGTTCGTAGAGAACGAGGGGAGGTAGAGACCAAACAGGGTGCCAGAGGGAGCCGCCAGACACGGGAGGACTGTGGAGAAGCGAGACAGGACAGGACCCCCAGAGGGGTTAGCGAGGGACACCGCAACCGGCCGACTAAGCGGCGTGAGTCTGGTGCGGTCCCGAGAGAAGGAGCGAGACGCCCCAGAGTCAAGGGTGAAGGTGTGGGAGGCCGAAGCCGACGCAGTACCTGAGAGCGCAGACTCACTAGTACCTGAGAGCGCAGACTCACCAGTACCTGAGAGCACAGACGCCTTGGCACCCAGATTAGTAGCCTCACTGGCACCTAGAGCAACAGTACCAATGCCCGGGTCGGGCGGGAAACACCGGTAACAGTCACCATCATCACAAATAGTCACAGCATACATGGCAGCAAGGATAGCATCAGAGTCAAGATCAAAGATAGCTACACCAGCCCTAGACAGCTCTCCCCAGCGGGGGATCTCCGCGGCCTCCGGGAACTGCTGGTGCCAAGCGTCCGTCAGGCGGCCAAAGCAGCGCTGGGCGGTGTGGGTACCCCCACACTGCTCTCCAGCGCGGTCGCCAGTGCGAAGGACGTAGGTGCAGGGACCAAAAACCCCACCACGCTGACGCTGCGTGTACCACTCACGGAGCTGCTGAGGGGTGGGGACGTCGCTAGAACGCTGCTGCTGCTGCTGGCGCTGACCACCCCCAGTGCTGCTCCGCTGCGAAGCGCCATTCCGACCACCTCCACCACCGCCACCTCCGCCTCCGCCTCCACCGCCGCCACCTCCGCCACCTCCGCTCCCACCGCCACCGCCGCCGCCACCTCCGCCTCCACTGCCGCCACTAGTACCCCAACCCCCGCCACCACCTCCACCGCCACACCCACTCCCCCCGCCTCCCCCACCTCCACCGCCACCGCCCCCGCTAGCTCCACCCGCGCCCTTGCCCCCCTTGCCCTTGCCAGGGCGGCGTCTCCCGCTAGGGGCAGACGCCGCATCGACCGACTCAAGACCAACGAGGTCGGCCGCAGCAGCAGAGGCGACAGAGGGCAACAGGGGGGAAGGAGATCACCCCTCAAAGATGGGGGTGCGAGGGTCACCACGAGAGGCCCCTACAGCGACTATGCTCTTCTCGGCCGCTAGGAGGGACTTCTCGAGGAGGTACAGTGAGAGTGGTGGGACAGACCGAGAGAAAGTGGTCCCTAACTACACGAAGGGAGTCAGGGAGACGAGTGACTATAAAGTAGAGAGTGATGTACATGGGGGGGGGGGGGGGGGGTTCTTGGCGCAGAAGTCAGCAGGAAGCGCAGCGCGGTAGCGAGTGTCACTGGTGCGGAGGTGCGTAATGAGGTCAGCAACTGTGGGAAAGGCAGCAAGGTCAGGGAAGAGGTACGGTAGCATGAGACGGCTCAGTGCAGCAGTGGCGGGGGAGGAGTAGCACGCAACTACACCGTCGTACAAGGTCTGGGCACTCTTGTACTGACTAAAGTGTGCACGCTCAGAGGTAGGGATGTGGCGACGCACAGCAAGACGCGCAGCAGCATCGCGTGTGGCCCACTTGGAGCGAACAGTGGGGTCAGCATCAGCAGCAGGGGCAGGGACGGCGCCAGAGGTAAGGTCAAAGAGAGAAATGTCGTCTACCCTATCGCACTGCAAGAACAGCTGCAGGTCGTCGACCCAGACCTCAAAGTCAATGGCACGACCCTCAGCGTCAAAAGCTAGGACACTAGGGGTAGCCATGACAGCAGTCGACGGTCTCACCAGACAGGACGGGTTGGGCAGCTCAGCAGCATAGCAACACGACAACACTGCAGCTCGGCCGGCCCAGTAGCAACAGCAGCTCCGCGGAACCAGCGGCTCGACTGCTCAGGTGACTCGGGCGGCTCGGGCGGCGCAGGCGGCTCGGGGGGCTCGGGCACTCAGCGGCGCAGGCGTCTCGGGCGGCTCGGCTCCTTCGCGGCGCAGGCGGCTCGGGTCCTCAGCGGCACAGGCGGCTCGGCTCCTCAGCGGTACGCGCGGCTCGGCTCCTCAGCGGCACAGGTGTCCGGGTGGCTCGGATGGCGCAGGTGTCACGGGCGGCTCGGGCGGCTGGGTGTCACAGCGGCGTACGGGCGGCGTGGGGGGGCCGAGACGGCGGCGTGCGGTCGGGTAGGCGGCGAGCGGCCGGGACGGCGACGTGGGGGGCCGGGACGGCGGCGTGCGGGCCGGGACGGCGGCGTGCGGCCAGTACGAGAACGTGCGGCCGGGACGGCGGCGTGGGGGGCCGGGAGGTAGGGCGGCGGTCAGGCCGCAGTAAAGGGCGGCGCAAAGCCGCAGATAAGTGCGGCGACGGGCCGGGGCGGCGCAAGGCCGCAGGTAAGGGCGGCGACGGGCCGGGGTGGTGCGAGGCTGCAGGTAAGGGCGGCGCGACGTCGCGGGAAGGGCGGCGACGAGCCGGGGTGGCGCGAGGCCGCAGGTAAGGGCGGCGCGACGTCGCGGGAAGGGCGCCGACGAGCCGGGGCGGCGCGAAGTTGCAGGTAAGGGCGGCGTGATGCCGCAGGCAAGGGCGGCGACGGGCCGGGGTGGCGCGAGGCCGCAGGTAAGGGCGGCGCGAAGCCGCGGGAAGGGCGGCGACGGGCCGGGGCGGCGTGAAGTCGCAGGTAAGGGCGGCGACGGGCCGGGAGAAGGGCGGCGTGCCACAGCCGCTAAGGCGGCTCGACGCGACTGGAAGGGTGGCGCGACGAGCCGCTAGGTGCGACCCGAAGGGTCGCTAAAAAAAAGGACACGCACCTCGAGGCGCGCTTCGGTGGGCCCAAGGAACAGTCCCTACGAAGGGACCTGCTCTGATTCCATGTGAGAATGAGAACGAGAAGTGAATCAACTATGAATGAAGTGAGTACATATAGGAAACCCTGATTGGGTTGTACACCCTATGGGATACCCCACTATAGCCTACACAAATATATATAAGCTATAATGTTCTGACAAAAAGTACAAATGACACATTATTTGCAAAAAAAAAAACATTGTGGACCTTCGATGTTCTGTTTCGGTAGGATTCAAGCGCCCAGATCAAAACACTAATCTGAGCTTATGCACAAAAGGAGACAAAAAAAAATTGGGTTAAACAGAGAAAAATAAGAAAACAAAAATAACACAAAAAAGGCAAAACAATCACAGCATCTACAGCATCTTGGAAGTGAGAAAAATGGATATGGCAAAAACACAATAATGTCACTTTTAAGTGTGAAACATATTAACAATAACACACAAACATTTATTTACCTACCAGAAAAAAAATACTAACGACACCACCAAATAACTTTCTCAAAATGAGTACTCCATGAAATCAATATACATTGTACATAAAAAACTATTGTAAATACCTTTATAGCTTACAGCCAAAACTTCACCAGACTCTCAATTTCAGAAGGGATGCTGTTGAATCTTGATGATGTTGAATCTCAATCAAGACAGTACATAGAACGTATCATGTATGCATCAAAGGTTAGAAACGCTGCATTCAAATCAGAAGTAGGAGCAATCATTAAAATAGTGAAATATTGGTTGTGACACAAAAAACATTGAATAAAATTTACAAAAAATACATTGGTCAACATAAGCAAACATCATTTTATAACCTTGGAATGTGTCAGAATGTTATATTTGTTCTCTAGCCTGCAGTGGGGTACTCTATAGCGAGTATAACCCCTTAGGGTTTCATACATGTATCCCTTTGCTTGCTAGTACAAACTTCTTCCTTGCCTAGCTAGGTTAGTCCTAGCTATGGCTCTTACCTATGCTTACCTATCTTCACATGGTATCAAAGCAGTAAGCTCCAGGCCTGTGGGCCTCACCACAAACCTTCCGCTGCAACTACTCCTCTCCTTTCCGCCGTGCGTCCCGAGGCGCGCGGCGATTTTTCTACCCGCCGTGCGCCCCGGGGCGCGCGGCGTTTTCTCCTCCCGCCGTGCGCCCCGAGGCGCGCGGCGGGTTGCTGCCCCGTCACGCCATGCGCCGCCCCCGGGAGACGCTGTGACGGGCGACGGGGACCTCCGCGTCGCCCCCCGTCGCCCGTCGTGGCCTCTGTGCGGCCCGTACAGGCAGCGCGCGGCCCGTACGGGCTGCGCCAGACCCACGCGCTGCCCGTACGGGCTGCGCCAGGCTCGCGCGCGGCCCGTATGGGCTGGGCCAGGCCCGCGCGCGGCCCGTATGGGCTGCGCCAGGCCGTCGCGCGGCCCGTACGGGAGACGCCCGACCCGCGCGCGGCTCGGGCTGCATGCGCGCGGCTCGGGCGTCCCTACCAGGCCCGTGGTGGGCCCGTTTCCTACCTTCCCTGCCCTCCCCGCTGGTCCCAGTCCCTCTACTACCGCCCTACCCCTCCTACTCCCCATTCTCCTACTTCAGGGTTTGGGGGTGAGGGGTTTGGGGGTGCCCTTACTAAGCACCGCTCCCTGCTCCTCCTCCTCCTCCGTCTCCTTGTACTGCAGCTGCCGCTGAGGGGGGGGGGGTAGTTGTGGTGGAGCCGGTGGAGTGATGCTAAGGGGGGGTGAAGGGGGAGGAGAGCTAGCGGTGTAGCAGTGGGTGTGTGCCAGGGGGAGTAGGACAGTTTTGGGAAGCTGAATGGAGGATGCCGATGTGTCGCTAGCAGCACCTTTAGCCGCGGGGCCAGTTACTCCTGTAGTCCGGGGGCTTCGTCCGGTAGCCGTTGTGCCAGTCTGCCTCCTGTTGCTGGTGTGTCTGCAGCTTCATCCGTCGCCTCCTATCTCCTCTCCTCTCACTCTCTCTCCTCCTCCTCACTTGCCCGTTGTGACTACCTCTAGCTTTGCTTATAACTGTGAACTTTATACTATTGCTGCTTGAACTTGTGCTCAGACTGTGTGGTGACATTGTGATCCCCCCTGAGCTTGTTCTGTTTTGCTTGCTCTGCTGATTACACCCCACTTTGGCTATGGGGGTGTGTCAGAATGTTATATTTGTTCTCTAGCCTGCAGTGGGGTACTCTATAGCGAGTATAACCCCTTAGGGTTTCATACATGTATCCCTTTGCTTGCTAGTACAAACTCTCTTTGCCTAACTTCTTCCTTGCCTAGCTAGGTTAGTCCTAGCTATGGCTCTTACCTATGCTTACCTATCTTCACAGAATGCTGAACAATCTGGCACAATTTCAATGCTGATAATATGAATCCGTTCTTGTTTTCCCTCCTGATATAAATAACAGAATGAAGAACAACATCACTGTCCATAAGACCTAGAAGATTGTAAGACAAAAAAAAAAACGTTTGGAAAAAACATTAACAATCTAGCAATTTCACTATATTACCACAAAAACTTCAAATGCTGACTTTGAGCTCGGTGCAGCCTGAAGTTAAGATGCTGATGTAAACCAATTGTTAATGCCTGATAAGAAGCACGTCCAGGAATAACAAAAACAAGGTGTTGGAGTGTATGTTGGTAAATGCAAGAACATAGAAGTCAATGCATGAGGATAATAAAAACATACAAGAATTGAGCTCGACTTTCTTCTAGATAGATATGCTAGGGTACACTCTGAAAAGTGATCAAAAGTTGAGAGTAGCTGGAAGAGTTTGAAATAGAGTAGTTAACTAAAGAAGAGAATATCTCAACTCACTTAATATGTAGCAAGAGAGAACCAAGAAGAGTTATCACTAGATAAAACAGAGCTTGAAGAGTTATCACTAGGTACCTTGAATGTGACCACTAAAAGAGCTTGAATGTGTTGTGAGGAGCTTGAAAGAGGAGCTTAAAAGAGTTATCACTAGATAAAAGAGAGCTTGAATGTGTTGTGAGGAAGAACAATGAAACAAGCTCCAAGAAAATGTGGAGTTTGGTTTGAGTAAGAGAAGGATGGGAAAGAAAGGGAGAAAGGGCTAGAGGGTTTGCTTTGGGAAGGGAGAAGTGGAAGAGTCTTTCTTGATTGGATACAAAGTTGACCAATGGTAAGAGAATTGTTATTGTGCAGTGGAAACAAAAAAAACAGTTGGAAGCATTGAGCTAGAAACAAAACGGCCAACTAAACAATGCTGTTTGTTTTGTTTCTAGTTCATAGTTCATAGTCAATTTGTTGACAATTTACAATTGTAATAGTTTGACAACTGTTTGTTTTGTTCCTACTTGAAAATCGTTTTCATTCTACAGTTACAACTGAAAGATACGACAAAAGCAGAGAAGACGAACTACAACTTTGAAAACAAAAAAACAAAAACGTGAGCTGGCGTTTTACAGTTACGCCAGCCAGAATGAGCAGTTACGACAACAAGAACAATGACCAAACGTACTGTACGCGAAACCCCCCCTTCCACAATTCTCGCCTCGCCCCACCCCTTCCCACACTTCAAGCGCGAGAAACAGCACATGTCAGCAGCGAGCTCGATTAATTTCGGGCGACGCTGATGACGTCAGCACAATTTCTCGCGCGAGAAAAATGCCTGACGTCAACAGCTGTCAGAGGTCCACTTGTGATCCCCGATCGATCCTAGGGAAGGGTTACAGGCACGTTGGCCTGGGGGGTTATGGGCGCACTTACCCGCTACACAAACAAGCCCTTTTATCCCAATGGTCTAGTGGTTGGGATTCTGACATGGTATCAGAGCGAAGGTCTCGGGTTCAAATCCCGGTGTGTGCACTTCAGGCATCCCAGTGCGGGGGGGTGTCAGAGGTCCACTGGTGATCCCCGATTGATCCTAGGGAAGGGTTACAGGCACGTTGGCCTGGGGGGTTATGGGCGCACTTACCCGCTACACAAATAAGTCTTTTTATCCCAATGGTCTAGTGGTTGGGATTCTGATAGCAGCGACGTTCGAAATTTCGCACAAATTTTGGTGCTGACGTCATCATCGATACCAGAAGTTTCGCGCGAAAATCTGACGATGATGACGTCACCGAAACGAAGATGACGTCATTACCTCCTTTTTTGTAAAACTGTTCAAATGATACATCAACAACATCTATAACTGTGAACAAAGAAAACAACCTACAAAATCCAATACTCATATAAATATTCTTACTATAATATAGAGAAATCAAGTCTACCACGTATACCACATAAATACCAAAAAACAATTAAAATCTTCAACTCATCATTCACATTAGGACGTAAAAATGGCACCCATATATTTAATCCGAATACGACAAGTAATCAACGTTGTTAATAAATCTTTCGGCATGTTACAATTGTTGCTTCGCAACCCTAAGACGATTTAGTCGCCTCTTTTTTTTTTTTTTTTTTTTTCTCTAAAAAGTTGCTCACGAAAAAGCTATGGCAAAATCAAACTCTCACCCACACTCCCAGGGGTGTTTCCGTGAGAGCGAATTGATTTTTTTTCGTCAAACCTGAATCTGTCGCGCAACATTTCCGATTCCCTCGAGGGGTTTCTCGAAACACTGGTTACTCCAGACGAAGTCTGCCGATTTTTGAAGTCCAACCTCACCAACCAACTGAACCGTACATCCATCCTTGCTCTGAAGGATTTCTTCTGTTGGACGTTCTGTGTATTTTGCTTCTTTTGTGGTGCTCTGATGAGACTCGGACGTCATGCAGTCCTATGAGCCTAGGGACCTGGTTTCAGCCATTCTGTCGCTCGACAAAAAAGGCGAACGCTTTAGCATTACTAGAACAGGCGGCAGCAGCAGGGTTGGGTTTGAACTGATGTAGTCAGGTACAGTAAATGATGGATTCAGAGTCCGCTCACCACCAAGTACTCCTGTGCCTTGAAATGTGAGAGCTTCGCCTGAAGCTCCAATTCATTCAGTGCTTGGCTGTTATCGACCGGCTATCGTTGATCCAATATTGATTCATCAAGACTCGTGGCTGCAGTTATTCTAGTCGTGTCCCTGTTTCAGCATTTCGTTAGTGTTCGCCCGTTATTAGCACGAGGTGACGGCGAGGGTGAAATCGGGACCAGAGTCGGCCTTAGCGCGACTTCCGTTCCAGGCGGTTCGCGGAACAAGTACGCTTACGTCACGCTGTTGTGCGATGACGTCATGGCAGAGGCGGCGATGGTGATGGTACACTCCGTACGCCGTACGG
This sequence comes from Closterium sp. NIES-65, assembly GCA_948144175.1. Lineage (NCBI taxonomy): Eukaryota > Viridiplantae > Streptophyta > Zygnematophyceae > Desmidiales > Closteriaceae > Closterium > Closterium sp. NIES-65. Next base: position 1,839,311 of record CANXME010002307.1, on the reverse strand, counting down.
GCACGCCTCACGATATCGTAATACTCACCATGAACGTCTCCAATCGCACGCTAGAATCGCTGGTAGCCTTGGGGGCGAAGATCGAGCCCATTCTGGAGTCCGTGCCTTATCCGTTCGCCGTCACGGCGGACAGACTTGCCATCAACAAGCCGTGCAGGTAAGAGCCGATTTCTAGGCGCGTGCCTGTGCCTAGAGTACTCAAAGAACGATACTGGAACCCGTGCCTGATCCCTTTGCTGTTACCGCAAAAAGACTCGCAATGTCCAAGCTTTGCAGGTACGAGCCAGATGTTCCTAGGAGCTTTGAGAAGTCTAAAAGGGAATAACCTTCTTGAGCTGGCATTGGTTCTTAGAAGCATACAGTGTGGCAAGCAGCAAGCCATGCTTGTGTGTGACAGTGACAGTGAGGGAAGCCATTTCCGTCCAGCTCAGTGAGGCTCGTTTGTGCTTGAAGCGTGCAGATACTTCAAGCTGCTTATCTGGATCACGGTGTGAATCACCCAATTGGGATCCGACCGACACATGATTGGATACAGGACTGATTGCTCAACATGACCATTGTTGAAGAGTTCGTCAGAGTACAAGACAACCGGTGTTGTCACCGTGATCATCCACTCTCCACCTCATTCGTCTCTCTCACCCCTGCCTCCCTCCCTCCCTCCTTCGCAGGTATCCCAAGCTGCTGACGTGGAACATGGTGTGCTACCTACCGCACCGCAAGCGCATCTACCTCGACCTCCTGCTCGTGTCCTCCAATGACCTAGGAGGACCCATTCTCAATACAGATCATGTGACCATCTGACCCCTCTCTTCAGGTACTCCTAGCTGATGTGCAACGTGGTGTGCTACCGCAAGCTTATGTGTCCGTTCCCTGCCTCCCTGCACACAGGTACTCGAAGCTGCTGATATGAAACATGGTGAGTTACCACAAGCTCATCTACCCCTGGGTTAGAGGAAACAACCTACCAGTTTCCAAACCCCTCTCGCCAAATACCCGAAGCTGCTGATGTGGAACATGGTGCGGTACCACCACGGTCTGATTGATTGTGTCCTTTGAGTCGCCAATCCCCGTCTGTCCAACCCCTGCACCCACCAGGTACTCGAAGCTGCTGATGTGGAACATGGTGCACTACCGCAAGCTCATCTACCTGGACTCGTACCTGCTCGTGCTGCACAACATCGACGACCTCTTCCACCGCCCGCAGCTCTCCGCCGCGCCCGACACGCTGCCGCCCGACAAGTTCAACAGCGGGCTCATGGTGGTGGAGCCCAACCGCGCCATGTTCAAAGACATGCTCTCCAAGATTGCCACCCTCGTCTCGCCCAACGTGGGCGACCAGGGCTTTCTCAACAGCTACTTCTCGTCGTGGTACCAGCAGGGCCCCGTGCACCACATCGACTACACGTACAATGCGCTCGTGCGCATCTCCGTGTCGCCCGGCTGGCGCCTGTTCATCGAGCCCAAGCTCAAGGTGCTGCACTTCTCGGGCAACACCAAGCCCTGGAACATGATGGTCGACCGCCAGGTGTGTGTGCTTCACCTCCCCCGCTTGGCTGCCTCCTCCTCCTCCTCCTCCTCCTCCTCCTCCTCCTCCTCCTCCTCCTCCTCCTCCTCCTCCTCCTCCTCCTCCTCCTCCTCCTCCTCCTCCCTCAGCCCCTCCTTTTCCCCTCCCGTTCCTTTCAAAATCCTCTCCCTTTCCCCCCGTCCCCACGTCCTCCCTTGCGCCATGGCAGTTCCCCACCACGAGGGCGTTCGACCACCGGTGGTGGGAGGTGTATGACGACGTCTACTCCATCCTGCACCGCCAGGCGCTCAAATCCTCCAAGTCCTCCTCCTCCTCCTCCTCCAACTCCCGCTCCACCCTAGACACCACCGCTGCTGCCACTGCAGCTGCTGCTGAGAAGGCTGGTGGTGGGGGGAGTGGAGGGGTTGGGGGGGGTGGGGAGAGCTTGGAGGCGGTGGCGACTGCTGCCCGGCTGGCAGCAGCAGCGGCAGCAGCAGCAGGGTCGCCCTCGGAGCCGCCCCAGCTGGCGCCGCAGTGCCAGCGGAACTACATGGCGTATGCACGGTGCGTTGAGGAACTACAGAGTATGGTGTGTGGGTGGTGAGAGTATGGTGTGTGGGTGGTGAGAGAATGGTGTGTGGGTGGTGAGAGTATGGTGTGTGGGTGGTGAGGGAGTGGCGTGTGCTTGGTGGAGCGGGTGGCGTGTGGTGAGTGAGTGGTCTCTTGACATAATTCGTAGAGTGCAGCAGACTCTGGTCAGGCAGGGTCAGAGCAAAAGGCATACGGTTGCTGAATGTGATTATATACTGCTTCCACCGCTCTCACCTTCTCTTCCTTCCTCTCATCCCCTACTCCCCATACCAAACCCATACCCATCATTCCCCACCCCACCCCCAACCGGGCAGCAAGCCACCGATAACGGACAAGTTCAGTGTGATCATCAACTGCTTTGACCGCTTTGATCTCATGCTCTACTTTGTGCGGCGCTACGTGCGCTTTGAGTTCGTGCACAAGGTGTACATCGTGTGGGGCAACACGCGCGTCACGCCCTTCCACCCCTCCTACTTCAACGTCTCCAAGCCTGTCGAGATCCTCTACTCTGGCATCGACTCGCTCAACGACCGCTTCAAACCCATTCGGTCAGTGGAAAGATGGCCATACTCCTCCCTTCTCGCCCTGCCATTCTCTTTCTCGCCCTGCCATTCTCTTTCTTGCCCTGCCAATCTCTTTCTTGCCCTGCCTCGTTCTTGTCCCCTAGATTCCCCATTCACGCGTGCCCCTCTCACTGCATTCTGTTCCCCCAGCTCCCTGGAGACAGAGGCAGTGCTGATGTGTGACGACGACATCGAAGTGCATCCAGGCGCGCTGCACGTGGCGTTTGAGCGGTGGCAGGAGGAGAAGTACCGCCTCGTGGGCTTCTTCCCGCGCGCGCACTACCGCGAGGTGAACGGGCCGCGCAGCGGGCAGATGACGTACGTGCTGACGCCGCGGCAGGAGTACAGCATCGTGCTCACCAAGATGTTCCTCATGCACGGCGACTACCTGCGCGCCTACACCTGCATCATGCCGCAGCGCGTGCGCGAGTACGTGGAGCGCAACAAGAACTGTGAAGACATCACCATGAACTTCGTGGTGACTCAGCTGTCGGGGCTGCCGCCGCTGCTCATGGAGGACCCCACAAAGCTGGACTACGGCACGTCGTCCGGGTTGTCGTCCCGAGGGAGCCACGACAACTCCAGGTGAGCTGCTGGTAGGAGTGAGTGTGAGTGGTGCTCAAGTGTGGTGGGCAACGGTGATGTTGGCAGGAATCTAGCCTGCTCATGAAGGATCCGACAAAGCTCGAGTATGGCACATCCTTGGGATTATCGTCAAGAGAGAGCCATGTCCTTGCCCTGTGACCGTACCAGTCTCCATGCCAGCGCGCATGTGTGAATTTTGATGTATCCCTCTGCATGTGTGAATTTTGATGTATCCCTCTACGTGTGTGAATTTTGATGTATCCCTCTGCATGTGTGAATTTTGATGTATCCCTCTGCATGTGTGAATTTTGATGTATCCCTCTGCATGTGTGAATTTTGATGTATCCCTCTGCATGTGTGAATTTTGATGTATCCCTCTGCATGTGTGAATTTTGATGTATCCCTCTGCATGTGTGAATTTTGATGTATCCCTCTGCATGTGTGAATTTTGATGTATCCCTCTGCATGTGTGAATTTTGATGTATCCCTCTGCATGTGTGAATTTTGATGTATCCCTCTGCATGTGTGCTGCGCCTCCCTTCACCTCACCCCCAGGTCCGTGTGCATGAACGACATTGCCATCATGCTGGGGTACATGTCACTGCGCAACACATCCGAGGCCGTCACCTTCTTCGAACGAGACAAGATGGTCAAGGCGAGTCAATCCGAGTCAACGGATGCATGCATGGGATGGTCAAGGCGAGTCAAAAAGGGCATGCAGGGAATGGTCAAGTCGAGTCAATAAGGGCATGCAGGGAATGGTCAAGGCAAGTCAATCTGTCAAAGTCAACCAGTAAATGCAAGGGATGAAGGGTTATTGAAAACGGCCGTATGTTTGGAAAATTCCTGTAAGAAAAGGCCGATTTAAACGGTTTAATACGGTTTCAGGAAGTGCTTTCCGTTTGGATTAAAACGGCCATTTCAAACGGTCGTTTTTTCAAACCAAGGGGGCGCCAAGCCATGGGGCGAGTCATGTTGAATGAATGTGCATTGAGTGATGATCAATGTCAAGGCCTGGCAATGCACATTTGTGATGTCTGCCATTGTCAAAGTCAGTCATGTGAGTCCTTGTTGTCGTTATAGTGTGCAGTATTGGCGTTGATGAGAGTCGCAATGGAGTTTACAGCAGTATTGTCTGTAATCACCTCAACTGTCTGTAATCACCTCAAATGTATGTAATCACCTCAAATGTCTGTAATCACCTCAACTGTCTGCATCTGGTTCCTCATTGCTTTTGCACACAATCAGGTGGTGCGGCGGTGCAGGCTGAGCACGGCAGGCTGATCACAATAGCGCACATGGTCTTTGCGCTAGTGCACATTCAAGTCTCAAAGCACAGCTGGCTTGAGTCTTGACACTGCTCCCTGCATGTTTCCTCATCCCTCAATCACAACAATCAGGTGGTGCGGCGGTGCAGGCTAAGCACAGCAGCGCACAGCACATGGTGATTGAGCCGGTGTTTGATGGATTTGAGCAGCAATGCCATCATGCTGTTAGTGTTCGCCTTCAATCTCACACTTTGTGCTTTGTATTTTCTATATCCTAGAGTAGTGTAGTTTGCACGTTGTGTTTGGTTGGGTGTACACCTGCATCCCAACCAAACCCAATTGTAATCTCCAAGCAATCTCCAACCCACCAATTGGAGATTGCCTTGGGATTACCCCCAATCCCTAAGGATTGCCTCTGATTCCCTTCCCCAACTATTCCTTACCCTTCTTGGATGTACTTCAAGCTCATTACAATTTTATCGCTTCTAAGCCTAAGTTCTCACATGGTTTCAGAGCTCTACATCCGCACATGCGGATCGTGATCCTCCTATCTATGCGGATGTTCTTCCCGCAAACCTCGGCATAGCCTCCTTCAATCTCGTCGCCGTCGATTCGCGACATTCGTGGGCGGAAATTCCCCCGCACCACTTTCCTGTCAACTTCGATGACGTTTTCAATTTCTACGGTACGCTCATCGACGTCGCTCTAACTTATAGTTCCTTTTTCGTCATCTCTCAATTTTGTCACCGCGTCACCTCTCCTCGTCGGGCCGCCGCCCGTCGCCCCGCAGCTTCCCGTCGAGTCGCCGCCCGTCGCCCCGCAGCTTCTCGTCGGGCCGCCGCCCGTCGCCCTGCAACTTCTCGTCGGGCCGCCGCCCGTCGCCCCGCAGCTTCTCGTCGGGCCGCCGCCCGTCGCCCCGCTACTTCACGTCGGGTCGCCGCCCGTCGCCCCGCATCTGCACTTCTACCCCCATTCCCCTTTTCCCGCAGCTGAACAGGTGCAGCAACGCAGCCGAGCAGCAGTGCAGCAGCGCAGCCGAGTAGCAGAGTAGCCGCGAAGCCATGCAGCAGCGTTGCCGCGAAGCTGAGGGTGGTGTGTGGGGGGGTGTGTGGGATTAGGGTTAGATCTACGGAAGTCGGCCGATTTTACTTAGTTTTGGCGGCCTAGAAAATCTTTCTACAAGGCATCTCGACGCGGTCAACATTGACGATTTTCGCTATTTGGGGTCCGTCGGATTTCGAAATCGCCGCGCTGCGCGCGGTTCCTATCGGTGACTTAAGAGCGGCCCTTCGCGCGAGACCAAGGGATCTCCAGCATGGCCTTCACCGCGTCCACCATGGCCAACCCCATCACCCCACTCCGTCTTGAAGCCGATGGTTCTAGCTCCAACGTCAAGGCATGGAGCTATGGGGTTGACAAGCACCTGCTGAGCCGTGACGTGCAAGGATTGGACCTCAAGGATGTCCTCCTCAACCATGGCAAGGGAAAACAACCCCTTCTCCCTCGTGAGCCGACCGAATCTGCTAGAGAGGCTGACACAAGGGCATATGAGGAAGCCGTTGAGAAGTACCGGAAGTGGGAGAAGGCCGATGCTGCTATTATCAGCGTCTTCATCGCCTCCACCCCTCCAGAACTTGTCAACACGTTCCATAACTACCCTACCACCAACGCCATCTGGAAGTATCTCCAGGATCAGTTCATGAACAAGACTGCAGTCGGAGTTGCCATCCTCATCCCCAGCATGTTCTAGGTCCGCCTTGAGGATTGCTAGGTAATGGCCGTCTACATTGCCAAGGTTCAGACCATTCATGGCAAACTCAAGGAGCTGGGTATAGTCTTCCCCGAACAGGCCCCTGCAGCAGCTCTTCTTGTTGGCCTCACCACAGCCTACGAAATCACAAGGAAGATGCTCCTCACGCTGACTGCGGAAGACCTCACTTTTGCCAAGGTCTCCACCGCACTCCTCTCTGCTGAGAAAGACTCCATGGCTCAAGCCAAGGCCTACGTCATCCGTGCTCCCATGCCTCAAGCAAGTGTCGCAGCGGCCCCTGCCTCGGCGCCCTTCCAGCGCAACCGCTTCCCACCGTGCACCTACGTCATCAAGTATGGCAACCGCAAGGGACAAGTGTGTGGTGGCACTAACCACCCCCTTGCTACGTGCTTCAAGAAGAAGGACGACGAATGGTACGCCATCCACGGCATAGACAAGAGGCCACCGAACTGGATGCGTGCGCGTAAGGCCAACCTGGTTGAGGTCCAGGACCCCGCTTCGGCTAATGCTAGTGATATTGCTCCTGCTGATGTGCGTATCAACCTGTTGATCCCTGGCATTGCCATGATTAATGAAGCTTCCTCCCAGCACCTCGGCTCATCACAAGCACCACAATACATAGAGTTCACACTCGACAGCGGCGCCACTCACACTGTGCTCAAGGAGACACTCTCCTCCAAACCCTACGCAACACCCATCCCCCTCCTAGGAGCTGACTCAAGCTTCACCACTCTTGCCAAGGGTTCATCCACAGTCTCGTGCCCCGCCTTCCCTTCCGGCACTGTCACTGGAATGTGCGTGCTTTCACTCCGCCACAATCTCGTGGCCCAAATGGAAATTCAGGAAGCTGGGCTACGCACCATCTTTTGGGAGAACGAGAACTATGGTGATATCCTTGACCCACTCACCAACAAGGTCTTGACTCGTTTCACCCTCAACAGGAGCGGCCTTTACACGCTGCAAGTACCCATCCTACAGGTGTCAACCACCCAAGCAGAGGCAACTACCTCACCATGCTCGTGCCGCAGTTTCTCCAACTCGACCATACTCTACCACCATCGGCTCGGGCACCCAAACTTCCGCACACTTGCTGACATGGCCTCCAAGAAACTTCTACTCGGCCTGCCAGTCTCACTTCCTCCACCACCAGATTCCCCCGCTCCCACGTGCCTTGACTGCACCAAGAGCAAACTGCATCAACAGCCCCACCCGGCCTCACCCTCTGTCGCAGCAGCACCACTGGACTTGGTACACCTGGACGTCTGGGGCCCTGCCCTTGTTCCCGCACGAGGTGGTTATCGCTACTTCCTTGTTATCGTCAATGACCACTCCCGCTACGTCTCTGTTCACCTCCTCCACACTAAGGCTGCGGTTCCAGAGGTCCTCATGGCGTGGGCTAAACAGTCACAGACCACCTTTGACCGCAAAGTCAAGCGCCTTCACTCAGATGGTGGTGGTTAGTTTTGCAACGACAAGCTCAAAGCCTTCTGCTCCTCAGAAGGCATCCAACAAAACTTCACCCTCCCTGACAGCCCGCAGCAGAACGACATAGCTGAGAGCCGCAACTACACCCTGGTGCAGATCACTCGGTGCCTCCTCGGCCACTCCAACGCTCTGCACTCTCTCAGGGGGTAGGCTCTCTACCACGTCGCCCTCCTCCAAAACCTTTACCCCCACCCGCATCTTCCTGACACCACTCCAACCACACTTTGGCTCAGGAACACGCCCACTGCTCGCTCTCTTCGCGTTTGGGGGTGCACCGCCTATGTCCTCCTCAACCCTCAGGCTCGACGGCAGCACGGCGGCAAGCTCGGTCCCAAGACCCAGATGTGCATCTACCTTGGGCACAACGCCGACTTGCCTGACTACCTCTTCCTCAACCCCTCCACTCAACAGTTGGTCCGGAGCCGCGACGTTGTCTTTGATGAGACCCGTCCATTTTACTCAGCTTCGGAACGGGACTCTCTCTCTGATCCACCCTCCCTCGTGTGGGCAGACTTTGATGCGCCTCCTGACCTCCCGCCTGCTCCGGCCCCTTCACCTCCTACCCCTCCTGCCACCGCACCGTCCCCCTCTGAGGTCTCTAACCCGCCCTCACCGGTGTCTTCGGCAGCTGCTCCTCCCTCCCCCTCACCTGCCGCCCTGCCATCTGCGCCGCCACCTCCGAGCGCACCAATCACATACCATTGGCGGTCGCACCCTCCAGCCCCACCTCCTCCCCCAGTCCCCCCTTCCTCCCATGCACCCGCTCCTCCACAGCCGCCCGAACTGATCACGTACAAGCGGCGGCCAATTCCCCCGCCCAAGCCTCCTAAGTCAATCCCTCAGACACCGCCTGCTCCGCCCTCCTCTCCGGTAGCCCATGGCACTCGCTCGCACGGCCCTGCTCCTCTTCTGGCCCTGGCTATTCGTTGCTCCCCGATCACTTCGACTCCTCCTGCCGGGGGGGATGTGCCCTCTACCCTTCTGGAAGATAGGCATGAGGAGCTTTATGATCTTCACGCAGTCATTCCCTAGCTCTCGCACATCTTCCCTGACATCATTGAATCACCCTCACTCAGCTTCACGGAAAACCCGACCATCCCTATCCCTCTCACCGTCCAAGTGGCTCTCTCAGGCCTTCATGCTGCCGAATGGCGTGCTGCCATGGACGCGGAGGTTGAAGCATTCACCCGCAACCACTCCTTCGACGACGAGACTCCACCTCCAGGAGTCAACATCGTCGGGGGCAAGTGGTTGTTCCGTGTAAAACAGCTCCCAGACGAGGCCCCGGTGTTCAAAGCGCGTTATGTAGCCAAGGGCTTCACCCAGCAGCAGTACCGCGACTTCTTCCTAACCTTCTCCCCCACATCCAAACCTCCCACCATTCGTACGCTCATGGATGTCGCTAGGGATGAGCAAGGTGGCGAACACCTGTTCGGTTCGCCTCGAACGTGTTCGAGGCGAACCGAACAGGTTTTGTTTTTTTAGCTCAGATCGTTCGCCGAACAGTGTTCGATGTTCGCCCGAACACGTTCGTGTTCGGGCCGCTGCTGAAATTTGCCCGCGACGAACACGAACAGTGTTCGAGGTTTGCCCGAACACGCCTCCACAGGCGAACAGCGAACACCTGTTTTTTCCTAAACTGTTCGCCGAACCGAACAGTGTTCGGTTCGGCAAAAGAGGGTGTTCGACAACGGGCGAAGACGAACATGTTCGTGTTCGCCCTTTGCTCATCCCTAGATGTCGCAGCTCGAGAAGACTTTGAGATCAAATCCATGGATGCCTCATCCGCCTTCCTACAAGGACGTCTCAAGGAGACAGTGTTCATGGACAGTCCTGAAGGCTTCCCAGGAGAATTCCCTCTCAACACTGTCTGGAAGCTGAATCGCCCCATCAACGGCCTTAAGCAAGCCCCTCGCGAATGGCACAAGAAGGTAGGGATGAGCAAGGTGGCGAACACCTGTTCGGTTCGCAGCTTAAATTGTTCGCCGAACACTGTTCGATGTTCGCCCGAACACGTTCGTGTTCGTGGCGCTACTGCAGAACGCCCCGTGGCGAACACGAACGTGTTCGAGGTTCGCCCGAACACGCCTCCACAGGCGAACAGCGAACACCTGTTTTTGCCTAAACTGTTCGCCGAAGCGAACAGTGTTCGGTTCGGCAAAAGAGGGTGTTCGAGAAGGGGCGACCACGAACATGTTTGTGTTCGCCCTTTGCTCATCCCTAATGGGAAGGGGGGGGGGGAACGACGATGCCCACATTTGAGGCAAAATCATCCCCTTTACATTTCCAGGGTTTAAGGTTTACGAAGGAGAATTGTCTTGGTAAACCCTCTAGGGTGTTTTTGATGGTCGAAATGGGTTAGGGGGGGTCGACATGACGCGAAATTAAGAGTAGCGTCGAAATCGTTGAAGTCAATTTCGCGCTGAGGCAAAAAAAAATTTTCCGGTCAGCCCGAAAAAAAAACGAGGTGCGTCCTGCGTCTGGACGCGCGTCCTGCGTCTCTGCGTCTAGACGCTGTGTCCATACGCAGGACGCAGCAGGACGCGTGCGTCTTTCTCCACATAGGCAGTTTGAGATGGAGCTGTGCACACCTGTTGCCACCCCGCTGCCGCTGCAACACCTCCTCACAGCTCCAGCTGTACCCACACCAGAGGCCTGCTCTGAGCCATACCCGGAGCTTGTTGGGTCCCTCATGTACGCCATGATGTGCACCCGGCCGGACTTGGCCTATCCTGTCAGTGTCCTCTCTCGCTACGTGGCCCCTGGACGCTTCACTGATCTTCACTGGAAGGCGGCGAAGCGGGTGCTGCGCTATCTTCAGGGCACCAAGTCTCACGTTCTCACACTCGGTGGGCTCTCCCCTCCTCGCCTGGAAGGTTACAGCGACTCCTCCTGGGCTGATGACCAGACCGACCGACGCTCCTCTCAGGGGTACTGCTTCAACCTTGGGAGCGGAATTGTCAGTTGGCGCTCCACCAGGTCGTCTGCAGTCTCCCTCTCCTCATGTGAGGCAGAGCTCTACGCAGGTACCATGGCTGCTCAGAAGGCCCGTTGGCTCACCTTCCTACTCCAGGAGCTTGGTTTCCCACAGTCCACCCCCACCCTTTGGTGTGACAACCAGAGTACCATCCACATCTCTCAAGACCCTGTGTATCACACCCGCACCAAGCATATTGAACTCCGGCACTTCTTCATCCGTGACCTTGTCCAGCAGGAGCAGTTGACAGTGGAGTACGTTGCATCTGACTGCAACTTGGCTGATCTGTTCACCAAGCCCCTTGGGAAAGTTCCCCACCACCGTCTCCTTGGCGCCATGGGGCTCTGTGCTCCACCCTCTCTGCCCTGAGTTCGATTGACGCCTATGGGGGGGGGTGTTAGTGTTAGCATTCAATCTCACACTTTGTGCTTTGTATTTTCTATATCCTAGAGTAGTGTAGTTTGCACATTGTGTTTGGTTGGGTGTACACCTACATCCCAACCAAACCCAATTGTAATCTCCAAGCAATCTCCAACCCACCAATTGGAGATTGCCTTGGGATTACCCCCAATCCCTAGGGATTGCCTCTGATTCCCCTCCCCAACTATTCCTTACCCTTCTTGGATGTACTTAAAGAGCTTCAAGCTCATTACTAATGTATCGCTTCTAAGCCTAGGTTCTCACACATGCACCTCTCTGCATGTTTCTTCCTTGCCTCTCACACACATCAGGTGGTGAGACGGCGCAGGCTGAGCACGGCAGCACACATGGTGTTTGAGCCGGTGTTTGATGCGTTTGAGCACCGCGGCAGCAAGCAGTTCCTCAAGCAGCTCACCTTCCAGCACCCCCTCATCACCACTGAGATCGCCCACGTGCCCACCCACACCGTCAACTGACACGTCATGTGCATCAAGGTACGTTCGTGCGCGCGCGCGCACATCAGGGTAGGTGTGTGGGGGGGACGGGAGAGAGGGGGGTGCCTGATGGTCCGTCAAAGGCAACCATTTCTTCCATCACCATGGAGATCGCTGAAGTGCCCACCCCACACTGCCAGTAGACACGTGCGTGTGTGGTGTGTGCGCGTGCGTGCGTGCGTGCATGTGTGCGTGCGTGTGTGCGTGCGCGTGTGTGGAAAGTGGCATCTGTACCTCGATTCAATGTGTCTGCCCGTAATCACTCAAATTCTCATTACTGATTTCTGCCTGTCGTAATTCCACCACCCTCTCCTCTCTCCCTTCCTCTCTCCCTTCCTCTCTCCCTTCCTCCCTCCGTCCGTCCCTCCCTCCCTCCCTCCCTCCCTCGTTGACCCTCATCCTGCATCCGCCAACCTGCAGGGGGACAACGACGAGGACATGGACGACCCGGCGCGCAACCAGTACACGCTGCTAGACTTCGCCTCCGTGCCGCCCGACGCCGGCCACCTCTCAGGCAGCACCTTCATCGCGCACAACCAGTGGGGCTTCGAGGGCCGCTTCACGCTGCTGCACCTCGCCTCCTCCCTCGCCACCTGGCGCCGCTCCCACGGCTGCTTCGGCCCCGCCCGCCTCATGCTCTTCCAGGACGGCATGCTCCGCACGCAGGTGGGCTGCCTGCTGCTTCTGGGGTTGCTGTGTGGAGGGCGGATATGTGTGCCTCTTTCCCCCTCTCCCTCGCTCCCACGGCTGCTTCGGCCCCGCCAGGCTCTTCAAGGACGGCATGCTTCGATTCGGACGCACGTGGTCTGCCTGGGTCTGCTTGGTTGGTTGGTGGGTGGGTGGATTGGCTGGGGGGGTTGGTGGTAGTGGAGGGGGGTTATGTGTACGTCTTTCTCTCTTTCTCTCTCGCTCCCGTATCTGCTTCGGCCTTGTCAGCCAGGCCCATGCACTTTCAGGACGATATGCTTAGGACGCAAGTGGGTGGGTTGGGCAATTGTGCGTGGGTTATCTAGAGGGGAGAATTGTACGTGGGTTATCTGGAGGGGGGAATTGTACGTGGGTTATCTGGAGGGGGGAATTGTACGTGGGTTATCTGGAGGGGGGAATTGTACGTGGGTTATCTGGAGGGGAAAATTGTACGTGGGTTATCTGGAGGGGAAAACTGTACGTGGATTATCTGTAGGGGGGAATTGTACGTGGGTTATCTGGAGGGGGGAATTGTACGTGGGTTATCTGGAGGGGGGAATTGTACGTGGGTTATCTGGAGGGGAAAATTGTGTGAGAGAAGGAGTTAGGAATGAAGTTGATGACTTGATTGAGAATCATGGGGGTATACATAGTAATGGGGTTGGATGCTAACCTAAGGTGACATTATTGGACCCCAACCAAAAAGTTGGGTTGGGAGATTATTGGTGGGGTCCAATAATGTTGGCCAAGTTGAGGTTGGGCCAACATTATTGGAGGGGGCCAATAATTCTACCCAACCCAACCTTTTGGGGTCCAATGATTGGACCAAGGTTGGGTTCCAACCTACAAACTGGGTTACCCCTGTTTGTACACCCAGACTAAGTTTGGGTGGTTAACTCTAGCCTGTCCTAGGGATGAGCAAGTGGCGAACACGAACGTGTTCGTGTTCGCCCCTACACGAACACCTTCGTTTGCCGAACCGAACACTGTTCGGTTCGGCGAACACTTTGAGCAAAAAATGGTGTTCGCCGTTCGCCTGTGAAGGCGTGTTCGGGCGAACCTCGAACACTGCTCGTGTTCGTCGCGGGCAAATTGCAGCAGCGGCCCGAACACGAACGTGTTCAGGCGAACATCGAACACTGTTCGGCGAACATTTTAAGCCACGTTCGAGGCGAACCGAACAGGTGTTCGTGTTTTTGCTCAACCCTAGCCTGTCCTATAACATATATGCAGGTTACAAGAGGAGAGGGATTCTAACACAACCCCTTAACCTGCAGAGATGCGGAAAGGCTTGAGGGAAGCAACCCCTGAATCAAGGCGCGCCTGGGGGAGCGAGGCCAATAAGGCGGAGAAGAGCAGAGTGGGCAGGGCGAAGAAGGGCTTTGGTAAAGATATCAGCCAAGTTGGCTTCAGCAGCGATCTTGCGAACGGCAATGAGGTTCTGTTGGACGAGTTCGTAGATGAAGAAATAGCGGAGCTCAATGTGCTTGGAGCGACCATGAAAGACGGGGTCCTGGGTGAGATGGATAGTGCTAGCGTTGTCACACCAGAGCGTAGGATAGCGCTGGGGTGCACCAAGCTCTGCCAGAAGAAAGCAGAGCCAGCGGGACTCTTGCGCAGCCATGGTGCCAGCATAGAGCCCAGCTTCGCAGGAGGAGAGGGCGACGGCAAATGAGCGAGTGGAACGCCAGCTGATAAGCCCGCTGCCGAGCGTGAAGCCATAGCCTTGTGAGGAGTGGCGGTCTGGCTGGGAGTCTGCCCAGGAGGAGTCGCTGAAGACAGAGAGAAGGGGAGGGGAGGATCCACCCAATGTGAGGGCGTGATCCTTGGTGCCACGGAGATAGCGGAGGACCCGCTTGGCGGCAGCCTAGTGGTCCTCAATGTGGCGGCCGGAGCCGACGAACCGAGCAAGGACGCTGATGGGGTAGGCGAGGTCGGGACGAGTGCACATCAGGGCGTACATCAGCGACCCAACAAGCTTGGCATAGGGCCGGGAGGAGGTGGAGGGGGAGGTGGGTGGCGCAAGCTGGTGACCGAAGGGGAGGGGGGTGGAGACCGGTTTGGCATGCGCCATCTCGAACTTCTCCAGGACCTGGCCGATGTAGTGGGACTGGGAGAGGGTGATGGTGCGGGCGGATCGATCATGAGTGATAGCCATGCCGAGGTTGTTCTGCAGCGGACCAAGGTCCTTGCACTTGAGACGTTCCTGAAGTGACCGCTTTACTTGCTCCATGTCGGCCTTGGTGTCAGCGAGCAGGATCATGTCGTCAACGTAGACCGAGATGAAGAAGCGACGGGGGGAAGAGCGGATGAAGAGGCTGGCATCGGAGTGGGAGGCGGGGAAACCAAGGGACTGGAGAGTGGCAGACAGATTCGCATGCCATTCTCGTGGTGCCTGTTTCAGGCCGTAAATAGGTCGCCGAAGTTGCCAGACGGTGTTGTCAGGGAAAGCAGCATGAAACCCGGGAGGCCTACGGAGGAAGATACGCTCGTGCAATTCGCCTTGCAGAAACGCGTTGGAGACGTCCATGGAGTCAATCTCCATGTCGTCACGCGCACCAATATCCATAAGGGTGCGTAGGGTGGCCTGCTTGACAGTGGGGGCAAATGTGAACCAGTAGTCTTCAGCCCAGGTCTGGGTGAACCCCTTGGCAACGTAGCAGGCTTTGTAGACTCGTTCTTCTCCCGGCAGCTGCTTGACTCGAAAAATCCACTTGCCCTCGACAAGGTTGGCGTCAGGGGGGAGGGGAACGTCGATGAAGGAGTCGTTGCGGATAAATGCCTCACATTCCAGGAAGATGGCGGCTATCCACTTGTCAGCGTCAGGGCAGGTGATAGCCTCCTGGAAGGTGGAGGGGACGAAGATGGTGGGAGCGGAGATCGCGCTAAGGATTAGAGCGCCGAGGAGGCCAGGGTAGAGCGTGGTGAGAGAGGGAGTGTGGCGCTGGACCATGGCGAACTCCTCATGGGAATCCTCGAGCTAGTTTAGGGAGGGAGGTGGCGGTGTGCCAAGGATGGGATCAAGGGGGCGGGTGTGCATGCGAGGGAGGAGGAAGGGTGAGGAGCGGGCAATTGCCCTCTGCCGCTGCTGCTGCTGGTGCTGCTGGAACCCCTGCTGCTGCTGCGGCTGCTGCTCCTCCCGATGCTGCTGCCCCTGCTGCTGCTGCTGCCCCTGCTGCTGCTACTGTTGCTGCTGTTGGGACGGAAGAGAAGGAGAGGGGGGAGGGGAGGAGGGAGGGGGGCCCACGGAGTGTGCAGGGGATGCAGGAGCAGTGGGATCATAGATGTCGGCAGATGAAGGTGGCAGAAGCGGAGTAGGGAGAGGTGGGAGAAGGGGTGCAGGGGGGAGGAGGGGAGGGAGCACAGTGTTGATCCAGGTGAGAGGACGTGTAGGAAGAGGGAGGGGGTCTGGTGGTGAAGAGGAGTAGTAGGGGGTGGTTTCGTCAAAGACGACGTCAATGCTGCGGATAAGGCGTCCAGAGGGAGGGTGAAGGAAGAGGTAGCAAGGCGAGTCGCGGTTGTGCCCGAGGTAGACACACTCGAGGGCGCGAGAAGCGAGCTTGCCGTGGGTGCGATCGGGTGGAGGGATAAATACATATGCCTTGCAACCCCAGACACGGAGACCAGCAGCGTCAGGTTTGGTGCCTGACCGGAGTTCCGTGGGGGTGGTGGTAGTATGTTGAGGATGGGAGTGAAGGTTGAGGAGGAGGGCAACGTGGAGCAGAGCATAGCCCCAAAGGGAAGGAGGGGTGGAGGCGTGAGCGAGGAGACAGCGAGCAATCTTGGTGATTTCGCGAATCCTGCTTTCTGCGACACCATTCTGCTGCGGGGAGTGGGGAAGGGTGTGAGTCTGTTGGATGCCATGGGTGGTGCAGTAGTGGGAGAGAGTGCGATTGAGGAATTCGCCTCCCCCATCAGAGTGTAGGCGGCCGACGGGACGCTTGAAGTGGGCGCGGCATTGCTCTGCCCAAATGATGATCATGGTCGGCGCCTGGTCTTTCGTGTGGAGGAGGAAAATGGAGGAGTAGCGGCTGTGGTCGTCTACTAGGACCAGCACGTAGCGATGGCCCTGACGGGAACGAGTGGGGGAGGGTCCCCAGAGGTCCATATGGACTAGGTCAATTGGAGTGGGAGCAAAGGATGGGTGGCTGTGGTGGGGAGACTGTTTGAGTTTGCCGTGGATGCAGGAGGGGCATGGAGGGGCTGGAGAGGAAGGGAGGGGAGGAAGAGTGGGAGGGAGGCTGTGAAGGAGGCGAGAGGAGATGGCAGTGCGGAGAGCGGCGAAATTGGGGTGGCCGAGTCGGTGATGTAGCACTACAGCTTGGTGGGAGAGATGATCGGAGGTGGAGGGGGTTGGAGTGAGGGAGGGTGAGAGAGGGGGAGGTGAGTGTTGTTGCTGCTGTTGCGGCTGCCCCTGCTGCGGCGGCTGCAGTTGCTGCTGCTGCTGTGGCCCCTACTGCTGCCCTTGCTGTGGCGGCTGTTGCTGCTGTCGCGGAGGTGAGGTAGGGGGATGGGGAGGGTTAGTGGAGGTGCCAGCACGAGTGGTGACATGGCAGAAGGATGGCCAAGGGGTGCGGAGAGTGTAGAGGCGAGTGCGGGGGCAGAGGGGAATGCGTAAAAGGAAGCGACCGGTGGCGGTGTGGTAGAGGTCACAGTAGGTGGCATTACCTGGATAGACGGCAGTGATACCTGCATTTTGGATTTCACGGTGGGAGAGGAGGTTGTTACGGAGGGTGGGGATGTGGAGACCAGTTACCTTACCAGAGGGGAAGAGTGTGCAGGGGAGAGTGGAGAGGTGTGTGCATGGGATGGTAAAGCTGCTGTCAGCGCCGTGAACCTGAGTGGGAGGAGAGAAGGGTGTGAGTGTACCAGCATCCTTGAGAGCGGTCTTAGTGGCCCCACTATCGAGGACGAAGTCCAGAGTGGGTGAGGAGGAGGAAGAGACTGAGTACTGGAAAGTGGTTTTATTAATGTTGGATGGGTACATGGAAGAAAAAGAGGGTGAGATAGTAATGTTGCCAAGAAAGCTGTCCTGGGAAAGAGGAGTGGCAGTGCTACTAAGGGGAGGTGGAGTACCCCAAAGGGGGGCCGGTGAGGCCTGAGCGGCTATGGCTGCTGTGCCAAAATTCAGTTGTTGCTGCTGCCAAGGAGGAGGGCTGGGTCCCCACTGGGGCTGGAGTCCAATTCCCCATGGGTGCTGCTGCGGGTGCGGCTGCTGCTGCTGCTGTGGCTGCTGCTGAAACAGCTGTTGCAGTTGATGCTGCTGCTGCTGCTGCTGCTGCTGCAGGAGATGCTGCTGCTGAAGATTGAGGAAAGGTGTGGGAGGAGCAAGGAGGCGGAGGTGGGCAGGGAGGTAAGCGGGGTTGGTTTGGATGTCGGCAAGAGAGGGACGTGGGGAAATCGTGCCCCACTTTGGAGGAGTGCCAACGTTACCTCGTGCGTACCAGGCATCGTCGAGAGCCTTGAAGCAAGTGCCAGGGGGATGGTTGGTCTGACCGCAGGGTGTTCCAGCCTGGGGACCATAGCGGCGGACATAAGTGCAGGGAGGAAGAGTGCCAGGACGACTCCCGCGGCTCGCAGAGGCTCCGCCTGAATTGGTGGTGCCATGCTCATCCCCTGTGGTGCCACCACGGCTGCTTGCGCTGCTGCTTCCGTGACCGCCACCTCCCTTGCCCCCACCTCCTCCTTTGCCGTTGTTCTTGCTCTGCTTGCGGGGCTGGGTAGCGTTGAGGGAGGAGGAAGAGGGTTGGGAGGAGGCGAGGTTGACAATGGGAGTGCGGAGTTTGACTTCAGTATCAACGGAGGCGAGATCAGCCATGGGATTGGCTTCGGTAAAGGCGTGAAGGCGGGATTCATAGTCTGGGGTGAGGTTAAAAAGGAGGCGGTGGATTTGGAGGGGTTCGGAGAGGCCGGCTTGGCGGGCTTCGAGGCGATTAGCTACCTCTCTCATGCGTCCGGCATAGTCAACCGCTCCGTCACAGGTGGCGAGGGTGATTGAAAAGTATTCTTGAAAAAGGATGCCGACGGAACTGATGTCGCGGCGCTCAAACATGGCATGGAGTTCTGCCCAGATGACCGAGGCACGGAGTTCCCGAGCCTGGAAGCGGCGCATGAGGGAGTCAGGGAGAGCACCAAGGAGAACGGTGCAGGCGCGGGTGTCAGCAGCTGTCCATGCGATAAGTTTTGGGGTGAAGGCAGCCATGTCGTCGTTGTAGTTGGCGACGATGGCGAGGTGAGCATTGCGGCCAGCAACCACCTGGTCATAGGCGTCAACTGCTGCATCGTACTCGGTTTTGCGGATAAGGTATGCACGGCGACGTAAGATGAAATCTGCATCAGCGGTGGCTTGGTCGGTGGTTAGCTGGAGGTCGGGTTCAAGAGGGGGATCGCCAGGAGAGGGAGGGAGAGAAGGAGTCTCGCCGGGGTGATCAGGTTCGGTGGGGGGGAGGGCATGGGGACGGCGGAGGATGACGTCAAGGACGCGGTAGGGGGGAACCCATGCGTCGGAGAGGACCCGTCGGATGCTGCCGACGAATGAGTGCCAGTTGACGGCGGATTCGTCTGCTGCGAGCTGCAGTTTATCGATGGAGGAGGGATCAATAGGAGGAGGGAGGGGGGGAGGGGGAGGGTGTGGCGTTAGCCATGATGGACGGCTGCGGGTGGACCCGCAGTGGTCACGGAGGAGAGCGGCGCGGGCGGCAGCGGTTGGCGAGGCCGCGGCGGCGTTGGCGCGGAGGCGGCGTCGAGGCCGCGGAGGAGAGTGGCGCGGGCGGCAGCGGCTGGCAAGGCCGCGGCTGCACTGGCGCGGAGGCGGCGTCGAGGCCGCGGAGAGGAGCAGCGCGGGCGGCAGCGGCTGGCGAGGCCGCGGCTGCGCTAGCGCGGAGGCGGCGTCGAGGCCGCGGAGTGGCGCAGGTGGCGGCGGCTGGCGAGGCGGGCGCGGAGGCGGCGTCGGGGCCGCGGAGGGGAGCGGCGCGGGCGGCAGGCGGTTGGCGAGGCCGCGGCTGCGCTGGCGCGGAGGCGTCATCAAGGTCGCTAAGTGGCGCGGGCGGCGGCGGCTGGCGAGGCCGCGGCGAGGCGGGCGCGGAGGCGGCGTCGGGGCCGCGGAGGGGAGCGGTGCGGGCGGCAGGCGGCTGGCGAGGCCGCGGCTGCGCTGGCGCGGAGGCGGCGACGAGGCCGCGGAGGGGAGCGGCGCGGGCGGCGGCGGCTGGCGAGGCCGCGGCGAGGCGGCCGCGGAGGCGGCGTCGAGGCCGCGGAGAGAAGCGGCGCGGGCGGCAGCGGCTGGCGAGGCTGCGGCGAAGCAGGCGCGAAGGTGGCGACAAGGCCGCGGAAGGGAGCAGCGCGGGCCGCAGCGGCTAGGGAGGCCGCGGAGCTGTGGAGGGAAAGGGCGCTAAAGGGGGGGGAGGGCGGCAGGATAGCCGCGAGGAAAAAAAAATGAGGGAGGAGGCCGGGGGTTGCGGCGGCCGGGTGGGCCTTTGAAACGAGTGGGGTAGGCCTAGGATTGATAGCTCTATACTATGTGAGAGGAGTTAGGAATGAAGTTGATGACTTGATTGAGAATCATGGGGGTATACATAGTAATGGGGTTGGATGCTATCCTAAGGTGACATTATTGGACCCCAACCAAAAAGTTGGGTTGGGAGATTATTGGTGGGGTCCAATAATGTTGGCGAAGTTGGGGTTGGGCCAACATTATTGGAGGGGGCCAATAATTCTACCCAACCCAACCTTTTGGGGTCCAATAATTGGACCAAGGTTGGGTTCGAACCTACAAACTGGGTTACCCCTGTTTTGTACACCCAGACTAAGTTTGGGTGGTTAACTCTAGCCTGTCCTATAGCATATATACAGGTTACAAGAGGAGAGGGATTATAACAAATTGTACGTGGGTTATCAGGAGGGGGGAATTCTACGTGGGTTATCTGGAGGGGGAAATTGTACGTGGGTTATCTGGAGGAGGGAATTGCACGTGGGTTATCTGGAGGGGGGAATTGTACGTGGGTTATCTGGAGGGGGGAATTGTACGTGGGTTATCTGGAGGGGGGAATTGTACGTGGGTTATTTGGAGGGGGGAATTTTACGTGGGTTTTCTGGAGGGGGGAATTGTACGTGGGTTATCTGGAGGGGGGAATTGTACGTGGGTTATCTGGAGGGGGGAATTGTACATGGGTTATCTGGAGGGGGGAATTGTACGTGGGTTATCTGGAGGGGGGAACGGTACGTGGGTTATCTGGAGGGGAAAATTGTACGTGGGTTATCTGGAGGGGGGAATTGTATGGAGGGGGGAAGTGTACATGGGTTATCTGGAGGGGGGAATTGTACGTGGGTTATCTGGAGGGGGGAATTGTACGTGGGTTATCTGGAGGGGAAAATTGTACGTGGGTTATCTGGAGGGGGGAATTGTACGTGGGTTATCTGGAGGGGGGAATTGTACGTGGGTTATCTGGAGGGGGGAATTGTACGTGGGTTATCTGGAGTGGGGAATTGTACGTGGGTTATGTGGAGGGGGGAATTGTACGTGGGTTATCTGGAGGGGGGAATTGTACGTGGGTTATCTGGAGGGGGGAATTGTACGTGGTTATCTGGAGGGGGGAATTGTACGTGGGTTATCTGGAGGGGGGAATTGTACGTGGGAATGGAGGGGGGAATCGTACGTGGGAATGGAGGGGGGAATTGTACGTGGGAATGGAGGGGGGAATTGTACGTGGGAATGGAGGGGGGAATTTTACGTGGGAATGGAGGGGGGAATTGTACGTGGGAATGGAGGGGGGAATTGTACGTGGGAATGGAGGGGGGAATTGTACGTGGGAATGGAGGGGGGAATTGTACGTGGGAATGGAGGGGGGAAAGTCTGTTCTCTCCCGCCCTTTCTCTTCTGCGCACTCGCATGCATGCATGGGGGGAATTGCGATGGTGCTGCGCGGCAGGCAAGGCAACAGTTGCTCAAGCCACGCACTGCACGGGGTGCCGCCGCAGTGGTGTTCTCGAGCAGACCTCGGCGCGACACTTACTCAAGCAACAGGATTCAACTTCATCACGCGGGCCCCTAGTTTTGAAGACGGTTTTCACACCTGTGACTGCCCGTCTCAAATTAGGGGTACTTTTGAGGCGCCTCAAAATTCGTCTCTCTACCCGCAATTTTTATATTGATCGAATTCTTGTTGCTTGGAAGTGTGCACGTAACGTGCAACAGTGCCTGGTTCGCGCGAGGTTACCACCACCCAATTCCAAGACTGCCGAAGACAAACCCGAAGAGTGACTGGACACCTAGGAATTTTCTTTTGTGTCTAGTTGGCGCATTTCTTATCTAGTTACGCGCCCGGGGTAGGATTTCCCTGTGTAGATCTCGAGGCTTGGGTGTTCTTTAAGACCCCTTGCTTGTTCGCTCTTTCACTTTGAGCTCTTGCACTGATGAAGGCCTAGCGGGTATGATCCCCGTGCAAAGCCGAAACATGTTTGCTTTCGTCTAGAGTTTGAACTGAGTTGTACGTTCGGATCTTAATCAATTTTTTCGAGGGTTACTTTTTTCACTGGTTGACTATTGTCCCTTTGCTAAGGGCGACCTTGCCTACTGCTGCCCTTCTTCATGAGCACAGATCGGTGCCGCCGCAGTGGTGTTGCGGCATCCACCTCTCCTCCACACCAACTTAGAAATTTTCCCCTCTCACCCCCCCTCCTCTTCTCCCCTTCCCCCCCTCTCACCTCCCCTCCTCTTCTCCCCTTCCCCCCCTCTCATCCCCCCTCCTCTTCTCCCCTTCCCCCCCTCGCCGTCTCCCTGTTCCCTTCCCTCCGTTCCACTGGCACCCCACCGCACAGATATCAGCGTGGGCCAGCAACCTGCTCAAGGCAGTGCTGGGGCCGGGAGCAGCGCCGCCGTTCAAGCCACCGGACGGGGTGACGCCGCAGTGCCTGGAGAACGCAGTGGTGCTGCGGCAGCGGGACACCTTCGACGCCGATGAGTGCAGCAGCGACGCTCAAGAGCTGCGACGGATTGTCCGTGCCTTTTGCCAGTGAGTGGCGCTGTGAAGAGTGCTGGAATACTCTGTTTCTGACTTGCGCCTTGACGAGTGTGTGTGTGCTTGATTCGACTTAAAGCAATGTCTGGAGAATGCGGTGGTGCTGTGGCAGAGGAACACCTTCAACGCTGATTAGTGCAACAGCGACGAGCACAAACTCATGTGAAATTACACGAGCTTTGAGGCGCCTTAACACTCGCCTCACCCGAAATCTCAACATTCTCAAGAATGCATACGAGAGAACTCATGTCGCTTGACTTCCCGCACTGCTCGCTTCCCACCTCTTCCCTCCATTTGTCCATCATTCCCCCCCCAAAACACCTGAGTACCAGCAGTGCAAGCACCGGAGGACCCCTCTCCACTGCTGGAGGAGGAGGGCATGGACGCAGCAACTCATACACAAGATGTGAGGCCATTCAACCTTCTCCACTTCCCCCCTCCCAACTCCTCCCTCTGTACCCCCTTCTTCCACTGTCCACAGCACCCGGGTGCCAGCAGTGCCAGCACTGGAGGACCCGCCAGCGCTGCTGGGGGAGGAGGGCATGGACGTGCGCATTGCGTTTGCGGGCGACGCGGACAACTGGGCACGCATGCCGTGGTTCAACTTCTCCCTCGCCGCCACCTGGATCCGCCAGGAGTGCGCCGTCTTCTCTCTCTCCTGCGAGGTCGCCACGGTGCCAAGAGGGGAATTCTGCCGTGTCAAGGTGAGCGCCTGTGCCTGTGGGTCAACTGTCAAGGGATGCTGCAGAAGGCCAGTCAGCGCTGTTGCCCTCCCGTCCTGCCCTCTCTCTCACCTTCTTCTCTCCTCCGCTTCTCTTCTTCCACCTTCCTTTCCTCTTCCCTTTCCTCTGCTTTTCTCTCAGCTCTCTCTCGCTTCTCTCTCAAGTCCCTGTTCTGAACTCACCAGACTTCTTTCATCTCACAGGTTTCTTCTCTTCACAACCCTATCCTCGTTATAAGCTCTAACCCATTCTTCTGTCCCCCTGCTGCATCTCACTCCCCACAGGTTTTGGGCCTGGGCCGAGTGGACATCGTGATTGGTCCGTGGGGAGACCGGGCTTTGGACAACATAGTGTTCCTGCTGCCCGGCACAGCCGTGCTGGAGCTGTAACCATCCAACGCACATGAGGACGACCGCAAGACCGCCAAGCTCGAGGCCGAGTGCCTTGACCTTGCTTATGAGCAGGTGGGGGGTCGTGGTCAGGTGGGGAATGGCGAGCAGGTGAGGTGGTTCGATTGAACAGGTGAATTGTAATGTCACTCCCTGTCATCTCACCCCCTTCCCCCGTCGCACACATGCATGCATGAGCTCTCACACCGCACTCCTTACCTTCCCTGTCCTCCCCCCTCGGCCCCTCAGATGCGCATGGACGTGGCAATGAAGGACGTGCTGTCGTGGGTGAGCAAGCACCTGGAGACGCTGGGGCGCCGGCAGAAGGGCGGCGCAGAGGAGGGCGAGCCCACCTTCCTCGAGACCTGCGTGCACCGCAACCTGCGCTACTGAGTGGGCGAGACGAGGGAAAAGAGGGAGTAGAGGGAAATCGAGGGGGGGGGATCACTTTTGAGAATTCTCGAACTGCAACCTGCAATACCGAGTGGGCGATGGGGAGGGGAAGAGGGAAATCGAGAGGGGGGAAGGGATGAGCCCACCTTTTATAAGTCCTGTGTGCAACGCTACCTGCTGTACTGAGTGGGCGATGAAGAGGGGTGGAGGGATTGGGAAGGGGGAAAGAGGGGACGAGGGGGAGGGGGTGGGAGAGCCCACCTTTCGTAGTGTCTGTTTTGGGAAGCGGAATGAATGAACTAGGCAGGATGGGGATACAAATAGGGAACCCTAAAGAGGGTTGTGCCCTCTAAGAAGCACCTCCATGTTAAAGCATGAAACATCGGAATGTGTTCACTAGCAAGGGTTCAGAAACATATACCAACCCTAAAAGGGTTGTACAGTGTACTTGGGGGGTTTTTTTATCAGTGTTATTTACTCTGTTTCTTTGAAAATCAGAGTGGTTCTTTATAGGGCACTCTGTACCTCCTGGGTAATTTTCTAGAGTTACTTCTCTAATCTGTAATGGCACTCTGAAGGGCCAGGGTTTTGTTCCGGGATACCGAGTTTACTCTGTACAGGGGATACTGTCAAAATGTTATAATGCTTATATTGTTTAGGCTGTAGTGCAGGCCCTCAGATTTCAGGAATTTTACCCTGATTTTGACTTTGAACCCTAATTTTCAAGGTTTTTTTTTTTACCCAACACTGATGAAAAGGTTTTTTTTTTCCTGTTCATACTTTATTTCCAGCGAGAAATTTTGTACAAGGCCTGAAATTTCAGCTTAAAGCCCGCGTCCCAAATTGCGGACCGCGAGGGTCAAGTTTTTAAAACTTGACGAAGTTGAGTGTCCAAGCTTTTGAAAGTCACTCACCTGCAATTTGGGACTTTCGAAGACAGATTCACTCACCAGGGGGAAAACTGAGGGTTGGCTGGGTCTCGCGAAAAAAACGAGCCTAGACGAAATTGCGAACTCTCGCCAAAGCCTACACCAGAAAAATTCCATCTGGTCAACTTTTAAAAGCATGAACAACTTGGGCCGCCGGCTTTAAATTTGGTAGAGGACCCTGATTCGAATCATACAGTAGCGAGGCCATCCTCGATGCTGACTTAGCCTAGATTCAATGGATACAGCAAAATTTTCGCCCGGATTTTCCGCCGTCACCGTCAATAACGGGAAACGACATCTTTGTTGTACTTCCACTCTCACCTCACTTAATGTGTTGTCGCCATCATCTTTCAAATTCTGGTGTGATTGGGCAGTTTCGGCTAATCACACGCCGTACCCAATCACGTTGCCAGGACCGGCAAGATTCCACGGCTTGTCGGTTTTAACCGAGTCGCTGTGGAATCTGGACGTAAACATGGGCACGGCATGATCGTTTTCGTGGATGTGCCATCGGGGACCATCCACATCTGCATGGTGGGGTTTGTTTGTGAGTGTCAACCAATCACGTGCGAGGTGGGGTGTCCCTCCCTTGCCCATCTTCTTCTCCCCGTTCTTGGATTGTGTTTGATGTGCTTCACTCTCTGTTTTCTCGGCTGACTCTCTCCACCTTCTCCTCTCATCCTTACTGCCACCATGGCTCTTCCCATGGACTGCGATGCTGTAGGCGACGAGCCTGACGACATTGAGGGCGAGATAGCACGCACGGGTCTAGACCTGTTGATGTGCTCGCTTTCCAAAGCAACCAATCCCCGGCGTAGCAAGAACCATACACATACTACACCTACAGCAATTCCTACCGTTACTTCCGCCCCACCAGATTCGATTGGCGCCACAATCTTAGATAAAACTACGCCACGCACGAATCTAGAGATTGGTGCCATATTTTATAACATCACTCCAGTGTTATTAAATATTCTTGTTTTTTGTGACCGCAGGGGTCGACAAGAAGAGAGCATTCCAGGAAGTGCGGCTGTTCATCCCCCTACTTGCACATGCATCGAAGACCGAGCGCGGGTTCCACACGGGCCTCACCGCCATGCTCAAGACCAAGGACTGGCAGGAGCACTACCCGAACCTGGTGCGGCTGTAGGTGGCGGTGTCGGTTCTGCCGCTGAGCACCGTGGAATGCGAGCGCGGGTTCTCGCGGCAGAATGTCATCAAGTCCTGGTAGCTAGGCAGCCTCAAAGATGCTCAGCTCAGCGACTTGATGTGCATGTCGTTGCTCCGTTACAAGCCGAAATGGGATGAGATTGTGGAGATCTGGCGCAACTACAAGAAGCGGAAGCCGTTCAACACAAGCAACATAGCCAGGCAGGAGGCGGATAGGAGGCGGAGAGGTAAGGAGGAGGAGGAGGCTGATGGAGATGAGGCCAACCCGGTAGACCTAGATGTAGAGGCTGAGGGAGATGGTGGCGATTATGACGAGGATGAGATGAGATGTGGTATGGTAGGTAGGAGGCATCTATAATCATGTTAGTAATGCCTTTGCTGTACTTCGTTCATTCATAATATGTAATTTTGTAACATCCCTTCCCTCCCTTGTCATGTCACAATATAACATATCTAACGGCAACGGAGGAGTTATTCAAAAAAAGCCTAAAACTTTGTACCTACCCTGATGGGAAAGTTTTTTTTGTTACCCTACATTGATTTTTCAGGCCTTTTCTTCATAAGGAGGCTGACAGAAAGTTTTTTTTTTTTTTTTTTGTAGCAACACTGACCAGAATGTGTTGTCTAAAACGAATCTGAGGGCCTGCTGTAGTGGGGTAGCCCATAAATGGTACAACCCAATTAGGGTTAGTACTTGTACCCAACTCATTCATAGTTTATTCATTCTCGTTCTTGCCCTGCCCCGCCCTGCCTTGCCTGTCGCGCCGCCCTTTGCAGCCCGTGCGCTGCCCTTTGCAGCCCGCCGCGCTGCCCTTTGCAGCCCGCGCGCCGCCATTTGCAGCCCGCGCACCGCCCTTTGTGTTGGATGCACGTCACTCTGAGTGCACGTCATCCTAACGTCCTACCGAGTGCTCGTGCTAATCATGCATGCAATGTTTGCATGAGCATATAACATTATGCATGGCTGCTGGATATTATCATCTCTGTGTTTTTTCTCCAAGTTTAAATGCTTGATTTGTCAAAATCCCAACCACTAGACCATTGGGATAAAATGGCTTGTTAAGTAGCGGGTTTGTGCGCCCATTACCCCCCAGCCGAACGCGCCTGTAACCCCCCTTAATCAATCGGGCATCCACAGTACAGATCTACTGACATGATCATGCATGAGAAATCCAGGGCTTTCCAACGATACCAAGATCGACTTATTCCGACCAAGATCACCCAAGTTACAAGATTTCTAAGACTCGGATTTCTTATTACTTTTTGGGGTTATGTCTAATATGGGTGATTATTTGGACATGACTATATAGGGATCTTTGGTTGGGTGGTTAGGAAGGCAACTTAGACTTTTGGATTAGGGTGGCTAGACGTTTCTAGTATGGGTTGCAAATGTTGCAACACTTAGGCAAAATCCAACTAGATTGGATTTTGCATGTGACTCCTCAAGGACCTCATGACGAGGGTTGCATCCTTGCTGCTACGAAGGTTCCCACCATCCTTCCCTCTTGGAGAACCATTTCCCTCTCATGGTTCTCTTGGAGTCCCCAACTCCAACATTCTATGCCTTCATGCTTGTAATTCCTCTACCAGTCTAGTCATGCGGCTGCTGGACATTTTCAATTGGTTCTCACTCTATACAGCATCTTTTTAAGTGATTCGAATTCGACATGGTATTAAAGTCAGAGGCGAACAATCCTATAGAGCATATTTGCGTCTAGTCGAGAAATGAATTCGTCGTAAGTTCTTAAAGTGACGGATCCTGAACAACAACTGGTATCATAGCGGATAGTCGACTTTGAGACGACGAATCGTCATCAATTCTCAACCAATGTTAACAAGTTAGACCCGTTTCTAGTAGCTATACGTGCAAACTTTCGATTGGTGGTCAAACTTGTCAAACATAAATGCTTAGTTGTATCTAGGCTTAGTTTATGTGTTAACAGTTGTCTAGGCTATAGTGGGTTTAGCCTTAGGGGGTACACAATTTCTCTCGACATTGTACTTGTACCCCTCCCCCTTTCCTAGTCATTCATCCTCGTCATTCTCGCTAGTATTCTAACATGGTATTAGAGTAGGCTATTCTTGGGCCCACCACCTACTATTTCGTTCCTAGCCCCGCGCCCCGCCCGTACCGCGCCCGTGATAGGCCCGTACCTAGCCTGCGCCCAGCCCAGTCTCCTGCCTGCGCCTGGCCCGTACCTTGCCCGCGCTCGGCGGCCCCTGCGTTTGGCCCCTCGGCCCGTGCCTTCTCACGCCCGTGCCCGGCCCGTACCTAGCCCGCGATCGCCACGTCGACACCCGCGCCTGGCCCCGTACCTAGCCCGCGCCCCGTCGACGCCCGCGACCGGCCCGTACCTAGCCTCGCGCTCGGCCCCGCTCCTAGCCCCGCGCCCGGCCCGTACCTAGCCTCGCGACCGGCCCGTACCCTGCCCGCGCCTGGCCCCGTCTCTCGCCCGCGCTCGGCTTGTACCTAGCCCCGCGCCTAGCCCGTACCTAGCCTAGCGCACGGCCCCGACCCTAACCAGCGCCCGGCCCCGTACCTAGCCCTTGCCCGGCCCCGTCTGTCGCCAGCGCCTGGCCCCGTACCTAGCCCACGCCAGGCCCGTATAACGCCCGCGCCCAGCCCCGTACTTAGCCCGCGCCCCGGCCCCGTACCTACCCAGCGTGCGGCCCCGTACCTGCCCAGCGCCCGGCCCCGTACCTGCCCAGCGCCCGGCCCCGTACCTGCCCAGCGCCCGGCCCCGTTCCTGCCAGTGACCGGCCCCATACCTAGCCCGTGCTAGGCCCCGTTCCTAGCCCAGCGCCCAGCTCAGTCCCTCGCCCAGCGCCCGGCCCCGCACCTAGCCCCGGCCTGACAACACCTGCGCCCGGCCCCTTGTTTGGCCCCGCGGCCCCTAGGCCCCTCGGCCCCACCTCACAGCCCGACGCCTGGCCCCCCGGCCCCTTATTTGGCCCCTCGGCTCCCTAGGCCCCTCGGCCCCCCTAGGCCCCCCCGGCCCCTTGTTTGGCCCCGCGGCCCCTAGGCCCCTCGGCCCCACCTTGGCCCCGTGTGATTGGCCCCTCGCCCCCCCCCTAGGCCACCCGGCCCCATGTTTGGCCCCGCGGCCCCTAGGCCCCTCGGCCCCACCTCAAAGCCCGGAGCCCGGCCCCCCGGCCCCTTGTTTGGACCCTCGGCCCCCCTAGGCACCTTGGCCCCCCCTAGGCCCCCTTGGCCCCTTGTTTGGCCCCGCAGCCCCTAGGCCCCTCGGCCCCACCTCAAAGCCCAGCGTCCCCCCCCCCTCCCCCCCCCCCCACCGGCCCCTTGTTTGGCCCCTCGGCCCCCTAGGCCCCTCGGCCCCCCTAGGCCCCCCGGCCCCTTGTTTGGCCCCGCGGCCCCTAGGCCCCTCGGCCCCACCTCAGAGCCCGGCGCCCGGCCCCTCGGCCCCTTGTTTGGCCCCTCGCCCCCCTAGGCCCCTCGGCCCCCCCTAGGCCCCCAGGCCCCTTGTTTGGCCCCGCAGCCCCTAGGCCCCTCGGCCCCACCTCAGAGCCTGGCGCCCGGTTCCCCGGCCCCTTGTTAGGCCCCTCGGCCCCCTAGGCCCCTCGGCCCCCCTAGGCCCCCCCGGCCCCTTGTTTGGCCCCGCGGCCCCTAGGCCCATCGGCCCCACCTCAGAGCCCTGCGCCCGGCCTCCTGTTTGGCCCCTCGGCCCCTATGGCATCGCTTCGAGTTCTCCCGTTCGACCCGGAAGGCAGACCTGTAGCATTTGACACGTGGCACGACGATCTGCAACTGTACCTACTGAGCAATAGTCGGGACAGTGTCTCATTGTTTGACCACGTGTCCGGTGCCGCTCCAGCCCCTCCCGCCACAGCTGACGTTTCCACTCGTTTCCAGTGGTTGTCTCGTGACGCTACTGCCCGCTTGGCTATTCGCAACCACCTGCCCGCAACCGAATGTGCTCACTTTGGCGAGCACAGGACAGTACAGGCCTTGTACGACGTTGTCGTTGCTCGCTACTCCTCCCCTGCCACTCCTGCTATTGGCAGGCTGCTACTGCCCTACCTGTTCCCTGAGCTGTCAGCTTTGGCCATAGTAGCCGACCTGGTTACCCACCTGCGCACTAGCGACGCTCGCTACCGCGCTACTGTCCTTGCTGAGTTCCTTCCCACGAACCAGCCTCCCATGCATCACCCTCTACTTCATAGTCACTCGCCTCCCTGACTCCCTTCGCTCTGTCTGGGACCACTTTCTCACCCTTGACCCCACTTCCCTCACTGTTGACCTCCTCGAGCAGCATCTCCTCGCAGCTGAGACAAGTGCAGTTGCTGTAGGTGCTGCTCGTGGCACTCCGCGCTCACCCTTCTTTGAGGGGTGCTCCCCCTCCCCCCTTTCCTCCTCCTTCGCCTCTGCTGCTACTGGAGACGTCTCTGTTCCTGAGGACGTCGGTGTTGCTTCGACTAGTACGAAGCGCCGCAACAGCAAGGGCAAGGGTGGCCGGGGTAGTGGAGGAGGCAGCAGTGGTGGTGGAGGTGGCAGTGGGAGTGGTAGTGGGGGCAGCGGTAGAGGAAGCAAAGGCGGTGGAGGTGGTGGCAGCGGTGGGACCGGTGGCGGAGGTGGAGGCTCTGGTGGCGGCGGTGGAGGCAGCGGAGGGAGTGGCGGCAGTAGAGGTGGCGGGACCAGTGGTGGTCGGTCTGGACCTCAGCGTGGAGGCTCTGGTGGTGGTCGGGGCCAGCAGCAGCAGCGTCAGAGCGAGACTCAGATGCCCCAGCATCTCCGTGAGTGGTTGGTTCAGCGTGGGGCGGGTGAGGGTAGTGAGACCTGCCCGTATGTCATTCGCACGGGTGCCCGTGCGGGCCGGACATGCGGGAGGTTTCAAACTGAGTGCCAATGCTTTGCCCGCCTTGACGACGCCTGGCGTACTGAGTTTGGTGATGACGTCGAGCGCCCTCGCTAGGCGGAGTTGCTTAGGTCGGGAGTTGCTATCTTTGACCTAGGCTTTGATGTTATTATCTCTGCCATATATGCTTTGTCTTTTAGTACAGAGGGTGACTGTTACTAGTGTTTGCCGCCTGACCTAGGTATAGCCGCTGCTGCTCTAGGTGCTAGTGCGTCTGGTACTCCCCCTGGTACTGCGCCTGCTGAGGCCCTGCACACCTTCACGTTGGACTCCAGCGCCTCGCGCTGTTTCTTTCGTGACAGCACCACTCTCACTCCTCTTCCTGCACCTATTTCGGTCAGACTGGCTGACCCCTGTGGGGGCCCAGACGTTGCCAGTTCCTCGACTGTCCTCCCGTGTCCGGCGGTTCCGTCCGGCTCATTGTCACGTCTTCACCTCCCCTCGTTCTCTACGAACTCGGTGAGTACCGCTGCCCTTCAGGATGCGATAGTCACTACCACCACTCCTGGGGGTCAGCGTGTGTCGATCTGCACGTGCACACGGACGGGGCGTCACCTAGCTACGTTCACTCATCAGCCATGGTCGAGTCTGTACACCCTGGCTACCGAGCCTCCTCAGGTCGCTGCGTCCGCTCAGGTGTCCGCGTCAGGTCAGGTAACCGCCTCTTGCTCGTGTCGCCTCCTGTCGCACCAGACTCTTCTTTGGCACCACCGCCTGGGTCACCCCTCACAGCCACGCCTTCGTGGCATGCACTCCCGTCTCCTTGTCTCTGGTCTCCCCAGGTCTCTGCCTCCCCTGCCGCCCTCACCTGCCCCGCCCTGTCTTCCTTGCGTCGAGGAGCGGCAGCGCGCCGCTCCTCACTCCTCCTCGTTTCCCCCAACGACTGCTCCCCTGCAGACCCTCCACATGGACGTGTGGGGCCCAGCCCGTGTCAGTGGACAGGGCCACGAGCACTACTTTCTGCTGGTAGTTTGACGACTACACGCGGTACACCACAGTCTTCCCCCTGTGCAGCAAGGGTGACGTCTCTGCTGTCTTGATCCCTTGGATCCCCATAGTCCGTCTCCAGCTGCACGAGCAGTTCGGCCAGGACCTTCATGTCCTGCGTCTGCACTCTGACAGAGGTGGTGAGTTCTCCTACAACCTCCTGCGGGACTTTTGTCGTGGGGAGGGCATTTACCAGTCGTTCACGCTTCCGAACTCCCCTCAACAAAATGGGATTGCTGAGCGCCGCATTGGCTTAGTCATGGAGGTCGCTCGTACCTCCATGATCCATGCGGCCGCTCCCCATTTTCTGTGGCCATTCGTGGTCCGATACGCTGCGCATCAGCTCAACCTTTGGCCCCGTGTCTCCTTGCCGGAGACCTCGCCCACACTGCGTTGGACGGGGAAGGTTGGCGATGCGTCGGTGTTCCGGGTCTGGGGTTCTCGTGCCTTTGTTCGCGATACGTTCGCGGACAAGCTCTCCGCCCGCGCCATTTCCTGCGTCTTCCTTGGCTTTGTCCCTGACGCGCCTGGCTAGCAGTTTTACCACCCCACCTCGCGCCGTGTCCTCCCTTCTCAGGACGTCACGTTCGACGAGTCGGTTCCCTTCTACCGTCTCTTCCCCTACCGCTCTGCCCCTTCCCCGCCCCAGCCGCTCTTCCTTGCTCCCGGTCCACCTCCGGTAGACCCCCTTCCGCCCCAGGGTCCTGCTCCCTTGGGAGTGTCTTAGGTAAACCCTCTCCCTGAAACTGCGCCTGTTCAGGTAGCTATCGTCCCAGGAGCTGCTCCAGGTGCTGCGTCTGGGGGTGCTACGTCTGGGGGTGCGGAGCCGGGGGGTGCGGGTTCTTAGGGTGCTGGGTCTGGGGGTGCTGAGCCTGAGGGTGCTGGGCCTGGGGGTGCTGAGTCAGAGGGTGCAGAGCCTAGGGGTTCTGAGTCGGAGGGTGCGAGGTCTTGGGGTGCTGAGCCTCGGAGTGCTGCTTCGTCTAGAGGTCCTCTGGTGCTTCACCGCGACTGTCCTCGCACCAGCTGCGTGAGTGGCTTGTTCAGCGCCCACACCGTCGGAGTGGAGCCCCTAGGGCTGGCGAGCCTGGAGACACTAGAGCTGGAGGTGCTGCTGTTACTACTGGAGCTGGAGACCCTACGGAGCCTGGAGCAGCTGACGCCGAAAGCGCTGGAGCTGGTATAGCCGGAGTTGGAGGCCCTAGCGCAGGAGGCGCTAAAGCTGAAGGAGCTAGAGCTGTTGACCCTGGAGCTGGAGGTGCTGGAGGCACTGTGCGACCGCGCCCGTACTTCGTTCCCCTGCTTCAGCAGGTTCTTGGTGTCCCGTCTTCTACTAGTCTTCCTCCTCCCTTCCTGTGTCCACCGCCTGACCAGTCACAGCCGCCGTTACAGCCAGCCTTCCCACTGCCTGTTCCCTCTCCTTACACTGAGCAAACTGGCGGTCTTACAGAGCGTCGTGAGCCTGCGACTTGTCCTGTCTCGCCTGTTTGCACTGCTCGTCGCGCTCCTCATTTGCGTCCTCCTCCTGTCCCAAGCACGCACACCATGGCACTCCGTCCTTCCTCTGTTCCACTGCATGTTCCTCTGCCTGCTCCTCCCGAGTCCTCTCTTCCTGAGGTCCCTGACCGTGAGTCTGACCGAGCGCGTGCTGCCAGTCCCACTGTCACTCGTCTCCTTGCCACTGCTGTCACTGACCCGTCCTTTAAGTCTGCTGCTGCTTCTGCTCTCGTTGCTGAGCTACTTAACTTTGCTGCTGCCTGCCGTCTCGTCTACGCCTCTGCTCTAGTTGCTGAGTCTGTGCCTGCCAGTCCTCCGTCCGTCGAGGGTGAGTGTGCTCTTGGCACAGACATCCTTGAGGACAGGCAGGAGGACTTTGAGTATCTTGCAGCTGTTGTACCTCGGTTCGCTTCCTTGCTGCTTGCCCCTGAGGGAGACCCAGATGCTCCAGACATCCCGACCCCGCGCTCTTACGCAGAGGCGATTACGGGTCCTTACACCTCTCAGTGGCAGGTAGCTATGGATGCCGAGATGGCATCCTGGAAGTCCACAGGCACTTACGTCAACGAGGTTCCCCCACCTGGGGTGAACATAGTCGATGGCATGTGGATCTTCAGGGTGAAGCGGCCGCCGGGTTCTCCGCCTGCCTTCAAGGCGCGCTATGTTGCTCGAGGTTTCAGTCGGCGACAGGGAGTTGATTACTTCTAGACCTTCTCCCCCACCCCGAAGATGACTACTCTTTGGGTGTTGCTGCACGTAGCTGCTCAGCGTGACTATGAGTTACACTCCCTGGACTTCAGTACAGCCTTCCTGCAGGGCAGTCTGCATGAGGAGATCTGGATGGACCGAACACCTGGTTTCACTGGGTCGTTTCGTGCAGGTACTCTGTCGAGCCTCCGCCGGCCAGTCTACGGTCTCCGCCAGGCGCCTCGTGACTGCCACGACACACGCAGGATTACACTTGCGGCTCTTGGGTTTGTTCCTTTTACAGCAGACCAGTCGCTGTTTCTACGCACCGAAACCTGGCTATCGCCCTTCTACGTCCTAGTGTACGTTGACGACCTCGTCTTTGCCACGGCTGACACCGAGGCACTGACCCTAGTGAAGTCTGAGCTGCATAAGAGACATACCTGCGCTGACCTGGGTGAACTGCGCAGCTATCTTGGCCTGCAGATCACTCGGGACAGACCACGGCGCACCATCACACTGACTCAGTCACACATGGTGCACCAGGTCCTTCAGCGCTTCGGCTTCCACTACTCCTCACCAGAGCTCACTCCTCTGTCTACCAGCCATTCGCTCTCAGCTCCACCTTCGGACGAGTCCGTAGAGCCGAGTGGTCCGTACCCAGAGCTTGTGGGTTGCCTCATGTACCTGATGACTTGCACAGGACCTGACCTCGCGTACCCTCTCAGCCTTCTGGCTCTCTACGTGGCTCTCGGTAGGCACCGAAAGGTGCACTGGGATGCTGCGAAGAGGGTATTGCGTTACTTGTGCAGTACGTCGGGCATGGGGCTTGTGCTTGGAGGACGGGGTCCACTTGTCCTCACTGGTCACGCAGACGCCTCCTGGGTTGACGACTCAGCTACGCAGCGGTCGTCGCAGGGCTACACCTTCAGCCTTGGGTCTGGCTCGGTTTCTTGGCGGTCTACCCGCTCGTCTTCAGTTCTCAGCTCCAGTTGTGAGGCTGAGATCTACGCCGGAGCCATGGCTGCTCAGGAGCTACGCTGGCTCACCTACTTGCTGACCGACTTGGGAGAGCAGCCTCGTTCGCCTCCAGTCCTGTACGTAGACAACAAGGCCATGATAGCCTTGTGTCAGGAGCACAGACTGGAGCACAGAACGAAGCACATCGCTCTGCGCTACTTCCTTGCTCGAGAGTTGCAGCAGCATGGTCAGCTTCGTCTTGCGTACGTGGCCACTCGGGCCAACACTGCTGATGTCTTCACCAAGGCACTTCCGCCTGGTAATCATGAGCGCTTTGTTACTGTGTTAGGCCTTGTGCCTACTTTGCCTCACTTACTTACTACCTGACTCTACCTGTACTGTGATCTATATATATATATATGCATGCTTGCACTTGCTAGGGTATGATAACTGTATTGTTTGTTCTCTTTATACAACTCTGCATGTGAAGTGGCCTTGTGGCACTTTGCTTGTGCTCGAACTGTATGGTGACTTTGTGCTCCACTCTTAGCTTGCTTTGCTTTACTTCTTCTCTTGACTAGTCTTGTGACCATTAATTTCTCAGGCTATCCCCCACTTCGCCTATGGGGGTGTGTCAAACATATATGCTTAGTTGTATCTAGGCTTAGT
The DNA here is from genome assembly GCA_948144175.1 of Closterium sp. NIES-65. Taxonomy (NCBI): domain Eukaryota; kingdom Viridiplantae; phylum Streptophyta; class Zygnematophyceae; order Desmidiales; family Closteriaceae; genus Closterium; species Closterium sp. NIES-65. Next base: position 1,803,679 of record CANXME010002307.1, on the reverse strand, counting down.
CTATGTGTTTACAGTTGTCTAGGCTATAGTGGGTTTAGCCTTAGGGGGTACACAATTTCTCTCGACTGTTATAGTCACAGTAGGCTCCAATGTGCCTAAAACGAAAGATAGAGTGCACAGCCGGATTTCTGCACAGCGGACTCAAACGTTCATAGCGTTCTGGTCACAGCTTCAAATGACTTGATTCAACTTGGATCTGGAGCGTGGTATTGTCGCCTACCATAGACAATTTAGATCGCACGATTTGACCAAGTATGGACGACACAGCGTTGGTTTGAACGAACGGCACTATGGCAGCCACTATAGTCTTAGAACACAAGATAGGAAGAGTTAGGAAGAGTTACGAGTTGGGAATGACTCGGAGCTCCTACAAACCCCAAGAGCCGAGGTACAGTGATGTGGAACAGTGCCACACTGTCCCCAACCACGAAGGGTCTCGAAACTACCCTTCACTAGGGCCTACACCAAGTGAAATGTTACACTACACAAAGTAATGTAACTATCTTCAATATCTTGAGGTGTACCCTTTTGGCGAGCTTCGAAATCACTTGAGGCTTGACACCAAGGCTCGGGCTCTTCATTACAAACTCATCCTTGAGTTCTTGATGGGTCTTCTGCACACACCTGCGACACACCGAACGTTCGACACAGGACAAAATAGAAACCGCGCACGACAAAATAAAAACCGCGCGCGAGACACAAACGACCGCGTAACACGCGTCTAGCGATAACTCGCTATTGACTCAACACACACACTCGACATCATGACTCAACATTCACACACAATTACAAGCATGAAATATATATTATCCCATGCCCTCATACCATTCCATACACACACACACATGCATGCACACGGACAACAAGCCGAGTGCAAACCATAGGGTTGCACCAACATCGACATTATAATTGTACCCCCCCCCTTTCCTAGTCATTCATCCTCGTCATTCTTGCTAGTATTCTAACAGAACTGCGTTCTAATTCAAAGTATCCAGCCCGCGACAACGATTTGTGTAGAATCGACCTTTCTGGCAGAATTCTCTCCAAATGATTTCTCAAGTTCCCACCGTTCATAAGGCCTCAATATGACTGGTACGGACTCGAGATGTGTTGATGGAGAGATGGGTAGAGGTAGAGAGGCTGGAGAGCAGGGGGGAGTTGCTGGTGGTGGAGTGAGAACTCATCAACCAGCCAACCCTACGCTACCTATGTCTACTACACCATCTCCAACAACTGTGGATCCCGTGAAGGCGTTCTCTATTGAGAAATTCATGGGGGAGGACTACGAGCATTGGAGCTTACGCATGGGGCTGATGTACACCCAATACAAGCTGTTTGATTTGGTGGAGGGGAATGAGAAGATCCCGCAGGCCATGGAGTTGAAAGGAGCGTGGATGAAGCGATCTTTCGACGCGTACATGCTCATGGTGCAAGCGATTGGCAGACGACAACTTGACCACATCAAGGACCTCTTGGATCATCCAGAGTGTGGCCCCAAGGCTTGGAGGAAGTTTCTGGATGTGCACTCACCGACACACGCTACCAGCATCGCGCTACTCGCGCGGCGGCTGCGCGACATCACGTTCGTTGATGGAGAGCCGATGCAACAGGTGTTGGATGGGATGCGGGTCATCTTCACGAAGCTCCAATGCGGTGGTGTGGTGTACCCATAGCTTGTGCAATGCGTGGAGATCGTGATACGGCTGCCGGAGTCGTGGTTTGCCCTTGTGATTAACCTCAACTCTCAACAGCCCAAGTGGAGCGTGGATTACATCCGTGCGCGCATCCTAAAGGAGGACTTGCGGCGGCGGAGTGTGGAGCACTTGGAGGAGGGGGTTGGCTATGGATTTGGAGGTGGAAAGAGTGGCTTCAAGAAGAAGTGGAAGGGCAAGAACAAGGACAACCCTATGGAGGATGGCGGCGGGGGTCAAGGGGAGGTGTGCTTCTACTGCAAGAAGCGCATACATCGTTGGCGAAAGTGCTACCAACGACCTAAGGATTGGACCCCGTCTTCATCAAGCAACCAGCATGGTCGCAAGAGGAGTGGGGGAGTCATGGGAGCTAGCGGAGAGGAGAAGGGCAGCAAATCTGAGGAGCGGAAGGCCGGGTTCTTCTTCTTTGTGAACGAAGGCGCAACTGACCCCGCTATGGCTGCTAAGGTTCTCCTACACCCCCTCACCCATTGAATGACTGACTCGGGAAGCTCCTGGCATATGACTCCTCGTGCGGATCTACTCGATGAGATTCAGTCCGCACCCATCTCTACGGTCACATCCGCAACGGGCGCCAAGGCCAAGGTCATGGGCATGGGATGCGCCAAGTTCATGGGAGCGGATGGAGAGCTCGTGGGGCTAAAGAACGTGCTGTGGGTGCCGGTCTTGTGCGCAAACCTGATTTCTACCGGCCGGTTGGGAGATGCGGGTGTGAACACCGAGACAATTGGCTCGGAGCGCTATCATGCCTACAACGACGAGCGCCTCATTTGGGACCTGCACCGGAAGGGAGATGTCCACAGGTGCATGTGGCAGATCCCGGTCCTCCCTTGGTGGTAATCGGACAAGGCGACAGCCGTGACATCTATGAAGGAGAGCGTCACTATGGTGGAGCAGCGAGGTGTGCAAGGAGACGAGCTAATTGGAGGAAGTGCGGCGGTGAAGGCATCGGCTACCTCGGGCCAAGCGGATTGGGAGACTTGGCATCGGCGACTCGCACCCATGGCTGTATCTACATTGGAGGTGATGCACAAGGAGAAGTGCGTGCATGGGCTGCAACTGCAAGGAGATGGCGCTCACTATGGCAGCTGCGAGGCGTGCATGCAAAACAAGTTTGTGCGGTTCCCGTTTCCACGTGCGGAGGGATCACCCAAGGCACCATTGGAGGTGGTGCACATGGACCTGGTGGGTCCTATGCGGACGGAGGGGACTGGGGGAGTGCTGTACTTCCTCACCATGGTGGACGAATGGAGCCGTTTCACGTGGGCGCGTCCCTTGTCCAAGAAGAGCGATGCTGCAGCGGCGATCAAGGAGGATTGGTTGCCGATGGTGGAGCGGCAAGCGATGCGGCTGGTGAAGGTGCTGAGGAGCGACCGTGGTGGAGAGTTCCTTGGAGCGGGATTCACCAAGTTTCTCAAGAGGAACAGCATCCGACACCAGCTGACCTGCCCAGGCACACCGCAACAGAACGACATTGCTGAGCGTGCTAACCGACCATTGGCGAGGCGGCTAAGACCTTGTTGGGGGTTGCTGGGATGCCCTACAAGTTCTGGCCTGAAGCTGTTCGCCATGTCATCACGGTCAAGAACAGGGTCTTGACGCATGTTGGCGACAAGCACTGGGTGCCCTACGACCGTTGGCTTGGGAAGAAGCCATCCATTGACATGCTGCGGGTGTGGGGCTGGATGGGGCTTGTGATGGTGCCTAAGGAACAGAAGCACAAGCTGGAAGTTGCTGCTGTGTGGGCTGTCCATCTTGGGATGGCTCCTGACTCAAAGGGGTGGTTGATGTGGGACCCCAAGAGCAAGAAGACGCTGGTCAGCCGTGACGTAAAGTTTGTGGAGGACGTCATGTACAAGGACCGGCAGCAGCAGCAGCAGGTGCAGATTGGCGTGCGTCTGCAGGAGATGGAGCAGTCTGCAGTGGAGGAGGTTCAGCTGCACCTTGAAGATCTCCATGGGTCAGAGCTGACTAGTGACCACAGTGGCGGTGGAGAGCAGCAAGTTTCTGGTCCTGCTGTGGAGGAGGGGTTGGAGGATGAGTCGGCACGTGTGGACTCACCATCTCAGCCCGAGCCTGCTGCAACTGCCAAGGTCACCAAGAGGAGTGTGCAGAGAGGAGCTTCACCACATGGGCAGCAGACTGCAACCCGCGACAAGAGACTGACAGCACCACCTTCAAGGCTGAATTATAGCCGTTTGGGAGGACCCAAGCAAGGTGCTATGGCGGTTCAGGCGGATGAGGAAGATGATGAGGAGATGGCATTCTGTTTCTTCACACCTCTGCGTGGAGAACCAGCCACATTGGAGGAGGCACTGAGTGGACCTCAAAAGGAGGAGTGGAAGGCTACCATAGATGCGGAGTTCAACAGTCTCATTGAGAATGGGACTTGGGAGCTTGTTGAGTTACCCGAGGGCCGACAGCCAATCAGCAGCAAGTGGGTCTTCAAGGTGAAGAGTTGAGCTGATGGTGCGTTGGAGCGGTTCAAGAGCCGCTTGGTCGCTAAGGGGTTTCAGAAGAAAGAGAAGGTTAACTTCAAGGAGATATTCGCTCCCGTTTTTAAGCCAGTGACATTGAGGACTATGCTGTGTGAAGATAGTAGGTAAGTGGTAGAAGCCATAGCTAGGACTAACCTAGCTAGGCAAGGATAGTTAGAGAAAAGAGAGAGAGGGTTTTGCACTAGCAAGGAAGGGGATACATATATGAAACCCTAAGGGGTTATACTCGCAATAGAGTACCCCACTGCAGGCTAGTGAACAAATATGACATTCTGACATGCTGGCTGGCGTTGCGATGAAGGGATGGCACGTGAAGCAAATGGATATCACCACTGCATTTCTCAATGGAGTGATGCTGGAGGATATCTACATGGCGCAGCCCGACGGCTATGAGGATGGGACCAGCCGGGTGTGCAAGCTCAAGAAGGCTATCTATGGCCTTAAGCAAGTGCCCTTGTGCTGGCACGAGAAGCTGGAGGAGGTGCTGCTGAGTGGAGGCTTCAGGACGTCCCAAGCAGATCACAGCTTGTTTCTGCTCTGAGAGGGGGAGCAGCTTCTCTTGCTGCTGGTGTATGTCGATGACATACTGCTGTTCTCACCTTCCATGGAGCAGATTGAGAGGACACAAAAGCTGCTGATGGACAACTTCAAGTGCAAGATGATGGGGGATGTCCACTACTACTTGGGGCTGCAGATTGAGAGGTATGTTGAGAGGAGGTGGCTGTCACACTACATCTCTGGTGTCATGGAGCGCTATGGTGTGAATGGGGGTTGCACTGTGATGACACTGTTCCCTGCAGACTTCAAACTGAAGAAGGCAGCTGAGGAGGATGAGGTACTTGAGGATGAGCAGCAGAATGAGGAGGTCCAAGAAGTAGAGCGAGATTGCTCAGTCTTCCGGAGAGGCAGAGTACATGGCGATGTACCATGCCATCACAGAGATCGTGCTCCTGAGGAAGCTGTTAGAGGACATGGGAGCTGAACACGAGGGACCTACACCACTTTTCTCCGACAGTGAGGCTGCTATTGGCATGGCCAATAATCCTATCCCGAATGGGCTGAACAAGCACATGAAGACTAAGTGGCACTGGGTGAGGCAGATGGTGAAGGAGGGGATTGTTGAGCTTCACCATGTGAAGGCTACCAAGCAGGCAGCAGATCTCACCAAGAGACTTCCCGAGAGCGCACATTGGAAGTGTGCTAAGATGTGTGGCATGGCATTGCACTAGTGTGGGCAGCAGTGTCATGAGTGCATGTCTGATTGTGTGCATGAGAGTTTGCATGTGTGTGAGTGTGTGTGCATGCAGTGCATTAGTCTGAGAGGGAGCTTGTTGGGTGCACGTCACACTGAGTGCATGTCATCTTAATGTCTTGCCGATTGCTCGTGCTATTCATGCATGCATTGTTTGCATGAGCATATGTCATTATGCATGACTGTTGGATATTATCATCTCTGTATTTTTTCTTCAAGTTTAAATGCTTGATAATGCACGAGAAATCCAGAGCTTTCCAACGATACCAAGATCGCCTTATTCCGACCAAGATCGCCCAAGTTACAAGATTTCCAAGACTTGGTTTTCTTATTACCTTTGGGGTTATATCTAATTTGAGTGATTGCTTGGACATGACTATAAAGGGATCTTTGGTTGGGTGGTTAGGAAGGCAACTTTGACTTTTGGATTGGGGTGGCTAGAAGTTTCTAGCATGGGTTGCAAATGTTGCAACACTTAGGCAAAATCCAACTAGATTGGATATTGCATGTGACACCTCAAAGACCTCACGATGAGGGTTGCATCCTTGCTGCTAGGAAGGTTCCTACGATCCTTCCCTAGCTCTTGGAAAACCCCTTCCATCTCATGGTTCTCTTGGAGTCCCAAACTCCAACATTCTATGCCTTCATGCTTGTACTTCCTGTACCATTCATTTCATGCGGCTGCTGGACTTTTTCAATTGGTTTTCACTCTATAGAGCATCTTTTTAAGTGATTCGAATTGCAGATGTTATAAAAGCCAAAGGCGCACAATCCTACCGAGCGTATTTGCGTTTAGTCGAGAAATGAATTCGTCGTAAGTTCTCAAAATGACGGATCCTGAACAACTGGTATCAGAACGGGTAGTTGACTTTGAGACAACGAATCGTCATCATTTCTCAACCAATGTTAACAAGTGAGACCCTTTTCTAGTAGCTCTTCATCGGAACTTTCGATTGATGGTCAAACCACGTTCTAATTCGAAATATTCGGTCTGTGACGGCGATTTGTGTAGAATCAAAATTTCTGGCAGAATTCTCTCCAAACGATTTCTCAAGTTCCCACCGTTCATAAGGCCTCAATATGACTGGTACGGACTCCAGAGGTGTTAATGGCGAGATGGCTATAGGTAGAGAGGCTGGAGAGAAGGGGGAAGTTGCTGGTGGTGGAGTGGGGACTCACCAACTAGCCAACCCTACGCTACCTACTTCTACTACACCATTTCCAACAACCGTGGATCCCGTGAAGACGTTCTCTATTGAGAAATTCATGGGGGAGGACTACGAGCACTGGAGTTTCCGCATGAGGCTGATGTACACCCAATACAAGCTATTGGATCTGGTGGAGGGGAAGGAAAAGATGCTGGAGGCCACCGAGCAGAAAGGAGCGTGGATACTTTGCAACCCGCGCGCCGCCTTGCTGCTGCCCGCCCTACCTTGCCCGCGCGCCGCCCTACTGGCCGTTGCGCCGCTCTTTGCAGCCCGCCGCGCCGCCCTTTGAAGCCCGCGCGTCGCCCCTTGCAGCCCGCGCACCGCCCTTTGCACCTGCGCGCCGCCCTGCTGCTGCCCGCCCTGCTACATGTAGCCCTGCTAGCCAGCGCATTGCCGCCCGCACAGCCCTGTTGCGCGCCGCCCTGCTGCTTGCGCCGCCCAGCTGCTACCCGCCCTGCTGCGCGCAGACCTGCTGGCCGGCGCCCTGCTGGTGTTGAAGATCCTAGAGTTTAGTAGGCTTAGGAGCCATGGCTAGTTGCCTTAGTAGCTTAGGTTTAGGGTTGATGAAAGTCGAGAAAGTTGAGAGGAGAAAGAGAGGTTCACTATAGGTTTGCAAGAACATATAGCAAAGGAAACAAAGAAGGTGCACCACCAAACAAAGTTTATAATAACTACACTAACTACAGCTACAGGCAGTTACAGATATATTCTGACACTCCCCCATAACTGCCTGCAGCAGAAGCTAATGCAGAGACACCCCCTGAAGGGGTACACCAAGCGCAGCAGAAGGAGAGGGCAAGTGAGGAGGAGGGACTATATGAGGAGAGGTTGCTGGCAGGTTAAGCTGCTGGCTCCAAGACGGCTGCTTCCTGGAACCTTCCTCAGTCCTCCAACTCCCCCTTCCATACTCCTTGACAACCCTAGCACCTCTCCCCCAGCTCCCCCACACCCTCACACCCACCCCCCCCCCCAGCGGCAGCTGCAGCAGTGGGAGAGAAAGGAGGAGGAGGGGAAGGGGATCACACACACCCATCACCCCCATACCCGCCACCCCCAGAGCCTCCGTTCCACGGCTGCACGCGCAACAAGGAGACGAAGAAGGGGGGGGGGGGGGGGGGGGGAGGGGGGGGGGGGGGGGGGGCGACAGAGCAGAACAGAGCGCACGAGGGCGCGGGTAGCAGCAGGGCGCACGAGGGCGTGGGCAGCAGCAGAGCGCACGAGGGCGCAGGCAGACCAGAGCGCGGGCAGCAACGGGCGGCAACGGGCAGCACAGGCACGGGCAGCAACGGGCAGCAACAGGCAGCACAGGCTCGGGCGGCAACGGGCAGCACAGGCACGTGCAGCAACGGGCGGCAACGGGCAGCACAGGCACGTGCAGCAACAGGCAGCACAGGCTCGGGCAGCAACGAGCGGCAACAGGCAGCACAGGCATGGGCAGCAACAGGCGGCAACGGGCAGCACAAGCATGGGCAGCAACAGGCAGCAACGGGCAGCACAGGCACAGGCAGCAATGGGCGGCAACAGGCAGCACAGGCACGGGCAGCAACAGGCAGCACAGGCACGGGCAGCAACGGGCGGCAACAGGCAGCACAGGCACGGGCAGCAACGGGCGGCAACGGGCAGCACAGGCACGGGCAGCAACGGGCGGCAACGGGCAGCACAGGCACGGGCAGCAACGGGCGGCAACGGGCAGCACAGGCACATGTAGCAACGGGCGGCAACAGGCAGCACAGGCACGGGCAGCAACAGGCAGCACAGGCACGGGCAGCAACGGGCGGCAACAGGCTGCACAGGCACGGGCAGCAACGGGCGGCAACGGGCAGCACAGGCACGGGCAGCAACGGGCGGCAACGGGCAGCACAGGCACGGGCAGCAACGGGCGGCAACCGACAGCACAGGCACAGGCAGCAACGGGCGGCAACGGGCAGCACAGGCACGGGCAGCAACAGGCAGCAACGGGCAGCACAGGCACAGGCAGCAACAAGCAGCAACAGGCAGCACAGGCTCGGGCAGAAACGGGCGGCAACAGGCAGCACAAGCACGGGCACCAACAGGCAGCAAAGGCACGGGCAGCAACAGGCAGCAACGGGCAGCACAGGCACGGGCAGCAACAGGCAGCAACGGGCAGCACAAGCACAGGCAGCAACGGGCGGCAACAGGCAGCACAGGCACGGGCAGCAACAGGCAGCACAGGCACGGGCAGCAACGAGCGGCAACAGGCAGCACAGGCACGGGCAGCAACAGGCAGCAACGGGCAGCACAGGCACGGGCAGCAACAGGCAGCAACAGGCAGCACAGGCTCGGGCAGCAACGGGCGGCAACAGGCAGCACAGGCACGGGCAGCAACAGGCGGCAAAACAGGCGGCAACAGGCAGCACAGGCAAGGGCAGCCGTACCGAGTCCACGAGCGGCGGCGCATACAGCTGTGGGGTCGGCATCGTGGGCTGCTGCTGGGGCGGCTCGCGGGGTCCAGAGGCGGCTGCTGTTGCTGGGGCGGCTTCTCCAGAGGCTGCTGTTGCTGGGGCGGCTGCTCCAAGCGCTGCTGCTACTGGAGCGGCCGCTGCAGTGGCGGCGGCTCCAGGGGCTGCTGCTGTTGCGGCGGCGGCTCCAGGGGCTGCTGCTGCTGGGGCGGCTGCTCCAGGCGCTGCTACTGCTGGGGCTGCTGCTGAGGTCCAGGGCCGGCGCTGGTGCAAGGTAGGCCCGCGCTCGGCTGCAACGCTGGCGCGGGCGCAGGTGAGGCAGAGGCGGTGGCCAAGGGGGAGGGCGCCGCGACGAGTACAAACGGCACCCAAGGGGTGCCGCTACGAGTAGGGGCGACGCCCCAGGGGCGCCGCGACGAGCAGGAGCGGCGTCCAGGGGGCGCCGCGACGAGCAGTGGCGACGCCATGCGGGTCCTGCAGGTGCGTCGCGACGAGCAGGAGCGGCGCCTCGCAGGGCGCCGCGAAGTGGAGGGTACGGGCGGGCAAAACAGGCCCGCGCGTGGACGTGAGGCAGGCGTGCAGGCGGCGTGAGGGCAGGCCACGCGCGGGGCAGGAAGACGCCGCGCGCCCAGGGCGCACGGCGGGCAGAAAATCGCAGTGCGCCTCTGGCGCACGGCGTGAAAAATACGCCGCGCGCCCGAGGCGCGCGGCAGGACGATAGTACCTCCTGAAGCAGGAAGGCAGCAGGAAAGTACCTGCTCTGAATACCATGTTGAAGATCCTAGAGTTTAGTAGGCTTAGGAGCCATGGCTAGTTGCCTTAGTAGCTTAGGTTTAGGGTTGATGAAAGTCGAGAAAGTTGAGAGGAGAAAGAGAGGTTCACTGTAGGTTTGCAAGAACATATAGCAAAGGAAACAAAGAAGGTGCACCACCAAACAAAGTTTATAATAACTAGACTAACTACAGCTACAAGCGTTTCCAGATATATTCTGACAGCTGCCTGTCAAAAGAATGAACGAGAATGAAATGAACTAGAAATGAGTTGGGTACAAGTAGTAACCCTAATTGGGTTGTACCCTTTATGGGCTACCCCACTATAGCCTACAAAAATGTAAAAGCTATAATGTTCTGACACACCCCCATTGGGGGAGAACAAGTGGTCACAAGACCAGTCAAGAAAAGCAAAAAAAGCTCAGGGTGGATCACAAAGTCACCACACAATCCGAGCACAAGCAAAGGGCCACAAGGCCAGTTCACATGCAGAGTGATATAAAGAGAACAAACAATACAGTGATCATATCCTAGGAAGTGCAAGCATGCAGGTATATATATATATCGGAGTACAAGCGGATTCAAGCAGTAAGCAAGTGAGGAAAAGTAGGCACAAGGCCCAACACAGTAGAGAAGCGCTGATGATCACCAGGCGGAATTACCTTGGTGAATATATCAGCAGTGTTGGCCCTAGTGGCCACGTACGCAATGCGAACCTGGCCACGCTGCTGCAACTCTCGAGCAAGGAAGTATCGCAAAGCGATGTGCTTCATTCTGTGCTCCAATCTGTGCTCCTTACACAAGGCAATCATGGCCTTGTTGTCTACGTACAGAACTAGAGGCGAACGAGGCTGCTCTCCCAAGTCATTCAGCAGGTAGGTGAGCCAGCGTAGCTCCTGTGCAGCCATGGCCCCGGCGTAGATCTCAGCCTCACAACTGGAGCTGAGAACCGAAGACGAGCGGGTAGACCGCCAGGAAACAGAGCCAGAGCCAAGGCTGAAGGTGTAACCCTGTGACGACCGCTGCGTAGCTGAGTCGTCAACCAAAGAAGTGTCTGCGTGACCGGTGAGGACAACTGGACCCCGTCCTCCAAGCACGAGCCCCATGCCTGACGTACTGCACAAGTAACGCAGTACCCTCTTCGTAGCATCCCTGTGCACCTTTCGGTGCCTGCAAGGAGTGACGTAGCGAGCCAAGAGGCCAAGAGGGTACGCGAGGTCAGGTCGAGTGCACGTCATCAGGTACATGAGGCAACCCACAAGCTATGGGTACGGACCACTCCGCTTTACGGACTCGTCGGAAGGTGGAGCTCAGAGTGAGTGGCTGGTAGATAGAGGAGTGAACTATGGCGAGAAGAACGGGAAGCCGAAGTGCTGAAGGACCTGGTGCACCATGTGTGACTTAGTCAGGGTAATGGTGCGCCGAGCCCTGTCCTGGGTGATATGTAAGCCAAGATATCTGTGCAGTTCACCGAGGTCAGTGCAGGTGTGTCTCTTCTCCAGCTCCGATTTCACAAGGGTCAGTGCCTCGGTGTCAGTAGTGGCAAAGACGAGGTCATCGACGTAGACAATGACGTAGAACGGCGGCAGCGAGGTGTCGGTGGGTAGAAACAGCGACGGGTCAGCAGTAGCAAGAGCAAACCCAAGAGCCGCAAGGGTAGTCCTCAGTGTGTCATGCCACTCGCGAGGCGCCTGGCGGAGACCGTAGACTGGCCGCCGAAGACTCCACTGAGTACCTGTAGGAAAAGACTCAGTGAAACCAGGTGGGCGGCGCAGCCAGATCTCCTCGTGCAGGCTGCCCTGCAGGAAAGCTGTGCTGAAGTCCAGAGAGTGCAACTCGTAGTCACGCTGAGCATCTACGTGCAGCAACACCCAAAGAGTAGTCATCTTCGGGGTAGGGGAGAAGGTCTAGAAGAATTCAACTCCCTGTCGCTAACTGAAGCCTCGAGCAACGTAACGTGCCTTGAAGGCAGGCGGAGAACCCGGCGGCCGCTTCACCCTGAAGATCCACATGCCATCGACTATGTTCGCCCCAGGTGGGGGAACCTCTTCGACGTAGGTGCTTGTGGACTTCCACGATGCCATCTCGGCATCCATGGCTGCCTGCCAGTGAGAGGATTAGGGACCCGTAATCGCCTCTGCGTAAGAGCGCGGGGTTGGGATGTTTTGGTGCATCCGGGTCTCCCTCAGGGGCAAGCAGCATGGAAGCGAAACGAGGTACAGCTGCTGCAAGACACTCAAAGTCCTCTTGCCTGTCCTCAAGGACGTCCATGACAAGAGCACACTCACCCCCGACGGACAGAGGACTAGTAGACGCAGACTCAGCAACAAGAGGAGTGGCAGGTGCGCACTGAGGGCGCTCAAGGCAGTGCAAAGGCACGCCCATCTTGCTTTCCTTGCTGCCCCTGAGTCGCTCAGCCCCTCTTTATAGTGTCAACCCACTTGTGCCGCGTCCATCCATCCCCATGCCTCCTCCCATAACCACCCGCAGGCGCCATGTGCTTGTTGCTGCAGCAACAGGTAGGCATGGGAGTGAGCGTGGTGAGGGCGGTGAGGGCAGCGAGGGCAGTGAGGGCAGTGCAGAGTTACGGGCAGGTGCATGGCGACCTCAAAGCATCCAACGTGCTGCTTGCTCTGAGCTGCCTTTGAGGTGCGTCAGTTACCATTGCGTCAGTTGCCATTGCGTCAGTTACCATTGCGTTAGTTGCCATTGCGTCAGTTGCCATTGCGTCAGTTGCCATTGCGTTAGTTGCCATTGCGTCAGTTGCCATTGCGTCAGTTGCCATTGCGTCAGTTGCCATTGGGTCAGTTGCCATTGCGTCAGTTGCCATTGTGTCGGTTGCCATTGTGTCAGTTGCCATTGCGTCAGTTGCCATTGCGTCAGTTGCCATTGCGTCAGTTGCCGTTGCGTCAGTTGCCATTGGGTTGGTTGCCATTGCGTCAGATGCCATTGCGTCAGATGCCATTGCGTCATTTGCCATTGCGTCAGTTGCCATTGCGTCAGTTGCCATTGTGTCCGTTGCCATTGTGTTAGTTGACATTGCGTCGGTTGCCATTGCGTCAGTTGCCATTGCGTCGGTTGCCATTGCGCCGGTTGCCATTGCGTCGGCTGCCATTGCGTTGGTCGCCATTGTGTCGGTTGCCACTGTGTTAGTTGCCAGTGTGTCAGCTGCCATTGCGTCAGCTGCCATTGCGTTACTTGCCCTTGCGTTAGTTGCCATTGCGTCAGTTGCCATTGCGTCAGTTGCCATTGCGTCAGTTGCCATTGCGTCAGTTGCCATTGCGTCAGCTGCCATTGCGTCAGTTGCCATTGTGTCAGTTGCCATTGCGTCAGTTGCCATTGCGTCAGTTGCCATTGCGTCAGTTGCCATTGCGTCAGCTGCCATTGCGTCAGTTGCCATTGTGTCAGTTGCCATTGCGTCAGTTGCCATTGTGTCAGTTGCCATTGTGTCAGTTGCCATTGCGTTAGTTGCCATTGTGTCAGTTGCCATTGCGTGAGTTGCCATTGCGTCAGTTGCCATTGCGTCATTTGCCATTGCGTCAGTTGCCATTGCGTCAGTTGCCATTGTGTTAGTTGCCATTGCGCCAGTTGCCATTGTGTCAGTTCCCATTGTGTCACACAGGACGCACTGTGAAATGCGTGCTTCCTTTGCGCTGCGATGACCTGAACCCCTGTCCCCATAGCATGCTCTATTATGTCAACTCAAGAGCCACAGACGCGGCGCCCTCCCATCGTCTCACTTCCCTCCTCCCTGCCTCTCCTCCATCTCCCCCATCTCAGCTGTGTGTGGGCGACTGAGGTGTGGTGCGTATCGGGCATTTAGTGCACGTGCACATGGGCAGGGGCTTAGAAAGGCAGTAGCAAGGTTCCTTCTGCTGTCTCACTCCATTTCTTGCCTGTCCCTTCTCACATCGCCATCGTCCCTCTCTCACTCCGTGAATCTTCAATGCTCTCTGCCTCTCGCCATCGTCCCCCACCCAGCTGTGTGTGGGCGACTGGAATGGGGTGCGTATGGGGCAGCGCGTACACGTGGACATGGGCAGGGGTCTGGGAAGGCACCAGGAAGGTTCCTTGCCAAGCGGGGGCGGGGAAGAGAGAGACAGCGAAGGGAGGAGCAAGGGTGGCAGCAGCAGTGGCAAGGGCAGCAGCAGTGGCAAGGGAAGCAACAGTGGCAAGGACAGCAGCAGTGACAAGGGAAGCAACAGTGACAAGGGAAGCAGTGACAAGGGAAGCAACAGTGACAAGGGAAGCAGCAGTGACAAGGGAAGCAACAGTGACAAGGGAAGCAACAGTGACAAGGGAAGTAGTGACAAGGGAAGCAGTGACAAGGGAAGCAGCAGTGGCAAGAGTGGCAATAGTGGCTTTTTGTGGGGGACAAGTAGCAGTGGCAGCAGGAGCAGCAGCAGCAACGGGGGAGGGCAGCAAGCGTGTGTGTTGCGGTGCACGGAGGGGCATGTGGACCCAGCCGTGCTGCACACCAGCATTGCCACCCCCACCAGTGACATGTACAAGTAGGGCTTCGATCAACCTGCCTCTCCACTTTGCATTCACCAAGGTGGAGTGTGAGTGGCAGCTTCTACAACTGCTCACTCCCGTAACCCTTGCCTGTCTGCCTTTACCCCTTGCCTGTCTGGCCTTCCCTCCCGCCATTGTGGAGGTGCTGCTGCTACAGCTGCTCACGGGGTGGGCCAGTCCCTTGAGGCATGTGAATGGGCAGCGCACCCACATCTATGACTGGGTGCATGGGGCTCTGATCAGAGGATGTTCTGGGAGGCCGTGGTATGGTATGGCATGGCATGGTGTGGCATGGTGTGGCATGGTTGCATGGTATGCCATGGTGGGATGTCCAGCGAATTTCAGAAATCTCTAGGTGCTATGCTCATATCACACAATTTACACCTCATGCTCACACCTCTGCACCGCATGCTCACACCTTTGCACCTAATGCTCACACCTCGGCACCTCGTGATCACACCTCTGCACATCATGCTCACATCTGTGCACCTTGTGCTCACATGGTTCTGCTTCCTCAAGCCCCTAGCCCTCCTTCACTCCTCATCCTCCCCTTCCCACTTCCCCCTGTTCCTCCTCATCCCCTCCTCTTGCCCACTCACTTCTCGCCCCCTCCCCTAGCCTACGTACTTCTCGTCCCCTCCCCTAGCCTACCTACTTCTTGTCCCCTCCCCTAGCCCACCTACTTCTCTTTCTCTCCCCTTGCCCACTGGTGTAGTGAGAACAGTTACATTATAATGTGTAGTGTAACATTTCTCATGGTGTAGACCCTTCTGGAGGGAAGTTTCGATACCCTTCATGATTGAGCACAGTGTGGCATTGTTCCACATCACTGTACCTCGGCTCTTGGGGTTTGTAGGGGCTGGGAGTCATTCCCAGCTCGTAACTCAACCTAATTTGTGTTCTAAGTCTATAGTGGCTACTATAGTGCCAATCGTTCAAACTGACGTTGCGTCATCAATTCTTGATGAAATCGTGCGAAATAAAATTCCTATTGTAGGCAATATCAAGACGCTCCAGATCCAATTTATAGCAAGTCATTTAAAGCTGTGAACAGAACGCTATCAATGTTTGAAGCCGTTGTGCAGAAATCCGACAGTGCACTCTAGCTTTCGTTTTAGGCACATTCAAGCCTACTGTGACTATAACACTTGGCAGATTGCGTGAAAATGGGCAAGGCATTTTCCCAGGAAGTCGTTTATAACCTGATTCACTGCATGCGGGATCTTAGTCGGTTGGGCGGTACGAATTTGTTCAACGTTGAGAAGTGGCCACCAAACCAGGAAACACGTGTGCGCCGGTGTGCCAACTGGCTTCACTGGTGTACCATTCTTTTCAACGACCAGCTGCCTGTTATGAAGGGCTGCCCAAAATTCCATTATATTTTGTATATTATGTTCATATTTTTTAATACAAATTTCTGTCACAATTTCTTGCAATTCCGTTCCCGTTACAGTTGCAGGTTTCGGCCTTTGGGCAGCCGAACTGGAGCTGAAAACATTTTGCCACATCATGAAGAACCACCACGAGGACAAGAACTTCTTCTAGGGGCTTACCAACATGCTAAAGACGCGCCGCTGGCCATGTTCATTCCTGAACCTCATAACCATGTGGCACGCATTGGCCGTTCTGCCTCTAAGCACGTTCGAGTGCGAACGAAGATTTTCCCGCAAGAATATCATCAAGAGCTTGCAGCGCATGACTCTCAATGACGCGCGCTTGACGGAACTCATAAGCATCCACATGCTAGACTACAACGTGGAGTGGCCAGATGTCGTGGACATCTGGCGCAAGTAGAAGAAGCGTCGCCCTGCAAAAACATCTGCGCCATACCGAGCTGCAAACAATAAGGGGGAAGCAAAGGCAGACTCTAACTCTGAAAATGAACATGGCAGCGATGTTGGGGAGGACTAGGAGCGAGGTGGTTAGTCTGTGCTAGAATATACCTCAACGTTAAAAAATATCATTAATATTAAATGCGTTTTGGAAAGCACAAGCTCTAAAACTTTATGGTGGAAAATAGAAACAACATGTTTGGCATAGTAAAGCAAATATCAGAGTTGGCAAAAAAAAATACACTAACATGCCATGCCAGAGTTTTTTTTTTTTTTTTTAAGAGAGTGCATTTACTCCGACGAATGAGAGAAACACTGGACTAAAACAGTGATTTCCAGAGTCGGGAAAAAACTGACCCTGAAAAACAGAGTACTCAAAAAAAAAAAAAAAAAAAAAAAAAACCTAGTTGGCGTCAACTAGTTTCCCTGAGCATTTCGCAATTTGGGCCTTGAGTTTTAATTAATATTCTTCACTTCAATAGTACACATGGAAATATTTGCATACGATACTTTGACAAACCCCATACAGTTCTTACCTTATCCGACATTAGATGAAGACCCTCTGGATCTTCAAACTGGGATATCACGGTAGCTTGCTTAAGAATATTGTAAATGCTGGTTACGGGAAGTGTCAGAATAGTGAAAGAAGGAATGAATGAACTAGCAAGCAAGTGGGTACAAGTAGGAAACCTAAAAGTGTTGTACCCTATATGAACTACCCACTACAGTCTAGACAGACTATAGCATATATGTTTGACACACCCCCATAGGCAAAGTGGGGGAGAACAAGAGGTCACAAGACCGGTCAAGAAAGGCAAAGTAAGCTCAGGGTGGATCACGACGTCACCACACATTCTGAGCACAAGCAAATGGCCACAAGGAGAAGAAGCAATACAGTGAACACAACCTAGCAAGTGTAAGCATGCAGGTATATGTATAAAGATCACAGTACAAGCAGAGTCAAGAAGTAAGCAAGTGAGGCCAAGTAGGCACAAGTCCTAGCATAGTACACAAGCGCTGATGATCACAAGGCTGTGTTAGATAGTAGCAAGAATGACGAGGATGGTTTACTAGGAAGGAAGGAAGGGTACAAGTACAATGTCGAGAGAAATTGTGTACGCCCTAAGGCTAAACCCACTATAGCCTAGACAATTGTAAACGCATAAACACATATGTTTGACACACCCCCATAGGTGAAGTGGGGGATAGCCAGACCAAGCAATGGTCTCAAGTCCAGTCAAGAGAAGAAGCAAAGCAAAGCAAGCTCAGGCTGGATCACAAAGTCACCACACAGTCCAAGCACAAGCAAAGGGCCACAAGGCCAGTTCACATGCAGAGTTAAATAAAGAGAACAAACAGTACAGTGATCATACCCTAGAAAGTGCAAGCATGCAGGTATATAGATAGATCACAATACAGGCAGAGTCAGACAGTAAGTAAGTGAAGCAAAGTAGGCACAAGGCCTAACACAGTAACAAAGCGTTGATGATCACCAGGCGGAAGTGCCTTGGTGAAGACATCAGCAGTGTTGACCCAAGTGGCCACATACGCTAGACGAAGCTGACCACGCTGCTGCAACTCTCGAGCAAGGAAGTATCCCAGAGCGATGTGCTTCATTCTATGCTCCAGTCTGTGCTCCTGACACAAGGCTATCATGGCCTTGTTGTCTACGTACAGGACTGGAGGCGAACGAGGCTGCTCGCCCAAGTCGGTCAGCAAGTAGGTGAGCTAGCGTAGCTCCTGAGCAGCCATGGCTCCGGCGTAGATCTGAGCCTCACAGCTGGAGCTGAGAACTGAGGACGAGCGGGTAGACCGCCAAGAAACCAGGCCGGACCCAAGGCTGAAGGTGTGACCCTGCGACGACCACTGCGTAGCTGAGTCGTCAACCCAGGAAGCGTCTGCGTGACCAGTGAGGACAAGTGGACCCCGTCCTCCAAGCACAAGCCCCATGCCCGACGTACTGCACAGGTAACGCAGTACCCTCTTCGCAGCATCCCAGTGCACCTTTCGGTGCCTACCGAGAGCCACGTAGCGAGCTAGAAGGCTGAGAGGGTATGCGAGGTCAGGTCGTGTGCAAGTCATCACGTACATGAGGCAACCAACAAGCTCTCGGTACGGACCACTTGGCTCTACAGACTCTTCCAAAGGTGGAGCTGGGATCGAGTGGCTGGTAGATAGAGGAGTGAGCTGTGGCGAGGAGTACTGGAAGCAGAAGCGCTGAAGGACCTGGTGCACCATGTGTGACTGAGTCAGTGTGATGGTGCGCCTGCAGGCCAAGATAGTTGCGCAGTTCACCCAGGTCAGTGCAGGTATGTCTCTTCTGCAGCTCAGACTTCACAAGGGTCAGTGCCTCAGTGTCAGCCGTGGCAAAGACAAGGTCGTCAACGTACACTAGGACGTAGAAAGGTGGCAGCGAGGTGTTGGTGCGTAGAAACAGCGACGGGTCTGCTGTAGAAGGAACAAACCCAAGAGCCGCAAGTGTAGTCGTGAGTGTGTCGTGCCACTTGCGAGGTGCCTCGCGGAGACCGTAGACTGGCCGGCGGAGGCTCCACTGGGTACCTGCAGGAAACGACCCAGTGAAACCAGGTGGTCGGCGCAGCCAGATCTCCTCGTGCAAGCTGCCCTACAGGAAGGTTGTATTGATGTCCAGGGAGTGTAACTCGTAGTCACGCTGAGCAGCTACGTGCAGCAACACCTGAAGAGTAGTCATCTTCAGGGTGAGGGAGAAGGTCTGGAAGTAGACAACTCCCTGTCGCTGACTGAAACCTTGAGCAACGTAGCGTGCCTTGAAGGCAGCCGAAGAACCCGACGGCCGCTTCACCTTGAAGATCCACATGCCATCGACTATGTTCACCCCAGGTGGGGGAACCTCGTCAACGTAAGTGCCTGTGGACTTCCAGGATGCCATCTCGACATCCATAGCTACCTGCCACTAAGAGGAGTAAGGACCCGTAATCGCCTCTGCGTAAGAGCGCGGTGTCGGGATGTCTGGAGCATCCGGGTCTCCCTCAGGGGGAAGCAGCAAGGAAGCGAAACGAGGTACAGCAGCAGCAAGACACTCAAAGTCCTCCTGCCTATCCTCAAGGACGTCCGCGTTAAGAGCACACTCACCCCCGACGGACGGAGGACAGGCAGGCACAGACTTAGTAACTAGAGCAAAGGCGTAGTCGAGACGGCAGGCAGCAGCAAAGTCAAGCAGCTCAGCAACGAGAGCAGAAGGAGCAGCAGACTCAAAGGACGGGTCAGTGTCAGCAGTGGCAAGGAGACGAGTGACAATGGGACTCCCAGCACGCGCTCGGTCAGACTCAAGGTCAGGGACCTCAGGAAGAGAGGACTCTGGAGGAGTAGGCAGAGGAACACGCAGTGGAAAAGAGGAAGGACGGAGTGCCATGGTGTGCGTGCCTGGGACGAGCAGTGTGAACAAGTGAGAAAGGACGAGACGAAGGCTCACGACACTTTGTAAGACCTCCAGACTGCTCAGTGTAAGGAGAAGGAACAGGAAGTGGGGAGGCTGGCTGTAACGGCGGCTACGACTGGTCAGGCGGTGGACACAGGAAGGGAGGAGGAAGACCAGTAGAAGACGGGACACCAAGAACCTGCTGAAGCAGGGGAACAAAGTACGGGCGCGGCCGCACAGTGCCTCCAGCACATCCAGCTCCAGGGTCAACAGCTCTAGCTCCTTCAGCTCCAGCGCCTCCTGCGCCAGGGCCTCCAACTCCAGCTACACCAGCTCCAGCGCCTCCGGCACCAGCTGCTCCAGGCTCCGTAGGGTCTCCAGCTCCAGTGGTAACAGCAGCACCTCCAGCTCCAGCGTCTCCAGGCTCGCCAGCCCCAGGAGCTCCACTCCGACGGTGTGCGCGCTGAACAAGCCACACACGCAACTGGTGCGAGGACAATCGCGGTGAAGCACCAGCATGACCTCCAGACGAAGCAGCACCCCGAGGCTCAGCACCCCCAGACTCCGCACCCTCCGACTCAGCACCCCCAGGCTCAACACCCTCAATCTCACCACCCCCAGACCCAGCACCCTCAGACCCCGCACCCCCCGGCTCCGCATCCCCAGACGCAGCACCCCCAAACGCAGCACTTGGAGCAGCACCTGAGACGACAGCTACCTGAACAAACGCAGTACCAGGGAGAGGGTCTACCTGAGACACTCGCGAGGGAGCAGGACCCTGGGGCGGAAGGGGACCGGGAGCAAGGAAGAGAGGCGGGACTGCGGCAGGGGCAGAGCGGTAGGGGAAGAGATGGTAGAAGGGAACCGACTCGTCGAACGTGACGTCCTGAGAAGGGAGGACACGGCGTGAGGTGGGGTGGTAAAACTGCCAGCCAGGAGCGTCAAGGACAAAGCCAAGGAAGACGGAGGGAATGGCGTAGGCGGAGAGCTTGTCCGCGGACGTATGGCAAACAAAGGCACGAGAACCCCAGACCCGGAACACTGACGCATCGCCAACCTTCCCCGTCCAACGCAGTGTGGGCGAGGTCTCCGGCAAGGAGACACAGGGCCAAAGGTTGAGCTGATGCGCAATGTACCGGACCACAAACGGCCACAGAAAATGGGGAGCGGCCGCATGGATTATGGAGGTACGAGCGACCTCCATGACTAAGCCATTGCGGTGCTCAGCAATCCCATTTTGCTGAGGGGAGTCCGGAAGCGTGAACGACTGGCGAATGCCCTCCCCACGACAAAAGTCCCGCAGGAGGTCGGAGGAGAACTCACCACCTCTGTCAGAGTGCAGACGCAGGACAGGAAGGTCCTGGCCGAACCGCTCGCGCAGCTGGAGACGGGCTGTGTGGATCCAAGGGATCAAGACAGCAGAGACCTCACCCTTGTTGCGCAAGGGGAAGACTGTGGTGTACCGCGTGTAGACGTCAACTACCAGCAGAAAGTAGCGCTCGAGGCCCTGTCCACTGACGTGGGCTGGGCCCCACACGTCCATGTGGAGGGTCTGCAGGGGAGCAGTCGTCGGGGGAAACGAGGAGTGAGGAACGGCGCGCTGCCGCCCCTTGACGCAAGGAAGGCAGGGCGGGGCAGGTGAGGGCGGCAGGGGAGGTAGAGACCTGGGGAGACCAGGGACAAGGAGACGGGAGTGCATGCCACGAAGGCGTGGCTGTGAGGGGTGACCCAGGCGGTGGTGCCAAAGAAGAGTCTGGTGCGACAGGAGGCGACACGAGCAAGAGGCGGCTACCTGACCCGACGCGGACACCTGAGCGGACACAGGGACCTGAGGAGGCTCGGTAGCCAGTGTGTACAGACTCGACCATGGCCGACGAGTGAACGTAGCTAGGTGACGCCCCGTCCGTTTGCACGTGCAGATCGACACACGCTGACCCCCAAGAGTGGTGGTAGTGACCATCGCATCCTGAAGGGCAGCGGTATTCACCAAGTTCGTAGAGAACGAGGGGAGGTGAAGACCTGACAGTGAGCCGGACGGAACCGCCGGACACGGGAGGACAGTGGTGGAATTGGCAAAGACTGGGCCCCCAGAGGGGTCAGCCAGTCTGACCGGAACAGGTGCAGGAAGAGGAGTGAGAGTGGTGCTGTCACGAAAGAAACAGTGCGAGGCGTCGAAGTCCAACGTGAAGGTGTGCAGGGCCTCAGCAGGCGCAGTACCAGGGGGGGTACCAGACGCACTAGCACCTAGAGCAGCAACAGCTATACCTGGGTCAGGCGGCACACACCAGTAACAGTCACCCTCAACACTAAAAGACAAAGCATACATGGAAGAGAAAATAACATCGAAGTCTAGGTCAAAGATAGCAACTCTCGACCTAAGTAACTCCGCCTAGCGAGGGCGCTCGACGTCATCACCAAACTCAGTACGCCAGGCGTCGTCAAGGCGGGCAAAGCAGCGGCGCTCAGTGTGAAACCTCCCACATGTCCGGCCCGCACGGGCACCCGTGCGAATGATATACGGGCAGGTCTCACTACCCTCATCCGCCCCACGCTGAACCAACCACTCACGGAGCTGCTGGGGCATCTGAGTCTTGCTCCGACGCTGCTGCTGCTGGCCCCGACCACCACTAGGGCCTCCACGCTGAGGTCCAGACCGACCACCACTGGTCCCACCGCCTCCACTGCCGCCACTCCCTCCGTTGCCTCCACCACCGCCACCAGAGCCTCCACCTCCGCCACCGATCCCACCGCCGCCACCACCTCCACCGCCTCCGCCTCCTCTACCACTGCCCCCACTACGACTCCCACTGCCACCTCCACCACCACCGCTGCCTCCTCCACTATCCCGGCCACCCTTGCTCTTGCTGTTGCAGCGCTTCGTACTAGTCGAAGTAGCACCAACGCTCTCACGAACAGAGACATCTGCAGCAGCAGCAGAGGCAAAGGAGGAGGAAAGGGGGGAGGGGGAGCACCCCTCAAAGAAGGGTGAGCACGGAGTGCCACGAGGAGCACCTACAGCAACTGCACTAGTCTCAGCTGCGACGAGATGCTGCTCGAGGAGGTCAACAGTGAGGGAGGTGGGGTCGAGGGTGAGGAAGTGGTCCCTGACAGAGCGAAGGGAGTCAGGGAGGCGAGTGACTATGAAGTAGAGGGTGATGAACATGGCGGGCTGGTTCGTGGGAAGAAACTCAACAGGGACGGTAGCACGGTAGCGAGCGTCGCTAGTGCGCAGGTGGGTAACCAGGTCGGCTACTGTGGCAAAAGTCGACAGCTCAGGGAACAGGTAGGGCTGTAGCAGCCTGCCAATAGCAGCAGTGGCAGGGGAGGAGTAGCGAGCAATGACAGCATCGTACAAGGCCTGTGCTGTTCTGTGCTCGCCAAAGTGAGCACACTTGGTCGTGGGCAGGTGGTTGCGAATAGCCAAGCGGGCAGTAGCGTCACGAGACAGCCACTGGGAACGAGTCGAAACGTCAGCTGTGGCGGGAGGGTCTGGAGCGGCACCGGACACGTGGTCAAACAGTGAGACACTGTCCCGACTATCGCTCAGTAGGTACAGTTGCAGATCGTCGTGCCATGTGTCAAATGCTACAGGTCTGCCCTCCGGGTCGAACGGGAGAACTCGAAGCGACGCCATAGTGGCACAGGACTCAGGAGCAGCAGTAGCTAAGGGGCGGAGCCGAGGGGCCTAGGGGCCGAGGGGCCAAAGAAGAGGGCCGAGGGGCCTAGTAGCCTAGGCTAGGTGCCGAGGGGCCGAGGGGTGGGGCCGAGGGGCCAAACAAGGGGCCGGGGGACCTAGGGGGCCGAGGGGCCAAACACACGGGGCCGAGAGGCGAGGCCGAGGGGCCAAACAAGGGCCCGGGCGCAGGGCTCTGAATTGGGGCCGAGGAGCCAAAAAAGGGGCCGGGGGGGGCCTAGAGGGGCCGAGGGGCCAACACACGGGGCCGAGGGACCAAACAAGGGGCCGGGGGGCCTGTATCTGAATTGGGGCCGAGGGGCCAAACAAGGGGCCGGGGGGTTTAGGGGGGGGGCGAGGGGCCAAACACAGGGGCCAGGCGAAGGGCTAGGTACGGAGCCGGGCACGGGCTAGGTACGAGACCGGGCGCTGGGAAGGGACGGGGCCGGGCGCTGGGCTCTGTATTGGGGCCGAGGGGCCTAGGGGCCGAGGGGAAAAACAAGGGGACGGGGGGGGCTGGGGGGGCCGAGGGGCCAAACACACGGGGCAGAGGGGCCAAACTAGGGGCCGAGGGGCCTAGGGGCCGCGGGGCCAAACAAGGGGCCGGGGGGCCTAGGGGAGCCGAGGGGCCAAACACACAGGGCCGAGGGGCCAAACAAGGGGGCCGGGGGGCCTAGGGGGGGGCAAGGGGCCAAACACACGGGGCCGAGGGGCCAAACAAGGGGCCGGGCGTGAGTGTTGACGGGCCGGGGCAAGGTACGGGGCCGGGCGCTGGGCGAGGGAATGGGCCGGGCGCGGGCGTCGACGAGCGCGGGCTAGGGAAGAGGGGCCGGGCGCGGAGCTAGGTACGGAGCCGGGCGCCGGGCTAGGAATGGGGCCTAGCGCGGGCTAGGTACGGGGCCGAGTGTGGGTGTCGTCGGGGTGCTGGCTAGGTACGGGGCTGGGCACGGGTGTCGACAGGGCGCGGGCTAGGTAAGGGGCCGGATTGCGGGCTAGGTACGGGCTGGTCGCGGGTGTCGACGGGGCGCGGGCTAGGTACGGGTCCGAGCGCGGGTGTCGACGGGGCGATCGAGAGCTAGGTACGGGGCCGGGTCGCGGGCTAGGTACGGGCCGGTCGCGGGCGTCGACGGGGCGCGGGCTAGGTACGGGGCCGGGCGCGGGTGTCGACGGGGAGATCGCGGGCTAGGGGCACGGGCGTGAGACAGGGCCGAGCACGGGCTAGGTACGGGCCTATCGCGGGCTAGGTACGGGCCAGGCGCGGGCAGGAGACTGGGCCGGGTGCAGGCTAGGTACGGGCCTATTGCGGGCGCGGTACGGGCGGGGCGCGGACTAGGAACGAAATAGCAGGTGGTGGGCCTGATAGTAGCGAGAATGAGGAGGATGGTTTACTAGGAAGGAAGGAAGGGTACAAGTACAATGTCGAGAGAAATTGTGTACCCCCTAAGGCTAAATCCACAATAGCCCAGACAACTGTAAATGCATAAACACATATGTTTGACAGGCTGAAGTGCCTTGGTAAAGATATCAGCACTGTTGGCCCGAGTGGCCACGTAAGCAAGACGAAGCTGACCACGCTGCTGCAACTCTCGAGCAAAAAAGTAGCGCAGAGCAATCTACTTTGTTCTGTGCTCCAATCTGTGCTCCTGACACAAGGCAAGCATGGCCTTGTTGTCGACCCAGGAAGCGACTGCGTGACCAGAGAGGACAACTCGAGCCCGTCCTCCAAGCACGAGCCCCATGCCCGACATACTGCATAAGTAGCGCAACACCCTCTTAGCTACATCCATGTGCTCCTTCTTGTGTCTGCCAGGAGCGACATAGCGTGCTAGGATGCTAAGAGGGTAGGAAAGGTCACGTCGAGTGCAGGTCATCAAGTACATGAGGCAGCCCACAAGCTCTGGATATGGGCCACTTGGCTCTACAGACTTGTCCGAAGGTGGAGCTGAGAGCGAGTGACCGGTAGGCAGAGGAGTGGACTGTGGCGAGGAGTACGTGAAGCCGAAGCGCTGAAAGACCTGCTGCACCATGTGTGACTGAGTCAAGATAATGGTGCGCTGTGCTCTGTCCCGGGTGATCCGCAAGCCAAGATAGCTTGTCAGCTCACCCAGGTCTGTCCACGTGTGTCTCTTTTGCAGCTCCGACTTCACGTGGGCAAGTGCCTCAGTGTCAGCAGTAGCAAAGACTAAGTTGTCTACGTACACGAGAACATAGAACGGCGGCAGAGTGGTGTCAGTGCGAAGAAACAGCGACGGGTCAGCAGTGGGAGGAGCAAACCCAAGAGCAGTAAGAGTCATCCTCAGTATGCCGTGCCACTCACGGGGTGCCTGGCGGAGACCGTAGAGTGGATACCGGAGGCTCCACTGGGTACTAGCAGGAAACGACCCAGTGAAGCCAGGTGGGCGGCGCAGCCAGATCTCCTCGTGCAAGCTGCCCTGTAGGAAGGCTGTGCTGAAGTCAAGAGAGTGTAGCTCGTAGTCACGCTGAGCGGCGACGTGTAGCAACACCCAAAGAGTGGTCATCTTCGAGGTAGGCGAGAAGGTCTCGAAGAAGTCAAATCCCTGTCGCTGACTGAAGCCTCCTGCAACGTAACGTGCCTTGAATACAGGCGGAGAACCCGGTGGCCGTTTCACCCTGAAAATCCACATGCCACTGACGATGTTCGCCCTAGGCGGGGGAACCTCGTCGACGTAGGTACCTGTGGACTTCCATGAAGCCATCTCTCTATCCATGGCTGCCTGCCACTGAGAGGAGTAGGGACCCTCTATCTCCTCTGCGTAAGAGCGCGGGGTCGGGATGTCTAGTGCAAGGGCAAGCAGCATGGATACGAGATGAGGTAAAGCACTCAAACTCCTTCTGTCTGTCCTCAAGGACGTCCGTGCCAAGAGCACACTCACCCCCGACGGACGGAGGACAGACAGATGTAGACTCCCACTCAGCAACAAGACTAGCGGCGTAGTCTAGATGACAGGTGGCAGCAAAGTCAACAAGCTCAGCAACGAGGGCAGACGCAGCAGTGGACTCAAACGAAGGTTCAGTGACAGTAGTGGCCAGAAAACGCGTGATAGTAGGACTAGCAGCACGAAGGGAGTCAGACTCTAGGTCCGAACCGACAGGAAGAGAGGATGCAAGAGGAGACGGCAGAGGGACACGCTGTGGAGCAGTGGAAGGACGCAGAGTCATAGAGTGAGTGCTGGGGACAGGAGGAGGACACTGACGTGGAACACGAGGACCAGTGTGAACAGCGCGAACAGGTGACTCATGAAGAGACTCAGGTGACACTGGATGAGAATTAGGCGACGCAGGACGAGACTCAGGCTCACGATGCTCCGTAAGACCTCTAGTCGGTCAAGAGTAAG
Source organism: Closterium sp. NIES-65 (assembly GCA_948144175.1). NCBI lineage: Eukaryota > Viridiplantae > Streptophyta > Zygnematophyceae > Desmidiales > Closteriaceae > Closterium > Closterium sp. NIES-65. The sequence continues at coordinate 1,777,046 of CANXME010002307.1, read as the reverse complement.
GAGAAGGACCACGCAGTGGAGAGGCCGGCTGTAACTGCGACTGTGACTGGACAGGCGGTGGAATCAGTAGAGAAGAGGAGGACCAAGAGAAGGCGGGAGACCAAGAACCTGGTGAAGAAGCAGAACGTTGTACAGCCACGGCCGCGCAACGCCTCCAGAAACAGCAGAGTCAATACCAGGACCCTCGGCTCGAGGGTCTCCAGCTACAACTCCCACAGCACCACTAGCTCCAGTACCTCCAGCAGCTCCAGCTCAAATAGCACGGCCAGTGGCAACAGCCCCAGCACCTACAGCTCCAACTCCTGTAGCACCACCAGCCCCAGCAACTCCAGTACCTCCAGTACGAGCACCTCCGGGTCCAACCGCTCCAGCACCTCCAGCAGCTCCAACTCCAGTAGTACCTCCAACAGCGACAGTACCTCCAGCACCAGTGACTCCAGTAGCTCCAGCACCAGCAGGACCTCCAGCAGTAGACCCCGTAGCTCTAGCACCTATAGCTCCAACTCCTGCAGCACCACCAGCCCTAGCAGCTCGAGTACGAGCACCTCCGGGACAAACTGCTCCAGCACCTCCAGTAGCTCCAACACCAGCATGACCTCCAACAGCGCCAGTACCTCCAGGACCAGCGGCTCCAGCAGCTCCAGAACTAGCAGTACCTCCAGCAGCTCCAGCTCCAGAAGCACCTCCAGCAGCAGGCCCCGTAGCTCCAGCAGCACGGCTACAGCGCCGAGCGTACCACTCACGTAGTCGCTACGGAGAGAGGGGCTCCCGCCGTGACGGGACACCCGGAGGACCTCAAGACTCAGCACGCTCAGACTCAGCACCCCCAGGCTCAACACCCCTAGGAACAGCACCCCCAGGCTCCACACGCTAAGGCTCAGCACCCCCAAGCTCCGCACCCTCAGACTCAGCAACCCCATGCACAGCACCCCCAGGGCCCGCACCCGCAGGCTCAGCACCCCTAGCAGCACCAGAGTCGACAGCTACCTCGACAGGCTTGACAGGGTCTACTTGGGACACACCAGAGGAGGCAGGACCCTGAGGGGGGAGGGCGTCTACCGGAGGAGCACCTGGTGCTAGGAAGAGGGGCGGGGTAGGGAAAGAGACGGTAGTAGGATACCGACTCGTCAAAACTGACTACCTGAGAGGACAGAACATGACGCGAGGTGGGGTGGTAAAACTGCCACCCATGTGCGTCAGGGGGGAAGCCAAGGAAGACACAGGGAACGGCAGGGACGACAGCTTGTCCGCGGAAGTATCGCAGACAAAAGCTCGAGATCCCCAGACACGGAACACATACGCATCGCCAACCTTGCCCGTCCACCGCATAGTAGGTGTGGTCTCCGGCAAGGAGACACGAAGCTGTAGGTTGATCTGATGCGCAGCGTACTGAACCGCGAACGGCCACAGAAAATGGGGAGGAGCTGCATGGATCATGGACGTACAAGCGACGTCCATGACCATTCCAATGCGGCGCTCAGCAATCCCATTTTGCTGTGGGGAGCCAAAAGCGTGAACGTCTGGCGGATGCCCTCCGCACGACAGAAAGCTCTCAGGAGGTCGGAGGAAAACTCACCACCTCTGTCTGAGTGCAGACGTAGAATAGGAAGGTCCGAGCCGAAACTCTCGCTGAGCTGGCGACGAGCACCGCGGATCCAGTCAATCAACACCTCAGTGACCTCACCCTTGCGGCGCAAGGGGAAGACTGTGGTGTAACGCGAGTAGTCGTCAACGACCAGCAGGAAGTAACGCTCGTGACCCTGTCCACTGACGCGGTCTGGGCTCCACACGTCCATATGGAGAAGTTGCAGGGGAGCCTCTGTTGGTGGGAACTCGGAGGAGTGAGGAGCGACACGCTGCCAGCCCTCGACACAAGGAACACAGGTAGGGGCAGGCCCCGGAGGAAGGGGAGGGAGGTACCGTTGGAGACCAGAGACAAGGGTACGGGAGGCCATACCTCGAAGACAAGGCAGGGAGGGGTGACCAAGGCGGTGGTGCCAAAGGAGAGTCTCGTGTGACAGAGGACGACATGAGTAGGGGGCAGACACTGGACTAGACCTGGACACGGCAGCAAACACCTGACTAGACGCGGCTACCTGACCAGACGCAGTAACCAGAGGAGACGCAGTAGTCAGTGTGTACAGACTCGACCCAGGCCGACGGGTGAACTTGGCCCGGTGGCGGCCCGTCCGAGAGCAAGTGCAGTGGGTCACACGCTGACCTCTAGGGGTGAACTGGTCAACCCACAAGTCCTGAAGGTCAGCTCCACTCACCAAGTTCGTAGAGAACGAGGGGAGGTGGAGTTTCGACAGCAAGCTTGACGGGGCCGCAGGACACGGTAGAACCGTGGAAGAGTGCGCAAGGACTAGGTCCCTAGAGGGGTCAACCAGGGAGACTGCGACAGGCCGACAGAGCGGCATGAGTGTGGTGCTGTCGCGAAAGAAAGAGCGCGAAGCACCAGAGTCAAGTGTGAAATTGTGCAAGGCCTCAGTAGGCGCAGTACCAGAGAGAGCAGACTCACCGGCACCTGGAGCAGCAGACTCACTAGTACCTAGAGCAACATATGCACTAGCACCTAGAGCAGCAGCCCCAATGCCCGGGTTGGGAAGAACACACAGGTAACAGTCACCCTCAGCACTATCAGTCACAGCATACATGGCAGCAAGGATAGCATCGAAATCAAGATCAAAGAGAGCAACATTCTGCTTAAGCAGATCACCCCAGCGAGGGAGCTCAACAGCGTCAGGAAACTGGGCGCGCCAGGCGTCAGTCAGGCGACCGAAGCAGCGCTGCGCAGTGTGTGGCAGCTCGCACGTCTCCCCACGGCGCCCGCCAGTGCGAAGAACGTAAGTGCAGGGACCAACACCCCCAGACCTCCCACGCCCAGCGTACCACTCACGAAGCTGCTGGGCCGACGGGGTCTCACGGGAACGCGGCTGCTACTGGCGCTGGCTACCACCAAAGCCTCCACGCTGCGCAGCTCCACCTCGACCAGCTCCACCGTCACCGCCACCTCCACCACTGCTACCGCTGCCTCCACCACCGCCGCCGCTGCCTCCACCACCTCCACCGCTGCCACCGAAGCCCCCACTCCCGCCACCACCCCCACCTCCACCGCCACCCCCTCCGCCTCCTCCACTGCCTCCACCACCGCCCCCACCGTCCCCTCCACCACCCTTGCCCCCCTTGCCCTTGTTGTTGCGGTGCCTCCCACTAGGGGCAGACGAAGTCCCGACCTGCGCGCCAACGAGGTCGTCAGCAGTAGCAGATGCAACAGAGGGGAGAAGGGGGACAGGGGAACACCCTTCAAAGACAGGGGCGCGAGGGTAGCCGCGAGAAGCACCTACAGCAACGATACTCTTCTCAGGTGCACTGAGACGCTCCTCTAGTAGGTCGACGATGAGCTCGGTGGGGCAAAGGGAGAGAAAGTGATCCCAGACTGAAGCAAGGGAGTCAGGGAGGCGGGTGACTAGGTAGTAAAGGGTGATGTACATGGGGGGAGGGTACTTGGCACAGAACTCAGTGGGAAGCGCAGAGCGGTAGTGGGCGTCACTAGTGCGGAGGCGAGTAATGAGGTCAGCGACTGTGGCAAAGGCGGCAAGGTCAGGGAACAGGTACGGCAGCATGAGACGGCTGAGGGCAGCAGTGGCAGGGGAGGAGTAGCGCGCTACTACAGCATCATACAAAGACTTAGCAGTCTTGTACTGGCCAAAGTGCGCGCACTCAGAAGACGGCAGGTGACTACGAACAGCAAGGCGAGAAACATCGTCACGAGTGGTCCACTGCGAGCGAACCGTACTGTTTGCAGTGGCAGCAGGTACAGGAGAGGCACCGGACGCATGATCGAAAAGGGAAACTCCATCCTTAGAATCACACTAAAGAAAGAGCTGCAGGTCGTCAACCCACACGTCAAAGTCAACCGCACGCCCCTCAGCATCAAAGGTAAGAACAGTTGGGCTAGCCATAGCGGCAGTAGCAGAAGTAGCAGTAGTAGCAGCAGTGGCAGCAGAAGCAGTAGTGGCGGCAGAAGCAGCAGTAGCAGCAGGATCAGCGCGGGCAGGGCAATGCGGCTCAGTAGGGCGGCGCGGCTCGGCAGGGCGGCGCGGCTCGGTAGGGCAGCGCGGCTCGGCTGGGCGGCGCGGCTCGGTTCCTGGCGGTGCGGCGCGGCAGGGCGGCGCGGCTCGGAGGAGCGGCGCGGCTCGGCTGGGCGGCGCGAGTGCTTACCAGGGGTGGGTGCAGGGCAGGGCCGCGACTGGGGCGGCTGAAGGGCAGGGCCGCGACTGGGGCGGCTGAAGGGCCACGACTGGGGCGGCAGTAGGGCTGCGACTAGGGCGGATGAAGGGCAGGGCCACGACTAGGGCGGCAGCACAGGGCCGCGACAGGGCGAGAGCAGGGCAGGGCCGCGGTTGGACGGCAGGGCAGGGCAGGGCCGCGATGAGCAGCGGCAGGGCAGAGGCCGCGAATGGCGGCAGGGCAGGGCCTTGACGGGCCGCGAAGGCAAGGGGGGGGCGCGACGGGCCATCAGGGCAGAGGCCACGGAGGGCCGTTAGGGCAGGGCCGCGACGGGCTGTTAGGGCAGGGCTACGACGGGCCGTTAGGGCAGGGCCGCGACGGGCCGTTAGGGCAGGGCTACGACGGGCCGTTAGGGCAGGGCCGCGACGGGCCGAGAAGGCGGGGCCGCGACGGGCGGCACTAAGGCAGGGCGCGCGACGGCGCAGATGAGGTAGGCGCGAGGCGCGTTTCGGGCAGGGCAGGGAAAAAAAGTTATCCTGGTGGGCCCTTAAAAAAAATGTTCCCACGAAGGAACCCGCTCAGAATACCATGTCAGAATAGTGAAAGAAGGAATGACTGAACTAGCAAGCAGGTGGGTACAAGTAGGAAACCTAAAAGTGTTGTACCTTATATGAACTACCCCACTACAGCCTAGACAGACTATAGCATATATGTTTGACAGGCAAGCCCCATGATATCAGGCCAAAACATCCTGATGACCCTGATTTCAGGATGCTAATTTCAATTTGCTTTGTAATGTCAAAATAGTGTCACTTTTTACGATGTGGTCTTAGCATGTTGTTATATGAAATGCCTTGGAAATTCAGGATGGCCATGGTGTTATATCAAAATAGCTAATATTTTGTGTAGGTTGTAGTGGGGTGAACTGTACTGAGTACAACCCATTAGGGTTTGCTCTACATGTGTTCCTCACTAATGCTAGTGCACCTTTTTTTCGCTGTATTGATACTGACATGGTTTCAGAGCGGTTCGCTCCGTAGGACCGTTATTTTGTAGGGCCCACCATTCGTTCTGCCCTGCCCGTTTTACTACACTGCCCGCTAGCGTGCGCACTGCCCCGCATGCCCCCGCACGCCGTGCTGCCCCGCGCGCCCTGCTGCCCTGCGTGCCAGCGCGCCCCGCTGCCCAGCTGTGAGAGTACGACAGCTTATGTCAGAATAATGAACGAGAATGAATGAACTAGCAAAGAGTTGGGTACAAGTACTAAGCCTAATTGGGTTGTACCCCTTATGGGCCACCCCACTATAGCCTACATAAATGTAAGCTATATATAAGTTTAACACAACCCCATAGGCAAAGTGGGGGAGAACAAGTGGTCACAAGACCAGTCAAGAAAAGCAAAGCAAGCTCAGGGTGGATGACAAAGTCACCACACACTCCGAGCACAAGCAAGGGGCCACAAGGCCAGTTCACATGCAGTGTTATATAAAGAGACCAAACAATACAGTGATCATACCCTAGCAAGTACAAGCATGCAAGTATATATCTATATATATATATATATATATATATATATATATATATATATATATATATATATATATATATATATATATATATATATATATATATATATATATATATATATATATATATATATCACAGTACAAGCAAAGTCACGCAAGAAGCAAGTGAGGCAAAGTAGGCACAAGGCCTAAGATAGTAGAGAAGCGCTGATGGTCACCAGGCGGAAGTGCCTTGGTGAATATATCAGCAGTGTTGGCCCTAGTGGCCACATATGCAAGACGAAGCTGGCCATGCTGCTGCAACTCTCGAGCAAGGAAGTATCGCAAAGCGATGTGCTTCGTTCTGTGCTCCAGTCTGTGCTCCTGACACAAGGCAATCATGGCCTTGTTGTCTACGTACAGAACTGGAGGCGAACGAGGCTACTCTCCCAAGTCAGTCAACAGGTAGGTGAGCCAGCGTAGCTCCTGTGCAGCCATGGCCCCGGCGTAGATCTCAGCCTCACAACTGGAGCTGAGAACCGAAGACGAGCGGGTACACCGCCAGGAAATAGAGCCGGAACCAAGGCTGAAGGTGTCACCCTGTGACGACCGCTGCGTAGCTGAATCGTCCACCCAGGAAGTGTCTGCATGACCGGTGAGGAGTACTGGACCCCGTCCTCCAAGCACGAGCCCCATGCCTGACGTACTTCACAAGTAGCGCAGTACCCTCTTTGCAGCATCCCAGTGCACCTTTCGGTGCCTACTGGGAGACACGTGTCAGAATGTTATGTTTGTCTAGCCTGTAGTGGGGTACTCAATAGTGATTACAGCCCAATTTAGGGTTTGCTATATGTACTCAACTGGTTGCTAGTGCAACCCCTCGTTCTCTCACTCTCTCTTTCATTCCTGTTTCTTCACACCACGTAGTGAGCCAGAAGGCTGAGAGGGTACGCGAGGTCAGGTCGTGTGCACATCATTAGGTACATGAGGCAACCTACAAGCTCTGGGTACGGACCACTCGGCTCTACGGACTCGTCCAACAGTGGAGCTGAGAGCGAGTGGCTGGTAGACAGAGGAGTGGGCTGTGGCGAGGAGAACTGGAAGCCGAAGCGCTGAAGGACCTGGTGCACCATGTGTGACTGAGTCAGGGTAATGGTGCACCATGCTCTGTCCCGGGTGATCTGCAAGCCAAGATAGTTGCGCAGTTCACCCAGGTCAATGCAGGTGTGTCTCTTCTGCAGTTCGGACTTCACAAGGGTCAGTGCGTCAGTGTCAGCAATGGCAAAGATGAGGTCGTTGACGTACACGAGGACGTAGAACGGCGGCAGCGAGGTGTTGGTGCGTAGAAACAGCGACGGGTCAGCAGTAGCAGGAGCAAACCCAAGAGCCACAAGTGTAGTCCTCAGCTTGTCGTGCCACTCGCAAGGTGCCTGGTGGAGACCGTAGACTGGCCCCCGAAGACTCCACTGAGTACCTGCACGAAAAGACTCAGTAAAGCCAGGTGGGCGACACAGCCAGATCTCCTCGTGCAAGCTGCCCTTCAGGAAAGCTGTGCTGAAGTCCAAAGAGTGCAACTCGTAGTCACGCTGAGCAGTGACGTGCAGCAACACCCAAAGAGCAGTCATCTTTGGGTGGGGGAGAAGGTCTAGAAGTAGTCAACTCCCTGTCGCTGACTGAAGCCTTGAGCCACGTAACGCGCCTTGAAGACAGGCGGAGAACCCGGTGGCCGCTTCACCCTGAAGATCCACATGCCATCAACTATGTTCGCCCCAGGTGGGGTAACCTCATCAACGTAGGTGCGTGTGGACTTCCAGGATGCCATCTTAGCATCCATGGTTGCCTGCCAATGAGAGGAGTAAGGACCCGTAATCGCCTCTGCGTAAGAGCGCGGGGTCAGGATGTCTGGTGCATCCGGGTCTCCCTCAGGGGCAAGCAGCATGGAAGCGAAACGAGGTACAGCTGCTGCAAGACACTCAAAGTCCTCCTGCCTATCCTCAAGGACGTCCGTGCCAAGAGCACACTCACCCTTGACGGACGGAGGACTGGCACACGCTGACTCAGCAACGAGAGCAGTGGTATAGTCTAGACGGCAGGCAGCAGCAAAGTCAAGCAGCTCAGCAACGAGAGAAGACTCAGCAGCAGACTCAAACGAGGGGTCAGTGACAGAAGTGGCAAGGAGACGAGAGACAGTGGGACTGGCAGCACGAGGCGGTCAGACTCAGGGTCAGGGACCGCAGGAAGAGACGACTTAGGAGGAGCAGGCAAAGGAACACGCAGGGGAACAGAGGAAGGACGAAGGGTCATAGCGTGCGTGCCGGGGACAGGAGGAGGACGCGAACAAAGAACACGACGAGCAGGGCGAACAAGCGAGACAGGACGAGACGCAGGCTCACGACGCTCAGTAATTCTGCCTGACTGCTCAGCGTAAGGAGAAGGAGCAGGCAATGGGGAGGCCGGCAGTATCGGCGGCCGTAATTGGTCAAGTGGGGGACACAGGAGGGGAGGAGGAAGGCCAGTAGGAGACGGGGTGCCATGAACCTGCTGAAGCAGGGGAACGAAGTATGGTTGAGGCCGTACAGCGCCACCAGGGGCAACAGCACCAGCTCCTCGAGCGCTAGTACCTCCAACACTAGGGCCTCCAACTCCAGCGCCTCCTGCGCCAGTGCCTCCAACTCCAGCTCCTCTAGCTCTAGCGCCACCAGCGCAAGAGCCGCCAGTACCAGCAGCTCCATACTCCGTAGAGTCTCCAGCTCCAGCACCCTCAACACCACCAGTCTCGGCAGCTCCAGTACCCCGGGTACAAGCACTTCCAGGACCAGTGGCCACAGTACCTCCAGGAACACCAGCTCCAGCAGGTCCAACACCTCCAGCTCCGGTAGCTCCACTCCGAAGGCGTGCACGCCGAAGAAGCCACTCACGCAGCTGCTGTGGAGATAAGCTCGGCAAAGCACCAGCAGAACCTCCAGACGAAGCAGCACCCTGAGGCTCAGCACCTCCAGACTCCGCACCCTCCGACGCAACACCCCCCGGCTCAACACCCTCAGGCTCAGCACCCCCAGGCTGAGCACCTCCAGGCACAGCACCCCCAGTCTCAACACCCCCAGGCTCAGCACCCCCGGTCTCAGCACCCTCAGACTCCGCACCCCCAGGCTTCGCACCCCCAGACGCAGCACCTCCAGACGCAGCACCTCGAGCAGTACCTGAGGCGACAGCGACCTGAACAGGCGCAAGACCAGGGAGAGGGTCTACCTGAGACACACCTGAGGGAGCAGGACCCTGGGGCGGGAGGGGGTCTACCGGAGGGGGACCGGGAGCAAGGAAGAGCGGCGGGGGCGGAGGAGGGGCAGAACGGTAGGGGAAGAGACGGTAAAAGGGAACCGACTCGTCAAAACTGACGTCCTGAGAAGGGAAGACACGGCGCAAGGTGGGGTGGTAAAACTTCCAGCCAGGCGCGTCGGGGACAAAGCCAAGGAAGACGCAGGGGATAGCACGGGGAGAGAGCTTGTCCGCGGACGTATGGCGAACAAAGGCACGAGATCCCCAGACCCGGAACACCGACGCATCGCCAACCTCCCCGATCCAACGCAGTGTGGTTGAGGTCTCTGGCAAGGAGACACGGGGCCAGAGGTTGAGCTGATGCGCAACGTACCGGACCGCAAACGGCCACAGAAAATGGGGAGCAGCCGCATGGAACATGGAGGTACGAGCGACCTCCATGACTAAGCCAATGCGGCGCTTAGCAATCCCATTTTTCTGAGGGGAGTCCGGAAGCGTGAACGGCTGGAGAATGCCCTCCCCACGACAAAATTCCCGCAAGAGCGTGGAGGAGAACTCACCACCTCTGTCAGAGTGCAGACGCAGGACAGGAAGGTCCTGGTCGAAACGCTCGCGGAGCTGGAGACGGACCGTGCGGATCCAAGGGATCAAGACATCAACAACCTGACCCTTGCTGCCCAAGGGGAAGACTGTGGTGTATCGCGTGTAGTCGTCAACGACCAGCAGAAAGTAGAGCTCGCGGCTCTGTCCACTGATGCGGGCAGGGCCCCACACGTCCATGTGAAGAGTCTGCAGGGGAGCAGTCGTCGGGGGTAACGAGGAGGAGTGAGGAGCGGCGCGCTGCTGCCCCTCGACACAAAGGAGACAGGGCGGGGCAGGCAAGGGAGGCAGGGGAGGCAGGGACCTTGGAAGACCAGAGACAAGAAGACGAGAGTGCATGCCACGAAGGCGTTGTTATGTGATGCTATCATTTGCATTCACGTGTGTCTGCCTCCCATCACATGTTCGTGTGTTGCATGCGTTGTGTGAGCGTGTGCGAGAATTTGTGTTTGGTGTTGTTTGGATTTTCTGAGTTTGTGTGAATGTTATTTGGCTTGAGCAGATATCTGAAGTGACTCCTATGCTCAAGAGCTTCCCGACGAACCGGGAATCGCCTTGATCGGAGCAAGAACGAGAAAGATATGATCGTTCGAAGTTTTGATTGAGATGCGGCGACTATGGGAATTTTCGGGTTGACTCAATATGGGGTACAGACTTTTGGGGGTTGGGAAATTCGTCACCATCACTGTAGATGATGCCAAGTGGTTGGGAGAAGCCAAACCAGGTTGGCAAGTGTGGCCAAGTTGGGTGAGGTGGATGGCATGAGTTGGAAAAGTGACAAATGTCAAAGTTGGGGTGCCTATAGAGAGGGGAATTGTGTGGTATGGGGTTTCCTTGGTTGGGGACTCCCTTGGGACCTTCCCTCTCGTCCTCCTCATCCCCTCCTACCTGGTTCAATTGCTACTTCAACTTTCTTGTGTGAACTTGTGAGATAATTGTGATTGAGTGAAGTTTTCTATGGCAACATACCCCCTAGTGCGCCGAAGTTCATAACTCGACTTGTACTTCATGTTTTGATACTTTTCAAATTGGGAAAGATATCCACGGTAAAGGGCTACAACATACTCGAGTTTGAGAGAATTCTAATTGTGCGTTAATCGTTGATGACGTTTCTTGTTACGACCACTTCTCTGTCCAGAATTGTAGTTGATGATTTGAGTTATTTCGGCCCTTAATCTTCATAGACTCTGTCCTTAGTCTCTAACAGGCGTGGCAGGGAGGGGTGACCCAGGCGGTGGTGCCACAGAAGAGTCTGGTGCGACACGAGGCGACACGAGCAAGAGGTGGCTACCTGACCTGACGCGGACACCTGAGCAGACGCAGCTACCTGAGAAGGCTCAGTAGCGAGTGTGTACAGACTAGACCCTGGCCGACGAGTGAATGTGGCCAGGTGACTGCCCGCCCGTGTGCACGTGCAGATCGACACACGCTGACCCCCAGGAGTGGTGGTAGTGACCATAGCATCTTGGAGGGCAGCGGTACTCACCAAGTTCATAGAGAACGAGGGGAGGTGAAGGCCTGACAGTGAACCGGACGGAACCGCCGGACACAGGAGGACAGTGGAGGAGCGGGCCACTACCGGTCCCCCGAAGGGGTCAGCCAGTCTGACAAGGAGAGGTGCAGTGAGAGGAGTGAGTGTGGTGTTGTACCAGGGAGAGTACGAGACGCACTAGCACCTAGAGCAGCAGCGGCTATACCTGGGTCAGGCGGCACACACCGGTAAGAGTCACCATCAGCACTAACAGACAAAGCATACATAGCAGAAAGAATAGCATCGAAGTATAGGTCAAAGATAGCAATCCTAGACTTAAGCAGATCTGCCCAGCGAGGGAGCTCGACGTCGTCACCAAACTCAGCACGCCAAGCGTCGTCAAGACGGGAGAAGCAGCGGTGCTGAGTGTGGGACTGCCCGCAAGTCTGATCAGCACGACCACCCGTGCAAATGACATACGGGCAACTTCCCCCAGACGCCCCACGTAGAAACCACTCACGAAGCTGCTGGGGCGACGAGGTCTTGCTCCAACGCTGCTGCTGCTGACGCTGGCCACCTCCAGAACCACTGCGCCGAGCGCCAATCCCACCTCCACCAGTCCCACTGCCTCCACTGCCGCCACTCCCACCGTTGCCTCCACCGCCGCCACCAGAGCCCCCACTCCCTCCAGCAGTCCCACCGCCGCCACCACCTCCACTGCTGCCCCCAACACTACTCCCACTGCCACCTCCACCACCAGCGCCGCCACCTCCACCACCCTTGCCACCCTTGCCCTTGCTGCTGCGGCGCTTCGCACTAGCAGAAGCAGCCCCGACGTCCTCAGTAACAGAGACGTCTGCAACAGCAGCAGAGGCGTAGGAGGGGGCAAGGGGGGAGGGGGAGCACCCTTCAAAGAAGGGCGCGCGCGGAGTGCCACGAGCAGCACCTACAGCAACTGCACTAGTCTCAGCTGCAAAGAGATGCTGCTCGAGGAGGTCGACAGTGAGGGAGGTGGGGTCAAGAGAGAGGAAGTGGTCCCTGACAGAGCGAAGAGATTCAAGGAGGCGAGTGACTAAGAAGTAGAGGTTGATGATCATCGTGGGTCTGGTTCTTGTTAAAGAACTCAGCAGGGACAGCGGCACGGTAGCGAGTGTCGCTAACGCGAAGGTGGGAAACTAGGTCCTCGACTATGGCAAAGGCGGACAGCTCGGGGATTAGGTAGGGCAGAAGCAGGCGGCCTAGAGCAGCAGTGGCAGGGGAGGAGTAGCGAGCGACTACAGCGTCGTGCAGTGCCTGTGCGGTCCTGTGCTGCCCGAAGTGAGCGCATTCGGCTAACAGCAGGTGGTTGCGAATGGCTAAGTGGGCAGCAGCGTCGCGAGAAAGCCACTGTGAGCGAGTCGCACCATCAGCTGTGGTCGGAGGGGCAGTAGCGGCACCAGACACGTGGTCAAACAGGGAAACACCGTCCTTAATATCACTCAGGAGTTACAGCTGCAAGTCGTCGAGCCACGTGTCAAACTGAACCGGTCTACCCTCATGGTCGAATGCGAAAACTCAAATAGAGGCCATAGCTGTGCAGTCGGCAGTAGCAGTAGAAACAGCAGTAGCAGCAACAGTAGTGGCTGTAGCAGTAGCAGCAGTAGTGACAGTAAGGGGGGGGGGGGGGGGGTGCGAGGGGCCTGGGGCCTAGGGTCAACGGGGGCCGGGGCGCGGGCTAGGGTCGACGGGGGCCGGGGCGCGGGCTAGGGTCGACGGGGGGCCGAGGCGCGGGGCTAGGGGTCGACGGGGGCCGGGGCGCGGGCTAGAGTCGTCAGGGGCCGGGCGCGGGGCTAGGGGTCGACGGGGCCGGGGCGCGGGCTAGGGTCGACGGGAGCCTGGGCGCGGGCTAGGGTCGACGGGGGGGGCTGGGCGCGGGGCTAGGGGTCGACGGGGGCCGGGGCGCGGGCTAGGGTCGACGGGGGCCGGGGTGCGGGCTAGGGTCGACGGGGGCCGGGGCCAGGCTAGGGTCGACGGGGGGGCCGGGGGCGGGGCTAGGGGTCGACGGGGGCCAGGGCGCGGGCTAGGGTCGACGGGGGACGGGGCGCAGGCCAGGGTCGACGGGGGCCAGTGCGCGGGCTAGGGTCGACGGGGGCCGGGCACGGGGCTAGGGGTCGACGGGGGCCGGGGCGCGGGCTAGGTTCGACGGGAGCCGGGGCGCGGGCTAGGGTCAATGGGGGCCGGGCGCGGGGCTAGGGGTCGACGGGGGGCCGGGGCGCGGGCTAGGGTCGACGAGGGCCGGGCGCAGGGCTAAGATAGATATGGGGGGGGGGGGGGGGGGGGGGGGGGGGCGCGGGCTAGGGTCGACGGGGGGGCGGGGTGCGGGCTAGGGTCGACGGAAGCCTGGGCGCGAGCTAGGGTCGACGGGAGGGCCCCACGCGTGGGGCTAGGGGTCGACGGGGGCCGGGTCGCGGGCTAGGGTCGACAGGGGCCGGGGTGCGGGCTAGGGTCGACGGGGGCCGGGGCGCAGGCTAGGGTCGACGGGGAGGCCGGGCGCGGGGCTAGGGGTCGACGGGGGCCGGGGCGCCGGCTAGGGTCGACGGGGGCCGGGGCGCAGGCCAGGGTCGACGGGGGACGGTGCGCGGGCTAGGGTCGACGGGGGCCTGGCACGGGGCTAGGGGTCGACGGGGGCCGGGGCGCGGGCTAGGGTCGACGGGAGCCGGGGCGCGGGCTAGGGTCGATGGGGGCCGGGCGCAGGGCTAGGGGTCGACTTGGGGCCGGGGCGCGGGCTAGGGTCGACGAGGGCCGGGCGCAGGGCTGGGTTAGACGGAGGGGGGGGGGGCGAGGCGTGGGCTAGGGTCGATGTGGGGTCGGGGTGCGGGCTAGGGTCGACAGGGGCCGGGGCGCGGGCTAGGGTCGACGGGGGCCGGGCGCGGGGCTAGGGGTCGACGGGGAGCCGGGGCGCGGGCTAGGGTCGACGTGGGCCGGGGCGTAGGCTAGGGTCTGTCAGAATAGTGAAAGAAGGAATGAATGAACTAGCAAGCAAGTGGGTACAAGTAGGAAACCTAAAAGTGTTGTATCCTATATGAACTACCCCACTACAGCCTAGACAGACTATAGCATATATGTTTAACACACCCCCATAGGCAAAGTGGGGGAGAACAAGAGGTCACAAGACCGGTCAAGAAAGGCAAAGTAAGCTCAGGGTGGATCACGACGTCACCACGCATTCTGAGCACAAGCAAATGGCCACAAGGCCAGTTCACATGCAGAATTATATAAAGGAGAAGAAGCAATACAGTGAACACAACCTAGCAAGTGTAAGCATGCAGGTATATAAATAGAGATCATAGTACAAGAAGGGTCAAGAAGTGAGCAAGTGAGGCCAAGTAGGCACAAGTCCTAGCATAGTACACAAGCGCTGATGATCACAAGACTAAAGTGCCTTGGTAAAGATATCAGCAGCGTTGGCCCGAGTGGCCACGTAAGCAAGAAAAAGCTGACCACGCTGCTGCAACTCTCGTGCAAGGAAGTAGCGCAGAGCAATGTGCTTTGTTCTGTGCTCCAGTATGTGCTCCTGTCACAAGGCAAGCATGGCCTTGTTGTCGATGTACAGAACTGGAGGAGAACGAGGCGCCTCTCCTAAGTCGGTCAGCAGGTAGGTAAGTGTGAGAGTACGACGGCTTATGCCAGCTATGCTTAATTGCCTTTACTTTATTATGCTATTTCTAGCATAGGAAAATTATATGCATGCATGAATTGCTTGATTTCCTAGGCTAGGTGCTTTCCTATATTTTATTATAGTTATAGCACCGAGCTAGGTTGCGTGCACCGAATTCTGGCTTTTCGGTTGCCACCGAATTGCCTTCTACCAAATTCGGGAAGGATCTGTTCGGGACGCTTCGCGACCCGCGGAACCTTCGCGTAACACCTGGTTACGGGGCCTTGTGTCGAGCCTATATATTGCCTCGTTTTGTACCCAGGTGATCATTCAATTCACATTCTCTTTTCTGAGCTCGATCCTAGATCCTCACACTTGGTAATCAGAGCCCGTTTACACGCGAAGTTCTTTCGACCGCTACAAACCAGTCTTCAAAAAACCGCGGGGGCGACGCAGTTAAACATCGATTTCGGGTACGTAAAACCGGTTCCCTATTTTTCGCTCCCCCTCGATTCGGTTTTTCGGACGCGATGATGTCAGGCATGGAAGGCCAAGGCGACAACTACGCGACCACGAGCGACATCGCGAGCCTCCGCACCGACATGGAGCAGACGCAGGCGACGCTTCGTCGACTCGAGGCTTTTTTGACAAGCCAACCAGGGTTCGCCACCGCAGCAGCAGCGACCGCATCGAATGCAGCACCGACAACTCCAGCAGCAATGGCGACACCGACATTTCACGGACCGATGGCACCACTGTCGCCAAACATTGAAGCAGCACGACCGAGGCTCCCTCAGACATTCAATCCAAGCACGAAGGGATACGACGTTCGGCGATTTGTGGCCACCCTCGAAATTTACTTTGAGGCTATTGACTATTCGACCCCGCAACACGACGCAGCAAGGATTCGGCTCGCAGCGACACTGTTACGTGGACCGGCTCTCGAATGGATTTACTACACCGATGTAGCCCGCGGGGAGAAAACGTGGCAGCAGTTTCGGGCAGATTTAATCGAGCGTTTCGAACCAATTAATACGACCTACATGGCGCGGCAGCAGATACACCGACACAAGCAATACAGTAGTGTAGCATAGTACACGCAGTAGATGGAGTTAGTGTTCAACCGCATCATCGACCTGATCGAAGGCGAAAAAATCCAGGCGTACACCGAAGGGTTAAAAATGGAGATTCGGCGGCAGGTGATTGCGGCGAATTACAACAGCTACAGGGACATCGTGCGTGCTGCCAAGCGATACGGCGCGCTGACTCGAGGTCAACTTAAAACACGATGCTTCACGCCGAACCGTACATTCGGCACGGAGCGATCGGCACCCCCCACGTTCGCCGAACCGATGGATATCGACAAATACGACGCGAGGCAGCAACCGACAAAATGCGAATTTTGCGGCGCAGCAGGGCATCAGTTTTTATCGTGCTACAAAATGAAGAAAGCACGTGCGGCACTCCGAGACAGAAACAGTGGAGCACCCCTAAAGTATAAAAATAGGAATCGCCAGTAGCCGCGGTCGACCTGGCGATCGCGTAAAGATCCGAAAAGCAGGAAAAGGCGACGACGTGGCGACTTCGGAGCGGGCGAAAAAAAGAGAAAATGATAGCGCGAATAAAAAACGTCACGACCGGCCGGCATCAGGGGAAATCGCCGAAAAACAGTATAAGCTATAATGTTCTGACACACCCCCATAGGCAAAGTGGGGGAGAACAAGGGGTCACAAGACCAGTCAAGCAAGGCAAAGCAAAACAAGCTCAGGGTGGATCACAAAGTCACCACACATTCCGAGCACAAGTTCAAGGTCACAAGGCCAGTTCACATGCAGGATTACACATATATATAAGGCTAGACAAGCAAGAGCAGGTCTATATATATATGTAACAGTACAAACAACTTCAAGGGGTGAGCAAGTGAGGCAAGGTAGGTGAGCCAGCGAAGCTCCTGTGCAGCCATGGCTCCTGCGTAGATCTCAGCCTCACAACTGGAGCCGAGAACAGAAGACGAGCGGGTAGCCCGCCACGAAACAGAGCCGGAACCAAGGCTGAAGGTGTAACCCTGTGACGACCGCTGCGTAGCCTGGTCGTCAGGCCAAGAAGCGTCTGCGTGCCCAGTGAGGACCACTGGACTCTACCCTCCAAGCACAAGCCCGGTGCCCGACGTACTGCACAAGTAGCGCAACACCCTCTTCGCTGCAGCCATGTGCTCCGGTCTGTGTCTCCCAGGAGAAAAATAGCGTGCGAGAATGCTAAGAGGGTATGCAAGGTCAGGTCGTGTGCAGGTCAACAGGTACATGAGGCAGCCAACAAGCTCTGGGTAAGGGCCACTTGACTCTACGGACTGATCCGAAGGCAGAGCTGAGAGCGAGTGGTGAGTAGGCAGAGGAGTGGCCTGAGGCGAGGAGTACGTGAAGCAAAAGCGCTGAAGGACCTGCTGCACCATGTGTGACTAAGTTAGGGTAATGGTGCGGCGTGCTCTGTCCCGGGTGATCTGCAAGCCAAGGTAGCTGCGCAGTTCACCCAGGTCTGTGCACGTGTGTCTCTTCTGCAGCTCGGTCTTCACGTGGGTGAGTCCTGTAGTGTCAATTGTGGCAAAGATCAAGTCGTCGACGTACACGAGGATGTAGAGCGGCGGCAAAGAAGTGTCGGTGCGCAGAAACAGCGACGGTTCGGCAGTAGAGGGAGCAAACCCAAGAGCCGCAAGTGTATTCCTCAGTGTGTACTGCCACTCACGCGGTGCCTGGCGGAGAACGTAGACTGGCCGCCGGAGACTCCACTGGGTGCCTGGAGGAAAAGACCCAGTGAAGCCAGGTGGGCGGCGCAGCCAGATCTCCTCGTGCAGGCTACCCTGCAAGAAAGCTGTGCTGAAGTCAAGAGAGTGCAGCTTGTAGTCACGGTGAGCAGCTATGTGCAGCAGTACCCGAATAGTGGTCATCTTCGGGGTGGGAGAGAAGGAATGAAAGTAGTCAACTTCCTGCCACTGACTGAAGCCACGAGCCACGTAACGCGCCTTGAAGACAGGCGGAGAACCCGGCGACCGCTTCACCCTGAAAATCCACATGCTACTGACGATGTTCGCCCCAGGCGGGGGAACGTCGTCAACGTAGGTGCCTGTGGACTTCCAGGAAGCCATCTCTCCGTCCATAGCTGCCTGCCACTGAGAGGAGTAGGGACCCTCTATCGCCTCCGCGTAAGAGCGCGGAGTCGGGATGTCAAGTGCATCCGGGTCTCCCTTAGGGGTAAGCAGTACGGACACGAGATGAGGTGAAGCAGCAGCCAAACACTGGAACTCCTCCTGCCTGTCCTCAACGACGTCCGTGCCAAGGGCACACTCACCCCCGACGGATGGAGGAAAGGAAGACTCAGACTCAGCAACAAGACTAGCAGCGTAGTCTAGATGACAGCGAGCAGCAAAGTCGACGAGCTCAGCAACTAGGACAGACACAGCAGTGGACTCAAAGGAAGGGTCAGTGACAACAGTAGCAAGGAGATGCGTGACAGTAGGACTGGCAGCACGAAGAGAGTCCAACTTCGGGTCGGCAAGAGCAGGAAGAGAGGACTCACGAGGAGAAGGCAAAGGGGCATGCAGAGGAGTACAAGACGGACGCAGAGAAATCCGGTGCGTGACAGGGACAGGAGGAGGACGCTGACGCGAACCACGACCACTAGCGCGAGCAGCACGGACAGGTGACGTAGGGCGAGACGCAGGCTCACGATGCTCAGCAAGACCTCCAGTAGGACCAGTGTAGGGAGAAGGAGCAGGCAGTGGGGAGGCAGGCTGTAACTGGAACTGCGACAGGACAGATTGTGGACACGCTAAGGGAGAAGGAGAACAAGTAGAAGGCGGGAGACCAAGAACCTGCTCAAGGAGCGGAACGAAGAACGGCCGAGGCTGCGGAGCGACTCCAGACACAGCAGGGACAGCACCAGTACCCCCAGTGGCAGCACCAGCGCCAGCAGCACCTCCAGCTCCAGTAGCTCCAAGACCTCCAGCAGCACAAGTAGCACCCCCAGCAGGTCCGCCTCCGGTACCGCTAGCAGCACCCTCAACGCTAACACCCTCAGCAGCTCCAGCTCTAGTCAGACCATGAGAAGACGCAGTGGCTCCAGCTCCAGTAGTACCCGGAGGCCCAGCAGCTCTAGTACGCCCAGTACGAGCACCTCCGGGACCCATGGCACCAGCACCCTCAGCAGCCGAAGAACCTCCAGCTCTAGTAGCACGCCTCCAGCGCCGGGCAAACCACTCGCGCACCTCTTGTGGAGAGAGTGGCTCCCTCCGAGAGGAAGCATCCGGAGAACCTCCAGGCATAGCACCGCCAGACGCCACATGAGCAGGCCCAGCACCCCCAGGCTCAGCACCCCAGTCGTAGCACCCCAACGCTCACCACCCCCAGGCGTAGCACCCCCAGGCTTAGCACCCCCAGACTCAGCATCCCCAGGCTCAGCACCCCCAGTCGTAGCACCCTCATTCTCAGCACCCCGAGAGTCAGCACCCCCATGCTCAGCACCCTTAGCAGCACCAGAGTCACCAGCAACCTCCACAGGCTCAAATGCGTCTACCTGGGACACACCTGAAGGGGCAGGACCCTGAGGGGGAAGGGGGTCTACCGGGGGGGGACCTGGCACAAGGAAGAGCGGAGGTGGGGGGAGGGACGGAGTGCGGTAGGGGAAAAGACGGTAGTAGGGGACTGACTCGTCAAACGTGACGTCCTGCGAGGACAAAACACGGCGAGAGGTGGGGTGGTAGAACTGCCACCCTGGCGCATCAGGGGGAAAGCCAAGGAAGATGCAGGGAGCAGCACGAGGGGATAGCTTGTCCGCAGACAAGTCGCGGACAAACGCCCGAGATCCCCAGACACGGAACGCAGACGCATCGCCAACCTTCCCCGTCCACAGCCAAGCTCGGGAGGTCTCCGGCATGGAGACCCTGGGCTTAAGGTTGATCTGATGCGCCGCGTACCGAACCGCAAACGGCCACAGAAAATGGGGGGCAGCCGCATGCATCATGGACGTACGAGCGACGTCCATGACCATGCCAATGCGGCGCTTAGCAATCCCATTTTGCTGTGGAGAGTCCGGAAGCGTGAAGGTCTGGCGGATGCCTCGCGCACGACAGTACGCTCGTAGAAGGCCAGAGGAGAACTCTTCGCCTCTGTCAGAATGCAGACGCCGAACAGGAAAGTCCGAGCCGAAGCTCTGCCTGAGCTGGAGACGAGCTGCGCGGATCCAGTCGATCAACACCTCAGTGACATCACCCTTGCTGCGCAAGGGGAAGACTCTGGTGTAACGCGAGTTGTCGTCAACCACCAGCAGGAAGTAGCGCTCGTGACCCTGTCCACGGACGTGGGCCGGACCCCACATGTCCATGTGAAGCGTCTGCAGCGGGGCCTCTGTCGGAGGAAACTGGGAGGAGTGAGGAGCAGCCCACTACCGCCCCTCGACACAGGGTACGCAGGTAGGGGCAGGCCCCGGAGGAAGGGGAGGGAGGGACCGGGGAAGACCAGAAACAAGGACACGGGAGGCCATGCCTCGGAGACAAAGCAGGGAGGGGTGACCAAGGCGGTGGTGCCAAAGGAGAGTCTCGTGAGACAGGAGGCGACACGAGCAGGGGGCAGACTCAGGACCAGACCTGGACGCTGCAGCAAACACCTGACCCGACGCAGCTACCTGACCAGACGCAATGACTGGAGGAGACTCAGTGGTCAGTGTGTACAGGCTCGACCCTGGTCGACGTGTCAACGTGGCCAAGTGTCGGCCCGTCTGAGCGTCCGTACAGTGGGTCACCCGCTGGCTCGCAGGAGTGAACTGGTGAACTCCCGCATCCTGTAGGTCAGCACCACTCACCAAGTTCGTAGAGAATGAGGGGAGGTAAAGACCAGACAGGGTGCTAGAGGGGGCCGCCGGACATGAGAGGACAGTGGAGAAGTGAGCAAGAACAAGACCCCCAGAGGGGTCTTCCAGAGAGACTGCAACTGGCCGACCAAGCAGCGTGAGTGTGGTGCGGTCTCGAAAGAAGGAGCGAGAAGCCCCCGAGTCAAGGGTGAAGGTGTGGGAGGCCAAAGCCGACGCAGTACCTGAGAGAGCAGACTCACCAGCACCTGAGGAAGCAGACGCACTAGCACCTAGAGCAGCAGCCTCGCTAGCACCTAGAGCAGCAGCCTCACCAGCACCTAGAGTAGCAGTCCCAATGCCCGGGTCAGGCGGAAAACACCGGTAACAGTCACCCTCATCACTAATAGTCACAGCATACATGGCAGCAAGAATAGCATCAAAGTCAAGGTCAAAGAAAGCTACTCCCGCCCTAGACAGCTCGCCCCAGCGAGGGATCTCAGTGGCCTCAGGGAACTAGTGACTCCAAGCGTCCGTCAGGCGGCCAAAGCAGCGCTGGGTGGAGTGCGCACCCCCGCACTGCTCACCCGCGCGGTCGCCGGTGCGTAGGACGTAGGTGCACGGACCAATACCCCCACGCCGCTGGCATGCAGCGTACCACTCACGAAGTTGCTGGAGGGGGGGGATCTCACAAGTGCGCTGCTGCTGCTGCTGCTGGCGCTGACCACCACCGGAGCCGACCCTCTGTGCAGCGCCACCCCTACCAGCTCCACCTCCTCCGCCGCCGCCTCCTCCACCGCCGCCACTGCTGCCACCGACGCCTCCACCCCCGCCACCACCCCCACTGCCACCCCCACCCCCTCCGCCGCCTCCACCGCCGCCTCCACCGCCCCCGCTAGCTCCTCCAGCGCCCCTGCCCCCCTTGCCCTTGCCAGGGCGGCGTCTCCTGCTAGGGGTAGACGCCGCACCGACCGACTCAAGACCAACGAGGTTGGCCGCAGCAGCAGAGGCAACAGAGGGCAAGAGAGGAGAGGGGGAGCACCCTTCAAAGACAGGGGCGCGAGGGTCACCACGAGAGGCTCCTACAGCGACTATGCTCTTCTTTGCTGCTAGGAGGCGCTCCTCAAGGAGGTCAACGGTGAGGGTGGTGGGGCAAACAGAGAGAAAGTTGTCCTTGACCGGGCGAAGGGTGTCAGGGAGCTGGGTGACTATGTAGTAGAGGGTGATGTATATAGGGGCGGGGTTCTTGGCGCAGAAATCAGCGGGAAAGGCAGCGCAGTAGTGAATGTCACTAGTGCGAAGGTGCGTAATGAGGTTAGCGACTGTGGGAAAAGCTGCGAGGTCAGGGAAGAGGTACGGCAGGATGAGGCGGCTAAGTGCAGCAGTGGCAGGGGAAGAGTAGCGTTCAACTACAGCGTCGTACAAGGTCTTAGCACTCTTGTACTGGTTAAAGTCCGTACGTCCAGAGGTAGGCAAGTGGCGATGCACAGCAAGACGTGCAGCAGCATCGCGTGTGGCCCACTATGAGCAGACAGTGGCGTCAGCATCACCAGCAGGGGCAGGAGAGGCACCAGAAGTGAGGTCAAAGAGGGAGAGGCCGTTTGCCCTATCGCACTGTAGGAAAAGCTGGAGGTCATCTACCCAGACGTCAAAGTCAATGGCCCGACCCTCAGTGTCAAAAGCGAGGACACTGGGGGTAGCCATGACAGCAGTAGACTAGTTGCGCGAGCAGTAGGCTAAGGGCAGCGTAGTGGTAGAGGTGCCGCTCTTACCGGACAGGGCGGCTCGGGCGGCTCGGCGGCTCGGCGGCTCGACTGCTCGGCGGCTCGGCTGCTCGGCAGAAACGGGGGCTCGGCGGCTCGGCAGCATTGGCGGCTCGGCGGCTCGGGCGGCTCGGGTGGCTCGGGCGGCTCGGCAGCACAGCGGCAACGGCGGCTCGGCGGCACAGCGGCAACGACGGCTCGGTGGTGACGGCGGGGCCGTGAAGGGCGGCAAGGCAACTGAAGGGACGGCAGGAGGGCCGGGTGGGGCGGCGAAGAGGCCGCTAAGGGCAGCGGCGGGGCCACGAAAGGTGGCGGCCGGCGCCGCGAGGGTGGGGCCGCGGGGTCGCTAGGGTAGGGCGACGGGGCCGGTAGGGGCGGCGCCTGGGCTGGTAAGAGCGGCTCCGGGGCCGCGAGGGTGGGGCGACGGAGCCGCGAGGGCGGCTTGAAGAGGTCGGGAGGGCGGCGCGAAGGGGCCGCGAGGGCGGCGCGAAAGGGGCCGCGAGGGCAGCGCGATGAGACCGCGAAGGCGGCGCGACGGGGCCGCGAAGGCGGCGCGACGGGGCCGCGAAGGCGGCGCGACGCGAGGGGGTCGCGAACGTGGCGCGACGGGGCCGCAAGGGCGGCGCGACGCAGCAGGGCCGTAACGGCGGCGCGACAGGGCCGCTAGGGGCCGAGAGAGAGGGGAGCGCGACTCGGGCAGGGGCTGAGTGCGCTCTGGGCAGGAAAAAAAAACGGTGGGCCCTAGGAACAGTTCCCACAAGGGAACCTGCTCGATACCATGAGAAAACTGAAACGAGAATGGAATGACTAAGGGAAGGTTGGGTACAAGTACAAACCCTAGAAAGCTGTACCCCATATGTGCTACCCCACTATAGCCTACAGTAGCTATGTCATATAAATCTGACACCAGGCTCAGGAGAAAATATACAAGCCTCGGATTAATCCTCCCACCTCCCAGGTGAAGTTGGAAAGTGCTGAGTCGGGTATAGGAAAAAGGGAAGGTATTAAGTTTGATGTACACTATGATCCTATTAATGAGACCCTTTTTGGCTACTCAGCGCAGCAGAAACCACTACTCCTGGAGGTGTTATGCAATGGACGACGCCTCCAGGCACTGGTGGACAGTGGTGCATCTCACTCGGTGTGTGACTGCGGAGCATTGGAGAAAATTGGAGAGAAGGCGGAGGAGACCCAGTTTTCAGCAACCATGGTGGACGGTACGAAACTTCCTATCCACGGCGAAGCATCACTACAGCTGCATATAGGTACGTTGAGGTGGAAGCCGAAGTTACCAGTCACCAACATCAAAGGGTTAGATTTTATCTTGGGGCGAGATTTTTTGAAGCGATTCAACCCCGAGATCGATTGGATCAACAGCAAGGTGTGCATCTACAACAACGAGAAGCGGATAGCACTACGAAGCTGGACGGATACAGGGGACGTACCTGAGATGACATTGGCATGGTTCGAACAGACAGTGAACGAGAGTAACACGAGTTACCTAGCACTGGTCATGGCAGCAGCAGAGGAGGAGAAGTCGAGTTCTGGGTTCCCTGCAGCAGTGAAGGAGGTCTTGGAGCAGTACAAAGATATAATGCCCGACGACCTACCTGCAGGCGTACCTCCAGCACGCACCCACGAGCATGAGATCGTGGAGGAACCAGGTGCGAAACCCGTCTCACGTACACCATACTGACTGAGTCCAACCGAACTAACAGACATGAAGAAACAGATAGAGTATCTACTGGACAGATAACTGATCCGCCCATACACCTCTCCCTACGATGCACCAATTCTCTTCACTCCAAAATCAGACGGCAGCTCACGGATGTGCATCGACTACCGCGCACTGAACAAACAGACAGGTAAAAACAAATACCCCATACTGCGCATCGACGACTTACTGGACCAACTGCGTGGTGCAACAGTCTTCTCGAAGCTGGACCTACGGTCGGGTTACTGGCAGATCAAGATGGCGGACAACTCGATCCACAAGACGGCGTTCCGTACTCGATACGGCTCCTACGAATACTTGGTGATGCCGTTCGGACTCTACAACGCACCAGCAACATTCCAGGCCGAAATGAACCATATTCTACGGCCTCTGCTGGACGAGTGCGTAGTGGTGTACCTGGACGATATCCTCATCTACTCCAAGAACATGAAGGAGCACGTGGAGCATCTGCGGAAGGTGTTCGAGATCCTGCGGAAAAACAAGTTCTACGTGAAGCTGTCGAAGAGCGGCTTCACCCTGAAGAAGGTGCCGTTTCTCGGGCACATGGTGAGTACCGAGGGCGTACACGTGAACTCGCGGAAGATCGAAGCCGTCAAGAAGTGGAAAGTTACGGAGAACGTGAAGGAGTTGCAGTAGTTCCTTGGATTCGCCAACTACTACAACAGGTTCGTGCCACAGTACGCTAAGATAGCAGCGCCACTGACCGACCTACTGAAAAAGGATACGCCCTTCAAATGGGATACTCCGCATCAGCAAGCCATGGGACAGCTACAAGCAGCACTGACCACAGCCCCAGTACTCATCCTACCATGAGAAGGACTACATAGTTGAAGCAGACGCTAGTGACCAGGCAGTCAGAGCAGTACTGATGCACGATCACGGGAACAGTTTACAACCTATCGCCTACCTCAGTAAGAAACTGCACGGAGCAGAACTAAACTACCCCATCCACGACAAGAAAGCCCTAGCTATAGTCGTAGCCTTCAAGGCGTGGAGGTGTTACCTCGAGGGAGCCAAGACCACTGTCTATACTGACCACTGCAGCCTCAAATACCTGAATTCGCAGCCTACGCTCTCACGACGACAGGTACAGTGGGTGGATTTCTTGGAGACCCACTTCCACTACGACATCATCTACAAGCCCGGGCTACACAACAAAGCAGACGTGTTGAGCCGCCCAGGTCAAGTAGCAGGCATCCAACTCGACGGGATGAACCCTCTGCTCAAAGGACTATTCCAACATGGGTACTCCGTGGATGGCGAGATAGCAACGGCAGAGAAACAGAAACAGTTACAAAGGGAGAAAGACCTAGCGCTAAGGAAGGGTTCAGGAAAGATTTGGGTACCGAATTACGCCCCGCTACGGCAGATCCTATTGGAAGAGTTCCACGACGTACCATACGCGGGACATTTCGGGAGCAACAAGACGTTAGCGAGAAGAGCGAAGTATTACTACTGGCCCCGGATGGCAGCAGATGTGCAGCAGTTCGTCACATCCTGTGACACGTGCTAGCGGATGAAGAGCAGCAAGCAGAAGAAAGCAGGGTTACTTCAGCCTCTACCCGTACCGAAGCAGCCATGGCAGGTCGTTAGTCTCGACTTCATCACAGGACTTCCCTCGACCCCACGGAGACATGATTCCATCCTCGTAGTCATCGATAAGTTCTCCAAAATGAGGCACTTCCTACCGACCAACGCCACCGCGACAGCAGAAGCAACTGCTCGCCTCTTCTTCGATGGCATCATCACCATCCACGCCATCCCCGCTACACTCATCTTAGACAGAGACCCAAAATTCACCAGTAAGTTTTGGAAGGAGCTCATGGGATTATTGGGGACTAAACTTGCGATGTCCTCAACATACCACCCACAGACTGACGGACAGACAGAGCGACTTAAACAAGTGGTTGAACAGTTACTGCGCACAGCTTGCAAGGACGACGTCAGCCACTGGGACACACAGTTACTGACCTTAGAGTTCGCTTACAACAACGCGTCACATGCGGCCACAGGGAAAACTCCTTTCTTCCTGTGTTACGGATGGGAACCACTCACACCACAGCAGCCTACCACACCGGCACACGTCCAAGCCGCACATGACTTCGTCACCACCATGCAGCAGCTATAGGAGAAGACTCAGCGACGATTCACCACGATGTAGACCTCCCAGAAGCAGTATGCCGATCGTCAGTGACGTGATCACTCAGTAGCAGTCGGAGATCAGGTGCTTCTTGACACGCGCAACTTGAACCTGTCTCACCTTCCATCCAAACTCCGGCCTCGCTTCTGTGGTCCTTTTCTCGTTGAGGCACATGTGACACCAGTTACATTCTGCTTGCGCTTACCAGATATGTGGAAGCTTCACAATGCTTTCCATGTACAGCTACTGAAACCCTACAAGGACCCCAACCAACAGTTCCCGGGACGGCAGCAACCGCCATCTCCACCTGTTCTTGTGCAGGACGAACCCGAGTGCGAGATTGAGCGCGTCCTCTCTCATCGGCGCCGCGGCGGCAGGACCCTCGAGTTCCTGATACGCTGGAAGGGATACGACCCTATTGAGGACATTTGGGTTGCAGAAGCTGATATGGGTAACACACGCCGTGCTCTCAAGGACTATCTTGTCAAGCAGGGTGTATCTCACACCACCCAGCTTTGAGGGGGGGACGTGTGAGAGTACGACGGCTTATGCCAGCTATGCTTGCTTGCCTTTACTTTATTATGCTATTTCTAGCATAGGAAAATTATATGCATGCATGAATTGGATGATTTCCTAGGCTAGGTGCTTTCCTATATTTTATTATGGTTATAGCACCGAGCTAGGTTGCGTGCACCGAATTCTGGCTTTTTTGTTGCCACCGGACTGCCTTCTAGCGAATTCGGGAAGGATCTGTTCGAGACGCTTCGCGACCCGCGGAACCTTCGCGTAACACCTGGTTACGGGGCCTTGTGTCGAGCCTATATATAGCCTCGTGTTGTACCCAGGTGATCATTCAATTCACACTCTCTTTTCTAAGCTCGATCCTAGATCCTCACAGTAAGCCAGCGTAACTCCTGTGCAGCCATGGCCCTAGCGTAGATCTCAACCTCACAGCTGGAGCTGAGAATAGAAGACGAGCGGGTAGACCGCCAAGAGACAGAGCCGTAGCCAAGGCTGAAGGTGTAACCGTGTGACGACCGCTGCGTAGCCAAGTCGTCAACCCAGGAAGCGTCTGCATGACCAGTGAGGACAACTCGAGCCCGTCCTCCAAGCACGAGCCCCATGCCCGACGTACTGCACAAGTAGCGCAACAACCTCTTAGCTGCATCCATGTGCTCCTTCCTG
This sequence comes from Closterium sp. NIES-65, assembly GCA_948144175.1. Taxonomy (NCBI): domain Eukaryota; kingdom Viridiplantae; phylum Streptophyta; class Zygnematophyceae; order Desmidiales; family Closteriaceae; genus Closterium; species Closterium sp. NIES-65. The sequence goes on along the minus strand of CANXME010002307.1, from coordinate 1,749,666 downwards.
TGTCTGCCAGGAGCGACATAGCATGCTGAATGCAGCTCATCACGTACATGAGGCAGCCCACAAGCTCTGGATACGGGCCGCTCGGCTCTACGGACTCGTCCGAAGGTGGAGCTGAGAGCAAGTGACCGGTAGGCTGAGGAGTGGACTCTGGCGAGGAGTACGTGAAGCCGAAGCGCTGAAGGACCTGCTGCACCATGTGTGACTGAGTCAAGGTAATGGTGCGCTGTGCTCTGTCCCGGGTGATCCGCAAGCCAAGATAGCTTGTCAGCTCACCCAGGTCTGTGCACGTGTGTCTCTTCTGCAGCTCCGACTTCACGTGGGCGAGTGCCTCAGTGTCCGCAGTAGCAAAGACTAAGTTGTCTACGTACGCGAGAACGTAGAATGGCGGCAGAGTGGTGTCAGTGCGAAGAAACAGCGACGGGTCAGCAGTGGAAGGAGTAAACCCAAGAGCAGCAAGAGTCATCCTGAGTGTGTCGTGCCACTCACGGGGTGCCTGGCGGAGACCGTAGACTGGCCGCCGGAGGCTCCACTGGGTACCAGTAGGAAACGACCCAGTGAAGCCAGGTGGGTGGCGCAGCCAGATCTCCTTGTGCAGGCTGCCCTGTAGGAAGGCTGTGCTAAAGTCAAGAGAGTGAATCTCGTAGTCACGCTGAGCGGCGACGTGTAGCAGCACCCGAAGAGTGGTCATCTTTGGGGTAGGGGAGAAGGTATGGGAGAAGTCAACTTCCTGTCGCTGACTGAAGCCTCGTACAACGTAACGTGTCTTGAAGACAGGCGGAGAACCCGGCGGCCGCTTCACCCTGAAAATCCACATGCCACTGACGATGTTCGCCCCAGGCGGGGGAACCTCGTGGACGTAGGTGCCTGTGGACTTCCAGGAAGCCATCTCTGTGTCCATGGCTGCCTGCCACTGAGAGGAGTAGGGACCCTCTATCGCCTCTGCGTAAGAGCGCGGGGTCAGGATGTCTAGTGCATCCGGGTCTCCCTCAAGGGCAAGCAGCATGGACACGAGGTGAGGTAAAGCAGCGGCAAAGCACTCAAACTCCTCCTGTTTGTCCTCGAGGACGTCCGTGCCAAGAGCACACTCGCCCCCGACGGACGGAGGATAGACAGATGCAGACTCAGACTCAGCAACAAGACTAGCAGCGTAGTCTAGACGACAAGCGGCAGCAAAGTCAACAAGCTCAGCAACGAGGGCAGACGCAGCAGTGGACTCAAACGAAGGGTCAGTGACACCAGTGGCCAGAAAACGCATGATAGTAGGACTAGCAGCACGAAGGGAGTCAGACTCCGGGTCCGGACCGTCAGGAAGAGAGGACGCAGGAGGAGACGGCAGAGGGACATGCTGTGGAGCGGTGGAAGGGCGCAGAGTCAAAGAGTGAGTGCTGGGGACCCAGTGCGAACAGCGCGAACAGGCGACTCAGAAAGATGTTAGATTCCTAGCGTGACTTAGGCTTAGGAGCCATGGCTAGTCTAGAGTGTCGAGAGGATTTTGGGTGAGGAAAGTCAAGAAGGAGAATATTGAGGAAAATTGAATGGAATGATTTCACTAGCAAGAGTTGGGATACAAATAGCAAACCCTAAATTGGGTTGTACTCACTACAGAGTACCCCTTTCCAGGCTAGACAGCAAATACATTCTGACACACCCCCATAGTCAAAGTGGGGTAGAATCAGCAGAGTAAGTAGTCATAGAGTAGGTTCACAAGTACAAGCAAAGCAAGAGGCATTCACAAAGGGCAAGTGAGGAGGAGGAGGCTGGACTGTGAGAGGAGAGTAGATAGGAGGTGACGGCTGATGCTGCAGACACACGTGCAACAGGAGCGGCGCACACGGTGGCTACCGGAGCAAGAGCCCTGGAGTACAGGAGTAACTGGCTTTGCGGCTAACTCTGAGCGGCAGGAGCAACGGACGCATGGGCGACAGGTACAGCAGGCTCTCTGGGCTACAAGCAGCAGAGCCCCGGACTACAGGTGCTGCGGACGACAAGACGGCAACCTCCGCTCAACCTCCCCCAACTGTCCCACCCCCGTTTCACACACCCCTTGCTGCACCCCTAGCTCCACTCCCACTTCACCCCCTAGCACCACTCTCTCAGCTCCCACACACCCACCCCCCTCAGCTGCAGCAGTGGGAGACGGAGGAGGAGGAGGAGGAGGAGCAAGGGACGGTTCACACACCCGCCACCCCCATACCCTCCCCCCACTGCTGCACTTGCAGCAGGGGATGGAGGAGAAGGGAGGGGGGGGGGGGGGGGGGGGGGCTGTGCATGGCGCGTGCAGAGGGCAGCAGGGCGCACGGGACGCACAGGCCAGCAGGGCGCACAGGGCAGCAGGGCAGCAGGGCTCGCGGGGCGAACAGGGCTGCAGGGCGCGCGGGGCGCACAGGGCAGCAGGGCAGCAGGGCGCACAGGGCAGCAGGTCGCGCGGGGCGCAGCAGGGCTGCAGGGCGCGCGGGGCGCGCAGGGCTGCAGGGCGCGCATGGCGCGCAGGGCAGTAGGACAGCAGGGCGCGCGGGGCGCGTAGGGCTGCAGGGTGCGCGGGGTGCACAGGGCAGTAGGGCTCACAGGGCAGCAGGGCGCACAGGGCTGCAGGGCAGCAGGGCGCACAGGGCTGCAAGGTAGCAGGGCACGCGGGGCAAACAGGGCAGCAGGGCGCACAGGGCTGCAGGGCAGCAGGGCGTACAAGGCTGCACGGCAGCAGGGCGCGCGGGGCGCGCAAGGCTGCAGTGCGCGCAGGGCGCGCAGGGCAGCAGGACAGCAGGGCGCGCAGGGCTGCGGGGCGCGCAGGGCTGCACGGCACGCGGGGCGCACAGGGCAGCAGGGCAGCAGGGCGCGCGGGGCGCAGCAGGGCTGCAGAGCGCGCGGGGCGCGCAGGGCAGCAGCAAGGGCTGCTGCCGCTACAGCAAGAGGGGGGGGGGGGGGGGGGGGAGGAGGGGGCTGGTGCTGCAGATCCCCTCCTGCCTCCCCCCGAACCCTTCAAGCTCCCCCCCCCCTCCCAACACAGGGTGCGGCAAGGAAAGAGAGAGGAGAAAGGGGGGGGGGGGGGGTGCTGGGGAAGGGGGGGGGGGGCTGATGCTGCAAATCCCCTCCCCCCACTGCTGGTGTAGATCCCCTCCCCCCCACTGCTGCACCCGTAGCAGGGGTGGAGGAGAAAGGGGGGGCGGAGGGGGGGCTGGTGCTGCAGATCCCCTCCTGCCTCCCTCTGAACCTCCAAGCTCCCCCCCCCCCTCTCCCAACACAAGGTGCGGCAGGGAGAGATAGAGGAGGCGCGGCGGCAGCTGCTGCTACTGAGGCACATCCGCCACCCCCTCACATACTCTCCCCCCCGTCCCCATGGAGGAGGGGGAGGGGGGGGAGGGGGGCGGGGGCGGAGCTGCGCGTGCGTCTGCAGGGCACGCAGGCAGGAAGTCATCACCCCTCAAGCCATAGCTAGGGGCGACAAGGCCAGTGGGGCCGAGGGGCGCGGCTAGGTACGGGGCCGGGCGTTGGGCTAGGGACGGGGCCGAGTGCTTGGAAGGTACGGGGCCGGGCGTTGGGCAGGTACGAGACCGGTCGTTGGGCGCGGAACGGAGGCCGGGCGCGAGGCTAGGTACGGGGCCGGGCGCTGGGCAAGGGACGGGGCCAGGCGTTGGGCAGGTACGGGGCCGGGCGTTGGGCGCGATACAGGGCCAGGCGCGGGCTAAGTATGGGGCCGGGCGCGGGCTAGGTACGGGGCCGGGCGCGGGCTAGGTACGGGGCCGGGCGCGGGCTAGGTACTGGGCCGGGCGCTGGGCTAGGGACGAGGCCAGGCGACGGGCTGGGTACGGGCCGGTCGCGGGCTAAGTACGGGCCGGGCGCGGGCTAGTTACGGGCTGGGCGCTGGGCAAAGGACGGGGCCAGGCGCGGGCTTGTTACGGGGCCGGGCGTTGGGGACGGAACAGAGGCCGAGCGCGAGGCTAGGTACGGGCCGATTGCGGGCTAGGTATAGGGCCAGGCGCGAGCGACGGGCCGGGCGTGGGGCTAGGAACGGGGCCGAGCACGGGCTAGGTACGGGCCGATCGTGGACTAAGTACGTGCCGGGCGCGGGGCGACGGAGTCAACGGGACCAGCGGGGCCGAGGGGCACAGCTAGGGGCGACGGGGCCGAGCATAGGGGCTAGGGGCGACGGGCCGGGGCCTAGGCTAGCAAGGCATTAGGTAGTGGGCCCATTAATGTGAGGTCCTAGGATTGACCTTCTCTGATAGCATGTTAGAATCCTAGCCTGACTTAGGCTTAGGAGCCATGGCTAGGTTAGAGTGTCGAGAGGATTTTGGGTGAGGAAAGTCGAGAAGGAGAATATCGAGGAAAATTGAATGGAATGATTTCACTAGAAAGAGTTGGGATACAAATAGCAAACCCTAAATTGGGTTGTTCTCACTACAGAGTACCCCAATGCAGGCTAGACAGCAAATATATTCTCACAGAAGAGACCCAGGTGACGCAGGACGAGACTCAGGCGACGCAGGATGAGACTCAGGCTCACGACGCTCCGTAAGACCTCTAGTTGGTCCAGAGTAAGGAAAAGGACCAGGCAGTGGAGAGGCCGGCTGTAACTGCGACTGTGACTGGACGGGCGGTGGACTCAGTAAGGGAGGAGGAGGTCCAGGAGAAGGCGGGAGACCAAGAACCTGCTGAAGAAGTGGAAAGTAGTACGGCCGCGGCCGCGCACCGCCTCGAGAAACAGCAGAGACAGTACCAAGACCCTCAGCTCCAGGGTCTCCAGCTATAATTCCCACAGCACCACCAGCTTCAATACCTCCAGCAGTTCCAGCTACAGTAGCTGCGCCAGTGGCAACAGCCCCAGCACCTACAGCTCCGACTCATGTAGCACCACCAGCCCCAGCAGCTCTAGTACCTCCAGTACGAGCACCTCCGGGTCCAGCCACTCCAGCACCTCCAACAGCTCCAACTCAAGTAGTACCTCCAACAGCGCCAGTACCTCCAGCACCAGCAGCTCCAGTAGCTCCAGAACCACCAGGACCTCCAGCAGTAGACCCCGTAGCTCCAGCACCTACAGCTCCAAATCCTGCAGCACCACCAGCCCCAGCAGCTCTAGTACCTCCAGTACGAGCACCTCCGGGACCAGCTGCTCCAGGACCTCCAGTAGCTCCAACACCAGCAAGACCTCCAACAGCGCCAGTACCTCCAGGACCAGCGGCTCCAGCAGCTTCAGCACCAGCAGTACCTCCAGCAGCTCCAGCTCCAGAAGCACCTCCAGCAGCAGGACCCGTAGCTCCAGCAGCACAGCTACAGCGCCGAGCGTACCACTCACATAGCCGCTGCGGAGAGAGGGGCTCCCGCCGTGACGGGACACCCGGAGGACCTCCAGACTCAGCACGCTCAGACTTAGCACCCCCAGGCTCAACACCCCCAGGCTCAGCACCCCCAGGCTCAACACCCTCAGGCTCAGCACCCCCAGGCTGCGCACCCTCAGACTCAGCAACCCCAGGCACAGCACCCCCAGGCCCCGCACCCGCAGGCTCAGCACTCCTAGCAGCACCACAGTCGACAGCTACCTCGACAGGCTCGACAGGGTCTACCTAGGACACACCTAAGGGGGCAGGACCCTGAGGGGGGAGGGGGTCTACTGGAGGAGCACCTGGTGCTAGGAAGAGGGGCGAGGGGGAGGGAGAGAGGCAGCGCGGTAGGGAAAGAGCCGGTAGTAGGATACCAACTCGTCAAAAGTGACGTCCTGAGAGGAAAGAACACGACGCGAGGTGGGTTGGTAAAACTGCCACCCAGGTGCGTCAGGGGGGAAGCCAAGGAAGACACAGGGAATGGCGCGAGAGGACAGCTTGTCCGCGGAAGTATCGCGGACAAAAGCTCGAGATCCCCAGACACGGAACACAAACGCATCGCCAACCTTCCCCGTCCAGCGCAGAGTAGGTGTGGTCTCCGGCAAGGAGACACGAGGCTAAAGGTTGATCTGATGCACAGCGTACTGAACCGCAAACGGCCACAAAAAATGGGGAGCAGCCGCATGGATCATGGACGTACGAGCGACGTCCATGACCATTCCAATGCGGCGCTCAGCAATCCCATTTGTCTTTGGGGAGGCCACAAGCGTGAACGTTTGGCGGATGCCCTCCGCATGACAGAAAGCCCTCAGGAGGTCGGAGGAGAACTCACCACCTCTGTCTGAGTGCAGACGCAGAACAGGAAGGTCGGAGCCAAAACTCTCGCTGAGCTGGCGACGAGCACCGCGGATCGAGTCGATCAACACCTCAGTGACCTCACCCTTGCGGCGCAAGGGGAAGACTGTGGTGTAACGCGAGTAGTTGTCAACGACCAGCAGGAAGTAACGCTCGTGACCCTGTCCACTGACGTTGGCTGGGCCCCACACGTCCATGTGGAGAGTTTGCAGGGGAGCCTCTGTCGGCGGGAACTCGGAGGAGTGAGGAGCGGCGCGCTGCCGGCCCTCGACACAAGGAACACAGGTAGGGGCAGGCCCCGGAGGAAGGGGAGGGAGGTACCGGGGGAGACCAGAGACAAGGGTACGGGAGGCCATATCTCGAAGACGAGGCAGGGAGGGGTGACCAAGGCGATGGTGCCAAAGGAGATTCTCGTGTGACAGAGGACGACACGAGCAGGGGGCAGACGCTGGACTAGATCTGGACGCGGCAGCTAACACGTGACTCGACGCGGCTACCTGACCAGACGCAGTAACCGGAGGAGACGCAGTAGTCAGTGTGTACAGAATCGACCCATGCCGACGGATGAACTTGGCTAGGTGGCGGCCCGTCCGAGAGCAAGTGCAGTGGGTCACACGCTGACCTCCAGGGGTGAACTGGTCAACCCACAAGTCCTGAAGGTCAGCTCCACTCACCAAGTTCGTAGAAAACGAGGGGAGGTGGAGTCTCGACAGCAAGCCCGACAGGGGCGCAGGACACGGTAGAACCGTGGAAAATTGCGGAAGGACTGGGCCCCCAGAGGGGTCAGCCAGGGAGAATGCGACGGGCCGACTCAGCGGCGTGAGTGTGGTGCTGTCGTGAAAGAAAGAGCGCGAAGCACCAGAGTCAAGTGTGAAATTGTGCAAGGCCTCAGTAGGTGCAGTACCAGAGAGAGCAGACTCACCAGCACCTGGAGCAGCAGACTCACTAGTACCTGGAGCAGCATATGCACTAGCACCTAGAGCAGCAGCCCCAATGCCCGGGTTGGGAAGAACACACAGGTAACAGTCACCCTCAGCACTATCAGTCACAGCATACATGGCAGCAAGGATAGCATCGAAATCAAGATCAAAGAGAGCAACATTCTGCTTAAGCAGATCACCCCAGCGAGGGAGCTCAACAGCGTCAGGAAACTGGGCGCGCCAGGCGTCAGTCAGGCGACCGAAGCAGCGCTGCGCAGTGTGTGGCAGCTTGCACGTCTCCCCACGGCGCCCGCCGGTGCGTAGAACGTAAATGCAGGGACCAACACCCCTAGACCTCCCACGCCCAGCGTACCACTCACGAAGCTGCTGGGCCGACGGGGTCTCACGTGAACGCGGCTGCTACTGGCGCTAGCTACCACCAAAGCCTCCACGCTGCGCAGCTCCACCTCGACCAGCTCCATCGCCGCCGCCACCTCCACCACTGCTGCCGCTGCCTCCACCGCCGCCGCCGCTGCCTCCACCATCCCCACCACCGCCACCGAAGCCCCCACTCCCGCCACCACCCCCACCTCCGCCGCCACCCCCTCCGCCTCCTCCACCGCCTCCACCGCCGCCCCCACCGTCCCCTCCACTACCCTTGCCCCCCTTGCCCTTGCTGTTGCGGCGCCTCCCACTAGGAGCAGACGCAGCCCCGACCTCCGCGCCAACGAGGTCGGCAGCAGTAGTAGAAGCAACAGAGGGGAGAAGGGGGACAGGGGAACACCCCTCAAAGAAAGGGGCGCGAGGGTCGCCGCGAGAAGCACCTACAGCAACGATACTCTTCTCAGCTGCAGTGAGGCACTCCTCTAGCAGGTCGACGGTAAGCTCGGTGGGGCAAAGGGAGAGAAAGTGGTCCTTGATTGAAGCAAGGGAGTCAGGGAGGCGGGTGACTAGGTAGTAAAGGGTGATGTACATGGGGGGAGGGTTCTTGGCACAGAATTCAGTCGGAAGCGCAGAGCGGTAGCGGGCGTCACTAGTGCGGAGGCGAGTAATGAGGTCAGCGAGTGTGGCAAAGGCGGCAAGGTCAGGGAACAGGTACGCAGCATGAGACGGCTGAGGGCAGCAGTGGCAGGGGAGGAGTAGCGCGCTACTACAGCATCATACAAAGACTTAGCAGTCTTGTACTGGCCAAAGTGCGCGCACTCAGAAGACGGCAGGTGACTACGAACAGCAAGGCGAGAAACATCGTCACGAGTGGTCCACTGCGAGCGAAACGTACTGTTTGCAGTGGCAGCAGGTACAGGAGAGGCACCGGACGCATGATCGAAAAGGGAAACTCCATCCTTAGAATCACACTAAAGAAAGAGCTGCAGGTCGTCAACCCACACGTTAAATTCAACCGCGCGCCCCTCAGCATCAAAGGTAAGAACAGTTGGGCTAGCCATAGCGGCAGTAGCAGAAGTAGCAGTAGTAGCAGCAGTGGCAGCAGAAGCAGTAGTGGCAGCAGAAGCAGCAGTAGCAGCAGGATCAGCGCGGGCAGGGCAGTGCAGCTCAGTAGGGCGGCGCGGCTCGGCAGGGCGGCGCGGCTCGGCAGGGCGGCGCGGCTCGGTAGGGCGGCGCGGCTCGGCTGGGCGGCGTGGCTCGATTCCTGGCGGCGCAGCGCGGCAGGGCGGCGCGGCTCAAAGGAGCGGCGCGGCTCGGCTGGGCGGCGCGGGTGCTTACCAGGGGTGGGTGCAGGGCAGGGCCGCGACTGGGGCGGCTGAAGGGCAGGGCCGCGACTAGGGTGGCTGAAGGGCCACGACTGGGTCGGCAGTAGGGCCACGACTGGGGCGGCTGAAGGGCAGGGCCGCGACTGGGGCGGCAGCACAGGGCGGCAGCAGGGCAGGGCCGCAGTTGGACGGTAGTGTCAAACATATATACTATAGTCTGTTTAGGCTGTAGTGGGGTAGACACTATGGGGTACAGTTTCCTAGGGTTTCATATTTGTACCCAACTCATTTCCTAGTCAATCATTCATTCCTGTTTCTTCACATGGTATAGAGCGGGTTCCCTAGTGGGACCGTTCCTTCCTAAGGGCCCACCACTTCAATTTTTTTTTCCTACCTGCCCGAAGCGCGCTTCGCGCTCTGCCCTGCCCTCTGCGGCCCCCTACGCGGCCCTTTTGCGGCCCCTTAACGGCCCTGTCGCGGCCCCCTTGCAGCCCCTTCACGGCCCCGTCGCGGCCCCCCGTCGCGGCGCCCCGTCGCAACCCCCCGTCGCGGCCCCCTGTCGCGGCCCCCCGTCACGGCCCCCTGTTGCAGACCCCCGTCGCGGCCCCCCGTCGCGGCCCCCCTGTTGCGGCCCCCCGTTGGGGCCCCCCGTCGCGGCGCCCCGTCGCGGCCCCCCGTCGCGGCCCCCCGTCGCGGCCCTGCCCCGTCGTCCGACGCCGCCCCGTCGCGGCACTACCCCGGACCTGCCTCGGCCCTGCCCCGACTCTGCCCCGGCCCTTCCCCGGCCCTGTCGCGGACTTGTCGCGGCCCTTTCGCGGACCTGCCCCGACCCTGCCCCGGCCCTGTCGCGGCCCTGCCCCGGCCCTGCCCCGGCCATGCCCCGGACCTGCCCCGGCCCTGCCCCGGCCCTGCTCCGGTCCTGCCCCGGCCCTGTTGCGGCCCTGCCCCGGCCCTGTCCCGGCCCTGCCCCGGACCTGCCCCGGCCCTTCCCCGACCCTGCCTCGGCCATGCCCCACCAGTCACGGTAGCCTACCCAACCGCCCCTGGTAAGAGCACCGCCGAGCCGCCCTGCCCTGCCGAGCCGCGCTGCCCTGCCTAGCCGCGCCGCTTAGCCGAGTCGCACTGCTGCTGCTGCTTCTAGCCTACTGCTGCTACTATCATGGCTAGCCTCACTGTTCTTTCCTTCGATGCTGAAGGCCGAGCGGCCGACTTTGAGGTCAGGATAGATGATTTGCAGCTTTTCCTTCATTGCGATAGCAAGGATGGTCTCTCGCTGTTTGATCTCACGTCTGGCGCCTCTACTGCCCCTGCTGCTGATGCTGACAGTACTGTTTGCTCACAGTGGACCACGCGCGATGCTGCTGCCCGCCTTGCTGTGCGTAGTCACCTACCGTCTACTGAGCGTGCGCACTTTAGTCAGTACAAGAGTGCTAAGACTCTGTACGACGCTGTAGTTGCACGCTACTCTTCCCTGCTACAGCGACGATGCTGAGGAAAATCCTCAACGTGACGTAGCTGCTCGCCGGCGCAAACGTCTCGTCGTAGTCGGCGCCGTACACCTGGGTGAAGCCCTTCACGATCAGCCTCGCCTTCTCTCGCTCGACGGTGTCATCGATGTGGTACTTCGTCGTCAACACCCACCGGTTCTTCATGACGTTTACTCCCGGCGGGCGTTCGACCAGCTCCCAAGTGCCCATGTTGATGAGGCTGCGAATCTCCTCCTCCATGGCGGCCTTCACCGCCGGGCCCTTCCAGCTCGCCAACGCCTCCTTCACCGTCATCGTCGAGATGTCCCAACGGTGCTCGGGGTCGGCTAGCATGTCGGGGTCGAGCTCCGGAAACTCCTCATCATCCTCGGCGTCATCGTACAGCAGGTCGTCATCACCGTCCACGTCATACACCGTGGTGAAGGCAGCGGGGACGAAGAAGTCAGGCGGCCTCCGAAGTCGGCCTGAACGCCGTGGTCCCGGCTGGGCCTCCTTGGCATCCCCTCCATCGTCGCTGTCGTCGCTGCCCTTGGGCGTCCTGCTGTTCCTCAGCCGGCGTCCCAGCCGACTGCTCCCTTGTGGTCGGCGTCCCAGCCGACTTCTCCCCTGTGGTCGGCTCCCCTACCGACGGCCCAGTTGTCGACTGCTCCGTGGTCGGCTTCACGGCAGCCTGCTCCCCGACCTGCTCCTCCCCTGTCGACTGCAATCCCACGTCGACTCGCCGCTCGTCATGTCGGCCACCGGCGATGCACTTGGCCGGCGCTGAAGGCAGCGTCCCACGACTCCCCTCATCGCCGGAGGCCGACGCCGAGGTCAGCCCACGTAGGTCGGCCACGAGGGGAGGGGCAGGGGTCAGAGGGTGAGGGGTAGGGGTGTGGACGCCCTCAACGTCCTTAGTAGCAAGCTCACCAACCTCGGCAAGCAGCGGCAGCGTCGCCGACGAGGTGTCAGAGGGCGGGGTGGACGGCGACCGGCCGGACACCGGCCCATGCTCCGTTTTCCACTCAGCCAGCGACATCTCCTCGTAGAACACCACGTCCGACGTGGTGACCACTCGGTCAGTGGCGACGTCAAGGAGCTCCCAGCCCTTGCTTGCCTCTGACACGCCAAGGTGAAGGCCCCACCTGGCCTTCGGCTTCAGCTTCCCACCACGCTGCTGCTCAGGGACAAGGAACTGCGCCATGCAGCCCCACACCCACGCCAGCGACAAGTCGGGCTTCTTCCCGGTCAGCAGCTGATACGACGTCATCCCCGGCGGCAGCGTCGACCTCTCAAGGCAGTTGCGGACCCAGACGGCCTGCCGGAGAGCGAGGTGCCACCAGTGGTGCTGCACACCCATGTGCAGCAGCATTGTCCGCACCGACTCCACCACCGTCCTCATCTCCCGCTCCGCCATGCCGTTCTGCTGCGGGGTGTATGGGCAGGTCAGGTCGTGGATGATCCCCTTTCCGTTCACAAAGTCGGTGAACTGCTTCCCGAGGAACTCCCCTCCCCGGTCTGAGCGCAGCATCAACACCGACTTCTTCGTTTGCCGCTCAGCCACCGCCAGCCACTGCACGAACGCTTGCAACGCATGGGACTTCTTGGCGATCGGCTTCACCCACACGTAGCGGGTTTTGCGGTCCTTCAGCAGCAAGAAGTACAGGCTGCCATCCTTGGCAGCCACGCGAAACGGCCCGCACAGGTCGATGTGCACGACGGCTAGCACGTCGTCGGCGTCGGAGCCATGGTCGGGGAAGGTGTGCCGCACCAGTTTCCCGCCGACGCACGAGACACACGGGGAGTCGGCGTCCGTCGCCGACTTGAGGTCCAGCCCAATGGCTACCTCGTTCTTCGCCGAGCTCCGTATGGTGTCCATGCCGACATGCGCAAGCCTCGCATGCATCCGGTCCGGCGTCGACTTCGTCTTCGAGACGATTGCCCGCAGAGCCACCACCTCCGTCGTGGGCGGCGTCGGCCTCGTCGCGCAGGGACGCAGGTCGGTGCAGAGGATTCGCCCAGAGTACGTTGCACGCCCGAGCACCTCTCCTGTCGAGGAGACGAGTAGCATGCCGTCTCCATCCTCCTGCAGCTTCACGCCATGCTCCTTCAGCTGGCCGGCTGACAGCAGGTTGGCTCGCACACCCGGGACGTACAACACGTCGCGGATGAGCACCTCCTTCCCGGCCTCTCCTCGCAGAGCGACGGTGCCGCGGCCCTGAACGTCCTGCAGCGCCCCATTGAAGCCGCGCACGTGCTTGATGGAGCCACTCGGCTGCAAGTCGACGAAGGCTTCCTTCGTCCCCATCAGGTGGTGGGAGCAACCGCTGTCGAGCAGAACCACTGCCGGGTTTGCTTGCACAGCTGCCGCCACCGCCTGGAAGTCTTCTCTGGCCTCCGGTGCCAGAGAGATGGTCGGCTCCACGACGCCGACCAGCGAGCACGACGCCGTCTCGCCCCTTGCCGCCAGCAGGGTAGTCGGCATTCTTTGCCGAAGTCGATGTCTTGGTCGACTGCTTCTCCTTGCGCGGCTGGTTTCCTCCACGACGAGGATGACGGCTGCCAGACCTCCCACGGCCTCCCTTAGCGTCATCGTCGTCGGAGTCACAGCGGTTGGGACACTCAAAGGAGAGATGGTCGGGGTCGCCGCACAGCCAGCACTCCCGACGTCGACCTCCTCCGCCCCAACCGCTGTCCTTGGTCGACTTCTTCTTGTCGACCTCCTTGGCCGGCTTCCAACCACTGCTACCACCACCGCCAGACTGCCCGCGCTGCCCCGGTTGGCCTCCTTCCTTCGCTGAGGTGACCAAGTTTGCCTGCGCCAAGAGCTCCTGCGACCGCTCAGCCTCCTGCATCGCCTCGTCCTGCAGGATATACGAGGTCAGGTTGTCCTCGTTGAGCGTCGCCCTTGTGCTTGGCGCCATAGACAACCGCTTCAGCAGGTTGTAGCTGCTAGAGAGACCCTGCATGACATGGGTGATGTACGACGCAGTGGAGTACTGCGCGCCGGCCATCCTGATAGTGGCGAGAATTCGCCGGGCTCGGTTGCAGTAGTCCGTCGCTGTCTCCTCGTCACCCATACGCAGGTGCGTCAGCTGTCCCTCCAGCTGGGCGATGAACAGGTCGTCGGTGACCTGGTACGTCGACTCAATGAAGTGCCACGCCCTGTGGCCGGCGTACTCTCGGCACCATTTCAAGGCGATCTGCACGCCCGGCGAGCAGCACCGCGAGATGACCGTGAAGGTGAACAGCTGCACGGCGCGAAACTCCGCACGCAGGTCGGGGTGGTGCTCCCCCGGCGTCGCCACGGTCCCTCGGGCGGAGCCGATCAGCCCGGCCATCTCCATCTGGGGCTCGATGGCTTCCTTCTAGGTGAGAATGTCGGGTCGACCGACCAGCGGAGGGGTGACCGAGATCCTGTCCGGCGTAAACTTGAAGTAGCCGTAGCTCGGTGCAATCCCACCTGCCGTCACCTGGGACGCCGACATCGGCGACAGCCCACTTCGACGCCCACCGGCGTTACCATGTGAGGAACCTGCAGCCGCCGACGACTGCATCCCTCGCGCCTGGACGCCGCCGGCTTCACCGGCGTGTATCACACCTCGTTGCCTCGACGTGCCTCCCACACTGCTGCCGACCTGACCTCCACCGGCGTTGACGCTCACATCGACGCCGCCGTCATTGTTCACCGGTCAAGGAGAGGCAGGTCGAGAAGGGGGATGCTCCGTCGCCCACACGGAGCGGAGTCCGGCCTCGACGACTGCCCAGGGTATCGCCCCATACTCCTGGGCCTCATGGCGTCTCCTCGCATCCTCCATCCGTCCCTCCAGGGTGTCCATTACCTCGGCGTCGCCTACGCGCACGCTAGTGACTGCACGGCTGCCGGTCTACGAACACGATCGGTATGTGCTAAGTCGGCTAGACTGAACTACGTCGCGGTGTCGTCCACGCTCACCGCACAATGCGGAGATAACTGCAGCAACGGGAGCTAGGCTACGGGCTAGGCACGTGTGCTCGTGTGATCTCTGCGTTCGTTAGTCCTTAGTCGTTTTCCTTGTGCACACACTACTTGCTAGTTCACGGGGAAAATTGGCAAGAGTTTCACTAGGAAAAGTTCAGAACAATTGGTACAATGAAGTTGGCATAGCAAGACTACATCAGAGCAAGCATTCAGGTCGACCAACTGCCAGCGCAGCTTGGTCGACCGCGTTCCAGCACGACTTGGTCGACCGTGCTCCAGCAAGGCAAGGTCGACGGCGTGCGAATGTCGCAGGTTGACGGCGTGACAGCGTTGCTCACGCAGGACAGCAGTGCACCCTGCTTCGCAGTTGCGCGCAGATGATTGGCGTGCAAAGTCTCGTCAGCTGCACAGCGCACACACCACGCCAACCTCGAGCTAACGACTGTCTCTGATCTGCCACGACGACCTCGGGATACCACCACCGAGGTCGGGCTCGCCAACTTCGCTTGGGCGACCGTCGCACTCCTCCGCAGCACTTCGTCACCCAGGTAACCTGGTCGACCAGGCAACCACGTCGACCAGCAGCTCCCGTTCGTGCCCGTCGACCTCCCAAGTCGACGACCACCTCCACGTCGACCTCACCAGGTCGACGACACCATCGGTCAACCTCCTCCAAGTCGACGTCCCCTCTGGTCGACCAGCTCCACGTCAACCAGTACTCTTGGTCGACCTGCTCCCCGTCGACCAGCACAGTCGTCGGCTGACCACCCACGTCGGCCACCCGAAGCTGGCGTCACGAAGTTGACGCCCCGCTACTCGACGCCCAACTGCTCGGCGTCCTGAGTCAAGGTCGGCGTCGGCCCCTCCTTCGTCGACCACCAGGTCCAGTCGACCACTAACAGGTCGACCAGCAGTCCGTTAGCCGACCGTCGAAGTCGGCTTCCCCAAGTTGACGTCACCAAGTTGACGTCCTCCGCAGGTCGACTCCCAAGTCGACCTCCCTGAAGTCGGCGCCACCCTTAAGTCGGCGCCTGTGCAGTGGTCCCCCGTGTAGGTCGACCTCTCCTTCGTCGACCACCTCACCCACTGCTGCAGGTCGGCTGCTCCCCTCACACCCGACCATGAAGTCGGCTCCCCCCAAACGAGGACGGGGCCAATATCCAACTCCCGTTGACACGGCGGCGGTGGCGGTGGCGGTGGCGGTTGGGGTGGAGGCGGCGTAGGTGGCAGCCGCGGAGGTGGAGTTGGTCGAGGCGGAGCTGCGCAGCGGGGTCCCCAGCACGAGCCACGCTCTCGTGAGACCCCATCGCCCCAGCAGCTTCGTGAGTGGTATGCGGGACGCCAGGGGTCAGAGGGTGTTGGTCCGTGAGCCTACGTCTTGCGCACCGGCGACCGCACTGGAGAGCAGTGTGGCGGCCTGCATGCCACCCAGCGCTGCTTCGGCCGCCTGACCAACGCCTGGCGTACCCAGTTCCCTGACGTCACTGAGATCCCTCGCTGGGGTGATCTGCTCAAGTCGGGTGTAGCTATCTTTGATCTTGATTTTGATGCCATCCTTGCTGCCATGTATGTTGTGTCTATTAGTGTTGAGAGTGACTTTTACGTGTGTGTTCCGCCAGACCCGGGCATTGAGGCTACTGCTCTAGGTGCTAGTGAGTCTGCTGCTCCAGGTGCTGGTGAGTCTGCTCTCTCATGTACCGCATCGGCTCAGGTTTTGCACACCTTCACCCTCGACTCGGGTGCTTTCCCGCTCCTTCTTTCAAGACCGCACCACACTCACGCCGCTCAGTCGGCCGGTTGCAGTCTCCCTGGTAGACCCCTCTGGGGGTCCTGTCCTTGCCCACTACTCCACTGTCTTACCGTGTCCGGCGGCCCCGTCCAGCTCCCTATCCGGTCTCTACCTCCCCTCGTTCTCTACAAACTTGGTGAGTGGTGCTGACCTTCAGGATGGAGGGGTTGACCAGTTCACACCCGCGGGTCAGCGAGTGACCCACTGCACGTGTGCTCGAACGGGCCACCACTTGGCCACGTTTACCCGTCGGCCGGGGTCGAGCCTGTACACACTGACCACAGAGTCTCCTCCGGTTGCTCCGTCAGGTTAGGTAGCTGCGTCGAGTCAGGTGTTTGCTTCAGCGTCTCGGTCAGGTCATGAGTTTGCCCCCTGCTTGTGTCGCCTCGTGTCCCACCAGGCCCTCCTTTGGCACCACCGCCTTGGTCAACCCTCCTTGCCTCGTCTCCGAGACATGGCCTCTCGTGTCCTTGTTTCTGGTCTCCCCCGGTCCCTCCCTCCCCTTCCCCCGGGGCCTGCCCCTACCTGCGTTCCCTGCGTTGAGGGGCGGCAGCGCGCCGCTCCTCACTCCTCCGAGTTTCCTCCGACAGAGGCTCCGCTGCAGACTCTCCTCATGGACGTGTGGGGCCCAGGCCGCGTCCGTGGACAGGATCACGAGCGTTACTTCCTGCTGGTGGTTGACAACTTCTCGAGTTACACCTCAGTCTTCCCCTTGCGCCGCAAGGATGAGGTCACTGAGGTGTTGATCGACCGGATCCGCGTTGCTCATCTCTAGCTTAGAGAGCGTTTCGGCGCGGACTTTCCTGTTCTGCGTCTGCACTCCGACAGAGGTGGAGAGTTTTCCTCCGACCTTCTGCGAGCCTTCTGTCATGCGGAGGGCATCCGCCAGACGTTCACGCTTCCGGCCTCTCCACAGCAAAATGGGATTGCTGAGCGCTGCATTGGCATGGTCATGGACGTCGCTCGTACGTCCATAATCCATGCGGCTGCTCCCCATTTTCCGTGGCCGTTCGCGGTTCAGTACGCAGCGCATCAGATCAACCTCTAGCCCCGGGTCTCCGTGCCGGAGACCACACCTACTCTGTGGTGGACGGGGAAGGTTGGCGATGCGTCTCTGCTCCATGTTTGGGGATCTCGAGCTTTTGTCCGCAACTTGTCTGCAGACAAGCTGTCCTCCCGCGGTGTTCCCTGGGTCTTCCTTGGCTTCCCCCCTGACACGCCTAGTTGGCAGTTTTACCACCCCACCTCGCGCCGTGTTCTGTCCTCTCAGGCCGTCATGTTTGACGAGTCGGTTCCTTACTACCATCTCTTCCCCTACCGCACGGCCCCCCTTCCCCCCCCGCCGCTCTTCTTCGCGCCACGTCCTCCCCCGGTAGACCCCCTCCCTCCTCAGGGTCCTCCCCCCTCAGGTGTGTCCCAGGTAGACACAGTCGAGCCTGTCGAGGTAGCTGTTGACTCTGGTGCTGCTAGGGGTGCTGAGCTTGCGGGTGTTGGGTCTAGGGGTGCTGAGCCTGAGCGTGCGGAGACTGGAGGTGCTGATTCTGGGGGTGCTGAGCCTGGGGCTGCTGGGTCTGGGGGTGCGGAGCCTGAGGGTGTTGAGCCTGCGCGTGTGGAGTCTGGAGGTGCTGCGCCTGGAGGTCCTTCGGGTGCTTCGTCCCAACGGGAGCCACTCTCTCCACAGCAGCTGCACGAGTGGTTTGCTTGCCGCTGGAGCCGTGCTGCTTGAGCTAGTGGTGCTACGGGCGCTGGAGGTCCTGCTGCTGCTGGAGCTGCTGGGGGTTCTGGAGCCACTTGTCCCGGAGGTGCTTGTACTAGAGGTATTGGAGCTGCTGGGCCTGGTGGTGCTGCTGGTGCTGAGGCTACTGACGGAGCTAGAGCTGGTGGTGCTGCTGGAGTAGGTGCTACTGGAGGTACTGGATCCGGAGCTGCTACATCTTCCAGTGGTCCTGCTGGAGCCGGAGCTATTGGAGGTACTGGAGTTGGAGGTGCTGCTGACGCCGGTGCTCCTGTGGGTGCTGGAGTTGGCGCTTCTGGAGCTGCTGGAGGTGCTGCTGGTGCTGGTGGTGCTGCTGGAGTTGGTGCTGACACTGGAGGTGCTGGTGCTAGCCCTGCTGTATCTGGATGCGCTGAGCGGCCGCGGCCGTACTTCGTTCCGCTCCTTGAGCAGGTTCTTGGTCTTCCGCCTTCTTCTGGTCCTACTCCCTCCTTAGAGTGTCCACCGCCTGTCCAGTCCAAGTCACAGTTCCAGCTCGCCTCCCCTCTGCCTGCTCCTTCTCCCTACGCTGGTCCTACTAGAGGTCTTGCTGAGCGTCGTGAGCCTGATTCGCGTCCTGCGTCACCTGTTCGTGCTGCTCGCACTAGCCGTCCCGTTCCACGTCAGCGTCCTCCTGCGGTCCCGGGCACGCATCAGATGGCACTGCGTCCTTCCTCTGCGCCGCAGCGTGTCCCTTTGCCGTCTCCTCCAGAGTCCTCCCTTCTTGCTCTTGCTGACCTGGAGTCTGACTCTCTTCGTGCTGCCTGACCTACTGTCACGCGTCTCCTGGCCACTGTTGTCACTGACCCTTCCTTTGAGTCCACTGCTGAAAGTGACGATGAACGGGCACTCCACGTTACACTGCGACAATCAGAACACGATCAAGATAGCGAACAAGCCTGGTTTCGTGAACCGCGCGAAACACATCACACTCCATTACTTCTTCGTCAATGACGAGATCGACAAGGGCAAAGTCAAACTCACGTATTGCGCGACTGGTGACATGGCAGCCGATTTCCTGACAAAGAAACTGCCACGTCAGAAGTTTCAACACTGCGCTGACCTCCGCGGGATCTCGAAGAAATCCCACGTGGCTCACCTTCAGGAATGAAGGGGAGTGTTGGAATAACCGAAAGGTTATTATAACATTCCCGAAGATTCTCTTCTAGCGCACCACTTCATAACGAAGCAGTTCTACTGTACCGGTACCATAATAGCTCACATAGAGCATGCGGCGATTCCAGAGTCACTCGAAGGTCAACAATCCCAGTCAGTCAACAGTAGTGAGTGTTAACCGTACTCGGATGTTACACACTGCAACATGGTAACTGTGGCAATGCAATACTGTTAATAAGGAATGTACCCCTCTGTGTACATGGCTAGCTAGATTACTATTTATATCATTGTCCTTCTATCTCAAAATTATCTTGTTCTCTTTCAACTATTATTAACAAGGTCACTTCAAGACTTCATTGTCTTCATCACAACTGAGCAATTCTTATCCTATCCACTACGACTCCTGGTTATATCAACAGCATGGTTTGGAAAAGTGAAACGTGAAGGCGGCGAAACACCGTTAGCGGTAACAAGCAAAGGAGCTGTGAGGAAAAATCATTTTCCTTATCGGGGCTGACTACTTCACATACAACCCTGCACTTTCGGACTTCTCACGTTCGGCCTACATCCACGATTTTGAG
The DNA here is from genome assembly GCA_948144175.1 of Closterium sp. NIES-65. Taxonomy (NCBI): domain Eukaryota; kingdom Viridiplantae; phylum Streptophyta; class Zygnematophyceae; order Desmidiales; family Closteriaceae; genus Closterium; species Closterium sp. NIES-65. Next base: position 1,730,201 of record CANXME010002307.1, on the reverse strand, counting down.
GCTGCATCGTGTCGCATTCGGTTTTTCTTTGCGTGTTCCCGAGGTACCCGCCTAGCTAAGGTAGTCACAATATTGTCGTCAGTTCATCGAGTAACAGTTTTGTTATTCGTTTTCCGCACAACTTTGTTTCGTCCTTTAAGGCGTGTACAAAGTGTTATAGTCGAGAGTCCACTTAGAGGTTGCGGATGCCCATGAAACCCCCTAAGCAGAATCTGGTGTCTTCAAATCGCCTCTGTTCAAAATGCCGTCACGATCAGCTCCAAAAACATACGAGGCTGAAACTTGAACAGCGCTTAGCCTTATGTGTCTGCTTTCCAACGGTATATTATTTGCTAATATCAGAGGTGTGTGCACTACGCAGTGAACGAAAAACTTAAGCTCGGCTGAAAAACGTGTAGTTTCATTGATGCAAGGAAGAGGTGAGTACAACATTGCCTAGGGGACTCATAAGGGGCTGGGTCATCCAGGGAACTCAGAGAATGTTGAGTCCTAGGGGAGAAAGGCTAGAGAAGGATGGGAAACATCCTAGCTAGGTCAGCAAAGCCAACCACACTTGGATGTTCAGAGCTGTACTCAAGGCTACCAATAGTGAGTCAAGCCAACATGAGTCAGCTTGTTTTCCCACTTGCACCCTCTTACAAGCTGCTTCCAAGAAGACCACACTTCTCAAAAGGAGGGTTGTAGAGTCCCACTTGACCACCTGTACTTCTTGTCTCATTCTCTGTCCCTGCACCATTGGCATGACAACAATGAAAGGGTGGCAAGGGAAATGCTGCCAACAGTGCACCATGACTACGGAACAGTGAATTTCGGCAGCTGTCACGCAATTCTCAGATGTTGGATCGTTCTGAAACTTGGTGACCACCTGCACAGCGCGGCAAAGGACTGCCAGACCGAATTTCAGACCAATCAGATTTCAGTAGAGGAGTTAGCAGCCGAAATGGTGAACTCGGGTGTTACCAAAAAGGAGTAACACACACTTCTGGGATGCCATAAGTCTTGAAACATAAAATGTTGTCATGCCTTGGTAACTGCTTCAAAAACTCTGAAACTTTGATAGTTTGAAGAACACATGTTGAACAACCTCCCCACAAAAGCTGAGCAGGCTTGTAGGCCGAAGGGGAGTGCGATCACCGTGCCACTGTATTGTGTTGGCACAACAAACTCCCCCTCATCGTGCTCTCATTCATCCCTTAGCTGCTCCCTGAAGCCGCCTCCCTTAGTTGAAGGACATGCCACACAAGGTGGCGCAGGTCCAATGCTGATGCTCTGCAAGCTGCTTTGTCAAAAAATCTGCAGGTTGCTTGGCAGTGTTGATGTAGTGCAAGGAGATCGTGCCCTTCTTCACCTCCTTCCTCACCCAATGCCATTTGATATGCATGTGCTTGTTCAGCCCATGGAGCACAGCATTGCGAGCCATTGCAATTGCTCTTTGGCTGTCACAAAACACAGGTGTAGGACCCTCTTGCTCCTGCCCCAACTCCTCAAGCAACCTCTTCATCCAAACCACCTCCTTCACCCCATGAAACAACGCCATGTACTCGCTCTCCGTTGATGAGTGAGCTATCTCCCCTTGCTTCTTAGACTTCCAGCTTACTGGACTCCCTCCAACACAGCATACATAGCCACCATGGGATGTAGCATCACTGATGTCACTTGCCCATGTAGCGTCGGTGAAGCACGAGAGGTACAAGTGTCCACGCCTTGCAGGTGCACCGGTCTTCGTGCTCACCTCCTCCACTCCCTTTTGCTTCAGCTGCCCATGCACTGAATATTGCAGCCCCACCCTTGAGGTTGCCATGCAGTACCTCACCAGCCTCTCTGCTGCATCAAGGTGCTCTTGAAGGGGCCTACACACCACACGAGCCAGCTGCGAAACCGCAAATGAAATATCGGGGCGAGTGTTGACCGAAGCATACATCAAGCTCCCCACCATTGACTGGAACCGATGCTGCAACTCAGGCTCCAACACCTCACCCTCCTCTTCATCAAGGTGTAGCTGAAACCCTGAGGGTAGATGAGTCTTCACACTCCTCCCTTCCTCCAGCCCATACCTGTCCCCCATGGCTGCAAGGTACTTGTGTTGGTGAAGCCTCAACCATCCCTTCACCTCGTCCCGCTCCACATGAAGACCAAGGTAATACCCCACTGGTCCAAGGGCCTTGCATTGAAAGGTCTCCTTCAGCTTCCCTTGCACCTCCTTGATCCTCTCTAGGGATGGAGAGACGAGGAGAATGTCATCGACGTAGACAAGAAGAAACACCTTCTCCTCCTTCCCCTCGGTCATGAAAAGACTCTCGTCGCACCCGCTGACTTTGAAGCCAAGAGCCTCCAAAGCCTCCACCAGCCTTGCATACCAGCACCTTGGAGCTTGTTTGAGGCCATAGAGGGCCTTGTTGAGCTTGCAAACACGTCCGCTCCCATCGTCATACCCCTCTGGCTGCTTCATGTAGATCGCCTCATCTACCACGCCATAGAGGAAAGCCGTCTTCACATCCATTTGCTCCACCTTCCAACCACAAACGGCAGCGGCTGCTAGCAACACCCGGAGCGTAGGAGCCTTGGCAACAGGAGCAAACTCCTCCTTGATGTCAACCCCCTCCCTCTGCTAGAAGCCCTTGATCACAAGTCTTGTTTTGCGCCTCTCCAACTTCCCCTCCGCATTGGTCTTCACGCGTAATATCCACGTGCAATCCAATGCCTTTCTTCCCGGGGGCAGATCTGTGAGGGTCCATGTTCCATTCTTCATGAGGCTCTGAAACTCATCCTCCCTTGAAGCCAACCAAGCCTCTCGATCATCTCCAGCAAGTGCTTCCTCCATTGAAGTCGGTTCATGAGGTAAGTTGACACCGAAGCAACAAATCTGCTCCATCTCTCCCTCGGCTCCCTTCTCCTCATCATCTTCCTCCCCCTGGACCAGCAATGCCTTAGGATCCCCAAGCCTTTCATACTTGAGGAAATCCCTTGGGTGAGCAGCTCTTTTGGGCCTCTCCTTGGCTGCACCCACCTTAGCTCCACCGCGGACAGCACCACGCTTCCCTTGGGTTGTCCGCCTTGGCGGAAGCGAAGGGGATGATGTTGGCTGCTGCACCTCCTCCCCGGCATCACCTCTCTCAGCTACAGGGGCCTCCTCTTGCTGCAACACTCCTTCCAACTCTGTTGCCTCCCCTTCAGCACCTCCCAAGTCATGTGACACCTCCGTTACCTCTGAAGATGAAGACAACAATGAGGAGTGGGTCATTCGTTCCCACCTCTATTCCGAGCGGAATGGTGACCTTGCTCCTCCCTCGCTCCAACCACTCCTTGCACATGAGCCCCTCCATGAACTTGGCATCTCTGGTGGTGAAGATGGTGTTGGCTTTTGGGTCCCACATGAGCCACCCCTTGCTCCCTTGTGCAAGTCCCAAATGAACAGCCCACACCGCCGCCGCTTGAAGCTTGTCACGCTTCTCCTTAGGGACGTGCACGAGTCCCATGCACCCAAAGACTCGAAGCATATCCACCAGGGGCTTCTTGCCTCTCCACTTCTCCATAGGGACCCAATGCTGCCCTTCCACATGAGTCAATACTCGGTTCTTGATGACGGTGGCATGGCGAATAGCGAGGGGCCAGAATCGTAAGGGTAGACCCGAGTCTACCAACATCGTTCTCCCGCCCTCCACGATGGTCCGGATCGCTCTCTCTGCCACGCCATTGGATTGAGGGGTGTAGGCCATGGTGAGCTGCTGCATGATGCCGTGCCGCTTCAGCCAGCTCCGGAACTCCGCTCCCAAGAACTCCCCACCACGGTCGCTACGAATCGCCTTCACCCGCTTGCCGCTCTCTCGCTCCACCATGGGCAGCCACTCTTCAATTATGACCCTTGCAGCATCACTCTTCTTTGCAAGTGGAAAGGACCAGGTGAGCCTTGTGTTGTCATCCACCATGGTCATGGAATACGGGGTCCCACCATCTCCCGTCACCTTCATGGGTCCCACGAGATCCACATGCACGAGCTCCGCCGGGTCACTCGACTTCCCCTCCACCGAATGGAAGGGAAACCGTGAAAACTTGCTGGTCAAGCAAGTCTCACAAGATCCCACCTCCTTGGGCTCCCCCTTTATCCTCAGCCCCTTGACTCTTTCCTCCTTGAACAGCTGCTGCAACTGAGGTAGCGCCACGTGGCCAAAGCGACAGTGTGCGGTGAGCCAATCCGTCTCACCTGTGCTAGGAGTTACACTTGGTAACTCAGCCCCTCCATGCCCAAGGAGCCCACCATCACTATCATCACCACCTCCTCCATTGTCCACGTGGTTAACATGCCCTCCTATCACACCTCCAGAAGCGAAGCGCGCAGCCGCCTCCTTCCATGGCAGCACCGGTATCTCCCACATGGACCGGTGCATGTCCTTGCCGCCTCGGAGGTCCCACAACACGCGCCAATCCAGAGTTGCCTTGAAAACCTTTGTGCCCAACATCTCCATCTTCATCCCTGCCTCACTTAGGGCCTTGGTAGCGAGGAGGTTGGCACACAATCCAGGAACAAGGAGAACACGCTTCAGCCCCACAAGCCTCCGATCCGCACCCATGAACATGGCTCTCCCCTCGCCACGCACGGGTACAACTTGGCCGGTGGCTGAAACGACGGTGGCTGCCTTTGATGGCCTGATTTCATCCAGTAGATCCTCTCGGTTGGTCATGGTCATGAAGGCTCCCGTGTCGATGACCCAATGGGAGGAGCGGTGAAGAGCAACCTTGCTGGCCGGCACAACTATGTCCTCGGAGCACGCCTCTCCTATATGGTAGAACATGCCGCCGTATCCGCCAGCACCTCCATCGCCCTCCTCACTGCCCACGCCTTCTCCCATAGCTCCATGAACACCCTTGGAGCCTTCAAGTGATGGCTGACCAGGCCTCCAACCGTCAGGTAACTTGCGGCACTTAAACCATGGGTGACCTTCCACATGGCAATACCAGCACTTGCCGCCACACCGCTTGCCTCCCTTGTTGCCACGCTTCCCTCCCGAATGCTGCTCCCCTCCAGAGCCTTCCTTGGCCTTGCCTTTCTTGCTGCCACGCCCCTTGAAGCCCTTCATGCCGTAGGCTGAACCTCCACCTTCACCGGCAGCGGCGGTCAGCTCCTTCCTCCAAAACTCCTCTTGAAGAAATTGCGCGCGAATCCACTCAAGGGACCACAAGTCCTTCATGCCATTAAGGTTGACCACCAAGGGCCCCCACGACTCCGGCAGCAGGGAGAGAGCCTTGTAGCACTTGATTTTCTCAGGGTAGTCCACACCAGCAGCAGAGAGCTTCACATAGAGGTCCCGGAGTTGATCGAACGCTCCTTGTACGGCATCACCCTCGTTGATCTTCACCGCACGGAGTTGTCGCTCGAGCACCACCACCATTGCTTCGCTGCTGGGGGCATGGACGTCCTTCAATATCCTCCATGCCTTAGAACCACACTCAGCTTCCTTGATGAGATGCTTGATGTGGTGCAGCTGGTTGGATGAGAGGCATTGGGAGAGAAGGAAGAATCCATCCTTGGACCGGCGATCCCATTCTTTGGTCGCTCCTTCGCTCATAGGCCTCTTCAATTCTCCATCCATCACTTCAAGCAGCCCATAATGGTTGAAGAGGAGCTCCATCCTGAAGCTCCATGATGCCCAATCATCCCCAGAGAACTTCTCCAGGTTGAATGCCTTCACATCATCCTTAGCTGATGTTGAAACGGAAGCCATTGGTGCAGATCCGCCTGCAACGCCTCTTCCCGCTTCCCCAACGCCTCTCACGCCACCACTGCCACTAGGACCAGCTGGAGCAGAACCTTCAGCCTCCATATTCACCCACGAACAGAGTAGAACAGCTCTGATACCACTTGTTATAGTCAAGAGTCCACTTAGAGGTCGCGGATGCCCATGAAACTCCCCAAGCATAATCTGACGTCTTCAAACCGCCTCTGTTCAAAATGCCGTCACGATCAGCTCCAATAACACACAAGGCTGAAACTTGGACAGCTGTTAGTTTTATGTGTCTGCTCTCCAACGGTATATTATTTGCTATTATCAAAGGTGTGTGCACTACGCAGTGAACGAAAAACATAAGCTTGGCTGAAAAACGTGTTGTTTCATTGATGCAAGGAAGAGGTGAGTACAACATTGCCTAGGGGACTCATAAGGGGTTGGGTCATCCTGGGAACTCAGAGAAGGTTGAGTCCTAGGGGAGAAAGGCTAGAGAAGGATGGGAAACATCTTAGCTAGGTCAGCAAAGCCAACCACACTTGGATGTTCAGAGCTGTACTCAAGGCTACCAATAGTGAATCAAGCCAACATGAGTCAGCTTGTCTTCCCACTTGCACCCTTTTGCAAGCTGCTTCCAGGAAGACCACACTTCTCAAAAGGAGGGATGTAAAGTCCTGCTTGACCACCTGTACTTCTTGTCTCATTCTCTGTCCCTGCACCATTGGCATGACAGCAATGAAAGGGTGGGAAGGGAAATGCTGCCAACAGTGCACCATGACTACGGAACAGTGAATTTCGGCAGCTGTCACGCAATGCTCAGATGTTGGATCGTTCTGAAACTTGGTGACCACCTGCATAGCGCGACAAAAAATTGCCAGACAGAATTTCAGACCAATCAGATCTCGGTAGACGAGTCAGCAGCCGAAATGGTGAACTCAGGTTTTACCAAAAAGGAGTAACACACACTTCCGGGATGCCATAAGTCTTGAAACATAAAATGTTGTCATGCCTTGGTAACTGCTTCAAAAACTCTGAAACTTTTAGGGTTTGAAGAACACATGTTGAAAAACCTCCCCACAAAATTCCAGAAGCTGAGCAAGCTTTTAGGCCGAATGGGAGTGCAATGACCGTGCCACTGTATTGTGTTGGCACAACACAAAGTGCTACACGTTTCTCCACGTCGAGGGATGTCGGTGAATCCTGACGGTTGGAACCGTCGATCCGAGGTTGACATTTACTGACATAACTCTGGACGTTCACTTCGAATACGCCATTATACGATGTTGAGATGACGCGGTAAAGAATGGTGAAAAAATCCTTACGTAGATTGACTTATTACAGCCATGGAGCGATGTAGTCTACCCACCCAAAAAAAACCTATTCTGCCATGCTAGTTCCACTTCCTGCGTGTTGCACGTGAGAACGAGGGTATTTGTAAGGAATTTTCCCGAATTCCTTATCGGGGTTGACTGCTTCGCGTACAACCCGATTTTCGGAGTTCGCACGTTCGGCCGATTTCAACGCTGCCGAGGCTCCTCGCGTCGCCTTCGGCATTTCCATCGCCAAACCTGCACCCAACCTCGCGTGCCCGAGGTTTCCTCCCAGCTAGGCTAGCCCTACATTAGTCTGCCCATTCATTGTATTCTCAGTTCGTTCAATCACAGTCTCATTATTCGTTTACCTGTGCACTCTCTTTTACAACTCATAACACCTGGTATCAGAGCTACTTTCCTAGTTCACCCCGCTTTTCGAGGGTAGTTTGGTGGCAGGGGTGTGGTTGGTTTACTGACTACACGACGGTTGGCTGCAGGGATTGTTAACTCAATCCTGCCCGACTGCGATAGTTCGTGTTTTCACTTACCTGGATACCACGGGTGCCCACTTGCCCACCAGACGAAGCGTTAGGCACATGGATCAGGAGAAGTTGGACGAAATGTTGGCACAAATGGCAGCATTACAGGCAACAGTACGGACACTATCGGCGGAAGTGACAACACTACGAGGAGAAAACGCTGAGCTACGCCAGGCGCGAGGTGAAGCGCGTCAGGAGTCGCCCGATGAAGAAGGCGAGGGCAACAGTCAAGTGATGGGCAATCCTCTGGACGAGCTCACACGTGACTTTGAGGAAGAAGATAGGCGGCAAGCGGCAGTTGCGCCAGTTGCAGTCACGACGATCAAGATCAAGCCCATCAACCCGCCCCCGTTTAGCCCTACGGACAAAAAGGTTACGGTAAAAGGGTGGCTGTTCGGGGTCGAGGTCTTTTTCACTGCAGCCGGAGTTAATGACGATGCCATGCTTATTAATTACGCGGTCTCGCTTCTTCGAGGTGCAGCACTTGAGTGGTGGCGCCGGACCTTGGAAACGGGGACGCCGACAGGTGTGACACATACGGCAGACGGGACCTCTACAGTGGTTAATCAAGGGGCAGAACCAATCTTCGGTGTGACCAAGATACGCACGTGGAAGGAGTGGGGCGCAGCCTTACGAGATCGCTTCGAGCACGTATCCACCTCGGAGCAAGCTCGTATGAAGCTGCGTGCATGGTCGCAGATGGCTTCTGTCCAAGACTACACGGCGTCATTTATGGGCTTCGCCGACCAGATCGATGACATGTCGAAAGCAGAGCGGTTGGATAAATACGTCAGCGGCCTTGAATATGAAATACAGTTTGAGGTCCGCCGAAGCTGGCCGACATCGTTCCTCGAAGCAGTACGCGAAAGGGCGCGCAGCTGTTCGCTGTCTGCTTACGCGAGTTGGCAGTCGACACCGACGGAAAGGACATTGAGAAGTTGTGTGCAGCTGTACCTCCAGATTTAGCGTAGCTAATTCGACAGTACCCCAACATTTTCTCGGACGATCTGCCACCTGGGCTGCCACCTGAGAGACCCGAAGACCATAAGATCCAGCTGGAACCTGGCGCGCAACCAACTGTTCGGACACAGTGGCGGTTGACCCAGCCGGAACTCGAGGAGCTACGCCGACAAATTGACGCACTGCTGGAGAAAGGATTCATTCGGGCGAGCACCTCACCGTTCGCGGCACCGATCCTGTTCACTCCAAAAAAGGACGGCGGGCTTCGCATGTGCATCGATTATCGCGCGTTGAACCGGGTGACCATCAAATCTCGCTACCCAATCCCACGCACCGACGACCTCCTCGACCAACTTCGCGGCGCTCGCTTTTTCTCAAAAATTGATTTACGTGGCGGTTACCACCAGATTCGAGTCTTCGCCGACGACTATCACAAGACAGCGTTTCGCACACGCTACGGGAGTTACAAATTTCCAATGATGCCCTTCCGCCTCACGAACGCGCCTTCGACCTTCCAGTTCACCGTGAACAGAGTTTTTCGGGATCTTCTAGACCGATGCGTGATCGTCTACTTGGATGATATCCTCATCTTTAGCAAGACACGGGAGCAGCATCTCCGCGACCTGGACGCAGTATTTAAGCGATTGCAAGAGAACCGCCTCATCACCAAGGGCTCTAAGTGCGAGTTTTTTAAGCAGGAGTTGGAGTTTTTAGGGCACGTCATCTCCCGCGACGGCATTAAAATCGACCCGGCGAAAATCAAGACCATCTAGGAGTGGAAGGCCCCGACTAATGTCACGGAACTTCAGAGTTTTCGGGGGTTTGTGAATTACGTCCGACGGTTTATCCCAAATATGGCGGGGATAACCTGTCAGAACATTATAGCTTACTTATTTGTGTAGGCTATAGTGGGGTATCCCATAGGGGGTACAACCCAATTAGGGTTTCATATTTGTACTCACTTCATTCATAGTTCAACTCATTCTCGTTCTTTCTTTCACATGGAATCAGAGCAGGTTCCCTCCTAGGGACTGCTTCTAGGGCCCACCGAAGCGCGCCCTGAGGCGCGTTTTCCTTTTTTTTTCGCGACCCGTTGTGTCGCCCCCAGCGGCCCGTCGCGCCGCCCTTCCCTTAGCGGCCCCGCCGCCCTTCGATCGCGGCTCCGCCGTGCTTCCTTAGCGGCCCCGCCGCCCTTCGATCGCGGCTCCGCCGCCCTTCCTTAGCGGCCAAGCCGCCCTCTGCTAAGCGGCCCCGCCGCCCTTCGATCGCGGCCCCGCCGCCCTCTGCTAAGCGGCCCCGCCGCCCTTCGATCGCGGCCCCGCCGCCCTCTGCTAAGCGGCCCCGCCGCCCTCTGCTACGCGGCCCCGCCGCCTTGCTCACGCGGCCCCGCCGCCCTCTGCTACGCGGCCTCGCCGCCGCGTCGCCCGTGCACCTGCCCGTGCACCCGCCCGTGCACCTACCCATGCGGCCGCCAGTGCAGCCGCCCGTGCGCAGCCTACGAGCCGCCCCAGCCGCCCGTGCAGCCGCCCGTGCATCGCCCGTGAGCCGCCCCAACCGCCCGTGCAGCCGCCCGCGAGCCGTCCCAGCCGCCCGTGCGGCCGCCCGCGAGACGCCTGCGCCGCCCGAGCCGCCCGAGCCGCCCGCGAGTCGCCCGCGCCGCCCGAGCCGCCCGAGCCGCCCGCGAGACGCCCGCGCCGCCCGAGCCGCCCGAGCCGCCCGCGAGACGCCTGCGCCGCCCGAGCCGCCCGAGCCGCCCGAGCCGCCCGTGCCGCCCGAGCCGCCCGAGGAGCCGATCTTCTGCTCCTGTGAGGCTCATAATGCTCCTGGGCCGGCGCAAATGCTGTGCTGCCGTGTTGCTGTGTCGCTGTGCTACCCGACTCTTCCTGCCCGGTGAGACTGTCAGCTGCTACAATGGCCACCCCCAGTGTCCTGACTTTTGACGCTGAGGATCGCGCCATTGACTTTGCAGTTTGGATTGAGGACCTGCAGCTGTACTTACTGTGCGATGCGATCAATCAGGTTTCTCTCTTTGACTTTGTCTCTGGCACTGTCCCTGCCCCTCCTGCTGATGCTGACCCCACTGTTCGCTCCAAGTGGGCCACACGCGATGCTGCTGCACGTCTTGCTGTGCGTCGCCACCTCCCTTCCTCCAAGCGTGCACACTTTAGTCAGTGCAAGACCGCTCAGGCCTTGTGCGACGCTGTAGTTGCGCGCTACTCCTCCCCTTCCACTGCTACACTGAGCCGCCTCATGCTACCGTACCTCTTCCCTGACCTTGCTGCCTTTCCCACAGTCAATGACCTCTTTACCCACCTTCGCGCTAGTGACACTCGCTACCGAGCTGCGCTTCCTGCTGCCTTCCTCGCCGAAAACCACCCTCCCATGTACATCACCCTCTACTTTCTAGTCACCCGTCTCCCTGAGTCCCTTCGTGCTGTTAGGGACCAGTTTCTCTCTGTCTGTCCCACCACCCTCACCGTCGACCTCCTTGAGAAGTCCCTACTAGCGGCCGAGAAAAGCATAGTCGCTGTAGGGGCCTCTCGTGGTGACCCGCGCACCCCCATCTTTGAGGGGTGTTCTCCTTCACCCCTGCTACCCTCTGTCGCCTCTGCTGCTGCGGCCGACCTCGTTGGTTTAGAGTCGGTCGGTGCGGCGTCTGCCCCCAGCGGTAGGCGCCGCTCTGGCAGGAGCAAGGGGGGCAAGGGAGCGGGTGGAGCTAGCGGGGGCGGTGGCGGAGGAGGTGGGGGCGGCGGGGGGAGTGGGGGTGGCGGTGGGGGTGGAGGCGGGAGTGGAGGTACTGGTGGCGGCGATGGAGGCGGAGGTGGCGGCGGAGGTGGTGGCGGAGGAGGCAGTGGGAGCGGCGGGGGCGAGGGTGGCGGTGGCGGCGGTGGCGGCGGAGGCGGGGGTGGCGGTGGTGGAGGTGGTCGGAGTGGCTCGTCCCAGAGGAGCGGCACTCCGGGTGGTCAGCGCCAGCAGCAGCAGCAGCAGCACTCTCGCGACGTCCCCGCCCCTCAGCAGCTCCGTGAGTGGTACTCGCAGCGTCAGCGTGGTGGGGCGTTCGGTCCCTGCACCTACGTCCTTCGCACCGGCGACCGCGCGGGTGAGCAGTGTGGGGGCACCCAAACCGCTCACCGCTTCTTTGCCCGCCTGACCGACGCTTGGCGCCAGCAGTTTCCGGAGGCCTCTGAGATCCCCCGCTGGGGAGAGCTGTCTAGGGCTGGTGTAGCTGTGTTTGATCTTGACTTTGATGCTATCCTTGCTGCCATGTATGCTGTGACTGTTAGTGATGATGGTGACTGTTACCGGTGCTTTCCGCCCGACCCGGGCATTGGTACTGCTATGTCAGGTGCCAGTGAGGCTGCTGCTCTAGGTGCCAGTGCGTCTGTGCTCTCACGTGCTAGTGAGTCTGCCCTCTCAGGTACTGTGTCGGCGTCTGCCTCCCACACCTTCACCCTTGACTCTGGGGCGTCTCGCTCCTTCTTTCGGGACCGCACCACTCTCACGCCGCTTAGACGGCCGGTTGCGGTGTCCCTGGCTGACCCCTCTGGGGGTCCTGTCCTGTCTCGCTTCTCCACGGTCCTCCCGTGTCCGGCGGCTCCCTCTGGCACCCTGACTGGTCTTTACCTCCCCTCGTTCTCTACGAACCTGGTGAGTGGTGCTGACCTACAGGATGTGGGGGTCCACCAGTTCACTCCTGCTCGTCAGCGGGTGACACACTGCACAGAGGCTAGCACAAGTCGCCACCTGGCTACGTTTACACGTCAGCCAGGGTCGAGCCTGTACACACTGACCACTGCTTCTCCTCCCGGTGCTGAGTCTGGTAGAGTCCCTTCGTCTCGTCAGGTGTTTGCTGCAGCGTCCAGGTCTGGTCCTGAGTCTGCCCCCTGTTCGTGTCGCCGTCTGTCTCACGAGACTCTCCTCTGGCACCACCGCCTTGGCCACCCCTCTCTGCTTCGGCTCAGAGGCATGGCCTCCCGTCTTCTTGTGTCTGGTCTCCCCCGGTCCCTCCCTCCCCTTCCTCAGGGCCCTGGCCCTGCCTGTGTCCCCTGTGTCGAGGGGCGCCAGCGTGCTGCCCCTCACTCCTCCCAGTTTCCTCCGACAGAGGCTCCGTTGCAGACGCTTCACATGGACGTGTGGGGCCCTGCCCGCGTCCGTGGACTCGGTCACGAGCGCTACTTCCTGTTAGTGGTTGACGACTACTCGCGTTACACCACAGTCTTCCCCTTGCACAGCAAGTGTGATGTCACTGAGGTGCTGATCGACTGGATCCGCGCAGCTCGTCTCCGACTTAGGCAGAGCTTTGGCTCGGACTTTCCTGTGTTGCGTCTGCACTCGGACAGAGGCGGAGAGTTCTCTTCTGGCCTTCTGCGTGCCTTCTGTCGTGCGCGAGGCATTATAGCTTACTTATTTGTGTAGGCTATAGTGGGGTATCCCATAGGGGGTACAACCCAATTAGGGTTTCATATTTGTACTCACTTCATTCATAGTTCAACTCATTCTCGTTCTTTCTTTCACATAACCGGCCCGCTGACCGACCTGCTGCACAAGGACGCTTATTTCGTGTGGGGGGAGGAGGCAGAGGCGGCTTTCCAGGAGCTCAAGAATTTCCTCGTTTCCCCTCCTGTACTCCGCATTGCCGACCCATTGAAGCCGTTCGAAGTCGTAACCGACGCCTCTAATTTCGCCATCGGGGCTGTCCTACTCTAAGATTTCGGGAACGGGCTACAGCCGATCGCCTACGAATCACGCAAGCTGCAAGCTGCCGAGCGCAACTACCCGATTCACGATAAGGAAATGCTCGTCATTATCGACGCGTTCAAACTGTGGCGCTGCTACCTGGTGGGCGCCGACGTCATTGTGCGCACGGACCACAAGTCCCTACAGTACCTGCGAGCCCAGCCCAACCTCAATCCACGACAGATCCGGTGGCTGGATTACATGGAGAGCCATTTCACCTACCGCATCACGTACAAGAAAGGGGCGAATAACATCGCCGACGCCCTGACCCGACCGACAGTACAATCCGCTGCAGTACTCATCACCCATTCGAACCCGCTACTTACAGGACTATTCACCCACGGCTACACTACGGACCCGTTCTTCACGACTAGGAATCATCAGCAAGCCACGACGCAGAAAGGGGATTATTACCTAAAAGCCGGAACTGACCGGATTTGGGTTCCCGCTTACCGGCTGCTGCGTGAACTCCTTATCCAAGAGGTCCACAACTCGAATCTCTCCGGACACTTCGGGGTTGATAAAACCCAGAAACTACTGCACCGTCACTATTACTGGCCTGACTCCTCTAACGACGTGCAGCGATATGTGTCCTCAAGCAGGGTGTGCCAAGCTATGAAATCGATACGTCAACGACCAGCTGGGCTGCTGCAACCCCTCGAGCCACCCGAACGACCGTGGCAACAAGTGACGATGGATTTCGTCACGGGGATGCCAGCTGGGCCGTCAGGCAACGACGCTGTTCTAGTCGCTGTCGATCGCTTCACGAAAATGGCGCACTTTGCACCATGCCGTACGACAATCACAGCCGAAGAAACTACGCGCCTCTTCATCTTAACGGTCGTGCGACTGCACGGCATCCCCTCGGCGATCATCAGCGACCGAGACCCGCGATTCACATCAAAGTTCTGGAAGGAGACGTGGGCGCAATACGGCACGAAGCAACAGTTCTCATCGGCATATCACCCCACAGACGGACGGTCAAACCGAGAGGACCAATTAAACCATGAAGCAGCTGGTCGGGACTAACTGCCCCGACCCGGCCCGCTGGGAAGATTCTCTCGCAATGTTGGAGTTCGCCTTCAACAACGCGCCGTCCAGCACGACTAATCACTCCCCGTTTTTCCTGCATTATGGGATGGACCCGACGGTTCCTACAGCGACTTCCCTCGACAACCCGGTCCCGCGGTCACAATCTTTCGTGACGGAACTCCAGGAAACCCGAGAAAAAGCCGCCGACGCAATTCGCAAGGCGAATATCACTTCCCGCAAATACACCGACCTTCTACGCCGGGAACTCGTCTTGACCACTGGGCAATTAGTGCTCCTTGACATGAAGAACCTGCACCTGCCCGGCCCGTCGAAACTACGGCCACGATTTTGTGGGCCATTCAAGATTCTCAAGATGGTGACACCTGTCACAGCGAAGCTGTTGCTACCCGACGACTGGCGAATTCATGACGCCTTCCACGCCACCCTTCTTCGCAAGTTCGTACCAGCCACGACCGACATCGCACGTCAGCAAGCTGCCCCGACAGCACGACCTATTTCGGAGCCGACCCTTGACCTTTCGAAAATCCTGGCTCATCGGGTCCGCCTCGACGCAGCTGGCCGACATGTGGATTTTTTAATCCGCTGGACTGACCGCACCAGTGAGGACGACACGTGGTTGCCATCCGCCTCGCTCGACGTCTCGCCACTTGTTGGTGATTACCTGGCGCGAAAGCGGGTTTCGGATATTGACCGCCTTTCTTAAGGGGGGGTGGTGTAAGGAATTTTCCCGAATTCCTTATTGGGGTTGACTGCTTCGCGTACAACCCGATTTTCGGAGTTCGCACGTTCGGCCGATTTCAACGCTGCCGAGGCTCCTCGCGTCGCCTTTGGCATTTCCATCGCCAAACCTGCACCCAACCTCGCGTTCCTCCCAGCTAGGCTAGCCCTATATTAGTCTGCCCATTCATTGTATTCTCAGTTCGTTCAATTACAGTCTCATTATTCGTTTCTCAACGGACGGCAGACAGCCCGTCGATATGCAAACCTGCATCTCGCCTCTCCTCGCCTGCGCCCTTCTCTCCCTCTCTCCTTACCCTCCCCTCCCCTCGCCTCTCCTCCTGCCCACTTGCTCGCCTCGCCTGCCATCGCCCCTCCTGTCTTTCCCTCACCACATGAACAGTGCCGCTCACCAAACCTTAGCTGCTTTCCAGTTGTTGGTCGTTAGTCATCAGGACTGTTCCAGCCCAGCTGCCTCAGCTCATAACTTTCTCCTCTCCTTCCCTCTGCATCAGGGCCCAAAATATCAGGGTAAAACACCCTGATTACCCTGGGGGCCGGCCGCTTTTTCAGGATTACCCTGCTGAAATCAGGATTGCGAAATAGTTACCCTTCTCTTAAAAGAGCGTGTTTTATTTTACCCTGCTAGGTTTTTAGCTTACCCTGGCGGAATCAGGGTTTGGTGTACACTACCCTGTTACCGAATCTTTTCTAACGCGAATCAGACCATAGTCCGCGTGGTGGCGACAAAACGTACAACACCTCCACAAACACCCGTTGTCGCTCGTGCCCACGCGCATGGAAACTTGCATCGTAGTTGGCAGCACGCCAAGAATCCTCATTGGTTGTTTCTGCCGCAGGACTGCCAACAATTATTGCTCCTCGTCACTTATCGCCACGCCCACCGCCATCACAGCAGAATTGGCTATCAAGGACAGCTTCAAGCTGTCCTTAACAACAACTTGCAGCCTCAGTGCTGCCTTGCTGGCCATAACAGGGCCCGCCCCGTGGAAGAAACGGCCAGTTGCGTGTGTTGACTTCATGGACTCTGAATGTGCTACTTGTGTATATCATTAAAAATAAGTTAACTCACAAAATAGATACAAAAACAGGCTTAGCCTAAAACTACTCTGCTCAAATCAGGCTAGTGGTACATTTACCCTGCTGAAAACAGGGTATGAAATGTTTAACCCTAGGGGTCTGTTTAAGGAGGGGATGTTACCCTGATTCGTAAGGGTAGGCCTAAACCAATTTTGGGCCCTGCTCTGCATCTCTGCTACTCATGAGTCTGCGTCTCGCAGCTTGCACCACATCCGTAACCCTAGTTAGTAGGTGCTCGAAGAGTTAAACTTATGTTAGCGGAGCTTCAGCAGGTCGAGTCAGCAACTCAAGCTCCAGATTCGACGACGTGAGTATCCAGTAGCTGTCACTACGTAGTGCTATTGTCCCGATCTACCATCGCATGCTGTCGTCGCATGCGGTGTCGCACGATTCAATGTCGGCTGTCGCATGGCCTGGTCAATGTACGACAATGGACCGTCGATGCGACCCAGCACCATCTAAATCGACATTCTCTCAGCGTTTTTGTGTTTCTCTGTTTCTCTTTTCTATCAATAGAGCGTCCGTTCCCCTCCCTCTCTCTATGTGATCTCGTGGCAGTTACTCGTGTGTTTATGCTCGGACGTAATGTCGCTATAGCCTCTCGGTTTCGCGTTACCTACCATACCTAGTTGTAAGACTCGTAGCAATAGTTCAGATGGCTTTAGCTCTGCTCTGTTGCGTGCCATTGCATAGCGTTCATCGACTTTTCTTCCTCCTCGCGTCCTCCTCTCTGTCTTGTTCCACCGTACCAAGTTTTTTTTTCTCGTCATTATTTCGTCTCCACGTCGGCGCTCCGCCTCGCGCGACGCATTCTCTCGCGCCGTTCCTTGTCCGTGTTCTCCCCCACTCGCTCACTCGCACACAGCCGCAACCCTCCTCCGATTCCGCGCCGTTTTTTTCCATTCCCTCTCCGAGTGCGCTCCTCTGCCCTCCTGCCATCCCCGCCTGCCGCAGGTCATCGCCGTGTCGTCAACACCACCGCAGCCATCCTCTGCACCCCCCTCTCTCCCTTCTCACCGCAATGGACGCAATATCCCGTCCGCCCGCCGCCCCCCTCTCCGCGCGCCGATGGGTTGTGGGACACAAGAAGTGGGCTCCCCCCGCCGCCGCCCCCCCGCCTGCTTCCGCCTCCTTCGCCTCCTCTCTCGCCGACTCCTTCGTTCCGTTGCACGCGCACTCGTCGTACGTCCCGTCGCACCCGTCGCTCGTCTCGTCGCACCCGTCGCACGGCGGCAGCTGGGCGAACGGAAGCGTCGTGGATGGGAGCTGCGGGCTGGAGGGGTCGCAGCGAGGGCGCGCGGACGAGAGCTGGTCGGGCGCGCGCAACATCGGCGCGCGGCATGACGGGGATGCGGCGGTGCCAGGGGGAGCGCAAGCGGATGCTGGGTGGCGGAAGCGGAAAAGGTATTGCGCGTGTTACCTGCCTTGTCGCTCTGCTTTCCTCGTGTGTGTCGCGAACTGCTTTCCTCGTGTGTGTCGCGAACTGCTCGCAACGAAGATTGCTCGTCGTGACCCCTTCCTTTCTTCTCACTACGCTCTCGCCGTCCCATTTCTCCCCCTTTCCCTTCCCCTACCTCCGCGTCTCGTGTTCCCATCCCTCCCACTCACCCCCTATCCCCCCCTCTCCCTTTCCCCCCCTCTGCACCCCCTTCCCCCCCCTGCCTTTCTTTCCCTCCCCCGGCCTCCTCCCCCCCCCGCCCCCTGGTTCCCTCCCCCTCCCCTGCCTCCCCTGCGAGCAGCCATCTATCCTCCACTGCCGACGACTCCGCCTGTCTGACGTCATCACATGCCCCTCACGCCCCCCGTTCCGCCCTGCCGGACGCGGCCGTCGCGCCGTCGCACGCGGACTCCCCCTTCGCGCATCCCTCCGCCTCCCCCCCCGCGCAAGCTACCCGCTGGGACGTGCCTCTTTTCTCCGCAAAGCGCGCATGCCTCGCGGGGGTCCAGCGCAGGCCCGCGGAACGCGCGGCTTGGGCGGAGAGTCCAGGCGCGTGGGGGGCAGGTCCAGCGGCTTTCGAAGCGCAAGGTCGGGAAGCCGCTGCGGCGGCGGCGGCTGTGGCGGGAAAGGCGGAGGGCAGAGGCGGCGCGTGGCGGGCGCTGAGCGCGTCGTCTGTCGACTTCGCGCCGCATCCGTTCCAGCCAAACGCAGAGTCGGATTTGCTTCTGGAGGCATCGGGCGGCGGAGCGCCGCTTGCGTTCGCCGTGGGCGCGGCGGCGGGCGCGCACGGTGACGGGCGCGGGGGGATCCACCATCCCGCGTCCTCCGCGCGCAGCATCGGCGGGTCAATGGAGAGCGTCGCGCGCACGCGGCGGGTGGTATGCGCGCGGGGCAGGAAGCGGCAGGGAGCGGGGGGGGATCCGGGGCAGCAGGTCGCGATGACGCGGCGGGCGGGCGACGGCGCCGCGCTTATTGAGGCGGGCGGATGGGCGGCAGCGCAAGGGGAAGGGGAGCAGAGCTCGTGTGCGTATGGGGGCGAAAGGACCGATGCGGAGGGCGGGGAGAGGCCGGAGGAGGAAGCGGAGAGGAGGGAAGGAGGAGTCGGCGCAGAGAGCACCGTGCGACCGAGGAGGCGGAGGCGGAAGGTGGGGCTAGTGGGGGTGGCGGAAGAGGGGGAGGCGGCGGAGGAGGAGCGGGATGGGCTGGCATCGTCTGCGAGGCGGCCTCCCTCGGCGCATGCGCCCGTGCTTGCGGGATGCGCGGCGGCAGGCACGGCGGACGGCGGGCCAGCAGGGAGTGCGAGCGTGGATGACGGCCTGCGCGCAGGTGGTGCCGCGAGCGCCCACACGTGCGCGCCGTCCCCCGCAGAGTTCCGCGCGCGCGAGGGGAGCAGCAGGGACAGCAGCGGGGGCAGCAGCGCGTGCGAGCGGGAGAGCACGGGGAGCGAGCAGCGGGGGAGCGAGCAGCGCGCAGGGCGGAGGCGGAGCGCGCGCGTGCTGCAAGAAACGGTGAACGGAGCGCGCGGCGAGGGGCTACGGGACGATGACGGGGAGGCGCGCTGCTGCGCTGACGATCGTGGAGACACGCTGCAACGGCAGAGGCAGCGGCAGAGACCAAACGGAACAGCGGGGGAAGCTGGGGGAGCGGGAGCAGAGGCGGATGAGGAGGCGGAGATGAGGCGGCGGTTCAGCGTGGTGGTGCAGTCGCAGGTGGTGGGCAGCGAGGAGGAGGACGGACCGCTGGAGGGCGACGCCGATAGGAGCATGCGGAGCACGTAGGGGCGGTCAAGTTTGTCCTCTCCTCTGGGCGAACACTCTCAGCAGGTGGGTGCCAGACTCTTGTTGCACTTGTTCAAAGCTTCACTCCCTTCCTCCTCTCCTTGCCCACCTCTCCCTCCCTTTGCTCTCACACCCAATGCCCCCACCCCTCCCGCTCTCAGCCCTCCCTCCCTCCACACTCCCCTTGCTCCCCCTTCAATGCCTTTTCCGTTTTGCATGCCAGTTGTTTGTGCCGTTTTGCCGCACAGTGTTGCGTGCCATCAGTTTCTTAGTAGAAAATGCCATGTTGTAATGCTTTTCCAATCAATCAACTTGTGCTCATGCCTGCCCCCCATGCCATCAGCCTGACCCTTTCCCTCACCCTCGCCCTTGTGTGCATCCCCTTCCCTTACCCGTGTTGCTCTGTGCTGTTCTGTGTTCTCTGTGTGCTTTGTGTGCTCTGTGCTTCTCTCTTGTGGTCGGTGTGCTTTGCTCTGCTCTGTTCTGCTCTCTGAGTTGCTCTGTTCTGCCCTGTGCTGCTCTGTGCTGCCCTGTGCTGCTCTGTGCTGCCCTGTGCTGCTCTGTGCTGCCCTGTGCTGCTCTGTCCTGCCCTGTGCTGCCCTGTGCTGCGCTGTGCTGTGCTGTGTCTATCAGAGGGACTGCCAGCGCCCAAGAAGAAGCCCACCATAGATGACGAGTTTGAGCAGTACTTTGCGCAGCTGCTCTTGTAGCCCACTTGTCCGCATGCCCGCACTTGACGCTCTCTTGTTGCGCCGCCAATGCAGTGCGTGTGGAGATGAGCTGTCAGTACACCTCGAGTTTGAGCACTGCTTTGCTCACATCACATGCTCTTGTCACACATGTTCCTAGATACCCGGATCTGGATGACCGGACCTGGATGGCTGGCCAGACCTGGATGGCCAGGCCTGGATGGCCAGGCCTGGATGCCCGGACCTGAATGGCCAGACCTGGGTGCCCAGACTTCACGTTCTTTCGCAGCCAATGCAGTGTGCGCGGTTGGTTTGTGTTTTTGTGTGTCGAGCGTGAGTAAGAGTAGGCATGTATAGTTCTAGGTAGATGATAGGGTGCTGCAAGGGAATCCGAACCAGCCTTGCACGTGTTGTGTTGGCTAACCCCACGTGCAAGGTGCTGTCCTATTGGGACGGTCCCAATTCCATCTCATGTTGTGTTCCTTGCATCTGATCCACGGAGCTATCCAACCAAGCTAGGATCATACCGTATCTCCTAGCGTGTTGTATATTTTGGTGTATTCCACCCTGATCTACCGTATCTCTCGCTCGGAAACCACTATTGCTGCACTCCAAATCTCTAGAACAAGACACACACATCCAACCGCCTCGTCTGGTCCGTGAGGACCAGGGAAGCCGACATCAGACGAAATCCGTCTGACGGTGTGAAAATCAGACTCGTTTTTTTGTGTTCATCTGAATCTGTAGACAGTGATTTTTGTTTCATCTGAATCATCAGAAGTGCAAAATATACGGTATTCGTCTGATTTTTCAGACTGGCTTGTAAATTTCGTCTGAGTTCACAGACAGCGGGGGTATTTTCGTCTGATACAGACAATACACCCCAACTGTAGCCCCCTGTTTTTCCGCGCGAATCCGACGCTGACGCGTCAAAATCCTGTCTGACACATATGCGTCAGATTGCATTTTGCGTCAGAGGATCTTTCCTGCTGCCAAAAGGAAGATCCTCCACTGTCTCACATCCTCCCAGAGTAGATCTTCCCAACACTACCGAGAATCTAGACGTTTCTCCACTACGAAGGTATGTGCTATGTTGACAAACTGATGCTCTAAGTTTAATTTCCATTACTTATGGACTTGCATTTTGTTTTCATCTGAATTTACGGACTACCGTATGAATATTCTTTCGTATGAATTTCCAGACTAGCCAAAAAAAAAAACGTCTGACGGTCAGACGAAGGAAAAAAACCCGGTCTGATTTACAGACGGGGTTTTTGACTAGCAACTGTCTGAATGTTATATTGCTTGCTTTGTGTAGGCTATAATTGTTGGGCTGAAATGCCCCTTAGGATCTTTGATAGGATGAAACTCTAGGTAAAGTGATGTAATAGTGGAAGCGTTTTAAGAGAAGATTCTGAACCACCTTGCGCTGGTATGTGAGGGCAAAGTAAGTTGATTAAAACAAGCAAATACAAATGTTTATATAAGAGTACAAGGAATACGAAGAGATACGGTTGTAACTGCTTTTGCTGTTGCTGTTGCGGTTCGATACAGTGACGACTCGGGCAACTGCTCAGTATCGAGTCAGTTGTGTGTCCTTGCTGTCGCGCTGTATTTGTCAAGTCAAAGGTCGCTGACCTTTGACCTTCGCGTAACCTCCAGCGGTTACTTCAACCTCCGAGGGTTGACTCGCTGGTGCCTCGATATGATTTGCTTCGCTTGTGCCTTGGTGTTTCGACACGGTAGAAGCGCTTTAGGACCGATTGTTTCCAACACTCCCCTTCGCTTCTGGAGTGTCGCTGACGTGGCTTTGTCCAGTCAGCAACATGCAGTATTCGAACTTCTGCTTTCCGAGTTTCTTGGTCAGGTAGTCAGCTGCCATCTCGGACGTGGGACAGTATGACAGGACGAGCCTTCCCTTCTCGATCTCGTCCTTCACGAAAAAATATCGCAGGGCGATGTGTTTCGTCCTGTTCGCGAAGCCGTTCTTGTTGGCGATGCGGATTGCAGATTGGTTGTCGCAGAAAAGGGTGAAGTTGGGTAACTCGGCTAACTTCTCCTCTTCTAGCAGTTCGCAAAGGTAGAGTCCTTTCTTGGTGGCTGAGCAGAGTGCAATGTATTCTGCTTCAGCTGATGAGAGAGCAATTAGTTCTTGCTTACTCGATTGCCAGGAGATAGGCCCGATAGGCTCGAAGCGGTAGATATAGCCGGTGCGCGATCGTCTGTTGTCGGAGTCGCCCGCGTGATCTGCGTCGACGTAACCGATTAGCTTAGGTGATGCAGTTGCGTTCTTATGGTAGGTCAGGCCGACCGTCGGAGTGCTGACGAAGTAGTGGAGAGCGCGGTCGAGTTCCGCCAGATGCTCTGCTTCAAGCCTTTTGAGGTATGTAGCGAGCTGGCTTGCGGAATATGAGAGGTCGGGACGACAGGTGACAGCTGCGAAGAGTAGACATCCCATCTTCTTCTGGTAGTCTCGTATGCCGGCGGGTTTGAGTAGGGCGGAGCCTCCTTTGTCGTTCCCTGCCGTGTAGCGGTATGGCGTGGAAATGGCTGCTGGTGTGATCGTAAAGCGTTTGGCGATAGTGTCGGCGTATTTTTCGGCGCTGAGGTAAATCGCGTTCTTTTCTTCGCGGATGTTGAGGCCGAGATACTGAGTGACGGTAGATGAGACTGTGAGCGTGAGATCTCGCTGCAACTCCCCTTCAAACCAGGTGTGTCAAACATTATATATGTTGTGTTGGTTAAGGCTACAGTGGGTTAGCCTATAGGGGGTACACAATTCTAGGATTAGGTACTTGTACTCATTTCACTGCTAGTTCATTCATTCTTGTTCAATGATTCCAACATGGTATTGAGCAGGTCCTTCCTAGGACCGAAATTTTCTAAGGGCCCACCACTACGTAACTACCTACCTACCAGTGCCCTAGGGCGCCTCGACGTGTCACGCCCCTAGAGGCCCCTCTTGACGGCCTCGCGCTAGCCCCGTTCAGGCCCCGTTGGCCCCACGCCCGCTCTCCCTAGCAGCCCGTTCAGGCCCCGTCGGCCCCTTTAAGGCCCCGTTCAGGCCCCGCGCTAGCCCCGTTCAGGCCCCGCCGGCCCCGCGCTAGCCTCCCTCAGGCCCCGTCGGCCCGCGCTAGCCCCGTTTCAGGCCTCGTCGGCCCCGCGCTAGCCCTTATCAGGCCCCGTCGGCCCGCGCTAGCCCCGTCTTAGGCCCCGTCGGCCCCGCGCTAGCCCCTCTCAGGCCCCGTCGGCCCGCGCTAGCCCCGTTTCAGGCCCCGTCGGCCCCGCGCTAGCCCCTCTCAGGCCCCGTCGGCCCGCGCTAGCCCCGTTTCAGGCCCCGTCAGCCCCGCGCTAGCCCCTCTCAGGCCCCGTCGGCTCCGCGCTAGCCCCATTCAGGCCCCGATCGGGCCCGCGCTAGCCCCGTTTCAGGCCTCGTCAGCTCCGTTTCAGGCCCAGTCGGCCCCGCGCTAGCCCCGTTCAGGCCCCGTCAAGGCCCCGTTTGGCCCCACGCTAGCCCCGCTCAGGCCCCGATCGGCCCCGTGCCCACCACCTAGAGGCCCCGGGCGGCCCGTTCCCGCCGCAGCACACGAGGGAGACCGGGCGGCTCGTCCCCGCCGTGACCCGAGCCGCGCGCCCCGAGCCGAGCCGCGCACCCTGAACCGAGCCGCGCCACCCAGCTGAGCCGCGACCCGACCTGAACCGAGCCGCGCCGCCCTGCCCTACCTGGTTCGTCCTACCTACTTCTTCTACTACTACTGCTACTGCTACTGCTACTGCTGCTAGTCTACTGTTCCTATGGCTAGCCCACAGGTTCTCGTGTGCGATGCTGAGGGCCGCCCTGTGAAGTTTGACACCTGGCTTGATGACCTGCACCTCTACCTACAGCTCACAGCCAAGGATGATATCTCACTGTACGATCACGCCCTAGGCCATGTCACTGCCCCTGCAGCTACTGCTGACAGCACTGCTCGCTCACAGTGGCAGACTCGTGATGCCCACGCTCGCTTCGCCATTCGCAACTCCCTGCCGATAGACGAACGCGAGCACTTTGGCCAGCACAAGACTGCACAGGCACTGTACACAGCTGTCGTTGCCCGCTACTCCTCACCTGCCTCTGCCGCACTAGGCCGTCTCTCCCTCCCCTACCTGTTTCCCGACCAGGCCTCCTTTCACACAGTCGCTGACCTCATCACGCACCTCCGCACTAGTGAGGCCCGCTTCTGTGCCGCCATGCCTGCAGAGTTCCTTGCCACGCACCCCCGTCCACTCTGGCTCACTCTCTACCACCTAGTCACCCGCCTCCCTGACACACTGTGTGCTGTCAGGGACCACTTCCTAGCTCGTTGCCCCACGGAGCTCACCATTGCCCTCCTCGAGAAGGAGCTCCTTGCAGCTGAGACTAGCATAGTCGCTGTAGGTGCCTCTCGTGGCGACCCCCGTACCCTGTTCTTTGAGGGGTGTTCTCCTTCCCCCCTTCTTCCCTCTGTCGCCTCTGCTGCTGCTGTCGACCTTCTCGGTGCTGAGAAGGTCGGCGCTGCGTCTGCCTCGAGCGGGCGCCGCAGCGGCAAGGGCAAGGGGGGCAAGGGTGGTAGCAGTGACGGCGGGGGAGGCGGCGGTGGGGCCGGTGGAGGCAGTGGGGGTGGTGGCTCGGCTGGAGGGTTGAGTGGTAGCGGTGGGGGTGGTGGCGGCAGCGGCGGGGGAGGTGGCAGGAGTGGAGGCGGCGGTTGGGGTGGCGGTGGACGAGGCGGCGGCAGGGGTTGGGGTGGTCGAGGAGGTGGCAGCGGTGGTGGTGTCCGTGGAGGCACTGGCGGTGGCCAGGGCCAGCAGCACACTCCCTCGCCCCAGGAGGTCCGTGAGTGGTACTCTCAGCACGGGGGTGGGGGTGGTCTTAGCTGCACGTACGTCATTCGCACTGGTGACCGCACTGGTCAGCAGTGTGGACGACCGCATGCCATACAGCGCTGCTTCGCTCGTCTGGACGACGCTTGGCGTGTTCAGTTCCCTCCGGCCACTGAGCTGCCCCGTTGGCTTGATCTCCTGAAGAAGGGGATTGATATCTATGCTCTAGACTTTGATGCTATTCTCTCTGCCATGTATGTGATGTCTACTAGTGGAGAGGGTGCCGAGTACTTGTGTGTACCGCCCGACCCGGGCATTAGGGCCAGTGCGTCTGCCGCTCCAGGTACTCGCGTGTCGGCTACCCCAGATGCTGGTGAGGTTGCTGCTCTAGGTGCTCGTGTGTCTCCCCCCCCTGGTACTGCGTCGACTGCCGCACTGCACACCTTCACACTGGACTCAGGTGCTTCTCGCTGCTTCTTTCGTGACCGCACTGCCCTTTAAGTCGCTTGCTCGGCCAGTTGCTGTCTCGCTTGCTGACCCCTCTGGGGGTCCGGTCATTGCGACCTCTTCCACTGTCCTTCCTTGCCCTGCGGTCCCGTCGGGCACACTGTCAGGTCTCCACCTCCCCTCGTTCTCTACGAACTTGGTGGCAGGATGTGCACTCCAGGACGGGGGTGTTCACCAGTTCACCCCTGCCTACGAGCGCGTGACCCACTGCACGTATGCTCGTACGGGCCGTCACTTGGCTACCTTCACTCGGCAGCCGGGGTCGGACCTGTACACACTGACTACTGCGTCCCCTCAGGTTGCTGCGACTGCGTCCGCGTCCGCGTCAGGTCAGCTGTCCGCCCCCTGCTCGTGTCGCTCTTTGGCACACGAGACTGTCCTCTGGCACCACCGCCTTGGCCACCCGTCTGTGCAGCGGCTTCGTGCCATGCACTCCCGGTACCTTGTCTCTGGCCTGCCCAGAGTCCTTCTTGCCCTCCCACCCTCGCCTGCTCCTACCTATCTCCCCTGTGTCGAGGGACGGCAGCGCGCCGCTCCTCACTCCTCGTTCCGCCCGACGACTGCTCCCTTGCAGACACTCCACATGGACGTGTGGGGCCCAGCCCGTGTCCGTGGTCAGGGTCAGGAGAGGTACTTCCTGATAGTTGTTGACAACTACTCGCGCTACACCTCGGTCTTCCCCTTGCGCACCAAGGGTGAGGTCCCTGATGTCTTGATCCCTTGGATCCGCAGAGCCCGTCTCCAGCTCAGCGAGCGTTTTCACTCGGACTTTCCTGTCCTGCGCTTGCACTCTAACAGAGGTGGTGAGTTCTCCTCCGACCTCTTGGCAGCCTACTGTGCTGAGCACGGCATTGAGCAGTCGTTCACGCTTCCGGCCTCTCCACAGCAGAATGGGGTTGCGGAGCGCCGCATTGGCCTGGTCATGGAGGTCGCCCGTACCTCCTTGATCCATGCGGCTGCCCCCCACTTTCTGTGGCCGTTTGCGGTCCGGTACGCTACGCACCACCTCAACCTCTGGCTCCGTGTCTCCTTGCCGGAGACCTCGCCCACGCTGCTGTGGACGGGGGAGGTTGGCGATGCGTTGCGTTTCCGGGTCTGGGGGTCTCGAGCTTTTGTCCGCGATACGTCTGACGACAAGCTCTCCTCCCGTGCTGTTCCCTGCGTCTTCCTTGGCTTTGTCCCGGACGCGTCTGGTTGGCAGTTTTAACACGCCACCTCGCGCCGAGTCTTGCCCTCCCAGGACGTCACTTTTGACGAGTCCGTCGCCTACTACCGCCTCTTCCCCTACCGCACTGCCCCGCTTCCCCCCCCCGCCTCTCTTCCTCGCGCCAGGTGCTGCTGTTGCAGACCCCCTCCCCCCTCAGGGTGCCGCTCCCTCAGGTGTGTCTCAGGTAGACCCGGTTGAGCCTGTTGAGGTAGCTGTCGACTCTTGTCCTGCTAGGGGTGCTGAGCCTGGGGGTGCTGAGCCTGGGGGTGCTGAGCCTGGGGGTGCTGAGCCTGGGGGTGTGGAGCCTGGGGGTGTGGAGCCTGGGGGTGCTGAGCCTGGGGGTGTGGAGCTTGGGGGTGTGGAGCCTAGGAGTGCTGAGCCTGGGGGTGTGGAGCCTGGGGGTGTGGAGCCTGGGGGTGTGGAGCCTCGTGGTGCTGAGCCGCAGAGTCCGGAGTCTGGGGGTTCTGGGTCTGGAGGTACTGGCCCTGTGAGTCCTACTCCTGGAGGAGCCCTCTCCTTGGAGCAGCTGCGTACGTGGTACTTAGAGTACTGCAGCCTCCGGAGAGGTTCCACTCGTGCCGGACGTACTGCTGGGACTGGTACTAGTGCTTCTTCTCCCGTTAGGGAGCTCCCCTCCCGCGAGCGGATCCGTGAGTGGTATGAGCGGCGCTGCACTCTTCGGAGTGGCGTGCCTCGTGTTGCGGACCCCACTGGCGTTGGAGCTGCTGCTGGTGCTGCAGACCCGGGCGTTGGAGCTGCTGCTGGTGCTGAGGACCCGGGCGTTGGAGCTGCCGCTGGTGCTGCGGACCCGGGAGTTGGAGCAGCTGCTGGTGCTGAGGACCTGGGCGTTGGAGCTGCCGCTGGTGCTGCGGACCCGGGCGTTGGAGCTGCTGCTGGTGCTGCGGACCCGGGCGTTGGAGCTGCTGCTGGTGCTGACAGCCCGGGCGTTGGAGCTGTTGCTGGTGCTGAGGACCCGGGCGTTGGAGCTGCCGCTGGTGCTGCGGACCCGGGCGTTGGAGCTGCTGCTGGTGCTGACAGCCCGGGTGTTGGAGCTTCTACTGGTACTGCGGACCCGGGAGTTGGAGCTGCAGCTCGTGCTGAGGACCTGGGTGGTGGAGCTGCTCGTTGCTGCTGCGGACCCTGGGGCGAGTGTTCCTGCTGACTCTGGTGTCGCTCCTCGGTCTCGGCCGTACTTCGTTCCGCTCCTGCAGCAGGTTCTTGGTCAGCTCCCTCCTCCTTGCCGTCCTCTCTCCTTAGCGTGTCCTCCGTCTGTCCAGCTGCAGTCGCAGCTACCGGCTGCCTCCTCTCTCCCTGGTCGTGCTCCTTACACTGGTCCGACTGGAGGTCTTACTGAGCGTCGTGAGCCTGAGTCTCGCCCTGCGTCACCTGTCCGCACTGCTCTCTCTAGCATTCGTGTCCAGCGTCAGAGTTTTTCTGTTGTCCCAAGCACTCACCGGATGGCGCTTCGTCCGTCCACTGCTCCACAGCGTGTCCCACCGCCGTCTCCTCCTACTTCTTCTCTTCCTGCTCTTGCTGACCCTGGGTCAGACTCTCTTCGTACTGCCAGTCCTACTGTCACGCGTCTCCTGGCTACTGTTGTCACTGACCCTTCCTTTGAGTCTGCTGCTGCGTCCGCCTTAGTTGCTGAGCTTATCGACTTTGCTGCTCGCTGTCGTCTAGACTACGCTGCTAGCCTAGTTGTTGAGTCTGAGTCTGTCTGTCCTCCGTCCGTCGGGGGTGAGTGTGCTCTTGGCACTGACGTCCTTGAGGACAGACAGGAGGAGTTTGAGTGCTTTGCTGCCGCTTTGCCCCATCTCGTGTCCATGCTTGTTGCCCCTGAGGGAGACCCGGATGCACCAGACATCCCGACCCCACGCTCTTACGCAGAGGCGATGGCCGGTCCCTACTCCTCTCAGTGGCAGTCAGCCATGGACACAGAGATGGCTTCCTGGAAGTCCATAGGCACCTACGTCGAAGAGGTTCCCCCACCTGGGGCGAACATCGTCAGTGACATGTGGATTTTCAGGGTGAAGCGGCCGCCAGGCTCTCCGCCTGTCTTCAAGGCGCGT
Organism: Closterium sp. NIES-65; assembly: GCA_948144175.1. Lineage (NCBI taxonomy): Eukaryota > Viridiplantae > Streptophyta > Zygnematophyceae > Desmidiales > Closteriaceae > Closterium > Closterium sp. NIES-65. The sequence continues at coordinate 1,701,534 of CANXME010002307.1, read as the reverse complement.
TACGTTGCACGAGGCTTCAGTCAGCGAGAGGGAGTTGACTTCTTCCAGACCTTCTCCCCGACCCCGAAGATGACCACTCTTTGGGTTCTGCTGCACGTCGCCGCTCAGCGTGACTACGAGCTCCACTCGCTTGACTTCAGCACTGCTTTCCTGCAGGGCAGCCTGCACGAGGAGATCTGGCTGCGCTGTCCACCTGTCTTCACTGGGTCGTTCCCTCCTGGTACCCAATGGAGCCTCCGACGGCCAGTCTACGGTCTCCGCCAGGCGCCTCGTGAGTGGCACGACACACTGAGGACTACGCTTGCGGCTCTTGGGTTCGCGCCTTCTACTACTGACCCGTCGCTGTTTCTACGCACCGACACCTCACTGCCGCCGTTCTACGTCCTTGTGTACGTCGACGACTTGGTCTTTGCTACTGCTGACACTGTGGCATTCGCCCACGTGAAGTCGGAGCTGTAGAAGAGACACACGTGCACAGACCTGGGTGAAGTGACAAGCTATCTTGGCTTGCGGATCACCCGGGACAGAGCACGCCGCACCATCACCTTGACTCAGTCACACATGGTGCAGCAGGTCCTTCAGCGCTTCCGCTTCACGTACTCCTCGCCTCAGCCCACTCCTCTGCCTACCGGTCACTCGCTCTCAGCTCTGCCTTCGGATGAGTCCGTAGAGCCGAGTGGCCCGTATCAAGAGCTTGTGGGTTGCCTCATGTACCTGATGACCTGCACTTGACCAGACCTTGCATACCCTCTCAGCATTCTTGCACGCTATGTCGCTCCCGGCCATCTTCGGGAGGAGCACATGGATGCAGCTAAGAGGGTGTTGCGCTACTTGTGCAGTACGTCGGGCATGGGGCTAGTGCTTGGAGGGCGAGTCCCAGTTGTTCTTACTGGGCACTCAGATGCTTCTCGGGCAGACGACCAGGCTACTCAGCGGTCGTCTCAGGGTTACTCCTTCAGTCTTGGCTCTGATTCTGTTTCTTGGCGTTCTACTCGCTCTTCTTCTGTTCTCAGCTCCAGTTGTGAGGCTGAGATCTACGCCACAGCCATGGCGGCTCAGGAGCTATGCTGGCTCACCTACTTGCTGACCGACCTTGGAGAGCAGCCTCGTTCTGCTCCAGTACTGTACGTCGACAACAAGGCAGCCATTTCCTTGTGTGAGGAGCACAAATTGGAGCACAAAACGAAGCACATTGCTCTGCGTTACTTCCTTGCTCGAGAGCTGCAGCAGCGTGGTCAGCTTCGCCTGCGTTACGTGGCCTCTGAGGCCAACACTGCTGATGTGTTCACCAAGGCGCTTCAGCCTTGTGACCATCAGTGCTTTTGCACTCTTCTAGGCCTTGTGCCCACTGGACCTCACTTGCTTACTTCTTGAGTCTGTTTGTACTGTGATCTCTATATATATACCTGCATGTTTACTCTTGTTAGGTTGTGATCATTGTACCTTTTGCTCTATTATAAACCTGCATGTGAACTGGACTTGTGACCACTTGCTTGTGCTCGGAATTTGTGTGGTATCCTTGAGATCCACCCTGAGCTTGTTTTGCCTTGCTTTGCCTTGACTGGTCTTGTGAGCCCTAGTTCTCCCCCACTTTGCCTATGGGGGTGTGTCAAACATTATATATGTTGTATTAGTTTAGGCTACAGTGGGTTAGCCTATAGGGGGTACACAATTCTAGGGTTAGGTACCTGTACTCATTTCACTGCTAGTTCATTCATTCCTGTTCAGTGATTCCATCAAGGTGGTTATGCCATCAGTCGAGCCGATGTAGAGAAGATCATCCACGTAGACGATTAGCAGAATGTAGTCTTTGTCTTTGGTGAGCCGATACATGCCTTGATCGTGAGGTAGTTGCTTGAAGCCGATGCGGATGAGGCGAGCGTGCAGGTGCTATTGCCACAGTCGCGGGGCCTGCTTGATGCCGTAGAGTGACTTGAGTAGGTGGCAAACTTGGTTGGGTTCTCCGTGGGAGCTGTGTGGTAACTCAACGAAGATTTCGGCATCAATAGGTGCGTAGAGGAATGCGTTGGCGACGTTGATTTGTCGCAGCTTCTTTTTCTTCATGGCGGCGATCGCGAGGATGATTCAAAGTGAGGTATGTCGGCTAACCGAGGCGAATGTCTCGGTGAAGTCCCGTCCGTGCTCTTGGTCGAATCCACGCACAACCCAGCGTGCTTTGAACTTCTCAATTGTGCCATCTGCTTTTGTTTTAACGCGGAAGACCCATTTCCCGGTGAGGATGGTTTTGTTCCTCGCCACGCTGATGGGGACAATTTTCCAGGTGTTCCGGTCCTCCAGCGCTTTTAACTCTTTGTCCATGGCTTCACGCCATTTCTCCCTGTGTTCCCCCCCCACAGCCCGCTGAACCGTCGCAGGCTCCTTAGGAATGGTGTCTCCGTGGACTGCGGTGACGAGGCCGAGTATCTGCAGTCCAGTTTGTGAGTAGCGGGGAAGATTTGCGTCCTCAGGATAAGCTGCTTCATCTCCCGCTTCTGGATCGGGTAAGAAATTTGGTCCTACTCGTTCTGCTTCGTTGGTGTTGACTGTCGCAGGTGTTACGTAACCGTTGTCGGCAAAGTAGTAGAAGGTTTCGGCGTTGACGCTTTCGCGAGGGTTGTCTTCGTCCATGGGAACGTCGACGGAGCAGAACGGTAGAGGTCCGGCTTCTTCTGACGCGTTGTCCACAATTTGCTCGTCCCAGTCAGCTTCGTCTTTTGCGGAGGTGAAGGCTCGGTCTCCACGAAAACCACCTGTGGGATCTTGTTCCTCTTATAGGTTGGCAAGGTATGTCTGGAGTGTGAATCGTTCGTAGAAGATGACGTCGCGTGCTGCTACTGTTGCCTTGGAGTGGATGTCGAAGATTTTCCATGTGTTGAAAATTCTTTTCGATGCCGAGGTGTAGTCCCCACTGTGCGCGTTGTGAAAATCTTCCCGCTCGTGCTGCTGGGGGTCGGTACTGTACCATGCATCCGAACACTCGTAACATTTTTGTGCTGCCCTGTTTCCCTGTCCACAGCAGATGCGGTGATGCGTTGTTCGGAAGCGATGATGACGACAACAAGTTGTGCAGCATGACAGCGTGGTCCATTGCTGCAGGCCACTGGTGGTTGGGTAGCCGCATGCCATGCAACAGTTTGCGCATGTTGTTCTGCAGAGTCCTGTTCATTCTTTCTGCTACGCCTTGCTGTTGATGTGCACAGGGAAGAGAGAGTAGCTGCTTGATGCCTCTTTCTGCCAGGTACTGCTTGAAGCGTTGAGAGGTGTATTCTCCTCCTCCGTCTGACTGTAAGCTTTTCAGCTTTACCCCCGACTCTCTCTCTGCTACTGGTAGCCAGGCAGCGAACGCTGCGAGGGCCATGTCGCGGCTGGGTAGGTTTAAGTGCCAGACGTAGCGGGTGGCGGCGTCGATGAACGTGATTGTGTAGTTGTAGATTACTTGTCCTGGCTCCCGATTGTATAGAATGTCGCTGTACACCTTTTCGAGTGGTGCTTACGCGGGTGCGCTCGGGTTGTGACGAGGAGCGAACGGCCGATGCGGTAAGTCGGCCTCGGGGCAGATGAGGCATGTTCCTCGTGCTCGTTGAAGTTCTCTTCCGTCGAGTAGTAGTAACGAGTCTTTGTCAAGGATTCCTGCTCTTATGGTGTTGTTTAACAAAGTGTTGCTTGAGTGTCCCATTCTTGCATGCCAGGTACTTTCGTCGGCGCGATGCCCGGGTGATCGCCGGTACATGTCGGAGTTGGAGTAAAAGTTGGCGATGAAGTTGGCGCTACGATGAACTTCTCGTGGTGCTGGGTGGAGCTGTTGTGCTGGCGTTGGCGATGTTTCATTGACGAGGATTGGAGTTGTTGTTGCTGCTGCTCTTGTTGTTCCTGCTGTTGCCGATGTTGTTTCTGCTGCTACCGATGATGTCTCTGCTGCTGCCGATGTTGTCTCTGCTGCTGCCGATGTTGTTTCTGCTGCTGCCGATGTTGTTTCTGCTGCTGCGGATGTTGTCTCTGCTGCTGCCGATGTTGTCTCTGCTGTTGCCAAATGTTGAATTGTTACTAACGCGCGTGTTGGTTCTGCTTCAGGAATGGTATGTGAATACCAAAAGCCTTCCGGACTGATGTCTGGATCAAGATCTGGAGGGTGTGTCCAGTCAGCGAAGTTCACGATGGCGTCGCTGTCTGCGTTGCCCAGGTCTGGGACGAAGTCGAGGACAAAGACATTGTTCTTCAGGACCGCCTTTCCGATGTAGAGGCCGCCCTTCCCGTGGTACAGTTTGAACTCCTGGGTAGTACTGTCAGCTTCCAGGTGTATGCCTTTCGCCATCAACCGACTGACACTTAGTAAGTTGTAGCCGAGTCCCTCCGCGATTAGTACCTTTCACATTTGTAGTATGACGTTTGTCTCTCGTGACTGAAGTTGTACAATTCCTTGTCGTCGTGTGCGTAGGTTTTGGTTGTTGGCGACTGTGATGACAACCTCTCGTTGAAGTCGGTGCTCTCGTTGAACGAAGCGTCCCGAGGAGCACATGTGCTGTCCGCACCAACTGTCCAAGAACCATGTGTCCTTTCCGGACGGCTCGCTTTGAGCGATGGCGGCGTACGTCGGGTTCGGTTGAAGTGACTCGCGGCGAGGCGTGCTGATGTCGAGTTGTTCTTTTGGTGAGTAATGTGGTGGTGACTCAGTTACGCAGGAGTCGCTCAGTCTTGTTATGCAGCTGACGATGTTTCTTGCTTCTTTTGCAGGTTGTCTTGTCGATGTTGTTGACACTTGTACCGAGGTTGTCGGAGTTGCTTGTGTTGAGGCAACTTGACTGCTTGAAGGACGAAGTTGACGTTGCGGCGACGTTGAGTGTTGTCGATTCGGGCATTGAGTACGAGGATGCCCTGAAGTCTTGCAGATGTGGCAGAACGGAGGTACTGGCTTCGGTTGTTGTTGCCGGTTGTTGTTGTTGTAGTTGTAGCGTCGCTGAGTGTGGAACGCGAATTCGGGTACTGATGTCTTTTTCTTGTGTTGTTCTTCTTGCAGGTCCATGTCTTGCTGCTCAGCATGGATTTCGGCGCAGAGTGCTGCTTTGGAGATTCTCCCGTGTGCTCGTAGTATGGCGCAAGTGGAGCGCCAGTGAGGACCAAGACCACCGATAACAACCGTGACGAAGGCGTCTTCTGAAATCGATCCTCCACATCGAAGAAGCTTGTCACGCAGCTCGCGGCAGCGATTGATATACGCCATTCCCTTCTCGCCTGGTTTCATCTTGATTGTTGTCAACTGCGCCATTAACCGACTTTGGTTTACGCCGTCTGCTGCTTGATACAGGTTCTTCAAGTGGTTGTACGCGAGCTCCGCAGAGTTGCCATATCCTCGGTAAGTCCTTATGTTCTGCTGTTGAGTCGGTGTGATGTTCCTCAGTAGTATCGTGTACGCCATCATTGATTGATAGGTGTACTGCTGCTTCTCATACTGTGTGCCGTTTGTTGGGTATGGCAGGGACCCGTCGAAGAAGCCAAGAATTTGCGCTCCTTCCATCATCAGCTCGAATTCGAATGACCAGGTAAAGAATTCCTTCCCGTCGAAAGGTTTTGTCGTTTGCAGTTTTAAGACGTGCGCGAACTGCGACTGAACTTGTAGTGCGTCCATCGCTCTTTCTTGTCCCGGTGCAGGTTGTGGTTGTGGCGTGAAGCTCACGGGGCCGCGCTGGGGCTCGTACGGAGCGAAGGTAGGTTGTTGTTGTTTATTTCCGCGCGCGTAGGATGAGCCATCGAGACTCATGGGCGTCACGTTGTTGTTGTTGCTGTTGTTTGATGTTGCAGGTACTCCTTGCTAGTGCTGCTCGTAGAAGGACATCAAGGAGAAGAATTTATCCATCATGCTTGGATCGAAGCCCGCGCCTTGGTTTGCGGGTGTTTCAGTAGACCCAGCGGCTGGTCTTGTTGATGTGCCTTCCTCTGTCTGTAGACCAGAGGCAGGAGGTGGAGTAGGAGTGGTACCAGGAGAGCTGTTAAAGGAGCTTCTCTCCTTTCTGGTAGACATATCTCTTGCTGTAATCAAAGGAGTAGTAGAGTTTTACCCTAACTGCTCTCATTGTCAGAACATTATAGCTTATGTTGTTGTGTAGGCTATAGTGGGGTATCCCATAGGGGGTACAACCCAATTAGGGTTTCCTATATGTACTCACTTCATTCATAGTTCACTCATTCTCGTTTCAGTTTTCTCATGGTATCGAGCAGGTTCCCTCGTGGGAACTGTTCCTAGTGCCCACCATTTTTTTCCTGCCCGGAGCGCACTCTGCCCCTGCCCGAGTCGCGCTCCCCTCTCCCTCGGCCCCTAGTGGCCCCCTTTAGCCGCCCGTCCCGGCCCTTCGACGCCCGTGCGCCGCCCGTCCCGGCCCCACGCCGCCCGTGCGCCGCCCGTCCCGACCGCGCACCGCCGTCCCGGCCCCACGCCGCCCGTGCGCCGCCCGTCTTGGCCCCACGCCGCCTGTGCGCCGCCCGTCCCGGCCGCGCGCCGCTGCTCTGGCCCGTCGACGCCCGTGCGCCGCCTGTCCCGGCCCCACGCCGCCTGTGCGCCGCCCGTCTCGGCCTCGCGCCGCTGCTCCGGCCCGTCGACGCCCGTGCGCCGCCTGTCCCGGCCCCACGCCGCCTGTGCGCCGCCCGTCCCGGCCGCGCGCCGCTGCCCCGGCCCGTCGTCGCCCGTGCGCCGCCCGTCCCGGCCCCACGCCGCCCATGCGCCGCCTGTCCCGGCCCCGTGCCGCAGTCCCGGCCCCACGCCGCCCGTGCGCCGCCCGTCCCGGCCCCGCGCCGCCGTCCCGGCCCCACGCCGCCCGTGCGCCGCTCGTCCCGGCCCTCCGCAACTGCCTCGGCCCGTCGCCGCCCGTGCGGTACCCGCCCCGGCCCCACGCCGCCTGTCCCCGCTCTTTGTCGCCCGTGCGCCGCCTGTCCCGGCCCGTCACCTGCTGCATCGCCGAGCCGCCCACCCACTGAGCCGCCGAGCAGCCGAGCCGCAGCCGAGCCGCCGAGCAGCCCAGCAGCCGAGCCGCAGAGCAGCCGAGCCGCAGAGCAGCCGAGCCGTTGAGCAGCCCAGCAGCCGAGCCGCCGAGCGTCCGAGCCACCCTTTCTTCCGAGCCGCCCGACCTGCTCAGTCTGGTGAGCACAGCCCCTTTGTCACTGCACTGCCCCCCCACCCTACTGTTTGCACTGCTGGTCGTCTAGGGTCATGGCTACTCCTAGTGTCCTCGTCTTTAACGCTGAGGGTAGGGCCATTGACTTTGAGGTCTGGGTAGATGACCTGCAGCTGTTCTTACAGTGCGATAGGGCAGACCGCGTTTGCGATGGCGCTGCCCCTGCCCCTGCTGCTGATGCTGACGCCACTGTTCGCTCCCAGTGGGCCACGCGCGAGGCTGCTGCACGTCTTGCTGTGCGTCGCCACCTCCCTACCTCTGAGCGTGCGCACTTTAGTCAGTACAAGAGTGTACAGACCTTGTACGACGCTGTAGTTGCGCGCTACTCCTCCCCTGCCACTGCTGCACTGAGCCGTCTCATGCTATCGTACCTCTTCCTTGACCTTGCTGCCTTTCCCACAGTCGCTGACCTCATTACACACCTCCGCACTAGTGTCGCTTGCTACCGGGCTGCACTACCTGCTGACTTCTGCGCCAAGAACCCCCCCCCCCCATGTACATCACCCTCTACTACATAGTCACTCGTCTCCCTGACTCCCTTCGCATAGTCTGGGACCACTTCCTCTCAGTCTGTCCCACCACTCTCACTGTGGCACCACCGCCTTGGTCACCCCTCTCTGCTTCGGCTCAGAGGCATGGCCTCCCGTCTTCTTATGTGTGGTCTACCCCGGTCCCTCCCTCCCCTTACTCAGGGCCCTGGCCCTGCCTGTGTCCCCTGTGTCGAGGGGCGCCAGCGGGCTGCCCCTCACTCCTCCCAGTTTCCTCCGACAGAGGCCCCGTTGCAGACGCTTCATATGGACGTGTGTGGCCCAGACGCGTCCGTGGATAGGGTCACGAGCGCTACTTCATGCTCGTTGTTGACGACTACTCACGTTACACCACAGTCTTCCCCTTGAGCAGCAAGGGTGATGTCACTGAGGTGCTGATCGACTGGATCCGCGCAGCTCGTCTCCAGCTAAGGCAGAGCTTTGGCTGGGACTTTCATGTTCTGCGTCTGCACTCGGACAGAGGCGGAGAGTTTTCTTCCGGCCTTCTGAGAGCCTACTGTCGCGCACGAGGCATCCGTCAAACCTTCACGCTTCCGGACTCACCACAGCAAAATGGGATCGCTGAGCGCCGCATTGGCATGGTCATGGACGTCGCTCGTACGTCCATGATGCATGCGGCTTCCCCCCATTTTCTGAGGCCGTTTGCGGTGAGGTACGCGGCTTATCAGATCAACCTTCACCCCAGGGTCTCCAGGCCGGAGACCTCCCCAGCCTTGCTTTGGACCGGGAAGGTTGGCGATGCGTCGGCGTTCCGGGTCTGGGGATCTCGGGCGTTTGTCCGCGACTTGTCTGCGGACAAGCTGTCCCCTCGTGCTGCTCCTTGCGTCTTCGTGGGGTTCCCCCCTGACGCGCCTGGGTGGCCGTTCTACCACCCTACCTCTCGACGTGTTCTGTCCTCCCAGGACGTAACGTTTGACGAGTCGGTCCCCTACTACCGCCTCTTCCCCTACCGCACTCCGTCCCTCCTCCCCCCCCCCCCCCCCCCCGCACTTCCTTGTACAAGGTCCCCCCCGGTAGACCCCCTCCCCCCTCAGGGTCCTGCCCCTTCAGGTGTGTCCCAGGTAGACGCAGTCGAGCCTGTCGAGGTTACTGGTCACTATGGTGCTGCTGAGGGTGCTGAGCCTGGGGGTGCTGAGACTTGGGGTGCTGAGCCTGGGGTTGCTGAGTCTGGGGGTGCTGCGAGTGGGGGTGCTGAGCCTAGGGGTGCTAAGCCTGGAGGTGCTGCGACTGGGGGTGCTGAGCCTTGGGGTGCTGAGCTTGGGGGTGCTGCGACTGGGGGTACTGAGCCTGGGGGTGCTGAGCCTGGAGGTGCTACGCCTGGGGGTCCTCCGGGGGCTTCGTCTCGCCGGGAGCCTCTCTCTCCCCCGGAGCTACGCGAGTGGTTTGCACGGCGCTGGAGGCGTGCTGCTGGAGCTGGAGGTTCTTCGACTGCTGAGGGTGCTGGTGCCGCGTGTCCCGGAGGTGCTCGTACTGGGTGTACTGGAGTTGCTGGGCCTACGGGTTCGACTGGAGCTGGTGCTGCTGCGGGCGGTGGTGCTGAGCCTACTACCTGGGGTCCTGCTGAGGGTACTAGTGGTGCTGCTGGAGGTTCTGGGGCTGCTGGAGGTGTTGCTGGAGCGGGTGCTCCTTCTGGGGGTACTGGTGCTGTCCCTGCCGTGTCTGGCGTCGCCGCGCGGCCTCGACCGTACTTCGTTCCACTCCTGCAACAGGTTCTTGGTCTTCCACCTTCTACAGGTCCTCCTCCTTCTTTAGAGTGTCCACAGCCTGTCCCGTCACTGCTCCAGTTACAGCCTGCCTCCCCACTACCTGCTCCCTCTCCCTACACTGGTCCTACTAGAGGTCTTGCTGAGCGTCGTGAGCCTGCGTCTCGTCCTGCGTCGCCTATTCGTGCTGCTCGCACTAGTGGTCGCGGTTCGCGTCAGCGTCCTCCTCCTGTCCCTGGCACGCACCAGATATCTCTGCGTCCGTCCACTGCTCCTCTGTGTGCCCCTTTGCCTTCTCCTCCTCCGTCCTCTCTTCCTACTCTTGCCGACCCGGAGTCGGACTCTCTTCGTGCTGTCAGTAATACTGTCACGCGTCTCCTTGCTACTATCGTCACTGACCCTTCTTTCGAGTCCACTGCTGCGTCTGCCCTCGTTGCTGAGCTCGTCGACTTTGCTGCTTGCTGTCGCCTAGACTACGCTGCTAATCTTGTCACTGAGTCTGAGTCTGTCTGTCCTCCGTCCGTTGGGGGTGAGTGTGCCCTTGGCACGGACGTCCTTGAGGACAGGCAGGAGGAGTTCCAGTGCTTGGCAGCTGCTTCACCTCATCTCGTGTCCGTACTGCTTACCCGTGAGGGAGACCCGGATGCACTTGACATCCTGACTCCGCGCTCTTACGCGGAGGCGATAGAGGGTCCCTACTCTTCTTAGTGGCAGGTAGCTATGGATGCAGAGATGGCATCCTGGAAGTCCACAGGCACCTACGTTGACGCTGTCCCCCCTCCTGGGGCGAACATCGTCAGTGGCATGTGGATTTTCAGGGTGAAGCGGCCGCCGGGTTCTCCGCCTGTCTTCAAGGCACGGTATGTGGCTCGTGGCTTCAGTCAGCTGCAGGGAGTTGACTACTTTCAGACCTTGTCTCCCACCCCGAAGATGACCACTCTTCGGGTGCTACTGCACGTTGCTGCTCACCGTGACTACGAGCTGCACTCCCTCGACTTCAGCACAGCTTTCTTGCAGGGCAGCCTGCACGAGGAGATCTGGCTGCGTCGCCCACCTGGCTTCACTGGGTCGTTCCCTCATGGTACCCAGTTGAGCCTCCGGCGTCCAGTTTATGGTCTCCGCCAGGCGCCCGGTGAGTGGCACGACACACTGAGGACTACTCTTGCGGCTCTTGGGTTTGCTCCTTCTACGGCCGACCCGTCGCTGTTTTTGCGCACCGACACCTCTCTGCCGCCTTTCTACATCCTCGTGTACGTCGACGACTTGGTCTTTGCCACCGCTGACACTACTGGACTCGCCTACGTGAAGTCCGAGCTGCAGAAGAGACACACGTGCACAGACCTGGGTAAACTGCGCAGCTACCTTGGCTTGCAGATTACCCGGGACAGAGCACGCCGCACCATTACCCTGACTTAGTCACACATGGTGCAGCAGGTCCTTCAGCGCTTCGGCTTCACGTACTCCTCGCCTCAGGCCACTCCTCTGCCTACTCGCCACTCACTCTCAGCTCTGCCTTCGGATGAGTCCGTAGAGTCGAGTGGCCCGTATCCAGAGCTTGTTGGCTGCTTCATGTACCTGATGACATGCACACGACCTGACCTTGCATACCCTCTTAGCATTCTCGCACGCTATGTTGCTCCTGGGAGACACCGACCAGAGCACATGGCTGCAGCGAAGAGGGTGTTGCGCTACTTGTTCAGCACATCGGGCATGGGGCTAGTGCTTGGAGGGCGCAGTCCAGTGGTCCTCACTGGGCACGCAGACGCTTCCTAGGCTGACGACCAGGCTACACAGCGGTCGTCACAGGGTTACACCTGCAGCCTTGGTTCCGGCACTGTCTTGTGGCGGGCTACTCGCTCGTCTTCTGTTCTCGGCTCCAGTTGTGAGGCTGAGATCTACGCTGGGGCCATGGCTGCACAAGAGCTTCGCTGGCTCACCTACCTGCTGACCGACCTTGGAGAGCCGCCTCGTTCTCCTCCAGTTCTGTACGTAGACAACAAGGCCATGCTGGCCTTGTGTCGAGAGCAGCGACTGGAGCACAGAACGAAGCACATTGCTCTCCGCTACTTCCTTGCTCGTGAGCTACAGCAGCGTGGTCAGTTGCGGCTTGCGTACGTGGCCTCTGAGGCCAACACTGCTGATGTTTTCACCAAGGCACCTCCGCCTTGTGATCATCAGCGCTTCTGCACTCAGCTGGGTCTTGTCCCTGTCTTGCCTCACTTATTCACCTCTTGACTTTGTTTGTACTGTTACATATATATATACCTGCTCTTGCTTGTCTAGCCTTATATATATATGTACTCCTACATGTGAACTGGCCTTGTGGCCTTGAACTTGTGCTCAGAATGTGTGGTGACTTTGTGATCCACCCTGAGCTTTGCTTTGCTTTGCTTTGCTTGACTGGTCTTGTGACCCCTTGTTCTCCCCCACTTTGCCTATGGGGGTGTGTCAGAACATTATAGCTTATGCTGTTGTGTAGGCTATAGTGGGGTATCCCATAGGGGGTACAACCCAATTAGGGCTTCCTATATGTACTCACTTCATTCATAGTTCACTCATTCTCGTTTCAGTTTTCTCACTCATACCATGTTGGGCTGAAATGCCCCTTAGGATCTTTGATAGGATGAAACTCTAGGTAAAGTGATATAATAGCGGAAGCGTTTTAAGAGAAGATTCTGAACCACCTTGCGCTGGTATGTGAGGGCAAAGTAAGTTGATTAAAACAAGCAAATACAAAGGTTTATATAAGAGTACAAGGAATACGAAGAGATACGGTTGTAATTGCTTTTGCTGTTGCTGTTGCGGTTCGATATAGTGACGACTCGGGCAGCTGCTCAGTATCGAGTCAGTTGTGTGTCCTTGCTGTCGCGCTGTATTTGTCAAGTCAAAGGTCGCTGACCTTTGACCTTCTCGTAACCTCCAGCGGTTACTTCAACCTCCGAGGGTTGACTCGTCGGTGCCTCGATATGATTTGCTTCGCTTGTGCCTTGGTGTTTCGACACGATAATAACGCTTTAGGACCGATTGTTTCCAACACTCCCCTTCGCTTCTGGAGTATCGCTGACGTGGCTTTGTCCAGTCAGCAACATGCAGTATTCGAACTTCTGCTTTCCGAGTTTCTTGGTCAGGTAGTCAGCTGCCATCTCGGACGTGGGACAGTATGACAGGACGAGCCTTCCCTTCTCGATCTCGTCCTTCACGAAAAAATATCGCAGGGCGATATGTTTCGTCCTGTTCGCGAAGCCGTTCTTGTTGGCGATGCGGATTGCAGATTGGTTGTCGCAGAAAAGGGTGAAGTTGGGTAACTCGGCTAACTTCGCCTCTTCTAGCAGTTCGCGAAGGTAGAGTCCTTCCTTGGTGGCTGAGCAGAGTGCAATGTATTTTGCTTCAGCTGATGAGAGAGCAATTAGTTCTTGCTTACTCGATTGCCAGGAGATAGGCCCGATAGGCTCGAAGCGGTAGATATAGCCGGTGCGCGATCGTCTGTTGTCGGAGTCGCCCGCGTGATCTGCGTCGACGTAGCCGATTAGCTTAGGTGATGCAGTTGCGTTCTTATGGTAGGTCAGGCTGACCGTCGGAGTGCTAACGAAGTAGTGGAGAGCGTGGTCGAGTTCCGCCAGATGCTCTGCTTCAAGCCTTTTGAGGTATGTAGCGAGCTGGCTTGCGGAATATGAGAGGTCGGGACGACAGGTGACAGCTGCGAAGAGTAGACATCCCATCTTCTTCTGGTAGTCTCGTATGCCGGCGGGTTTGAGTAGGGCGGAGCCTCCTTTGTCGTTCCCTGCCGTGTAGCGGTATGGCGTGGAAATGGCTGCTGGTGTGATCGTAAAGCGTTTGGCGATAGTGTCGGCGTATTTTTCAGCGCTGAGGTAAATCGCGTTCTTTTCTTCGCGGATGTTGAGGCCGAGATACTGAGTGACGGTAGATGAGACTGTGAGCGTGAGATCTCGCTGCAGCTCCCCTTCAAACCAGGTGGTTATGCCATCAGTCGAGCCGATGTAGAGAAGATCATCCACGTAGACGATTAGGAGAATGTAGTCTTCGTCTTTGGTGAGCCGATACATGCCTTGATCGTGCGGTAGTTGCTTGAAGCCGATGCGGATGAGGCGAGCGTGCAAGTGCTGTTGCCACAGTCGCGGGGCCTGCTTGATGCCGTAGAGTGACTTGAGTAGGTGGCAAACTTGGTTGGGTTCTCCGTGGGAGCTGTGTGGTAACTCAACGAAGATTTCGGCATCAACAGGTGCGTAGAGGAATGCGTTGGTGACGTCGATTTGTCGCAGCTTCTTTTTCTTCATGGCGGCGATCGCGAGGATGATTCAAAGTGAGGTATGTCGGCTAACCGGGGCGAATGTCTCGGTGAAGTCCCGTCCGTGCTCTTGGTCGAATCCACGCACAAACCAGCGTGCTTTGAACTTCTCAATTGTGCCATCTGCTTTTGTTTTAACGCGAAAGACCCATTTCCCGGTGAGGATGGTTTTGTTCCTCGCCACGCTGATGGGGACAATTTTCCAGGTGTTCCGGTCCTCCAGCGCTTTTAACTCTTTGCCCATGGCTTCACACCATTTCTCCCTGTGTTCCCCCCCCACAGCCCGCTGAACCGTCGCAGGCTCCTTAGGAATGGTGTCTCCGTGAACTGCGGTGACGAGGCCGAGTATCTGCAGTCCAGTTTGTGAGTAGCGGGGAAGATTTGCGTCCTCGGGATAAGCTGCTTCATCTCCCGCTTCTGGATCGGGTAAGAAATTTGGTCCTACTCGTTCTGCTTCGTTGGTGTTGACTGTCGCAGGTGTTACGTAACCGTTGTCGGCAAAGTAGTAGAAGGTTTTGGCGTTGACGCTTTCGCGAGGGTTGTCTTCGTCCATGGGAACGTCGACGGAGCAGAACGGTAGAGGTCCGGCTTCTTCTGACGCGCTGTCCACAATTTGCTCGTCCCAGTCAGCTTCGTCTTTTGCGGAGGCGAAGGCTCGGTCTCCACGAAAACCACCTGTGGGATCTTGGTCCTCTTGCACGTTGGCAAGGTATATCTGGAGTGTGAGTCGTTCGTAGAAGATGACGTCGCGTGCTGCTACTGTTGCCTTGGAGTGGATGTCGAAGATTTTCCATGCGTTGTAATTCTTTTCGATGCCGAGGTGTAGTCCCCACTGTGCGCGTTGTGAAAATCTTCCCGCTCGTGCTGCTGGGGGTCGGTACTGTACCATGCATCCGAACACTCGTAACATTTTTGTGCTGCCCTGTTTCCCTGTCCACAGCAGATGCGGTGATGCGTTGTTCGGAAGCGATGATGACGACAGCAAGTTGTGCAGCATGACAGCGTGGTCCATTGCTGCAGGCCACTGGTGGTTGGGTAGCCGCATGCCACGCAACACTTTGCGCATGCTGTTCTGCAGAGTCCTGTTCATTCTTTCTGCTACGCCTTGGTGTTGATGTGCATAGGGAAGGGAGAGGAGCTGCTTGATGCCTCTTTCTGTCACGTACTGCTTGAAGTGGTGAGAGGTGTATTCTCCTCCTCCGTCTGACTGTAAGCTTTTCAGCTTTACTCCCGACTCTCTCTCTGCTACTGGTAGCCAGGCAGCGAACGCTGCGAGGGCCATGTCGCGGCTGGGTAGGTTTAAGTGCCAGACGTAGCGGGTGGCGGCGTCGATGAAGGTGATTGTGTAGTTGTAGATTACTTGTCCTGGCTCCCGATTGTAATGGATGTCACTCTACACCTTTTCGAGTGGTGCGTACGTGGGTGCGCTCGGGTTGTGACGAGGAGCGAACGGCCGATGCGGTAAGTCGACTTTGGGGCAGGTGAGGCATGTTCCTCGTGCTCGTTGAAGTTCTCTTCCGTCGAGTAGTAGTAACAAGTCCTTGTCAAGGACTCCTGCTCTTATGGTGTTGTTTAACACAGTGTTGCTTGCGTGTCCCATTCTTGCATGCCAGGTACTTTCGTCGGCGCGATGCCCGGGTGATCGTCGGTACATGTCGGAGTTGGAGTAAAAGCTCGCGATGAAGTTGGTGCTACGATGAACTTCTCGTGGTGTTGGGTGGAGCTGTTGTGCTGGCGTTGGCGGTGTTTCATTGACGAGGATTGGTGTCGTTGTTGTTGCTGCTCTTGTTGTTTCTGCTGCTGCCGATGTTGTCTCTGCTGCTGTCGATGTTGTCTCTGCTGCTGCCGATGTTGTTTCTGCTGCTGCCGATGCTGTTTCTGCTGCTGCCGAGTGTTGAATTGTTACTAACGCGCGTGTTCGTTTTGCTTCAGGAATGGTATGTGAATACCAAAAGCCTTCCGGACTGATGTCTGGATCAAGATCTGGAGGGTGTGTCCAGTCAGCGAAGTTCACGATGGCGTCGCTGTCTACGGTGCCCAGGTCTGGGACGAAGTCGAGGACGAAGACATTGTTCTTCAGGACCGCCTTTCCGATGTAGAGGCCGCCCTTCCCGTGGTACAGTTTGAACTCCTGGGTAGTACTGTCAGCTTCCAGGTGTATGCCTTTCGCCATCAACTGACTGACACTTAGTAAGTTGTAGCCGAGTCCCTCCGCGATTGGTACCTTTGACATCTGTAGTATGACGTTTGTCTCTTGTGACTGAAGTTGTACAATTCCTTGTCGTAGTGTGCGCAGGTTTTGGTTGTTGGCGACTGTGATGACAACCTCTCGTTGAAGTCGGTGCTCTCGTTGAACGAAGCGTCCCGAGGAGCACATGTGCTGTCCGCACCAATTGTCCAAGAACCATGTGTCCTTTCCGGACGGCTCGCTTTGAGCGATGTCGGCGTACGTCGGGTTCGGTTGAAGTGACTCGCGGCGAGGCGTGCTGATGTCGAGTTGTTCTTCTGGCGAGTAATGTGGTGGTGACTCAGTTACGCAGGAGTCGCTCAGTCTTGCCATGCAGCTGACGATGTTTCTTGCTTCTTTTGCAGGTTGTCTTGTCGATGTTGTTGACACTTGTACCGAGGTTGTCGGATTTGCTTGTGTTGAGGCAACTTGACTGCTTGAAGGACGAAGTTGGCGTTGCGGCGACGTTGAGTGTTGTCGATTCGGGCATTGAGTACGAGGATGCCCTGAAGTCTTGCAGATGTGGCAGAACGGAGGTACTGGCTTCGGTTGTTGTTGCCGGTTGTTGTTGTTGTTGTTGTTGTAGCGTCGCTGAGTGTGGAATGCGAATTCGGGTACTGATGTCTTTTTCTTGTGTCGTTCTTCTTGCAGGTCCATGTCTTGCTGCTCAGCATGGATTTCGGCGCAGAGTGCTGCTTCGGAGATTCTCCCGTGTGCTCGTAGTATGGCGCGAGTGGAGCGCCAGTGAGGACCAAGACCGCCGACAACAACGTGACGCCCATGAGTCTCGATGGCTCATCCTACGCGCGCGGAAATCAACAACAACAACCTACCTTCGCTCCGTACGAGCCCCAGCGCGGCTCCGTCAGCTTAACGCCACAACCACAACCTGCACCGGGACAAGAAAGAGTGATGGACGCACTACAAGTTCAGTCGCAGTTCGCGCACATCTTAAAACTGCAAACGACAAAACCTTTCGACAGGAAGGACTTCTTTACCTGGTCATTCGAATTCGAGCTGATGATGGAAGGAGTGCAAATTCTTGGCTTCTTCGACGGGTCCCTGCCATACCCAATGTGAAAGTAAGAGAACAGGGATGAATGAACTAGCAGTGAAGTGAGTACAAGTAGGAAACCCTAGAATTGTGTACCCCCTATAGGCTAACCCACTGTAGCCTACACAAGCATAACATATATAATGTTTGACACACCCCCATAGGCAAAGTGGGGGAGAACAAGGGGTCACAAGACCAGTCAAGCAAAGCAAAGCAAGCTCAGGGTGGATCACAAAGTCACCACACAGTCCGAGCACAAGAGCAGGGCCAGAGGCCAGTTCACATGCAGGAGTACAGACATATATATAAAACAAGACAAGCAAAAGCAGGTATATATATATATGTCACAGTACAAGTGAAGTCAAGAGGAGAGCAAGTGAGGCAAGACAGGTACAAGACCCAGCTGGGTGCAAAAGCGCTGATGGTCACAAGGCGCGAGTGCCTTGGTGAACACATCAGCAGTGTTGGCCTCAGAGGCCACGTACGCAAGTCGCAACTGACCACGCTGCTGCAACTCACGAGCAAGGAAGTAGCGGAGAGCAATGTGCTTCGTTCTGTGCTCCAAGCGCTGCTCTCGACACAAGGCCAGCATGGCCTTGTTGTCTACGTACAGCACTGGAGGAGAACGAGGCGGCTCTCCAAGGTCAGTCAGCAGGTAGGTGAGCCAGCGAAGCTCCTGTGCAGCCATGGCCCCTGCGTAGATCTCAGCCTCACAACTGGAGCCGAGAACCGAAGACGAGCGAGTAGACCGCCACGAGACAGAGCAGGAACCAAGGCTGAAGGTGTAACCCTGTGACGACCGCTGCGTAGCCTGGTCGTCAGCCCAAGAAGCGTCCGCGTGGCCGGTAAGGACCACTGGACTCCGCCCTCCAAGCACTAGCCCCATGCCCGACGTACTGCACAGGTAGCGCAATACCCTCTTCGCTGCAGCCATGTGCTCCGGTCTGTGTCTCCCAGGAGCAACATAGCGTGCAAGAATGCTCAGAGGGTATGCAAGGTCAGGTCGTGTGCAGGTCATCAGGTACATGAGGCAGCCAACAAGCTCTGCATACGGACCACTCGACTCTACGGACTCATCCGAAGGCAGAGCTGAGAGTGAGTGGCGAGTAGGCAGAGGAGTGGCCTGAGGCGAGGAGTACGTGAAGCCGAAGCGCTGAAGGACCTGCTGCACCATGTGTGACTGAGTCAAGGTAATGGCGCGGCGTGCTCTGTCCCGAGTGATCTGCAAGCCAAGGTAGCTGCGCAGTTCACCCAGGTTTGTGCATGTGTGTCTCTTCAGCAGCTCGGACTTCACGTAGGCGAGTCCAGCAGTGTCCGCTGTGGCAAAGACCAAGTCGTCGACGTACACGAGGATGTAGAACGGCGGCAGAGAAGTGTCGTAGACTGGCCGTCGGAGGCTCCACTGGGTGCCAGGAGGGAAAGTCTTAGTGAAGCCAGGTGGACGGCGAAGCCAGATCTCCTCGTGCAGGCTACCCTGCAAGAACGCAGTGCTGAAGTCGAGAGAGTGAAGCTCGTAGTCGCGCTGAGCGGCTATGTGCAGCAGCACCCGAAGAGTAGTCATCTTCGGGGTGGGAGAGAAGGTCTGAAAGTAGTCAACTCCCTGCCGCTGATTGAAGCCACGAGCAACGTACCGTGCCTTGAAGACCGCTGGAGAGCCCGGCGGCCGCTTCACCCTGAAGATCCACATGCCACTGACGATGTTCGCCCCAGGAGGGGGAACCGCGTCAACGTAGGTGCCTGTGGACTTCTAGGAAGCCATCTCTGCATCCATAGCTGCCTGCCACTGAGAGGAGTAGGGACCCTCTACGGCCTTCGCGTAAGAACGCGGAGTCGGGATGTCTAGTGCATCCGGGTC
The DNA here is from genome assembly GCA_948144175.1 of Closterium sp. NIES-65. Taxonomy (NCBI): domain Eukaryota; kingdom Viridiplantae; phylum Streptophyta; class Zygnematophyceae; order Desmidiales; family Closteriaceae; genus Closterium; species Closterium sp. NIES-65. Next base: position 1,682,678 of record CANXME010002307.1, on the reverse strand, counting down.
TCCCTCAGGGGCAAGCAGTACAGACGCGAGATGAGGTGAAGCAGCCGCTAGACACTGGAACTCCTCCTGCCTGTCCTCTAGGACGTCCGTGCCAAGAGCACACTCACCCCTGACGGACGGAGGACAGACAGACGCAGACTCAGCAACAAGACTAGCAGCGTAGTCGAGACGATAGCGAGCAGCAAAGCCGACGAGCTCAGCGACTAGAGCAGACGCAGCAGTGGACTCAAAAGAGGGGTCAGTGACGACAGTAGCAAGCAGACGCGTGACAGTAGGACTGGCAGCACGAAGAGAGTCCGACTCAGGGTCGGCAAGCGCAGGAAGAGAGGACTCAGGAGGAGAAGGCAAAGGGGCACGCAGAGGAGCAGTGGACGGACGCAAAGACATCCGGTGCGTGCCAGGGACAGGAGGAGGACGCTGACGCGAACTGCGACCACTAGCGCGAGCAGCACGAACAGGCGACGCGGGACGAGACGCAGGCTCACGACGCTCAGCAAGACCTCCAGTAGGACCAGTGTAAGGAGAGGGAGCAGGCAGTGGAGAGGAAGGCTCCAGCAGGGACTGCGACTGGACAGGCGGTGGACCCTCTACTGGAGGAGAAAGACCAAGAACCTGCTGCAGGAGCGGAACGAAGTACGGGCGAGGCCGCGCGGCAGCTCCAGACTCAGCACGGACAGCACGAGCACCCTCAGTGACAGCACCAGCGCCACCCACACCTCGAGCGGCAGGACCAACAGCAGTAGGCTCAGCACCAACGCCCTCAGCAGCTCCAGCTCCAGGAGGACCCGCAGGTCCAGCAGCTCCGGGACCGGCAGCACCCGCACCCTCGACGGTCGAAGAAGCTCCAGCTCCAGCTCCAGCAGAACCTCGAGACTCAGCAGCACGCCTCCAGCGGCGAGCGAACCACTCGCGCAGCTCCTGTGGAGAGAGGGGCTCCCGGCGAGACGCAGCAGCAGGAGAAACCCCAGGCTCAGCAGCTCCAGACGCAGCACCCCCAAGCTCAGCAGCTCCCAGCTCAGCACCCCGAGGCTCAGCAGCTCCCGACCCAGCACCCCCAGACCCAGCACCTCCAGGCACAGCACCCCCCGGCTCAGCACCCCCAGGCTCCGCACCCTCCTCAGTAGCACCCCTAGGCCCAGCACCCCCAGCAGTAGCACCCCCAGGCTCAGCACCCCCGCGCACAGCACCCCCCGAGTCAGCACCCCCAGGCTCAGCACCCGCAGCAGCACCAGAGTCACCAGTAACCTCGACCGGGTCAACGGCGTCTACCTGGGACACACCTGAGGGGGCAGGAACCTGAGGGGGGAGGGGGTCTACCGGGGGGGGAACCGGCACAAGGAAGTCCGGGGGAGGGGGGAGGGAAGGAGTGCGGTAGGGGAAGAGACGGTAGAAGGGGACTGACTCGTCGAACATGACGTCCTGGGAGGACAGAACACGACGAGAGGAGGGGTGGTAAAACTGCCACCCTGGGGCGTCAGTGGGGAAGTCAAGGAAGACACAGGGAGTAGCACGAGGGGACAGCTTGTCCGCAGACAAGTCGCGGACAAACGCCCGAGATCCCCAGACACGGAAAACAGACGCATCGCAAACCTTCCCCGTCCACAGCAAGGCTGGGGACATCGCAGGCCGAGAGACCCGGGGGTGAAGGTTGAGCTGATGCGCCGCGTACCTCACCGCAAACGGCCACAGAAAATGGGGGGCAGCCGCATGCATCATGGACGTACGAGCGACATCCATGACCATGCCAATGCGGCGCTCAGCAATCCCATTTTGCTGTTGTGAGTCCGGAAGCGTGAAGGTCTGGCGGATCCCCCGTGCACGACAGTAGTCTCGCAGAAGGCGAGAAGAGAACTCTCCGCCTCTGTCCGAGTGCAGACGCAGAACAGGAAAGTCCGAGCCAAAGCTCTTCCTGAGCTGGAGACGAGCCTCGCGGATCCAGTCGATCAGCACCTCAGTGACCGCACCCTTGCTGCGCAAGGGGAGGACTGTGGTGTAACGCGAGTAGTCGTCAACCACCAACAGGAAGTAGCGCTCGTGACCCTGCCCACGAACGGGGGCTGGGCCCCACACATCCATGTGAAGCGTCTGCAGGGGAGCCTCTGTCGGGGGGAAGTGGGAGGAGTGAGGAGTAGCCCGGAGGCGACCCTCGACACAGGGGACACAGGAAGGTCCTGGCCCGGAGGGGAGAGGAGGGAGAGACTGGGGAAGACCAGAGACAAGGACACGGGAAGCCATGCTCCGAAGACGGGGCAAGGAGGGGTGGCCAAGACGGTGGTGCCACAGGAGAGTCTCGTGAGACAGGAGGCGACAAGAACAGGGAGTAGACTCAGGACCTGACCGGGACGCAGCAGCAAGCACCTGACCTGACGCAGCCACCTGACCAGACGCAGGGACAGGAGGAGACTCAACGGTCAGGGTGTAGAGACTCGACCCCGGCCGACGCGAGAACGTGGCCAGGTGTCGGCCTGTGCGTGCCTCCGTGCAGTGGGTCACCCGCTGACTTGCAGGAGTGAACTGGTGAACCCCCACATCCTGCAGGACCGCGCCACTCACCAAGTTCGTAGAGAACGAGGGAAGGTACAGACCAGACAGGGTGCCCGAAGGGGCAGCCGGACACGGGAGGACAGTGGAGAAGTGAGACAGGACAGGACCCCCAGAGGGGTCAGCAAGGGAGACTGCAACCGGCCGGCCAAGCGGCGTAAGGGTAGTGCGGTCTCGAAAGAAGGAGCGAGAAGCCCCGGAGTCAAGTGTGAAAGTGAGGGAGGACGAGGACGACGCAGTACCTGAGAGCGCAGTCTCACCAGTACCTGAGAGCGCAGACGCACTGGCACCTAGAGCAGCAGCCTCACAAGCACCTAGCGCAGCAGTACCAATGCCCGGGTCGGGCTGGAAACACCGGTAACCCTCATTCTCCTCACTATAATCCACAGCATACATAGCAGCAAGGATAGCATCAAAATCAAGATCAAAGATCGCTACACCAGCCCTAAGAAGCTCATCCCAGCGAGGGATCTCACTAGCCTTGGGGAACTGCTGACGCCAAGCGTCCGTCAGGCGGCCAAAGCAGCGCTGGGTGGCGTGGGCACCCCCACACTGCTCACCCGCGCGGTCGCCGGAACGAAGAACGTAGGTGCAGGGACCAGTACCCCCACCCCTCTGACGCCCAGCGTACCACTCACGAAGCTGCTGAGGCGGAGGGATGTCCCGCGAGCGCTGCTGCTGCTGCCGCTGCGACCGCTGGCCACCACCACCGCCGCCACGCTGCTGGGTACCACCCCGACCAGCTCCACCTCCTCCACCACCACCGCCTCCTCCGCCGCCGCCTCCACCTCCGCCGCTGCCTCCACCACCACCGCCGGCACCACCACCACCGTCTCCGCCGCTGCTGCCACCACCCCCACCACCCCCGCCACTAGTCCCGCCGCCACCCCCACTCCCTCCGCCGCCACCGCCGCCACCGCCACCGCCCCCTCCAGCTCCACCCGCGCCCTTGCCCCCCTTGCCCTTGCTGGAGCGACGTCTCCCACTAGGGGCAGACGCCGCGCCGACCGACTCAAGACCAAGCAGGTCGGCAGTAGCAGCAGAGGCAACAGAGGGCAGCAAGGGGGAAGGAGAGCACCCCTCAAAGATGGGGGTGCGAGGGTCACCACGAGAAGCACCTACAGCGACTATGCTCTTCTCCGCTGCGAGGAGGGCCTTCTCGAGGAGGTCGACGGTGAGGGTGGTGGGACAGACTGCGAGAAAGTGGTCCCTGACGACGCGAAGGGAGTCAGGGAGGCGCGCGACTACGTAGTAGAGAGCGATGTACATGGGGGGGGGGGGTTCTTAGCGCAGAACTCAGCAGGAAGGGCGGCGCGGTAGCGAGTGTCACTAGTGCGGAGGTGCGTAATGAGGTCAGCGACAGTGGGAAAGGCAGAGAGGTCAGGAAAGAGGTAGGGAAGCATGAGACGGCTCAGTGCAGCAGTGGCAGGGGAGGAGTAGCGCGCAACTACAGCGTCGTACAAGGTCTGAGCACTCTTGTACTGACTAAAGTGCGCACGCTGAGAGGTAGGGAGGTGGCGACGCACAGCAAGACGTGCAGCAGCATCGCGGGCGGCCCACTGAGAGCGGACAGTGGGATCAGCATCAGCAGCAGGAGGAGGAGAGGCGCCAGAGGTGAGGTCAAAGAGAGAAAGGCCGTCAGCCCTGTCGCACTGTAAGAACAGCTGCAGGTCGTCTAACCAGACCTCAAAATCAATGGCGCGACCCTCAGCGTCAAAAGCTAGGACACTAGGGGTAGCCATGGCGACGACAGCGACGCAGTGCAAGCAGTAGGGAAAGGGCTCGCAGTGACAGTGGGACTGTGCTCACCAGGCAGGGCAGGTCGTGCAGCTCTGCAGAAAGGCGGCTCGACGACCGGGCGGCTCGACGACCGGGCGGCTCGGGTGCAGGGCGGCTCGGGTGCAGGGCGGCTCGGCTCCCGGGCGGCTCGGCGGCAGGGCGGCTCGGGTGCAGGGCGGCTCGGCTCCCGGGCGGCTGGCTGCACTGCTGCCCGACTGCTGCAGGTGGGGCGACGGGGCTGCGTGAGAGAACTGGGGCGGGGCCGCGTGAGAGCCGGCGGCAGGGCCGCGTGAGGGAGGCGGCGGCGGGGCCGCGTTGGAGCCGGCGGCGAGGCCGGCTAAGAGCCGGCGGCGGGGCCGCTGAGGAGCCGACTGTGGGGCCGCGTCAGGGCGGGCGGCGATCAGTGGGCTGCGGGGCCGCGTTGGAGCCGGCGGCGGCGGGGTCGCGTCAGAGCCGGCGGCGAGGCCGGCTAAGAGCCGGCGGCGGGGCCGCGTAGGAGTCGACGGCGGGGCCGCGTCAGGGCCGGCGGCGGGCCGCGATCAGCGGGCGGCGGGGCCGCGTTTGAGGAGGCGGCGGGGCTGCTTCAGAGGAGGCGGCGGAGCCGCGTCAAGCAGGGGTGGCGGGGCCGCGTCAGAGGGACAGCGGGGCCGCGAGAGCAATGGCGACCCGAAGGGTCGCGAAAAAAAAAAATGCGCGCCTCGGGGCGCGCTTCGGTGGGCCCTAAAAAAAACGGTCCTTAGGAAGGACCCACTCTATACCATGTGAAAGTAAGAGAACAGGGATGAATGAACTAGCAGTGAAGTGAGTACAAGTAGGAAACCCTAGAATTGTGTACCCCCTATAGGCTAACCCACTGTAGCCTACACAAGCATAACATATATAATGTTTGACACCCAACAAACAACACACAGTGTGAGAAGCAGCAGTACACCTTTCAATCAATGATGGCGTACACGATACTACTGAGGAACATCACACCGACTCAACAGCAGAACATAAGGACTTACCGAGGATATGGCAACTCTGCGGAGCTCGCGTACAACCACTTGAAGAACCTGTATCAAGCAACAGACAGCGTAAACCAAAGTCGGTTAATGGCGCAGTTGACAACAATCGAGATGAAACCAGGCGAGAAGGGAATGGCGTATATCAGAGGAAGGAAAAAAACGCGGTCTGATTTACAGACGGGATTTTTGACTAGCAACTGTCTGAATGTTATATTTGTCAGAACATATAGCTTATTTGTTTCTGTAGGCTATAGTGGGGTATCCCATAAGGGGTACAACCCAATCAGGGTTTCCCATTTGTACTCACTTCGTTCATAGTCATTTCATTCTCGTTCACTTCTTCTCATGGTATCGAGCAGGTTCCCCTGTGGGAACTGTTCGTAGGGCCCACCACCGCTACCGCTTAACGTTTTTTCTGCCCGGAGCGCGCTCCGGGCCCTAGTACTTCCTTTTTTTTCGATCTGCCCTAGTGCTCTGACGGCCGCCCGCCCTAGCGCCCGAGCGCCGCCGCCCTTGCGCCCTGACGGCCGCCCGCCCTAGTGCCCTGACGGCCGCCCGCTCTAGCGCCCGCGCCGCCCCAGCAACCCGAGCCGCCCGGGCAACCTGAGGAGCCGAGCTCCTGCTCCTGCGTGGCTGCTGCTGCTCCGAGGCGTGCGCAGCTGCTGTTCTGCCGAGTTGCTGAGCCGCTGTGCTACCCGACTCTTCGTGCCCGGTGAGACAATCAGCTGCTGCAATGGCCACCCCCAGTGTCCTGTCTTTTGACGCTGAGGGTCGCGCCATTGACTTTCCAGTCTGGATTGAGGACCTGCAGCTGTACTTACTGTGCGATGCGATCGATGAGGTTTCTCTCTTTGACTTTGTCTCTGGAGGTGTCCCTGCCCCTCCTGCTGATGCTGACCCTGCTGTTCGCTCCAAGTGGGCCACACGCGATGCTGCTGCACGTCTTGCTGTGCGTCGCCACCTCCCTTCCTCCGAGCGTGCCCACTTTAGTCAGTGCAAGACCGCTCAGGCCTTGTACGACGCTGTAGTTGCACGCTACTCCTCCCCTTCCTCCGCTACGCTGAGCCGCCTCATGCTACCGTTTCTCTTCCCTGACCTCGCTGCCTTTCCCACTGTCGCTGACCTCGTTACCCACCTCCGCGCTAGTGACGCTCGCTACCGCGCTGCCCTTCCTGCTGAGTTCCGCGCCGCAAACCCTCCTCCCATGTACATCACTCTCTACTTTCTCGTCACCCGTCTCCCTGAGTCCCTTCGTGTCGTTAGGGACCAGTTTCTCTCTGTCTGTCCCACCACCCTCACTGTCGACCTCCTTGAGGAGTCCCTGCTAGCGGCTGAGAAGAGCATCGTCGCTGTAGGGGCCTCTCGGGGTGACCCTCGCACCCCCATCTTTGAGGGGTGTTCTCCTTCCCCCCTGCTGCCCTCTGTCGCCTCTCCCGCTGCGGCCGACCTCGCTGGTTTTGAGTCGGTCGGTGCGGCGTCTGCCCCCAGCGGTAGACGCCGCTCTGGAAAGGGCAAGGGGGGCAAGGGAGCGGGTGGAGCTAGAGGGGGCAGTGGCGGAGGAGGTGGGGGTGGCGGAGGGAGTGGGGGTGGCGGTGGAGGTGGTGGCGGGAGTGGAGGTACTGGTGGACGTGGTGGAGGCGGAGGTGGCGGCGGAGGCGATAGCGGAGGAGGCGGGGGCGAGGGTACCGGTGGGGGCGGTGGCGGTGGAGACGGGGGTGGCGGTGGAGGCGGGAGTGGCGGTGGCGGCGGGGGTCGGAGTGGCTCGTCCCAGCGGAGCAGCTCTGGGGGTGGCCAGCGCCAGCAGCAGCAGCAGCAGCAGCGCTCTCGCACCGTCCCCGCCCCTCAGCAGCTCCGTGAGTGGTACTTGCAGCGTCAGCGTGGTGGTGCGTTTGGTCCCTGCCCCTACGTTCTTCGCACCGGTGACCGTGCGGGGGAGAGGTGTGGAGGCACCCACACAGCCCGCCGCTGCTTTGGCCGCCTGACCGACGCCTGGCGTCAGCATTTTCCGGAGGCCGCTGAGATCCCCCGCTGGGGGGAGCTGTCTAGGGCTGGTGTAGCCATTTATGATCTTGACTTTGATGCTATTCTTTCTGCTATGTATGCTGTGACTTGTAGTGATGAGGATGACTGTTACCGGTGTTTCCCGCCCGACCCGGGCATTGGTACTGCTGCGTCGGGTGCTAGTGAGGCTGCTGCTCTAGGTGCCAGTGCGTCTGTGCTCTCAGGTACTGGTGAGTCTGCCCTCTCAGGTACTGTGTCGGCTTCGGCCTCTCACACCTTCACCCTTGACTCTGGAGCGTCTTGCTCCTTCTTTTGGGACCGCACCACTCTCACGCAGCTGAGTCGGCCGGTTGCGGTGTCCCTGGCTGACCCCTCTGGGGGGCCTGTCCTGTCTCGCTTCTCCACGGTCCTTCTGTGTCCGGCGGCCCCCTCTGGCACCCTGTCTGGTCTCTACCTCCCCTCGTTCTCGACGAACCTGGTGAGTGGTGCTGACCTACAGGATGCGGGTGTCCACCAGTTCACTCCTGCTCGTCAGCGAGTGACCCACTGCACGGAGGCTAGCACGGGACGCCACCTGGCTACGTTTACACGTCGGCCAGGGTCGAGCCTGGTAGGGTCCCTTCGTCTGGTAAGGTGTTTGCGGCAGCGTCCAGGTCTGGTCCTGAGTCTGCCCCCTGTTCGTGTCGTCGTCTGTCTCACGAGACCCTCCTCTGGCACCACCGCCTTGGCCACCCCTCTCTGCTTCGGCTCAGAGGCATGGCCTCCCGTCTTCTTGTGTCTGGTCTCCCCCGGTCTCTACCTCCCCTTCCTCAGGGCCCTGGCCCTGCCTGTGTCCCCTGTGTCGAGGGGCGCCAGCGTGCTGCCCCTCACTCCTCCCAGTTTCCTCCGACAGAGGCCCCGTTGCAGACGCTTCACATGGACGTGTGGGGCCCAGCCCGCGTCCGTGGACAGGGTCAGAAGCGCTACTTCCTGCTCGTTGTTGACAACTACTCGCGTTACACCACAGTCTTCCCCTTGCGCAGCAAGGGTGAGGTCACTGAGGTGCTGATCGACTGGATCCGCGCAGCTCGTCTTCAGCTCAGGCAGAGCTTTGGCTCCGACTTTCCTGTGTTGCGTCTGCACTCGGACAGAGGCGGAGAGTTCTCCTCTGGCCTTCTGCGTGCCTACTGTCGTGCGCGAGGCATCCGCCAGTCCTTCACGCTTCCGGACTCCCCGCAGCAAAATGGGATTGCTGAGCGCCGCATTGGCATGGTCATGGACGTCGCCCGTACATCCATGATGCATGAGGCTGCCCCCCATTTTCTGTGGCCGTTTGCGGTCAGGTACGCAGCGCATCAGATCAACCTCCACCCCAGGGTCTCCAGGCCGGAGACCTCCCCAGCCCTGCTGTGGACGGGGAAGGTTGGCGATGTGTCGGCGTTCCGGGTCTGGGGATCTCGGGCGTTTGTCCGCGACTTGTCTGCGGACAAGCTGTCCCCTCGCGCTGCTCCCTGCGTCTTCCTGGGGTTTCCCCCCGACGCCCCAGGGTGGCAGTTCTACCACCCCACCTCTCGACGTGTTCTCTCCTCCCAGGACGTCACATTCGACGAGTCGGTACCCTACTACCGCCTCTTCCCCTACCGCACTCCGTCCCTCCCCCCACCCCCGCTCTTCTTGGTACCAGGTCCCCCCCCGGTAGACCCCCTCCCCCCTCAGGGTCCTGCCCCTTCAGGTGTGTCCCAGGTAGACGCGGTCGAGCCTGTCGAGGTCACTGGTGACTCTGGTGCTGCTGCGGGAGCTGAGCCTGGGGGTGCGGAGCCTGGGGGTGCGGAGTCTAGGGGCGCTGAGCCTGGGGGTGCTGAGCCTGGAGGTGCCGAGCCTGGGGGTGCTGAGCCTGGGGGTGCTGCGCCTGGGGGTGCTGAGCCTGGGGGTGCTGAGCCTGGGGGTGCTGAGCCTGGGGGTGCTGTGCCTGGGGGTGCTTCGTCTCGCCGGGAGCCACTCTCCCCACAGGAGCTGCGTGAGTGGTTTGCCAGGCGCTGGAGGCGTGCTGCTGGTGCTGGTGGTTCTTCGGATGCAGAGGGTACTGCTGTCGAGCGTCCCGGCGGTGCTCGTACTGTGGGTGCTAGAGCTGCTGGGTCTGAGGGTTCTCCTGGAGCTGGTGCTACTGAGGGTGTTGGCGCTGTGCCTGCCGCTGGCGGTCTTACTGACAGTGCTCCTGGTGCTGCTGCTGGAGGTTCTGGTGCTGCTGGAGGTGCTACTGTAGTGGGTGCTCCTGCTGGGGGTACTGGTGCTGTTCCTGCTGTTTCTGGCGTCGCCGCGCGGCCCCGACCGTACTTCGTTCCGCTCCTGCAGCAGGTTCTTGGTCTTACACCTCCTCCTCCCTTAGAGGGTCCGCAGCCTGTCCGGTCACAGCCACAGCTACAGCCTCCCTCCCCTTTGCCTGCTCCTTCTCCCTACGCTGGTCCGACTGGAGGTCTTACTGAGCGTCGTGAGCCTGCGTCTCGTCCTGCGTCGCCTGTTCGTACTTAGCGCGCTAGTGGTCGCGGGTCGCGTCAGCGTCCTCCTCCTGTCCCTGGCACGCACCGGATGTCACTGCGTCCGTCCACTGCTCCTCTGCGTGCCCCTTTGCCTTCTCCTCCTGCTTCCTCTCTTCCTGCTCTTGCCGACCCGGAGTCGGACTCTCTTCGTGCTGCCAGTCCTACTGTCACGCGTCTCCTTGCGACTGCTGTCACTGACCCTTCCTTCGAGTCGTCTGCTGCGTCTGCCCTTGTCACTAAGCTTGTCGACTTTGCTGCACGCTGTCGTCTAGACTACGCTGCCAGTCTTGTCGCTGAGTCTGAGTCTGCCTGTCCTCCGTCCGTCGGGAGTGAGTGTGCCCTCGGCACGGACGTCCTAGAGGACAGGCAGGAGGAGTTCCAGTGTCTGGCTGCCGCTTCACCTCATCTCGCGTCTGTACTGCTAGCCCCTGAGGGAGACCCGGATGCACCAGACATCCCGACTCCGCGCTCTTACGCGGAGGCGATAGAGGGTCCCTACTCCTCTCAGTGGCAGGCAGCTATGGATGCAGAGATGGCTTCCTGGAAGTCCACAGGCACCTACGTCGACGCTGTTCCCCTTCCTGGGGCGAACATCGTCAGTGGCATGTGGATTTTCAGGGTGAAGCGGCCGCCGGGTTCACCGCCTGTCTTCAAGGCGCGTTACGTGGCTCGTGGCTTCAGTCAGCGGCAGGGGGTTGACTACTTTCATACCTTCTCCCCCACCCCGAAGATGACTACTCTTCGGGTTCTGCTGCACGTTGCTGCTCACCGTGACTACGAGCTGCACTCTCTCGACTTCAGCACAGCTTTCTTGCAGGGCAGTCTGCACGAGGAGATCTGGCTGCGTCGCCCACCTGGCTTCACTGGGTCTTTCCCTCCTGGTACCCAGTGGAGTCTCCGGCGTCCAGTCTACGGTCTCCGCCAGGCGCCACGTGAGTGGCACGACACACTGAGGACTACGCTCGCGGCACTTGGGTTTGCTCCGTCTACTGCAGACCCGTCGCTGTTTCTGCGCACCGACACCTCTCTGCCGCCGCTCTACATCCTCGTGTACGTCGACGATTTGGTCTTTGCCACAGCTGACACTGGTGGACTCGCCTACGTGAAGTCCGAGCTGCAGAAGAGACACACATGCACTGACCTGGGTGAAATGCGTAGCTACCTTGGCTTGCAGATCACCTGGGACAGAGCGCGCCGCACCATTACCCTGACTCACTCACACATGGTGCAGCAGGTCCTTCAGCGCTTCGGCTTCACGTACTCCTCGCCTCAGGCCACTCCTCTGCCTACTCGCCACTCACTCTCAGCTCTGCCTTCGGATGAGTCCGTAGAGTCGAGTGGCCCGTTTGCAGAGCTTGTTGGCTGCCTCATGTACCTGATGACCTGCACACGTCCTGACCTTGCATACCCTCTTAGCATTCTCGCACGCTATGTTGCTCCTGGGAGACATCGACCAGAGCACATGGCTGCAGCGAAGAGGGTGTTGCGCTACTTGTGCAGCACGTCGGGCATGGGGCTAGTGCTTGGAGGGCGCAGTCCAGTGGTCCTCACTGGGCACGCGGACGCTTCTTGGGCTGACGACCAGGCTACGCAGCGGTCGTCACAGGGTTACACCTTCAGCCTTGGTTCCGGCTCTGTTTCGTGGCGGGCTACCCGCTCGTCTTCTGTTCTCGGCTCCAGTTGTGAGGCTGAGATCTACGCCGGGGCTATGGCTGCGCAGGAGTTACTTTGGCTCACCTACCTGCTGACCGACCTTGGAGAGCAGCCTTGTCTCCTCCAGTCCTGTACGTAGACAACAAGGCCATGCTGGCCTTGTGTCGAGAGCAGCGACTAGAGCACAGAACGAAGCACATTGCTCTCCGCTACTTTCTTGCTCGTGAGCTACAGCAGCGTGGACAGTTGCGACTTGCGTACGTGGCCTGTGAGGCCAACACTGCTGATGTCTTCACCAAGGCACTTGCGCCTTGTGATCATCAGTGTTGTTGCACGCAGTTGGGTCTTGTGCCTGTCTTGCCTCACTTGCTCTCCTCTTGACCTTGCTTGTACCTTCGCCTATATATACTCTTGTTCTTGCTTGTTTGCCTCTTGTATATCTCTATGTATGATCTTGCATGTGAATTGGCCTTCTGGCCTTTGAACTTGTGCTCGGAATGCGTGGTGACTTTGTGATCCACCCTGAGCTTTGCTTTGCTTTGCTTGACTGGTCTTGTGACCCCTTGTTCTCCCCCACTTTGCCTATGGGGGTGTGTCAGAACATATAGCTTACTTGTTTCTGTAGGCTATAGTGGGGTATCCCATAAGGGGTACAACCCAATCAGGGTTTCCCATTTGTACTCACTTCGTTTTTAGTCATTTCATTCTCGTTCACTTCTTCTCAATATTGGTTGCTTTGTGTAGGCTATAGTGGGGTAGCCCATACGGGGTACAACACAATTAGGGTTAGTATTTGTACCCAACTTCTGCTCAATACATTTATTCTCGTTCATTCTCCTGACATGGTTTCAGAGCAGGTCCTTCGCTAGGACCGTTTTTTTAGGGCTCACCACAGCGCTGCCCCACGAACTGCCCTGCCCTTAGGTGTTGGGCTGAGAAAATCCCTTAGGATCTTTGCAGGACAGAATTCAAGGGTAGGATGATGTAGTAGCGGAAGCATTTAATAAAGACTTGTTGAACCACCTTGTACTGATTTGTGAGAACAAGATAAGTTGAATAATATCAAAAGATACAAGCTTTTATATGATTACAAGGAATATGAAAGGTTCTATTTTAACTGTTTTGCTGTTGCGGTTCGATACAGTGCCGACCAGGGCTCTCGTTAGCAGACTAAAATAGTCTATTGGTCTAGGTTTCAGGCACAAAATGTATAGTTCATATGTTGCGGCAGACTTTGCCTTTGGGGCCATATGAGAGCCCAGACAAATGCTATATGCTCATATGTTTTTTCAGGAGAGTTATAGCAAGGGAGCTGATCAAGCAGAAATCGCGTATAGTTTCGTATGAAAGAGACAAACTGGCCCACTTGGCCATTGGAGCAGCGATGCGTTGCCTGTGTGATCACGCGTAATGCTATTTGCGTGTGGGCGCGGGGGTTAGTTTTGGATTTTTCCTGCCAGCGCACTTCGCATCTGACTCAGTTGCTACCACGCATCTGTCAGGTAGTTGTTGTCGGCGCCGCTGCCACGTTTCCCCCTCCCTCGCTGGCAGAGTGCAAGGACAGTCGGTGTACAACCAACAAGGCATGCATGGGCTGCCATTGCACTTTCGTGAGACCCTCGTCAGAGAGGTGCGGTTCGTGACAAGACGGTCCTTACCACCCATCCTTTCTTCTCCAAGCCTTTCTTTGAACATCCTTGCTCTCTCTCCGTTTCAATTCGTCCCGTCTTGTCCTCATGTGTCTCACCACACAACACCATGCTAGCCGAACATGGCGCACCCACCTCAACCGACAACGCTAAGCGTGATTCACCCGCGGTACCTGAGGCGCCCCTGGTATCCGCGTTAGATTTCTTAACGCGGAAAGCTCCCGCCGCGATTCCAGTAACCACAACTGCCACAGTAGGGACTCCTCCGCCTATAATTCCTCCCCCCAACGTCATTTCGTCCTGCAACAACGAGCCTATTATCCCCTCGCCATCCACGTCAGATGCGGCAGAGACCTCGACCCAGCCTAGCACGGCTGAAGCTGAGTCGTCGCCCCCGCCCGTTTCGGCATCTGTGGCTACCACCGCACCTGCAATCTCTTTTTCTCGCGTTAGAGTTGGGAACGGCAATTTCAAACAGCGTATTCTCAGTTTTGCCTGTCCCACTCCAGGTGTCGCCCCAGCTACCGTCCCCCACTTCACACCTCGTCCAGGCCCATCAAAACCCGCCGCCGCCGACAAGGACGACAAGTACCCCCATGTCCTGACCGTCGAGCAGTGGCAGGAGAAGGCGAAGGAGAAATGGCTCAAGCACTTCCCGTGGCTCATCATCTCGCAGACCTCATGGGGTCAACCCTGTATGAGGTGCTCAATCTGCATGGTGCACGGTGACCCCAGCTACCAGTACGGCCGTGACGGGGAGGGTGGGCTCGACATTCAACGACAGACGATGCGGAAGCACCAACATTCGATCAAGCATGAGGCGGCAGTGGACCGACAACAGCTACGAGACAGCAAGAATGCGGCTCAGAAGACTATTGTCGACTTCGAAAACGGTGACGCGGAAGCCAACCGTTTGGCAAAACTGTTGGCAACAGTTATTTTCATTTGCAGAAGTGACTCACCCATTGTGCTGTTTGTGTTGCTGGTCCAGTTCATGGCAGAAATGGGCACGCCGGACATGCCCCTGAAGGATTCCGGCACATATTACAGCGAGTAAGTGTTGGTATGCTTTGGGGGACCCGCTTGTTAAAACCCGCTTGTTTCTAAGATGGTTTTTTCCTGATCGTTGCAGGTACGGGTTCGCGCAGCTGGTCGAGATACTCGTCGTCTACCTTCGTGCTCAACAGATGAAGCACATCCGGGAGAGTCCTTACCTGGGCATTCAGTTGGACGAGAGCACGGACCGTCGACGCGGAAGACACCTCATCGTCTATCTGTCATTCCTCCGCAACAACACGCCAGTCACTGAATTCTTCGCGCACCTAACAGTTGAGCAGTGCGATGCTGGTTCCTTGCAGGCAGTCCTTCTAACCCACTTAGAAGGAACCGGCCTCGAACTTGAACGCGTCAGTGGCATCAGCACCGACGGTGCAAGCGACATGGTCGGTTCTCAGACGGGCCTGGTGGCGCGCCTTCGAACACGGATTCCACACCTCGCCGGGTTCCACTGCGTCGCGCACAGGTGTGTAACCCGACATCTGTTATTTTTTCCATGCGTTGCCTGTTTATCTAACTTATCGTTTTTCCCGTGTTGTGTCAGGGAAGCTTTGGCGGCAAAGGATGCCGCCGAGGCCTACCCCGACCTTGACCTCGTCGACAGAGTCGTCCGCTCTTTGGCGGAGCAGCTTGGACGGTCGGGAAACTTCCACCTACGCTTCAAAGAGCTGCAGGAGGTGCTCTACCAAACAAACCTGGAGCTGCAGGGCATCCACAGCGTCAGGTGGCTTTCACGTGGTCTGGCAGTTCAGCGTCTGGCGGACAACCTTCCAGCAGCTGTCATTCTGCTGTACGAGAACAACCCGAAGGCCTACCTCCTTGTAACCAGCTTTAAATTCCACTTCATGCTGTTTTTCTTGGCTGATGTGTTGAAGGAACTCGACGCACTCAACCTCAAGTTCCAGCGACGGCAGGTACGTTGTTACGCTCGTTGCTTTGACGGGTTTTGTATTGTGATGTTGAACCGAATTTCTGTGACACTGACCCGTGCAAGCCTTTCCACGGCCTCTCATATGTGTGGCAGGTTGATGTGACACACGTGCTGCAGATGGTGGACAACACCAGGCTCACCCTCCGCAACCGTTACCTGAGTGACGCGGACAACTTCGGAGAGGGGAGCAACGAGCTGAGCGCATTTTTGGCGAAGCATGCGTCGTTGGAGAAGAGGGTGGTGAAGGTGACGGGCACCGACTCGACTGGGGCGCCAACCACTCATGAGTACACCCTCCACGAGCAGAAGATTAAAGGTCAGAAATCTGGCAGGGGCTTGGACGACTGCATCACACTGACGAAGGGGTACGTGAAGGAGCTGCTGAAGCGTTTGGAGAGCCGGATGAAGGATTTGGGCTCTCTCAAGGGCGCCAAGCTGTTCACGCAGGGGGCGTACCCGGAATCTCACTCGAAGCGGTAGTGGCGGTTCTTGCAGTGGCTGGAGGCTCTCTGCAATCTGTTTAAGCGAAAACCGACCGACCCTGACACCCTGCCAGGTACGTCTTCGATGTCGGTTGTGCCTGATTGAGTCGAACATGTTGTTTGTGTCGCCATATGCCTCGTTGATTTCTTTGAGCCTGGTCGCTTATGAACACCAGCGCGGTCTAACATTATTCTTCTTTCTGATTCGCACCCTGCCACCAGGAGTCAACTAGACGAGGGCATAGAAGGAGCGCAGCAGTTTCACCACCATCATGTCAACCCATCAACAGGAGCTGAGCTTCCACGACGGCCTAAAGCAGATGCTCAGCTCCCCCTACTGGTGCACTGCCTACCCCAACCTGGTCCGCCTTTGGATGGCAGTCGCAGTGCTGCCCCTGAGCACCGTGGAGTGCGAGCGGGGCTTCTCCCGCCAGAACATCATCAAGAGCTGGCTACGCGGCAATCTTAACGACGCGAAGCTGGGCGACCTGATGACCGTCTCCATGCTGAAGTACGAACCTGACTGGCCCGCCCTTGTGGAGCTGTGGAGAGGCGCGAAGAGGAGGCGTCCAGCCAAGGATGTGGTGATGCTGCATGCGCAGAGGCCCGTGAAGCGCACGAAGAAGACCCTTGCGATGCTGGCCGCGAAGCAGGCGGCAGCAACAGCAGCAGCAGCAGCAGATGCTACTGCTCGTGTAGCAGCAGCTGCAGAAGAAGCAGCCAGGCTAGAGGAGGAGTTGGGCCCCTGGCAGAGACGGGCAAGCCACGGCAAAGTGCACATGGCTTCAGATTCAGAGCTAGACAGGGACGATGAGGAAGATGATTCTCATGATAGCGATACTGAATCCTGATTCGTATTCTTTGTATGGTCATCTGTAGAAATAGAATGTAGTCTGTGTGTAGAGTAGACTACATAGTTACATAAATGTCTGATTTCGTAAAAATCTGTCTGAGCAGACATACTAACTTAGAAAATCCGTCTGAGGCAAAGACCATCAGGAATCCTCCATATGAGGGCCAGACGATTTTTTTTTTTTTTTTTTTTGGAAAACGTCAGACGGGCCTAAAAGTTAGCAAGAGCCATGGTGCCGACTCGGGTAACTGCTCTGTAACGAGTCAGTTATATGTCATTGCTGTCGCACTGTGCATTTTGTCAGGTCAAAGGTCGGGGACCTTTGACCTTCGCGTAACCTCCGATAGTTGACTCGCGTGCTACTTCGCTGTAGTTAGTTCCGTTTTGTTTCTCAGCTTCGATACGACAGAGGCGCTATAAGTCACTTGTTTCCAACACTCCCCTTCGCTTCTAGAGTGTTGCTGCTGGTGACGTGGCTCTGTCCAGTCAGCAGCATGCAATGTTCGAACTTCGACTTTCCGAGCTTCTTGGTCAAGTAATCAGCTGCCATCTCGGATGTGGGGCACTAAGACAGCTCAAGTCTCCCCTTCTCGATCTCGTCCTTTACGAAGAAGTATCGTAGGGCGATATGCTTTGACCTATTCGCGAATCCATTTTTGTTGGCTATGCGAATTGCCGACTGGTTGTCGCAGAATAGGGAGAAGCTGGGTAACTGGGCTAGCTTCGCTTCCTCCAGTAGTTCGCGAAGGTACATTCCTTCCTTGGTGGCTGAACAAAGTGCAATATATTCAGCTTCAGCTGAGGAGAGAGCGATTAGTTCTTGTTTGCTCGACTGCCCCAAAATAGGTCCGATAGGTTCGAGGCGATAGATGTAGCCTGTGCGCGAGCACCTATTGTCAGGATCTCCGGCGTGGTCGGCGTCGACGTAGCCGATTAGCTTGGGCGTTGTAGTTCTGTTCTTGTAGTAGATCAGGCCGATCGTCGGAGTGCTTACGAGGTAGTGTAGAGCGCGATCAAGTTCCTTCATGTGATTGTCTTCAGGCCTTTTGAGGTAGGTGGCGAGTTGACTTGCTGAGTATGATAGGTCTGGACGGCAGGTGACGGCCGCGAATAGAAGGCATCCCAGCTTTCGCTGGTAGTTGCGTATCCCTGCGGGCTTTACTGGAGCGGATTCTTCCTTGTGACTTCCTGCCGTGTAGCGGTATGGCATTGAGATGGTACTTGGCGTGAGTGCGAACCGTTTGCCGATGGTATCGGCATATTTTGCGGCGTTGAGGTAGATCGCGCTTTCTCCTTCTTGGATATTGAGGCTGAGGTACTGCGTGACGGTAGATGAGACTGTGAGTGTGAGATCTCTCTGTAACTTTCCTTCGAACCAGGTAGTGACGTTGTCGGTCGACCCGATGTAGAGCAGATCGTCTACGTAGACGATTAGTAGAATGTAGTCGTTGCCTTTCGTGAACCGGTACATGCCTTGGTCGTGAGGAAGCTGTTGGAATCCGATGCGAGTGAGTCGAGCGTGTAAGTACTGCTGCCACAGTCTCGGGGCCGGAGCGAATGTCTCGGTGACATCGCGTCCGTGCTCTTAGTCGAAGCTGCGTACGACCCAGCATGCCTTGAACTTGTCGATGGTGCCATCTGCTTTCGTCTTCACACGGAAGACCCACTTCCCGGTGAGTATTGTCTTGTTTCGTGTCACGCCGATAGGAACAACTTTCCAGGTATTGCGCTCTTTCAACGCTTTTAGTTCCTTGTCCATGGCTTCACGCCATTTTTCCCTATACTCCCCCTCCAGAGCCTGCTGAACTGTGGCAAGCTCTTTAGGAGTTCCGGTGTCGTGGACCGCGGTGACTAGGCCGAGCATTTGAAGGCCACTCTGTGTGTAGCGGGGGACTGTTGTGTCCGCGGGATAAGCTGCCTCGTCACCTGTTTCTGGGTCAGGTATGAAGTTGGGCCCTATGTGTTCTGCTTCGTTGGTGTTGACTTCTGCAGGTGTAACGTAACTGGTGTCGGCGAGATCGAAATAAGTTTCTGCGTACGCTTTCGCGAGGATTTTCGTCGTCCATCGGGATAGGTACGGAGCAGTATGGGAGTGGTCCTGCTTTTGCCGAGGCGTTATCCACAATCTGCTCGTCCTAGTCAGCCTCGTCTGCTGCCGAGGCAAAGGCTCGATCACCACGGAAGCCACCTGTGGGGTCACGGTCTTCTTCCAGGTTGGCAAGGTATGTCGAAAGGGTGAGTCGTTCGTAGAAAATGACATCACGTGCTGCTACTGTTTCTTTGGAGTGGACGTCGAAGATCCTCCATGCGTTGTAATTTCTTTCGATGCCCAGGTGTAGTCCCCACTGTGCGCGTTGGGAAACTCGGCCGGCTCGTGTAGATGGGGGTCAGTGTCAGAATCCCAACCACTAGACCATTGGGATAAAAGGGCTTGTTAAGTAGCGGGTCAGTGCGCCCATAACCCCCCAGGCCAACGTGCCTATAACCCTTCCCTAGGATCAATCGGGGATCACCTGTGGACCTCTGACACCCCTCTGCACTGGGATGCCCGAAGCGCAAACACCGGGATTCGAACCCGAGACCTTCGCTCTGATACCATGTCAGAATCCCAACCACTAGACCATTCGGATAAAAGGGCTTGTTAAGTAGCAGGTTAGTGCGCCCATAACCCCCCAGGCCAACGTGCCTGTAACCCTTCCCTAGGATCAATCGGGGATCACTTGTGGACCTCTGACAGTCGGTACAGTACCATGCAGCCGAAAACTCATACCATTTTTGTGCTGCCCTGTTTCGTGTCCACAGCAGGTGCGGTGATGCGTTGTTCGGTAGTGATGACGATGAAAGTAAGTTGTGAAGCATGAAAGCGTGGTCTATCGCTTCAGGCCACTGGTGATTGGGCAGTCGCATGCCATGCAGTAATTTGCGCATGGTGTTCTGGAGAGTTCGATTCATCCGTTCCGCCACGCCTTGCTGTTGATGGGCGTAAGGAAGCGAGATGAGCCTCTTGATTCCCCTTTCTACCAAGAAGTGCTTGAATCTCTATGAGGTGTATTCTCCTCCTCCGTCTGACTGAAAGCTTTTCAGTTTCACGCCTGATTCTCGTTCTGCTACTGGGAGCCAAGCGATGAAGGTTTCGAAGGCCATGTCCTTGCTCGGAAGATTGAGGTGCCAAACGTAACGTGTAGCAGCATCGATGAACGTGATGGTGTAGCTGTATGCTCTTTGTCCAGGTTTGCGATTGTACAAGATGTCGCTGTACACTTTTTCAAGTGGTGCGTAAGTTGGTGCGCTGGAGTTGTGGTGAGAAGCGAAAGGCCGATGTGGTAAGTCAGCTTCGGGGCAGGTAAAGCATGTTCCACGCGCTCGTCGAAGTTTGCTTCCGTCGGTTAGAAGCAGTGAATCTTTGTCAAGTACTCCTGCTCGGATTGTATTGTTTAACACCGTGTTGCTTGGGTGTCCCATTTGTGCGTGCCAGATATCTTTGCTGGCGCGATGTCCGGGTGAGCGACGATACAGGTCGGAGTTGGAGTAAAAGGCGGCGGTCAAGTTGGCGCTTCTGTGTACTTCTCGTGTTTTTGGGTGAAGCTGTTGCGCGGGAGTCGGTGGAGAGTTGTCGATTTGAGGTGATGTATTTGAAGGACCGGCAATTGGAGTCTGTGCACGTGTGTCTCTTCTGTAGCTCCGACTTCACTTGGGCGAGTGCCTCAGTGTTAGCAGTAGCAAAGACCAATTCGACTACGTACACGAGAACGTAGAACGGCGGCAGAGTGGTGTCGGTGCGTAGAAACAGCGACAAGTCAGCAGTGGAAGGGGCAAAACCAAGAGCAGCAAGAGTCGTCCTCAGTGTGTCGTGCCACTCACGGGGTGCCTGGCGGAGACCGTAGACTGGCCGCCGGAGGCTCCACTGGGTACCAGCAGGAAACGACCCAGTGAAGCCAGGTGGGCAACGCAGCCAGATCTCCTCGTGCAGGCTGCCCTTTAGGAAGGCTGTGCTGAAGTCAAGCGAGTGTAGCTCGTAGTCACGCTGAGCAGCAACGTGCAGCAGCACCCGAAGAGTGGTCATCTTCGAGGTAGGGGAGAAGGTCTGGAAGAAGTCAACTCCCTATCGCTGACTGAAGCCTCGTGCAACGTAACACGCCTTGAAGACAAGCGGAGAACCCGACGGCCGCTTCACCCTGAAAATCCACATGCCACTGATGACGTTCGCCCCAGGCGGGGGAACCTCATCGACGTAGGTGCCTGTGGACTTCCGGAAAGCCATCTCTGTGTCCATGGCTGTCTGCCACTAAGAGGAGTAGGGACCCTTTATCGCCTCTGCGTAAGAGCGCGGGGTCGGGATGTCTAGTGCATCCGGGTCTCCCTCAGGGGCAAGCAACATGGACACAAGATGAGGTAAAGTAGTGGCAAAGCACTCAAACTCCTCTTGTCTGTCCTCAAGGACGTCCGTGCCAAGAGCACACTCACCCTTGACGGACGGAGGAGAGACAGACTCAGACTCAGCAACAAGACTAGTGGCGTAGTCGAGATGACAGGCGGCAGCAAAGTCAAGAAGCTCAGCAACTAGAGCAGAGTCATAGAGTGAGTGCCGGGGACAGGAGGAGGACGCTGATGCGGAAAAAGACGACCAGTGTGAACATTGCGAGCAGGCGACTTAGGACGAGACTCAGGTAACGCAGGACGGGACTTAGACTCACGACGCTCCGTAAGACCTCTAGTTGGTCCAGAGTAAGGAGAAGGACCAGGCAGTGGAGAGGCTGGCTGTAAGTGCGACTGTGATTGGACAGGCGGTGGACTCAGTAAAGGAGGAGTAGGACTAGTAGAAGGCGGGAGACCAAGAACCTGCTGGAGGAGCAGAATGTAGTACGGCCGCGGCCACGCAGCGACTCCAGAAACAGCAGAGACAGCACAAGTACCCTTAGCTCCAGGGTGTCCAGCTACAACTCCCGCAGCACCACCAGCTCCAGTACCTCCAACATCTCCAACTCCAGCAGCACCTCTAGAAGCAACAGCTCGAGTACCTCCAACACCTCCAGCTCCAGAAGCACCTACAGCTCCAACTCCTGCAGCACCACCAGCCCCAGCAGCTCGAGTACCTCCAGTACGAGCACCTCCGGGACCAGCTACTCCAGCACCAGCAGCACCAACACCAGCAGGACCTCCAATAGCGCCAGTACCTCCAGCACTAGCACCTCCAGGACCAGCAGCTCCAGCAGCTCCAGCACCAGCAGCACCTCAAGCAGCTCCAGCTCCAGAAGCACCTCCAGCGGCTCCAGCACCAGCAGCACCTTCTGCAGCTCTAGGTCCATAAGCACCTCCAGCAGCAGGCCCCGTAGCCCCAGCACGACGGCTTCTGCGCCGAGCGCACCACTTACGTAGCCGCTGCGGAGAGAGGGGCTCCCGCCATGACGGGACACCCGGAGGACCTCCAGACTCAGCACGCTCTGGCTCAGCACCCCTAGACTCAGCACCCCCAGGCTCAGCACCCCCATGCTCCACACGCTCAGGCTCAGCACCCACAGGCTCCGCATCCTCAGACACAGCAACCCTAGGCTCAGCACCCCCAGTCCCCGCACCCTGAGGCCCAGCACCCCTAGTAGCACCTGAGTCGACAGCTACCTCGACAGGCTCGACAGGGTCTACCTGGGACACACCTGAGGGGGCCGGACCCTGAGGGGGGAGGGGGTCTACCGGAGGAGCACCTGGCACTAGGAAGAGTGGCGCGGGGGGGAGAGAGGCAGTGCGGTAGGGAAAGAGACGGTAGTAAGATACGGACTCGTCAAACGTGACGTCCTGAGTGGACAGAACACAACGCGAGGTGGGGTGGTAAAACTGCCACCAAGGTGCGTCAGGGGGGAAGCCAAGGAAGACGCAGGGAACGGCATGGGAGGACAGCTTGTCCGCGGAAGCATCGCGGACAAAAGCTCGAGATCCCCAGACACGGAACACAGACGTATCGCCAACCTTCCCCGTCCACCGCAGAGTAGGTGTGGTCTCCGGCAAGGAGACATGAGGCTGAAGGTTGATCTGATGCGCAGCGTACTGAACCGCGAACGGCCACAAAAAATGGGGAGCAGCCGCATGGATCATGGACGTACGAGCGACGTCCATGACCATGCCAATGCGGCGCTCAGCAATCCCATTTTGCTGTGGGGAGGCCGGAAGCGTGAACGTCTGGCGGATGCCCTCCGCACGACAGAAAGCCCTTAGAAGGTCGGAGGAAAACTCACCACCTCTGTTTGAGTGCAGACGCAGAACAGGAAGGTCTGAGCCGAAACTCTCGTTGAGCTGGCGACGGGTACCGTGGATCCAGTCGATCAACACCTCAGTGACCTTACTCTTGTTGCGCAAGGGGAAGACTGTGATGTAACGCGAGTAGTCGTCAACGACCAGCAGGAAGTAACGCTTGTGACCCTGTCCACGGACGCGGGTTGGGCCCCACACGTCCATGTGAAGAGTCTGCAAGGGAGCCTCTGTTGGAGGGAACTTGGAGGAGTGAGGAGCGGCGCGCTGCCGGCCCTCGACACAAGGAACACAGGTAGGGGTAGGCCCTGGAGGAAGGGAAGGGAGGGACCGGGGGAGACCAGAGACAAGAGTATGGGAGGCCATACCTTGAAGACGAGGCAGAGAGGGGTGACCAAGGCGGTGGTGCCAAATGAGAGTCTCGTGTGACAGAGGACGACACGAGCAGGGGGGCGACGCTGGACTAGACCTAGACGAGGCAGAAAACACCTGACCAGACGCGGCTACCTCACCAGACGCATTAATCGGAGGAAATGCAGTAGTCAGTGTGTACAGAATCGACCCAGGCCGACGGGTAAATGTGGCCAGGTGGCGGCCCGTCCGAGAGCAAGTGCAGTGGGTCACACGCTCACCTCCAGGGGTGAACTGGTCAACCCACGCGTCCTGAAGGTCAGCTCTACTCACCAAGTTCGTAGAGAACGAGGGGAGGTGGAGTCCCGACTCACCATCACCTGGAGCAGCAGACTCACCAGTACCTGGAGCAGCAGACTCACTAGCACCTAGAGCAGCAGCCTCAATGCCCGGGTCGGGCGGAACACACATGTAGTAGTCACCCTTAGCACTATCAGTCACAGCATACATGGCAGCAAGGAGAGCATCGAAATCAAGATCAAAGATAGCAACATTCTGCTTAAGCAGATCACCCCAGCGAGGGAGCTCAACAGCGTCAGGAAACTGGGCGCGCCAGGCGTGAATCAGGCGACCGAAGCAGCGCTGCGCAGTGTGTGGCAGCCCGCATGTCTCCCCATGGCGCCTGCCGGTGCGAAGAACGTAAGTGCAGGGACCAGCACTCCCAGACCTCCCACGCCCAGCGTACCACTCACAAAGCTGCTGGGCCGACGGGATCTCACGGGAACGCGGCTGCTGCTGGTGCTAGCTACCACCAAAGCCTCCACACTGCGCGGCTCCACCTCGACCAGCACCACCGCCGCCGCCACCTCCACCAGTGCTGCCGCTGCCTCCACCGCTCCTACCGCTGCCTCCACCACCCCCACTGCCGCCACCGAAGCCCCCACTCCCGCCACCACCCCCACCTCCACCGCCACCCCCTCCGCCTCCTCCAGCGCCTCCACCGCCGCCCCCACCGTTCCCTCCACCACCCTTGCCCCCCTTGCCCTTGCTGTTGTGGCGCCTCCCACTAGGAGCAGACAAAGCCCCGACCTCCTCAGTGCCAACGAGGTTGACAGCAGCAGAAGCAACAGAGGGGAGAAGGGGGACGGGGGAACACCCTTCAATGAAAGGGGCGCGACAGTCGCCGTGAGAAGCACCTACAGCTAAGATACTCTTCTTAGCTGCAGTGAGGCGCTCCTCTAGCAGGTCGACGGTGAGCTCGGTGGGGCAAAGGGAGAGAAAGTGGTCCCTGACTGAAGTAAGGGAGTCAGGGAGGCGGGTGACTAGGTAGTAAAGGGTGATGTACATGGGGGGGGGGGGGTTCTTGGCACAGAACTCAGTGAGAAGTGCAGCGCGTTAGCAGGCGTCACTAGTGCGGATGTGAATAATGAGGTCAGCGACTGTGGCAAAGGCTACAAGGTCAGGGAACAGGTACGGCAGCATGAGACGGCTGAGGGCAGTAGTGGCAGGGGAGGAGTAGCGCGCTACGACAGTGTCATACAAAGACTGAGCTGTCTTGTACAGGCCAAAGTGCGCGCGCTCAAAAGACGGCAGGTGACTACGAACACCAAGGCGAGCAACAGCGTCACGAGTGGTCCACTGCGAGCGAACCGCACAGTCAGCAGTGGCAGCAGGTGCAGTAGAGACACGGGACGTGTGATCGAAAAGGGATACCCCGTCCCTAGAGTCACACTGAAGAAAGAGCTGCAAGTCGTAAACCCACACGTCAAAGTCAACCGCACGCCCCTCAGCATCAAAGGTAAGAACAGTAGGGCTAGCCATAGCGGAAGTAGCAGCAGGAGCAGAGCAGGAAGGGCAGCGCAGCTCAGTAGGGCAGCGCGGCTCGGCAGGGCGGCGCGGTTCGGTAGGGCGGCACGGCTCGGCTGGGCAGCGCGGCTCGGTAGGGCGGCGCGGCTCTGCTGGGCGGCGCGGCTCGGCTCCTGGCGGCGCGGCGCGATGGGGCGGCGCGGGTGCTTACCAGGGGCGGGTGCAGGGCAGAGCCGCAGCTGGCGGTTAGGTCAGGGCCGCGAGTGGGGCGGCAGCTGGGCAGGGCCGCGAAAGGGCGGCTGTAGGGAAGGGCCGTGATAGGGCGGCAGCAGGGCAAGGCCGCATCAGGGCGGCAGCAAGGCAGGGCCGCAGTGGGCGGCGAAGGCAGGGCCGCGATAGGCGGCGAAGGGCCAGCGATGAGCGGCGACGTGCCAGCGACGGGCGGCGACGAGCCGGGACGGGCCGGCGACGGGCCGGGACGGGCCGAGACAGGCCAGCGACGGGCGGCGAAGCAGGGCCGCGATAGGGCGGCTGCAGGGCAGGGCTGCAGTGGGTGGCGAAGGCAGGGCCGCGACAGGCGGCGAAGGGCCAGCGATGAGCGGCGACGCGCCGGCGACGGGCGGCGACAAGCTGGGACGGGCCGGCGACAGGCCGGGACGGACCGGGAGAGGCCAGGGACGGGCGGCGAAGGCAGGGCCGCGACAGGGCGGCTGCAGGGCAGGGCCGCAGTGGGCGGCGAAGACAGGGCCGTGACTAGCGGCGACGGGCCAGCGACGGGCAGTGAAGGCAGGACGCGCGACGGCGCAGGTGAGACAAGCGCGAGGCGCGCTTAGGGCAGGGCAGGACAAAAAAATCGTGGTGGGCCCTAAAAGAAATGTTCCTATGAGGGAACCTACTCAGAATACCATGTTAGAATAGTGAAGGAAGGAATGACTGAACTAGCAAGCAGGTGGGTAGAAGTAGGAAACCTAAAAGTGTTGTACCCTATATGAACTACCCCACTACAGCCTAGACGGACTATAGCATATAAGTTTGACAGTCACCATCTGCGCGAGCGATTCAGTCAGGTTTTCCCAGTCCTGCGTCTGCACTCTGACAGGGGCGGTGGGTTCTCTTCTGACCTCCTTGCGAGTTTTGTCGAGACGACGGCATCATCCAGTCATTGACGCTTCTGGCCTCTCCGCAGCAAAATGGGAATGCTGAGCGTCGCATTGGCTTGATCATGGAGGTTGCTCGTACCTCCATGATCCATGCGGCTGCTCCCCATTGTCTGTGGCTGTTTGCGGTCCGCTACGCTGTGCATCGGCTCAACCTCTGGCCCCGTGTCTCTGAGCTAGAGACCTCGCCCACACTCCGGTGGACGGGGAAGGTTGGCGATGCGTCGTTGTTTTGGGTCTTGGTCGCGCTCTCCCTTGTTCGTGATGCCAAAGCGAGCAAGCTCTCCTCTCGCACTCTCTACTGCGTATTCCTTGGCTTCCCCACTGACGCCCCGCCGTGGCAGTTTTACCACCCGCGCTTGCGTCGATTCTTCTCCTCCCAGGACGTCACCTTTGATGAATCTGTCTGTTACTACAGGCTACAACCACATGCGTCCCACCCGGTCCCCCTAGTGCCTCTTTTCTTGGTACCAATCCCCCCCCCGGTAGACCCCCTCCCCCCACAGGGTCCTGCTCCCTCAGGTGTGTCCCAGGTAGACCCACCCCCCTTGGTTGAGCCTTTGGAGGTCCCTACTGACTCCTCTGGCCCAGCTGAGGGGGTTGACGACGCCGCTGACGACACGGCGGCCACTCGCCGCTCTCCACACTTGGAGACCCCCCCTGGTTTTCCGCCTAGGCCGTCTTCGCCGCCTCCGCAACTTGCTGCTATGGACTCTGGAGCTGAGACAGCTGATGCTGAGCCTGGGGGTGCTGAGACGGAGGGTGAGGGTTCTGGGGGTGCTGCGACTGGGGGTACTGCGACTGGGGGTGCTGGTTCTGGGGGTGATGCGACAAGGGGTGCTGGTTCTTGGGGTGCTGCGACTGGGGGTGCTGACTCTGGGGGTCCTGCGAGTCCTAGTGGCGGTGGAGCTGTAGGTGACCCTGCTGGATGTCCTGGAGCTGGACAGCCACCACAGCCTGACCTACTTGAGACGCTCTCGCCGCAGGCGATTCGTGCGTGGATTGTTCAGCGAGACAGTCCTGGTGGAGGAGGGTATGGTCCTGCTGGTGCTGGAGCTGCTAGTCCTGGAGGTACTTCTGGTGCTGGAGGTACTAGAGGTGCTGCTGGTGCTGGAGGTGCCGGAGCTACTAGTCCAAGAGGTGCTACTAGTGCTGGAGGTGCTGGACCTACTAGTCGTGGAGGTACAGCTGGTGCTGGAGGTGCTGGAGGTGCTGCTGGTGCTGGAGGCGCTGGAGCTGGAGGTACTGGAGGTGCTGGAGGTGCTGGAGGTGCTGGTCCTTGAGGTGCTCGTACTAGAGGTGCAGGAGCTGCTGGAGCTGGTGGTGCTGTTCGTGCTGGAGGTGCTACTAGAGCTGCTGGCAGTCGAGGTATTGGAGGTACTGCTGGTGCTGGAGGCGCTTGAGCTGGAGCTACTGGAGGTACTGGAGGTGCTGGAGCTGCTGGTCATGGAGGTGCTTGTACTAGAGGTGCTGGAGGTGTCGGAGCAGGTGGTGCTGCTGGTGCTAAAGGTGCTAAAGGTGCTACTGGAGCTACTAGCACTGGAGGTGCTAGAGGTACTACTGGTGCTAGAGGTCCTGGAGCTGCTTGAGCTAGTGGTGCTGATGGTGCTGGAGGTGTTGCTGGAGCTGCTGGTGCTGGAGGTGCTGGTGCTGCTGGTGCTGGAGGAGCTGGAGCTGCTGGTACTGCCCCGTGACGACCGTTTTTCTACCCGCAGCCGCATTCATCCCTGCCGCCGCCTGACTCGGTCCTTCGCCAGGTTCTTAGTCTCCCGTCTTCAACTGGCTTCCCTCTACCCCTCCTGTGTCCACCGACAGACCAATCTCAGCCACACCTACTGCCTGGCTCCCCGCTGCCTTTGCTTGCTCCTCACGCTGAGGTGACAGAGTCCCTGATTGAGCATCGTGAGCCTGAGACTCGTGCTTCCACACCTGTTCGTGCTCATCGTGTCGCCCGTCCTTGTCCTCCTGCTCTCACAGGCACTCACGGCATGGCACTTCGTCCTTCCTCTGTTCCACAGCGTGTTGTCCTACCGGAGCCTCCCGCGTCCTCTCTTCCGTACGTTCCTGACCCTGAGTCCGACCTTGCTCGTGCTGCCAGGTTTACTGTCACTCGTCTCCTCGCTACTGTCGTCACTGACCCTGACCTTGAGTCTACTGCAACGTTTGCCCTAGTCACTGAGCTAGTCGACTTTGCAGCTAGGAGTCGTCTCGACTACGTCGCCCGTCTTGTCTGTGAGTCTGAGTCTGTATGTCCTTCGTCCGTCGGGGGTGAGCTTGCCCTTTGTAGTGACGTACTTGAGGACAGACAGTTTGAGCTTGAGTGTCTTGCAGCCGCTTTACCTCGATTCACATCCATGCTCCTTTGCCCTGAGGGAGACCCGGATGCACTTGACATCCCTACCCCGCGCTCTTACGCTGAGGCGATCGCGGGTGAGTACTCCTCTCAGTGGCAGACAGCCTTGGACGCAGAGATGGCTTCCTGGAAGTCCACAGGCTCCTACGTTGATGAGGTTCCTCCTCCTGGGGCGAACATAGTCGATGGCATGTGGATTTTCAGAGTGAAGCGGCCGCTGGGTTCTCCGCCTGCCTTCAAGGCGCGCTACGTTACTCGAGGCTGCAGTTAGCGACAGGGGGTTGACTTCTTCCATACCTTCTCCCCCACCCCGAAGATGACTACTCTTCGGGTGCTAGTGCACGTTGCAGCACAGCGTGAATACGAGCTGCACTCCCTCGAATTCTTCACAGCTTTTCTGCAGGGCAGCCTTCAAGAGGAGATATGGCTGCGCCTCCCACCTGGCTTTACTGGGTCGTTTCCTGCGGGTACCCAGTGGAGCCTCCGGCGGCCAGTCTACGGTCTCCGCCAGGCGCCTCGAGAGTGGCAAGACACACTGAGGACTACACTTGCGGCTCTTGGGTTTGCTCTTTCCTCTGCTGAACGGTCGCTATCTCTATGCACCGACACTACCCTGCCACCGTTCTGCGTTCTAGTGTACATCGACGACTTGGTTTTTGCTACTGCTGACACAGAGGTGCTGGCCCTAGTGAAGGCGGAGCTGCAGGAGAGACACACCTGCACTGACCTGGATGAGCTGCATAGCTATCTTGGCTTGCAGGTCACCCAGGACACAGCATGGCACACCATCACCCTTACTCACTCACACATGGTGCATCAGGTCCTTCAGCGCTTCGGCTTCCAGTTCTCCTCGCCACAACCCACTCCTCTATCTAACGGCCACTTGCTCTCAGCTCCACCTTTGGACGAGTCCGTAGAGCCGAGTGGTCCGTACCCAGAGCTTGTGGGTTGCCTCATGTACCCGATGACGTGCACACGACCTGACCTCACTTACCCTCTCAGCCTCTTGGCTCACTACGTGGCTCCCGGTAGACACCGAAAGGTGCACTGGGATGGTGCGAAGAGGGTACTGCGTTACTTGTACAGTACATTGGTTATGGGGCTCGTGCTTGGAGGACAGGGTTCAGTGGTACTCACAGGATAGTCCGACGCTTCTTGGGCCGACAACCAAGCGACTCAGCGTTTGTCACAGGGTTACACCTTCAGTCTTAGCTCTGATTCTGTCTCGTGGAGGTCCACTTGTTCTTCTTCTGTGCTTAGTTCCAGCTGTGAGGTTGAGATCTACGCTGGGGCCATGGCTGCACAGGAGCTATGCTGGCTGACCTACCATCTTGGGGGAGCGGCCTCGTTCTCCTCCAGTTCTGTATCTTGAGAACAAGGCAATGCTTGCCTTGTGTCGCGAGCAGAGACTGGAGCACAGAACGAAGCACATTGCTCTTCGCTACTTCGTTGCGCGTGAGGTGCAACAGCGTCGTCAGATCCGCCTTTCCTACGTGGCCTCGCGGGCCAACACTGCTGATGTGTTCATCAAGGCCCTTGGGTCTGGTGATCATCAGCGTTTCTGCAGTGCTCTTGGACTTGTGCCCACTCTGCCTCACCTGTTGGTTGCTTGACTTGCTCTTGTTGTACACTTATATATATCTTTATACTTGCTTCTTTACTCTTGCTAGGTTGTGATCAGTGTACTGCATTGCTATTATAACTCTGCATGTGAACTGGCCTTGTGGCCGCTTGCTTGTGCTCGGATAGTGTAGTGTCCTTAAGATCCACCTTGAGCTTTGCTTTGCTTTGCTCTGTTGTCTTTCTTGACTGGTCTTGTGACCGTCTTGTTGTCCCCCACTTAGCCTATGGGGGTGTGTCAAAGTACAATCTTACTTGTAGGCTATAGTGGGGCACACCTTATGGGTTACAGCACTTCTAGGGTTAGTACTTCTACCCCAACTCTTGCTAATCCAATCTTTCCTGCACAGTTATTCTGACACTACCTGCTGACTGACTTGGGAGAGCGGCCTTGTTCTCCTCCAGTTCTGTATGTAGACAACAAGGCCATGATTGCCTTGTGTCAGGAGCACAGACTGGAGCATAGTACGAAGCACATCGCTGTGCGTTACTTCCTTGCTCGAGAGTTGGAGCAGCGTGGTCAGCTTCATCTTGCTTACGTGGCCAGTCAGGCCAACACTGCTGATATATTCACCAAGGCACTTCACCCTGGTGATCATTTTAGGCCTTGTGCCTACTTTGCCTCACTTACTCATTTCATGAGTTTGCTTGTACTGTGATCTATATATATACCTGCATGCTTACACTTGCTAGGTTATGATCGTTGTACTGTTTGTTCTCTTTTATATAACTCTGCATGTGAACTGGCCTTGTGGCCATTTGCTTGTGCTCAGAATGTGTGGTGACTTCGTGATCCACCCTGAGCTTGTTTTGCCTTTCTTGACAGGTCTTGTGACCACTTGTTCTCCCCCACTTTGCCTATGGGGGTGTGTCAAAATGATAGAATGCTTATATTGTGTAGGCTGTAGTGGGGTAGCCCATAAGGGGTACAACCCAATTAGGGTTAGTACTTGTACCAACTTTCTGCTCAATGCATTCATCCTCGTTCAGTTTCGTGACAAGTGCACGGAGACATCCGCTGCTCATCACGGCGTGTTGCAATTCCCGGTGCACTGCATCGGCTCGGCTCGATTTGGCACGAGCCAGATCGTGCCAACCTCGTGCCTCCGAAACCTCAAAATTTCATCATCAAATTCCAAGTAACTGTGACGCGATTTCCTGGCACGAGTTAGGAAATCGCCCCACCAACACCAACAGGTGGAAAAATGTTTTCTGGCACAA
This sequence comes from Closterium sp. NIES-65, assembly GCA_948144175.1. Classification (NCBI taxonomy): domain Eukaryota; kingdom Viridiplantae; phylum Streptophyta; class Zygnematophyceae; order Desmidiales; family Closteriaceae; genus Closterium; species Closterium sp. NIES-65. Next base: position 1,651,462 of record CANXME010002307.1, on the reverse strand, counting down.
TTTCCTAGCAAAAGGGTTTCGGCTCTAGAAATGAACTGTAACAACAAGAGAAATGACCATCGTAATGGTTAGGGATTTAGGATTCCTAGATAGGATTATGGTAACCTGCTAAATTCAACCATTGTAGCTCAAGTGTCGAAAAGAGTGCTGTAACCCGGGCTATTGGCGACTATTGAAGATTGGCGAGGGCAGAGTGGCGGGTTGGCAGAAGGTGTTAATTTGCAGGCACGAGCCAGGCAGGGCTCTTGCTAGGATTTAGGCCCATCTGAGAATATAAATGAAAAAATCGTTTCGTCTGATGTTCAGACGTGCCAATTTTTTCTGTCTGATTTTTCATATGAAAGTTGGAGCTGTGTGACTCTGTCTGATTTTTCATACGATATATTTTGCTTAGTCAGATTTAATTAAAACACTTGTTGAGCGTGATTCAACTCTATTTTTCTGAAGCTTATAACCAGGCCCTCGGATTCACTTTTAGGGACGTTGATGCATCAGGGTCCCTGTGAAAAAAAGGCTGATTTTCAGTGTTCCTAAAAAAAAGGCTGATTTTTCAGGGTTCTTCAAGAAAAAACCCTGATATTCACCCTGAAAAAATCTTGTTGGAGTACTGGTCATCTCGAGCATTTTCCAGGAAGGATTAGGTATGTGCATTCACTCTACACTTCGATAAAAGGCTGAAAATTCAGTGTTAACTATGAAAAATCAAGATCAGAAAAATCTACACACTGAAGAATCAGTGTAGGTGCACAAAAGTAGGCTGAAAATCAGTAATTTTGGGTAAAATTTCATGATATCGTAGGGCCTGCTTATGACGGAGGCGGTGGTGCGGCACTGACAGTGTGCTTGCTGACAGGCGAGTGACAAGTTGGGAGGGAGGCAACAGGAGGGATGTGTTGGGATGGGACGCATGTGGCAAGAGGGACCGTACAGAAATATACTGTAGATGCGAGATGCATGCGATGCGAGGGACCAGGGGGGACGGAGGGACTTATGGGGAAGGGGGTTGGGCTGGGAGATACGGGGGATGGATATGGGGAAGGGGGCTGGGCGGGGAGAAAGGGCCACGGGATTTCACAGGGAGAAGGGTAGGAGTATGGCTTGAACAAGAACGAAGGGCTTGAGGGGATGGGTGGGCTGGTGTAGAGGAGTGAGGGATTTGGGAAGGAGAGTAGGGGGGAGAATGGTAGGGGGGAGCAGGGGGAAGAATGAGGGGTGGTGTCAGACGAAAACAAACCCGCTATCTGAAATTTCAGATGAAGTATAACTCCTTCTCTGAAAAATCAGACGAGCTAAAATAACTAGTCTTATGGATCAGACGAAATAAAAATCACTGTCTTAGAAATCATATGAAAGAAAAACTGTAGGTCTGAAAATCAAACCATCAGACCGACTTGGTCTGATAACCAGAGCCCTGGAGCCAAGTCGTGCTGGCTCGAGCCAAGGCAACGTAGTGCACTAACTCGGCTCGGGGCATGCCGTGCCAAGTCAGTGCACCGCACTGACTCGGCCTCCTGCTTGCCTGGAGCCTTCCAAAACCCGTGCCATGAGCCAAGCTGATGCAGTGCACTGGGAATTGCAACACGCCGTTATCATCATACCAGCCATTCTTTCGCCATGCCCGCTCCTCTAGCAACCGTCCCCCTCGTTCCGCCAAAGACTGCTGTGCGCTGTGCAGTCCCCGTTGCGCCTTCTCGCGCAAAGAGCGCTAGCGCGCTTCCGCCCCTCTGCGCGTTTCGTTGACGGCTTTGCGCGCAGCGAAGATCGCACGCGCCGCCTGCAGCTGTTGCAATAGCGAGGCCTTACAACTATAGCGAGACAACTAAAACGAGCCCGTGCAACTGTTTGCGTAATTTCACAGCTAAAACAATGTCAGTAGTGGTGTGTTTCGGCCGGGGACCCAAGGGCGTCACTACCAGCTGCCGCCGCTCCCGCCTCAAGCAGCGCCGCGTGCCATTCGTTCACCCCATTGTCGCCCGCATCCATCGCATCGCCGTCCCTCGTGCTGCTCCACGTGCCCGCCTCTGGCTTGCCTCTCGTGCTGCCCCGCTTGCCCTCTCTCACCCTCCCAAGCTCAGGACTCGTGGTTTATCAAGCAGTAGTGTGACAAGCAATTCAGCGTGCCGGGTGCTACCCTGTGCAGCGCGGAGGGGAAAACAATACGGCTTTGAGCGGCCAGTTGACGACTGGCAGGCGCATGGGCGACACGGTTGGCGGCATCGTTGCCTGACTGGAGCATGCGGAGTGATGAGGCTTGATGGATGATGGTTCGATTCAGTTCAGTAGAGGTTGGGGAGATGGGTGACATGACGGGGTGGAGGGTCGCACGTTGATGCCCTCCAAAACAGTCTTCCTCGTTACAACTTTCCAGGTACGTTCGAGCAAATGTATTCCATCATTTTATTTTGAATGAGCAAGCAATGAAACCAATGAATGAAAAACATATGATACATTACAACAACAACTGATTACCATGGTTATCAGCAATCCTACTCCAACGCCACTACTTGGGTTTCGACCAATTCGTCGTATGGGAGGGAGAGGTACGACCCCTCCAGCACCCGATCCCCATGCACCTGAGGGTTTGCCCTGCGCAGCGCCTCCAGCAGCACCTGCCAGCACGAGCGAATGCAATGCAATGGGCGAGTTGACTGCAATGCTCGGTCAGAAGAGCATCATACAAGGTAAGCATCAGGCGTACGGAATGGAGTCATGGGAAGAACTTTGTGGTGAAGTGTTATGCCTTGCATGCACCCCCCAGCCCCTTGCCTCCCCTCATCCACTCACCACCCCTCAGTTCAGCCCCTCCCCCCTCAACCCCTTGCCCCTCGTGTCACTCGCCCATCACCTGGCATCGTTGTGAGATGCGCCACAGTCTGTCCCCTGCCTGCACTCGCACCGTGCATCTGCATCCACCACCAGGGCGTCCACTTGCTCTCTCACCAACCCCCTTGCACCACTCTGCACCGCAATCCCCACCGCCGCACTATGTGTCACTCGGCCACCTCCTGGACGGCGTCAGCCATCCCCTGCACCGCCCCTGCCACCTCCTGTGCCACCTCAGTGCCCACCGTGCTGGCGCCTGCTGCTGCCTCCTCCACTGCCCCCCCCTGCGTGGCTACTGCATCACAATCTTCCTCCATTTTTGTGGTTTGGTTTCGCAAAGTAACACAATTTTCAAGCGCGAACCAACTGAAACACCAACGGAAATTTCAAGCACTCGATTTCGCCCTCACGAAATTCACGTGGCATGTTTCTAGCCTGTTTTTTCAGTTCGTCCGAGGTGCGAGTGTACATTCGCTTTCAAACATTGCGGTTCGGAAATGCAGCGGTTCGGTATATTTCGACATTGCATCACGCTTCGTTTTATGTGCAGGTAAATGAATTCAAAATTGTTTCAAAACCCATACCTTATCGATATAATTTGTTTCTACAATGCTATAATGCACTTATTAGTCGTAACTACATATTACACTATGTATTTGTTCCGCATGTACACATCCGGCTCTTCAGGATCATACAACTTCACCACATTCACGTGGCGCAAGATATGCGCGATAGGAATACAGTAGCGTAGAATGCGTTCTCGTTTGCGGGCCATCGCAGCTGCACGCGCCCTGTTATTGCGGCTTGTCAAACTTATATGCTATAGTATGTTTAGGCAGTACTGGGGTAGTTCTTATAGGGTACAACACTCTTAGGTTTCCTACTTGTTCCCACTTGCTTTCTAGTTCATTCATTTCGTTCCAGATTCTAACATGGTATTCTTAGCAGGTTCCCTAGTAGGAACGTTTTTTTTTAGGGCCCACCACGATTTTTTTTCCTGACCTGCCCGAAGCGTGCCATTTGCCCTGCCCAAAGCGTGCCTCGCGCACTGCCTTATCTGGCCCGTCGAGGCTCTGCCGTCGCCGCTCGTAGCGGCCCCTGCTGCCGCCGCGGCCCTTACTGCCGTCGTGGCCCCTCCTGCCGTCACGTCCCTACCTGCCGTCACGAACCCTACTGCCGTCGCGGCCCCTTCCGGCCGTCGCTACCCCAACTGCCGTCGCGGCCCCTACTGCCGACACGGCCCCTGCTGCTGTCGCGGCACCCGCCAGTCGCAGCCCCTGCTGTCGCGGCCCTGCTGTTGCCGCCTGTCGCAGCACTGCTGACGCCGCCTGTGGCGCCCCCTACTGCAGTCGTGGTCCCTACTGTCGCTGCGGCCCTTGCTGCTACTGCGGCCCTTGCTGCCGTCGTGGCCTCTGCTGCCATCGCGGCCCCTGCTACTGTCGTGGCCCCAGCCGTCGAGGCCCCTGCTGTCGCGGCCCCTTTTACTGTCGCGGCCCATGTTTCGTCGCGGCCCCTACTGCTGCCGAGGCCCCTGCTGCTGTCGCGGCCCCTGCTGCTGTCGCAGCCCCTGCAAACGCGGCCCCTCCTGCTGTCGCGGCCTCTGCCGTCACGGCCCCTGAAGTCGCGGCCCCTTTGCTGTTGCGGCCCCTGCTGCCAAGGCACCTGCTGTAGCGGCCCTGACCAAAAACCGCCAGCCGCGGCCCTGCCCTGCACCCGACCCTGGTAAGCACCCGCGCTGCCCGCACCTGCTGCCCTGGCGCCGCGCCGCATGCTGCCGCGCCGCGCCGCCAGGAACCAAGCCGCGCCGCCTTGCCGAGCCGCGCCGCCCCACTGAGCCACGCCGCCCAGCCGAGCCGCGCCGCCCTACCGAGCTGCACTGGGCCTTCTGCTACTGCTGCTTCTGCTGTCTCTGCTGCTCCTGCTGCTACTGCTTCTACTTCTACTACTGCTACTATGGCTAGCCCTATTGTTCTCACCTTTGATGCTGAGGGGCGTGTGGTTGACTTTGACGTTTGGGTTGACGACCTGCAGCTCTTTCTTCAGTGTGACTCTAGGGATGGGGTATCCCTTTTCGATCACACGTCCGGTGTCTCTACTGCACCTGCTGCCACTGCTGACAGTACGGTTCGCTCGCAGTGGACCACTCCTAACGCTGTTGCTCGTCTTGCTATTCGCAGTCACCTGCCGAATGCTGAGCACGCGCATTTTGGCCAGTACAAGATTGCTAGGTCTTTGTACGACGCTGTAGTTGCGCGCTACTCCTCCCCTGCCACTGCTGCCCTCAGCCGCCTCATGACCATACCTTTTCCCTGACCTTGCCACTTTTGCCACAGTCGCTGACCTCATTACTCACCTCCGCACTAGTGACGCCCGCTACCGCGCTGCCCTTCCCACTGAGTTCTGTGCCAAGAACCCCCCCCCCCCATGTACATCACCCTTCACCCATGGCAGAATGTGGCTATCTTTGATCTTGATTTCGATGCTATCCTTGCTGCCATGTATGCTTTGACTGATAGTGCTGAGGGTGACTATTACCTGAGTGTCCCGCCCGACCCGGGCATTGAGGCTGCTGCTCTAAGTGCTAGTGCGTCTGCTGCTCCAGGTACTGGTGAGTCGGCTGCTCCAGGTGCTGGTGAATCTGCTCTCTCTTGTACTGCACTTACTGAGGCCTTTCACACTTTCACACTTGACTCTGGTGCTTCGCGCTCTTTCTTTCCTGACAGCACCACACTCACGCCGCTCAGTCCGCATGTCGCAGTCTCCCTGGCTGACCCCTCTGGGGGCCCAGTCCTTGCGCACTCTTCCACGGTTCCACCTCCCCTCGTTCTCTACGAACCTGGTGAGTGGAGCTGACCTCCAGGACGCGTGGGTTCACCAGTTCGCCCCTGGAGGTCAGCGTGTGACCCACTGCACTTGCTCTCGGACGGGCCGCCACCTGGCCACGTTCACCCGTCGGCCTGGGTCGTGTCCATGCTGCTTGCCCCTGAGGGAGACCCGGATGCACCAGACATCCCGACCCCGTGCTGTTACGCAGAGGCGATAGAGGGTCCCTACTCCTCTTAGTGGCAGGCAGCCATGGACGCTGAGATGGCTTCCTGGAAGTCCACAGGCACCTACGTCGACGAGGTTCCCCCACCTGGGGCGAACATCGTCAGTGGCATGTGGATCTTCAGGGTGAAGCGGCCGCCGGGTTCTCCGCCTATCTTCAAGGCGCGTTACGTTGCATGTGGCTTCAGTCAGCGACAGGGAGTTGACTTCTTCCAGACCTTCTCCCCTATTTAGAAGATGACCACTCTTCGGGTACTGCTGCACGTTGCTACTCACCGTGACTACGAGCTCCACTCGCTTGACTTCAGCACAGCCTTCCTACAGGGCAGCTTGCACGAGGAGATCTGGCTGTGCCGCCCACCTCGCTTCACTGGGTCGTTTCCTGCTGGTACCTAGTGGAGCCTTCGGCGGCCAGTCTACGGTCTCCGCTAGGCACCCTGTGAGTGGCACGACACACTGAGGAGGACTCTTGCTACTCTTGGTTTTGCTCCTTCCACTGCTGACCCGTCACTGTTTTTACGCACTGACACCACTCTGCCGCCGTTCTACGTTCTCGGCGACCCTGTGACAACGGATTGGGTTACCCAGAGTGAAAGCCAAGACTAAAGGTGTAACCCTGTGACGACCGCTGCGCAGCCAAGTCGTCAACCCAGGAGGCGTCAGCGTCACCAGTGAGGACAACGGACCCACGGGCGACTGGCGCAGCAGGCTCGCTGGGCTACCGGAGGCACACCTCCGGGCTACTGGCGCTGCTGACGAAACGACGTCTACCTCCCTTCGACCTCCCCCACTGTCGCACCCCCCCCTGTCACACACCCCCCGCTGCACCCCTAGTTTCACTCCCACGACACACCCCCATAGTATCAACCCGTCGTCTCCCACACACCCACCCCCCTCAGCGGCAATTGTAGCAATGGGAGACGGAGGAGGAGGAGGAGGAGGAGGAGGGGACAGGAGGCGGCACGCGGGCTGTAGAAGGGGCAGCGTGGGCTCCCAAGGGCGCCACAGCGGGCGACGACACGGGTGGGGGGGGCGCGCGCTGGCCCCGAGGGCGCCACGACAGGCGTCAGGAGGTTGGGGGCGCGCGCTGGCCACCAAAGGCGCCACGACGGGCGACAGGGATGGGGGCTGCTCGGGCCCCCGAGGGCGCCACGGCGGGCGTCAGGAGGGGGCCGCGCGCGGGCCCCCGAGGGCGCCACTGCGGACGTCAGGAGGGGGCCGCGCACGAGCCCCTGAAGGCGCCTCGACGGGCGACGAAAGGAGGTCGCGCGCGGGCCCCCAAGGGCGCCACGCCGGGCGACGGAAGGGGGGGGCGCGCGGGCCCCCGATGGCGCCACGACGGGCGACGAGGGGGCCGCGCACGAGCCCCCCGGGGCGACGAAAACGTTGTGCGCCCCGAGGCGCGCGACGGGCAGGGCACCGTCGCGTGCCACGGGGCGCACGACGGGCAGGGCACCGTCGCGTGCCACGGGGCGCACGACGTGCAGATCAGGCGTCGCGCTGCCCCCAGGGCGGCGCGACGGGCAGAAAACCGCCGCGCGCCTCTAGCGCGCGGCAAGAAGAAAAAGGGCCGCGCGCCATGGGCGCGCGGCAGGCAGAAAGATAGCGCGCGCCCGAGGCGCGCGATACGCAGTGTTGACAGCGGAAGCATAGGTGGGCCCATGTACAGAATCGACCCCGGAGGGCCGACCTGCTCTGATACCATGTCAGAAACAGCGGTTGAAATTTAGAAACAAGAAAGAGAGGTTTCACTAGCAAGCAGTTGAGTACATATAGCAAACCCTAATTTGGGTTGTACTCACTATTGAGTACCCTAATGCAGGCTAGACAAAACATAACATTCTGACAGACTGGTCTTGTGACCTCTTCTCCCCCACTTAGCCTATGGGGGTGTGTCAAACTTATATGCTATAGTTTGTTTAGGCTGTAGTGGGGTAGTTCTTATAGGGTACAACACTTTTAGGTTTCCTACTTGTACCCACCTGCTTTCTAGTTCATTCATTCCATTCCAGATCCTAACACGGCTATCCCTGACGTCCTGTGATACCTGATGTACGCAACGTCGTGTTGTACGTTGCGCCTCTTGCAATGGAACAGGGGCATCAACAAAACGCATTGTGTCAGAACATTGTAGCTCATACATATTGTGTAGGCTGTAGTGGGGTATCCCATAGGGGGTACAACCCAATTACGGTTAGTACTTGTACCCACTTGTTTCATAGTTCATTTACTCTTGTTCTCAATTTCTCATGGTATCGAGAAGGTTCCCTCGTGGGAACTATTCCTAGGGCCCACCAACTTTTGTTTCTGCCTGGGGCGCGTGCCGCCCCTGCCCGAAGCGCGCCTAGGGTCGCGCTCCCCTTAGCGGCTGTATCGCGCCGCCCTTGACGGCCCCGATCTGCCGCCCTAGCGGCCTCGTCGCCTACCCCGCGGCCCTCGCGCCGCCCCCTCCCGGCCCCGATTCGCCGCCCTGCAGCCCCGTCGCCTACCTCGCGGCCCTCGCGCCGCCCTTCCCGGCCCCAATCCGCCGCCCTACGGCCTCGTTGCCTACCCCGCGGCCCTGACGCCGCCCTTCCCGACCCAGCCCCGCCCTTGCTGGCCCCGTCGCCTACTTGCGGCTCCGTCGCCTACCTGCGGCCCCGTCGCCTACCTGCGGCCCCGTCGCCTACCTGCGGCCCCGTCGCCTACCTGCGGCCCCGTCGCCTACTTGCGGCCCCGTCGCCTACCTGCGGCCCCGGCGCCTACCTTCCCGGCCCCGTCGCCTACCTGTGCGGCCCCGGTGCCGTCTCTGCCGGCCCCGCCACCGTCCCCACGCAGCCCCGCCGTCACTGCCGAGCCGCCCGCCACCCGAGCCACCCGAGCTGCCGAGTCGCCCGCGCCGCCCGAGCTGCCCGAAACGCCGAGCCGCCCGAGCCGCCCGAGCCGCCCGAGCCGCCGAGTCGCCTAGCCGCAGTTGCTGCCGAGCCTCCTGAGCTGCCCAAGCCGCCGATTTGCCGAGCCGCCCGAGCCGCCTGAGCCGCCGAGTTGCCGAGCCGCCGATCCGCCCGAGCCGCCCTGTCCGGTAAGAGCAGCGCCTCTGTCACTACACTGCCCTTACCCTACTACTCGGGCTGCTAGTCTACTGCTGTCATGGCTACCCCTAGTGTCCTCAATTTTGACGCTGAGGGTCGGGCCATTGACTTTGACGTATGGGTAGATGACCTGCAGCTTTTCCTACAGTGCGATAGGGCAGACGGTCTCTCTCTTTTTGACCTCACCTCTGGTGCCTCTCCTGCCCCTGCTGCTGATGCTGACGCCACTGTTCGCTCACAGTGGGCCATGTGCGATGCTGTTGCACGTCTTGCGGTGCGTGGCCACCTGCCTATTTCTGAGCGTGCGCACTTTAGTCAGTACAAGAGTGCTCAGACCTTGTACGACGCTGTAGTTGCACGCTACTCCTCCCTTGCCACTGCTGCACTGAGCCGCCTCATGCTACCGTACCTCTTCCCTGACCTTGCTGCCTTTCCCACAGTCGCTGACCTCATTACGCACCTCCGCACTAGTGACACTCGCTACCGCGCTGCGCTTCCTGCTGAAATCTGCGCCAAGAACCCCCCCCCCCCATGTATATCACCCTCTACTACATAGTCACCCAACTCCCTGACTCCCTTCGCGTAGTCAGGGACCACTTCCTCTCAGTGTGCCCCACCACTCTCACCGTTGACCTCCTCGAGAAGGCCCTCCTAGCAGTGGAGAAGAGCATAGTCGTTGTAGGAGCCTATCGTGGTGACCCCCGCACCCCCGTCTTTGAGGGGTGTTCTCCCCCCCCCCTCTTGCCCTCTGTTGCTTCTGCTGCTGCGGCCGACCTCGCTGGTTTTGAGTTGGTCGGCGCTACGTCTGCCCCTTCGGGGAAGCGCCGCACAGTCAAGGGCAAGGGGGGCAAGGGCGCTGGAGGAGCTGGTGGGGGCGGTGGAGGTGGCGGTGGAGCCGGCGGAGGGGGTGGGGGTGGTGGTGGGAGTGGTGGCGGGGGTGGAGGTGTCGATGGCGGCAGTGGAGGCGGAGGCGGAGGCGGCGGTGGCGGTGGGAGCGGAGGTGGCAGAGGTGGTGGCGGAGGAGGAGGCGGAGGTGGAGGAGGCGGAGCTAGTCGGGGTGGCGTTGCGCAGAGGGGCGGCTCCGGTGGTGGCCAGCGCCAGCAGTAGTAGTAGCAGCGCACTCGTAACATCCCCCCCTCCTCAGCAGCTCCGTGAGTGGTACGCTGCACGCCAGCGGGATGAGGGGGCTGGTCCGTGCACTTGCGTCCTACGCACCGGCGACCGTGCGGGTGAGCAGTGTGGGGGTGCGCACTCCACCCAGCGCTGCTTTGGCCGCCTGACGGACGCTTGACGTCACCAGTTCCCGGAGGCCACTCAGATCCCCCGCTGGGGTGAGCTGTCTAGGGCGGGAGTAGCTATCTTTGACCTTGACTTTGATGCTATTCTTGCTGCCATGTATGCTGTGGCTATTAGTGATGAGGGTGACTGGTACCGGTATTTCCCGCCCGATCCAGGCATTGAGACTGCTGCTCTAGGTACTGGTGAGGCTGCTGCTCTAGGTGCTAGCGAGGCTGCTGCTCTAGGTGCTAGTGGGTCTGCGTCCTCAGGTGCTGGTGAGTCTGCTCTCTCAGGTACTGCGTCAGCTTCGGCCTCCCTCACCTTCACCCTTTACTCTGGGGCTTCTCGATCCTTCTTTCGAGACCGCACTACACTCACGCCGCTTAGTCGGCCAGTTGTAGTCTCTCTGGCAGACCCCTCTGGGGGTCCTGTCCTTGCTCACTTCTCCACTGTCCTCCCGTGTCCGGCGGCTCCCTCTGGCACCCTGTCTGGTCTTTACCTCCCCTCGTTCTCTACAAACTTGGTGAGTGGTGCTGACCTACAGGATGGGGGAGTGCACCAGCTCACTTGTGCGAGTCAGCAGGTGACACACTGCATTGAGGCTCGAGGAGGCCGACACTTGGCCACGATTACACGTCAGCCAGGGTCGAGCCTGTACACACTGACCACTGAGTCTCCTCCAGTCACTGCGTCTGGTCGGGTCGTTGCGTCGGGTAAGGTGTTTGCTGCAGCGTCCAGGTCTGGTCCTGAGTCTGCCCCCGGCTCGTGTCGTCTCCTATCTCACAAGACACTCCTCTGGCACCACCGCCTTGGTCACCCCTCTCTGCTTCGTCTCAGAGGCATGGCCTCCCGTCTCCTTGTTTCTGGTCTTCCCCGGTCCCTCCCTCCCCTTCTTCCGGGGCCTGGCCCTACCTGTGTCCCCTGTGTCGAGGGGCGCCAGCGGGCTGCCCCTCACTCCTCCCAGTTTCCTCCGACAGAGGCCCCGCTGGAGACGCTTCACATGGACGTGTGGGGCCCAGCCCGCGTCCGTGGACAGGGTCATAAGCGCTACTTCCTGCTGGTGGTTGACGACTACTCGCGTTACACCACAGTCTTCCCCTTGCGCAGCAAGGGTGATGTCAGTGAGGTGTTGATCGACTGGATCCGCGCAGCTCGTCTCCAGCTCAGGCAGAGCTTCGGCTCGGACTTTCCTGTTCTGCGTCTGCACTCGGACAGAGGCGGAGAGTTCTCCTCTGGCCTTCTGCGAGCCTACTGTCGTACACGAGGCATCTGTCAGACCTTCACGCTTCCGGACTCTCCACAGCAAAATGGGATTGCTGAGTGCCGCATTGGCATGGTCATGGACGTCGCTCGTACGCCCATGATGCATGCAGCTGCCCCCCATTTTCTGTGGCCGTTTGCGGTTCGAGACGCGGCACATTAGATCAACCTTCACCCCAGGGTCTCCAAGCCGCAGACCTCCCCAGCTTTGCTGTGGACGGGGAAGGTTGGCGATGCGTCTGCGTTCCGTGTTAGGAGATCTCGGGCGTTTGTCCGCGACTTGTCTGCGGACAAGCTGTCCCCTCGTGCTGCTCCTTGCGTCTTCCTAGGCTTCCCCTCTAACGCGTCCGGGTGGCAGTTCTACCACCCCACCTCTCGCCGTGTTCTGTCCTCCCAAGACGTCACGTTTGACGAGTCGGTCCCCTACTACCGCCACTTCCCCTACCGCACTCCGTCCCTCCCCCCTCCACTGCTCTTCCTTGTGCTAGGTCCCCCCCCGGTAGACCCCCTCTCCCCTCAGGGTCCTGCCCCTTCAGGTGTGTCCCAGGTAGACGCTGTCGAGCCTGTCGAGGTTACTGGTGACTCTGGTGCTCCTGAGGGTACTCAGCCTGGGGGTGCTGAGCATGTGGGTGCTACGCCTGGGGGTGCTGAGCCTGAGGGTGCTACTACTGGGGGTGCCGAGCCTGGGGGTGCTGAGCCTGGGGGTGCTGAGCCTGGGGGTGCTACGCCTGGGGGTGTTGAGCCTGGGGGTGCTTTGTCCGGGGGTGCTGAGCCTGGGGGTGCTACGTCTGGTGGTGCTGAGCCTGGAGGTGTGGAGCCTGAGGGAGCTGGACCAGTTCGTGTGGCGTCTGGTGGTGCTGGGCCTGGAGGTTCTCCGGGTGCTTCGTCTCAGCGGGAACCACTCTCTCCACCGGAGCTGCGCGAGTGCTTCGCCTGGCGCTGGAGGCATGCTGCTCGAGCTGGAGGTTCTTCGGCTGCTGAGGGTGCTGGTGTCGCGGGTCCCGGAGGTGCTAGTATTGGGAGTACTAGAGCTGCTGAGCCTGCGGGTTTGACTGGAGCTGGAGCTGCTGAGGGTGTTGGCGCTGAGGCTACTGCTAGCGGTCCTGCTGGGGGTGCTACCGGTGCTGCTGGAGGTCCTGGAGCTACTGGAGCTGCTGCGGGTACTGGAGCTGGAGGTGCTGTTGGCGCTGGTGCTCCTGCTGGGGGTACTGGTGCTGTCCCTGCTGTGTCTAGAGTCGCCCCGCGGCCTCGACCGTACTTCGTTCCGCTCGTTCAGCAGGTTCTTGTTCTTCCGCCTTCTACTGGTCCTCCTCCTCCCTTAGAGTGTCCACAGCCTGTCCTGTCACAGTTACAGCTACAGCCGGCCTCCCCACTGCCTGCTCCTTCTCCCTACACTGGTCCTACCGGAGGTCTTGCTGAGCATCATGAGCCTCCTTCTCGCCCTGCGTCGCCTGTCCGTGCTGCTCGCACTAGTGGTCGTGGTTCGCGTCAGCGTCCTCCTCCTGTCCTTGGCATGCACCGGATGTCTCTGCGTCCGTCCACTGCTCCTCTGCGTGCCCCTTTGCCTTCTCCTCCTGAGTCCTCTCTTCCTGCTCTTGCCGACCCGGAGTCGGACTCTCTTTGTGCTGCCATTCCTACTGTCACGCGTCTCCTTGCTACTGTCGTCACTGACCCTTCCTTTGAGTCCACTGCTGCGTCTGCCCTAGTTGCTGAGCTCGTCGACTTTGCTGCTCGCTGTCGCCTAGACTACGCTGCTAGTCTTGTCGCTGAGTCTGAGTCTGTCTGTCCTCCGTCCGTCGGGGGTGAGTCTGCCCTTGGCACTGACGTCCTTGAGGATAGGCAGGAGGAGTTCCAGTGTCTGGCTGCTGCTTCACCTCATCTGGTGTCCGTACTGCTTACCCCTAAGGGAGACCCGGATGCACTTGACATCCCGACTCCGCGCTCTTACGCGGAGGCGATAGAGGGTCCCTACTCCTCCTAGTGGCAGGCAGCTATGGACACAGAGATGGCTTCCCGGAAGTCCACAGGCACCTACGTTGACGAGGTTCCCCCACCTGGGGCGAACATTATGAGTGGCATGTGGATCTTCAGGGTGAAGCGGCTGCCGGGCTCTCCGCCTGTCTTCAAGGCGCGTGACGTGGCTCGTGGCTTCAGTCAGCGGCAGGGAGTTGACTATTTTCAGACCTTCTCTCCCACCTCGAAGATGACCACTCTTCGGGTACTGCTGCACATAACTGCTCACCGTGACTACGAGCTGCACTCTCTTGACTTCAGCACTGCTTTCTTGCAGGGTAGACTGCACGAGGAGATCTGGCTACGCCGCCCACCTGGCTTCACTAGGTCTTTTCCTCCTGGCACCCATTGGAGCCTCAGGCGGCCAGTCTACGGTCTCCGCCAGGCACCGTCTAAGTGGCATGACACACTGAGGACTACGCTTGCGGCTCTTGGGTTTGCTCCTTCTACTGCCGACCCGTCGCTGTTTCTGCGCACCGACACTTCTTTACCGCCGTTCTACATCCTCGTGTACGTCGACGACTTGGTCTTTGCCACAGCTGACACTGCTGGACTCGCCTACGTGAAGTCCGAGCTGCAGAAGAGACACACGTGCACAGATCTGGGTGAACTGCGTAGCTACCTTCGCTTGCAGATCACCCGGGACAGAGCACGCCGCACCATTACCCTGACTCAGTCACACATGGTGCAGCAGGTCCTCCAGCCCTTCGGCTTCACGTACTCCTCGTCTCAGGCCACTCCTCTGCCTACTCGCCACTCGGTCTCAGCTCTGCCTTCGGATGAGTCCGTAGAGTCGAGTGGCCCGTACCCAGAGCTTGTTGGCTGCCTCATGTACCTGATGACCTGCACTCGACCTGACCTTGCATACCCTCTTAGCATTCTCGCACGCTATGTTGCTCCTGGGAGACAGAGACCGGAGCACATGGCTGCAGCGAAGAGGGTGTTGCGCTACTTGTGCAGTACGTCGGGCATGGAGCTTGTGCTTGGAGGGCGGAGTCCAGTGGTCCTCACTGGGCACGCAGACGCTTCTTTGGCTGATGACCAGGCTACGCAGCGGTCGTCACAGGGTTACACCTTCAGCCTTGGTCCCGACTCTGTTTCGTGGCGGGCTACCCGCTCGTCTTCTGTTCTCGGCTCCAGTTGTGAGGCTGAGATCTACGCAGGTTCCATGGCTGCACAGGAGCTTTGCTGGCTCACCTACCTGCTGACTGACCTCGGAGAGCCGCCTCGTTCTTCTCCAGTGCTGTACGCAGACAACAAGGCCATGCTGGCCTTGTGTCGAGAGCAGAGACTGGAGCACAGAACAACGCACATTGCTCTCCGCTACTTTCTTGCTCGTGAGCTACAGCAGCGTGGTCAGTTGCGGCTTGCGTACGTGGCCTCTGAGGCCAACACTGCTGATATCTTCACCAAGGCACTTACGCCTTGTGATCATCAGCGCTTTTGTACTCAGCTGGGTCTTGTGTCTGCCTTGCCTCACTTGCTCACCCCTTGACCTTGCTTGTACTGTTACATATATATATGCACCTGCTCTTGCTTGTCTAGCCTTTTATATATATGTACTCCTGCATGTGAACTGGCCGTGTGGCCTTGAACTTGTGCTCGGAATGTGTGGTGACTTTGAGATCCACCCTGACT
The DNA here is from genome assembly GCA_948144175.1 of Closterium sp. NIES-65. Lineage (NCBI taxonomy): Eukaryota > Viridiplantae > Streptophyta > Zygnematophyceae > Desmidiales > Closteriaceae > Closterium > Closterium sp. NIES-65. The sequence continues at coordinate 1,636,331 of CANXME010002307.1, read as the reverse complement.
TTGCTTTGCTTGACTGGCCTTGTGACCCCTTGTTCTCCCCCACTTTGCCTATGGGGGTGTGTCAGAACATTGTAGCTCATACATATTGTGTAGGCTGTAGTGGGGTATCCCATAGGGGGTACAATCCAATTAGGGTTAGTACTTGTACCCACTTGTTTCATAGTTCATTCACTCTCGTTCTCAATTTCTCACATTGCATGATTTCTCTCTCGACGATTACTAGCACACGATGATGCGCTCAAGCACATACTCCACGTATCTGTCTATTTTGAGCTGAGCTGATTTTTTCTGAGGCACCTATAATTAAGGAGTCTCCCATAAAAATAATAGAGCGTTTGGACAAGTAGAGCTTGGTTTGTATACATATATGCAAAATCAGGCGAAGCATCGGGCTAGCAGAAGAAACCACGATTTACCTATCTCCATATTTTTGATTGAGCTCAATTTTTGTGGGGCATTTTTAAAACTTGCAAGGAGTCAGCCATACAAAAATCAGAATGTTTGGACAAGTATGGCTTGGTTTGTAGATATAAATGGAAAAAACAGGCGACGTTGCTTATGTATCGAGCTGGCAGAACACATCATGATTTGCCTATCTCTCTATTTTTTATTGAGCTTAATTTTTGTGGGGCATCTATACGTAGTGCAAGGAGACTACAATACAAAAATCAGAATGTTTGGACAAGTATGGCTTGGTTTGTAGACATAAATGGAAACAACAGACGACGTTGCTGATGTATCGAGCTGGCAGAACACATCATGATTTGCCTATCTCTCTATTTTTGATTCAGCTTAAATATTTTGGGGCATCTTTAAGTAGTGCAAGGAGACTCCTCTACAAAAATCAGAGCGTTTGCACAAGTCGTGCTTGATTTGTAGATATAAATGCAAACCCATGCGATGTTGCAGAAGTTTTGGGCCGGCAGAAAGAATGATGAATTCCCTATCTCTCTATTTTGGATTGAGCTCATTTTTTGTAGGGCATATATAGTTAGTAAAAGGAGAATCCCATGCAAAAACAAAAGCGTTTGGACAAGTAGTGCTTGATTTGTAGACATAAATGCAAAACCAGGCGACGTTGCATAAGTTTCGGGTTGGCAGAAAGAATAATGATTTCCCTATCTCTTTATTTTTGATTGAGCTCAATTTTTGTAGGGCATCTATATTTAGTACATGGAGACTCCCAAAAAAAATTCAGAGCATTTGGACAAGTAGGGATTGGTTTGAAGACATAAGTGCAAAACCAGGCGACGTTGCATAAGTTTTGGGCTGGTAGAAAGAATGATGGTTTCCCTATCTCTCTATTTTGGATTGAGCTCATGTTCTGTAGGGCATCTAAATTTAGTACAAGGAGACTCCCACACAAAAATCAGAGCGTTTGGACAAATAGTTCTTGGTTTGTAGACATAAATGCAAATCCAGGCGACGTTGCAGAAGTTCTGGGCTCGCAGAAAGAATGATTATTTCCTTATCTCTCTATTTTGGATTGAGCTATTTTTTTTGTAGGAAATCTATATGTAGTAAAAGGAGAATCTCACACAAAAATCAGAGCATTTGCACAAGTAGTGCTTGGTTTGTAGACATAAATGCAAAATCACGCGACGTTGCAGAAGTTCTGGGCTGGCAGAAAGAATGATGATTTCCTTATCTCTCTATTTTGGATTGAGCTATTTTTTTGTAGGACATCTATATGTAGTAAAAGGAGAATCTCACACAAAAATCAGAGCATTTGCACAAGTAGTGCTTGGTTTGTAGACATAAAGGCAAAATCACGCGACGTTGCAGACGTATCTGGATGGCAGAACAAATCATGATTTACCTATCTCTCTATTTTGGGTTGAGCTCAATTTTTGTGGGCCATTTGTACGTAGTGCAAGGAGACTCCCATACAAAACTCAGACCGTTTGGACTAATATATGCTGGTTTCTTCGCATATATGCAAAACCAAGCGACGTGTTGGCCTGTCGAACAAAGCATGCTTTACCTATCTCTCGTTATTTGAATGAGCTTATTCTTTGTGGGACATTTGGTACAAGTTATATGAGACCCCCATAAAAACATCAAAGCGTTTGAACCAGTAGAACTTGGTTTGTTGACATATCTGCAAAGCTAGCCGAATTTGTCGAAGTATCTTGTAGGCCTGTGGAACGACTACAAAAGAGGTGACACGCTTCCTCCTTGTTATGTAACAGAAGCAGCACATTATTAAAAAAAAATAAAGAAGCCTGCTTGAAGATGACAACACATCTCAAAGACAGCCATATAATGAGGTACCTATCAGAATAAGTGTGCAGGAATGAATGAACTATGAATGAGTTTGGTCCAAGTACTAACCCTAAAGTGTTGTACCCCTTGTAGGCTAACCCACTATGAGCAAACTAGAACGAGAAAAATGAATGAACTATGAATGAAGTGAGTACAAATATGAAACCCTAATTGGGTTGTACCTGCTATGGGATACCCTACTATAGCCTACACAATAGCATAAGCTATAATGTTCTTACACACCCCCATAGGCAAAGTGGGGGAGAACAAGGGGTCACAAGACCAGTCAAACAAAGCAAAGCAAAGCTCAGGGTGGATCACAAAGTCACCACACATTCCGAGCACAAGTTCAAAGGCCAGAAGGCCAGTTCACATGCAAGATCACATATATAGATATACAAGAGTCTAAGCAAGCAAGAGCAAGAGTATATATATGTGAAAGTACAAGCAAGGTCAAGAAGTGAGCAAGTGAGGCAAGACAGGCACAAGACCCAGCTGCGTGCAGAGGCGCTGATGATCACAAGGCGCAAGTGCCTTGGTGAAGACATCAGCAGTGTTGGCCTCAGAGGCCACGTACGCAAGCCGCAACTTTCCACGCTGCTGTAGCTCACGAGCAAGAAAGTAGCGGAGAGCAATGTGCTTTGTCCTGTGCTCCAGTCGCTGCTCTCGACACAAGGCCAGCATTGCCTTGTTGTCTACGTACAGGACTGGAGGAGAACGAGGCGGCTCTCCAAGGTCGGTCAGCAGGTAAGTGAGCTAGCGAAGCTCCTAGGCAGCCATAGCCCCGGCGTAGATCTCAGCCTCACAACTAGAGCCGAGAACAGAAGACGAGCGGGTAGCCCGCCACGAAACACAGCCGGAACCAAGGCTGAAGGTGTAACCCTGTGACGACCGCTGCGTGGCCTGGTCGTCAGCCCAAGAAGCGTCCGCATGCCCAGTGAGGACCACTGGACTCCGCCCTCCAAGCACTAGCCCCATGCCCGACGAACTGCACAAGTAGCGCAACACCCTCTTTGCTGCAGCCATGTGCTCTGGTCGGTGTCTCCCAGGAGCAACATAGCGTGCGAGAATGCTAAGAGGGTATGCAAGGTCCGGTCGAGTGCAGATCATCAGGTACATGAGGCAGCCAACAAGCTCTGGATACGGGCCACTCGACTCTACGAACTCATCCGAAGGCAGAGCTGAGAGCGAGTGGCGAGTAGGCAGAGGAGTGGCCTGAGGCGAGGAGTACGTGAAGCCGAAGCGCTGAAGGACCTGCTGCACCATGTGTGACTGAGTCAGGGTAATGGTGCGGCGTGCTCTGTCCCGGGTGATCTGCAAGCCAAGGTAGCTGCGCAGTTCACCCAGGTCAGTACACGTGTGTCTCTTCTGCAGCTCGGACTTCACGTAGGCGAGTCCAGCAGTGTCAGCTGTGGCAAGGACCAAGTCGTCAACGTACACGAGGATGTAGAACGGCGGCAGAGAGGTGTCGGTGCGCAGCAACAGCGACGGGTCTGCAGTGGAAGGAGTAAACCCAAGTGCCGCCAACGTAGTCCTCAATGTGTCGTGCCACTCACGTGGCGCTTGGCGGAGACCGTAGACTGGACGCCGGAGACTCCACTGGGTACCAGGAGGGAATGACCCAGTGAAGCCAGGTGGGCGGCGCAGCCAGATCTCCTCGTGCAGGCTGCCCTGCAAGAAAGCTGTGCTGAAGTCGAGAGAGTGCAGCTCGTAGTCACGGTGAGCAGCAACGTGCAGCAGTACCCGAAGAGTGGTCATCTTCGGGGTGGGGGAGAAGGTCTGAAAGTAGTCAACCCCGTGCCGCTGACTGAAGCCACGAGCCACGTAACGCGCCTTGAAGACAGGCGGAGAACCCGGCGGCCGCTTCACCCTGAAGATCCACATGCCACTAACGATGTTCGCCCCAGGAGGGGGGACAGCGTCAACGTAGGTGCCTGTGGACTTCCAGGAAGCCATCTCTGCATCCATAGCTGCCTGCCATTGAGAGGAGTAGGGACCCTCTATCGCCTCCGCGTAAGAGCGCGGAGTCGGGATGTCAAGTGCATCCGGGTCTCCCTCACAGGTGAGCAGTACGGACACGAGATGAGGTGAAGCGGCGGCCAAACACAAGAACTCCTCCTGCCTGTCCTCAAGGACGTCCGTGCCAAGGGCACACTCACCCCCGACGGACGGAGGACAGGCAGACTCAGACTCAGCAACAAGACTAGCAGCGTAGTCTAGACGACATCGAGCAGCAAAGTCGACGAGCTCAGCAACTAGGGCAGACGCAGCAGTAGACTTGAAAGAAGGGTCAGTGACGGCAGTAGCAAGGAGACGCGTGACAGTAGGACTGGCAGCAAGAAGAGAGTCCGACTTCGGGTCGGCAAGAGCAGGAAGAGAGGAAGCAGGAGGAGAAGGCAAAGGGGCACACAGAGGAGCAGTAGACGGACGCAGAGACATCCGATGCGTGCCAGGGACAGGAGGAGGACGCTGACGCGAACCGCGACCACTAGTGCGTGCAGCACGAACAGGTGACACACGACGAGACGCAGGCTCACAACGCTCAGTAAGACCTCCAGTCGAACCAGCGTAGGGAGAAGGAGCAGGCAAAGGGGAGGCAGGCTATAGCTGTGACTGTGACTGGACAGGCTGTGGACCCTCTAAGGGAGAAGGAGGAGGACGAGAAGAAGGTGTAAGACCAAGAACCTACTGCAGGAGTGGAACGAAGTACGGTCGGGGCCGCTCGGCGAGGCCAGAAACAGCAAGGACAGCACCAGTACCCCCAGCAGGAATACCCGCTCCAGCAGCACCTCCAGCAGCACCTCCAGTAGCTCCGGAACCCCCAGCAGCACCTCCAGCAGCCCCAGAACCTCCAGCAGCACCAGGAGCACCGCCAGTCGTACTGCGAGTGACAGTCTTAGCGCCAACACCCTCAGCGGCCGAAGAACCTCCAGTACCAGCAGCACACCTCCAGCGCCGGGCAAACCAGTCACGCAGCTCCTGTGGGGAGAGTGGCTCTCGGCGAGATGAAGCACCCGGAGAACCTCCAGGCGAAGAACCTCCAGGCTCAGCACCCCCAGGCAAAGCACCTCGAGTCGTAGCACCTCTAGTCTCAGCACCCCCAGGCTCAGCACCCCTAGGCTCAGCACCCCCAAGCTCAGCACCCCCAGGCTCAGTACCCCTAGGCTCAGCACCCCCACGCTCCGCACCCCCAGGCTCCGTACCCCCAGGCTCAGCACCCCCAGGCACAACACCCCCAGTCACAACACCCCTAGGCTCAGCACCCACAGCAGCACCAGAGTCACCAGTGACCTCGACAGGCTCGACCGCGTCTACATGGGACACACCTGAAGGGGCACGACCCTGAGGGGGAAGGGGGTCTACCGGGGGGGGACCTGGTACCAAGAAGAGCGAGGGTGGGGGGGGGGACGGAGTGCGGTAGGGGAAGAGGCAGTAGTAGGGTACCGACTCGTCGAACGTGACGTCCTGGGAGGACAGAACACGGCGAGAGGTGGGGTGGTAGAACTGCCACCCAGGGGCGTCGGTGGGGAACCCCAGGAAGACGCAGGGAGCAGCGCGAGGGGACAGCTTGTCCGCCGACAAGTCGCGGACAAACGCCCGAGATCCCCAGACCCGGAACGCCGACGCATCGCCAACCTTTCTTGTCCACAGCAGGGCTGGGGAGGTCTCCGGCCTGGAGACCCTGGGGTGGAGGTTGATCTGATGCGCCGCGTACCTGACCGCAAACAGCCACAGAAAATGGGGGGCAGCCGCATGCATCATAGACGTACGAGCGACGTCCATGACCATGCAAATGCGGCGCTCTGCAATCCCATTTTTCTGCGGTGAGTCCGGAAGCGTGAAGGTCTGACGGATGCCTCGCGCACGACAGTAGGCACGCAGATGGCTAGAGGAGAACTCTCCGCCTCTGTTCGAGTGCAGACACAACACAGGAAAGTCCGAGCCAAAGCTCTGCCTGAGCTGGAGACGAGCTGCGCGGATCCAGTCGATCAGCACCTCAGTGACATCACCCTTGCTGTGCAAGGGGAAGACTGCGGTGTAACGCGAGTAGTCGTCAACCACCAACAGGAAGTAGCGCTCGTGACCGAGTCCACGGACGTGGGCAGGGCCCCACACGTCCATGTGAAGCGTCTGCAACGGAGCCTCTGTCAGAGGAAATTGGGAGGAGTGAGGGGCAGCACGCTGGTGTCCCTCGACAGAGGGGACACAGGCAGGGCCAGGGCCCTGAGGAAGGGGAGGGAGGGACCGGGGGAGACCAGAGACAAGGAGACGGGAGGCCATGCCTCTGAGCCGAAGCAGAGAGGGGTGACCCAGGCGGTGGTGCCAGAGGAGAGTCTCGTGAGACAGGCGACGACACGAACAGGGGGCAGACTCAGGACCAGACCTGGACGCTGCAGCAAACACTTGACCTGACGAAGGGACCCTACCAGACTCAGGAACTGGAGGAGAAGGAGTGGTCAGTGTGTACAGGCTCGACCCTGGCTGACGTGTACACGTAGCCAGGTGACGACCTGTGCTAGCCTCTGTGCAGTGCGTCACTCGCTGACGAGCAGGGGTGAACTGGTGGACTCCCGCATCCTGTAGGTCAGCACCACTCACCAAGTTCATAGAGAACGAGGGGAGGTAGAGACCAGACAGGGTGCCAGAGGGAGCCGCCGGACACGGAAGGACTGTGGAGAAGCGAGACAGGACAGGACCCCCAGAGGGATCAGCCAGGGACACCGCAACCGGCCGACTAAGCGGCGTGAGTGTGGTGCGGTCCCGAAAGAAGGAGCGAGACGCTCCAGAATCAAGGGTGAAGGTGTGGGAGGCAGAGGCCGACGCAGTACCTGAGAGCGCGGACTCACTAGTACCTGAGAGCACAGACGCACAGGCACCTAGAGCAGCAGCCTCAATGCCCGGGTCGGGCGGGAAACACCGGTAACAGTCACCCTCATCACTAATGGTCACAGCATACATAGCAGCAAGGATAGCATCAAAGTCAAGATCAAAAATAGCTACACCAGCCCTAGACAGCTCTCCCCAGCGGGGGATCTCCGCGGCCTCCGGGAACTGCTGGCGCCAAGCGTCCGTCAGGCGGCCAAAGCAGCGCTGGGCGGAGTGGGTACCCCCACACTGCTCTCCAGCGCGGTCGCCAGTGCGAAGAACGTAGGTGCAGGGACCAAAACTCCCACCCCGCTGACGCTGCGTGTACCACTCACGAAGCTGCTGAGGGGTGGGGACGTCGCGAGAACGCTGCTGCTGCTGCTGCTGCTGCTGCTGGCGCTGACCACCTCCTGTGCTGCTCCGCTGCGAAGCGCCACTCCGACCACCTCTACCACCGCCACCCCCGCCTCCTCCTCCACCGCCACCGCCTCCGCCACCTCCGCTCCCACCGCCACCGCCGCCGCCACCTCCGCCTCCACTGCCGCCACTAGCACCCCCACCCCCGCCACCACCTCCACCGCCACCCCCACTCCCTCCGCCGCCTCCACCTCCACCTCCACCGCCCCCGCTGGCCCCACCCGCTCCCTTGCCCCCCTTGCCCTTGCCAGAGCGGCGTCTCCCGCTAGGGGCAGACGCCGCACCGACCGACTCAAGACCAACGAGGTCGGCCGTAGCGGCAGAGGCTACAGAGGGCAAGAGAGGGGAAGGAGAACACCCCTCAAAGATGGGGGCGCGGGGGTCACCTCGAGAGGCTCCTACAGCGACGATGCTCTTCTCCGCTGCTAGGAGGGCCTTCTCGAGGCTGTCGACTGTGAGAGTGGTGGGACAGACCGCAAGGAAGTGGTCCCGGACTACACGAAGTGAGTCAGGGAGACGAGTCACTAGAAAGTAGAGAGTAATGTACATGGGGGGAGGGTTCTTGGCGCAGAAGTCAGTGTCAAGAATAATATATATTTCTATATATTGTTTTTGTAACTGCCTGTAGTGTAGACTAGTGTAGTTATATAATGTTCTCTTTTGGTGGTGCACCTTTCATTTTGCCTATATGTACTGCTCGCTCTATAGTGAAAACCCTTCTTCTCTTTTCAACTTTCTCGACTCTAACTTAACTCACTCGAACTCAACTAGCTATGGCTCCTTAGCCTAGCTCAAGTTCTCACAGTCAGCAGGAAGCGCAGCGCGGTAGCGGGTGTCACTAGTGCGGAGGTGCATAATGAGATCAGCGACAGTGGGAAAGGCGGCAAGGTCAGGGAAGAGGAAGGGGAGCATGAGGCGGCTCAGTGCAGCAGTGGCAGGGGAGGAGTAGCGCGCAACTACAGCGTCGTACAAGGTCTGGGCACTCTTGTACTGACTAAAGTGTGCACGCTCAGCGGTAGGCAAGTGGCGACGCACAGCAAGACGTGCAGCAGCATCGCGTGTGGCCCACTTGGAGCAAACAGTGGGGTCAGCATCAGTAGCAGGGGCAGGGACGGCGCCAGAGGTAAGGTCAAAGAGAGAAAGGTCGTCTACCCTGTCGCACTGCAAGAACAGCTGCAGGTCGTCGACCCAAACCTCAAAGTCAAGGGCACGACCCTCAGCGTCAAAAGCTAGGACACTAGGGGTAGCCATGACTGGAGTCGGCGGTCTCACCAGACTGGACGGGTCGGGCAGCTCAGCAGCACAGCAAAAACGGCAGCTCGGCCGGCCCAGCAGCAACAGCAGCACCTCGGCACCAGCGGCTCGGGCGGCTCGGGCGGCGCAGGCGGCTCGGGCGGCTCGGGCGGCTCGGGCGGCTCGGGCGGCTCGGGCGGTCAGCGGCACAGGCGACTTCGGCGGCTCCGGCGGCTCGGCTCCTCAGCTGCGCAGGCGGTTCGGGTGGGTGGCTCACGGCTGGGACGGGTGGCGCACGGGTGGCTGGGAGCGGGGCCGGGACAGGTGGCGCACGGGCGGCTGGGAGCGGGGCCGGGACGGGTGGCGCACGGGTGGTGTGGGGCCGGATCGGGTGACGCATGGCGTCGAGGGGCCTGGCGGGCAGCGCGCGGGCGTCTAGGGGGGGGGGGGGGCGAGACGGGCGGCGTGCGGGCCCTAAGGGCAGCGCGTGGGCGGGGTGGGGCCTGGACGGGCGGCGCGCGGGCTCTAAGGGCAGCGCGCGGGCAGCGTGGGGCCTGGACGGGCGGCGCGCGGGCTCGAAGGGCAGCGCGCGGGCGGCGTGGGGGGGGCCTGGACGGGCGGCGCGCGGGCTCGAAGGGCAGCGCGCGGGCGGCGTGGGGTCTGGACGGGCGGCGCGCGGGTGTCTAGGGGCCGGGACGGGCGGCGCGCGGGCATCTAAGGGCGGCACGCGGGCGTCTAGGGGCCGTTAGGGCAGATCGAAAAAGTAAGAGAAAGGGCCCGGAGCGCGCTCCGGGCAGAAGAAAAAATTCGATGTGGTGGGCCCTAAGCACAGTTCCCACGGGGGAACCTGCTCGATACCATGAGAAAACTAGAACGAGAAAAATGAATGAACTATGAATGAAGTGAGTACAAATATGAAACCCTAATTGGGTTGTACCCCCTATGGGATACCCCACTATAGCCTACACAATAGCATAAGCTATAATGTTCTGACACACTATAGCCTAGAGAGAACACAAACATACAGTTTAACACACCCCCATAGGCTAAGTGGGAGAGAGCAAACACAGCAGACGGTCACAAGACCAGTCAAGCAAGAGAACTAGCAAAGCAAAGCTCAGGGTGGATCTGAAGGACAACACACAATCTGAGCACAAGCAAGCGGCCACAAGGCCAGTTCACATGCTGAGTTATAATAGCAAGGCAATACACTGATCACAACCTAGCAAGAGTAAACAAGCAGGTATAAAAATATATATCAGTGTACAACAAGAGCAAGTCAAGCAACCAGCAGGTAAGGCAGAGTGGGCACAAGCCCAAGAGCAGTGCAAAAACGCTGATGATCACCAGACCCAAGGGCCTTGGTGAACACATCAGCAGTGTTGGCCCGCGAGGCCACGTAAGAAAGGTGGAGCTGACGACACTGCTGCAGATCACGCACAAGGAAGTAGAAAAGAGCAATGTGCTTCGTTCTGTGCTCCAGTCTGTGCTCGCGACACAAGGCAAGCATTGCCTGGTTGTCGACGTACAGAACTAGAGCAGAACGAGGCCGCTCCCCCAAGTTGGTCAGCACGTAGGTCAGCCAGCGTAGCTCCGCAGTTCACCCAGGCTAGTGCAGGTGTCTCTCTCTTGCAGCTACGCCTTCACTTGGGCCAGCGCCTTTGTGTCAGCAGTAGCAAAATCCAAGTTGTCAACGTACACAAGAATGTAGAACGGCGGCAGGGTAGTGTCGGTGCGTAGAAACAGCGACTAGTCAGCAGAGGAAAGAGCAAACCCAAGAGCCGCAAGTGTAGCCCTCAGTGTGTCGTGCCACTCTCGCGGCGCCTAGCGGAGACCGTAGACTGGCCGCCGGAGGCTCCACTGGGTACCCGCAGGAAACGACCAAGTGAAGCCAAGTGGGCGGCGCAGCTAGATCTCCTCGTGAAGGCTGCCGTGCAAGAAAGCTGTGGAGAAGTCGAGGGAGTGCAGCTCGTAGTCACGCTGTGCTGCAACGTGCAGCAGCACCTGAAGAGTAGTCATCTTCGGGGTGGGGGAGAAGGTCAGGAAGCCATATTTGCGTCCATGGCTGTTTGCCACTTAGAGGAGTACTCACCCGCAATCGCCTCAGCGTAAGAGCGCGGGGTAGGGATGCCAAGTGCATCCGGGTCTCCCGCAGGGCAAAGCAGCATGGATGCGAAGCGAGGTAAAGTGGTCGCAAGACACTCAAGCTCAAACTGCCTGTCCTCAAGGATGTCACTACTAAGGGTAGGCTCACCCCGGACGGACGGAGGACAGAGAAACTCAGACTCAGTGACAAAACTCGCGACGTAGTCGAGACGACTCCTAGCTGCGAAGTCGTCTAGCTGAGTGACTAGGGCAAACGCAGCAGTAGACACAAAGTCAGGGTTAGTGATGACACTAGCGAGGAGACGAGTGATAGTAGGACTGGCAGCACGAGCCAGGTCGGACTCAGGGTCAGGAACGTGCGGAAGAGAGGACGCGGGAGGCTCAGGCAGGACAACACGATGCGGAACAAAGGAAGGACGAAGTGCCATACCGTGAGTGCCTGGGAGAGCAGGAGGACGAGGACGGGCAATACGATGAGTACGAACAGGTGTGGAAGCACGAGTCTCCATGCTCACGATGCTCAGTCAGGGACTCAGTCACCTCAGTGTGAGGAGCAGGAGCAGACAGCGGGGAGCCAGGCAGAAGGTGTGGCTTAGACTGGTCTGTCGGTGGACACATGAGAGGTGGAGTGAGGCCAGTGGAAGACGGGAGACTATGAACCTGGTGAAGGACCGAGTCAGGCGATGCGGGGCAGTACGAACAGCTCCAGCTCCTCCGGCACCAGCACCACCAGCACCTCCAGTACCAGCAGCTCCAGTAGCACCTCCAGCACCGGCAGCACCACGAGCTCCGGCAGCGCCAGCACCTCTAGCACCAGCAGTACCTCCAGCACCTCCAGTGCCAGCAGCTCCAGTAGCACCTCCAGCACTAGCAGCACCACCTGCTCCGACAGCTCCAGTACCTCTAGTACGAGTTGTCAGAACATTATAGCTTATACATTTGTGTAGGCTGTAGTGGGGTAGCCCATAAGGGGTACAACCCAATTAGGGTTAGTACTTGTACCCAACTTTTTGCTAGTTCATTCATTCTCGTTTGTTATTCTCAAATGGAATCAGAGTAGGTTACTTGGGCCCACCACCTGCTTCACTGTGACTACCTCCCTAGGCCAAGCGCCCCTTGCCCTCCGCCCGGCCTCGTTCCTAGCCCCGCGCCCCCTATCTCTCGCCTGCGCCCGGCCCGTACCCAGCCCCATGCCCGGCCCGTCTCTCGCCCGCGCCCGGCCCGTTACTAGCCCGCGCCCGGCCCCGTTTCACGCCAGCGCCCGGCCCGTACGTAGCCCGCGCCCCGTAGACACCCGTGCCCGGCCCGTACCTAGCCCGTGCCCCGCCAACACCCGCGCCTGGCCCGTACCTAGCCCGCGCCCCGTCGACACCCACGCCCGGCCCGTACCTAGCCCGCGCCCCGTCGACACCCGCGCCTAGCCCCGTACCTAGCCCGCGCCCCGTCGACACCCACGCCTGGCCCCGTACCTAGCCGCGCCCCGTCGACACCCGTGCCCGGTCCCGTACCTAGCCCGCGCCCTGTCGACACCCACGCCCGGCCTCGTACCTAGCCCTCGCCCTGTCAACACCCGCGCTCGACCCCGTACCTAGCCCGCGCCAGGCCCCTTCCCTAGCCTGCGCCCGTCGACGCCAACACTCGGCCCTGTCCCTCGCCCAGCGACCGGCCTGTACCTAGCCCGCGACCCGGCCCCGTACCTAGCCCCGGCCCGTCGACACCCGCGCTCGGCCCCGTCCCTCGCCCAGCGCTCGGCCCCGTACCTAGCCCGCGCCAGGCCCCGTACCTAGCCTGCGCCCGGCCCCTTGTTTGGCCCCTCGGCCCCTAGCCTCGGCCCCTAGGCTCGCCCCCCCCTCGGCCCTCGTGTTTGGCCCCTCAGCCCCCCCCCCCCCCCTAGGCCCCTCGGCCCTAGTTCAGAGCCCAGCGCCCGGCCCTGTACCTAACCCGCGCCCGGCCCCATACCTAGCCCGCGCTCGGCTCCTTGTTTGGCCCCTAGGCTCGGCCTCCTCGCCCCCCACCCCCCATTTGTTTGGCCCCTCGGCCCTGTACCTGCCCAGCGCCTGGCCCCTTGTTTGGCCCCTCGGCCCCTAGGCTCGGCCTCCTCACCCCCCCCCCTTTGCTTTGCCCCTCGGCCCCCTAGGCCCCTCGGCCCCGTACCTGCCCAATGCCAGGCCCCTTGTTTGGCCCCTCGGCCCCTAGCCTCGGCCCCTAGGCTCGGCCTCCTCGGCCCTCATGTTTGGCCCCTCGGCCCTCTTGTTTGGGCCCTCGGCTCCCTAGGCCTCTCGGTCCCCTAGGCCCCTCGGCCCCTCGGCCCCTCGGCCCTCTTGTTTGGCCCCTCGCCCCCCCCCCTTGGCCCCTTAGCTACTGCTACTGCTGCTCCTGAGTCCTGCGCCACTATGGCGTTGCTTAGAGTTCTCCAATTTGACCCTGAGGGCAGACCTGTAGCATTTGACACGTGGCATGACGATCTGCAATTGTACCTACTGAGCGATCTGAAGGACAGTGTCTCACTGTTTGACCACGTGTCCGGTGCCGCTCCAGCCCCTCCCGCCACAGCTGAAGTTTCGACGCGTTCCCAGTGGCTGTCTCGTGACGCTACTGTCCGCAAAGCCATTCGCAACCACCTGCCCGCGACCGAATGTGCTCACTTTGGAGAGCACAGGACAGCACAGGCCCTGTACAACGCTGTCGTGCTTGCTACTCCTCCCCTGCCACTGCTGCTATTGGCAGGCTGCTACTGCCCTACCTGTTGAATGAGCTGTCGGCTTTTGCCACAGTAGCTGACCTGGTTACCCACCTGCGCGCTAGCGACGCTCGCTACCGCGCTACCGTCCCTGCTGAGTTCCTTCCCACGAACCAGCCCCCCATGTTCATCACCCTCTACTTCATAGTCACTCGCCTCCCTGACTCCCTTCGCTCTGTCAGGGACCACTTCCTCACCTTCGACCCCACCTCCCTCACTGTTGACCTCCTCGAGCAGCATCTCCTCGTAGCTGAGACTAGTGCAGTTGCTGTAGGTGCTGCTCGTGGCACTCCGCGCTCGCCCTTCTTTGAGGGGTGCTCCCCCTCCCCCCTTTCCTCCTCCTTTGCCTGTGCTGCTGCTGCAGACGTCTCTGTTCCCGAGGAAGTTGGTGCTGCCTCGACTAGTGCAAATTTCTGCAAGAGTAAGGGCAAGGGTGGCTGAGGTAGTGGAGGAGGCAGCGGTGGTGGTGGAGGTGGCAGTGGGAGCGGTAGTGGGGGCAGCGGTAGAGGAGGTGGAGGCGGTGGAATTGGTGGCGGCGGTGGGACTGGTGGCGGCGGTGGCAGCAACGGAGGGAGTGGCGGCAGTGGAGGCGGTGGGAACGGTGGTGGTAGGTCTGGACTTCAGCGCACAGGCCCTGGTGGTGGTCGGGGCCAGCACCAGCAGCGTCAGATCGAGACCGAGACGCCCCAGCAGCTCCGTGAGTGGTTGGTTCAGCGTGGGACGGGTGAGGGTAGTGAGACCTGCCCGTATGTCATTCGTACGGGTGTCCGTGCGGGCCAGACATGCGGGAGGCTTCACACTGAGCACCGCTGCTTCGCCCGCCTTGACGACGCCTGGCATGCTGAGTTTGGTGTCGATGTCGAGCGCCCTCGCTCGGCGGAGTTGCTTAGGTCGGGAGTTGCTATCTTTGACCTAGACTATGATGTTATTATCTCTGCCATGTATGCTTTGTCTTTTAGTGCTGAGGGTGACTGTTACCGGTGTGTGCCACCTGACCCAGGTATAGTGGCTGCTGCTCTAGGTGCTAGTGCGTCTGGTACTCCCCCTGGTACTGCGCGTGCTGAGGCCTTGCACACCTTCACGTTGGACTCCGGCGCCTCGCGCTGTTTCTTTCGTGACAGCACCACTCTCACTCCTCTTCTTGCACCTGTTCCGGTCAGACGGGCTGACCCCTCTGGGGATCCAGTCGTTGCCCATTCCTGCACTGTCCTCCCATGTTTGGAGGTTCCATCCGGCTCACTGTCAGGTCTTCACCTCCCCTCGTTCTCTACAAACTTGGTGAGTACCGCCGCCCTTCAGGATGCAATGGTCACTACCACCACTCCTGGGGGTCAGCGTGTGTCGATCTGCACGTGCACTCGAACGGGGCGTCACCTGGCTACGTTCACTCGTCGGCCAGGGTCGAGTCTGTACACACTGGCTACTGAGCTTCCTCAGTTCGCTGCGTCTGCTCAGGTGTCCGCGTCAGGCCAGGTAGCCGCCTCTTGCTCATGTCGCCTCCTGCCGCACAACACTCTTCTTTGGCACCACCGCCTGGGTCACCCCTCCCCGCCGCGACTGGCTGGTAGTTTTACCACCCCACCTCGCGCCGTGTCCTCACGTCTCAGGACGTCACGTTCGACGAGTTGGTTCCCTTCTACCGTCTCTTCCCCTACAGCTCTGACCCTCCCCCGCCCCCGCTGCTCTTCCTTGCTCCTGGTCCACCTCTAGTAGACCCCCTCCCGCCCCAGGGTCCTGCTCCCTAGGGAGTGTCTCAGGTAGACCCTCTCCCTGGTACTACGCTTGTTCAGGTAGCTGTCGCTCGAGGTGCTGCGTCTGGGGGTGCTGCGTCTAGGGGTGCTGCGTCTGGTGGTGCGGAGCCGGGGGGTGCGGGGTCTGAGGGTGCTGGGTCTGGGGGTGCTGAGGCTGAGGGTGTTGAGCCTCGGGGTGCTGAGTCGGAGGGTGCAGAGCCTAGGGGTGCTGAGCCTTGGGGTGCTGCTTTGCCTAGAGGTCCTGCTGGTGCTTCGCCGCAACTGTCACCGCAGCAGCTGCGTGAGTGGCTTGTTCGGCGCCCGGGTACACTGGAGACACTGGAGCTGGAGGTACTACTGTTCCTACTGGAGCTGTCGGGACTGGTGTTGTTGGGTGCGCTGGAGCTGGAGACCCTACGGAGCCTGGAGCAGCTGGCTGTGTTGGAGCTGGAGCTGGAATAGCTGGAGTTGGGGGCCCTGGTGCAGGAGGCGCTGGGGCTGCAGGAGCTGGAGTTGGAGGCACTGGCGCCGGAGGCGCTGGAGCTGCACGAGCTGGAGTTGTTGACCCCGGAGCAGGAGGTGTTGGAGACACTGTGCGGCGGCGACCATACTTTGTTCCCCTACTTCAGTAGGTTCTTGGTGTCCCGTCTACTGGTCTTCCTCCTCCCTTCCTGTTTCCACTGCCTGACTAGTCACAGCCGCCGTTACAGCCAGCCTCACCACTGCCTGCTCCCTCTCCTTAAACTGTGCACTCCGGAGGTCTTACAGAGCGTCGTGAGCCTGCGTCTCGTCCTGTCTCGCCTGTTCGCACTGCTCGCCGCGCTCCTCGTTCGCGTCCTCCTCCTGTCCCCGGCATGCACACTGTGGAGCTCCGCCCTTCCTCTGTTCCACTGCGTGTTCCTCTGCCTACTCCTCCTGATTCCTCTCTTCCTGAACTCCCTGATCCTTAGTCTGACTGAGTGCGTGCTGCGAGACCCACTGTCGCTCGTCGAGTTGCCACTGCTGTCACTGACCTGTCCTTCGAGTCTGCTGCTGCGTCTGCTCTCGTTGCTGAGCTGCTTGAGTTTGCTACCGTCTGCCGTCTCGACTACGCCACTGCTCTTGTTACTGAGTCTGTGTCTGCCAGTCCTCCGTCCGTCGGGGGTGAGTGTGCTCTTGGCATGGACGTCGTTGAGGACAGGCAAGAGAACTTTGAGTGTCTTGCAGTAGCTGTACCTTGATTCGCTTCCTTGCTGCTTGCCCCTGAGGGAGACCCGGATGCTCCAGACATCCCGACCCTGTGCTCTTATGTAGAGGTGATTACGGGTCCTTACTCCTCTCAGTGGCAGGCGATTCTCGTTTGTCATTCTCACACATCGGAGGTTTCAAAGCTCTTGGAAGGGCTTGTTTCCATGGCTTGTTATGTTGCGTGCTGACAACGGGATGCCCATTTTGAAATGCAGCTGGTTCATGGAGCATGGGAGCGAGAGCGCAAACATGGCATACGGTATGGGCGGCACAGGAGGGTGGGACATGCAGAAGGCGAGCATCAAAACTCACCAGCGCTCACGACCGTCACGATGAAGTCCAATGAAAGCTGGAAGCTTCGGCAGTCACTACTCAGTGAATTTGAGGGCCTCGATAGGAGCACGATGCACCTCATGACCTACTACGGTGAATGTGCAGGTATGTGTTTGACGAGATGCTGGAGGCCGCGGCGAAATACCTGTGGTAGTAACATTTAGAGCACATCGCCACCAGCCCGTTCATCACAATACAGCTTGACGAAAGTACCGACCGCATGCGTGGCAAGCACCTTATCCTCCATGTCACATTTCAAAAAGTCGACACAGTTGTCTGCGAGTTTTTGTCGCTTCTCACAGTGGAAAATGCAACACTGGCAGCCTAACGATGAACGCAGTCAGCGTCTGAAAAAGTGTTGTAAGTGGTTGCGACTACTCAACAAATCTTTCCTCTACCGTCTCCCTAGTAAGTGCATTTGTTTTGCCCCATGAACATACTCCAACCACACCACCTGCACACGTTGGTAGACATGTTGTTTATTCCCACCTAGCTTTAGCAAGCTGTAGCCGTGCTCCCTCTCAGCACCGTGGAGTGCGAGCGCGGATTCAGCGGCCAAAACTGTCAAAATAACGAACGAGAATGAATGAACAAGCAAAGAGATGGGTACAAGTACTAACCCAAATTGGGTTGTACCCCGTATGGGCTACCCCACTACAGCCTACACAATGTAAGCTATATATAAGTTTGACAAACCCCCATAGGCAAAGTTGGGGAGAACAAGTGGTCACAAGACCAGTCAAGAAAAGAAAAGCAAGCTCAGGGTGGATCACTAAGTCACCACACAGTCCGAGCACAAGCAAAGGGCCACAAGGCCAGTTCACATGCAGTGTTATATAAAGAGAACAAACAATACAGTGATCATACCCTAGCAAGTGTAAGTATGCAGGTATATATATATATATATATATATATATATATATATATATATCACAGTACAAGCAAAGTCAAGCACTAAGCAAGTGAGGCAAAGTAGGCACAAGGCCTAACACAGTAGAGAAGCGCTGATGATCACCAGGCGGAAGTGCCTTGGTGAATACATCAGCAGTGTTGGCCCTAGTGGCCACATACGCAAGACGAAGTTGGCCACGCTGCAGCAACTCTCGAGCAAGGAAATATCGCAGAGCGATGTGCTTCGTTCTGTGCTCCAGTCGGTGCTCCTGACACAAGGCAATCATGGCCTTGTTGTCTACGTACAGAACTAGAGGCAAACGAGGCTGCTCTCCCAAGTCAGTCAACAGGTAGGTGAGCCAGCGTAGCTCCTGTGCAGCCATGGCCCCAGCGTAGATCTCAGCCTCACAACTGAAGTTGAGAACCGAAGACAAGCGGGTAGATTGCTGGGAAATAGAGCCGGAACCAAGGCTGAATGTGTAACCCTGTGGCGACTGCTGCGTAGCTGAGTCATCAACCCAAGAAGCGTATGCGTGACCGGTGAGGACAAATGGACCCCGTCCTCCAAGCACGAGCCCCATGCCTGACGTACTGCACAGGTAGCGCAGTACCCTCTTCAAAGCATCCCAGTGCACCTTTCGGTGCCTACCGGGAGCCACGTAGCGAGCCAGAAGGCTGAGAGGGTACACGAGGTCAGGTCGTGTGCACGTCATCAGGTACATGAGGCAACCCACAAGCTCTGGGTATGGACCACTCGGCTCTACGGACTCATCCGAAGGTGGAGCTGAGAGCGAGTGGCTGGTAGACAGACGAGTGGGCTATGGCGAGGAGAACTGGAAGTCGAAGCGCTGAAGGACCTAGTGCACCATGTGTGACTGAGTCAGGGTAATGGTGCGCCGTGCTCTATCCCGGGTGATCTGCAAGCCAAGATAGCTGCGCAGTTCACCCAGGTCAGTGCAGGTGTGTCTCTTCTGCAGTTCGGACTTCACAAGGGTCAGTGCCTCAGTGTCAGCAGTGGCAAAGACGAGGTCGTCGACGTAGAAAAGGACCTAGAACGGCGGCAGCGAGGTGTCGGTGCGTAGAAACAGCGACAGGTCAGCAGTAGCAGGAGCAAACCCAAGAGCCGCAAGTGTAGTCCTCTGTGTGTCGTGCCACTCGCGAGGCGCCTGGCGAAGACCGTAGACTGGCCGCCGAAGACTCCACTGAGTACGTGTAGGAAAAGACTCAATAAAGCCAGGTTGGCGGCGCAGAGAGATCTCCTCCTCCAGGCTGCCCTGCAGGAAAGCTGTGCTGAAGTCCAGAGAGTGCAACGCGTAGTCACGCTGAGCAGCGACGTGCAGCAGCACCCGAAGAGTAGTCATCTTTGGGGTGGGGGAGAAGGTCTAGAAGTAGTCAACTCCCTATCGCTGACTGAAGCCTCGAGCAACGTAACGCGCCTTGAAGGCAGGCGGAGAACCCGGCGGCCACTTCACCCTGAAGATCCACATGCCATCGACTATGTTTGCCCCAGGTGGGGGAACCTCGTCGACGTAGGTGCCTGTGGACTTCCACGATGCCATCTCGGCATCCATGGCTGCCTGCCACTGAGAGGAGTAAGGAGCCGTAATCGCCTCTGCGTAAGAGCGCGGGGTCGGGATGTCTGGAACATACGGGTCTCCCTCAGGGGCAAGCAGCATGGATGGGAAACGAGGTACAGCGGCTGCAAGACACTCAAAGTCCTCCTGCCTGTCCTCAAGGACGTCCGTGCCAAGAGCACACTCACTCCCGACGGACGGAAGACTGGCAGACGCAGACTCAGCAACAAGAGGAGTGGCGTAGTCTAGACGGCAGGCAACAGCAAAGTCAAGCAGCTCAGCAATGACAGCCGACGCAGCAGCAGACTCAAAAGAAGGTCTGTGACAGCAGTGGCGAGGAGACGAGAGAAAGTGGGACTGGCGGCACGAGCGCGGTCAGCGACGGGGCCGGGCGCGGGCTAGGGGTTGTCGTAAGGGGCCAGGCGCGGGCTAGGTACGGGGCCGAGCGCGGGGCGAAGGGCCGACGGGGCCGGGCGCGGGCTAGGGACGGGGCCGGGCGCTAGGCTAAGGACGGGGCCGAGTGCGGGGCTAGAGGGTGACGGGGCCGGGCGCAGGCTAGAAACGGGGCCGGGCGCGGGGCTAGAGGCCGACGGGGCCGGGCGCGGGCTAGGGACGGGGCCGGGCTAGGGGTCGACGGGCCGCGTAGGCTAGAGGCGACGGGCCGGGCGCGCGTAGGCTAGGGTCGACAGGCCAGGCGCGTAGGCTAGGGTTGACGGGCCTAGGAGCGATACTAGCAGCATAGCAGGTGGTGGGCCCAAGGAACCTGCTCTGATTCCATGTCAAAGTAACGAACGAGAATGAATGAACTAGCAAAGATTTGGGTACAATTACTAACCCTAGCTGGGTTGTACCCCTTATGGGCTACCCCACTATAGCCTACACAATATAAGCTATATAACATTTTGACAGGTTCTTGTCAAGGAACTCAGCAGGGACGGTAGCGCGGTAGCGAGCGTCGCTAGTGCGCAGGTGGGAAACAAGGTCCTCTACTGTGGCAAAAGCTGACAGCTCGGGGAACAGGTATGACAGTAGCAGTCGGCCTAGAGCAGTAGTGGCAGGCGAGGAGTAGCGAGCAACGACAACATGGTACAGGGCCTGCGCTGTCCTGTGCTGTCCGAAGTGAGCGCATTCGGCTAACGGCAGATGGTTGCGAATGGCTTTGCAGGCAGCAGCGTCGTGAGTAAGCCACTGTGAGCGAGTCGCACTGTCAGCTTTGGCGGGAGGAGCGGTAGCGGCGCCTGACGCAAGGTCAAACAACGAAACACTGTCCTTAGAATCGCTCAGTAGGTACAGTTGCAGGTCGTCAAGCCAAGTGTCAAACTGAATCGGTCTGCCCTCATGATCGAACGCGAGAACTCGAAGCGAAGCCATAGTGGCGCAGCACGCAGGAGCAGCAGTAGCAGCAGTAGGAGCAGTAGTAGCAGCAGTAGCAGCAGCAGTAGTAGCAGCAGTAGCAGCAGTAGCAGTAGTAGCAGTAGTAGTAGCAGCAGAGGGGCCGAAGGGCCGCGGGGCCAGGAACGAAGAGGCCGAGGGGCTGGGGGCCGAGGGGCTACGGGCCGCGGGGCCATGGATGAAGGGGCCTAGGGGTCGGGGGCCTAGGGGCGTCGGGCCGCGGGGCCAAGAACGAAGGGGCTGGGGGCGCGAGGGGCCGGGGGCCTAGGGGCGACATGGCCGCGGGGCCAAGGGCGAAGGGGCCGAAGGGCCGGGGGCCTAGGGGTGTCGGGCCGCGGGGCCAGGAACGAAGGGTCCGGGGGCCGAGGGGCCGGGGGGCCTAGGACGATGGGCCGCGGGGCCGGGGGCGAAGGGGCCGAGGGGCCGGGGGCCTAGGTGCGTCGGGCCGCGGGGTCAGGACCGAAGGGGCCGGGGGCCGAGGGGCCGAGGGGCTGAGAGCCTAGGGCTACGAGAGGGGCCGCGGGGCGCCGGGGCCTAGGTCGACGAGGGGCCGCGGGGCGACGGGGCCTAGGTCGACGAGGGGCCGCGGGGCGACGGGGCCTAGGGCGACAAGGGGCCGCGGGGCGACGTGGCTTAGGGCGACGGGGGGCCGCGGAGCGACGGGGCCTAGGGCGACGGGGGCCGCGGGGCGACTGGTCGTGGGCGACGGGGGGCCGCGGGGCGACGGGGCCTAGGGCGACGGGATCCGCGGGGCGACTGGTCGTGGGCGACGGGGGGCCGCGGGGCCTAGGCTAGGGGCGACGAGGCGACGGGCCGCGGGTCCTGGGCCTATGCTAGGAGCGACGGGTCGCAAGGGGCCGTGGGGCTGAGGGGGCTAGGCTAGGGGCGACGAGCGACGGGCCGCAGGGCCTGGGCCTAGGCTAGGGGCGACTGGTCGTGGGCGACGGGGGGCCGCGGGGCCTAGGCTAGGGGCGACGGGGCGACGGGCCGCGGGGCCTGGGCCTAGGCTAGGGGCGACTGGTCGTGGGCGACGGGGGGCCGCGGGGCCTAGGCTAGGGGCGACGAGGCGACGGGCCGCGGGGCCTGGGCCTAGGCTAGGGGCGACGGGTCGCGAGGGGCCGTGGGGCCGGGGCCTAGGCTAGGGGCGACGGGTGACGGGCCGCGGGGCCTGGGCCTAGGCTAGGGTCGACGGGTCGCGACGGGCGATGGGCCTCGGGGCCGGGGCGACGGGCCTAGGGCGACGGGTCAGGGGTCAACGGGCCGGGGCGACGGACCTAGGGCGACGGGCAGGGCCTCAGAAGTCAGCGAAAAAAGGCTGATTTAGGGTCTGGACGCTGATTTCCCAGACATATGGCTGATGTGTTGGCTGATAATTCAGTTGTTTTTTGATTGTGTTGGCTGATTCTTCAGGTTTTTTTTTTAAGTATTGGCTGATTTTCCAGCGTTTTTTTACAAGTGTCCGCTGATTGATCAGACTTGTAACGAGAGTGTAGGCTGAACTCACGCTATTACAGATTCGTGCCGGAGCCGTGTTTTTCGGCTGTCCATGTACATCCACCGTCAATCACGCAAAAGTAGCCACGTACAGCGCCGACGCGGCGGGAAAACGAATTTCCCCGACGAGTCGGTTGCTTCGTTGTCACCGACAGAATGCTTCAATTGATGTGATTGGTTGTTTAACCAATCACATCCTTTATGCGCCATTCACCAACCACCAGGGCAGCACAGCACAGCACAGCACCTGCTAAACTTAATGAACAAAGTGCTTAAACATAGATCAGCCTGCATTTTTTAGTGAGGCTGATTAGTCAGCGTTTTTTTAGGTGACTTGTCTGAAAAATCAGATTTTTTTTTCGAACCAACTCTGATTGATCAGCCTAGCGTAGCCTGCTAAGGCTGACGTCTCAGCCAAGCTAAAAACGAATCTGAGGCCCTGGCGACGGGACTAGGGTCGACTAGTCGCGATGGGCAGCAGGGGCAGCACGAGGGCTGCAGAGGGCGGCTAGCGGGGTAGCGCTGTGGTGGGCCCAAGGAGAAAAAGCGGTCCTAGCGGAGGACCTGCTCAGGAACCATGTCAGAAAAATCAACGAGAATGAATGAACTAGCAAAGAGTTGGGTACAAGTACTAACCCTAATTGGGTTGTACCCCTTATGGGCTACCCCACTACAGCCTACGCAATGTAAACTATATATAAGTTTGACAAAAACCGAATCAAGACCTGGAGCAGGACGTGCCTTGGCGATGCATGGCCGTGCGACGTCTTGACTTGTGCACTTCCGCCAACCGAAGATGCGAACTGACCGCAAGTGGTAACCCTGTTCCAGGCTATCAAGAAGCGACTGTTGGAATTAAGGTTAATTCGGGTTGCTCCAATAAACATATGTAGTGGTACATCTACACTATGGTAGTGTAGAATACATTGGTTGGGTTGGGAGAACTTGTGGTGTACACTCTTTAGAGTGGACCACCTCCCAAACCCTATAGGTTAGGGTTCTCTCTTGTTGGTATTTCACTTTTTGGAAACCACTTTGGTTCTAGCATGGTTCATGCCCAAGTGGGCTCCTAGGATTCCTAGGCTTTAGGAGGAGGTTCTAAGACTACTAAAGCTTCCGCTAGTATCTTAGTCCATTCTAATATGGTATCAGAGCAAGGAAGGCCTAGCAATCTGTTGGAATAGGAGTTACTCAAGACATTGGACCATAAGATCTTGGTGGAAGCTAGTTAGCTTCCATTCCTCCCGAAGGGCTGCCGAAATTGCACCGTGGCGGACTCTGGACGTGGGAGGGGAGGAGGAGAGAAGAAAACTGCTGGAAATCGTGTGGATCCGTTTGGGAGGACGAGAAGAGCGGCATCCATCCACGGAGGCGCTCAGTCAACTTTGGCCGATCAAGACGTGCAGCATACCGTTGGAAAGGTCTCAGCACGCTCTACAACAATTGCCTCAGGGCTGTTACCAATCGACGAGGGGATCGGACGCAATTCGCGAAAAACTGCGGGCGGACGAATTGGAAAATCGCAAATCGGGGAAGATTTAAAGCGCGGAAAAACGATTGGAGGCCAGACGCCGATAGAGGAGACCAGGGCGCATCCAACAAGCCAAAAATCGGGAGAAACGGTTGAGTCTTCGTCGACGGGAAATCGGCCAACTTCGACGAGTTTAAGCGGCCAGTTTGGAAACGGGATCTAGGAGCGCGATACATCATCGGAACGTTCTTGGAGCAAAGATTCATCTGAGACAAACGGCTCATCATTCGGAGGTTCGAGCGCGGAGTTACGCTCCAAAAACCAAGAGGGGGCAAATCTGTCCACATCGTCTCCACCACCGCCGCCGTTGCCTCCACCACCACCTCAACGTCAATCTCCAGAGTGTCTGCCGCAAATGGATCATGACTCAGGTGAAGGGAAGCTGGAGAGTGCGCCAAAGTTCGATGGGAGCGACTATTGGACTTGGAGCTTCCGATTCGAACAATGGGCAGAGGCACACGATCTATGGGGGTACTTTGATGGTTCGGAGGAGCGGCCTGCATCGGGTGACGCACGGCTGAAGTGGGAGAGAAAAAATCAGAAGGCATTCGCTCAATTCTGCAATGCCTTGGTGCCAGATGAGCTAATTCGCTTGGTACGGGAGTTCGGCGGCAAGACCAAGTTGGGCAGCGCACCTGTTGATGGCGGAGCAAGAGCGGTCACCCGAATTCCTGCAGGCACAGCAGCGGCATACATACGAGTGAAGGAATTCTACCTTCAGCGTGGATTGTGTAACCGGATGGCACTCTCTGAGGAGCTCTCTTCATTGAAGATGAAAGAGGGGGAGGGGGTGGCTGCATACTGGGCGCGTGCCGAGGACTTGAGGTCCAAGTACTTGGCTGCAGGAGGAAAGGAGGAGGTTGAGGAGTGGATGATGAGGGTACTCAAAGGACTACCTCCTCACTTTGAGATGCTGAAGGTGGTGTTGAACAACCAGTCATCATCGCTCACTAAGGATCAGCTACTTACCTCCTTGAGGAGCGAGGAGATGCGGATTGGTGTCGCACCAAGATCGGATGGTGTAGCCACATTTGGAGCAGGTACGAAAGTGGGCAGCAGCGGCAGGGGAAATTGGGTCAAGGGAGGAAAGCATGGAGACAGCGGTAGTAGCAGTGACACCAACTCGGGCAGATGGGGTCAAGGGAAAGGCAAAGCGGGAGTGCTTGATTTCCCTTGGGGGTCCAAGGGCATGGCTCCTCGGGGGTTGTGTCATGGCTGTTGGGATGAGGGACATGCATGGCAGCGATGTCCTCATCGACCTAAGGGAGGCATTCCGGCATTCTTAAAGCGGGGGGGTCGTGGGTCCAACGGCAAGGCACAGGTGGCGGATGAGGAGGAGCAGGATGACAAGGCAGAGGCAGTGGTTGGAGAAGCAGTTGCAGCAGTGGGAGAGGAGCAGCTGCGAGAGGGGTGGTGGATTGACAGTGGGGCCAGCCACAACTTTACTCCTTATGCATCGGACTTCAAAAGTAAGCTTCAACCACCAGAGGTTCGGGGAGTTAGATTGGGAGATGGACGGGTGGTGAAAGCTGTTGGCATGGGTGAGGTGCCAGTGGTTGGTGCTGGAGGTCAGCTGCTGAGGATTCAAAAGGTCCACCTTGTGCCTGAGATGCACACGCGTCTGCTGTCAGTCCCACACCTCACCTCTCGAGATGTCATTGTCACATTCAAAGGCAAGAGATGTGTCCTTCAACGGGGGGAGCGGGTGTTGGCGATTGGAGAAAAGGAGAGGGGAAGGGACCATGGATTGGTGCGGATGTTTCTTCCTCTTGCTCAGGGCACACAGGGCAGTGCTCTTGCAGCTAAGTCGTCCTCCTCATTTTCCCCATTGACCCTTGCCCATCGCCGCCTTGGTCATACCGCCCCCACAACATTGCAACAGATGGCTCGGGGGAACAGTGTACTGGGCTTGGAGATTGGGGGGGGGAACACTGATTGTTCCCCATGTGAGCCCTGCTTATTGGGAAAGTCGGCTCGGAAGCCGTTTCCCCATGAGGCGTCTCGAGCACTTGGGCCTTTGGATGAGGTCCACATGGATTTGTAGGGGCCGGTGCGCACACCATCACTGGGAGGAGCGGTGTATGTCCTCAGTCTCATTGACGACTTCACCAGACGAGTTTGGTCGTTCCCCCTCCCCAACAAGGAATCGGCCATAGTTGCAAAAGTCCTTCGCCAGTGGCATAAGGACGTGGAGTTGGAGTGTGGGCGGAAGCTGAAGGCTGTTCGTTCGGACAGGGGTGGCGAGTTCTTGGGGGAAGCTGTAAAAGCATGGAAGGCGGAGTTTGGCATTAAAACTCAATTGAGCGTCGCAGATACACCGCAACAGAATGGGGTTGTGGAGAGGTGGCACAGGACGATGGCAGAGGGGATTCGCACATTGTTGGTCGACAGTGGTCTCCCTGCTCGCTTGTGGGGTGAAGCATTGATGTGGGTCGTGTGGGTTAAGAACAGGGTCACCCACAGTGCTTTGCCTGCCTCCATCACACCAATGGAGGCGTGGTCCGGCCAGAAGCCGCATGTGGGCATGGCTCGGATTTGGGGTTGCATGGGGAGTGTCATGTTGCATGGGCATGAGAAGGGTGGCAAGCTTGATGCACGGGCTGTCATGTGTGTCTGTGTTGGGGTGGACATGGAGAGCAAGGGTTGGCGCATGCTGGACCCTTCTATCATGCGCATTCGCATTGCTCGGGATGTTGATTTCCTTGAGAATGTGATGTGGAAGGATTGGGACAAGGCAAAGGAATTTGGGGAGCTTCTGCAGGATGCAGCTGCAATTTCCCAACTCCTCCCTCTTCCACTTTCGCCACCTTCAGCAACGGCTGACGACATTGAGATGCCACTTTCACCACTGCCACCGGCACCGCTGAGTGTGTCGGTGCAGCAGCAGCCCACCCCTCTGCAGCAGCTCAGTGGCCCCTCGGTCATTCAGCGGAGATCCGCTACACAGGCTACTTCCTCTTCCTCCTCCTCTGGTCAGCGCTCTATCCCTCTCTCTACGGGTGCCCCTCCGTCACCAGCGACTACCTCCCCACCACCGGTTACGGGTTTGCAGGTGCTTGGTATCCAGTCTGGTACAGGTGGTGAGGAGGTAGGGGGGGATGCTGGTGTGGTTGAGGGCATGCTATGTTTGGCCAGGGAGGTGGAAGGTGTTGCACTGGCAGGTGTGAGCACAGGTGATGTCCCACGCACACTCGCTGAGGCCCTGCGTGGCCCTGAGGGCCCTGCGTGGAAGGCAGGCGCTGAGAAGGAGGTAAATGCAATGCGCACTATGGGTGTATGGGATCCAGAGCCGGTTGACTTACCTCCAGGTAAGAAGGCCATTGGGGTCCGGTACGTTTTCCGCAGGAAAACTGACAAGGAGGATAAGGTGGTACAGCACAAGGTTCGCCTTGTTGCTAAGGGGTACACTCAGGAGCCTGAGAAGGACTATGATCAGGTATTTGCCCCTGTGGGCAAGCTGACCTCAGGTCGGGTGCTTCTTGCAGAAGCCGCGGTAAAAGGGTGGCATGTACAACAGGAGGATGTTGATCATGCTTACCTCAATGCACTCCTTCAAGAGGAAGTGTATGTGAGGCAACCTGAGGGATTTGATGATGGTACAGGTAGGGTGCATCGCTTGCGCAAAGCTCTCTATGGGCTCAAGCAAGCGCCTTGTGCTTGGAATGAGGAGATTGGTACCACCTTGATTGCAGCAGGGTTTGACCGCAGTGCATGTGATGAGGCTCTGTACATCAGGTTTGTGGATGAAGAGCCAGTGTATGTATTGGTGTATGTGGATGACCTCTTGCTTTTGTCTCCACGCTTGGAGCTGATCGGTCAGGTCAAGGAGGTGCTTGCTCAGAGGTACCAGATGAAGGATCTAGGTGAGATATCCATGTACCTTGGTTTGGAGGTTCGCAGGTCGGTCAAGGATGGGTGGTTGGAGATTGGTCAGGAGAAGTATGTCCGTGGTCTCCAGGGAAGGTTTGGTGATCTGCTGAAGGAGACCCATAGGGTGCATACACCAATGTTACCCAATGATCTCTCTAAGATCAGGAATGGTACTTGGTCAACTGAGGAAGGTGTTGCAGCTGATGTCAAGGTGTACCAGAGTCTCATTGGCAGCTTGATGTATGCTGTTGTGACCACCCGTCCTGACATGTCTTTCACTATCAACACCCTTGCACACTCCTGCGTGGCACCAAGACGCATTCACATGCGCGCTGCACTGAGAGCACTCAGGTACTTGGTCGACACAGCTGATCGTGTCATCAGGTATGAGCGCCAAGGTGGTGAGCAGGTTGTCGGGTACACAGACTCGGATTGGGGTGGTGAGACTGATGGCAAGAGTCGCTCTGCCTACATCTTTAAGCTGGGAGGAGGAGCAATCAGCTGGTATAGCAAAAAGCAAGACAGTGTTGCAGCAAGCGTTTCTGAAGCTGAGTACAAAGCTCTATCGGAGGGGGCCAAGGAGGCCATTTGGTTGAGGAGTCTGTTGGCAGAGATGCATGTGGGGGATGGGGGGGCTATTCCATTGCTCTGTGATAATGAGGCAGCTGTCTCCCTTGCCCACAATCCCGTTCTCCATCAGCGCACCAAGCACATTAAGGTGGCATGGCACTTTGTACGGGATGCGGTGCGCCAGCAGGAGGTCGAGGTGCACTCAGTACGCTCCCACCTCCAGGATGCCGACATGCTCACCAAAGCTCTTCCAAGCTTGCAGCTGCATGAGAACCTGGAGCGCATCGGCATGCGAGTGATTGCTGCGAAGGCCAAGGCTTCATTCGCTGGAGGGGTTGTATTTTGATTTATGGGTGAACTTTAATGCTTATTGGAGCAAGGGGGGGTGTTGGAATTAAGGTTAATTCGGGTTGCTCCAATAAACATATGTAGTGGTACATCTACACTATGGTAGTGTAGAATACATTGGTTGGGTTGGGAGAACTTGTGGTGTACACTCTTTAGAGTGGACCACCTCCCAAACCCTATAGGTTAGGGTTCTCTCTTGTTGGTATTTCACTTTTTGGAAACCACTTTGGTACTAGCATGGTTCATGCCCAAGTGGGCTCCTAGGATTCCTAGGCTTTATGAGGAGGTTCTAAGACTACTAAAGCTTCCGCTAGTATCTTAGTCCATTCTAATAGCGACGCCTAGCATCGGAGTTTCCCCGTTAGCATTTGCGATGCATCTAGCTAGTGGAATGGTGTGATAGTTGATTTTAATTTAATTTGTGATTTACATTGGAATGTACCAAAAAAAGGGTACGGTAACTTGACAATTTACACTGATAAGAACAAGTGGTTTCTAAGAGGACACTGATTTTCATGAGATTTATTTTTTACCCTTACAGAAAGAATAATCCATGTTAATCTATCCAAATCCTATCTTGAGGCCTAAACCCTAGAGTGGAGTGCACACTAGAATCACTGCCACTTGTGCCTAGACTGACCGTGAGCCTAGTCCTGTGGTGCAGCCAGGAGCAGGCACATTACACGAATAGGATTGTGCCAAGCATCAGAGTGATGACAGCAGTGAGAGCAGTGACCGGTGTAGCAAGCAAACCTGCCATTGCAAGGGTGGCAACAGGACAGTAAGAATGCGGGCAGAACTAACAACCCGCTCTAGGGAATAAGGGTATAATGAAAAGAGGGAATCAGATTGAAGAGGTGTGGAAAGGTGAAGGGGGGATACATAGTGAGGTACCACGAAGATTGCTAGAGGGGCAACAGAAAGCGGAAGAACAGATGGCACAGCAGTAAGGGGCGCATAAGTAACAAGTTACCTGCAGCCTTGGGTGGGGAAGGAGTAGCCGGAGAAGCGGAAGGAGAAGGAGAAGGAGGAGGAGCCGGAGCAGCAGAAGAAGGAGCAGCAGAAGGAGAAGGAGCAGCAGAAGAAGGAGCAGCAGAAGGAGAAGGAGCAGCAGAAGGAGCACTGCCACTAGCGCCACCGTTGCTAGCGAAAGTAACGGTGCCATTAGGGTTGAGCGTGAGCGGTGCACCGAGATAGATTGATGCGCCAGTGGGGCCAACAATGGTGCCGTTGCTCCACCCTTTCAGGTCCCCTGCAGTGTACGACCCGTCCGCATTGGCAGTCGGCACAACTGGCTTTCCCGAGGCCTCCACGATTGTGCCGTTCTTCAGGAACGTCGTCTTTCCCATGCTGAACCCGGCAGTCGGTCCATTCACGACCACGACAATGCCGGGACCGATGAGCGTGCCGTTGGCATAGGCAGTGTACGCATCATCAACAGTGACGGATCCGTCGGCGGGGTTTTTTACGCCATTGAGATTCGCGCCCGTCGAGTCGACAGCGGAGGTGAATCCTGTCTCACTCCACGTCACGACGTAATCCTTGCCGAACGTCAGGCTGTTGGCAGTCGGGTTGTAGGAGTAGTTGCTGCTGGGAGGAACGAAACCAACGGAGCCATCAGGGTTGAGCGCGAGCGGTGCGCCGAGATAGATCGATGCGCCTGTGGGGCCAACAATGGTGCCGTTACTCCACCCTTTCAGGTCCCCTGCAGTGTACGACCCATCCGCTTTAAGAGTCGGCACAACTTTCTTTCCCGAGACGTCCACAATCGTGCCGTTCTCCAGGAACCTCGTCTTTCCCATGCTGAATCCCGCAGTGGGCCCACTGGTGACGATTACAATGCCGGGACCAGTGAGCGTGCCGTTAGGGTAGGCGGTGTACACCTTATCAACAGTGACGGATCCGTCGGCGTTGGTGGTGAATTTGAGAGGCGCGCCACGGGAGTCGACGGCGGAGGTGATTCCCGTGGGACCCCACGTCACCGAGTATGCATTGCCGAATAGAAGGCTGTTGGTCGCCGGGACGAGAGCGTATTTGCTGCTGGCGGCGGCGGTTGTGGGAGGGGCAGAGTAAGCGGCAGCAGCAGCCGACGAGACGAAAATCATGGCGGAAACCAGCATTGTGAGCGACGGAGGGGTCTGGCGAGCCATGGCTGGAGGGGGGAACGCCCGAGGAAGAGTAGTCTACTAGAGAGAAAAGCTGCACAGGCGCTGGCTGCTCTTCACCGCTGCTGGAAGTGCTCGTAATAATGATCAGTCCCTCCTCTCACGATCCTTTGTAAGGAGTGAGTTGGCTCGAGGGATTGACAGGGAGCATAATTATGGGAGGCGCGGAAGAACATGCTAGCAGATGGCGCGGCGGGAGGCGCGGGCAGATAAACTCTATCTGGGATGCATTAGAAAATTTCCTCCTGACACACTGGACCAATCGATCACAGCCACGTGCGCCTGGTGGGAGAAGCTCCGTTGTGGCGGTCAGGAGTTTCTTCCATTTCAAAAGACGGCTGAAGAACATGGCAGCAGATAGCGAGCCGGGAGGGGCGGGCGGATAGACTCTATCTGGGATGCAATAGAAAAAATTCCTCCTGGCACACCGGACCGACCGATCGCAGCTACGTGGGCCTGGTGGGAGAAGCTCCGTTGTGGCAGTCAGGATTTTCTTCCATTCTAAAAAACGGCATACCCATTGACCATTATTGCTGTGTGAATCCGAGCAGAAGAACTCAGGCTATTATTGTCAGCTCAGGACAGGCCAAGGAGGAGGGCTTCTGGTCTGGATGTGGCTGCGGTTGCTGCCAAAGTTGCGGAAACCCGAGCTGGTAACCACGTTCGCGGAATCCCCATTTGCGTGCAGCGACGATCGCCGGAAACGCGAATTCGGATTCCAGTTTGGGTAAGTAACTTTGGAAGGGCTTACACTAGCGACCCTGTGCTCCGAGGGGGCCTACAGTGCAAGTAGAGGGCACTTTCCACCCCTCCATGCCTCAGACAGGGAAGTTATAGAAACAGGACAGGGCAAATCCCCACATTCACCCACGTGTCAACAATTTCTATGCCACCTACTGTACTGGACATCTGACCACCTGTGCACAACAGATTTTTGTCCCCACTGCAGAATCGAATCCACAAACTGGGTGGCTCGGCTGCCACACTGTTCCGAAATCCGCTAGGCTACTGTTTCGCGCCCAGATTTTCGGAACGGCCATCAAGGCAGACGGAAACGAAAACGGAGTAGCTCTCCGTCAAATCTTTCGAGTGACTTCGTCTCAAGTTACGTGACTTCCCACGTAACTTGAGACGAAGTCACTCGAAAGATTTGACGGAGAGCTACTCCGTTTTCGTTTCCGTCTGCCTTGATGGCCGTTCCGAAAATCTGGGCGCGAAACAGTAGCCTAGCGGATTTCGGAACAGTGTGGCAGCCGAGCCACCCAGTTTGTGGATTCGATTTTGCAGTGGGGACAAAAATCTGTTGTGCACAGGTGGTCAGATGTCCAGTACAGTAGGTGGCATGGAAATTGTTGACACGTGGGTGAATGTGGGGATTTGCCCTGTCCTGTTTCTATAACTTCCCTGTCTGAGGCACGGAGGGGTGGAAAGTGCCCTCTACTTGCACTGTAAGCCCCCTCGGAGCGCAGGGTCGCTAGTGTAAGCCCTTCCAAAGTTACTTACCCTTTCAGTTTCCCCAATCGCCCCCACCCCATGCCTTCAATCACAAAGCCCTGCAAGGCGCCCATTGGTGTGCTGTCTACACATCATCCCACACCACCCAGGTTTAGACTACAATCGGGACACGCATGAAAGACGTGCCCGATTGGGCCTACGGTGAATGGCTAGCTCTCGCATACATCACTTTCCACGTGTAATCCGAAGACAGGCTTTCGTGGCCCCAATTTTTGCATCAATAGTTGAGCCCGCTGACATCAGCAGTCGGTCAAGTGTCACGTAACGGGCATGTCGGGCTGCTCATATCAGCAAGTTAAAGTCCGAACTTGAATTACAAATCCCAAAGCAAACTGGTGACAGGGTGCCTCGCACCTGCTGGTTACCACACTTCGACAAGTCTTGAAGCACATAATTACTCAGAAAATATGAGCAGACATGCCAAGAGCAGCACTGTCTGTGCTTGTAATACGGGTTTCCGAATCACACTCAAGTTTCTTTCCATGCTCCCCCATTGTTCCCGATGTGTCGCTTCACATCTCTTCACCAATGTGAAGAAAACGCGCAATCTATGTGGAGGATTTTCCGCGCCGGCACGCATTCCGTACGACGAAGGCTATCGCCTTCTTTCCCAACCATCGAAACACCCATTGAATGCTATCCGTCACCCACGCTTCACATCCTCGCCGTCCTTTCTCATCGACATCGATGCTCCCTCCTCCCGACTCTACGTTTCGCATCGCGGATCCCCTAAATCGTCGTCGCCCACGCACTCAATTGAGATGACATTGTTCACGTTTCCCCTCGCAAACCCAGTCGCACACCCTTCCGCCGCCCCCTCGTTGTCCTTCGTTTGCATCACGATGTAGGGTCGCTGAACCAACGCCCTCGCCTCGACACCCCCACGAGTCTGAGATTAGGTCGCGTTCGTCTCCCCGCCCAGCAGCCACCGTTTCTCCCCTTTCGCGACATCTCTCAGAGATAAAAAATCAAGAGTCCGAATCCGCTGGAAAGCGTGGGATACCCCCAGGATACCCTCGGGGGGTAACCCGCAGGTTTCCGTAAAGACGCCCTCAGGTTACCTATGCGCTCGAGCGACGATTACGAAATGGTAATTCTCGCAACTATCATTTCGGGACAATGAAGCGCACCAATCAGTGATGCGCTCAGTTCGTTGTTACCCACGTCATACCCCCACCGCTTTGGCTTCAGCTTCGGTCTGAGGTTCGGTTTCACGTATCGAGCTGGTAGTCGAGGCTCGGTTAAAAAAAGGAGCCCGTTGTTAGTATATCTACTTGCTGTGTACAATCGAGTTAGTGTATGTTGCTGTTTCCACGTTTTGTATAGTCCCTTTGCATTCTTACCGGTTTGAATACCCCTGTTTGAACATAGAGACTATCGAACCAGCCGAGATTACCTACCCCCATCTACACAAAGGATTGAGGTACACTTTATGATAGCCACATTGCTGGACGTAAAAAAAAAAGTAAACAAATCTGCACGCTTGTGAACCCTCAACACTAGTCCCCAACGTAATTTCCTAAAACCAGCACACACAGAAATGTCGCCCACGGCCCAGCCTGTCGTCATCACACACCCCCCCGACGCAGGCCAGCTGCCCACTTGTTCAGCAACCACACTTCGTGCCGGTGAAAGGACTGGATGACATGCACAACCCGACGAATGTGAGCAATTGGCACGACCACACATGCATCGGCCCCTTCAACCTCCTCTAACTTCACACATCCCGTCAACTGATCAACCCCACACTCCTTCCAGGGCTTGATGCATACCTCCTGTAACACGCCTCCCTGACCATCCGCGGACCTCCTCGCGCGCATGAGAAGGACCAACTTCCCATACAGATGCTCGGTGTCCACCGCACCATACTCCACATAGGAGAATGCGGGGGATCCGTGGTGTGAAGGTACTGCTCGCGCATAGACCGCCGAGCGCTCGCCCGTGCGCACATCCCGTGCCGGCAACGCGACCGCCCGATGGACCTGCAAGAACACGCACCATTAGGGGCAGTCATGAGATGTGTGCAGCTGAGGATTGGGCATGGCTTGTGTATGCACTGACCACACAAATCTCGCTCCGGGCCTCTCTGTCCTCGGCCCACTCTGTCCACGCCCCTTACTCCCTGTCATCGCCCCACTCTGTACTCACCCCACTCTGTCATCACACCCCTCTCTGTCATCTCACCCCACTCTGTCATCACACCCCTCTCTGTCATCACACCCCTCTCTGTCATCACACCCCTCTCTGTCATCTCACCCCACTCTGTCATCACACCCCTCTCTGTCATCACACCCCTCTCTGTCATCACACCCCTCTCTGTACTCACCCCACTCTGTACTCACCCCACTCTGTCATCACACCCCTCTCTGTCATCACAACCCTCTCTGTCATCACACCCCTCTCTGTACTCACCCCACTCTCTGTCATCACACCCCTCTCTGTCAGCACACCCCTCTCTGTCATCACACCCCTCTCTGTCATCACACCCCTCTCTGTACTCACCCCACTCTCTGTCATCTCACCCCTCTCTGTGCTCGCCCCACAATGTACTCACAACCCACTCTGTCATCACACCCCATCCTGTCATTATACCCCACCCTTTGGTCACCCCACTCTGTCCTCACATCCATCTCTATCCTCACATCCCACTCTGTCCTCTGTCCCATCTCCTGCTGTCCCCCTCTCCCTCTGTCCCATCTCTCCCGGTCCCCATGTCCCTCTGTCTCATCTCTCCCTTTCCCCATCACACGCTGACCCATCTCTCCCTTTCCCCATCACACGCTGACCCATCTCTCCCTTTCCCCATCACACGCTGACCCATCTCTCCCTTTCCCCATCACACGCTGACCCATCTCTCCCTTTTCCCATCTCCCGCTGTCCCCATCTCCCGCTGTCCCCATCTCCCGCTGTCCCCATCTCCCTCTGCATTGCACACATTTCTCATACTCAATGTCCACCTCGGTATCCGTCCGCACCGCAATCTGTGAGCACCTCTCTCTCGTCACCCAGATATTCGCACCATGCGACGTCCACAACCCCACCTATTCGCCCCACTGTACCGCAACGTTGTATCCATGCCGCTGCATGACGTTGCGGTATGCATCGAGACTCCCTGCGGTGACATCCATGTACTGTTGAAGCAGAGGGGCCTCCGGTGCGTGTGGCGGGGCTGACACTCGCATGGTGGCCGCGCTGTTGGTCAATGCTTGCCTGCCAGTGGTACGAGCCTGCCCACACCGCGACGCCCGCACATAAGATCTCGTGCATCACGCGCATAGTATATAGTACCATCATGCCACACGGAGGGGGATATGACAATGTACGTATCAGAGTTGCCAAATCCGAGATGCACATGTGTTGGTGAGGGAAAACAGCGCTGTGCATGTGTTGTGTATGCTCTGACCGCCTCAATCTCTCTCTGCACCTCTCTGTCCACATCCCTCAAGGTCCTCACCCCACTCTGTCCTCGCACCCCACTCAGTCCTCACCCCAGTATGTCCTCACCCCACTCCGTCCTCAATCCATTATGTCCTCACCCCACTCTGTCCTCACCCAACTCTGTCCTCACCCCACTCAGTCCTCACCCCACTATGTCCTCACCCCACTCAGTCCTCACCCCACTATGTCCTCACCCCACTCAGTCCTCAACCCATTATGTCCTCACCCCACTTCGTCCTCACCCAACTCTGTCCTCACCCCACTCTGTCCTCACCCCACTCAGTCCTCACCCCACTATGTCCTCACCCCTCTCTATCCTCACCCCACTCTGTCCTCACCCCACTCTGTCCTCACCCCACTCTGTCCTCACCCCACTCTGTCCTCACCCCACTCTGTCCTCACCCCACCCGTTTGGCGGCCGTCATGTACTCGCAAGGCCGTTCAGGGACTGCAGGAGGCAGCGACAGCATTGCCGCCTATGTTGCACTCCCCTGCAAGATGGCCGTCTCGTAGTCGCGCTTGTTGGAGCTCCGAAACGGCTGCTTGACGGCACGAACGTGCGCGTTCTCATACGTGGCTGTTGAATACTCGCGCGGGTGTCCACCACGGCGAATGGCCTCCGGGAGATGACTTAGGCTGTGAATCTTGATAAGATTCCAGCCATCACCATCCCGCGGGAAATGAGTCTTCAGCAAAGACACCAGTCTGCAAAACAAACCTCGTGCAAAAGCCCATCAATCAGCGTGTGGTGCTACTCTCGCACCTCCCTCACTCCTCTACTCTGTTTTTGCCACACACTCTGCCTGCACCCTTGCCCGCACCACACCCACCCCCAGTAGGTGTACCCATTGCTTACCTTGCAGTGTCGTGATCCATCTCAAGGAGCGACGCTTCTGTGTAGCTCTCTGCGCGAATATGGTTGTTATTCCAATTTGCAAAGAACACCAACGCCTCAAGTCGTGCCGGTGCGATCTTGCCCTCAAGCAGGAAGGGTAGTACCTGTTGATGTAGGATAGGATTTGAGAGACGCACACACAATGCGGGGACACAAATTTCACGTGTACCAGTTGCGGGACTTCAGTGGGGCTGGCATGTGATGGGTCAAGAACATGTGTGGGGAGGTGGGGAAAGGGAGATTGAGGGCGGTGATGGGGGGGTCAAGGGGAGTGGTGCTTAGTGGTAGTGTTGAATACGGTTTGGGGGCAGAGGTTGCATGCGGTCCTGAACCGATTTTGCGGTTGCGGCCGGTGACCAGAGAGAGAGAGGGTCTGGGTTAAATAGATTGCACAGTTAGGCATAGGGCCTGGTTTCTAGCAACACTTACTGTCAGCATAGCAGCATGCTCGGCAGCCGAATAGTATGCATTTCGTGCAAAGTATGCACCCGAAGGCACAGGGATGCCGGCGAGCGTGGTGTCGTCATGGATTTCCGAGAGACGGCTGCATGTGTACAGGAAGGTGAATCAAGGTCATGGTCATGTCAACGAGGGGTTTGAACACACAACTGCGCACATATTTTCCCAATATGGGCCCGAACACTCACTCGTCCAGTTCGAACGCGTTGTTCTCATCTCCCTTCAGAACATGCACCAATCTCGCGAGCACCCCTCCATAGAGAACGTGTAAGAGGTCTGGCATTTGTGCCTGGTAGGTGTTACCCCAATCTGTGTTAGCATTGTGGAACTTCCACAAAAACGTCTGCACGTGGGGATAACACGACACAAAGTGGCTGGGAATTTGTTAAATCAACCCCTGATCCTAAGAGTGGGTACGTGTAATAAAATGAGGGCTATCCCTGAGGATCGGGTGTGTGTGGGTGTGGGTGGGTCTGACCCACAACCCAGTTTGGAGTGTGAGGGTGTGGGTCTGACCCACACTCCAGTTTGGAGTGCGTGGGTGTGGTTCTGACCCACAACCCAGTTTGGAGTGTGAGGGTGTGGGTCTGACCCACACCCCAGTTTGGAGTGCGTGGGTGTCGGTCTGACCCACAACCCAGTTTGGAGTGTGTGGGTGTCGGTCTGACCCACAACCCAGTTTGGAGTGTGAGGGTGTGGTTCTGACCCACAACCCAGTTTGGAGTGTGAGGGTGTGGTTCTGACCCACACCCCAGTTTGGAGTGCGTGGGTGTGGTTCTGACCCACACCCCAGTTTGGAGTGTGTGGGTGTGGTTCTGACCCACACCCCAGTTTGGAGTGTGAGGGTGTGGGTCTGACGCACAACCCAGTTTGGAGTGTGAGGGTGTGGGTCTGACCCACACCCCAGTTTGGAGTGCGTGGGTGTGGTTCTGACCCACAACCCAGTTTGGAGTGTGAGGGTGTGGGTCTGACCCACACCCCAGTTTGGAGTGTGTGGGTGTGGTTCTGACCCACAACCCAGTTTGGA
Source organism: Closterium sp. NIES-65 (assembly GCA_948144175.1). Taxonomy (NCBI): domain Eukaryota; kingdom Viridiplantae; phylum Streptophyta; class Zygnematophyceae; order Desmidiales; family Closteriaceae; genus Closterium; species Closterium sp. NIES-65. The sequence goes on along the minus strand of CANXME010002307.1, from coordinate 1,598,245 downwards.
GTGTGAGGGTGTGGGTCTGACCCACAACCCAGTTTGGAGTGTGTGGGTGTGGTTCTGACCCACACCCCAGTTTGGAGTGTGTGGGTGTGGTTCTGACCCACACCCCAGTTTGGAGTGTGTGGGTGTGGTTCTGACCCACACCCCAGTTTGGAGTGTGTGGGTGTGGTTCTGACCCACACCCCAGTTTGGAGTGTGTGGGTGTGGTTCTGACCCACACCCCAGTTTGGAGTGTGAGGGTGTGGGTCTGACCCACACCCCAGTTTGGAGTGTGTGGGTGTGGGTCTGACCCACAACCCAGTTTGGAGTGTGTGGGTGTGGTTCTGACCCACACACCTCACTTAGGGCAGACCACTCTGTCCATTGCTCGTCAATGCCCTCATCACTCTGCGCACACCCCCCTGACGTGCCGACCAGGCATGACAGGAGCGGTCAACCCCAACTTACATCAATGGGATGCGTCGAGTACTTCTTGCAATCTGCCGCGCTACGAACGATCTGCCGCTGCAAGTCGACCCGCCGTCGGTCGTTCAAACCGTCCTTGATCACTAACAGGTAGTCTTTCTCCACGTAGCATACAGAACAGGGCATGTCCGTGCCCAGTTGCAAGGTGCAGCTGACTTTGCATATTTCGGGATAATCCCCTACGTATGCAAACAGCATGAAGTATGCTGAATGAACCGCTCCAAGTGGATCTGTGAGCGGGGTGCCCCTGAATCCAAGGCATGGCACAGAGGAGCTTAAAGTAGTGTTCCGGATATTGGAAGACAGGGGATTCAGATATAACGCATCCTGGAAAGTATGTCGAAGATACACTCACTGCATACACACTCTACTGCAACAACATTCCCCGTGAAAATCACACATTCCCCTTTCTTACATGTACCACGGTGATGCTTGGAACACCTCGTTTAGTACAACGTGCATGGCCTTTTGGAACAACTGTACTTTTTGTGCACTAGTCATCTTTATATCAGGCATCGGAAGCAGAGCAATTAACACCCTGCCGGTGTTACGCCACCGAAGGTGATACGGGATGTTGGCGACGGAGAGATAGAAAGGCCAGACTCTGATCCGCCCGTGACCACTCAGCACTGTGACGTCTGACGCTAGGATGATGGGGCAGATTACCTCCCCGTTCTTCAAAAAACTCTGTTTGGGGGGAGGAAGCCAGCACATAATGTAAGCCCTCGTGCCTTGTGACTCGTCGGACACAGCAATGGTTAGGCATGGAGATAGACTATGCGTGAGAGGAGTGTGGGTCCCTTGCGCGTCAGCCAAGGGGAGAGTGTGCGGGTCCCTGCCTGGCTCACACACCATTCCGAATGCAAGCAGCAACCAGACAAGGACCCCTGCGCCACATGAGAGGAGCACGGGTCCCATGCTCATCATCAGGGGAGAGTGTGCGGGTCCTTGCCTGGCTCACAAACCATTCCGAATGCAAGCAGCAACCAGACAAGGACCCCTGCGCCACATGAGAGGAGCATGGGTCCCATGCTCCTCATCAGGGGAGAGTGTGCGGGTCCCTGCCTGGCTCACAAACCATTCCGAATGCAAACAGCAACCAGACAAGGACCCCTGCGCCACATGAGAGGAGCATGGGTCCAATGCTCCTCATCAGGGGAGAGTGTGCGGGTCACTGCCTGGCTCACACTCCCTGAATGCAATGGAACCCTTGCATTGAATCAAAGGCTGAGGGTAGGGGGGGGAAGAAAATATGATATGCCGTCATCAGCATGGGTCCGCCCCCGGGGGCCCCGCGTGAGAGCATGTGCCCCATTCACATCCACCCTCACCAATGGGCCCGTGTGTGACGAACCAGCGCCATGCGCCACATAGTCCCTGTTTTGGGACTTGTGTACTTGTGGCCCGCATCGACTTCCACTCCATCCTCGGGACGGAGCACGAATCCTGGAGCGTTATCCAGATGCCTCCATAGCTCCTTTAAAGCCTGCAGCGGACAAGCACAAGACCACGTTGTTAGACACATCGTACATATGATCGGATTTGGGGTCAGCGGCGTGTGTGGAACAGGGCGGAGAGTGTGCTTAGAAAAGGGCATTACCTCGATGATGCTCGTGTGCTGTACCACGAACATCTTATCCCAACCCTCCACTGAAATGTGAGAGTGGGTGTATGCCCGCTGACCCAGTAACAGCGTCATCCCGTAGCGCTCAAGTGCTCGCTTAGATCGCATGCGCCGGAGCGCGGAGAGCATGAACCCGTGGGAGTTCAGAATCTTTAGAAGGAGGGCAGTGTCCTTGGCAGATAGGCCACGACCGTTGTTCCCGCTCATCACGAACCTCCAAATGGCGTACATCGTGTCAAACGGTGCGCCGTTTCGGGCTTGAGCGCGCGAAGGATCTAACCCATCGGCGGAGTGTGCACTGTCGCTGTCAGAACGCACCCCATCTTGAGCGGACTCCGTGGCACGAGAGGACCCAGCTGCGGCGCTGTGTGGCCCTGGTCCATCAGCCTGGTCAGGGCTTGCTGCTGGAGCGGGCTCTGGTCGCACTGTTTGGGTGTTATCGTGTGATGAACTAGACGACACGGCTTGAGTGGCTACGGTTCTCAAAGGTTCGTAGTAGCGTCCGAAGGATAGGCCATTGTCAACGCTAAGACGTCGTGCCTCCACACAAGGAGCCCATGTGTTCATGTGCGCGTCCCGAAGAGACGCGTCGGAAAAGCAGTTGCTGCAAAACTCGCAACTCCAGCCATGGTCTTGCATAGTATACATATTCGGGTGAAATAACCGTGGTTAAAAGCATAGATATCAAGGATCTTAGGAAGGTGATAGCAGCGATGAAAAGGGACCATCACATTGCGGATAAGATCCAGTCCCGGAGAGTAATTAGGAGCAATGGTCTCCTAGGCGTCCAGTGGCTGAATACGATGTATTCAGAGCGTCTAGAGTAAGTAGCGTAGGGCGCACAGGTCGTGGCCGGCGAGTCCACGTACTTAGAGCGTCTCGTTATCTCCACACAGTGTGTAGAATCTACTGAGCGTCGCCAGCGAGTATGAATCCATTGGAGTTTTACACCTGTCCGTGATTTCGTCGCGATTGCCCGTCTGGCCGCGATATACTCTGAGAATACGGGCTCTTGCAGTGCTTGACAAGTGATTCGATAGGTCGCCATCCCTAGGTGACGAATATCCTATTGCTAGATAACGCATGGTGCGGGTTCTGTCGAGTCGCCCTCGATCATTGTGGATCTTTCTGCGTTTGAACTTTTAGAGTGACTTGAGGACTTCGAGAACTCACACAAACTATGTTTCTGTCCCCCATAATCCGTCCCCGGTAGTAACAGGCGTAGTAATATGTTGATCTTTGCTGAGTCGTAAGTTCGTGGTGCAGACGAGAGTAGTTTACAACTCCAAAACGCTGGCATTTTGATGGTGCATTGCGAGAACGCCCTTGCAATGAGCCGCGATGGCTAAGACCTTTGTGACACGTGAGCACACCGGATCGGGTAAGCCAGTGTCGCAGCGACACATGTGCGTGCTTCTATAGAAATTGACATCGTGGCAACAATCCCTCTGCTGTAGGTCCAACCTGAGGTCACTCAAGGACAACCTGCTACGAAAACACATCAATGCTATGCGACTCGAGGCATTGATGTGTTGACATTGGCGCCTCGACCACAATCTTTGCCTCCCACCCAACTCGACATTACCCTGCTTGTATTTCCAGACGCTCATAAGCCATAACATTTCCAAGTGTCTCCCAGCCTTTTCAGTATCCATTGTTACGCCCAAGAACTAAGACTCTCTAGTCGTTCCTGCCTCATGGCACGGCCGGTTACATACGCCGGGAGATGTACCGTTGAGACTCTTATGTTGCGCAAGCCTGTAGTCTGCACCGCCGGCCTGCAGAGTGCTTACATTGCGTCCCTGAAACGAGAGGAGAAACCGACTCCAAACGGCCTCTTTGAGAATATCAGGCATCTCGCGTTTAAGGCGCACGGCAGTGCTTGGTTGAACCGGGAGAAGGCTATGTCAGTGTACCGTATGAGGCGTAAATTGGATGAGTTTGCTGTATTACCATGGTTTGATTCGATGCTGATTAATGCATGCTTCTTTGACGGAAACGACAGCGCTGCGTTTCAGCAGGATTGCGGCCGTTTCCTGCTGTCCATCGAGGACCACAAGGAGATCAACACCCTGGCTACCGGCTGGGAGGATCTTAAGAGTCCCGAAATCAAACTCGATTACCGCGTGTGGCTCATGGGTTTCGCCCATACGTGGGGTTTTGTGGTGAGCGCATGCATTCAACACATTGTGGTGAGCGCATGCATTCAACACATTGTGGTGAGCGCATGCATTCAACACATTGTGGTGAGCGCATGCATTCAACACACATGGGACCGTGCATTGTCGACAGCATCTTCAGCTCACTGATGATTCTCCTTGCTTTCTCCATCTTTCAGGTTGAGGGCAGCCCAGACAACGACCTCTATGCGACGGACATCACGGCACTGCACGGGAAAGATGGCAAGCCGCTCCCCGAAGCGTTGCCTGTTTCGGATCGTCGGGGCTGGGTTGGAAATGACGCCGACGGTATTACCGTAGGCCTCCTCGCACGTGCTCTCGGCTTGCGATCCGCCTGGGAGAAGCCCACGCCCGTGCAAGGACCTGAGTACCGTAAGGTTGACGCTAACGGAAGGACTTGGCGAGGAGAATTCAGCATGCCGAGCACTGCAGACATCCCCACCCTCCCCTGCCTTGTCAGGCAGGGCGTCACCCCAAAAGGGTATTACGACTGGGGTTTTCCCGGCGAGAAGGACCTACCGGAAGCCTCAACCTCCAAGAAGCAGCGTATTGCTGAAGGCGCCATGATTGCAGGGGGGCAGGTGGATGATGAGCAGGCGCTGTGCGCGGATGATGAGAAGGAACCGAACGGGGGGCAGTAGAACATATTTTGTATGCTTTATCGATCATCAACTGCTATGGTCTGCGATGCAATTGTAGTTGGTTACGCTGGGGGGGGTCGTGCAACTCTTCTTGTATTCTGTCCATAAGGAACCTCCCCGTAGTATCTCAATGCATTATGTCAGAATACTGTTATAACTGCATGTAGTTCTAGTGTAGTGTAGTTCTATATTTGTACTTTCTTGGTGGTGCACCCTTTCCTGAACTATATCTTGTACCTCTTTCTCATATTGAACCATTCATTTTCTCCTCTCTCTTGGCACAAACCACTCGACTTCTCCTTGGCCTAGGCTACTAAGCCTAGGCCCCCACTTAACTCTCAACTACCTCTTAAGCTCATTATCTCAACACATTAGGTGTTCATTATTTAATGCAACTTGAAAAACCCACCCTGAACCTAACCGGCATAGGTGATGCTGCATAATCGCGCAAGGCCCTCATCGTTCGCGCCAGCTACACGGCTCACATCGGATGTGCCTGGGCGGAGTGAGAATAGCAGTTCGGCAGCATTTATCAGCAGCAACGCGCCGCGCGAACGCCATATGGCGCAACTCTGGTGATCATGATATGCACAGCTCACCCATTCGTCATATTGTTCCCGTCCACGTGGCAGAAACCTTCGCGAACGGTCCGTCCAATGGGTACAATTTATCACATCCCTTACTCCCTTTCAGGTAGGTATCCATCAAAGTCCAACCCTGCACTCACCGTAGTGCTTAGTGCGACTTCGAAGGCGGATGAGTGCTTGTTGGTGGAACGATTTTCCCGTGCAACGCAACCTCAATGGCGATGCACGCCTCACAGCAGGCAAACTACTCGCAACAGAGTATGGGAGTCGAGGGAGCCCGTCGCTCCCGTCGTTGGAATGCGGGTCTCCACAGTCAATTTTGTCGCAATGAGTACGACTTCACTGGCGGAGTGTACCCTGTAGGGGAAGCGCCCATCAATCCAACGCGCATGCTGGCGACCGTACAGCCAGGCCAGGGCGCAGTACGAACCCTGACGTCTAGGCTTCAGCCTCAGCGCGTGATCTCGCACGTCTTATCAGACTCTAACCTGAACGCCGAGCATGGTAGGCACCTCTGCGTTCTTCGTCTTATCGTTTTTCCGCGCCGTAGGCAATACTTGGCTACTAGTAGTCATTCACGCTGACTACGTGCCTGGTTTGTGTGTGACTGCAGGTAATTTGCCTAGGACGCGCTCAACGTCGGATGTTCTCATGGGCGCCCCAGCAAGCACTCCGCCTCCCATGTACGCGGGCGGGAGAGGCCCGTCCCTGGCGCGCCCTGCTGTTGAGGAGAATCAGGGGGGCGGAGGAGTGACATACGAGCATGGATGGGCTGGTCCGCCCATCAGTCCACGGCTGGCTGCAGCTCACGAGCGCATACGCTTTCTGGAGCGTGAGAGTGCTCATCACGAGAACATGCGTAGGGAGGCCGAGGCGCGGGAGCGGATGACCACAGAAGCTCGTGACGGTGCGGCGGCTGCACCAATGGCGCCAGTGTTCAATGCAGACGGTGAAACTGGCGCAGACACGGGTATGCCTGTGCAGTTGGCACCGACTGTGCGTGAGGCAAGGCCGTTGTCCCTGTCCGCGGTTCGGGCGATAGCTCCGGAGACACGCAACAGGGCGTCTCCCAACATCCTATCATACCTAACCCCCAACCAGCTGTCGTGGGCGCACCGCCTCATCGACGCCCTGTGCCAGATCCCCGACATGAACGATGGATGGAAGGTGAGCTCAATTCTACGCCTTCAAGCCGTGCTAGATCGGGTCATTGCTAGTTAACTGAATCAATGCCATCTCTCACTACCCCTTCCGCGACGAACTCATGCATGTGATATCTCTAGGCAGGGTGACATGCAGCCTACTCCTCACATGGCCTCTGGGTCCAGGCCAAAGTGATTGCAATGATTTTTTATCCTTCTGTCACGTCTACTGCTGTTAGCCTCAAATATGATGGTTCTGTGAGATTTCTGGCCCATCCATGCGTGGGTCAGAGATGTGTTGAAGGGCCAAGCATGCATGCATGGGCGAGAGTTGTGTTAAAGGGCCCGCCCATGCATGCATGGGCCAGAGATGTGTTAAAGGGCCAGCCCATGCATGCATGGGCGAGAGTTGTGTTAAAGGGCCAGCCCATGCATGCATAGGCCAGAGTTGTGTTAAAGGGCCAGCCCATGCATGCATGGGCCAGAGATGTGTTCAAGGGCCAGCCCATGCATGCATGGGCCAGAGATGTGTTCAAGGGCCAGCCCATGCATGCATGGGCAAGAGATGTGTTAAAGGGCCAGCCCATGCATGCATGGGCCAGAGATGTGTTAAAGGGCCAGCCCATGCATGCATGGGCGAGATTTGTGTTAAAGGGCCAGCCCATGCATGCATGGGCCAGAGATGTGTTCAAGGGCCAGCCCATGCATGCATGGGCCAGAGATGTGTTAAAGGGCCAGCCCATGCATGCATGGGCCAGAGATGTGTAAAAGTGCCAGCCCATGCATGCATGGGCCAGAGATGTGTTAAAGGGCCAACCCATGCATGCATGGGCCAGAGATGTGTTAAAGGGCCAGCCCATGCATGCATGGGCCAGAGATGTGTGAAAGGGCCAGCCCATGCATGCATGGGCCAGAGATGTGTTAAAGGGCCAGCCCATGCATGCATGGGCCAGAGATGTGTTCAAGGGCCAGCCCATGCATGCATGGGCCAGAGATGTGTTAAAGGGCCAGCCCATGCATGCATGGGCGAGAGTTGTGTTAAAGGGCCAGCCCATGCATGCATGGGCCAGAGATGTGTAAAAGTGTGTGTTGGATCATGATCTTAGCTGCATTGTGATTCTTTGTGGTATCCCCTAAACCCTTAGTCCCGTCTTTCCTTTTGGGTACATCTACATGGTTGTGTTTTGCAGGGACTGGTTATAGACGTGATCGCACATGTGATTTTCCTCACGCCATCCCGACTGATGAGTATGTGGCCTTCCGAAGCGGTGCTGGAGCAAGCATTTATTCAATCACCCATGCTGACTTCCGACGTCGCGCGTGCCAACATTCACATAGCACTGCGGAACGACCCGGAGCGGCGTCGGTGGTTGAAAAGGAAGTTGGCTAAACTTCGGGCCGATACACTAGACCAGGCCTGAACATGGGTGTTTATCTTCTTTGGGCTCCCCTTCATAGTCCCCCTGTTTTCCCGTGCTCGGAAGCAGCCAATTGAGGGCAGTGGCACAACCTTTGAAAAGTTTCTGACTCGTTTCGGCGAAGGTGGGGTATTTGAAATTACCTACAACGCAGCAGTACTCTAGTGTAAACTTACCTGACTTTGGCTCCGTATTTGATATCCCTTTTGCAGATGACACAAGCCATGGTAATCTCACGTGGACTCGAGAACCCCACCGTGGCGGCCTTCCTTTTTCGCACCCTGCATTTGAGGATGCGTTGCACGAGTCTCTATTCAAAAACAAGCCGTATCCTGCCGTCGTTAAGCTGTACCATGTCGCATATTTCTTGCATGGGGTAAGCTGGCTTCTAGCATGCTCAGTGCGCGTCCCGTGGGTGAAGCCGTCCAGGGCAAGCCTGGGAGGAAGAGGGGCCAGGGCACACCCTGGTGTTTTCACAATCCCTTCTCACACCCCCGTGAAATCCTATTCCCCCTTCCACCCTCTCCTCTCTGTTTCATCACTCCAAGCCCTCCTATGTCAGCCTCCTTGCCCATATTTCCGCCCTGTGGGTGTTTCAGTCCAGAGCTTACCTGGGAGGAAGTGGGGCCAGGGCACACCCTGGAGTCTTCACAATCTCTTCTCACACCCCCATGCATGCATGGGCCAGAGTTGTGTTAGAGGGCCAGCCCATGCATGCATGGGCCAGAGATGTGTAAAAGGGCCAGCCAATGCATGCATGCGGCCAGAGATGTGTTAAAGGGCCAGCCCATGCATGCATGGGCCAGAGATGTTTTAAAGGGCCAGCCCACGCATGCATGGGCCAGAGATGTGTTAAAGGGCCAGCCCATGCATGCATGGGCAAGAGATGTGTTAAAGGGCCAGCCCATGCATGCATGGGCCAGAGATTTGTTAAAGGGTCAGCCCATGCATGCATGGGCCAGAGATGTGTTAAAGGGCCAGTCCATGCATGCATGGGCCAGAGATGTGTTAAAGGGCCAGCCCATGCATGCATGGGCCAGAGATTTGTTAAAGGGTCAGCCCATGCATGCATGGGCCAGAGATGTGTTAAAGGGCCAGTCCATGCATGCATGGGCCAGAGATGTGTTAAAGGGCCAGCCCATGCATGCATGGGCCAGAGATGTGTTAAAGGGCCAGCCCATGCATGCATGGGCCAGAGATTTGTTAAAGCGTCAGCCCATGCATGCATGGGCCAGAGATGTGTTAAAGGGCCAGTCCATGCATGCATGGGCCAGAGATGTGTTAAAGGGCCAGCCCATGCATGCATGGGCCAGAGATGTGTTAAAGGGCCAGCCCATGCATGCATGGGCCAGAGATGTGTTTAAGGGCCAGCCCATGCATGCATGGGGCAGAGTTGTGTTAGAGGGCCAGCCCATGCATGCATGGGCCAGAGATGTGTTAATGGGCCAGCCCATGCATGCATGGGCCAGAGATGTGTATCCACCCTGTGTATCCATTCCTGTCCTGCATGACCTATCATCCTGCAGGTCGAGCATCGTATTATCAACAACGGTGCCGATGTGTCGCACGGTCCTGGCATCAACGGGAGGAAGGTTCGCGAGTATCTGCGTAAAGTGACGGCATGGTGCAAGGCTGCCATAATGGCCCCCTCTGTCAACGGGAGCGGCCCCTGGTACAAGGCAGTGAAAGGGCGTGGGCCTTCTCTACGACCGGAAAGATTTACATCTCCATTGACGGGATTGAAGACACGGAGGGCATCAACCGCTTTGCGCAGCCTGCACCTGTCCCGGCCCCGCAGCCTGTGCTGGCCCCAGCCGTGCAGCCTGTGCTGGCCCCATCCGTGCAGCCTGTGCTGGCCCCAGCCGTGCAGCCTGTGCCTGTCCCGCCCTTCCAGGCTATGCCGGCCCCACTTGCGCAGCCTGTGCCTGTCCCGGCCGCACCATTTGTGCATGTCCCTTCCGCCCAGGTTGCGCCTGTCACGGGCGCGCAGGCTGAGCCTGCACCGGCCGCACGTCATGGGCCTGCACCGGCCGCACGTCCTGGGCCTGCACCGGCCGCACAGGCAGGGCCTGAACCGGTCACACAGGCTGGACCTGTCCAGGCCGCATGGGGGGACGGCTTTCTGTTTGGATGAACATGTGTATCCTGCCACCGGCGTTGGGTTTTCTTGGCTTCGGTTATTCGCAATGATGCAATCGCAGAAAGACGTTGTTAGACATCTTTTGGTGACATGCGCAGCAGTCCGTGACCTCTCTATGCTTCGCTGCCCAATTGACTCTCTCCTTATTTTGGATCTATTTTCTATCACATTTACTTTTCAAGGTTTTGGTGGTTTTGTTTGTGTGTCTGATGTTGACGATAAATGTAGTCGAACATACTTATCTTACAGGGTATTTGAGTCGACGCTCCACATTCCCAATGCTTCCAAACCAATCATTTGGATTGCACTAATTATGATAGACTTGCCAGTTTTATATGCCAACCAACATACAGGGCGCCAGGTCCTTGCTCACTAGTGCGGTATGTATATATCGCCACCAGGTACAGTGATGGCTTCGGTTTAACGGTGGGTGTTTTTCGCTGACCAATCGGACGGGTTCTCCTCACAGCCTTTGTGAGACGACTTCAATCCCCAGACACAGACGTATTTCAGTGACCACGCTCTTCAGCAAGTCCTCATTCGTAAACAGCCAGACAACTTCTCGGCGCGACTTCAGAAGCAGGTTACTGCTACCTCGCACTGCCCCCTCCCGTCACTAGTTCTGGGTCCTAGCGTGTATGTGCGCGTTGGGATATCTCGCATTGCGCTCCCCTCAACACCCGGGAGCGATCTGTAATTTCAGATGGGCGGCCCAGGTGCAGAGCTTCGACAGAAGTTGCGCTTTTGCGATGCGTTTCGAAGTAGCTGTAGTTCGGTGTTGCTGCTTTTTTGGAAACGCGCGATCAATAACGTACTTAGCTCTGAGTTCCGCTGATGCTGTGCGCAGCTTGAGGGTTTTACGCTATTCCTATTCTGTGAAGTTGCAGGTTGGTGCGTGCGAGGCCTGGACGCGACGAAGTTAGTCACGCTTATGGGGAGTGCGTCATACGCGAGGCATGTATTCTGTTTTTTATTTTATATATATTCAAGACTCGCCAGGTATGTGGTCGTTTATGTGCATGTACGGTAGCATGTTTCACTCCCCGTTTTATGTACATGCTCCCGAAGTACCATTCTGCAGTCAGTGTCAACTTCGTCCTCGACAGAGCACGCTGATAGTACGAGTCTTCGCGTATCGTATTCGCTCCGCTATGGCAACGTTTACACCTGTGTCAGAGGTCGAACCTTCAAGAGTAGATCTTCCGAGGATTGCGCCATGGGTGTTCCTCTCGATAGAAGAAACTGGGTGCTTAGAGTCAGGTAAACATCAGGCGTGACGCATGTCCGTTTTTTGTACTTTGCTTTTCGGAGCCGTTATGCTCTGTGTTGCTAGCCCACGCGGTGTGTTGTGTTTGCACCATAGCTTCCACCTTAGTTCTGCTGCTTTCACTTGCATTCTCCTACCTTTCTCCATTCTCGATTTCTGTTTGCTTCATGTTTTATTCTCATCTTTGTAACCTCACCACTTTCTTCCCCCTTCTCACCCTGCGTTCCCCTGCTTGCCCTTTCCCCCCCCTGCTCCCGCCTGCTTCACCCTTCTCTCCGTGATTCCCCCTGTTCCCCCCTTCTCCTACTGCTCCCCACTGCTTGCCTCTCAGGACGTCAATTCGGTGATTGCTGCTGCACAGACAAATTGCCGTGACTTTCCGAGGCAGTTCACCTTTGACATGTATTCCGGGTCAACGTTGATGTGCCAGTCATTGGGTCTTCGCGGGTAATGTGGTTGTGACCTCCCATTCCATAGTATGTGTCGTGTAACCTCTGTTTAACGCTGCGCACGTGTGCGGTTGTGTGCAGGTTGGGCTATCAAAAGGGTCATATTCACACGTCTTGTTGCTGCTGACTCTGTCTGTAAACGATACTTCCGTTAGGATGTCACCCATCTTGTGTACCGTTGGTGCATGTACGAACTGTGACTCAATCCCGTGCGAAATGTGCACGCCTGCCATTTTTGTCCGCAAAATGGTACACTTACCGTAAGTAGTTGTCCAAGGTCAAAGAACCCATGCTTGAATATATATGGATTAAATCATACATCTGTACAGTAATCACAGCCAGTTGGAAAAGCGACATATGCAGTTTATCATGGTTGACAGTGGACAGAGTGACAATAGTGATAGGTCCCCACTATGCATTTTCTGTTTATTTTGTAACCCAATGGGATCATTTAATGTTACAGATATCCAAACGTGTATTATCACAATCGTTACAATACCTGTAAAGGAGTAGTATCACAAATTGCCCCTTACTGACCATTTACTAATTTGAAATTAGTACCGTGCAGCGTTCTCGCCTTACCGGTTATCGGAGTACACGGTACCGCATTAGCGTGAACAATGGTGTTTTGAACACGTGAGTTGTTAGGGAAAGGCCATCGAAAGTGTTTCTGTGTGTTCGTCTCTGGATTTTGCTCGGGAAACTTGTAGCGCGTGTGGCGGGAACGCACAGGATTGGGCCCCAAATCCTCGGGGGGTACTCTGTGGGTAACATCAGGATCACCTCTCGGGGTCACCTCAGTGTGACAACGAACTGAAGTTCGATCGGGGGTAACATAGGGGTATCACTGCTGGCGACAATGGGGTATCACTGTTCGGGGTAACACTGATGTGACCTTGGGGTTGAAATTCGCGGGGGAATTTTTTGGGATGCTTTCCATCGACAGCCCCTCCCATCCCCTCCCATCCCCTCCCATAGTATGCAGCCCCCCTTCCTTCCGATGACGTCTTCGCATCACCTCCTCGTCGCCCTCGCGACTTCACCCCGCCACCCTCGTTTCCTTCTCTCACATTCCTGATCGTCGCCTCATCCCATGCACGTCAGCGTGGTTGCTTCACTGATCGCTCTTGCCGACCCCATCGCCAGCAACATCAGAAAAATGTAGAGAGCGTTTCGGGTGGTAAACGCCCTCCTATGCCTCGTTTGTCTTGTGCAGATGGTGATTTGCTTCGAGGGCAATAAACCACCAAGGCTATTGCCCATTGTGATTCGAAAACGGAGGGGGATCCGAACCAGCATAAACTTCCGTTTGTTCAGCTACAGTGTCGGAGTGTAAGCTGGGGTTGATTGGGTTTGTGCGGTCGTATACGATGGTTCACGACTGGCGAAGTTTAGGGCGTAAACGAGGTGAGGGGTTGACCGCGATTTACACCTCCCTCCATTTATGGCGAGATGGCATGTGCGAATCACCGTTTACGATCGTCAACCTTCGGAAGAGGAAAAGCAGAGAGGGCACCTGTTACCACCTGGTAACCAGATCTGGTTACCTGATAGTACTACACTTGGACAACTAGAATATTGTTAATTATTGTTCAGCTCATAGGGTTACTTGGCAACCAGTATCTTGGTTGGTCACGTGCCAATAAAAGCATTATATCCGATTGGACAGTAATTTCAAAACCATTGCTTTCATTAGTTGGTAAAAATGCCCCAATATGGTGAGTTGTGCAATTTCACTGGTAAAGCAGAATATAATGTATACAAGTGATTAACAATACAAACTTCAGACTCGAACTAGCATCGACGTAAGATCCTACCCAGAACAACACCTCACCTATTTGAATGCGGAAGTCGCCAACAAAATGTTATCACAACCACCACAACAAAAACACTAACAAACAAATCAGAAGTTAGAACGTCAAATGGGATACTTGAGGAGATGAAAAAAACGAGGAATTGACAGTGACGGGTTAGGGTATCTTAGAACGCACGAAAATACGGTTAAACAAATGAGCAATAATCAATCTGTTTCAAGACAGGACAAAGATAGCAGTTAGTCCATCTTCGAAAGCAACTTGCCAAACAGAAATATCAGACTAACGCGCTGCACAAACGATCTTATGAGACCATGAGATAAGATAGCGGAGAGTGGGGTGAACGAGAAAATTTAACAGACAGCAAACGAAAAAAAAAGGAAACCGAACAAATGAACTGCAGCAGCTTTAACCTTCAGACAGAACAGCGAAGGCAAAGCAGACCAGGATCGCTCACCTGGTGATACAGACCGCCTCAATGTCCGACCGTTGCAGCCATTGAAATTAACGGGCGAAAAGAAGACGCGAAATACAAGTTGGGGAAAAAAAAACTCCCTCGACAAAAGTCAGGTTTTGCTTGCGTGGCTAGCAAAATCGGTAGTGAAGAGGCAGGGAACCGGCTCGTGAGGAAAGGTACTGCTAGAGTATCGAGCGGAAACAGAATGAAACACACAAGAAACACGAAACACCGATGGAAAAATAGCAGTCGTACCTCGAGTCTAGGAAACTAGCTTCGGGGTGGGTGGAGTCACGGGAGCTGAGTGACGGGAGCAGACACACCAACTGAGCAAAAACAAGTGAAAAGGAACGACGGGGTAAGCTGGAGTCATAGGCGTCCAAGGGAGGAAGATGGGAGGGAGGGAACAAGGAAGAGCGAGTGCTGGGGGTGTGAACCTCCAGGAAAGTGGGAGAGGGGGGGAGGGTGAGGTCGAGTTCGCGCATCGCCAGGAATGGATTGGAGCCCAAGAAGCAACCAGCGTGGCATAGACAACCTCGCGTAGCAAGAGACATGGTGGCGGAGATGGCAAAAGTAAACTTGATTCGTTGATGTCAGAACATATATGTAGCTTATGCTGTTGTGTAGGCTACAGTGGGGTATATCATAGGGGGTACAACCCAATTAGGGTTTTGCTATTTGTACTCACTTCACTCATAGTTCATTCATTCTCGTTCTATTTTCCACATGGTATCGAGCAGGTTCCCCCGTGGGAACTGTGCTTAGGGCCCACCACTTATAAACTTTTTTTTCTGCCCGGAGCGCGCTCCGGGCCCTCGCTCTCACTCTTTCGGCCTGCCCTGCGGCCCCCTAGCCGCCCGCGCGCGCCCGTTCCGGCCCCTAGCCGCTCGCGCGCCGCCCGTTCAGGCCCTTAGCCGCCCGCGCGCCGCCCGTCGCGGCCCCTAGCCGCTCGCGCGCCGCCCGTTCAGGCCCCTAGCCGCCCGCGCGCCGCCCGTCCCGGCCCCTAGCCACCCGCGCGCGCCCGTCTCGGCCCCAAGCCGCCCTGTGCCGCCCGCCCCGGCCGCGCTCTCCTGTCTCGGCCCCTCGGCGCCAGGACGCCGCCCGTCCTGGCCCCTCACCCGTCCCGGCCTCACACAGCCCGTGCGCCGCCCGTCCCTGCTGCACGCCGCCGTCCCGCCCCCCCCCACGCCGCCCGTTAGCCGCCGTGCAGCCTGAGCCGCCCGAGCCGCCCGAGCCGCCTCCCCCCCCCCCCTTTTCCCGTCGCCTGTCGAGGCGACCTGAGGGGGCCGCTTGCGGTGTGTGGTCTCCCCTGCTTCTCCTCCTCCTTCGTCTCGAGCCGCCCTGCAGCCGAGCCGCCTCGCCGCCGAGCCGCTCTACACCCGAGCCTCCCAGCAGCCGAGCCGCCCTGCAGCCGAGCCGCTCTACACCCGAGCCTCCCAGCAGCCGAGCCGCCCTACAGCCGCGCCGCCGGGTCGCCGAGCTGCCGAGCTGCAGTTTCTGCCGAGCCGCTCTGCCGCCGAGCCGCCCGAGTTGCCCGAGCCGCAGAGCCGCCGTGCTGCCGAGCCGCTGAGTCGCCAAGCCTACTCTACCCACCACTGGTGAGCCCTTGCCCTGCTAGCACGCTGCGCGTCGCCTGCTTGCCTGCCTGCCTCCCTTTTTGGCTTGCCTGGCTGCCTGCCTTACTACTGCTACTCCTGCTCCTGCCTCTACTGGTGGAGCCAGATGCAGCCCCATCGACGTCTGCGTGAGTCCCTCACGCCCCAGCAGCTGCGTGAGTGGTACGCTGGTTGGGGCTGTAGGGGTGGTGGCGCTACTACTGCTACCACTCCTGCTGCTTCTACTACTGGTGGCGGCCAGATGCAGCTCTCGCGACCCCCCCACGCGTCTCTCACACCTCAGCAGCTTCGTGAGTGGTACGCTCAGAGTAGAGGGTCTCTCAGTTCTGTTCGCTGCTCTTACGTGATTCTCACTGGTGCTCGGACTGGTCAGCCTTGTGGGACACCTGGTCATACACAGTCCCGCTGCTTCGCCCGTCTGAGCGACGCCTGCCGTACCGTGTTTGGCGACGAGGCTGAGCTCCCCGACTGGGTGGATTTGCTTAGGCAGAGGGTAGATATATTTGCTCTTGACTATGATGCTATTCTCACTGCCATGTATGCATTGCCTACTAGTGCTGACCGTGCCGGTCACCTGTGCGTACCGCCTGACCCGGGAATAGGACCTGCTGCTCTAGCTACTGGTGAGGCTGCTGCTGCTCTGGGTGCTAGTGAGTCTCCTGCTCCAAGTACAGGTGCGGCTGCTGCTCTAGGTGCTAGTGAGTCTGCGTCCTCAGGTGCGGGTGAGGCTGCGCTCTCAGGTACCACGTTGGCTTCGGCCTCCCTCACCTTTACACTTGACTCTGGGGCTTCTCGCTCCTTCTTTCGGGACCGCACCACACTCACGCCGCTTGGTCGGCCTGTTGCAGTCTCCCTGGCTGACCCCTCTGGGGGTCCTGTCCTCGCTCACTTTTCCACTGTCCTCCCGTGTCCGGCTGCCCCCTCGGGCACCCTGTCTGGCCTGTACCTCCCCTCGTTCTCGACGAACTTGGTGAGTGGTGCAGACCTGCAGGATGCGGGGGTTCACCAGTTCACTCCTGCGAGTCAGCGGGTGACCCACTGCACGGACGCATGCACAGGCCGGCACCTGGCCACGTTCTCGCGTCGGCCCGGGTCGAGCCTCTACACCCTGACCACTGAGTCTCCTCCTGTCCCTGCGTCCGGTCAGGTAGCAGCGTCAGGTCAGGTGTTTGCTGCTGCGTCCAGGTCTTGTCCTGAGTCTGCCCCCTGTTCGTGTCGCCTCCTGTCTCACGAGACTCTCCTGCGGCACCACCGTCTCGGCCACCCCTCCTTGCCCCGTCTTCGGGGCATGGCTTCCCGTGTCCTTGTCTCTGGTCTTCCCCAGTCTCTCCCTCCCCTTCCTTCGGGACCAGGACCTTCCTGTGTCCCCTGTGTCGAGGGGCGCCTCAGGGCTGCTCCTCACTCCTCCCAGTTTCCCCCGACAGAGGCTCCTCTGCAGACACTTCACATGGACGTGTGGGGCCCGGCCCCCGTCCGTGGACAGGGTCACGAGCGCTACTTCCTGTTGGTGGTTGACGACTACTTGCGTTACACCACAGTCTTCCCCTTGCGCAGCAGGGGTGCTGTCACTGAGGTGCTGATCGACTGGATCCGCGAGGCTCGTCTCCAGCTCAGGAGGAGCTTCGGCTCGGACTTTCCTGTTTTGCGTCTGCACTCTGACCGAGGTGGGGAGTTCTCCTCTCGCCTTCTGCGAGACTACTGTCGTGCACAGGGGATCCGCCAGACCTTTACGCTTCCGGACTCTCCACAGCAAAATGGGATTGCTGAGCGCCGCATTGGCATGGTCATGGATGTCGCTCGTACGTCCATGATGCATGCGGCTGCCCCCCATTTTCTGTGGCCGTTTGCGGTTCGGTACGCGGCGCATCAGCTCAACCTTCACCCCAGGGTCTCTCGGCCCGCGATGTCCCCAGTGTTACTGTGGACGGGGAAGGTCGGCGATGCGTCTGCGTTCCGTGTCTGGGGATCTCGGGCGTTTGTCCGCGACTTGTCTGCGGACAAGCTGTCCCCCCGTGCTGCTCCCTGTGTCTTCCTTGGCTTCCCCCCTGACGCTCCAGGGTGGCAGTTCTACCACCCCTCCTCTCGTCGTGGTCTGTCCTCCCAGGACGTCACGTTCGACGAGTCAGTCCCCTTCTACCGCCTCTTCCCCTACCGTACTCCTTCCCTCCCCCCCCCACCGGACTTCCTGGTGCCAGTTCCCCCCCCGGTAGACCCCCTCCCCCCTCAGGTTCCTGCCCCTTCAGGTGTGTCCCAGGTAGACACAGTCGAGCCAGTCGAGGTTGCTGCCGAGTCTGTACCTGCTGCGGGTGCAGAGTCTGGGGGTGCTACGCCTGCGGGTGCTGAGCTTGGGGGTGCTGCTGCTGGGGGTGCTGAGCCTGGGGGTGCGAGGCCGGGGGGTGCTGAGCTTGGGGGTGCTGCTGCTGGGGGTGCTGAGCCGGGAGGTGCTACGTCAGGAGCTGCTGAGCCTGGGGGTGCTGAGCTTGGAGGTGCGGAGCCTGCGACTGCTAGACCTGGGGGCTCTCCGGTTGCTCCGTCTCGGCGGGAGCCGCTCTCTCCACAGGAGCTGCGCGTGTGGTTTGCTCGCCGCTGGAGGCGTGCTGCTGGAGCTGGAGCTCCTTCGACTGCTGAGGGTGCTGGTGCTGCCGGTCCCGGAGCTGCTGGGCCTGCGGGTCCTACTGGAGCTGGAGCTGCTGAGCCTGGGGGTGCTGAGTCTAGAGCTGCTGAGCCTGGGGGTGCTGAGTCTAGAGCTGTTGAGCCTGGGGGTGCTACGTCTGGAGCCGCTGAGCCTGGGGTTTCTCCTGGTGCTGCGCCTCGGCGGGAGCCCCTCTCTCCACAGGAGCTGCGCGAGTGGTTTGCTCGCCGCTGGAGGCGTACTGCTGGAGCTGGAGCTTCTTCGACCGTCGAGGGTACTGGTGCCGCCGGTCCCGGAGGTGCTACGCCTGCGGGTCCTACTGGAGCTGGGGCTGCTGAGGGCGTTGGTGCTGAATCTGCTGCTGTCTGTTCTGCCAGTGGTTTTGCTGCTGGTGCTGCTGGAGGTCCTGCCGCTGGAGGTGTTGGTGGCGCTGGTGCTGCCGCTGAGGGTGCTGGTGCTGTCCCTGCTGAGTCTGGAGCTGCCGCGCGGCCTCGGCCGTACTTCGTTCCGCTTCTGCAGCAGGTTCTTGGTCTTTCTCCTCCGGTAGAGTGTCCACAGCCTGTCCAGTCGCATTCACTGTTGGAGCCTACCTCCCCACTGCCTGCTCCCTCTCCTTACACTGGTCCTACTGGAGGTCTTGCTGAGCGTCGTGAGCCTGCGTCTCGTCCCGCGTCGCCTGTTTGTGCTGCCCGCGCTAGTGGTCGTGGTTCGCGTCCGCGTCCTCCTCCTGTCCCTAGCACGCACCGGATGTCTCTGCGTCCGTCCACTGCTCCTCTGCGTGCCCTTTTGCCTTCTCCTCCTGAGTCCTCCCTTCCTGTGCTTACCGACCCAGAGTCGGACTCCCTTCGTGCTGCCAGTCCTACTGTCACGCGTCTACTTGCTACTGTCGTCACTGACCCCTCTTTTGAGTCCGCTGCTGCGTCTGCTCTTGTCGCTGAGCTCGTCGACTTTGCTGCTCGCTGCCCTCTAGACTACGCTGCTAGTCTTGTTGCTGAGTCTGCGTCTGTCTGTCCTCCGTCCGTCGGGGTTGAGTGTGCTCTTGGCACGGACGTCCTAGAGGACAGGCAGGAGGAGTTCCAGTGTCAGGCTGCTGCTTCACCTCATCTCGCGTCTGTACTGCGTGCTCTTGAGGGAGACCCGGATGCACTTGACATCCTGACTCCGCGCTCTTACGCGGAGGCCGTAGAGGGTCCCTACTCCTCTCAATGGCAGGCAGCTATGGATGCAGAGATGGCTTCCTGGAAGTCCACAGGCACCTACGTTGACGCGGTTCCCCCTCCTGGGGCGAACATCGTCAGTGGCATGTGGATCTTCAGGGTGAAGCGGCCGCCGGGCTCTCCACCTGTCTTCAAGGCGCGGTACGTCGCTCGTGGCTTCAGTCAGCGGCAGGGAGTTGACTACTTTCAGACCTTCTCTTCCACCTCGAAGATGACCACTCTTCGGGTGCTGCTGCACATAGCCGCTCAGCGCGACTACGAGCTTCACTCTCTCGACTTTAGTACTGCGTTCTTGCAGGGGAGCCTGCACGAGGAGATCTGGCTGCGCCGTCCACCTGGCTTCACTGGGACTTTCCCTCCTGGCACCCAGTGGAGCCTCCGACGGCCAGTCTACGGTCTCCGCCAGGCACCACGTGAGTGGCACGACACACTGAGGACTACGCTTGCGGCCCTTGGGTGTGCTCCTTCTACTGCTGACCCGTCGCTGTTTCTGCGCACCGACACTTCACTGCCGCCGTTCTACATCCTCGTGTACGTCGACGACTTGGTCTTTGCCACAGCGGACACTGCTGGACTCGCCTACGTGAAGTCCGAGCTGCTGAAGAGACACACGTGCACAGACCTGGGTGAACTGCGCAGCTACCTTGGCTTGCAGATCACTCGGGACAGAGCACGCCGCACCATTACCTTGACTCAGTCACACATGGTGCAGCAGGTCCTTCAGCGCTTCGGCTTCACGTACTCCTCGCCTCAGGCCACTCCTCTGTCTTCTCGTCACTCGCTCTCAGCTCTGCCTTCGGATGAGTCCGTAGAGTCGAGTGGCCCGTACCCAGAGCTTGTTGGCTGCCTCATGTACCTGATGACCTGCACACGACCTGACCTTGCATACCCTCTTAGCATTCTTGCACGCTATGTTGCTCCTGGGAGACACCGACCAGAGCACATGGCTGCAGGGAAGAGGGTATTGCGCTACCTGTGCAGTACGTCGGGCATGGGGCTAGTGCTTGGAGGGCGGAGTCCAGTGGTACTTAGAGGTCACGCGGACGCTTCTTGGGCTGACGACCGGGCTACGCAGCGGTCGTCACAGGGTTACACCTTCAGCCTTGGCTCCGGCTCTGTCTCGTGGCGGGCTACTCGCTCGTCTTCGGTTCTCAGCTCGAGTTGTGAGGCTGAGATCTACGCAGAGGCCATGGCTGTACGGGAGCTTCGCTGGCTCACCTACCTGCTGACTGACCTTGGAGAGCCGCCTCGTTCTACTCCAGTGCTGTACGTAGACAACAAGGCCATGCTGGCCTTGTGTCGAGAGCAGCGTCTGGAGCACAGAACGAAGCACATTGCTCTTCGCTACTTCCTTGCTCGTGAGCTACAGCAGCGTGGACAGTTGCGGCTTGCGTACGTGGCCTCTGAGGCCAACACTGCTGATGTGTTCACCAAGGCACTCGCGCCTTGTGACCATCAGCGCTTCTGCACCCAGCTGGGTCTTGTGCCTGTCTTGCCTCACTTGCTCTCCTCTTGACTTTATTTGTACTGTCACATATATATACCTGCTCTTGCTTGTCTAGCTTTATATATATATGTGTGTACTCCTGCATGTGAGCTGGCCTTGTGGCCTTGCTCTTGTGCTCGGACTGTGTGGTGACTTTGTGATCCACCCTGAGCTTTGCTTTGCTTTTCTTGACTGGTCTTGTAACCCCTTGTTCTCCCCCACTTTGCCTATGGGGGTGTGTCAAAACATATATGTAGCTTATGCTGTTGTGTAGGCTACAGTGGGGTATACCATAGGGGGTACAACCTAATTAGGGTTTTGCTATTTGTACTCACTTCACTCATAGTTCATTCATTCTCGTTCTATTTTCCACAGTTGAAAATATATCGTTGTGTGCGTTGGCAGGCTCGTTCGACTGCCACCGCAGCTGGTAACAAATGAACCTAGATAGACCGCGTGCTGGAGGGATACAGTACAATGATTGGCGGGGTGGGCTGTACTGCTGCCAGCTCGAGCTGGCAGTTTGAGAAACTGCAATGCTGTAAGTTTCTCTATTTTACCGTACACAATATTTTTCTCCGAAGACCAACCCACTAACACACTGCTATTTGTTTCAGGCCCAACAGAAAATTAAACAAACAAACTGTCACAAATGATAACAAATGTAGTCAATATTTGATCAATAGATCAAATGGTGATGTTTCTGACTACAGTGCCCTAGGTATTTGAAACAAATACATTGATCATACAAA
The DNA here is from genome assembly GCA_948144175.1 of Closterium sp. NIES-65. NCBI lineage: Eukaryota > Viridiplantae > Streptophyta > Zygnematophyceae > Desmidiales > Closteriaceae > Closterium > Closterium sp. NIES-65. Next base: position 1,576,361 of record CANXME010002307.1, on the reverse strand, counting down.
CAATTTCTCAATTAGCATGGTACACCACGGTATGCATGAGATGTTTCTATATTGATCCATAAATGAAAATATGATTGTACATAGAATGCTATTGATACGAATCACTAGGCGTTTAGGGGCACTTCCTATGCAAACAGTGTAGTAGAGAACTGTGTGAAGAAATAGTGGTAAAAAAGGCATCTAGATGTTGGCGCAGTGACATGTTGCGCACAGGCATATCCTTGCACAGATTGAGGCCAGCAAACGCACAAACATGCGTCGCGAGCTGCATAGTTGTGCTAACGAGATGAAATCAGTTCCTATGGCTAGTTAATAGGATATAGTAGAGAAATCTGTGAAGAAATAGTGGTAAAAAAGGCATCCAGACGTTGGCGCAGTGACATGTTGCGCGCAGGCCTATCCTTGTACAGATCCAGGCCAGCAAAGGGACAAACATGCGCCGCGAGCTGCGTAGTTGTGCTAACGAGATGAAATCGGTTTCTATGGCTAGTTAAAAGGATGTAGTAGCGAAATGTGTGAAGAAATGGTGGTAAAAAGGCATCCAGACGTTGGCGCATTGACATGTTGCGCGCACGCCTATCCTTGCACAGATTTTGGCCAGCAAACGCACATATATGCGCCGCGAGCTGCGTAGATGTGCTAACGAGATGAAATCAATTCCTATGGCTAGAAAATAGGATGTAGTAGAGAATTGTGTGAAGAAATAGTGGTAAAAAAGGAATCTAGGCGTTGGCGCAGTGACATGTTGCGCACAGGCCTATCCTTGCACGTTCAGGCCAGCAAACGCACAAACATGCGCCGCGAGCTGCGTAGTTGTGCTAACGAGTTGAAATCAGCTCCTATGGCTAGGTAATAGGATTTAGTAGAGAACTGTGTGAAGAAATAGTGGTAGAAAAGACATCCATACGTTGGCACAGTGACATGTTGCACACAGGCCTATCCTTGCACAGATTCAGGCCAGGAAACGCACAAACAAGCGCCGCGAGCTGCGTAGTTGTGCGAACGAGGTCAAACCAGTTCCTTTGGCTAGGTAATAGGATCTGGTAGTGAACTATATGAAGAAATATTGGGAAAAATGAGAAGAAGTGAACGAGAATGAAATGACTATGAACGAAGTGAGTACAAATAGGAAACCCTAATTGGGTTGTACCCCCTATGGGATACCCCACTATAGCCTACACAGATAAGTAAGCTATATGTTCTGACACACCCCCTTAGGCAAAGTGGGGGAGAACAAGGGGTCACAAGACCAGTCAAGCAAAGCAAAGCAAAGCTCAGGGTGGATCACAAAGTCACCACACATTCCGAGCACAAGTTCAAAGGCCACAAGGCCAGTTCACATGCAAGATCATATATAGAGATATACAAGAGTCAAGTAAGCAAGAGCAAGAGTGTATATAGGTGAAGGTACAAGCAAGGCCAAGAAGTGAGTAATTAAGGCAAGACAGGCACAAGACCCAGCTGCGTGCAACAACGCTGATGATCACAAGGCGCAAGTGCCTTGGTGAAGACATCAGCAGTGTTGGCCTCAGAGGCCACGTACGCAAGTCACAACTGTCCACGCTGCTGTAGCTCACGAGCAAGAAAGTAGCGGAGAGCAATGTGCTTGGTCCTGTGCTCCAGTGGCTGCTCTCGACACAAGGCCAGCATAGCCTTGTTGTCTACGTACAGGACTGGAGGAGAACGAGGCGGCTCTCCAAGGTCGGTCAGCAGGTAGGTGAGCCAGCGAAGCTCCTGAGTAGCCATAGCTCCGGCGTAGATCTCAGCCTCACAACTGGAGCCGAGAACAGAAGACGAGCGAGTAGCCCGCCACGAAACAGAGCCGGAACCAAGGCCGAAGGCGTAACCCTGTCAGGACCGCTGCGTAGCCTGGTCGTCAGCCCAAGAAGCGTCCGCGTGCCCAGTGAGGACCACTGGACTGCGCCCTCCAAGCACTAGCCCCATGCCCGAGGTACTACACAAGTAGCGCAACACCCTCTTCGCTGCAGCCATGTGCTCTGGTCGGTGTCTCCTAGGAGCAACATAGCGTGCGAGAATGCTCAGAGGGTATGCAAGGTCAGGTCGAGTGCAGGTTATCAGGTACATGAGGCAGCCAACAAGCTCTGCATACGGGCCACTCGACTCTACGGACTCATCCGAAGGCAGAGCTAAGAGCAAGTGGCGAGTAGGCAGAGGAGTGGCCTGAGGCGAGGAGTACGTGAAGCCGAAGCGCTGAAGGACCTGCTGCACCATGTGTGACTGAGTCAGGGTAATGGTGCGGCGTGCTCTGTCCCGGGTGATCTGCAAGCCAAGGTAGCTGCGCAGTTCACCCAGGTCAGTGCACGTGTGTCTCTTCTGCAGCTCGGACTTCACGTAGGCGAGTCCAGCAGTGTCAGCTGTGGCAAAGACCAAGTCGTCGACGTACACGAGGATGTGGAACGGCGGCAGAGAGGTGTCGGTGCGCAGAAACAGCGACGGGTCGGCAGTAGAAGGAGCAAACCCAAGTGCCGCAAGCGTAGTCCTCAGTGTGTCGTGCCACTCACGTGGCGCCTGGCGGAGACCGTAGACCGGACGCCGGAGACTCCACTGGGTACCAGGAGGAAAAGACCCAGTGAAGCCAGGTGGGCGACGCAGCTAGATCTCCTCGTGCAGGCTGCCCTGCAAGAAAGCAGTGCTGAAGTCGAGAGAGTGCAGCTCGTAGTCACGATGAGCAGCAACGTGCAGCAGTACCCGAAGAGTGGTCATCTTCGGGGTGGGGGAGAAGGTCTGAAAGTAGTCAACTCCCTGCCGCTGACTGAAGCCACGAGCCACGTAACGCGCCTTGAAGACAGGCGGAGAACCCGGCGGCCGCTTCACCCTGAAGATCCACATGCCACTGACGATTTTCGCCCTAGGAGGGGGAACAGCGTCAACGTAGGTGCCTGTGGACTTCCAGGAAGCCATCTCTGCATCCATAGCTGCCTGCCACTGAGAGGAGTAGGGACCCTCTATCGCCTCCGCGTAAGAGCGCGGAGTCGGGATGTCTAGTGCATCCGGGTCTCCCTTAGGGGCGAGCAGAACAGACGCGAGATGAGGTGAAGCGGCGGCCAGACACTGGAACTCCTCCTGCCTGTCCTCAAGGACGTCCGTGCCTGGGGCACACTCACCCCCGACGGACAGAGGACAGGCAGACTCAGACTCAGCGACAAGACTAGCAGCGTATTCTAGACGACAGCGCGCAGGAAAGTCGACAAGCTCAGTGACAATGGCAGACGCAGCAGAAGACTCGAAGGAAGGGTCAGTGACAGCAGTAGCAAGGAGACGCGTGACAGTGGGACTGGCAGCACGAAGAGAGTCCGACTCCGGGTCGGCAAGAGCAGGAAGAGAGGACTCAGGAGGAGAAGGCAAAGGGGCACGCAGAGGAGCAGTGGACGGACGCAGAGACATCCGGTGCGTGCCAGGGACAAGAGGAGGACGCTGACGCGAACCGCGACCACTAGTGCGTGCAGGACGAACAGGCGACGCTGGACGAGACGCAGGCTCACGACGCTCAGTAAGACCTCCAGTCGGACCAGCGTAGGGAGAAGGAGCAGGCAAAGGGGAGGCAGGCTGTAGCTGTGACTGGGACTGGACAGGCCGTGGACCCTCTAAGGGAGGCGGAGGAGGGCCAGGAGAAGGTGTAAGACCAAGAACCTACTGCAGGAGCAGAACGAAGTACGGTCGGGGCCGCGTGGCGACGCCAGAAACAGCAGGGACAACACCAGTACCCCCAGCAAGAGTACCCCCTCCAGCAGCACCTCCAGCAGCACCTCCAGCAGCACCAGGAGCACTGCCAGTCGGACCGCCAACAGTAGTCTCAGTACCAACACCCTCAGCAGCACCAGCTCCAGGAGAACCCTCAGGCCCAGCAGCTCCAGCACCCACAGCACGAGCACCTCCGGGAAGCGCGGCAGCAGCACCCTCTGCAGCCGAAGAACCTCCAGCAACAGCAGCACGCCTCCAGCGCCGGGCAAACCACTCACGCAGCTCCTATGGGGAGAGTGGCTCTCGGCGAGACGAAGCACCTCCAGGCAGAGAACCTCCAGGCGAAGAACCTCCAGGCGCAGCACCCTCAGGCAAAGCACCTCCAGGCGGAGCACCCCCAGTCTCAGCACCCCCAGACTCAGCACCCCCAGACTCAGCACCCCCAGACTCAGCACCCCCAGGCCCAGCACCCCCAGGCTCAGCACCCCCAGACTCCGCACCCCCAGGCTCAGCACCCGCAGCAGCACCAGAGTCACTAGTGACCTCGACAGACTCGACCGCGTCTACCTGGGACACACCTGAAGGGGCAGGACCCTGAGGGGGGAGGGGGTCTACCGGGGGGGGACCTGGTACCAAGAAGAGTGGGGGCGGGGGAAGGGAAGGAGTGCGGTAGGGGAAGAGGCGGTAGTAGGGTACCGACTCGTCGAACGTGACGTCCTGGGAGGACAGAACACGCCGAGAGGTGGGGTGGTAGAACTGCCACCAAGGGGCGTCGAGGGGAAACCCCAGGAAGACGCAGGGAGCAGCGCGAGGGGACAGCTTGTCCGCAGCCAAGTCGCGGACAAACGCCCGAGATCCCCAGACCCGGAACGCCGACGCATTGCCAACCTTCCCGGTCCACAGCAGGGCTGGGGAGGTCTCCGGCCTGGAGACCCTGGGGTGGAGGTTGATCTGATGCGCCGCGTACCTGACCGCAAACGGCCACAGAAAATGGGGGGCAGCTGCATGCATCATAGACGTACGAGCGACGTCCATGACCATGCCAATGCGGCGTTGTGCAATCCCATTTTGCTGCGGTGAGTCCGGAAGCGTGAAGGTCTGGCGGATGCCTCGCGCACGACAGAAGGCACGCAGAAGGCCAGAGGAGAACTCTCCGCCTTTGTCCGAGTGCAGACGCAACACAGGAAAGTCCGAGCCAAAGCTCTGCCTGAGCTGGAGACGAGCCTCGCGGATCCAGTCGATCAGCACCTCAGTGACATCACCCTTGCTGCGCAAGGGGAAGACTGTGGTGTAACGCGAGTAGTCGTCAACCACCAACAGGAAGTAGCGCTCGTGACCGAGTCCACGAACGCGGGCAGGGCCCCACACGTCCATGTGAAGTGTCTGCAACGGAGCCTCTGTCGGAGGAAACTGGGAGGAGTGAGGGGCAGCACGCTGGCGCCCCTCGACACAGGGGACACAGGCAGGGCCAGGGCCCTGAGGAAGGGGAGGGAGGGACCGGGGTAGACCAGAAACAAGAAGACGGGAGGCCATGCCTCTGAGCCGAAGCAGAGAGGGGTGGCCAAGGCGGTGGTGCCAGAGGAGAGTCTCGTGAGACAGACGGCGACACGAACAGGGGGCAGACTCAGGACCAGACCTGGACGCTGCAGCAAACACCTGACCAGCCGAAGGGACTCTACCAGACTCAGCACCGGGAGGAGAAGCAGTGGTCAGTGTGTACAGGCTCGACCCTGGCTGACGTGTAAACGTAGCAAGGTGGCGACCTGTGCTAGCCTCTGTGCAGTGTGTCACCCGCTGACTAGCAGGGGTGAACTGGTGGACACCCACATCTTGTAGGTCAGCACCACTCACCAGGTTCGTAGAGAACGAGGGGAGGTAAAGACCAATCAGGGTGCCAGGGGGAGCCGCCGGACACGGGAGGACTGTGGAGAAACGAGACAGGACAGGACCCCCAGAGGGGTAAGCCAGGGACACCGCAACAGGCCGACTATGCGGCGTGAGAGTGGTGCAGTCCCGAAAGAAGGAGCGAGACGCCCCAGAGTCAACGGTGAAGGTAAGAGAGGCAGAAGCCGACGTAGTACCTGAGAGGGCAGACTCACTAGCACCTGAGAGCACAGACGCACTGGCACCTAGAGCAGCAGCCTCACCGGCACCTGACACTGTAGTACCAATGCCCGGGTCGGGCGGGAAACACCGGTAACAGTCACCATCATCACTAACAGTCACAGCATACATGGCAGCAAGGATAGCATCAAAGTCAAGATCAAACACAGCTACACCAGCCCTAGACAGCTCTCCCCAGCGGGGGATCTCAGAGGCCTCCGGAAACTGCTAGCGCCAAGCGTCGGTCAAGCGGGCAAAGCAGCGGCGAGCGGTGTGGGTGCCCCCACACTGCTCACCCGCGCGGTCGCCGGTGCAAAGGACGTAGGCGCAGGGACCGAACGCCCCACCACGCTGACGCTGCGAGTACCACTCACGGAGCTGCTGAGGGGCGGGGACGTCGCGAGAGCGCTGCTGCTGCTGCTGCTGCTGCTGGCGCTGACCACCACCAGTGCCGCCCCTCTGGGACGAGCCACTCCGACCACCTCCACCACCGCCACCCCCGCCTCCGCCACCACTGCCGCCACCGCCACCCTCGCCCCCGCCGCTCCCACTGCCTCCTCCGCCACCACCTCCGCCGCCACCTCCGCCTCCACCGCCGCCACCAGGACCTCCACCCCCGCCTCCACCCCCACTGCCACCCCCACTCCCCCCGCCACCCCCACCTCCTCCGCCACCGCCCCCGCTAGCTCCACCCGCTCCCTTGCCCCCCTTGCTCCTGCCAGAGCGGCGCCTACTGCTGGGGGCAGACGCCGCACCGACCGACTCTAAACCAACTAGGTCGGCCGCAGCAGTAGAGGCGACAGAGGGTAGCAGGGGGGAAGGAGAACACCCCTCAAAGATAGGGGTGCGCGGGTCACCACGAGAGGCCCCTACAGCGACTATGCTCTTCTCGGCCGCTAGCAGGGACTTCTCAAGGAGGTCGACAGTGAGGGTGGTGGGACAGACAGAGAGAAGTTGGTCCCTAACAGCACGAAGGGACTCAGGGAGACGGGTGACTAGAAAGTAGAGGGTGATGTACATGGGAGGGGGGTTTTCAGCAAGGAAGGCAGCAGGAAGCGCAGCTCGGTAGCGAGTGTCACTAGCGCAAAGGTGGGTAAAGAGGTCAGTGACTGTGGGAAAGGCAGCAAGGTCAGGGAAGAGGTACGGTAGCATGAGGCGGCTTATTGTAGCAGTGGAAGGGGAGGAGTAGCGCGCAACTACAGCGTCGTACAAGGCCTGAGCGGTCTTGCACTGACTAAAGTGTGCACGCTCGGAGGAAGGGAGGTGGCGACGCACAGCAAGACGTGCAGCAGCATTGCGTGTGGCCCACTTGGAGAGAACAATGGGGTCAGCATCAGCAAGAGGGGCAGGGACAGCGCTAGAGACAAAGTCAAAGAGAGAAACCTCATCGATCGCATCGCACAGTAAGTACCGCTGTAGGTCCTCAATCCAGACAGCAAAGTCAATGGCGCGACCCTCAGCGTCAAAAGTCAGGACACTGGGGGTGGCCATTGTAGCAGCTGACAGTCTCACCGGGCAGGAAGAGTCGGGTAGCAGAACGACACAGCAACACGACAGCACAGCAGCTGCGCCGGCCCAGGAGCCCCACAGGAGCAGAAGATCGGCTCCTTGGGCGGCTCGGGCGGCTCAGGCGGCTCGGGCGGCTCGGGCGGCTTGGGCGGCTCGGGCGGCTCGGGCGGCTTGGGCGGCTCGGGCGGCTCGGGCGGCTCGAGCGGCTCGGGCGGCTCGGGCGGCGTGGGCGGCTCGGGTGGCTCGGGCGGCGTGGGCGTCTCGCAGGCGGCGCGCGGGCGGCTCACGGGCGGCTCACAGGTGGCAGCACGGGCGGCTGGTGCGGCTCGTGGACAGCTGCACGGGTGGTTGGGGCGGCGAGCGGGTGGCTCACGGGCGGCTGCACGGGCGGCCGAGGCGGCTCACGGGCGACTGGGGCGGCTGCACAAGCTGCTGGGGCGGCTCGCAGGCTGCTCACGGGCGGCTGCACTGGCGGCCGCACAGGTAGGTGCACGGGCGGGTGCACGGGCGGCCGCACGGGTAGGTGTACGGGCAGGTGCACGGGCGGGTACACGGGCGGGTGCACGGGCAGGCACACGGGCGGCTGCACGGGCTGCTCGTCGGGCGGCGCTAGGGCGGCGCGTGGGCGGCGCGTAGGGCAGCGCGACGGGCGGCGTTAGGGCGGGCAGCGGGCAGCGCTACGGGCGGCGCGTTGGGCAGCGCGACGGGCGGCGCTAGGGCGGCTGCACGGGCAGCGCGACGGGCTGCGCTAGGGCGGCGCGTTGGGCGGCGCTAGGGCGGCGCGTCGGGCAGCGCGTCGGGCGGCGCTAGGCTGGCGCATCGAGCGGCGCTAGGGCGGCGCTAGGGCAGCGCGTCGGGCAGCGCTGTGGGCGGCGCGTCGGGCGGCTAGCGCTAGAGCAGGCAGCGGACGGGCGCTAGGGCGTTAGGGGCGGCGCTCACGTTCGAGGGCGGGCGGTGCGCTAGCGACTAGGGCAGAAAAAAAAGACGTTTCGAGGTGGTGGGCCCTAAGCACAGGTCCCACAGGGGAACCTGCTCGATACCATGAGAAGAAATGAACGAGAATGAAATGACTATGAACGAAGTGAGTACAAATAGGAAACCCTAATTGGGTTGTACCCCCTATGGGATACCCCACTATAGCCTACACAGATAAGTAAGCTATATGTTCTGACAAAAAAAGGCATCCACACGTTGGCGCAGTGACATGTTGCGCACAGGCCTATCCTTGCACAGATTCAGGCCAGCAAACACACAAACAAGCGCCACGTGCTGGGTAGTTGTGCGAACGAGGTCAAACCAGCTCCTATGGCTAGGTAATAGGATGTAGTAGACCACTGTGTGAAGAAATAGTGGTAAAAAAAGCATTCAGGCGTTGGCGTAGTGACATGTTGCGCACAGGCTTATCCTTGCATTGATTCAGGCCAGCAAACGCACAAGCATGCGCCTCGAGCTGCATAGTTGTGCTAACGAGATAAAACAAGTTCCTATGAGTAGGGAATAGGATGTAGTATGGAACGGTGTGAAGAAATGATGTTAAAAAGGCATCCAGACGTTGGCGCTATGACATGTTGCGCAGAGGCCTATCCTTGTACAGATTCAGGCCAGCAAACGCACTAACATGCGCCACGAGCTGCTTAGTTGTGCTAACGAGATGAAACAAGTTCCTATGGCTAGGGAATAGGATATAGTATGGAACTGTGTGAAAATAGAGTGGTTAAAAAGACATCCAGACGTTGGCGTAGTGACATGTTGCGCACAGGCCTATCCTTGCACAGATTCAGGCCAGCAAACGCACAAACAATCGCCACGTGCTGCGTAGTTGTGGGAACGAGGTCAAACTAATTCCTATGGCTAGGTAATATGATTTAGTAGACAACAGTGTGAAGAAATCATGGTGAAAAAGGCATACAGACGTTGGCGCAGTGACATGTTGCGCACAGGCCTATCCTTGCACAGATTCAGGCCAGCAAACGCAGAAACAAGCGCCACGTGCTGCGTAGTTGTGCGAACGAGGTCAAACCAGTTCCTATGGTTAGGTAATAGGATGTAGTAGAGAAATTTGTGAAGAAGTAGTAGTAAAAAAGGCATCCACACGTTGGTGCAGTGGCATGTTGCGCATAGGCCTATTCTTGCACTGATTCAGACCAACAAACGCACAAAGATGCGCAACATGCTGCGTTGTTGAGCGAACGAGGTCAAACCAGTTCCTATGGCTAAGGAATAGGATGTAATCTGGAACTTTGTTAAGAAATAGAGGTAAAATAGACAGCGAGACATTGAATCGACAACATGTTCTGCCCTTGCCAAACCTTTATAGGTTTTCCCGCCCAAACACTTTACCTAGTTTATACAGTAGCATCGGTTAAAAGGTGGCTAGGGTTAAGTCTGGAGTTGAATCCAACATTCTGTTGCATAATTACTACCAAATCCAACAGTATGAAATTAGTTCCATTACATGAAATACATAACAGAAACAAGGCTGTGTTTGGAATGTTCGAAATTGGTTACATAGCGGTAACCTACAATTCCATGACGTGGCCAGCACACCACAAACGGTTCCTCGCCAAAGGACAACCAGTGTGTGGCAAACGCTCCAGACATCCCGCAATCTATCGCAATTACAACCCAGCAAATAAACGACCAATGAAAACGCTCGTAACCACGCAATCGGAAACTCAGCGTAAACCACCTCCAACCACGATTTGTCCTCCACGTGTACAGTGCGTGTCTGCAAACAGTGATAAACGGGGATCAAGGGGGAAAGTCGTGTTTGACTAGAAGAGGCTTCGACAATCTGCTGCAATTCCTCGTCATACTCGATGATAAACTGCCGGGGAAAATGGTGCACCAGATATCACCTCATAAACGATGGAAAACCATCAGCCTCCAACTCGAAAAATGACCCCCTCCCCCCCCCCCCCCCTCCATACTCGGCAGTTTCACATTTTTCTGATGAACAGTACACGTCCCTCGCAGACCCTGCCCCTGTACATCCCTCGAGCCGCCACATGCCATCATTCCTCCTCCCCTCCGCCCTCCCCTCCGCGCACCCCTCCCCTCTCTTGGAATGGCTCGCAAGGATGCCTGCCTATTCGTCTCTCCGACCCCCTCCGTGCAAGTGGAAGGGTACGGGGGTGAGGAGGGTGCAGAGCAGACCTGACAACGCATTGAATTTCTGTGATGCCCCACGACCCACCCATTTTGGAATCCCCCGACAAGAGAGAGGAAACAGTATGGTGGGGGGAGGGTGGGAGGATGTATGGCTTCTTTGGAACATGCATCTTGCTCCGCCTCACTGCACCATTCCCTGCCTATTCCCCCTCTGCCCTCCCCTCTTCCCCTCAATGCTTCGTCATCCCTCTTGTAGCTCCCTCTGCTTTGTCCTCTCCAACAATCCTCCCGTGGAACCATACTCCGACCCCTGCCGCCCCTCTCCCACTCCTCCGCGTATTACCCCCTGCGCTTCAGGGTAAATTCGGCCTTGACACGTCACAAAAAATACACGTCACAATCGCGTGTACTGCTCTGGGCCGGGCTACACCGAATTACACCCAAGTATCAAACATTATCGAAACGTTTCGACGGTATAGAGCGGTATAAAAGATTTATTGACACGAATTTTTGTGACGTGTCAAGGCCCCAATGTACCCTCAGCAGCATCTCTTCCTGCCCATATTTAGTTGCCTGGAGCTGCAGTATGTTTAGTTGCCAGGTTGTGCATTGTGTGGTAGATGGTGGGCAATCCAGAATATTGAAGGTGCTAAAAGGTGATGTTATAGTAAGTGCTTGTTGGCAGCAGTCCTAGCAGCTCACAACAATCCAGAGACAGGCCGCAGCGAACCATAGCCTCACTGCACTTGTTCCGCCACCCTCTCCAACGCCCCTTGTGCCGCTTGGGTCGCAGCGACCCCCCCTCCCACACTCACTCCAACCACACATGCACTCCTCGCCCCTGCAGGCAGTGCTGGCAGCGCTGCCACCGCCTTGGCTGCTGGGGAGACCTGAGCCGCCATGGCTGTTCCTCGGCAGACCCACACCGCGGGGAGGGGGGCGACCCACGTGCAAGCGAGGGAGAGAGGGGAGGTGGAGGAGGAGGAGGGGATGGAGGGAGAGGCGGAGGAGGGGGGTGAGAGGGAGACCTTGACCAACCGAAGGGGTTGAGTGGGGTTGACTACGATGATGAGGTAGTTGATCTTCGCGAGAGTGTTGCTGCGAGGGGGAGGCAAGGGGGAAGGAATAATAGACAGGTTGGGAGGGGTTGACGATCAAGGCAGCGGTACTTGTTTCTCCCTAAGGGTAGTGGTGCAAAAAGGGGAGAGGCAGGTAAGAATACAAAGGACTGGGAACATGGTAGCAAGAGATGGTTGAGGGGGGTAGCGATGACAAGGCAATACATGTTGGTGGGAGTGTTGCTACTAGGGGGGAGTGCGGCAAGAATATGGAGGGTTGATAAGAGAGGCTGCCGATGCTGTAGTTGGTGAGTGGGTTGCTTCCAGCGGGTTCCGACAGAGACATAGCAACGTGCTAAAGTGGCACAATAGCAGTGGCGCTACGCACGTGGAGCATACAGGCATGGCGATAGCGCACTGCTGCCAGCAGTAGCTACATTCGTGCAAAGATGAGCGCCCACGTGGAGGAGACAGACAGGCACTCACGCGGAGGAGACATACAGGCACTCACGCGGAGGAGACAGACAGGCACTCACGTGGAGGAGACAGACAGGCACTCACGTAGAGGAGACAGACAGGCACTCACGTGGAGGAGACAGACAGGCACTCACGTGGAGGAGACTGGCAGGGTGGCGCCTCCCTTGGCTGCTCCTCCCAGTTGGGCTGCTGCAGTGGGGTAGAGCACAGGCGTGAGCGCTGAGGAGACTGCAGGGGTGCACGGGAGGGCAAAGATGGTTCTGAGAATCCTGAACGAGAATCCTGAGAATACTTGGAAGTGGCCAGGAGAGTGCTCCATGAATGCGCATTTGAAATCCAAGGCTGTCTTTTGGTGCTCCTCTTAGCTGCGCTGTGCAGGCGACAGGGGGCAGAGGTGGCGACAGAGGGATCCGGAAGGGAGAGCAGAGGGCAGAGGACCACAGGGTGGTGAGGTGAGGGGACGGGTGTCGGCACGCGATGGGATGATGAGGCACGCGGTGGGACGCAATGGGATGGCGAGGCATGCAACGAGATGGTGAGGCACGCGGTGGGATGGTGAGGCATGCGATGGGATGGTGAGGCACGCGGTGGGATGGTGAGGCCCGCGATGGGATGGTGAGGCACGCGATGGGATGGTGAGGCCCGCGATGGGATGGTGAGGCCCGCGATGGGATGGTGAGGCACGCGATGGGATGGTGAGGCAGCGGTACTCACCAAGTTCGTAGAGAACGAGGGGAGGTGAAGACCTAACAGTGAGCTGGTCGGAACCGCCGGACACGGGAGGACAGTGGAGGAACGGGCAACGACCAGGCCCCCAGAGGGGTCAGCCAGTCTGACCGGGACAGGTGCAGGGAGAGGAGTGAGAGTGGTGGTGTCACGAAAGAAACAGCGCGAGGCGCCTGAGTCCAACGTGAAGGTGTGCAAGGCCTGAGCAGGAGCAGTACCAGGGAGAGGACCAGACTCACTAGCACCTAGAGCAGCAGCAGCTATACCTGGGTCAGGCGGCACACACCGGTAAAAGTCACCCTCAGCACTAACAGACAAAGCATACATAGCACAAAGAATAGCATCAAAGTCTAGGTCAAAGATAGCAATCCTAGACCTAAGCAGATCTGCCCAGGAAGGGAGCTCGACGTCGTCACCAAACTCAGCACGCCAAGCGTCGTCGAGGCGGGAGAAGCAGCGGTGCTGAATGTGAAGCTTCCTGCATGTCTGACCAGCACAAACACCCGTGCGAATGACATACGGGCAACTGCTGCTGCAAACTGCTGCGAATTTCCGCCTGTAAAAAATGGGTCAATCTGATAACCGTGGGTAAATAGGCCTAACAGCAGTGGGCTGGTTTGGGCGCGTAGTATGGCGTGAATTCGGGCTGTGGGCCGGGTTAATGCGTCGGCGATGTTCGATGCCCCCTTTTTGTAGGTGACCGTGTAGTGAAAATTCGACTCGAGGTAGTTGAGCCAGTGGATTTGTCGTGGGTTGAGGTGGGGTTGCGCACGGAGGTACTGTAGCGATTTGTGGTCTGTCCGTACTGTCACGTCGGCGCCGGCCAAGTAGCAGCGCCACACTTTGAACGCATGCACGATCGCAAGCATTTCGCGGTCGTGTATCGGGTAATTCTTCTTGGGTGGATGCAACTTTCATGATTCGTATGCGATGGGCTGTAAACCGTTGCTGAAGTCTTGTAGTAGTACGGCTCCGATGGCGATGTCGCTTGCATCGGTAACCACCTCGAATAGGCGATGTGGGTCGGCGATGCGCAGTACGGGCGGTGAACAGAGAACATTTTTCAAGGTAGAGAAGGCAGCATGCTCTTCCCCCCCCCACGTAAAAATCATCCCCTTCCGCAGTAAATCCGTCAGTGAGGCAATTAAGCGTGCCATGTCGGGGACGAACAGACGCACGTAATTGACAAATCCTAAGAAACTCTGCAGCTCCGTGATGTTCGTAGGGGGGTTCGACGCTTTCACCGTGTCCAGTTTCTTCAGGTCGATTTCGACTCCAGCCTCGGAAATCACATGCCCCAAAAGCTCTTGTCTATCCTGAAAAACTCGCACTTGGAACCCTTGGTCGGTAGTTTGTGTTTGTCTAAGACTGTAAATACTGCTTCTAAATCGGCTAAGTACTGCTGCTTATTCCGAAATTGAGTGAGAAAAGGGATGGGAGAAAAGGGATGTGAGCAATTCAGATATTGAGTGAGGGGGAATTCAAGTGAGGGGAAATGAAGTGAGGGGGAAGAGAGTGAGGGGGAATGGAAGTGAGGGGAAATTGAGTGAGGGGGAATACAAGTGTGGGGAATTGAAGTAAGGGGGAAGAGAGTGAGGGGGGATGGAAGTGAGGGGAAAGGAAATGAGGGGAAATGGAGTGAGGGGAATGGAAGTGAGGGGAAAAAGAGTGAGGGGAAATAAAAGTGAGGGGAAATGTAGTGAGGGATAAGAGAGTGAGAGAGAAGGGAAGTGAGAGGAAACAAAGTGAGGGGGACAGGGATGACGGGGAATGGAAGTGAGGGGAAATTGAGTGAGGGAGAATTCAAGTTAAGGGAAATGAAGTGAGGGGCAAGAGAGTGAGGGGGGATGGAAGTGAGGGGAAATGAAGTGAGGGGGAATGGAGTGAGAGGGATAGGAAGTGAGGGGAAAAAGAGTGAGGGGAAATAAAAGTGATGGGAAATGTAGTGAGGGGGAAGAGAGTGAGGGGGGATTGAAGTGAGGGGAAACAAAGTGAGGGGGACAGGGATGAGGGGGAATTGAAGTGAGGGGAAGTGAGTGATACAAGTGATGGGAATTGAAATGAGGGGGAAGAGAGTGAGAGGGAATGGAAGTGAGGGGAAATGAAGTGAGGGGAAATGGAGTGAGAGGGAATGGAAGTGAGGGGAAAAAGAGTGAGGGGAAATAAAATTGAGGGGAAATGTAGTGAGGGGTGAGAGAGTGAGGGGGAATGGAAGCGAGGGGAAACAAAGTTAGGGGGACAGGGATGAGGGGGAATGGAAGTGAGGGGAAATTGGGTGAGGGGGAATGAAGTGAGGGGGGATGGAAGTGAGGGGAAATGAAGTGAGGGGGAATGGAGTGAGAGGGAATGGAAGTGAGGGGAAAAAGACTGAGGGGAAATAAAAGTGAGGGGAAATGTAGTGAGGGGTGAGAGAGTGAGGGGGAATGGAAGCGAGGGAAAACAAAGTTAGGGGGACAGGGATAAGGGGGAATGGAAGTGAGGGGAAATTGAGTGAGGGGAAAGAGAGTGAGGGGGGATGGAAGTGAGGGGAAATGAAGTGAGGGGGAATGGAGTGAGAGGGAATGGAAGTGAGGGGAAAAAGAGTGAGGTGAAATAAAAGTGAGGGGAAATGTAGTTAGGGGTGAGAGAGTGAGGGGGAATGGAAGAGAGGGGAAACTAAGTTAGGGGGACAGGGATGAGGGGGAATGGAAGTGAGGGGAAATTGAGTGAGGGGAAAGAGAGTGAGGGGGGATGGAAGTGAGGGGAAATGAAGTGAGGGGGAATGGAGTGCGAGGGAATGGAAGTGAGGGGAACAAGAGTGAGGGGAAATAAAAGTGAGGCGAAATGTAGTGAGGGGTGAGAGAGTGAGGGGGAATGGAAGCGAGGGGAAACAAAGTTAGGGGGACAGGGATGAGGGGGAATGGAAGTGAGGGGAAATTGAGTGAGGGGAAATGAAGTGAGGGGAAAGAGAGTGAGGGGGGATGGAAGTGAGGGGAAATGAAGTGAGGGGAAATGAAGTGAGGGGGAATGGAGTGAGAGGGAATGGAAGTGAGGGGAAATTGAGTGAGGGGGAATACAAGTGACGGGAAATGAAGAAAGGGGGAAGAGAGTGAGGGGGAATGGAAGGGAGGGGAAATTGAGTGAGGGGGTATAGAAGTGAGGGGAAATCAAGTGAGGGGGAAGAGAGTGAGGGAGGATGGAAGTGAGGGGAAATGAAATGAGGGGGAATGGAGTGAGAGGGAATGGAAGTGAGGGGAAAAAGAGTGAGGGAAAATAAAAGTGAGGTGAAATAAAAGTGAGGGGTAAGAGAGTGAGGGGGAATGGAAGTGAGGGGAAATTGAGTGAGGGGGAATACAGGTGAGGTGAAATAAAGTGAGGGGAAAGAGGGGGAGGGGGGATGGAAGTGAGGGGAAATGGAGTGGGAGGGAATGGAAGTGAGGGGAAAAAGAGTGAGGGGAAATAAAAAGTGAAGGGAAATGTAGTGAGGGGGAAGAGAGTGAGGGGGAATGGAAGTGAGGGGAAACAAAGTGAGGGGGACAGGGATGTGGGGTAATGAAAGTGAGGGGAAATTGAGTGAGGGGGAATAGAAGTAAGGGGAAATGAAGTGAGGGGCAAGAGAGTGAGGGGAGATGAGAGTGAGGGGAAATGAAGCGAGGGGGAATGGAGTGAGAGGGATAGGAAGTGAGGGGAAAAAGAGTGAGGGGAGATAAAAGTGATGGGAAATGTAGTGAGGGGTGAGAGAGTGAGGGGGAATGGAAGTGAGGGGAAACAAAGTGAGGGGGACAAGGATGAGGGGGAACGGAAGTGAGGGGAAGTGATTAAGGGGGAATACAAGTGATGGGAATTGAAGTGAGGGGGGATGGAAGTGAGGGGAAATGAAGTGAGGGGGAATGGAGAGAGAGGGAATTGAAGTGAGGGGAAGAAGAGTGAGGGGAAATAAAAGTGAGGGGAAATGTAGTGAGGGATAAGAGAGTGAGGGTGAATGGAAGTGAGGGGAAAAGAAGTGAGGGGGACAGGGACGAGGGGGAATGGAAGTGAGGGGAAATTGAGTGAGGGGGAATACAAGTGAGGGGAAATGAAGTGAGGGGGAAGAGAGTGAGGGGGGATTGAAGTGATGGGAAATGAAGTGAGGGGGAATGGAGTGAGAGGGAATGGAAGTGAGGGGAAAAAGAGTGAGGGGAAAAAAAGTGATGGGAAATGTAGTGAGGGGGAAGAGAGTGAGGGGGAATGGAGGTGAGGGGAAACAAAGTGAGTGGGACAGGGATGAGGGGGAATGGGAGTGAGGGGAAATTGAGTGAGGGGGAAGAGAGTGAGGGGGGATGGAAGTGAGGGGAAATGAAGTGAGGGGGAATGGAGTGAGGGTAAAACGAGTAAGTGGAAATAAAATTGAGGGGAAATGTAGTGAGGGGTAAGAGAGTGAGGGGGAACGGAAGCGAGGGGAAACAAAGTTAGGAGGACAGGGATGAGGGGGAATGGAAGTGAGGGGAAATTGAGTGAGGGGTAATACAAGTGAGGGGAAATGAAGTGAGGAGGAAGAGAATGAGAGGGCATGGAAGTGAGGGGAAATGAAGTGAGGGGGAATGGAAGTGAGGGGAAGAAGAGTGAGGGGAAATGAAGCGAGGGGGGATGGAGTGAGAGGGAATGGAAGTGAAGGGAAAAAGAGTGAGGGTAAATGTAGTGAGGGGAAATATAAGTGGGGGGTAAGAGAGTGAGGGGGAATGGAAGTGAGGGGAAATTGAGTGAGGGGTAATACAAGTGAGGGGTAATGAAGTGAGGAGGAAGAGAATGAGAGGGCATGGAAGTGAGGGGAAATGAAGTGAGGGGGAATGGAAGTGAGGGGAAGAAGAGTGAGGGGAAATGAAGCGAGGGGGGATGGAGTGAGAGGGAATGGAAGTGAAGGGAAAAAGAGTGAGGGTAAATGTAGTGAGGGGAAATATAAGTGGGGGGTAAGAGAGTGAGGGGGAATGGAAGTGAGGGGAAATTGAGTGAGGGGGAATAAAGGTGAGGGGAAATGAAGTGAGGGGGAAGAGGGGGAGGGGGGATGGAAGTGAGTGGAAATGAAGTGAGGGGGAATGGAGTGAGATGGAATGGATGTGAGGGGAAAAAGAGTGAGGGGAAATAAAAGTGAAGGGAAATGTAGTGAGGGGTAAGAGAGTGAGGGGGAACGGAAGTGAGGGGAATCAAAGTGAGGGGGACAGGGATGTGGGGTAATGAAAGTGAGGGGAAATTGAGTGAGGGTGAATACAAGTGAGGGGAAATGAAGTGAGGGGCAAGAGAGTGAGGGGGAATGGAAGTGAGGGGCAATGAAGTGAGGGGGAATGGAGTAAGAGGGATAGGAAGTGAGGGGAAAAAGAGTGAGGGGAAATAAAAGTGATGGGAAATGTAGTGAGGGGGAAGAGAGTGAGGGGGAATGGAAGTGAGGGGAAACAAAGTGAGGGCTGTTAGAACTTAGGCTTAGAAGCGATACATTAGTAATGAGCTTGAAGCTCTTTAAGTACATCCAAGAAGGGTAAGGAATAGTTGGGGAAGGGAATCAGAGGCAATCCCTAGGGATTGGGGGTAATCCCAAGGCAATCTCTAATTGGTGGGTTGGAGATTGCTTGGAGATTACAATTAGGTTTGGTTGGGATGTAGGTGTACACCCAACCAAACACAATGTGCAAGCCACACTACTCTAGTATATAGAAAATACAAAGCACAAAGTGTGAGATTGAAGGCTAACACTAACACCCCCCCCATAGGCGTCAATCGAAGTCAGGGCAGAGAGGGTGGAGCACAGAGCCCCATGGCGCCAAGGAGACGGTGGTGGGGAACTGTCCGAAGGGGCTTGGTGAACAGATCAGCCAGGTTGCAGTCAGATGCAACGTACTCCACTGTCAACTGCTCCTGCTGGACAAGGCCACGGATGAAGAAGTGCCGAAGTTAAATATGCTTGATGCGGGTGTGATACACATGGTCTTGAGAGATGTGGATGGTACTCTGGTTGTCACACCTAAGGGTGGGGGTGGACTGTGGGAAACCAAGCTCCTGGAGTAGGAAGGTGAGCCAACGGGCCTCCTGAGCAGCCATGGTGCCTGCGTAGAGCTCTGCCTCACATGACGAGAGGGAGACTGCAGACGACCTGGTGGAGCGCCAACTGACAATTCCGCTCCCAAGGGTGAAGCAGTACCCCTGAGAGGAGCGTCGGTTGGTCTGGTCATCAGCCCAGGAGGAGTCGGTGTAACCTTCCAGGCGAGGAGGGGAGAGCCCACCGAGTGTGAGAACGTGAGACTTGGTGCCCTGAAGATAGTGCAGCACCCGCTTCGCCGCCTTCCAGTGAAGATCAGTGAAGCGTCCATGGGCCACGTAGCGAGAGAGGACACTGACAGGATAGGCCAAGTCAGGCCGGGTGCACATCATGGCGTACATGAGGGACCCAACAAGCTCCGGGTATGGCTCAAAGGAGGCCTCTGGTGTGGGTACAGCTAGAGTTGTGAGGAGGTGTTGCAGCGGCAGCGGGGTGGCAACAGGTGTGCACAGCTCCATCTCAAACCGCTTGAGCACATTGTCGATGTAGAAATCCTAGGAGAGTGAAGTGGTGCGAGCCTGGCGATCACGAGTGATCTCCATCCCCAGGTAGTGCTTGAGGTCACCGAGGTCTTTCATCTGGAGGGCCTTGCTCAGGGCTGCCTGGACAGAGGTCATCTGGGCTGAGTCCTTGGCAACGAGGATGAAGTCATCCACGTAGACCAGGATGTAGAATGGCTCAGAATGACGGCGGATGAAGAGAGTCAGGTCAGCAGATGAGGGGTGGAAGTCCAGGGAGAGGAGGACTTCTTTCAACTTGTTGTGCCATTCGCGAGGGGCTTGCTTAAGGTCGTAGATGGGGCGATTCAGCTTCCAGACAGTGTTGAGAGGGAATTCTCCTGGGAAGCCTTCAGGTCTGTCCATGAACACTGTCTCCTTGAGACGTCCTTGTAGGAAGGCGGATGAGGCATCCATGGATTTGATCTCAAAGTCTTCTCGAGCTGCGACATCCATGAGCGTACGAATGGTGGGAGCTTTGGATGTGGGGGAGAAGGTTATGAAGAAGTCGCGGTACTGCTGCTGGGTGAAGCCCTTGGCTACGTAACGCACTTTGAACACCGGGGCCTTGTCTGGGAGCTGTTTTACATGGAACAACCACTTGCCCCCGACGATGTTGACTCCTGGAGGTGGAGTCTCGTCGTCGAAGGAGTGGTTGCGGGAGAATGCTTCAATCTCCGCTTCCATGGCAGCACGCCATTTGGCAGCATGAGGGCCTGAGAGAGCCTATTGGATGGTGAGAGGGATAGGGATGGTCGGGTTTTCCGTGAAGTTGAATGAGGGTGATTCAGTGATGTCAGGGAAGATGTGCGAGAGCTAGGGAATGACTGCGTGAAGATCATAAAGCTCCTCATGCCTATCTTCCAGAAGGGTAGAGGGCACATCCCCCCGGCAGGAGGAGTCGAAGTGATCGGGGAGCAACGAATAGCCAGGGCCAGAGGAGGATCAGGGCCATGCGAGCGAGTGCCATGGGCTACCGGAGAGGAGGGCGGAGCAGGCGGTGTCTGAGGGATTGACTTAGGAGGCTTGGGCGGGCGAATTGGCCGCCGCTTGTACGTGATCAGTTCGGGCGGCTATGGAGGAGCGGGTGCCTGGGAGGAAGGGGGGACTGGGGGAGGAGGTGGGGCCGGAGGGTGCGACCGCCAATGGTATGTGATTGGTGCGCTCGGAGGTGGCGGCGCAGATGGCAGGGCGGCAGGTGAGGGGGAGGGAGGAGCAGCTGCCGAAGACACTGGTGAGGGCGAGTCAGAGACCTCAAAGGGGGACGGTGCGGTGGCAGGAGGGGTAGGAGGTGAAGGGGCCGGAGCAGGCGGGAGGTCAGGAGGCGCATCAAAGTCTGCCCACACGAGGGAGGGTGGATGAGAGAGAGAGTCCCGTTCAGAAGCTAAGTAGAATGGACGGGTCTCATCAAAGACAACGTCGCGGCTCCGGACCAACTGTTGAGTGGAGGGGTTGAGGAAGAGGTAGTCAGGCAAGTCGGCGTTGTGCCCGAGGTAGATGCACGTCTGGGTCTTGGGACCGAGCTTGCCGCCGTGCTGCCGTCGAGCCTGAGGGTTGAGGAGGACATAGGCGGTGCACCCCCAAACGCGAAGAGAGCGAGCAGTGGGCGTGTTCCTGAGCCAGAGTGTGGTTGGAGTGGTGTCAGGAAGATGCCGGTGGGGGTAAAGGTTTTGGAGGAGGGCGGCGTGGTAGAGAGCGTACCCCCTGAGAGAGTGCGGAGCGTTGGAGTGGCCGAGGAGGCACAGAGTGATCTGCACCAGGGTGTGGTTGCGGCTCTTAGCTATGCCGTTCTGCTGCGGGCTGTCAGGGAGGGTGAAGTTTTGCTGGATGCCTTCTGAGGAGCAGAAGGCTTTGAGTTTGTCGTTGCAAAACTCACAACCACCATCCGAGTGAAGGCGCTTGACTTTGCGGTCAAAGGTGGTCTGTGCCTGTTTAATCCACGCCATGAGGACCTCTAGAACCGCAGCCTTAGTGTAGAGGAGGTGAACAGAGACGTAGCGAGAGTGGTCATCGACGATAACAAGGAAGTAGCGATAACCACCTCGTGCGGGAACAAGGGCAGGGCCCCAGACGTCCAGGTGTACCAAGTCCAGTGGTGCTGCTGCGACAGAGGGTGAGGCCGGGTGGGGCTGTTGACGCAGTTTGCTCTTGGTGCAGTCAAGGCACGTGGGAGCGGGGGAATCTGGTGGTGGAGGAAGTGAAGCTGGCACGCTGAGTAGAAGTTTCTTGAAGGCCATGTCAGCAAGTGTGCGGAAGTTTGGGTGCCCGAGCCGATGGTGGTAGAGTATGGTCGGGTTGGAGAAACTGCGGCACGAGCATGGTGAGGTAGTTGCCTCTGCTTGGGTGGTTGACACCTGTAGGATGGGTACTTGTAGCGTGTAAAGGCCGCTGCTGTTGAGGGTGAAACGAGTCAAGACCTTGTTGGTTAGTGGGTCGACGATATCACCATAGTTCTCGTTCTCCCAGAAGATGGTGCGTAGCCCAACTTCCTGAATTTCCGTTTGGGCCACGAGATTGTGGCAGAGTGAAGGCAGGCACATTCCAGTGACAGTGCCGGAAGGGAAGGCGGGGTACGGGACTGTGGATGAACCCTTGGCAAGAGTGGTGAAGCTTGAGTCAGCTCATAGGAGGGGGATGGGTGTTGCGTAGGGTTTGAAGGAGAGTGTCTGCGGAAAGCTGCGGGGCAATGGGCGGCGGCCCGACGAGGAGAGGTGACGCGGTGACGAAATTGAGAGATGGTGAAAATGGAACTATAAGTTAGAGTGACGTCGATGAGCGTACCGTAGAAATTGAAAACGTCATCGAAGTTGACAGGAAAGTGGTGCGGGGGAATTTCCGCCCACGAATGTCGTGAATCGACGGCGACGAGATTGAAGGAGGGTATGCCGAGCTTTGCGGGAAGAACATCCGCATAGATAGGAGGATCACGATCCGCATGTGCGGATGTAGAGCTCTGAAACTATGTGAGAACTTAGGCTTAGAAGCGATAAAATTGTAATGAGCTTGAAGCTTTTTAAGTACATCCAAAAGGGTAAGGAATAGTTGGGGAAGGGAAACAGAGGCAATCCCTAGGGATTGGGGGTAAGCCCAAGGCAATCTCCAATTGGTGGGTTGGAGATTGCTTGGAGATTACAATTGGGTTTGGTTGGGATGTAGGTGTACACCCAAACAAACACAATGTGCAAACTACACTACTCTAGGATATACAAAATACAAAGCACAAAGTGTGAGATTGAAGGCTAACACTAACAAGGGGGACAGGGATGACGGGGAATGGAAGTGAGGGGAAATTGAGTGAGGGGGAATACAAGTGAGGGGAAATGAAGTGAGGGGAAAGAGAGTGAGGGGGGATGGAAGTGAGGGGGAATGAAGTGAGACGGATAGGAAGTGAGGGGAAAAAGAGTGAGGCGAAATAAAAGTGATGGGAAATGTAGTGAGGGGTAAGAGAGTGAGGGGTAATGGAAGTGAGGAGAAACAAAGTGAGGGGGACAGGGATGAGGGGGAATGGAAGTGAGGGGATGTGAGGGGGAATACAAGTGATGGGAAATGAAGTGAGGGGGAAGAGAGTGAGGGGGGATGGAAGTCAGGGGAAATGAAGCGAGGGGGAATGGAGTGAGAGGGAATGGAAGTGAGGGGAAAAAGAGTATGGGGAAATAAAAGCGAGGGGAAATGTAATGAGGGGTAAGAGATTTTGGGGGAATGGAAGTGAGGGGAAAAGAAGTGAGGGGGACAGGGATGAGGGGGAATGGAAGTGAGGGGAAATTGAGTGAGGGGGAATACAAATGAGGGGAGATGAAGTGAGGGGGAAGAGAGTGAGGGGGGATGGAAGTAAGGGGAAATGAAGTGAGGGGGAATGGAGTGAGAGGGAATGGAAGTAAGGGGAAAAAGAGTGAGGGGAAAAAAGGTGAGGGGAAATGTAGTGAGGGGGAGGAGAGTGAGGGGGAATGGAGGTGAGGGGAAACAAAGTGAGGGGGACAGGGATGAGGGGGAATGGGAGTGAGGGGAAATTGAGTGAGGGGGAAGAGAGTGAGGAGGGATGGAAGTGAGGGGAAATGAAGTGAGGGGAAATGGAGTGAGAGGGAATGGAAGTGAGGGGAAAAAGGGTGAGGGGAAATAAAAGTGAGGGGAAATGTAGTGAGGGGTAAGAGAGTGAGGGGGAACGGAACCGAGGGGAAACAAAGTTAGGGGTACAGGGATGAGGGGGAATGGAAGTGAGGGGAAAATGAGTGAGGGGTAATACAAGTGAGGGGAAATGAAGTGAGGGGGAAGAGAATGAGAGGGGATGGAAGTGAGGGGAAATGAAGTGAGGGGGAATGGAGTGAGAGGGAATGGAAGTGAGGGGAAAAAGAGTGAGGTGAAATATAAGTGAGGGGAAATGTAGTGAGGGGCAAGAGAGTGAGGGGGAACGAAAGTGAGGGGAAACAAAGTGATGGGGACAGGGATGACAGGGAATGGAAGTTAGGGGAAATTGAGTGAGGGGGAATACAAGTGAGGGGAAATGAAGTGAGGGGGAAGAGAGTAAGGGGGGATGGAAGTGAGGGGAAATGAAGTGAAGGGGAATGGAGTGAGAGGGAATGGAAGTGAGGGGAAAAAGAGTGAGGGGAAATAAAAGTGAGGGGAAATGTAGTGAGGGGTAAGAGAGTGAGGGGGAATGGAAGTGAGGGGAAAAGAAGTGAGGGGGACAGGGATGATGGAGAATGGAAATGAGGGGAAATGGAGTGAGGGGTAATACAAGTGAGGGGAAATGAAGTGAGGGGGAAGAGAGTGAGGGGGGATGGAAGTAAGGGAAAATGAAGTCAGGGGGAATGGAGTGAGAGGGAATGGAAGTGAGGGGAAAAAGAGTGAGGGGAAAAAAATTGAGGGGAAATGTAGTGAGGGGGAAGAGAGTGAGGGGGAATGGAGGTGAAGGGAAATTGAGTGAGGGGGAATACAAGTGAGGGGAAATGAAGTCAGGGGGAAGAGAGTGAGGGGGGGTGGAAGTGAGGGGAAATGAAGTGAGGGGGAATGGAGTGAGATGGAATGGAAGTGAGGGGAAAAAGAGTGAGGGGAAATATAAGTGAGGGCAAATGTAGTGAGGGGTAAGAGAGTGAGGGGGAATGGAATTGAGGGGAAAAGAAGTGAGGGGGACAGGGATGAGGGGGAATGGAAGTGAGGGGAAAAAGAGTGAGGGGAAATAAAAGTGAGGGGAAATAAATGTGAGGGGAAATAAAAGTGAGGGGTAAGAGAGTGGGGGGGAATGGAAGTGAGGGGAAATTGAGTGAGGGGGATTACAGGTGATGGGAAATGAAGTGAGGGGGAAGAGGGAGAGGGGGGATGGAAGTGAGGGGAAATGAAGTGAGGGGGAATGGAGTGAAAGGGGATGGAAGTGAGGGGAAAAAGAGTGAGTGGAACTAAAAGTGAAGGGAAATGTAGTGATGGGTAAGAAAGTGAGGGGAAATGGAAGTGAGGGGAAACAAAGTGAGGGGGACAGGGATGCAGGGTAATGAAAGTGAGGGGAAATTGAGTGAGGGGGAATACAAGTGAGGGGAAGTGAAGTGAGGGGGAAGAGAGTGAGGGTGCATGGAAGTGAGGGGAAATGAAGTGAGGGGGAATGGAGTGAGAGGGAATTGAAGTGAGGGGAAAAAGAGTGAGGGGAAATAGAAGTGAGTGGAAATATAGTGAGGGGTAAGAGAGTGAGGGGAAATGGAAGTGAGGGGAAACAAATTGAGGGGGAGAGGGATGAGGGGGAATGGAAGTGAGGGGAAATTGAGTGAGGGGGCATACAAGTGAGGAGAAGTGAAGTGAGGGGGAAGAGAGTGAGGGGGGATGGAAGTGAGGGGAAATGAATTGGGGGGGAATGGAGTAAGAGGGAATGGAAGTGAGGGGAAAAAGAGTGAGGGGAAATATAAGTGAGGGGAAATGTAGTGAGGGGTAAGAGAGTGAGGGGGAACGGAAGTGAGGGGAAAAGAAGTGAGGGGGACAGGGATGATGGAGAATGGAAGTGAGGGGAAATGGAGTGAGGGGTAATACAAGTGAGGGGAAATGAAGTGAGGGGGAAGAGAGTGAGGGGGGATGGAAGTAAGGGAAAATGAAGTCAGGGGGAATGGAGTGGGAGGGAATGGAAGTGAGGGGAAAAAGAGTGAGGGGAAAAAAATTGAGGGGAAATGTAGTGAGGGGGAAGAGAGTGAGGGGGAATGGAGGTGAAGGGAAATTGAGTGAGTGGGAATACAAGTGAGGGGAAATGAAGTCAGGGGGAAGAGAGTGAGGGGGGGTGGAAGTGAGGGGAAATGAAGTGAGGGGGAATGGAGTGAGATGGAATGGAAGTGAGGGGAAAAAGAGTGAGGGGAAATATAAGTGAGGGCAAATGTAGTGAGGGGTAAGAGGGTGAGGGGGAATGGAATTGAGGGGAAAAGAAGTGAGGGGGACAGGGATGAGGGGGAATGGAAGTGAGGGGAAAAAGAGTGAGGGGAAATAAAAGTGAGGGGAAATAAATGTGAGGGGAAATAAAATTGAGGGGTAAGAGAGTGGGGGGGAATGGAAGTGAGGGGAAATTGAGTGAGAGGGATTACAGGTGATGGGAAATGAAGTGAGGGGGAAGAGGGAGAGGGGGGATGGAAGTGAGGGGAAATGAAGTGAGGGGGAATGGAGTGAAAGGGGATGGAAGTGAGGGGAAAAAGAGTGAGTGGAACTAAAAGTGAAGGGAAATGTAGTGAGGGGTAAGAGAGTGAGGGGAAATGGAAGTGAGGGGAAACAAAGTGAGGGGGACAGGGATGCGGGGTAATGAAAGTGAGGGGAAATTGAGTGAGGGGGAATACAAGTGAGGGGAAGTGAAGTGAGGGGGAAGAGAGTGAGGGTGCATGGAAGTGAGGGGAAATGAAGTGAGGGGGAATGGAGTGAGAGGGAATTGAAGTGAGGGGAAAAAGAGTGAGGGGAAATAAAAGTGAGTGGAAATATAGTGAGGGGTAAGAGAGTGAGGAGAAATGGAAGTGAGGGGAAACAAATTGAGGGGGAGAGGGATGAGGGGGAATGGAAGTGAGGGGAAATTGAGTGAGGGGGCATACAAGTGAGGAGAAGTGAAGTGAGGGGGAAGAGAGTGAGGGGGGATGGAAGTGAGGGGAAATGAAGTGGGGGGGAATGGAGTAAGAGGGAATGGAAGTGAGGGGAAAAAGAGTGAGGGGAAATATAAGTGAGGGGAAATGTAGTGAGGGGTAAGAGAGTGAGGGGGAATGGAAGTGAGGGGAAATTGAGTGAGGGGGAATACAAGTGAGGGGAAATGAAGTGAGGGGGAAGAGAGTGAGGGGGGATGGAAGTGAGGGGAAATGAAGTGAGGGGGAATCAAGTGAGAGGGAATGGAAGTGAGGGGAAAAAGAGTGAGGGGAAATAAAAGTGAGGGGAAATGTAGTGAGGGGTAAGAGAGTGAGGGGGAATGGAATTGAGGGGAAAAGAAGTGAGGGGGACAGGGAAGAGGGGGAATGGAAGTGAGGGGAAATTGAGTGAGGGGGAATACAAGTGAGGGGAAATGAAGTGAGGGACAAGAGAGTGAGGGGGATGGAAGTGTGGGGAAATGAAGTGAGGGGAAATGGAGTGAGAGGGAATGGAAGTGAGGGGAAAAACAGTGAGGGGAAATAAAAGTGAGGGGAAATGTAGTGAGGGGGAAGAGAGTGAGGGGGGATGGAAGTGAGGGGAAATGAAGTGAATGGGAATGGAGTGAGGGGGAATGGAAGTGAGGGGAAAAAGAGTGAGGGGAAATATAAGTGAGGGGAAATATAGTGAGGGGAAAGAGGTTGAGGGGGAATGGACGTGAGGGGAAACCAAGTGAGGGGGACAGGGATGAGGTGGAATGGAAGTGAGGGGAAATTGAGTGAGGGGGAATACAAGTGAGGGGAAGTGAAGTGAGGGGGAAGAGAGTGAGGGGGAATGGAAGTGAGGGGAAATGAAGTGAGGGGGAATGGAGTGAGAGGGAAGGGAAATGAGGGGAAAAAGAGTGAGTGGAAATAAATGTGAGTGGACATATAGAGAGGGGTAAGAGAGTAAGGGGAAATGGAAGTGAGGTGAAACAAAGTGAGGGACAGGGATGAGGGGGAATGGAAGTGAGGGGAAATTGAGTGAGGGGGAATACAAGTAAGGGGAAGTGAAGTAAGCAGCTGAAGTATTTGATGAGGGGAAATGGAGTTCGGGTGGTACTGCCGTCGGTAGTTTCTGAAAATCGTTCGGCTCTTCTGCCTCCTCCACTATTGCGATATCTACCGCGTACACGTCAGCTCTAGCGGCGACTGTCCAATTCATCGTGATGGCGTTGACGTGGAACGTCGAAGACTCAGGCGACTGCCAGCAAGGTAGTTCAACCCAGTTACCGCTACTTCGCACAGTGCAGCTACCTGTCGTCCAGTCGATTCGCGGATTATACCGTCGCAGCCAATCATGTCCCAATAAAATGTCATGCCCATCCAATATCGCCGCGAGCATTTCCTGTGTAAAAACGAAGTTTCCCCCACAGCGGCCTTTTACTCTCTCCATTTTCTCCCGTATGGCCAGTGGTGCTCTGTCAACTAAACGTGCATCGATCTACGGTAAACATCAACTAAGTGCCAGCCGCAACTTTCTTGCAGTCGCGGTGTTAACTATACTGTGGCTCGCGCCTCCGTCGATGAAAATCTTCACTGCTGCTCCCTATATTTTCCCATGGATCAGTACTGGGCAATCCGTCGCTGTACCCTCCTTATTCGTCTGAGCCCGATCGATAGCGTGAATCGGTACTGTGACTCGGTGAGGGTCGGTGAAGTTGGGCGAGCAGGCAGTCTCGTCAGTAGTTGGCCTAACTTCTACTGACTGCTGGCGTTTCCCAGCCTCTACGACTCCCGCCCCTGCTGTGTTCCACAGCGCCTTAGCTCCTCTGGACATTCACTCTTGCGATGGCCCAGCCTATTGCAAGCAAAGGAGCGCCCCTTAAATGGTGCGACAGCTGCATTTGTTGCAACAGCATGTACGGTGGCGTGCTCGATCGGTCCCCGAGGGCGTTATCCGTAATAGGACCCCGGTCTCGGTCGTCGTAGGATGTCGATTTTCTTGGTGAGCGCGAGGATCTCGTTGAATTTTGAGAGCCCGCGTAGCATAATTTCGTGCGAGATGTCCGACTTTAGCCCCTCGATGTAACGGTCCACCCGCTCCGCTTCGTGCATATAGCCGACTTGCTCGCATAATGCGAGAAATCCGCTCGTGTAGTCTTGAACCGATCCGAGCTGTCGCCAAGTACGAAGCTTCTGGCGCACTGAAATTGAAGTCGCGATTGGCTCAAAACGCGCCCGTAGCCCTACGCACCACGCATCCCACGTGTTGTACTGGGCTGTCTCGTAGAATGAAATCCAGGTGACGGCTGGGCCCGTGGGCCCGTCTTCTTGCGACGGTGGCTCGTAGGCGCATGGCGACATCACGATGACTCGCCACCAGTCCATGGCAGGGCCCCTCAGCAGCGAAACAGCGTAGTGAATCTTTACTGCGTCCGACTCGACGTAGTTCGCGACGAAGAAAACATTCATCGTGAAGTCCCATAACTGAACCGTCGGACCTCCACGTTGGCTCGGGTCAAAACAGGGCGGGCGCTGAGGCTTGAGTGGCATTGGTGCCATGACGGCGTATTCACCACTTGTCGTTGCGAATTCCACATGCCGGCGGGCTTCACGGGGCTCCCGGGGGCTTGGTGCGGCCCTGTTTCTCTCCATGCCAGGCATTGAGTGAGCGGCGCCCTCACTGGCTACGCCTGAGCACTGTCCCACACTATCGTTCTGTGTTAGTGTGCATGACGAGATGATGATCGGCTCCTCCGATTGTGCAGGTGCATTTGTGGGTGCTGGGGCATTCACTGTCGATTGCTGTCGAGCGGAGTCGCGTTCCGCCGTGAGTGTGGCGATTTCAAGCGCCGATTCTTTGAGTTGGCGCATGAGCCGGTCTAGCTGCTCCTGTGTCAGTGTCGCGACATTAAGTTCTGCCATAGCGGGGGTGTCGGGCGAGCTCAGCGAGAGCCTCGGTCGTGGCCGTGCGTGCTTACGAGAGAGCACTATGAGCGGCGGTGCTTGGTCGCTGAGGGACGTCTACCACCCCAAAAAATTGAGATCGTGGGAAGCGAAGGTGTGGGTGCGGTCCGAGAGAAGATCGTAGGCTCTGATAACCAAGTGTTACGAGTGCAATTGAGTGAGCGAGCGAGGATTGCACTATCGAGACAAGAATACATCGAGCGAAGGATTGAGCGAAGAATATATAGCGAAACTATGGTGGTAACAGTAACGTGGGAAATTGGGGTGCGCGACGGGCCTGGTGCCGAGGTTGGGGACTGTCAAGGCGGAGTTCCGGAGCGCAGGTTACCAACCGAACCGTGAGGTTGGGTTTGTTAACAGGAATGGAGTGTCGGCCCCGCCCTCGCTTGGGCAACGCCGACGACTTGGTCGGATGTACGGGAGTAGCAACCGACCATTCACAGTGGGAGAGCTGCTCGACAGGCTTCGTCGAGCTGCAGGGGACCGCTGTGGTGTTGCTGTCGACTAGGGAGCTTGACAGCTGCAACTGACTGGTCTGGGCGACGGGTCGGACGTCGACCAGGACCTGCAGTTTGACCAGGAGGTCGACGGAGCAGTCCGTCGACCTGACAAGTGAGCAGCGGTCAACGAGGGGAGCTTGGCGACAACCGCTGATAGTTCTGGTCAACGGAAGGGGTCCGCCGACCAGGGGGTAGCTCGACGGGAGTTGTGGTCGTCCAGAGGAACCTGGTGGTCGACCGGAAGCACCTGGTGGTCGACCGGGTAACCTGCTCGACGAGTTCTGCGGAGGCACGCGAACGCTGTCGAGGCTGCGATGGCGCAGGTGACTGCGGGCTGGTATCCCGGAGTCGATATGGCTCGTCAGGCGCAGACAACAGCCGACGAATGCCCAACGAGGCAAGTCGGGCCAAACGTCTGCGCACACCTGCGAGCGTGCACACTGCTCTGTTCTACGGGGCAACGTTGGACAGCCGCTCTGCTGTAGCGTTGGCACGCCGTCGACCTGCTCCGTTGGCAGGTCACCTTTCTGCAGTGCTGGCGCGACTCCTCTATGCAACTCTGGCAGGCGATCGACTGAGCTGTGCTGGCGGTCGACCAGGCTAGCAGCAGGGTTGCTAGGTGCCTGATGTAGTCATTCTTGTCATCTCTTGTAGTATCATTCTGGAATTCCAACTTTGCTAGTGGAAACTCTTGCCAATTTCTCCCGTGAATGTGCAAGCACTAAGGAACCAAGCAAGGCTACGATCACCTCTAGTTGTTCGTGCCAACCCCCATAGTCTAGCTCACTACCGTTGTAGAGTGAATCTCCTCACGGTCGCATCGTGAACAGTGGCGGGAATGGTGTCGAGGCGAATGTCACGAGTGGTAACGGAATATTGTGGGGTGCTGTTGTCGGGAACAGTGGTGTACGCGCTGAGCAGGGACGCGAAGTAAGAAAAAGGGATTTTCCTCATGGTGCGGTGAGCGTGGATCAAACACGCGACCTTCAGATAGGAGCCAACTTTTGTACCTACCAAGTCTTTCATAGGCTGGCAGCAGCGATAGTCGCCATGGTCGACCCCGTAGTTGATGCGGGTGTAGCAGACACCTTGAAGGCACGTTTTGGCTGACGCGAGGAGACGCCACGCGGATGTCGAGTACGGGACGATCCCCTTGGTGATCGCCGAGTGGGGCATCCGGTCGCAGTGGGCGACGGAACACCCTTCCCGTCGTGCTTCTCCTCGACCGGTGCGCAACGAAGGTGGTGTCGACGACGAGGTCGACGGTGGTGCACGAGTCAGCGACAGCAAAGGCACGAGGCAGAGAGGAGTGATCAAGGTAAACGGTGGTGTCGACGGAATCCAGGCGCGAGTGCAGCAGTCGACAGCGGCTGCAGGGAGCTTGCGTGCCCACGTCGATGTTCGACGCCGTTCTCCTCCACGAAGTGGTGGAGGGCTCTCGGTGATAACACACGTGACGGCGGGCGGGATTGTACCGGCGTATGGCTACTTCAAGTTCTCGCCGGACCGGATCGCCGTCGCACTGCTGCAAGGTCGACGGGACCTCATCACCTAGAGGGAGTCGATTGAACCTCAGCTAGAGGTCGTCAGGCTGAAGGGCTTCGCCAATGGCACCGTTCCATTTCCGCCCAAGGAGGACGTCGAGCTACACGGGGAGTTTCGTTCTGCTCACCTGCTCACCTTCATGGTCATCTCGAGGTGTTGCTCGCCAGTGGTGCAGCTAGCGCTCAGGAGCTGTCAAGAGTGACTGGATGCTGGTCACCAGGCATGGCACTTCATCATGTCGACGTACCAGGTCAGGGACGACCTGTACATCGGACAGCTAGATGAGAAGATGACTCACATTCGAATGGGCGAGCAGGAGTCGGCGACGGACTACTGCAACCGAGCTCGACGGATCCTAGCTGAGATGAGGATGGCGAGCGCCGAATACTCGACGGCGTCCTACATCACCCACGTCCTCAAGGGCCTGCCGCGCAGCTACAACCTCATGAAGAGGTTTACGATGGTGCCCGGCACACGTGAGTCCCTCGACGAGGACTCCCTTACCAGCTACACCCTCCAGGATGAGGCGATGCAGGAGGCAGAGCAGCCCACGGAGTTCCTTTCGCAGGCGAGTTACGCTGCACCGACGAAGCCGAATTGTCAGCAGGAGCAGCGCGGGAAGCCAGGCGGAGGTGGTAGCGAAGGTGGGCGATCGACGAAGGACGTCGACGAGAAGAGGTCGACGCGGGACAAGGGTCGACGAGGTGGTGGTCGACGGCGGGAGTGTTGGATCTGCGGCGACCCCGACCATCTCTCCTTCGAGTGCCCCGACCGCGATGACAGCGACGAGGACGACAACAAGGGAGGACGCGGTCGATCGGCCAGTCGTCGCCCCCATCGAGTTGAGAAGCCGCGCAAGGAGAAGCAAGCGTCGAAGAAGACGTCGTCGACGAAGGACGTCGACAGCCCCAGCGGCAAGAGCCGAGGCGACGGGGAGGCGTCGTGCTCGATGGTCGGCGTGGTGGAGCCGACGGTCTCGCTGGCGCCGGAGGCCGGCGAGGACTTCCAGGCGGTGGCAGCAGTTGTGTGGGCCAACCCGATGGCGGTGCTGCTCGACAGCGGGTGCTCCCACCACCTGATGGGGACGAAGTCGGTCTTCGTCGACATGGGGCCGAGAGACGGAGTGAAGCACGTGCGTGGGTTCAACGGGGCATTACAGTCTGTCGAGGGTCGTGGAACTGTCGCTCTGCAAGGGGAGGCCGGGAAGCGGGTGCTCATCCCCGACGTGCTCTACGTTCCGGGTGTTCAGGCGAACCTGCTGTCAGCCGGCCAACTGAAGGAGAGCGGAGTGCAGCTGCAGGGTGACGGCGACGAGATGCTGCTCGTTGCTACGACCGAGGAGGTGCTCGGTCGAGCACGCTACACCGTACGAGTCCTCTGCACCGACCTTCGCCCCTGCTCGACGCAGTCCCCGTCGACCGAGGTGGTGGCTCTGCGGACGATCGTCTCGGCGTCAAAGGCGACCCCTGATCGGCTGCATGCGAGGCTCGTGCATGTCGGCGTCGACACGATCAAGAGCTCGGCAAAGCATGGTGTTGCTGTTGGGCTCGACATCACGCCGTCGACCGGAGCAGACCCGTCGTGTGTCTCGTGCGTCGGAGGAAAGCTGGCGCAGCACACCTTCCCTGCCAAGGGCTCGGACGCAGCGGAGGCGCTGGCTGTCGTGCACATTGACTTGTGCGGGCCGTTTCGAGTGGCTGCCAAGGATGGCAGCTTGTACTTCCCGCTGCTGCCGAATCGCCATACTCGATTTGTATGGGCAATGCCGGTTGCTAGGAAGAGGGACGTGCTGCGGGAGTTCCAGCGGTGGCTGGTGCTTGTGGAACGGCAGACGAAGAAGACTGTGCTGTTGCTTCGCTCCGATCGAGGAGGGGAGTTCCTCGGGAAGGCGTTTACCGACTTCGTCGATTGGAAGGGCATCGTCCACGACCTGACGTGCCCCTACACTCCGCAGCAGAATGGCATGGCTGAGCGGGAGATGCGAACGGCCGTCGAGTCCGTGCGGACGATGTTGCTGCACATGGGCGTCCAGCACCACTGGTGGCACCTTGCACTACGACAAGCTGTCTGGGTGCGCAACTGCTTGGAGCGGTCGACGACGCCACCGGGGACGACTCCGTACCAGCTGCTGACTGGGCAAAAGCCCGACCTTACGCTCGCGCGGGTGTGGGGCTGCATGGTGCAGTTCATGGTTCCCGAGCAGCAACGTGGTGGGAAGCTGGCGCCGAAGGCTCGCTGGGGACTTCACCTGGGTGTGTCGCCAGAGAGCAAGGGCTGGGAGGTGCTCGACCTGACCGACAACAAGGTGGTCACGTCGGTCGAGGTGATCTTCTACGAGATGCTGTCGCTGGAGGTGTGGAAGGCGAAGTATGGGCCGGCGTCGGAGCGGACGCAGGCGCACCCGCCAACGGATACATCGACAGCGACGGTTTCGTTGCTCGCCGAAGTCGACAAGCCTGGTGATGAGGATGTTGTGGAGGTTCCTTCCCCTCCCCCTGTCTTTGCTCCTCCGTTCCCCGTCGCAGATCAGCCTGGGTCGGCACCTGTGTCGACCACCGACGATGAGGGGAGCCTCGAGGCGTCGCCTGTGGCACCGGCCCATGGCATCGCCGGCGGTCGACATGGCACCAAGCTCGTCGATCAAGATGGCAAGCCGTCGACGACAAGGGAGCACCAGACAGGGGAGCCGGTCGAAAAGGAGGCAACGGCAGGGGTACACTCGACAGGAGAGTTGTCGAAGGCAGCAGCAGACGAACAGCCGGTCGAAGGGTCGAAGCAGCTGGTCAACGACGTTCACGTCGATGAGAAAGGGGAGCAGTCGGCGGGTGAGGAGTCCACCGACAGCGATGTAATGGAAGTGCCGATCACGAAGCCCGAGCTGCGACGCACAGGTCGAGCTCGACGGCCGCCGGAGCGGTTGAGCTTCCACGCCTGCCTACCGCCAGCTGCCTTCACCACGGTGTACGACGAGGTCGACGACGACCTGCTGTACGACGATGCCGAAGAGGATGAAGACCTGCTGGAGCTCGACCCTGACGTGCATGCCGACCCCGAACACCGCTGGGACATCGCCACGATGACGGTGAAGGAGGCGCTGTCGAGCTGGAAGGGCGAGGCGGTGAAGGCCGCCATGGAAGAAGAAATCCGTAGCCTCATCTTTATGGGGACTTGGGAGCTGGTCGAACGCCCACGCGGGGTGAACATCATGAAGAACCGATGGGTGCTGACGACCAAGTACCGCATCGACGACACCGTCAAGCGCGAGAAGGCGAGGCTAGTCGTGAAGGGCTTCACGCAGGTGTACGGCGCCGACTACGACAAGACGTACTCACCGATGAGCAGCTACATCACGCTGACGATCTTCCTCAGCATCGTCGCCGTCCTCAATCTCAACCTGATGCAGCTCGACATGAAGAACGCTTTCCTGCAAAGCAAGCTCGACAGGGTGCTCTACATGTACCAGCCGGACTATTTCAACGACGGGACCGGCCGGGTGTGTAAGCTACTGAAGAGCCTCTACGGGCTGAAGCAGTCGCCGCTGCTGTGGTTCAGGGCTCTCGACGGTGTGCTGCTGGGCGCTGGTTGGAAGAAGAGCCAGGTCGACGAGGCGCTCTACTTCAAGGCCAGCGATGACGGAGTGACCAGCTGGGTGCTGGTCTACGTCGACGACCTGCTTGCCGCTAGCAGCAGCACCGCGATGCTGAAGGAGCTGAAGGATTTGCTGGAGGCCGCCTTCGAGCTACGTGAGATCTCGCCGGTGGTGAAGTACCTTGGGCTGGAGATCGTGCGCGTCAGGCCAGCCAAGAAGTTGTGGCTGCACCAGCAGGGCTACGCCGACAAGTTGCACAGGCGCTTCATCGACGAGGAGCAGGGCGGTCGAGTCCCGAAGACACCGGTCTCGGTCGACGCCTACGCTCAGCTGACGTTCGATGACAAGGAGGCTCAGGAGCGCGAAGAGGAGGAGTACCGGCAGAAGGTCGGCTCGCTGCAGTTCGCGGTGACGACGACAAGGCCGGACATCGCTTTTGCCTGCAGCAAGCTCGGAAGTGGCCTCACGGTGAGGAGCGACCAGCATTGGCGTGAGGTCGACCGCTGCCTCGCCTACCTCGCCGACACCCGTGATACCGCCTTAGAGTTTGTCGGTGGACCAGAATTATTGGAGCTGATTGACTACGTCGATGCCGACGACGCGGGTGACAAGCAGAACCAGACGAGCACGGGAGGCTACGTGCTCATCTACGGAGGGGCCGCACTCTCCTGGTCGAGCTCTCGCATCAAGTGCGCGACATTGTCATCGACCGAGTTGGAGTACGTGGCGGCCACGGATGCCGGCAAGGAGGGGCGTCGACTTCGCTTCCTCCTTGCGGAATTCAAGCTCCTCGACGCTGGGAAGCCGACCATCCTCCGCGTCGACAACAAGTCGGCAATCACGGTCGCTGAGGGCTTGGGGCTGACGGGCAACCTCAAGCACATGGAGCAACGCTACGCCTGGCTGCAACACATGGTGAGGCGCGGGAGATTCGTGCTGAAGTACATCCCGACCACCGAGCAGCCGGCAGACTTCCTGACGAAAGCGCTGCATTTTCCGGCTTTCAACCGGTGCTCTGTCACCATCGGCCAAGTTCGTCTATCCGACGTCGACGACGGCGACGATGAGGTGCAGCAGTAGGTGCCGTGCACTTCTGCACGGCTGGTGCATTGACGGCGTGCTGTGTGTGGGGTGCACGCCGAGGATGAGTTTTCTCCGTGGAGTACTGCCGTGTGGGCTGGAGGCCCAAGCGTGAGCGCGGCAGGGGAGTGTTAACAGGAATGGAGTGTTGGCCCCGCCCTCGCTTGGGCAACGCCGACGACGTGGTCGGAAGTACGGGAGTAGCAACCGACCGTTCACAGTGGGAGAGCTGCTCGACAGGCTTCGTCGAGCTATAGGGGACCGCTGTGGTTTTGCTATCGACTAGGGAGCTTGACAGCTGCAACTGACTAGTCTGGGCAACGGGTGGGACGTCGACCAGGACCTGCAGTTCGACCGGGAGGTCGACGGAGCAGTCCGTCGACCTGACAAGTGAGCAGCGGTCGACAAAAGGAGCTCGTCGACAACCGCTGATGGTTCTGGTCGACGGAAGGGGTCCGTCGACCAGGGGGTAGCTCGACAAGAGCTGTGGTCGACCAGAGGAACCTGATGGTCGACCGTGGTCGACCGGGTCGAACAGGTAACCTGCTCGACGAGTTCTGCGGAGGCACGCGAACGTCATTGAGGCTGCGATGGCGCAGGCGACTGCGGGCTGGTATCCCGGAGTCGATATGGCTCGTCAGGCGCAGACAACAGCCGACGAATGCCCAACGAGGCAAGTCAGACCAATCGTCTGCGCACATCTGCGAGCGTGCACACTGATGTGTTCTACAGGGCAACGCTGGACAGCCGCTCTGCTGCACCGTTGGCACGCCGTCGACCTGCTCCGTTGGCAGGTCACCTTTCTGCAGTGTTGGCGCGGCTCCTCTACGCAACTCTGGCAGGCGATCGACTGAGCTGTGCTGGCGGTCGACTAGGCTAGCAGCAGGGTTGCTAGGTGCCTGATGTAGTCATTCTTGTCATCTCTTGTGGTATCATTGTGGAATTCCAACTTTGCTAGTGGAAACTCTTGCCAATTTCTCCCGTGAATGTGCAAGCACTAAGGAACCAAGCAAAGCTACGATCACCTCTAGTAGTTCGTGCCAACCCCCATAGTCTAGCTCACTACCGTTGTAGAGTGAATCTCCTCAGGGTCGCATCGTGAACAGTGGCGGGAATGGTGTCGAGGCGAATGTCGCGAGTGGTAACGGAATATTGTGGGGTGCTGTTTGCGGGAACAGTGGTGTACGCGCTGAGCAGGGACGCGAAGAAAGAAAAAGGGATTTTCCCTACACCTGTCAATTCATGTTCCTCAGTTTTGTTAGGTGGTTTGCAGTTTTGAGCTGGGAACCGATCGGTACCGTGTACAAAGCTTTTAGACCTCATTCGAGCAGACGATGCGCAGTTGAGCTGGTGTAACTCGCCCTGTGACGAAGAGCTGTTTATCGCCGTACTTCAGTTCGGTTTGTTCGACACCTCAATTCAATAGCACAGCTCGAGTTCGCTTCACATTCGTCCGCCACGTGCGATTTCACATGCACGTGACGTCATTCATATGTGGCTCCGTCCTCTCTCCTTCTCGTTGTGTTTCAACGTCGCCACGCTGGAAACGAATTCTCTCTTTCCCGCGTCGCGTCACAGCACACGTAGATTTCGAGGGAAGGACAATTTCCAATCAAGGGAACGCGCCGCGATTCCCCACTTGCCCGCAGCTTCTCTCCTCTCCTCACTGACTCGTTCTTCCATCGTTCTTGGCAATTCCCCCATCTTTCCATTTCTTCATCAGTCACGCTCACGCTACTTCGTTTCGTTCTTTCTTTATCTAGTCTTTTAGAAGTGGGCGCCATGTCATGGCAGCAGAATAACACGTTCTAGTCGCCAACTCCTAATATTATCGAGTCACCATGTCCAGCATTCGGCTTATCCAGTCGCGTCAAGTGGTAGTGCCAGTCGCTCTCAGCGAACTGAGTTTACCAGTCAGCAATTGCCGCTCAGCAGCGAGGCATAGGAGTGACTGCTCGTTAACTTCGTCTATCTGTCCATGCGATCGCTTCCTTTCCCATTTAGACTTTGGAAACGCGGCACGCAGCCGCCAGTATCAGATAGTACACGCTTCCGCCACCCCATGGCGCGCAAGGAGCATTCCCGTAGCCCCTTACGCCCCTACCCGCGTTCTGCCGTCGCGAAAGTGTGAGGCTCGAAAAGTTGCGGGCCAGCAGCTTCAAAGTTGCTTTTCAGAACCTTTTTTGCAGAAAAGCAACTTTGAAGCTGCTGGCCCGCAACTTTTCGAGCCTCACACTTTCGCGATGTGAGCGCGTAGGGGGAAGGAAGTCGGGGGAAATGGGAAGGGGGGTCTGGGGGGCGTGGCGCTGGTGGGTGGGCACGGCACAGGCAAGACTGTGATGGCACGTGCTATGCCCATTGCAAGACTGTGAGGGCAGCTGGGCCAATCCACACCGGCTCTCGCCTCACGAGTGAGTGCGGGGTTGGGGGGAGAGAGAGGTGGGTAGGTGGAGGATAGCGCTGCCCCTGCTGCTGCCGCCCATTGCAGTCGTTGAGGGCAGCTGAGCCAATGTGGACCCGCACATGCCTCAAGAGTGAGCGCCGGGGGAGGGCGGGGATAGGATGGGGGGGAGGGGGAAGGGATGTGGGATTGGACGCCTGCAAAGGGGAGTGGGAGGGGGAAAGGGAGTGTGCGGTTTGGTGCAGGGCTGCCATGGTCGCAGACACGTGCGGGATGAGTGCAAGGGAGAAAGGGAAGGGAGAAAAGGGATGGGAGAAAAGGGAAGGGAGAAAAGGGATAGGAGAAAAGGGAAGGGAGAAAAGGGAAGGGAGAAAAGGGATGGGAGAAAAGGGAAGGGAGAAAAGGGATGGGAGAAAAGGGATGGGAGAAAAGGGATGTGGGAAAAGGGATGGGAGAAAAGGGATGGGAGAAAAGGGAAGGGAGAAAAGGGAAGGGAGAAAAGGGATGGGAGAAAAGGGATGGGAGAAAAGGGATGGGAGAAAAGGGAAGGGAGAAAAGGGATGGGAGAAAAGGGATGGGAGAAAGGGATGGGAGATAAGGGATGGGAGAAAAGGGATGGGAGAAAAGGGATGGGAGAAAACGGATGGGAGAAAACGGATGGGAGAGAAGGAATGGGAGAGAAGGGATGGGAGAAAAGGGATGGGAGAAAAGGGAAGGGAGGAAAGGGATGGGAGAAAAGGGATGGGAGAAAAGGGATGGGAGAAAAGGGATGGGAGAAAAGGGATGGGAGAAAAGGGAAGGGAGAAAAGGGAAGGGAGAAAAGGGAAGGGAGAAAAGGGATGGGAGAAAAGGGAAGGGAGAAAAGGGAAGGGAGAAAAGGGATGGGAGAAAAGGGATGGAAGAAAGGGATGGGAGAAAAGGGATGGGAGAAAAGGGATGGGAGAAAAGGGATGGGAGAAAAGGGATGGGAGAAAAGGGATGGGAGAAAGGGATGGGAGAAAAGGGAAGGGAGGAAAGGGATGGGAGAAAAGGGATGGGAGAAAAGGGATGAGAGAAAGGGATGGGAGAAAAGGGATGGGAGAAAAGGAATGGGAGAAAAGGGATGGGAGAACAGGGAAGGGAGAAAAGGGAAGGGAGGAAAGGGATGGGAGAAAAGGGATGGGAGAAAAGGGAAGGGAGAAAAGGGATGGGAGAAAAGGGAAGGGAGAAAAGGGAAGGGAGAAAAGGGATGGGAGAAAAGGGAAGGGAGAAAAGGGATGGGAGAAAAGGGATGGGAGAAAAGGGATGTGAGAAAAGGGATGGGAGAAAAGGGATGGGAGAAAAGGGAAGGGAGAAAAGGGAAGGGAAAAAAGGGATGGGAAAAAAGG
This sequence comes from Closterium sp. NIES-65, assembly GCA_948144175.1. Lineage (NCBI taxonomy): Eukaryota > Viridiplantae > Streptophyta > Zygnematophyceae > Desmidiales > Closteriaceae > Closterium > Closterium sp. NIES-65. The sequence goes on along the minus strand of CANXME010002307.1, from coordinate 1,536,640 downwards.
GATGGGAGAAAAGGGATGGGAGAAAAGGGATGGGAGAAAGGGATGGGAGAAAAGGGAACGGAGGAAAGGGATGGGAGAAAAGGGATGGGAGAAAAGGGATGGGAGAAAGGGATGGGAGAAAAGGGATGGGAGAAAAGGAATGGGAGAAAAGGGATGGGAGAAAAGAGATGGGAGAAAAGGGAAGGGAGAAAAGGGATGGGAGAAAAGGGATGGGAGAAAAGGGAAGGGAGAAAAGGGATGGGAGGAAAGGGATGGGAGAAAAGGGATGGGAGAAAACAGATGGGAGAGAAGGGATGGGAGAAAAGGGATGGGAGAAAAGGGAAGGGAGAAAAGGGATGGGAGAAAAGGGAAGGGAGAAAAAGGGAAGGGAGAAAAGGGAAGGGAGAAAAGGGAAGGGAGACAAGGGATGGGAGAAAAGGGATGGGAGAAAAGGGATGGGAGAAAAGGGAAGGGAGAAAAGGGATGGGAGAAAAGGGATGGGAGAAAAGGGATGGGAGAAAAGGGATGGGAGAAAAGGGAAGGGAGAAAAGGGATGGGAGAAAAGGGATGGGAGAAAAGGGATGGGAGAAAAGGGATGGGAGGAAAGGGATGGGAGAAAAGGGATGGGAGAAAAGGGATGGGAGAAAAGGGATGGGAGAAAAGGGATGGGAGAAAAGGGAAGGGAGAAAAGGGAAGAGAGAAAAGGGAAGGGAGAAAAGGGAAGGGAGACAAGGGATGGGAGAAAAGGGATGGGAGAAAAGGGATGGGAGAAAAGGGAAGGGAGAAAAGGGATGGGAGAAAAGGGATGGGAGAAAAGGGATGGGAGAAAAGGGATGGGAGAAAGGGAAGGGAGAAAAGGGATGGGAGAAAAGGGATGGGAGAAAAGGGATGGGAGAAACGGGATGGGAGGAAAGGGATGGGAGAAAAGGGATGGGAGAAAAGGGATGGGAGAAAAGGGATGGGAGAAAAGGGAAGGGAGAAAAGGGATGGGAGAAAAGGGATGGGAGAAAAGGGATGGGAGAAAAGGGATGGGAGAAAAGGGATGGGAGAAAAGGGATGGGAGAAAAGGGATGGGAGAAAAGGGATGGGAGAAAAGGGATGGGAGAAAAGGGATGGGAGAAAAGGGATGGGAGAAAAGGGATGGGAGAAAAGGGATGGGAGAAAAGGGATGGGAGAAAAGGGATGGGAGAAAAGGGATGGGAGAAAAGGGAAGGGAGAAAAGGGATGGGAGAAAAGGGATGGGAGAAAAGGGATGGGAAAAAGGGATGTGAGAAAAGGGATGGGAGAAAAGGGATGGGAGAAAAGGGAAGGGAGAAAAGGGAAGGGAAAAAAGGGATGGGAAAAAAGGGATGGGAGAAAAGGGATGGGAGAAAAGGGATGGGAGAAAGGGATGGGAGAAAAGGGAACGGAGGAAAGGGATGGGAGAAAAGGGATGGGAGAAAAGGGATGGGAGAAAGGGATGGGAGAAAAGGGATGGGAGAAAAGGAATGGGAGAAAAGGGATGGGAGAAAAGGGATGGGAGAAAACGGATGGGAGAGAAGGGATGGGAGAAAAGGGATGGGAGAAAAGGGAAGGGAGAAAAGGGATGGGAGAAAAGGGATGGGAGAAAAGGGATGGGAGAAAACAGATGGGAGAGAAGGGATGGGAGAAAAGGGATGGGAGAAAAGGGAAGGGAGAAAAGGGATGGGAGAAAAGGGAAGGGAGAAAAGGGAAGGGAGAAAAGGGAAGGGAGAAAAGGGAAGGGAGACAAGGGATGGGAGAAAAGGGATGGGAGAAAAGGGATGGAGAAAAGGGAAGGGAGAAAAGGGATGGGAGAAAAGGGATGGGAGAAAAGGGATGGGAGAAAAGGGATGGGAGAAAAGGGAAGGGAGAAAAGGGATGGGAGAAAAGGGATGGGAGAAAAGGGATGGGAGAAAAGGGATGGGAGGAAAGGGATGGGAGAAAAGGGATGGGAGAAAAGGGATGGGAGAAAAGGGATGGGAGAAAAGGGAAGGGAGAAAAGGGAAGGGAGAAAGGGGAAGGGAGAAAAGGGAAGGGAGAAAAGGGAAGGAGACAAGGGATGGGAGAAAAGGGATGGGAGAAAAGGGATGGGAGAAAAGGGAAGGGAGAAAAGGGATGGGAGAAAAGGGATGGGAGAAAAGGGATGGGAGAAAAGGGATGGGAGAAAAGGGAAGGGAGAAAAGGGATGGGAGAAAAGGGATGGGAGAAAAGGGATGGGAGAAAAGGGATGGGAGGTAAGGGATGGAGAAAAGGGATGGGAGAAAAGGGATGGGAGAAAGGGATGGGAGAAAAGGGAAGGGAGAAAAGGGATGGGAGAAAAGGGATGGGAGAAAAGGGATGGGAGAAAAGGGATGGGAGAAAAGGGATGGGAGAAAAGGGATGGGAGAAAAGGGATGGGAGAAAAGGGATGGGAGAAAAGGGATGGGAGAAAAGGGATGGGAGAAAAGGGATGGGAGAAAAGGGATGGAGAAAAGGGATGGGAGAAAAGGATGGGAGAAAAGGGATGGGAGAAAAGGGATGGGAGAAAGGGAAGGGAGAAAAGGGATGGGAGAAAAGGGATGGGAGAAAAGGGATGGGAAAAAGGGATGTGAGAAAAGGGATGGGAGAAAAGGGATGGGAGAAAAGGGAAGGGAGAAAAGGGAAGGGAAAAAAGGGATGGGAAAAAAGGGATGGGAGAAAAGGGATGGGAGAAAAGGGATGGGAGATAGGGATGGGAGAAAAGGGATGGGAGAAAAGGAATGGGAGAAAAGGGATGGGAGAAAAGGGATGGGAGAAAACGGATGGGAGAGAAGGGATGGGAGAAAAGGGATGGGAGAAGAGGGAAGGGAGAAAAGGGATGGGAGAAAAGGGATGGGAGAAAAGGGATGGGAGAAAACGGATGGGAGAGAAGGGATGGGAGAAAAGGGATGGGAGAAAAAGGAAGGGAGAAAAGAGAAGGGAGAAAAGGGAAGGGAGAAAAGGGAAGGGAGAAAAGGGGTGGGAAAAAGGGAAGGGAGAAAAGGGATGGGAGAAAAGGGATGGGAGAAAAGGGAAGGGAGAAAAGGGAAGGGAGAAAAGGGATGGGAGAAAAGGGAAGGGAGAAAAGGGATGGGAGAAAAGGGATGGGAGAAAAGGGATGTGAGAAAAGGGATGGGAGAAAAGGGATGGGAGAAAAGGGAAGGGAGAAAAGGGAAGGGAAAAAAGGGATGGGAAAAAAGGGATGGGAGAAAAGGGATGGGAGAAAAGGGATGGGAGAAAGGGATGGGAGAAAAGGGAAGGGAGGAAAGGGATGGGAGAAAAGGATGGGAGAAAAGGGATGGGAGAAAGGGATGGGAGAAAAGGGATGGGAGAAAAGGAAAGGGAGAAAAGGGATGGGAGAAAAGGGATGGGAGAAAACGGATGGGAGAGAAGGGATGGGAGAAAAGGGATGGGAGAAAAGGGAAGGGAGAAAAGGGATGGGAGAAAAGGGATGGGAGAAAACGGATGGGAGAGAAGGGATGGGAGAAAGGGATGGGAGAAAATGGAAGGGAGAAAAGGGATGGGAGAAAAGGGAAGGGAGAAAAAGGAAGGGAGAAAAGGGAAGGGAGAAAAGGGAAGGGAGAAAAGGGATGGGAGAAAAGGGATGGGAGAAAAGGGATGGGAGAAAAGGGAAGGGAGAAAAGGGATGGGAGAAAAGGGATGGGAGAAAAGGGATGGGAGAAAAGGGATGGGAGAAAAGGGAAGGAGAAAGGATGGAGAAAAGGGATGGGAGAAAAGGATGGGAGAAAAGGGATGGGAGGAAAGGGATGGGAGAAAAGGGATGGGAGAAAAGGGATGGGAGAAAAGGATGGAGAAAAGGGAAGGAGAAAAGGGATGGGAGAAAAGGGATGGGAGAAAAGGGATGGGAGAAAAGGGATGGGAGAAAAGGGATGGGAGAAAAGGGTTGGGAGAAAAGGGATGGGAGAAAAGGGATGGGAGAAAAGGGATGGGAGAAAAGGGATGGGAGAAAAGGGATGGGAGAAAAGGGATGGGAGAAAAGGGATGGGAGAAAAGGGATGGGAGAAAAGGGATGGGAGAAAAGGGATGGGAGAAAAGGGATGGGAGAAAAGGAATGGGAGAAAAGGGAAGGGAGAAAAGGGATGGGAGAAAAGGGATGGGAGAAAAGGGATGGGAGAAAAGGGATGGGAGAAAAGGGATGGGAGAAAAGGGATGGGCGGAATGGTGCAGGGCTGTCATGGGTGCAGGCAACCGTGGTGATTGTTAGAGACTAAGGATCGAGTCTGTGATGATTAGGAGCCTAAATTTCTCAAAATCGTTGGCTTGAAATTCTGGACAGAAACCGCGACTTCACAAGAAACGTTGTCGACGGAAAGTGCACTTTCAGAATCTACTCAAACTCGAGTGTGTTATAGCCCTTGTTTGTGGCTATCATTCCCAATTTCAATCGTATCGAAACGTAGAGTAAATCTCGAGTTATGCTTCTCGGCGCACCAGGGGGTATGCTGCCACATAGAAATTAAATTCACTCACAATAGTTTCACAAGTTCACAAGAGTTGCACACAAGAGAGTTAGAGTAGCACTAAACCAGGTAGGAGGAAAAAGGAGGATGAGAGGGAAGGTCCCAAGGAGTCCCCAACCAAAGAAAACTCCATGCCACACAATTTCCTTCCCCATAGGCAACCCAACTTTGACCTTTGTCACTATCCCAACCTCCACAATCCACCTCAACCCAACTTGGCCACACTTGCAAACCTGGTTTGGTGTCTCCCAACCAATTGGCAGCAACTACAGTAGTAGTGACGAATTTCCCAATCCCCAAAGTCTGTACCCCATATTGAGTCAACCCCACAACTCTCCATGGTCACCACAACCAAATTATCAAAAGCATACGAACTCCAACGTTCGTAACTTTCTTGTTCCTTTTCTCCCACGCCACGCCATGCTTTGCTTGAGTGCTTTTCTTGAGTGCTTTTCTTGAGTTCTTTTCTTGAGTGCTTTGCTTGAGTGCTTTGCTTGATTGCTTTGCTTGAGTGCTTTGCTTGAGTGCTTTTCTTGAGTGCTTTGCTTGAGTGCTTTGTCTGAGTGCTTTGCTTGAGTGCTTTGCTTGAGTGCTTTGTTTGAGTGCTTTGCTTGAGTGCTTTTCTTGAGTGCTTTGCTTGAGTGCTTTGCCTGAGTGCTTGCCTGAGTGCTTTGCTTGAGTGCTTTGCTTGAGTGCTTTGCTTGAGTGCTTTGCTTGAGTGCTTTGCTTGAGTGCTTTGCTTGAGTGCTTTGCTTGAGTGCTTTTCTTGAGTGCTTTTCTTGAGTGCTTTTCTTGAGTGCTTTTCTTGAGTGCTTTGCTTGAGTGCTTTTCTTGAGTGCTTTTCTTGAGTGCTTTGCTTGAGTGCTTTGCTTGAGTGCTTTGCTTTAGTGCTTTGCTTGAGTGCTTTTCTTGAGTGCTTTGCTTGAGTGCTTTGCTTGAGTGCTTTGCTTGAGTGCTTTGCTTGAGTTCTTTGATTGAGTGCTTTGATTGAGTGCTTTGCTTGAGTGCTTTGCTTGAGTGCTTTGCTTGAGTGCTTTTCTGGAGTGCTTTTCTTGAGTGCTTGAGTACTTTGCGTGAGTGCTTGCCTGAGTGCTTTCCTTGAGTGCTTTGCTTGAGTGCTTTGCTTGAGTGCTTTGCTTGAGTGCTTTGCTTGAGTGCTTTTCTTGAGTGCTTTTCTTGAGTGCTTTGCTTGAGTGCTTTGCTTGAATGCTTTGCTTGAGTGCTTTGCTTGAGTGCTTTTTCTTGAGTGCTTTTCTTGAGTGCTTTGCTTGAGTGCTTTGCTTGAGTGCTTTGCTTGAGTGCTTTGCTTGAGTGCTTTTCTTGAGTGCTTTGCTTGAGTGCTTTGCTTGAGTGCTTTGCCTGAGTGCTTTGCTTGAGTGCTTTGCTTGAGTGCTTTTCTTGAGTGCTTTTCTTGAGTTCTTTGCTTGAGTGCTTTTCTTGAGTGCTTTGCTTGAGTGCTTTGCTTGAGTGCTTTGCTTGAGTGCTTTGCTTGAGTGCTTTTCTTGAGTGCTTTGCTTGAGTGCTTTGCTTGAGTGCTTTGCTTGAGTGCTTTGATTGAGTGCTTTGATTGAGTGCTTTGCTTGAGTGCTTTGCTTGAGTGCTTTGCTTGAGTGCTTTTCTGGAGTGCTTTTCTTGAGTGCTTGAGTGCTTTGCCTGAGTGCTTTGCTTGAGTGCTTTTCTTGAGTGATTTTCTTGAGTGCTTTTCTTGAGTGATTTGCTTGAGTGCTTTGCTTGAGTGCTTTGCTTGAGTGCTTTGCTTGAGTGCTTTGTTTGAGTGCTTTGATTGAGTGCTTTGCTTGAGTGCTTTGCTTGAGTGCTTTGCTTGAGTGCTTTGCTTGAGTGCTTTGTTTGAGTGCTTTGCTTGAGTGCTTTTCTTGAGTGCTTTGCTTGAGTGCTTTGCCTGAGTGCTTGCCTGAGTGCTTTGCTTGAGTGCTTTGCTTGAGTGCTTTTCTTGAGTGCTTTGCTTAAGTGCTTTGCTTGAGTGCTTTGCCTGAGTGCTTTTCTTGAGTGCTCTACTTGAGTGCTTTGCTTGAGTGCTTTGCTTGGGTGCTTTTCTTGAGTGCTTTGCTTGAGTGCTTTGCTTGATTGCTTTGCTTGAGTGCTTTTCTTGAGTGCTTTGCTTGAGTGCTTTGCTTGAGTGCCTTGCTTGAGTGATTTGCTTGAGTGCTTTGCTTGAGGTCTTTTCTTGAGTGCTTTGCTTGAGTGCTTTGCCTGAGTGCTTGCCTGAGTGCTTTGCTTGAGTGCTTTGCTTGAGTGCTTTGCTTGAGTGCTTTGCTTGAGTGCTTTGCTTGAGTGCTTTTCTTGAGTGCTTTTCTTGAGTGCTTTGCTTGAGTGCTTTGCTTGAGTGCTTTGCCTGAGTGCTTTGCTTGAGTGCTTTGCTTGAGTGCTTTTCTTGAGTGCTTTGCTTGAGTGCTTTGCCTGAGTGCTTTGCTTGAGTGCTTTTCTTGAGTGCTTTGCTTGAGTGCTTTGCTTGAGTGCTTTGCCTGAGTGCTTTGCTTGAGTGCTTTGCTTGAGTGCTTTTTTTGAGTGCTTTTCTTGAGTGCTTTGCTTGAGTGCTTTTCTTGAGTGCTTTGCTTGAGTGCTTTTCTTGAGTGCTTTGCTTGAGTGCTTTGCTTGAATGCTTTGCTTGAGTGCTTTTCTTGAGTGCTTTTCTTGAGTGCTCTGCTTGAGTGCTTTGCTTGAGTGCTTTGCTTGAGTGCTTTGCTTGAGTGCTTTTCTTGAGTGCTTTGCTTGAGTGGTTTGATTGAGTGCTTTGCTTGAGTGCTTTGCTTGAGTGCTTTGATTGAGTGCTTTGATTGAGTGCTTTGCTTGAGTGCTTTGCTTGACTGCTTTGCTTGAGTGCTTTGCTTGAGTGCTTTGCTTGAGTGCTTTGCCTGAGTGCTTTGCTTGAGTGCTTTTCTTGAGTGCTTTGCTTGAGTGCTTTGCTTGAGTGCTTTGCCTGAGTGCTTTGCTTGAGTGCTTTGCTTGAGTGCTTTTTTTGAGTGCTTTTCTTGAGTGCTTTGCTTGAGTGCTTTGCTTGAGTGCTTTTCTTGAGTGCTTTTCTTGAGTGCTTTGCTTGAGTGCTTTGCTTGAGTGCTTTGCCTGAGTGCTTTGCTTGAGTGCTTTGCTTGAGTGCTTTGCTTGAGTGCTTTGCTTGAGTGCTTTTCTTGAGTGCTTTGCTTGAGTGCTTTGCTTGAGTGCTTTGCTTGAGTGCTTTGATTGAGTGCTTTGATTGAGTGCTTTGCTTGAGTGCTTTGCTTGAGTGCTTTGCTTGAGTGCTTTTCTGGAGTGCTTTTCTTGAGTGCTTGAGTGCTTTGCCTGAGTGCTTTGCTTGAGTGCTTTTCTTGAGTGATTTTCTTGAGTGCTTTTCTTGAGTGATTTGCTTGAGTGCTTTGCTTGAGTGCTTTGCTTGAGTGCTTTGCTTGAGTGCTTTGTTTGAGTGCTTTGATTGAGTGCTTTGCTTGAGTGCTTTGCTTGAGTGCTTTGCTTGAGTGCTTTGCTTGAGTGCTTTGTTTGAGTGCTTTGCTTGAGTGCTTTTCTTGAGTGCTTTGCTTGAGTGCTTTGCCTGAGTGCTTGCCTGAGTGCTTTGCTTGAGTGCTTTGCTTGAGTGCTTTTCTTGAGTGCTTTGCTTAAGTGCTTTGCTTGAGTGCTTTGCCTGAGTGCTTTTCTTGAGTGCTTTGCTTGAGTGCTTTGCTTGAGTGCTTTGCTTGGGTGCTTTTCTTGAGTGCTTTGCTTGAGTGCTTTGCTTGATTGCTTTGCTTGAGTGCTTTTCTTGAGTGCTTTGCTTGAGTGCTTTGCTTGAGTGCCTTGCTTGAGTGATTTGCTTGAGTGCTTTGCTTGAGGTCTTTTCTTGAGTGCTTTGCTTGAGTGCTTTGCCTGAGTGCTTGCCTGAGTGCTTTGCTTGAGTGCTTTGCTTGAGTGCTTTGCTTGAGTGCTTTGCTTGAGTGCTTTGCTTGAGTGCTTTTCTTGAGTGCTTTTCTTGAGTGCTTTGCTTGAGTGCTTTGCTTGAGTGCTTTGCCTGAGTGCTTTGGCTTGAGTGCTTTGCTTGAGTGCTTTTCTTGAGTGCTTTGCTTGAGTGCTTTGCCTGAGTGCTTTGCTTGAGTGCTTTTCTTGAGTGCTTTGCTTGAGTGCTTTGCTTGAGTGCTTTGCCTGAGTGCTTTGCTTGAGTGCTTTGCTTGAGTGCTTTTTTTGAGTGCTTTTCTTGAGTGCTTTGCTTGAGTGCTTTTCTTGAGTGCTTTGCTTGAGTGCTTTTCTTGAGTGCTTTGCTTGAGTGCTTTGCTTGAATGCTTTGCTTGAGTGCTTTTCTTGAGTGCTTTTCTTGAGTGCTCTGCTTGAGTGCTTTGCTTGAGTGCTTTGCTTGAGTGCTTTGCTTGAGTGCTTTTCTTGAGTGCTTTGCTTGAGTGGTTTGATTGAGTGCTTTGCTTGAGTGCTTTGCTTGAGTGCTTTGATTGAGTGCTTTGATTGAGTGCTTTGCTTGAGTGCTTTGCTTGAGTGCTTTGCTTGAGTGCTTTGCTTTAGTGCTTTGCTTGAGTGCTTTGCCTGAGTGCTTTGCTTGAGTGCTTTTCTTGAGTGCTTTGCTTGAGTGCTTTGCTTGAGTGCTTTGCCTGAGTGCTTTGCTTGAGTGCTTTGCTTGAGTGCTTTTTTGAGTGCTTTGCTTGAGTGCTTGCTTGAGTGCTTTGCTTGAGTGCTTTTCTTGAGTGCTTTTCTTGAGTGCTTTGCTTGAGTGCTTTGCTTGAGTGCTTTGCCTGAGTGCTTTGCTTGAGTGCTTTGCTTGAGTGCTTTCTTGAGTGCTTTGCTTGAGTGCTTTGCCTGAGTGCTTTGCTTGAGTGCTTTTCTTGAGTGCTTTGCTTGAGTGCTTTGCTTGAGTGCTTTGCCTGAGTGCTTTGCTTGAGTGCTTTGCTTGAGTGCTTTTTTTGAGTGCTTTTCTTGAGTGCTTTGCTTGAGTGCTTTTCTTGAGTGCTTTGCTTGAGTGCTTTTCTTGAGTGCTTGGCTTGAGTGCTTTGCTTGAATGCTTTGCTTGAATGCTTTGCTTGAGTGCTTTTCTTGAGTGCTCTGCTTGAGTGCTTTGATTGAGTGCTTTGCTTGAGTGCTTTGCTTGAGTGCTTTTCTTGAGTGCTTTGCTTGAGTGGTTTGATTGAGTGCTTTGCTTGAGTGCTTTGCTTGAGTGCTTTGATTGAGTGCTTTGATTGAGTGCTTTGCTTGAGTGCTTTGCTTGAGTGCTTTGCTTGAGTGCTTTTTTGGAGTGCGTTTCTTGAGTGCTTGAGTGCTTTGCCTGAGTGCTTTGCTTGAGTGCTTTTCTTGAGTGCTTTTCTTGAGTGCTTTGCTAGAGTGCTTTCCTTGAGTGCTTCGCTTGAGTGCTTTGCTTGAGTGCTTTTCTTGAGTGCTTTGCTTGAGTGCTTTGCCTGAGTGCTTTGCTTGAGTGCTTTGCTTGAGTGCTTTTCTTGAGTGCTTTTTCTTGAGTGCTTTGCCTGATTGCTTTGCTTGAGTGCTTTGCTTGAGTGCTTTTTTCTTGAGTGCTTTGCTTGAGTGCGTTTCTTGAGTGCTTTGCTTGAGTGCTTTGCTTGAGTGCTTTTGCTTGAGTGCTTTTCTTGAGTGCTTTTCTTGAGTGCTTTGCTTGAGTGCTTTGCCTGAGTGCTTTGATTGAGTGCTTTGATTGAGTGCTTTGCTTGAGTGCTTTGCTTGAGTGCTTTTCTGGAGTGCTTTTCTTGGGTGCTTGAGTGCTTTGCCAGAGTGCTTTTCTTGAGTGCTTTTCTTGAGTGCTTTGCTTGAGTGCTTTGATTGAGTGCTTCGCTTGAGTGCTTTGCTTGAGTGCTTTTCTTGAGTGCTTTGCTTGAGTGCTTTGCCTGAGTGCTTTGCTTGAGTGCTTTGCTTGAGTGCTTTTCTTGAGTGCTTTGCTTGAGTGCTTTGCCTGAGTGCTTTGCTTGAGTGCTTTTCTTGAGTGCTTTGCTTGAGTGCTTTGCTTGAGTGCTTTGCCTGAGTGCTTTGCTTGAGTGCTTTGCTTGAGTGCTTTTTTTGAGTGCTTTTCTTGAGTGCTTTGCTTGAGTGCTTTTCTTGAGTGCTTTGCTTGAGTGCTTTTCTTGAGTGCTTTGCTTGAGTGCTTTGCTTGAATGCTTTGCTTGAGTGCTTTTCTTGAGTGCTTTTCTTGAGTGCTCTGCTTGAGTGCTTTGCTTGAGTGCTTTGCTTGAGTGCTTTGCTTGAGTGCTTTTCTTGAGTGCTTTGCTTGAGTGGTTTGATTGAGTGCTTTGCTTGAGTGCTTTGCTTGAGTGCTTTGATTGAGTGCTTTGATTGAGTGCTTTGCTTGAGTGCTTTGCTTGAGTGCTTTGCTTGAGTGCTTTGCTTTAGTGCTTTGCTTGAGTGCTTTGCCTGAGTGCTTTGCTTGAGTGCTTTTGTTGAGTGCTTTGCTTGAGTGCTTTGCTTGAGTGCTTTGCCTGAGTGCTTTGCTTGAGTGCTTTGCTTGAGTGCTTTTTTTGAGTGCTTTTCTTGAGTGCTTTGCTTGAGTGCTTTGCTTGAGTGCTTTTCTTGAGTGCTTTTCTTGAGTGCTTTGCTTGAGTGCTTTGCGAGTGCTTTGCCTGAGTGCTTTGCTTGAGTGCTTTGCTTGAGTGCTTTTCTTGAGTGCTTTGCTTGAGTGCTTTGCCTGAGTGCTTTGCTTGAGTGCTTTTCTTGAGTGCTTTGCTTGAGTGCTTTGCTTGAGTGCTTTGCCTGAGTGCTTTGCTTGAGTGCTTTGCTTGAGTGCTTTTTTTGAGTGCTTTTCTTGAGTGCTTTGCTTGAGTGCTTTTCTTGAGTGCTTTGCTTGAGTGCTTTTCTTGAGTGCTTTGCTTGAGTGCTTTGCTTGAATGCTTTGCTTGAATGCTTTGCTTGAGTGCTATTCTTGAGTGCTCTGCTTGAGTGCTTTGCTTGAGTGCTTTGCTTGAGTGCTTTGCTTGAGTGCTTTTCTTGAGTGCTTTGCTTGAGTGGTTTGATTGAGTGCTTTGCTTGAGTGCTTTGCTTGAGTGCTTTGATTGAGTGCTTTGATTGAGTGCTTTGCTTGAGTGCTTTGCTTGAGTGCTTTGCTTGAGTGCTTTTTTGGAGTGCGTTTCTTGAGTGCTTGAGTGCTTTGCCTGAGTGCTTTGCTTGAGTGCTTTTCTTGAGTGCTTTTCTTGAGTGCTTTGCTAGAGTGCTTTCCTTGAGTGCTTCGCTTGAGTGCTTTGCTTGAGTGCTTTTCTTGAGTGCTTTGCTTGAGTGCTTTGCCTGAGTGCTTTGCTTGAGTGCTTTGCTTGAGTGCTTTTCTTGAGTGCTTTTCTTGAGTGCTTTGCCTGATTGCTTTGCTTGAGTGCTTTGCTTGAGTGCTTTTTTCTTGAGTGCTTTGCTTGAGTGCGTTTCTTGAGTGCTTTGCTTGAGTGCTTTGCTTGAGTGCTTTTGCTTGAGTGCTTTTCTTGAGTGCTTTTCTTGAGTGCTTTGCTTGAGTGCTTTGCCTGAGTGCTTTGATTGAGTGCTTTGATTGAGTGCTTTGCTTGAGTGCTTTGCTTGAGTGCTTTTCTGGAGTGCTTTTCTTGGGTGCTTGAGTGCTTTGCCAGAGTGCTTTTCTTGAGTGCTTTTCTTGAGTGCTTTGCTTGAGTGCTTTGATTGAGTGCTTCGCTTGAGTGCTTTGCTTGAGTGCTTTTCTTGAGTGCTTTTCTTGAGTGCTTTGCTTGAGTGCTTTGCTTGAGTGCTTTGCTTGAGTGCTTTCCTTGAGTTCTTTTCTTGAGTTCTTTTCTTGAGTGCTTTGCTTGAGTGCTTTTCTTGAGTGCTTTGCTTGAGTGCTTTGCTTGAGTGCTTTGCTTGAGTGCTTTGCTTGAGTGCTTTGCTTGAGTGCTTTTCTTGAGTGCTTTTCTTGAGTGCCTTTCTTGAGTGCTTTGCTTGAGTGCTTTGCTTGAGTGCTTTGCTTGAGTGCTTTGCTTGAGTGCTTTGCTTGAGTGCTTTGCCTGAGTGCTTTGCTTGAGTGCTTTGCTTGAGTGCTTTGTTTGAGTGCTTTGCTTGAGTGCTTTTCTTGAGTGCTTTGCTTGAGTGCTTTGCCTGAGTGCTTGCCTGAGTGCTTTGCTTGAGTGCTTTGCTTGAGTGCTTTGCTTGAGTGCTTTGCTTGAGTGCTTTGCTTGAGTGCTTTGCTTGAGTGCTTTGCTTGAGTGCTTTTCTTGAGTGCTTTTCTTGAGTGCTTTGCTTGAGTGCTTTGCCTGAGTGCTTTGCTTGAGTGCTTTGCTTGAGTGCTTTGCTTGAGTGCTTTGCCTGAGTGCTTTGCTTGAGTGCTTTGCTTGAGTGCTTTGTTTGAGTGCTTGCTTGAGTGCTTTCTTGAGTGCTTTGCTTGAGTGCTTTGCCTGAGTGCTTGCTTGAGTGCTTTGCTTGAGTGCTTTGCTTGAGTGCTTTTTTTAAGTGCTTTGCTTGAGTGGTTTGATTGAGTGCTTTGCTTGAGTGCTTTGCTTGAGTGCTTTTCTGGAGTGCGTTTCTTGAGTGCTTGAGTGCTTTGCCTGAGTGCTTTGCTTGAGTGCTTTTCTTGAGTGCTTTTCTTGAGTGCTTTTCTTAAGTGCTTTTCTTGAGTGCTTTGCTTGAGTGCTTTGCTTGATTGCTTTGCTTGAGTGCTTTGCTTGAGTGCTTTTCTTGAGTGCTTTGCTAGAGTGCTTTGCTTGAGTGCTTTGCTTGAGTGCTTTGGTTGAGTGCTTTTCTTGAGTGCTTTGCTTGAGTGCTTTGCTTGAGTGCTTTGCTTGAGTGCTTTTGTTGAGTGCTTTGCTTGAGTGCTTTGCTTGATTGCTTTGCTTGAGTGCTTTTCTTGAGTGCTTTGCTTGTGTGCTTTGCTTGAGTGCTTTGCTTGAGTGCTTTGCTTGAGTGCTTTGCTTGAGTGCTTTTCTTGAGTGCTTTGCTTGAGTGCTTTGCCTGAGTGCTTACCTGAGTGCTTTGCTTGAGTGCTTTGCTTGAGTGCTTTGCTTGAGTGCTTTGCTTGAGTGCTTTGCTTGAGTGCTTTTCTTGGGTGCTTTTCTTGAGTGCTTTGCTTGAGTGCTTTGCTTGAGTGCTTTGCCTGAGTGCTTTGCTTGAGTGCTTTGCCTGAGTGCTTTGCGTGAGTGCTTTGCTTGAGTGCTTTGCTTGAGTGCTTTGCCTGAGTGCTTTGCTTGAGTGCTTTGCTTGAGTGCTTTGTTTGAGTGCTTTGCTTGAGTGCTTTTCTTGAGTGCTTTGCTTGAATGCTTTGCTTGAGTGCTTTGCTTGAGTGCTTTTCTGAGTGCTTTGCTTGAGTGCTTTGCTTGAGTGCTTTGCTTGAGTGCTTTGCTTGAGTGCTTTTCTTGAGTGCTTTTCTTGAGTGCTTTGCTTGAGTGCTTTGCCTGAGTGCTTGCTTGAGTGCTTTGCTTGAGTGCTTTGCTTGAGTGCTTTGCCTGAGTGCTTTGCTTGAGTGCTTTGCTTGAGTGCTTTGTTTGAGTGCTTTGCTTGAGTGCTTTTCTTGAGTGCTTTGCTTGAGTGCTTTGCCTGAGTGCTTGCTTGAGTGCTTTGCTTGAGTGCTTTGCTTGAGTGCTTTTTTTAAGTGCTTTGCTTGAGTGGTTTGATTGAGTGCTTTGCTTGAGTGCTTTGCTTGAGTGCTTTCTGGAGTGCGTTTTCTTGAGTGCTTGAGTGCTTTGCCTGAGTGCTTTGCTTGAGTGCTTTTCTTGAGTGCTTTTCTTGAGTGCTTTTCTTAAGTGCTTTTCTTGAGTGCTTTGCTTGAGTGCTTTGCTTGATTGCTTTGCTTGAGTGCTTTGCTTGAGTGCTTTTCTTGAGTGCTTTGCTAGAGTGCTTTGCTTGAGTTGCTTTGCTTGAGTGCTTTGGTTGAGTGCTTTTCTTGAGTGCTTTGCTTGAGTGCTTTGCTTGAGTGCTTTGCTTGAGTGCTTTTGTTGAGTGCTTTGCTTGAGTGCTTTTCTTGAGTGCTTTGCTTGTGTGCTTTGCTTGAGTGCTTTGCTTGAGTGCTTTGCTTGAGTGCTTTGCTTGAGTGCTTTTCTTGAGTGCTTTGCTTGAGTGCTTTGCCTGAGTGCTTACCTGAGTGCTTTGCTTGAGTGCTTTGCTTGAGTGCTTTGCTTGAGTGCTTTGCTTGAGTGCTTTGCTTGAGTGCTTTTCTTGGGTGCTTTTCTTGAGTGCTTTGCTTGAGTGCTTTGCTTGAGTGCTTTGCCTGAGTGCTTTGCTTGAGTGCTTTGCCTGAGTGCTTTGCGTGAGTGCTTTGCTTGAGTGCTTTGCTTGAGTGCTTTGCCTGAGTGCTTTGCTTGAGTGCTTTGCTTGAGTGCTTTGTTTGAGTGCTTTGCTTGAGTGCTTTTCTTGAGTGCTTTGCTTGAATGCTTTGCTTGAGTGCTTTGCTTGAGTGCTTTTCTTGAGTGCTTTGCTTGAGTGCTTTGCTTGAGTGCTTTGCTTGAGTGCTTTGCTTGAGTGCTTTTCTTGAGTGCTTTTCTTGAGTGCTTTGCTTGAGTGCTTTGCCTGAGTGCTTTGCTTGAGTGCTTTGCTTGAGTGCTTTGCTTGAGTGCTTTGCCTGAGTGCTTTGCTTGAGTGCTTTGCTTGAGTGCTTTGTTTGAGTGCTTTGGCTTGAGTGCTTTTCTTGAGTGCTTTGCTTGAGTGCTTTGCCTGAGTGCTTGCCTGAGTGCTTTGCTTGAGTGCTTTGCTTGAGTGCTTTGCTTGAGTGCTTTGCTTGAGTGCTTTGCTTGAGTGCTTTGCTTGAGTGCTTTGCTTGAGTGCTTTTCTTGAGTGCTTTTCTTGAGTGCTTTGCTTGAGTGCTTTGCCTGAGTGCTTTGCTTGAGTGCTTTGCTTGAGTGCTTTGCTTGAGTGCTATTGCCTGAGTGCTTTGCTTGAGTGCTTTGCTTGAGTGCTTTGTTTGAGTGCTTTGCTTGAGTGCTTTTCTTGAGTGCTTTGCTTGAGTGCTTTGCCTGAGTGCTTGCTTGAGTGCTTTGCTTGAGTGCTTTGCTTGAGTGCTTTTTTTAAGTGCTTTGCTTGAGTGGTTTGATTGAGTGCTTTGCTTGAGTGCTTTGCTTGAGTGCTTTTCTGGAGTGCGTTTCTTGAGTGCTTGAGTGCTTTGCCTGAGTGCTTTGCTTGAGTGCTTTTCTTGAGTGCTTTTCTTGAGTGCTTTGCTTGAGTGGTTTTCTTGAGTGCTTTTCTTGAGTGCTTTCCTTGAGTGCTTTGCTTTGGTGCTTTGCTTGAGTGCTTTGCCTGAGTGCTTTGCTTGAGTGCTTTGCCTGAGTGCTTTGCGTGAATGCTTTGCTTGAGTGCTTTGCATGAGTGCTTTGCCTGAGTGCTTTGCTTGAGTGCTTTGCTTGAGTGCTTTGTTTGAGTGCTTTGCTTGAGTGCTTTTCTTGAGTGCTTTGCTTGAATGCTTTGCTTGAGTGCTTTGCTTGAGTGCTTTTCTTGAGTGCTTTGCTTGAGTGCTTTGCTTGAGTGCTTTGCTTGAGTGCTTTGCTTGAGTGCTTTTCTTGAGTGCTTTTCTTGAGTGCTTTGCTTGAGTGCTTTGCCTGAGTGCTTTGCTTGAGTGCTTTGCTTGAGTGCTTTGCTTGAGTGCTTTGCTTGAGTGCTTTGCTTGAGTGCTTTGCTTGAGTGCTTTGTTTGAGTGCTTTGCTTGAGTGCTTTTCTTGAGTGCTTTGCTTGAGTGCTTTGCCTGAGTGGTTGCCTGAGTGCTTTGCTTGAGTGCTTTGCTTGAGTGCTTTGCTTGAGTGCTTTGCTTGAGTGCTTTGCTTGAGTGCTTTGCTTGAGTGCTTTGCTTGAGTGCTTTTCTTGAGTGCTTTTCTTGAGTGCTTTGCTTGAGTGCTTTGCCTGAGTGCTTTGCTTGAGTGCTTTGCTTGAGTGCTTTGCTTGAGTGCTTTGCCTGAGTGCTTTGCTTGAGTGCTTTGCTTGAGTGCTTTGTTTGAGTGCTTTGCTTGAGTGCTTTTCTTGAGTGCTTTGCTTGAGTGCTTTGCCTGAGTGCTTGCCTGAGTGCTTTGCTTGAGTGCTTTTTTTGAGTGCTTTTTTTAAGTGCTTTGCTTGAGTGCTTTGCTTGAGTGCTTTGCTTGAGTGCTTTTCTTGAGTGCTTTTCTTGAGTGCTTTGCTTGAGTGCTTTGCTTGAGTGCTTTGCTTGAGTGCTTTGCTTGAGTGCTTTGTTTGAGTGCTTTTTTTGAGTGCTTTTCTTGAGTGCTTTGCTTGAGTGCTTTTCTTGAGTGCTTTGCTTGAGTGCTTTTCTTGAGTGCTTTGTTTGAGTGCTTTGCTTGAATGCTTTGCTTGAGTGCTTTGCTTGAGTGCTTTTCTTGAGTGCTTTTCTTGAGTGCTTTGCTTGAGTGCTTTGCTTGAATGCTTTGCTTGAGTGCTTTGCTTGAGTGCTTTTCTTGAGTGCTTTGCTTGAGTGGTTTGATTGAGTGCTTTGCTTGAGTGCTTTGCTTGAGTGCTTTGATTGAGTGCTTTGATTGAGTGCTTTGCTTGAGTGCTTTGCTTGAGTGCTTTGCTTGAGTGCTTTTTTGGAGTGCGTTTCTTGAGTGCTTGAGTGCTTTGCTGAGTGCTTTGCTTGAGTGCTTTTCTTGAGTGCTTTTCTTGAGTGCTTTGCTAGAGTGCTTTCCTTGAGTGCTTCGCTTGAGTGCTTTGCTTGAGTGCTTTTCTTGAGTGCTTTGCTTGAGTGCTTTGCCTGAGTGCTTTGCTTGAGTGCTTTGCTTGAGTGCTTTTCCTTGAGTGCTTTTCTTGAGTGCTTTGCCTGATTGCTTTGCTTGAGTGCTTTGCTTGAGTGCTTTTTTCTTGAGTGCTTTGCTTGAGTGCGTTTGCTTGTGAGTGCTTTGCTTGAGTGCTTTGCTTGAGTGCTTTTCTTGAGTGCTTTTCTTGAGTGCTTTTTTTGCTTGAGTGCTTTGCCTGAGTGCTTTGATTGAGTGCTTTGATTGAGTGCTTTGCTTGAGTGCTTTGCTTGAGTGCTTTTCTGGAGTGCTTTTCTTGGGTGCTTGAGTGCTTTGCCAGAGTGCTTTTCTTGAGTGCTTTTCTTGAGTGCTTTGCTTGAGTGCTTTGATTGAGTGCTTCGCTTGAGTGCTTTGCTTGAGTGCTTTTCTTGAGTGCTTTTCTTGAGTGCTTTGCTTGAGTGCTTTGCTTGAGTGCTTTGCTTGAGTGCTTTCCTTGAGTTCTTTTCTTGAGTTCTTTTCTTGAGTGCTTTGCTTGAGTGCTTTTCTTGAGTGCTTTGCTTGAGTGCTTTGCTTGAGTGCTTTGCTTGAGTGCTTTGCTTGAGTGCTTTGCTTGAGTGCTTTCTTGAGTGCTTTTCTGAGTGCCTTTCTTGAGTGATGTTGGCTTGAGTGCTTGCTTGAGTGCTTTGCTTGAGTGCTTTGCTTGAGTGCTTTGCTTGATGCCTTGAGTGCTTTGCCTTGAGTGCTTTGCTTGAGTGCGTTGCTTTGATGCTTTGTTTGAGTGCTTTGCTTGAGTGCTTTTCTTGAGTGCTTTGCTTGAGTGCTTTGCCTGAGTGCTTGCCTGAGTGCTTTGCTTGAGTGCTTTGCTTGAGTGCTTTGCTTGAGTGCTTTGCTTGAGTGCTTTGCTTGAGTGCTTTGCTTGAGTGCTTTGCTTGAGTGCTTTTCTTGAGTGCTTTTCTTGAGTGCTTTGCTTGAGTGCTTTGCCTGAGTGCTTTGCTTGAGTGCTTTGCTTGAGTGCTTTGCTTGAGTGCTTTGCCTGAGTGCTTTGCTTGAGTGCTTTGCTTGAGTGCTTTGTTTGAGTGCTTTGCTTGAGTGCTTTTCTTGAGTGCTTTGCTTGAGTGCTTTGCCTGAGTGCTTGCTTGAGTGCTTTGCTTGAGTGCTTTGCTTGAGTGCTTTTTTAAGTGCTTTGCTTGAGTGGTTGATTGAGTGCTTGCTTGAGTGCTTTGCTTGAGTGCTTTTCTGGAGTGCGTTTCTTGAGTGCTTGAGTGCTTTGCCTGAGTGCTTTGCTTGAGTGCTTTTCTTGAGTGCTTTTCTTGAGTGCTTTTCTTAGTGCTTTTCTTGAGTGCTTTGCTTGAGTGCTTTGCTTGATTGCTTTGCTTGAGTGCTTTGCTTGAGTGCTTTTCTTGAGTGCTTTGCTAGAGTGCTTTGCTTGAGTGCTTTGCTTGAGTGCTTTGGTTGAGTGCTTTTCTTGAGTGCTTTGCTTGAGTGCTTTGCTTGAGTGCTTTGCTTGAGTGCTTTTGTTGAGTGCTTTGCTTGAGTGCTTTGCTTGATTGCTTTGCTTGAGTGCTTTCTGAGTGCTTTGCTTGTGTGCTTTGCTTGAGTGCTTTGCTTGAGTGCTTTGCTTGAGTGCTTTGCTTGAGTGCTTTTCTTGAGTGCTTTGCTTGAGTGCTTTGCCTGAGTGCTTACCTGAGTGCTTTGCTTTGAGTGCTTTGCTTGAGTGCTTTGCTTGAGTGCTTTGCTTGAGTGGCTTGCTTGAGGTGCTTTTCTTGGTTGCTTTTCTTGAGTGCTTTGCTTGAGTGCTTTGCTTGAGTGCTTTGCCTGAGTGCTTATGCTTGAGTGCTTTGCCTGAGTGCTTTGCGTGAGTGCTTTGCTTGAGTGCTTTGCTTGAGTGCTTTGCCTGAGTGCTTTGCTTGAGTGCTTTGCTTGAGTGCTTTGTTTGAGTGCTTTGCTTGAGTGCTTTTCTTGAGTGCTTTGCTTGAGTGCTTTGCTTGAGTGCTTTTCTTGAGTGCTTTGCTTGAGTGCTTTGCTTGAGTGCTTTGCTTGAGTGCTTTGCTTGAGTGCTTTTCTTGAGTGCTTTTCTTGAGTGCTTTGCTTGAGTGCTTTGCCTGAGTGGCTTTGCTTGAGTGCTTTGCTTGAGTGCTTTGCTTGAGTGCTTTGCCTGAGTGCTTTGCTTGAGTGCTTTGCTTGAGTGCTTTGTTTGAGTGCTTTGCTTGAGTGCTTTTCTTGAGTGCTTTGCTTGAGTGCTTTGCCTGAGTGCTTGCTTGAGTGCTTTGCTTGAGTGCTTTGCTTGAGTGCTTTTTTTGAGTGCTTTGCTTGAGTGCTTTGATTGAGTGCTTTGCTTGAGTGCTTTGCTTGAGTGCTTTTCTGGAGTGCTTTCTTGAGTGCTTGAGTGCTTTGCCTGAGTGCTTTGCTTGAGTGCTTTTCTTGAGTGCTTTTCTTGAGTGCTTTTCTTGAGTGCTTTTCTTGAGTGCTTTGCTTGAGTGCTTTGCTTGAGTGCTTTGCTTGAGTGCTTTGCTTGAGTGCTTTTCTTGAGTGCTTTGCTTGAGTGCTTTGCTTGAGTGCTTTGCTTGAGTGCTTTGCTTGAGTGCTTTTCTTGAGTGCTTTGCTTGAGTGCTTTGCTTGAGTGCTTTGCTTGAGTGCTTTTGTTGAGTGCTTTGCTTGAGTGCTTTGCTTGAGTGCTTTGCTTGAGTGCTTTTCTTGAGTGCTTTGCTTGAGTGCTTTGCTTGAGTGCTTTGCTTGAGTGCTTTGCTTGAGTGCTTTGCTTGAGTGCTTTTCTTGAGTGCTTTGCTTGAGTGCTTTGCCTGAGTGCTTACCTGAGTGCTTTGCTTGAGTGCTTTGCTTGAGTGCTTTGCTTGAGTGCTTTGCTTGAGTGCTTTGCTTGAGTGCTTTTCTTGAGTGCTTTTCTTGAGTGCTTTGCTTGAGTGCTTTGCTTGAGTGCTTTGCCTGAGTGCTTTGCTTGAGTGCTTTGCCTGAGTGCTTTGCTTGAGTGCTTTGCTTGAGTGCTTTGCTTGAGTGCTTTGCCTGAGTGCTTTGCTTGAGTGCTTTGCTTGAGTGCTTTGTTTGAGTGCTTTGCTTGAGTGCTTTTCTTGAGTGCTTTGCTTGAGTGCTTTGCTTGAGTGCTTTGCTTGAGTGCTTTTCTTGAGTGCTTTGCTTGAGTGCTTTGCTTGAGTGCTTTGCTTGAGTGCTTTGCTTGAGTGCTTTTCTTGAGTGCTTTTCTTGAGTGCTTTGCTTGAGTGCTTTGCCTGAGTGCTTTGCTTGAGTGCTTTGCTTGAGTGCTTTGCTTGAGTGCTTTGCCTGAGTGCTTTGCTTGAGTGCTTTGCTTGAGTGCTTTGTTTGAGTGCTTTGCTTGAGTGCTTTTCTTGAGTGCTTTGCTTGAGTGCTTTGCCTGAGTGCTTGCCTGAGTGCTTTGCTTGAGTGCTTTGCTTGAGTGCTTTGCTTGAGTGCTTTGCTTGAGTGCTTTGCTTGAGTGCTTTGCTTGAGTGCTTTGCTTGAGTGCTTTTCTTGAGTGCTTTTCTTGAGTGCTTTGCTTGAGTGCTTTGCCTGAGTGCTTTGCTTGAGTGCTTTGCTTGAGTGCTTTGCTTGAGTGCTTTGCCTGAGTGCTTTGCTTGAGTGCTTTGCTTGAGTGCTTTGTTTGAGTGCTTTGCTTGAGTGCTTTTCTTGAGTGCTTTGCTTGAGTGCTTTGCCTGAGTGCTTGCTTGAGTGCTTTGCTTGAGTGCTTTGCTTGAGTGCTTTTTTTGAGTGCTTTGCTTGAGTGCTTTGATTGAGTGCTTTGCTTGAGTGCTTTGCTTGAGTGCTTTTCTGGAGTGCGTTTCTTGAGTGCTTGAGTGCTTTGCCTGAGTGCTTTGCTTGAGTGCTTTTCTTGAGTGCTTTTCTTGAGTGCTTTGCTTGAGTGCTTTTCTTGAGTGCTTTTCTTGAGTGCTTTCCTTGAGTGCTTTGCTTTGGTGCTTTGCTTGAGTGCTTTGCCTGAGTGCTTTGCTTGAGTGCTTTGCCTGAGTGCTTTGCTTGAGTGCTTTGCTTGAGTGCTTTGCTTGAGTGCTTTGCCTGAGTGCTTTGCTTGAGTGCTTTGCTTGAGTGCTTTGTTTGAGTGCTTTGCTTGAGTGCTTTTCTTGAGTGCTTTGCTTGAGTGCTTTGCTTGAGTGCTTTGCTTGAGTGCTTTTCTTGAGTGCTTTGCTTGAGTGCTTTGCTTGAGTGCTTTGCTTGAGTGCTTTGCTTGAGTGCTTTTCTTGAGTGCTTTTCTTGAGTGCTTTGCTTGAGTGCTTTGCTTGAGTGCTTTGCTTGAGTGCTTTGCTTGAGTGCTTTGCTTGAGTGCTTTGCTTGAGTGCTTTGCTTGAGTGCTTTGCTTGAGTGCTTTGTTTGAGTGCTTTGCTTGAGTGCTTTTCTTGAGTGCTTTGCTTGAGTGCTTTGCCTGAGTGGTTGCTTGAGTGCTTTGCTTGAGTGCTTTGCTTGAGTGCTTTGCTTGAGTGCTTTGCTTGAGTGCTTTGCTTGAGTGCTTTGCTTGAGTGCTTTGCTTGAGTGCTTTTCTTGAGTGCTTTTCTTGAGTGCTTTGCTTGAGTGCTTTGCCTGAGTGCTTTGCTTGAGTGCTTTGCTTGAGTGCTTTGCTTGAGTGCTTTGCCTGAGTGCTTTGCTTGAGTGCTTTGCTTGAGTGCTTTGCTTGAGTGCTTTGCTTGAGTGCTTTTCTTGAGTGCTTTGCTTGAGTGCTTTGCCTGAGTGCTTGCCTGAGTGCTTTGCTTGAGTGCTTTTTTTGAGTGCTTTTTTTGAGTGCTTTGCTTGAGTGCTTTGCTTGAGTGCTTTGCTTGAGTGCTTTTCTTGAGTGCTTTTCTTGAGTGCTTTGCTTGAGTGCTTTGCTTGAGTGCTTTGCTTGAGTGCTTTGCTTGAGTGCTTTGTTTGAGTGCTTTTTTTGAGTGCTTTTCTTGAGTGCTTTGCTTGAGTGCTTTTCTTGAGTGCTTTGCTTGAGTGCTTTTCTTGAGTGCTTTGTTTGAGTGCTTTGCTTGAGTGCTTTGCTTGAGTGCTTTGCTTGAGTGCTTTTCTTGAGTGCTTTTCTTGAGTGCTTTGCTTGAGTGCTTTGCTTGAGTGCTTTGCTTGAGTGCTTTGCTTGAGTGCTTTTCTTGAGTGCTTTGCTTGAGTGCTTTGATTGAGTGCTTTGCTTGAGTGCTTTGCTTGAGTGCTTTTCTTGAGTGCTTTCTTGAGTGCTTGAGTGCTTTGCCTGAGTGCTTTGCTTGAGTGCTTTTCTTGAGTGCTTTTCTTGAGTGCTTTGCTTGAGTGCTTTTCTTGAGTGCTTTTCTTGAGTGCTTTCTTGAGTGCTTTGCTTGAGTGCTTTGCTTGAGTGCTTTGCTTGAGTGCTTTGCTTGAGTGCTTTGCTTGAGTGCTTTGCTTGAGTGCTTTGCTTGAGTGCTTTGCTTGAGTGCTTTGCTTGAGTGCTTTGCTTGAGTGCTTTGCTTGAGTGCTTTGCTTGAGTGCTTTGCTTGAGTGCTTTTCTTGAGTGCTTTGCTTGAGTGCTTTGCTTGAGTGCTTTGCTTGAGTGCTTTTCTTGAGTGCTTTGCTTGAGTGCTTTTCTTGAGTGCTTTTCTTGAGTGCTTTGCTTGAGTGCTTTGCCTGAGTGCTTTGCTTGAGTGCTTTGCTTGAGTGCTTTGCTTGAGTGCTTTGCTTGAGTGCTTTGCTTGAGTGCTTTGCTTGAGTGCTTTGTTTGAGTGCTTTGCTTGAGTGCTTTTCTTGAGTGCTTTGCTTGAGTGCTTTGCCTGAGTGCTTTGCCTGAGTGCTTTGCTTGAGTGCTTTGCTTGAGTGCTTTGCTTGAGTGCTTTGCTTGAGTGCTTTGCTTGAGTGCTTTGCTTGAGTGCTTTGCTTGAGTGCTTTTCTTGAGTGCTTTTCTTGAGTGCTTTGCTTGAGTGCTTTGCCTGAGTGCTTTGCTTGAGTGCTTTGCTTGAGTGCTTTGCTTGAGTGCTTTGCTTGAGTGCTTTGCTTGAGTGCTTTGCTTGAGTGCTTTGTTTGAGTGCTTTGCTTGAGTGCTTTTCTTGAGTGCTTTGCTTGAGTGCTTTGCCTGAGTGCTTGCCTGAGTGCTTTGCTTGAGTGCTTTTTTTGAGTGCTTTTTTTGAGTGCTTTGCTTGAGTGCTTTGCTTGAGTGCTTTGCTTGAGTGCTTTTCTTGAGTGCTTTTCTTGAGTGCTTTGCTTGAGTGCTTTGCTTGAGTGCTTTGCTTGAGTGCTTTGCTTGAGTGCTTTGTTTGAGTGCTTTTTTGAGTGCTTTTCTTGAGTGCTTTGCTTGAGTGCTTTTCTTGAGTGCTTTGCTTGAGTGCTTTTCTTGAGTGCTTTGCTTGAGTGCTTTGCTTGAGTGCTTTGCTTGAGTGCTTTGCTTGAGTGCTTTTCTTGAGTGCTTTTCTTGAGTGCTTTGCTTGAGTGCTTTGCTTGAGTGCTTTGCTTGAGTGCTTTGCTTGAGTGCTTTTCTTGAGTGCTTTGCTTGAGTGCTTTGCTTGAGTGCTTTGCTTGAGTGCTTTGCTTGAGTGCTTTTCTTGAGTGCTTTCTTGAGTGCTTGAGTGCTTTGCTTGAGTGCTTTGCTTGAGTGCTTTTCTTGAGTGCTTTTCTTGAGTGCTTTGCTTGAGTGCTTTTCTTGAGTGCTTTTCTTGAGTGCTTTCCTTGAGTGCTTTGCTTGAGTGCTTTGCTTGAGTGCTTTGCTTGAGTGCTTTGCTTGAGTGCTTTGCTTGAGTGCTTTGCTTGAGTGCTTTGCTTGAGTGCTTTGCTTGAGTGCTTTGCTTGAGTGCTTTGCTTGAGTGCTTTGCTTGAGTGCTTTGTTTGAGTGCTTTGCTTGAGTGCTTTTCTTGAGTGCTTTGCTTGAGTGCTTTGCTTGAGTGCTTTGCTTGAGTGCTTTTCTTGAGTGCTTTGCTTGAGTGCTTTGCTTGAGTGCTTTGCTTGAGTGCTTTGCTTGAGTGCTTTTCTTGAGTGCTTTTCTTGAGTGCTTTGCTTGAGTGCTTTGCTTGAGTGCTTTGCTTGAGTGCTTTGCTTGAGTGCTTTGCTTGAGTGCTTTGCTTGAGTGCTTTGCTTGAGTGCTTTGCTTGAGTGCTTTGTTTGAGTGCTTTGCTTGAGTGCTTTTCTTGAGTGCTTTGCTTGAGTGCTTTGCTTGAGTGGTTGCCTGAGTGCTTTGCTTGAGTGCTTTGCTTGAGTGCTTTGCTTGAGTGCTTTGCTTGAGTGCTTTGCTTGAGTGCTTTGCTTGAGTGCTTTGCTTGAGTGCTTTTCTTGAGTGCTTTTCTTGAGTGCTTTTCTTGAGTGCTTTGCTTGAGTGCTTTGCTTGAGTGCTTTGCTTGAGTGCTTTGCTTGAGTGCTTTGCTTGAGTGCTTTGCTTGAGTGCTTTGCTTGAGTGCTTTGTTTGAGTGCTTTGCTTGAGTGCTTTTCTTGAGTGCTTTGCTTGAGTGCTTTGCTTGAGTGCTTGCTTGAGTGCTTTGCTTGAGTGCTTTGCTTGAGTGCTTTTTTTGAGTGCTTTGCTTGAGTGCTTTGCTTGAGTGCTTTGCTTGAGTGCTTTGCTTGAGTGCTTTGCTTGAGTGCTTTGCTTGAGTGCTTTTCTTGAGTGCTTTGCTTGAGTGCTTTGCTTGAGTGCTTTGCTTGAGTGCTTTCTTGAGTGCTTGAGTGCTTTGCCTGAGTGCTTTGCTTGAGTGCTTTTCTTGAGTGCTTTTCTTGAGTGCTTTGCTTGAGTGCTTTTCTTGAGTGCTTTTCTTGAGTGCTTTGCTTGAGTGCTTTGCTTGAGTGCTTTGCTTGAGTGCTTTGCTTGAGTGCTTTGCTTGAGTGCTTTGCTTGAGTGCTTTGCTTGAGTGCTTTGCTTGAGTGCTTTGCTTGAGTGCTTTGCTTGAGTGCTTTGCTTGAGTGCTTTGCTTGAGTGCTTTGCTTGAGTGCTTTGCTTGAGTGCTTTTCTTGAGTGCTTTGCTTGAGTGCTTTGCTTGAGTGCTTTGCTTGAGTGCTTTTCTTGAGTGCTTTGCTTGAGTGCTTTGCTTGAGTGCTTTGCTTGAGTGCTTTGCTTGAGTGCTTTTCTTGAGTGCTTTTCTTGAGTGCTTTGCTTGAGTGCTTTGCTTGAGTGCTTTGCTTGAGTGCTTTGCTTGAGTGCTTTGCTTGAGTGCTTTGCTTGAGTGCTTTGCTTGAGTGCTTTGCTTGAGTGCTTTGCTTGAGTGCTTTGCTTGAGTGCTTTGCTTGAGTGCTTTTCTTGAGTGCTTTGCTTGAGTGCTTTGCTTGAGTGCTTTGCTTGAGTGCTTTGCTTGAGTGCTTTGCTTGAGTGCTTTGCTTGAGTGCTTTGCTTGAGTGCTTTGCTTGAGTGCTTTGCTTGAGTGCTTTGCTTGAGTGCTTTTCTTGAGTGCTTTTCTTGAGTGCTTTTCTTGAGTGCTTTGCTTGAGTGCTTTGCTTGAGTGCTTTGCTTGAGTGCTTTGCTTGAGTGCTTTGCTTGAGTGCTTTGCTTGAGTGCTTTGCTTGAGTGCTTTGCTTGAGTGCTTTGCTTGAGTGCTTTTCTTGAGTGCTTTGCTTGAGTGCTTTGCTTGAGTGCTTTGCTTGAGTGCTTTGCTTGAGTGCTTTGCTTGAGTGCTTTTTTGAGTGCTTTGCTTGAGTGCTTTGCTTGAGTGCTTTGCTTGAGTGCTTTGCTTGAGTGCTTTGCTTGAGTGCTTTGCTTGAGTGCTTTTCTTGAGTGCTTTGCTTGAGTGCTTTGCTTGAGTGCTTTGCTTGAGTGCTTTTCTTGAGTGCTTTGCTTGAGTGCTTTGCTTGAGTGCTTTGCTTGAGTGCTTTTTTGAGTGCTTTGCTTGAGTGCTTTGCTTGAGTGCTTTGCTTGAGTGCTTTGCTTGAGTGCTTTGCTTGAGTGCTTTTCTTGAGTGCTTTTCTTGAGTGCTTTGCTTGAGTGCTTTGCTTGAGTGCTTTGCTTGAGTGCTTTGCTTGAGTGCTTTGCTTGAGTGCTTTTCTTGAGTGCTTTGCTTGAGTGCTTTGCTTGAGTGCTTTGCTTGAGTGCTTTGCTTGAGTGCTTTGCTTGAGTGCTTTGCTTGAGTGCTTTGCTTGAGTGCTTTGCTTGAGTGCTTTTCTTGAGTGCTTTTCTTGAGTGCTTTGCTTGAGTGCTTTGCTTGAGTGCTTTGCTTGAGTGCTTTGCTTGAGTGCTTTGCTTGAGTGCTTTTCTTGAGTGCTTTTCTTGAGTGCTTTGCTTGAGTGCTTTGCTTGAGTGCTTTGCTTGAGTGCTTTGCTTGAGTGCTTTTCTTGAGTGCTTTGCTTGAGTGCTTTGCTTGAGTGCTTTGCTTGAGTGCTTTGCTTGAGTGCTTTGCTTGAGTGCTTTTCTTGAGTGCTTTTCTTGAGTGCTTTGCTTGAGTGCTTTTCTTGAGTGCTTTGCTTGAGTGCTTTGCTTGAGTGCTTTGCTTGAGTGCTTTGCTTGAGTGCTTTGCTTGAGTGCTTTGCTTGAGTGCTTTGCTTGAGTGCTTTGCTTGAGTGCTTTTCTTGAGTGCTTTTCTTGAGTGCTTTGCTTGAGTGCTTTGCTTGAGTGCTTTGCTTGAGTGCTTTGCTTGAGTGCTTTGCTTGAGTGCTTTTCTTGAGTGCTTTGCTTGAGTGCTTTGCTTGAGTGCTTTGCTTGAGTGCTTTGCTTGAGTGCTTTGCTTGAGTGCTTTGCTTGAGTGCTTTGCTTGAGTGCTTTGCTTGAGTGCTTTTCTTGAGTGCTTTTCTTGAGTGCTTTGCTTGAGTGCTTTGCTTGAGTGCTTTGCTTGAGTGCTTTGCTTGAGTGCTTTGCTTGAGTGCTTTTCTTGAGTGCTTTTCTTGAGTGCTTTGCTTGAGTGCTTTGCTTGAGTGCTTTGCTTGAGTGCTTTGCTTGAGTGCTTTTCTTGAGTGCTTTGCTTGAGTGCTTTGCTTGAGTGCTTGAGTGCTTTGCTTGAGTGCTTTGCTTGAGTGCTTTTCTTGAGTGCTTTTCTTGAGTGCTTTTCTTGAGTGCTTTGCTTGAGTGCTTTTCTTGAGTGCTTTGCTTGAGTGCTTTGCTTGAGTGCTTTGCTTGAGTGCTTTGCTTGAGTGCTTTCTTGAGTGCTTTGCTTGAGTGCTTTGCTTGAGTGCTTTGCTTGAGTGCTTTGCTTGAGTGCTTTTCTTGAGTGCTTTGCTTGAGTGCTTTGCTTGAGTGCTTTTCTTGAGTGCTTTGCTTGAGTGCTTTGCTTGAGTGCTTTTCTTGAGTGCTTTTCTTGAGTGCTTTGCTTGAGTGCTTTGCTTGAGTGCTTTGCTTGAGTGCTTTGCTTGAGTGCTTTGCTTGAGTGCTTTGCTTGAGTGCTTTGCTTGAGTGCTTTTCTTGAGTGCTTTTCTTGAGTGCTTTGCTTGAGTGCTTTGCTTGAGTGCTTTTCTTGAGTGCTTTTCTTGAGTGCTTTGCTTGAGTGCTTTGCTTGAGTGCTTTGCTTGAGTGCTTTGCTTGAGTGCTTTGCTTGAGTGCTTTGCTTGAGTGCTTTGCTTGAGTGCTTTTCTTGAGTGCTTTTCTTGAGTGCTTTGCTTGAGTGCTTTGCTTGAGTGCTTTGCTTGAGTGCTTTGCTTGAGTGCTTTGCTTGAGTGCTTTTCTTGAGTGCTTTTCTTGAGTGCTTTGCTTGAGTGCTTTGCTTGAGTGCTTTGCTTGAGTGCTTTGCTTGAGTGCTTTGCTTGAGTGCTTTGCTTGAGTGCTTTGCTTGAGTGCTTTGCTTGAGTGCTTTGCTTGAGTGCTTTTCTTGAGTGCTTTTCTTGAGTGCTTTGCTTGAGTGCTTTGCTTGAGTGCTTTGCTTGAGTGCTTTTCTTGAGTGCTTTTCTTGAGTGCTTTGCTTGAGTGCTTTTCTTGAGTGCTTTGCTTGAGTGCTTTGCTTGAGTGCTTTGCTTGAGTGCTTTGCTTGAGTGCTTTTCTTGAGTGCTTTTCTTGAGTGCTTTGCTTGAGTGCTTTGCTTGAGTGCTTTGCTTGAGTGCTTTTCTTGAGTGCTTTTCTTGAGTGCTTTGCTTGAGTGCTTTGCTTGAGTGCTTTGCTTGAGTGCTTTGCTTGAGTGCTTTGCTTGAGTGCTTTTCTTGAGTGCTTTTCTTGAGTGCTTTGCTTGAGTGCTTTGCTTGAGTGCTTTGCTTGAGTGCTTTGCTTGAGTGCTTTGCTTGAGTGCTTTGCTTGAGTGCTTTGCTTGAGTGCTTTGCTTGAGTGCTTTTCTTGAGTGCTTTGCTTGAGTGCTTTGCTTGAGTGCTTTGCTTGAGTGCTTTGCTTGAGTGCTTTTCTTGAGTGCTTTCTTGAGTGCTTTGCTTGAGTGCTTTGCTTGAGTGCTTTGCTTGAGTGCTTTTCTTGAGTGCTTTGCTTGAGTGCTTTGCTTGAGTGCTTTCTTGAGTGCTTTGCTTGAGTGCTTTGCTTGAGTGCTTTGCTTGAGTGCTTTGCTTGAGTGCTTTTCTTGAGTGCTTTGCTTGAGTGCTTTGCTTGAGTGCTTTGCTTGAGTGCTTTGCTTGAGTGCTTTTCTTGAGTGCTTTGCTTGAGTGCTTTGCTTGAGTGCTTTGCTTGAGTGCTTTGCTTGAGTGCTTTGCTTGAGTGCTTTTCTTGAGTGCTTTGCTTGAGTGCTTTTCTTGAGTGCTTTTCTTGAGTGCTTTGCTTGAGTGCTTTGCTTGAGTGCTTTGCTTGAGTGCTTTCTTGAGTGCTTTTCTTGAGTGCTTTGCTTGAGTGCTTTTCTTGAGTGCTTTTCTTGAGTGCTTTGCTTGAGTGCTTTGCTTGAGTGCTTTGCTTGAGTGCTTTGCTTGAGTGCTTTGCTTGAGTGCTTTGCTTGAGTGCTTTCTTGAGTGCTTTGCTTGAGTGCTTTGCTTGAGTGCTTTTCTTGAGTGCTTTGCTTGAGTGCTTTGCTTGAGTGCTTTTCTTGAGTGCTTTGCTTGAGTGCTTTGCTTGAGTGCTTTGCTTGAGTGCTTTGCTTGAGTGCTTTTCTTGAGTGCTTTTCTTGAGTGCTTTGCTTGAGTGCTTTGCTTGAGTGCTTTGCTTGAGTGCTTTGCTTGAGTGCTTTGCTTGAGTGCTTTGCTTGAGTGCTTTTCTTGAGTGCTTTGCTTGAGTGCTTTGCTTGAGTGCTTTTCTTGAGTGCTTTGCTTGAGTGCTTTGCTTGAGTGCTTTCTTGAGTGCTTTGCTTGAGTGCTTTGCTTGAGTGCTTTGCTTGAGTGCTTTGCTTGAGTGCTTTGCTTGAGTGCTTTTCTTGAGTGCTTTTCTTGAGTGCTTTGCTTGAGTGCTTTGCTTGAGTGCTTTGCTTGAGTGCTTTGCTTGAGTGCTTTGCTTGAGTGCTTTGCTTGAGTGCTTTGCTTGAGTGCTTTTCTTGAGTGCTTTGCTTGAGTGCTTTGCTTGAGTGCTTTGCTTGAGTGCTTTGCTTGAGTGCTTTGCTTGAGTGCTTTGCTTGAGTGCTTTGCTTGAGTGCTTTGCTTGAGTGCTTTGCTTGAGTGCTTTGCTTGAGTGCTTTGCTTGAGTGCTTTGCTTGAGTGCTTTTCTTGAGTGCTTTGCTTGAGTGCTTTGCTTGAGTGCTTTGCTTGAGTGCTTTGCTTGAGTGCTTTGCTTGAGTGCTTTGCTTGAGTGCTTTTCTTGAGTGCTTTGCTTGAGTGCTTTGCTTGAGTGCTTTGCTTGAGTGCTTTGCTTGAGTGCTTTGCTTGAGTGCTTTGCTTGAGTGCTTTGCTTGAGTGCTTTGCTTGAGTGCTTTGCTTGAGTGCTTTGCTTGAGTGCTTTGCTTGAGTGCTTTGCTTGAGTGCTTTGCTTGAGTGCTTTGCTTGAGTGCTTTGCTTGAGTGCTTTGCTTGAGTGCTTTGCTTGAGTGCTTTGCTTGAGTGCTTTGCTTGAGTGCTTTTCTTGAGTGCTTTGCTTGAGTGCTTTGCTTGAGTGCTTTTCTTGAGTGCTTTGCTTGAGTGCTTTGCTTGAGTGCTTTGCTTGAGTGCTTTGCTTGAGTGCTTTGCTTGAGTGCTTTGCTTGAGTGCTTTGCTTGAGTGCTTTGCTTGAGTGCTTTGCTTGAGTGCTTTGCTTGAGTGCTTTGCTTGAGTGCTTTGCTTGAGTGCTTTTCTTGAGTGCTTTGCTTGAGTGCTTTGCTTGAGTGCTTTTCTTGAGTGCTTTGCTTGAGTGCTTTGCTTGAGTGCTTTGCTTGAGTGCTTTGCTTGAGTGCTTTGCTTGAGTGCTTTGCTTGAGTGCTTTGCTTGAGTGCTTTGCTTGAGTGCTTTGCTTGAGTGCTTTGCTTGAGTGCTTTGCTTGAGTGCTTTGCTTGAGTGCTTTGCTTGAGTGCTTTGCTTGAGTGCTTTGCTTGAGTGCTTTGCTTGAGTGCTTTGCTTGAGTGCTTTGCTTGAGTGCTTTGCTTGAGTGCTTTGCTTGAGTGCTTTGCTTGAGTGCTTTGCTTGAGTGCTTTGCTTGAGTGCTTTGCTTGAGTGCTTTGCTTGAGTGCTTTGCTTGAGTGCTTTTCTTGAGTGCTTTTCTTGAGTGCTTTGCTTGAGTGCTTTGCTTGAGTGCTTTGCTTGAGTGCTTTGCTTGAGTGCTTTGCTTGAGTGCTTTGCTTGAGTGCTTTTCTTGAGTGCTTTGCTTGAGTGCTTTGCTTGAGTGCTTTGCTTGAGTGCTTTGCTTGAGTGCTTTTCTTGAGTGCTTTTCTTGAGTGCTTTGCTTGAGTGCTTTGCTTGAGTGCTTTGCTTGAGTGCTTTGCTTGAGTGCTTTTCTTGAGTGCTTTGCTTGAGTGCTTTGCTTGAGTGCTTTGCTTGAGTGCTTTGCTTGAGTGCTTTGCTTGAGTGCTTTGCTTGAGTGCTTTTCTTGAGTGCTTTGCTTGAGTGCTTTGCTTGAGTGCTTTGCTTGAGTGCTTTGCTTGAGTGCTTTGCTTGAGTGCTTTGCTTGAGTGCTTTGCTTGAGTGCTTTGCTTGAGTGCTTTTCTTGAGTGCTTTGCTTGAGTGCTTTGCTTGAGTGCTTTGCTTGAGTGCTTTGCTTGAGTGCTTTTCTTGAGTGCTTTCTTGAGTGCTTTGCTTGAGTGCTTTGCTTGAGTGCTTTGCTTGAGTGCTTTGCTTGAGTGCTTTGCTTGAGTGCTTTGCTTGAGTGCTTTTCTTGAGTGCTTTGCTTGAGTGCTTTGCTTGAGTGCTTTGCTTGAGTGCTTTGCTTGAGTGCTTTTCTTGAGTGCTTTGCTTGAGTGCTTTGCTTGAGTGCTTTGCTTGAGTGCTTTGCTTGAGTGCTTTGCTTGAGTGCTTTGCTTGAGTGCTTTGCTTGAGTGCTTTGCTTGAGTGCTTTGCTTGAGTGCTTTGCTTGAGTGCTTTGCTTGAGTGCTTTGCTTGAGTGCTTTGCTTGAGTGCTTTGCTTGAGTGCTTTGCTTGAGTGCTTTGCTTGAGTGCTTTGCTTGAGTGCTTTGCTTGAGTGCTTTGCTTGAGTGCTTTGCTTGAGTGCTTTGCTTGAGTGCTTTTCTTGAGTGCTTTGCTTGAGTGCTTTGCTTGAGTGCTTTGCTTGAGTGCTTTGCTTGAGTGCTTTGCTTGAGTGCTTTGCTTGAGTGCTTTGCTTGAGTGCTTTGCTTGAGTGCTTTGCTTGAGTGCTTTCTTGAGTGCTTTGCTTGAGTGCTTTGCTTGAGTGCTTTGCTTGAGTGCTTTGCTTGAGTGCTTTGCTTGAGTGCTTTGCTTGAGTGCTTTGCTTGAGTGCTTTTCTTGAGTGCTTTTCTTGAGTGCTTTGCTTGAGTGCTTTGCTTGAGTGCTTTGCTTGAGTGCTTTGCTTGAGTGCTTTGCTTGAGTGCTTTGCTTGAGTGCTTTTCTTGAGTGCTTTGCTTGAGTGCTTTGCTTGAGTGCTTTTCTTGAGTGCTTTGCTTGAGTGCTTTGCTTGAGTGCTTTGCTTGAGTGCTTTGCTTGAGTGCTTTTCTTGAGTGCTTTGCTTGAGTGCTTTGCTTGAGTGCTTTGCTTGAGTGCTTTGCTTGAGTGCTTTGCTTGAGTGCTTTGCTTGAGTGCTTTGCTTGAGTGCTTTGCTTGAGTGCTTTGCTTGAGTGCTTTGCTTGAGTGCTTTGCTTGAGTGCTTTGCTTGAGTGCTTTTCTTGAGTGCTTTTCTTGAGTGCTTTGCTTGAGTGCTTTGCTTGAGTGCTTTGCTTGAGTGCTTTGCTTGAGTGCTTTGCTTGAGTGCTTTGCTTGAGTGCTTTGCTTGAGTGCTTTGCTTGAGTGCTTTGCTTGAGTGCTTTGCTTGAGTGCTTTGCTTGAGTGCTTTTCTTGAGTGCTTTGCTTGAGTGCTTTGCTTGAGTGCTTTGCTTGAGTGCTTTGCTTGAGTGCTTTGCTTGAGTGCTTTTTTTGAGTGCTTTGCTTGAGTGCTTTGCTTGAGTGCTTTGCTTGAGTGCTTTGCTTGAGTGCTTTGCTTGAGTGCTTTGCTTGAGTGCTTTGCTTGAGTGCTTTGCTTGAGTGCTTTGCTTGAGTGCTTTGCTTGAGTGCTTTTCTTGAGTGCTTTGCTTGAGTGCTTTGCTTGAGTGCTTTGCTTGAGTGCTTTGCTTGAGTGCTTTGCTTGAGTGCTTTGCTTGAGTGCTTTGCTTGAGTGCTTTGCTTGAGTGCTTTGCTTGAGTGCTTTTCTTGAGTGCTTTGCTTGAGTGCTTTGCTTGAGTGCTTTTCTTGAGTGCTTTGCTTGAGTGCTTTGCTTGAGTGCTTTGCTTGAGTGCTTTGCTTGAGTGCTTTGCTTGAGTGCTTTGCTTGAGTGCTTTGCTTGAGTGCTTTGCTTGAGTGCTTTTCTTGAGTGCTTTGCTTGAGTGCTTTGCTTGAGTGCTTTGCTTGAGTGCTTTGCTTGAGTGCTTTGCTTGAGTGCTTTGCTTGAGTGCTTTTCTTGAGTGCTTTTCTTGAGTGCTTTGCTTGAGTGCTTTGCTTGAGTGCTTTGCTTGAGTGCTTTGCTTGAGTGCTTTGCTTGAGTGCTTTGCTTGAGTGCTTTGCTTGAGTGCTTTGCTTGAGTGCTTTGCTTGAGTGCTTTTCTTGAGTGCTTTGCTTGAGTGCTTTGCTTGAGTGCTTTTCTTGAGTGCTTTGCTTGAGTGCTTTGCTTGAGTGCTTTGCTTGAGTGCTTTGCTTGAGTGCTTTTCTTGAGTGCTTTTCTTGAGTGCTTTGCTTGAGTGCTTTGCTTGAGTGCTTTGCTTGAGTGCTTTGCTTGAGTGCTTTGCTTGAGTGCTTTGCTTGAGTGCTTTTCTTGAGTGCTTTGCTTGAGTGCTTTGCTTGAGTGCTTTGCTTGAGTGCTTTGCTTGAGTGCTTTGCTTGAGTGCTTTGCTTGAGTGCTTTGCTTGAGTGCTTTTCTTGAGTGCTTTGCTTGAGTGCTTTGCTTGAGTGCTTTGCTTGAGTGCTTTTCTTGAGTGCTTTGCTTGAGTGCTTTGCTTGAGTGCTTTGCTTGAGTGCTTTGCTTGAGTGCTTTGCTTGAGTGCTTTGCTTGAGTGCTTTGCTTGAGTGCTTTGCTTGAGTGCTTTGCTTGAGTGCTTTCTTGAGTGCTTTTCTTGAGTGCTTTGCTTGAGTGCTTTGCTTGAGTGCTTTTCTTGAGTGCTTTGCTTGAGTGCTTTGCTTGAGTGCTTTGCTTGAGTGCTTTGCTTGAGTGCTTTGCTTGAGTGCTTTGCTTGAGTGCTTTGCTTGAGTGCTTTGCTTGAGTGCTTTTCTTGAGTGCTTTTCTTGAGTGCTTTGCTTGAGTGCTTTGCTTGAGTGCTTTGCTTGAGTGCTTTTCTTGAGTGCTTTTCTTGAGTGCTTTGCTTGAGTGCTTTTCTTGAGTGCTTTGCTTGAGTGCTTTGCTTGAGTGCTTTGCTTGAGTGCTTTGCTTGAGTGCTTTTCTTGAGTGCTTTGCTTGAGTGCTTTGCTTGAGTGCTTTGCTTGAGTGCTTTGCTTGAGTGCTTTTCTTGAGTGCTTTTCTTGAGTGCTTTGCTTGAGTGCTTTGCTTGAGTGCTTTGCTTGAGTGCTTTGCTTGAGTGCTTTGCTTGAGTGCTTTCTTGAGTGCTTTGCTTGAGTGCTTTGCTTGAGTGCTTTGCTTGAGTGCTTTGCTTGAGTGCTTTGCTTGAGTGCTTTGCTTGAGTGCTTTGCTTGAGTGCTTTGCTTGAGTGCTTTGCTTGAGTGCTTTGCTTGAGTGCTTTGCTTGAGTGCTTTTCTTGAGTGCTTTTCTTGAGTGCTTTGCTTGAGTGCTTTGCTTGAGTGCTTTGCTTGAGTGCTTTCTTGAGTGCTTTGCTTGAGTGCTTTGCTTGAGTGCTTTTCTTGAGTGCTTTGCTTGAGTGCTTTGCTTGAGTGCTTTGCTTGAGTGCTTTGCTTGAGTGCTTTTCTTGAGTGCTTTGCTTGAGTGCTTTGCTTGAGTGCTTTGCTTGAGTGCTTTGCTTGAGTGCTTTCTTGAGTGCTTTTCTTGAGTGCTTTGCTTGAGTGCTTTGCTTGAGTGCTTTGCTTGAGTGCTTTGCTTGAGTGCTTTGCTTGAGTGCTTTGCTTGAGTGCTTTGCTTGAGTGCTTTGCTTGAGTGCTTTGCTTGAGTGCTTTGCTTGAGTGCTTTGCTTGAGTGCTTTGCTTGAGTGCTTTTCTTGAGTGCTTTGCTTGAGTGCTTTGCTTGAGTGCTTTGCTTGAGTGCTTTGCTTGAGTGCTTTGCTTGAGTGCTTTTCTTGAGTGCTTTTCTTGAGTGCTTTGCTTGAGTGCTTTGCTTGAGTGCTTTGCTTGAGTGCTTTGCTTGAGTGCTTTGCTTGAGTGCTTTGCTTGAGTGCGTTTCTTGAGTGCTTTGCTTGAGTGCTTTGCTTGAGTGCTTTTCTTGAGTGCTTTTCTTGAGTGCTTTTCTTGAGTGCTTTGCTTGAGTGCTTTTCTTGAGTGCTTTGCTTGAGTGCTTTGCTTGAGTGCTTTGCTTGAGTGCTTTGCTTGAGTGCTTTGCTTGAGTGCTTTGCTTGAGTGCTTTGCTTGAGTGCTTTTCTTGAGTGCTTTGCTTGAGTGCTTTGCTTGAGTGCTTTGCTTGAGTGCTTTGCTTGAGTGCTTTTCTTGAGTGCTTTGCTTGAGTGCTTTGCTTGAGTGCTTTGCTTGAGTGCTTTGCTTGAGTGCTTTGCTTGAGTGCTTTTCTTGAGTGCTTTTCTTGAGTGCTTTGCTTGAGTGCTTTGCTTGAGTGCTTTGCTTGAGTGCTTTGCTTGAGTGCTTTTCTTGAGTGCTTTGCTTGAGTGCTTTGCTTGAGTGCTTTGCTTGAGTGCTTTGCTTGAGTGCTTTGCTTGAGTGCTTTGCTTGAGTGCTTTGCTTGAGTGCTTTGCTTGAGTGCTTTGCTTGAGTGCTTTGCTTGAGTGCTTTGCTTGAGTGCTTTGCTTGAGTGCTTTGCTTGAGTGCTTTTCTTGAGTGCTTTGCTTGAGTGCTTTGCTTGAGTGCTTTGCTTGAGTGCTTTGCTTGAGTGCTTTGCTTGAGTGCTTTTCTTGAGTGCTTTTCTTGAGTGCTTTGCTTGAGTGCTTTGCTTGAGTGCTTTGCTTGAGTGCTTTGCTTGAGTGCTTTGCTTGAGTGCTTTGCTTGAGTGCTTTGCTTGAGTGCTTTTCTTGAGTGCTTTTCTTGAGTGCTTTGCTTGAGTGCTTTGCTTGAGTGCTTTGCTTGAGTGCTTTTCTTGAGTGCTTTGCTTGAGTGCTTTGCTTGAGTGCTTTGCTTGAGTGCTTTGCTTGAGTGCTTTGCTTGAGTGCTTTGCTTGAGTGCTTTGCTTGAGTGCTTTTCTTGAGTGCTTTTCTTGAGTGCTTTGCTTGAGTGCTTTGCTTGAGTGCTTTGCTTGAGTGCTTTTCTTGAGTGCTTTTCTTGAGTGCTTTGCTTGAGTGCTTTGCTTGAGTGCTTTGCTTGAGTGCTTTGCTTGAGTGCTTTGCTTGAGTGCTTTGCTTGAGTGCTTT
The DNA here is from genome assembly GCA_948144175.1 of Closterium sp. NIES-65. Lineage (NCBI taxonomy): Eukaryota > Viridiplantae > Streptophyta > Zygnematophyceae > Desmidiales > Closteriaceae > Closterium > Closterium sp. NIES-65. Next base: position 1,500,914 of record CANXME010002307.1, on the reverse strand, counting down.
TCTTGAGTGCTTTTCTTGAGTGCTTTGCTTGAGTGCTTTGCTTGAGTGCTTTGCTTGAGTGCTTTTCTTGAGTGCTTTTCTTGAGTGCTTTGCTTGAGTGCTTTGCTTGAGTGCTTTGCTTGAGTGCTTTGCTTGAGTGCTTTGCTTGAGTGCTTTGCTTGAGTGCTTTTCTTGAGTGCTTTGCTTGAGTGCTTTGCTTGAGTGCTTTGCTTGAGTGCTTTGCTTGAGTGCTTTGCTTGAGTGCTTTGCTTGAGTGCTTTGCTTGAGTGCTTTGCTTGAGTGCTTTGCTTGAGTGCTTTGCTTGAGTGCTTTGCTTGAGTGCTTTTCTTGAGTGCTTTGCTTGAGTGCTTTGCTTGAGTGCTTTGCTTGAGTGCTTTTCTTGAGTGCTTTTCTTGAGTGCTTTGCTTGAGTGCTTTTCTTGAGTGCTTTGCTTGAGTGCTTTGCTTGAGTGCTTTGCTTGAGTGCTTTGCTTGAGTGCTTTTCTTGAGTGCTTTTCTTGAGTGCTTTGCTTGAGTGCTTTGCTTGAGTGCTTTGCTTGAGTGCTTTTCTTGAGTGCTTTTCTTGAGTGCTTTGCTTGAGTGCTTTGCTTGAGTGCTTTGCTTGAGTGCTTTGCTTGAGTGCTTTGCTTGAGTGCTTTGCTTGAGTGCTTTGCTTGAGTGCTTTGCTTGAGTGCTTTGCTTGAGTGCTTTGCTTGAGTGCTTTGCTTGAGTGCTTTGCTTGAGTGCTTTGCTTGAGTGCTTTGCTTGAGTGCTTTGCTTGAGTGCTTTGCTTGAGTGCTTTGCTTGAGTGCTTTGCTTGAGTGCTTTGCTTGAGTGCTTTTCTTGAGTGCTTTGCTTGAGTGCTTTGCTTGAGTGCTTTGCTTGAGTGCTTTGCTTGAGTGCTTTGCTTGAGTGCTTTGCTTGAGTGCTTTGCTTGAGTGCTTTCTTGAGTGCTTTGCTTGAGTGCTTTGCTTGAGTGCTTTGCTTGAGTGCTTTTCTTGAGTGCTTTGCTTGAGTGCTTTGCTTGAGTGCTTTTCTTGAGTGCTTTGCTTGAGTGCTTTGCTTGAGTGCTTTGCTTGAGTGCTTTGCTTGAGTGCTTTGCTTGAGTGCTTTGCTTGAGTGCTTTGCTTGAGTGCTTTTCTTGAGTGCTTTGCTTGAGTGCTTTGCTTGAGTGCTTTGCTTGAGTGCTTTGCTTGAGTGCTTTTCTTGAGTGCTTTGCTTGAGTGCTTTGCTTGAGTGCTTTGCTTGAGTGCTTTGCTTGAGTGCTTTGCTTGAGTGCTTTTCTTGAGTGCTTTCTTGAGTGCTTTGCTTGAGTGCTTTGCTTGAGTGCTTTGCTTGAGTGCTTTGCTTGAGTGCTTTTCTTGAGTGCTTTGCTTGAGTGCTTTGCTTGAGTGCTTTGCTTGAGTGCTTTGCTTGAGTGCTTTGCTTGAGTGCTTTGCTTGAGTGCTTTGCTTGAGTGCTTTGCTTGAGTGCTTTGCTTGAGTGCTTTGCTTGAGTGCTTTGCTTGAGTGCTTTGCTTGAGTGCTTTTCTTGAGTGCTTTGCTTGAGTGCTTTGCTTGAGTGCTTTGCTTGAGTGCTTTGCTTGAGTGCTTTGCTTGAGTGCTTTTCTTGAGTGCTTTTCTTGAGTGCTTTGCTTGAGTGCTTTGCTTGAGTGCTTTGCTTGAGTGCTTTGCTTGAGTGCTTTGCTTGAGTGCTTTGCTTGAGTGCTTTGCTTGAGTGCTTTTCTTGAGTGCTTTTCTTGAGTGCTTTGCTTGAGTGCTTTGCTTGAGTGCTTTGCTTGAGTGCTTTGCTTGAGTGCTTTGCTTGAGTGCTTTGCTTGAGTGCTTTGCTTGAGTGCTTTGCTTGAGTGCTTTGCTTGAGTGCTTTGCTTGAGTGCTTTGCTTGAGTGCTTTTCTTGAGTGCTTTTCTTGAGTGCTTTGCTTGAGTGCTTTGCTTGAGTGCTTTGCTTGAGTGCTTTTCTTGAGTGCTTTTCTTGAGTGCTTTGCTTGAGTGCTTTTCTTGAGTGCTTTGCTTGAGTGCTTTGCTTGAGTGCTTTGCTTGAGTGCTTTGCTTGAGTGCTTTTCTTGAGTGCTTTTCTTGAGTGCTTTGCTTGAGTGCTTTGCTTGAGTGCTTTGCTTGAGTGCTTTTCTTGAGTGCTTTTCTTGAGTGCTTTGCTTGAGTGCTTTGCTTGAGTGCTTTGCTTGAGTGCTTTGCTTGAGTGCTTTGCTTGAGTGCTTTGCTTGAGTGCTTTTCTTGAGTGCTTTGCTTGAGTGCTTTGCTTGAGTGCTTTGCTTGAGTGCTTTGCTTGAGTGCTTTGCTTGAGTGCTTTGCTTGAGTGCTTTTCTTGAGTGCTTTGCTTGAGTGCTTTGCTTGAGTGCTTTGCTTGAGTGCTTTGCTTGAGTGCTTTTCTTGAGTGCTTTTCTTGAGTGCTTTGCTTGAGTGCTTTGCTTGAGTGCTTTGCTTGAGTGCTTTGCTTGAGTGCTTTGCTTGAGTGCTTTTCTTGAGTGCTTTTCTTGAGTGCTTTGCTTGAGTGCTTTGCTTGAGTGCTTTGCTTGAGTGCTTTGCTTGAGTGCTTTGCTTGAGTGCTTTTCTTGAGTGCTTTTCTTGAGTGCTTTGCTTGAGTGCTTTGCTTGAGTGCTTTGCTTGAGTGCTTTGCTTGAGTGCTTTGCTTGAGTGCTTTGCTTGAGTGCTTTTCTTGAGTGCTTTTCTTGAGTGCTTTGCTTGAGTGCTTTGCTTGAGTGCTTTGCTTGAGTGCTTTTCTTGAGTGCTTTTCTTGAGTGCTTTGCTTGAGTGCTTTGCTTGAGTGCTTTGCTTGAGTGCTTTGCTTGAGTGCTTTGCTTGAGTGCTTTGCTTGAGTGCTTTTCTTGAGTGCTTTGCTTGAGTGCTTTGCTTGAGTGCTTTTCTTGAGTGCTTTGCTTGAGTGCTTTGCTTGAGTGCTTTGCTTGAGTGCTTTGCTTGAGTGCTTTGCTTGAGTGCTTTGCTTGAGTGCTTTTTTTGAGTGCTTTGCTTGAGTGCTTTGCTTGAGTGCTTTGCTTGAGTGCTTTGCTTGAGTGCTTTTCTTGAGTGCTTTTCTTGAGTGCTTTGCTTGAGTGCTTTGCTTGAGTGCTTTGCTTGAGTGCTTTGCTTGAGTGCTTTCTTGAGTGCTTTGCTTGAGTGCTTTGCTTGAGTGCTTTGCTTGAGTGCTTTGCTTGAGTGCTTTGCTTGAGTGCTTTTCTTGAGTGCTTTTCTTGAGTGCTTTGCTTGAGTGCTTTGCTTGAGTGCTTTGCTTGAGTGCTTTGCTTGAGTGCTTTGCTTGAGTGCTTTGCTTGAGTGCTTTCTTGAGTGCTTTGCTTGAGTGCTTTGCTTGAGTGCTTTTCTTGAGTGCTTTGCTTGAGTGCTTTGCTTGAGTGCTTTGCTTGAGTGCTTTTCTTGAGTGCTTTTCTTGAGTGCTTTGCTTGAGTGCTTTGCTTGAGTGCTTTGCTTGAGTGCTTTGCTTGAGTGCTTTGCTTGAGTGCTTTTCTTGAGTGCTTTTCTTGAGTGCTTTGCTTGAGTGCTTTGCTTGAGTGCTTTGCTTGAGTGCTTTGCTTGAGTGCTTTGCTTGAGTGCTTTGCTTGAGTGCTTTCTTGAGTGCTTTGCTTGAGTGCTTTGCTTGAGTGCTTTTCTTGAGTGCTTTGCTTGAGTGCTTTTCTTGAGTGCTTTGCTTGAGTGCTTTTCTTGAGTGCTTTGCTTGAGTGCTTTGCTTGAGTGCTTTGCTTGAGTGCTTTGCTTGAGTGCTTTGCTTGAGTGCTTTGCTTGAGTGCTTTGCTTGAGTGCTTTTCTTGAGTGCTTTGCTTGAGTGCTTTGCTTGAGTGCTTTGCTTGAGTGCTTTGCTTGAGTGCTTTGCTTGAGTGCTTTGCTTGAGTGCTTTTCTTGAGTGCTTTTCTTGAGTGCTTTGCTTGAGTGCTTTGCTTGAGTGCTTTGCTTGAGTGCTTTGCTTGAGTGCTTTGCTTGAGTGCTTTGCTTGAGTGCTTTTCTTGAGTGCTTTCTTGAGTGCTTTGCTTGAGTGCTTTGCTTGAGTGCTTTGCTTGAGTGCTTTTCTTGAGTGCTTTTCTTGAGTGCTTTGCTTGAGTGCTTTTCTTGAGTGCTTTGCTTGAGTGCTTTGCTTGAGTGCTTTGCTTGAGTGCTTTGCTTGAGTGCTTTTCTTGAGTGCTTTGCTTGAGTGCTTTGCTTGAGTGCTTTGCTTGAGTGCTTTGCTTGAGTGCTTTTCTTGAGTGCTTTGCTTGAGTGCTTTGCTTGAGTGCTTTGCTTGAGTGCTTTGCTTGAGTGCTTTGCTTGAGTGCTTTCTTGAGTGCTTTGCTTGAGTGCTTTTCTTGAGTGCTTTTCTTGAGTGCTTTGCTTGAGTGCTTTGCTTGAGTGCTTTGCTTGAGTGCTTTGCTTGAGTGCTTTGCTTGAGTGCTTTGCTTGAGTGCTTTGCTTGAGTGCTTTGCTTGAGTGCTTTGCTTGAGTGCTTTGCTTGAGTGCTTTTCTTGAGTGCTTTGCTTGAGTGCTTTGCTTGAGTGCTTTGCTTGAGTGCTTTGCTTGAGTGCTTTGCTTGAGTGCTTTTCTTGAGTGCTTTTCTTGAGTGCTTTGCTTGAGTGCTTTGCTTGAGTGCTTTGCTTGAGTGCTTTTCTTGAGTGCTTTGCTTGAGTGCTTTGCTTGAGTGCTTTGCTTGAGTGCTTTGCTTGAGTGCTTTGCTTGAGTGCTTTGCTTGAGTGCTTTGCTTGAGTGCTTTTCTTGAGTGCTTTTCTTGAGTGCTTTGCTTGAGTGCTTTGCTTGAGTGCTTTGCTTGAGTGCTTTTCTTGAGTGCTTTTCTTGAGTGCTTTGCTTGAGTGCTTTTCTTGAGTGCTTTGCTTGAGTGCTTTGCTTGAGTGCTTTGCTTGAGTGCTTTGCTTGAGTGCTTTTCTTGAGTGCTTTCTTGAGTGCTTTGCTTGAGTGCTTTGCTTGAGTGCTTTGCTTGAGTGCTTTGCTTGAGTGCTTTTCTTGAGTGCTTTGCTTGAGTGCTTTGCTTGAGTGCTTTGCTTGAGTGCTTTGCTTGAGTGCTTTGCTTGAGTGCTTTTCTTGAGTGCTTTTCTTGAGTGCTTTGCTTGAGTGCTTTGCTTGAGTGCTTTGCTTGAGTGCTTTGCTTGAGTGCTTTGCTTGAGTGCTTTGCTTGAGTGCTTTGCTTGAGTGCTTTGCTTGAGTGCTTTGCTTGAGTGCTTTGCTTGAGTGCTTTTCTTGAGTGCTTTTCTTGAGTGCTTTCTTGAGTGCTTTGCTTGAGTGCTTTGCTTGAGTGCTTTGCTTGAGTGCTTTTCTTGAGTGCTTTTCTTGAGTGCTTTGCTTGAGTGCTTTTCTTGAGTGCTTTGCTTGAGTGCTTTGCTTGAGTGCTTTGCTTGAGTGCTTTGCTTGAGTGCTTTTCTTGAGTGCTTTTCTTGAGTGCTTTGCTTGAGTGCTTTGCTTGAGTGCTTTGCTTGAGTGCTTTTCTTGAGTGCTTTTCTTGAGTGCTTTGCTTGAGTGCTTTGCTTGAGTGCTTTGCTTGAGTGCTTTGCTTGAGTGCTTTGCTTGAGTGCTTTTCTTGAGTGCTTTTCTTGAGTGCTTTGCTTGAGTGCTTTGCTTGAGTGCTTTGCTTGAGTGCTTTGCTTGAGTGCTTTGCTTGAGTGCTTTGCTTGAGTGCTTTCTTGAGTGCTTTGCTTGAGTGCTTTGCTTGAGTGCTTTTCTTGAGTGCTTTTCTTGAGTGCTTTTCTTGAGTGCTTTGCTTGAGTGCTTTGCTTGAGTGCTTTGCTTGAGTGCTTTGCTTGAGTGCTTTGCTTGAGTGCTTTGCTTGAGTGCTTTGCTTGAGTGCTTTGCTTGAGTGCTTTGCTTGAGTGCTTTTCTTGAGTGCTTTGCTTGAGTGCTTTGCTTGAGTGCTTTGCTTGAGTGCTTTGCTTGAGTGCTTTGCTTGAGTGCTTTGCTTGAGTGCTTTTCTTGAGTGCTTTGCTTGAGTGCTTTGCTTGAGTGCTTTGCTTGAGTGCTTTGCTTGAGTGCTTTGCTTGAGTGCTTTGCTTGAGTGCTTTGCTTGAGTGCTTTCTTGAGTGCTTTGCTTGAGTGCTTTGCTTGAGTGCTTTCTTGAGTGCTTTTCTTGAGTGCTTTGCTTGAGTGCTTTGCTTGAGTGCTTTGCTTGAGTGCTTTGCTTGAGTGCTTTGCTTGAGTGCTTTGCTTGAGTGCTTTGCTTGAGTGCTTTGCTTGAGTGCTTTGCTTGAGTGCTTTGCTTGAGTGCTTTTCTTGAGTGCTTTGCTTGAGTGCTTTGCTTGAGTGCTTTGCTTGAGTGCTTTGCTTGAGTGCTTTGCTTGAGTGCTTTGCTTGAGTGCTTTGCTTGAGTGCTTTTCTTGAGTGCTTTGCTTGAGTGCTTTGCTTGAGTGCTTTGCTTGAGTGCTTTGCTTGAGTGCTTTGCTTGAGTGCTTTGCTTGAGTGCTTTTCTTGAGTGCTTTCTTGAGTGCTTTGCTTGAGTGCTTTGCTTGAGTGCTTTGCTTGAGTGCTTTTCTTGAGTGCTTTTCTTGAGTGCTTTGCTTGAGTGCTTTTCTTGAGTGCTTTGCTTGAGTGCTTTGCTTGAGTGCTTTGCTTGAGTGCTTTGCTTGAGTGCTTTTCTTGAGTGCTTTTCTTGAGTGCTTTGCTTGAGTGCTTTGCTTGAGTGCTTTGCTTGAGTGCTTTTCTTGAGTGCTTTGCTTGAGTGCTTTGCTTGAGTGCTTTGCTTGAGTGCTTTGCTTGAGTGCTTTGCTTGAGTGCTTTCTTGAGTGCTTTGCTTGAGTGCTTTTCTTGAGTGCTTTCTTGAGTGCTTTGCTTGAGTGCTTTGCTTGAGTGCTTTGCTTGAGTGCTTTGCTTGAGTGCTTTGCTTGAGTGCTTTGCTTGAGTGCTTTGCTTGAGTGCTTTGCTTGAGTGCTTTGCTTGAGTGCTTTGCTTGAGTGCTTTGCTTGAGTGCTTTTCTTGAGTGCTTTGCTTGAGTGCTTTGCTTGAGTGCTTTGCTTGAGTGCTTTGCTTGAGTGCTTTGCTTGAGTGCTTTTCTTGAGTGCTTTTCTTGAGTGCTTTGCTTGAGTGCTTTGCTTGAGTGCTTTGCTTGAGTGCTTTTCTTGAGTGCTTTGCTTGAGTGCTTTGCTTGAGTGCTTTGCTTGAGTGCTTTGCTTGAGTGCTTTGCTTGAGTGCTTTGCTTGAGTGCTTTGCTTGAGTGCTTTTCTTGAGTGCTTTTCTTGAGTGCTTTGCTTGAGTGCTTTGCTTGAGTGCTTTGCTTGAGTGCTTTTCTTGAGTGCTTTTCTTGAGTGCTTTGCTTGAGTGCTTTTCTTGAGTGCTTTGCTTGAGTGCTTTGCTTGAGTGCTTTGCTTGAGTGCTTTGCTTGAGTGCTTTTCTTGAGTGCTTTTCTTGAGTGCTTTGCTTGAGTGCTTTGCTTGAGTGCTTTGCTTGAGTGCTTTTCTTGAGTGCTTTTCTTGAGTGCTTTGCTTGAGTGCTTTGCTTGAGTGCTTTGCTTGAGTGCTTTGCTTGAGTGCTTTGCTTGAGTGCTTTTCTTGAGTGCTTTTCTTGAGTGCTTTGCTTGAGTGCTTTGCTTGAGTGCTTTGCTTGAGTGCTTTGCTTGAGTGCTTTGCTTGAGTGCTTTGCTTGAGTGCTTTGCTTGAGTGCTTTGCTTGAGTGCTTTGCTTGAGTGCTTTGCTTGAGTGCTTTTCTTGAGTGCTTTTCTTGAGTGCTTTGCTTGAGTGCTTTGCTTGAGTGCTTTGCTTGAGTGCTTTTCTTGAGTGCTTTTCTTGAGTGCTTTGCTTGAGTGCTTTTCTTGAGTGCTTTGCTTGAGTGCTTTGCTTGAGTGCTTTGCTTGAGTGCTTTGCTTGAGTGCTTTTCTTGAGTGCTTTTCTTGAGTGCTTTGCTTGAGTGCTTTGCTTGAGTGCTTTGCTTGAGTGCTTTTCTTGAGTGCTTTTCTTGAGTGCTTTGCTTGAGTGCTTTGCTTGAGTGCTTTGCTTGAGTGCTTTGCTTGAGTGCTTTGCTTGAGTGCTTTTCTTGAGTGCTTTTCTTGAGTGCTTTGCTTGAGTGCTTTGCTTGAGTGCTTTGCTTGAGTGCTTTGCTTGAGTGCTTTGCTTGAGTGCTTTGCTTGAGTGCTTTCTTGAGTGCTTTGCTTGAGTGCTTTGCTTGAGTGCTTTTCTTGAGTGCTTTTCTTGAGTGCTTTTCTTGAGTGCTTTGCTTGAGTGCTTTTCTTGAGTGCTTTGCTTGAGTGCTTTGCTTGAGTGCTTTGCTTGAGTGCTTTGCTTGAGTGCTTTGCTTGAGTGCTTTGCTTGAGTGCTTTTCTTGAGTGCTTTGCTTGAGTGCTTTGCTTGAGTGCTTTGCTTGAGTGCTTTGCTTGAGTGCTTTGCTTGAGTGCTTTGCTTGAGTGCTTTGCTTGAGTGCTTTTCTTGAGTGCTTTGCTTGAGTGCTTTGCTTGAGTGCTTTGCTTGAGTGCTTTGCTTGAGTGCTTTGCTTGAGTGCTTTGCTTGAGTGCTTTTCTTGAGTGCTTTTCTTGAGTGCTTTGCTTGAGTGCTTTGCCTGAGTGCTTTGCTTGAGTGCTTTTCTTGAGTGCTTTTCTTGAGTGCTTTGCTTGAGTGCTTTTCTTGAGTGCTTTGCTTGAGTGCTTTGCTTGAGTGCTTTGCTTGAGTGCTTTGCTTGAGTGCTTTTCTTGAGTGCTTTTCTTGAGTGCTTTGCTTGAGTGCTTTGCCTGAGTGCTTTGCTTGAGTGCTTTTCTTGAGTGCTTTGCTTGAGTGCTTTGCCTGAGTGCTTTGCTTGAGTGCTTTGCTTGAGTGCTTTGCTTGAGTGCTTTGCTTGAGTGCTTTGCTTGAGTGCTTTTCTTGAGTGCTTTTCTTGAGTGCTTTGCTTGAGTGCTTTGCTTGAGTGCTTTGCTTGAGTGCTTTGCTTGAGTGCTTTGCTTGAGTGCTTTGCTTGAGTGCTTTGCTTGAGTGCTTTGCTTGAGTGCTTTGCTTGAGTGCTTTGCTTGAGTGCTTTTCTTGAGTGCTTTGCTTGAGTGCTTTGCTTGAGTGCTTTGCTTGAGTGCTTTGCTTGAGTGCTTTGCTTGAGTGCTTTTCTTGAGTGCTTTTCTTGAGTGCTTTGCTTGAGTGCTTTGCTTGAGTGCTTTGCTTGAGTGCTTTTCTTGAGTGCTTTTCTTGAGTGCTTTGCTTGAGTGCTTTTCTTGAGTGCTTTGCTTGAGTGCTTTGCTTGAGTGCTTTGCTTGAGTGCTTTGCTTGAGTGCTTTGCTTGAGTGCTTTTCTTGAGTGCTTTGCTTGAGTGCTTTGCTTGAGTGCTTTGCTTGAGTGCTTTTCTTGAGTGCTTTTCTTGAGTGCTTTGCTTGAGTGCTTTGCTTGAGTGCTTTGCTTGAGTGCTTTGCTTGAGTGCTTTTCTTGAGTGCTTTTCTTGAGTGCTTTTCTTGAGTGCTTTGCTTGAGTGCTTTGCTTGAGTGCTTTGCTTGAGTGCTTTGCTTGAGTGCTTTGCTTGAGTGCTTTGCTTGAGTGCTTTTCTTGAGTGCTTTGCTTGAGTGCTTTGCTTGAGTGCTTTTCTTGAGTGCTTTTCTTGAGTGCTTTTCTTGAGTGCTTTGCTTGAGTGCTTTTCTTGAGTGCTTTGCTTGAGTGCTTTGCTTGAGTGCTTTGCTTGAGTGCTTTGCTTGAGTGCTTTGCTTGAGTGCTTTGCTTGAGTGCTTTGCTTGAGTGCTTTTCTTGAGTGCTTTGCTTGAGTGCTTTGCTTGAGTGCTTTGCTTGAGTGCTTTGCTTGAGTGCTTTTCTTGAGTGCTTTGCTTGAGTGCTTTGCTTGAGTGCTTTGCTTGAGTGCTTTGCTTGAGTGCTTTGCTTGAGTGCTTTGCTTGAGTGCTTTGCTTGAGTGCTTTCTTGAGTGCTTTTCTTGAGTGCTTTGCTTGAGTGCTTTGCTTGAGTGCTTTGCTTGAGTGCTTTTCTTGAGTGCTTTTCTTGAGTGCTTTGCTTGAGTGCTTTGCTTGAGTGCTTTGCTTGAGTGCTTTTCTTGAGTGCTTTTCTTGAGTGCTTTGCTTGAGTGCTTTTCTTGAGTGCTTTGCTTGAGTGCTTTGCTTGAGTGCTTTGCTTGAGTGCTTTGCTTGAGTGCTTTTCTTGAGTGCTTTTCTTGAGTGCTTTGCTTGAGTGCTTTGCTTGAGTGCTTTGCTTGAGTGCTTTTCTTGAGTGCTTTTCTTGAGTGCTTTGCTTGAGTGCTTTGCTTGAGTGCTTTGCTTGAGTGCTTTGCTTGAGTGCTTTGCTTGAGTGCTTTTCTTGAGTGCTTTTCTTGAGTGCTTTGCTTGAGTGCTTTGCTTGAGTGCTTTGCTTGAGTGCTTTGCTTGAGTGCTTTGCTTGAGTGCTTTGCTTGAGTGCTTTGCTTGAGTGCTTTGCTTGAGTGCTTTTCTTGAGTGCTTTTCTTGAGTGCTTTGCTTGAGTGCTTTGCTTGAGTGCTTTGCTTGAGTGCTTTTCTTGAGTGCTTTTCTTGAGTGCTTTGCTTGAGTGCTTTTCTTGAGTGCTTTGCTTGAGTGCTTTGCTTGAGTGCTTTGCTTGAGTGCTTTGCTTGAGTGCTTTTCTTGAGTGCTTTTCTTGAGTGCTTTGCTTGAGTGCTTTGCTTGAGTGCTTTGCTTGAGTGCTTTTCTTGAGTGCTTTGCTTGAGTGCTTTGCTTGAGTGCTTTGCTTGAGTGCTTTGCTTGAGTGCTTTGCTTGAGTGCTTTGCTTGAGTGCTTTGCTTGAGTGCTTTTCTTGAGTGCTTTTCTTGAGTGCTTTGCTTGAGTGCTTTGCTTGAGTGCTTTGCTTGAGTGCTTTGCTTGAGTGCTTTGCTTGAGTGCTTTGCTTGAGTGCTTTGCTTGAGTGCTTTGCTTGAGTGCTTTGCTTGAGTGCTTTGCTTGAGTGCTTTTCTTGAGTGCTTTGCTTGAGTGCTTTGCTTGAGTGCTTTGCTTGAGTGCTTTGCTTGAGTGCTTTGCTTGAGTGCTTTTCTTGAGTGCTTTTCTTGAGTGCTTTGCTTGAGTGCTTTGCTTGAGTGCTTTGCTTGAGTGCTTTTCTTGAGTGCTTTTCTTGAGTGCTTTGCTTGAGTGCTTTTCTTGAGTGCTTTGCTTGAGTGCTTTGCTTGAGTGCTTTGCTTGAGTGCTTTGCTTGAGTGCTTTGCTTGAGTGCTTTTCTTGAGTGCTTTGCTTGAGTGCTTTGCTTGAGTGCTTTGCTTGAGTGCTTTTCTTGAGTGCTTTTCTTGAGTGCTTTGCTTGAGTGCTTTGCTTGAGTGCTTTGCTTGAGTGCTTTGCTTGAGTGCTTTTCTTGAGTGCTTTTCTTGAGTGCTTTTCTTGAGTGCTTTGCTTGAGTGCTTTGCTTGAGTGCTTTGCTTGAGTGCTTTGCTTGAGTGCTTTGCTTGAGTGCTTTGCTTGAGTGCGTTTCTTGAGTGCTTTGCTTGAGTGCTTTGCTTGAGTGCTTTTCTTGAGTGCTTTTCTTGAGTGCTTTTCTTGAGTGCTTTGCTTGAGTGCTTTTCTTGAGTGCTTTGCTTGAGTGCTTTGCTTGAGTGCTTTGCTTGAGTGCTTTGCTTGAGTGCTTTGCTTGAGTGCTTTGCTTGAGTGCTTTGCTTGAGTGCTTTTCTTGAGTGCTTTGCTTGAGTGCTTTGCTTGAGTGCTTTGCTTGAGTGCTTTGCTTGAGTGCTTTTCTTGAGTGCTTTGCTTGAGTGCTTTGCTTGAGTGCTTTGCTTGAGTGCTTTGCTTGAGTGCTTTGCTTGAGTGCTTTGCTTGAGTGCTTTGCTTGAGTGCTTTTCTTGAGTGCTTTGCTTGAGTGCTTTGCTTGAGTGCTTTGCTTGAGTGCTTTGCTTGAGTGCTTTGCTTGAGTGCTTTGCTTGAGTGCTTTGCTTGAGTGCTTTGCTTGAGTGCTTTGCTTGAGTGCTTTGCTTGAGTGCTTTGCTTGAGTGCTTTGCTTGAGTGCTTTGCTTGAGTGCTTTGCTTGAGTGCTTTTCTTGAGTGCTTTTCTTGAGTGCTTTGCTTGAGTGCTTTGCTTGAGTGCTTTGCTTGAGTGCTTTGCTTGAGTGCTTTGCTTGAGTGCTTTGCTTGAGTGCTTTTCTTGAGTGCTTTTCTTGAGTGCTTTGCTTGAGTGCTTTGCTTGAGTGCTTTGCTTGAGTGCTTTTCTTGAGTGCTTTTCTTGAGTGCTTTGCTTGAGTGCTTTTCTTGAGTGCTTTGCTTGAGTGCTTTGCTTGAGTGCTTTGCTTGAGTGCTTTGCTTGAGTGCTTTGCTTGAGTGCTTTTCTTGAGTGCTTTGCTTGAGTGCTTTGCTTGAGTGCTTTGCTTGAGTGCTTTTCTTGAGTGCTTTTCTTGAGTGCTTTGCTTGAGTGCTTTGCTTGAGTGCTTTGCTTGAGTGCTTTGCTTGAGTGCTTTGCTTGAGTGCTTTTCTTGAGTGCTTTTCTTGAGTGCTTTGCTTGAGTGCTTTGCTTGAGTGCTTTGCTTGAGTGCTTTGCTTGAGTGCTTTGCTTGAGTGCTTTGCTTGAGTGCTTTTCTTGAGTGCTTTGCTTGAGTGCTTTGCTTGAGTGCTTTTCTTGAGTGCTTTTCTTGAGTGCTTTTCTTGAGTGCTTTGCTTGAGTGCTTTTCTTGAGTGCTTTGCTTGAGTGCTTTGCTTGAGTGCTTTGCTTGAGTGCTTTGCTTGAGTGCTTTGCTTGAGTGCTTTGCTTGAGTGCTTTGCTTGAGTGCTTTTCTTGAGTGCTTTGCTTGAGTGCTTTGCTTGAGTGCTTTGCTTGAGTGCTTTGCTTGAGTGCTTTGCTTGAGTGCTTTGCTTGAGTGCTTTGCTTGAGTGCTTTGCTTGAGTGCTTTGCTTGAGTGCTTTGCTTGAGTGCTTTGCTTGAGTGCTTTGCTTGAGTGCTTTGCTTGAGTGCTTTGCTTGAGTGCTTTGCTTGAGTGCTTTGCTTGAGTGCTTTGCTTGAGTGCTTTGCTTGAGTGCTTTGCTTGAGTGCTTTGCTTGAGTGCTTTGCTTGAGTGCTTTGCTTGAGTGCTTTGCTTGAGTGCTTTGCTTGAGTGCTTTGCTTGAGTGCTTTGCTTGAGTGCTTTGCTTGAGTGCTTTGCTTGAGTGCTTTTCTTGAGTGCTTTTCTTGAGTGCTTTGCTTGAGTGCTTTGCTTGAGTGCTTTGCTTGAGTGCTTTGCTTGAGTGCTTTGCTTGAGTGCTTTGCTTGAGTGCTTTTCTTGAGTGCTTTTCTTGAGTGCTTTGCTTGAGTGCTTTGCTTGAGTGCTTTGCTTGAGTGCTTTTCTTGAGTGCTTTTCTTGAGTGCTTTGCTTGAGTGCTTTTCTTGAGTGCTTTGCTTGAGTGCTTTGCTTGAGTGCTTTGCTTGAGTGCTTTGCTTGAGTGCTTTTCTTGAGTGCTTTTCTTGAGTGCTTTGCTTGAGTGCTTTGCTTGAGTGCTTTGCTTGAGTGCTTTTCTTGAGTGCTTTGCTTGAGTGCTTTGCTTGAGTGCTTTGCTTGAGTGCTTTGCTTGAGTGCTTTGCTTGAGTGCTTTGCTTGAGTGCTTTGCTTGAGTGCTTTTCTTGAGTGCTTTTCTTGAGTGCTTTGCTTGAGTGCTTTGCTTGAGTGCTTTGCTTGAGTGCTTTGCTTGAGTGCTTTGCTTGAGTGCTTTGCTTGAGTGCTTTGCTTGAGTGCTTTGCTTGAGTGCTTTGCTTGAGTGCTTTGCTTGAGTGCTTTTCTTGAGTGCTTTGCTTGAGTGCTTTGCTTGAGTGCTTTGCTTGAGTGCTTTGCTTGAGTGCTTTGCTTGAGTGCTTTTCTTGAGTGCTTTTCTTGAGTGCTTTGCTTGAGTGCTTTGCTTGAGTGCTTTGCTTGAGTGCTTTTCTTGAGTGCTTTTCTTGAGTGCTTTGCTTGAGTGCTTTGCTTGAGTGCTTTGCTTGAGTGCTTTGCTTGAGTGCTTTGCTTGAGTGCTTTGCTTGAGTGCTTTGCTTGAGTGCTTTTCTTGAGTGCTTTGCTTGAGTGCTTTGCTTGAGTGCTTTGCTTGAGTGCTTTTCTTGAGTGCTTTTCTTGAGTGCTTTGCTTGAGTGCTTTGCTTGAGTGCTTTGCTTGAGTGCTTTGCTTGAGTGCTTTGCTTGAGTGCTTTTCTTGAGTGCTTTTCTTGAGTGCTTTGCTTGAGTGCTTTGCTTGAGTGCTTTGCTTGAGTGCTTTGCTTGAGTGCTTTGCTTGAGTGCTTTGCTTGAGTGCTTTCTTGAGTGCTTTGCTTGAGTGCTTTGCTTGAGTGCTTTGCTTGAGTGCTTTTCTTGAGTGCTTTTCTTGAGTGCTTTGCTTGAGTGCTTTTCTTGAGTGCTTTGCTTGAGTGCTTTGCTTGAGTGCTTTGCTTGAGTGCTTTGCTTGAGTGCTTTGCTTGAGTGCTTTGCTTGAGTGCTTTGCTTGAGTGCTTTTCTTGAGTGCTTTGCTTGAGTGCTTTGCTTGAGTGCTTTGCTTGAGTGCTTTGCTTGAGTGCTTTTCTTGAGTGCTTTGCTTGAGTGCTTTGCTTGAGTGCTTTGCTTGAGTGCTTTGCTTGAGTGCTTTGCTTGAGTGCTTTGCTTGAGTGCTTTGCTTGAGTGCTTTTCTTGAGTGCTTTTCTTGAGTGCTTTGCTTGAGTGCTTTGCTTGAGTGCTTTGCTTGAGTGCTTTTCTTGAGTGCTTTTCTTGAGTGCTTTGCTTGAGTGCTTTGCTTGAGTGCTTTGCTTGAGTGCTTTTCTTGAGTGCTTTTCTTGAGTGCTTTGCTTGAGTGCTTTTCTTGAGTGCTTTGCTTGAGTGCTTTGCTTGAGTGCTTTGCTTGAGTGCTTTGCTTGAGTGCTTTTCTTGAGTGCTTTTCTTGAGTGCTTTGCTTGAGTGCTTTGCTTGAGTGCTTTGCTTGAGTGCTTTTCTTGAGTGCTTTTCTTGAGTGCTTTGCTTGAGTGCTTTGCTTGAGTGCTTTGCTTGAGTGCTTTGCTTGAGTGCTTTGCTTGAGTGCTTTTCTTGAGTGCTTTCTTGAGTGCTTTGCTTGAGTGCTTTGCTTGAGTGCTTTGCTTGAGTGCTTTGCTTGAGTGCTTGAGTGCTTTGCTTGAGTGCTTTGCTTGAGTGCTTTGCTTGAGTGCTTTGCTTGAGTGCTTTTCTTGAGTGCTTTTCTTGAGTGCTTTGCTTGAGTGCTTTGCTTGAGTGCTTTGCTTGAGTGCTTTTCTTGAGTGCTTTTCTTGAGTGCTTTGCTTGAGTGCTTTTCTTGAGTGCTTTGCTTGAGTGCTTTGCTTGAGTGCTTTGCTTGAGTGCTTTGCTTGAGTGCTTTTCTTGAGTGCTTTTCTTGAGTGCTTTGCTTGAGTGCTTTGCTTGAGTGCTTTGCTTGAGTGCTTTCTTGAGTGCTTTGCTTGAGTGCTTTGCTTGAGTGCTTTGCTTGAGTGCTTTGCTTGAGTGCTTTGCTTGAGTGCTTTGCTTGAGTGCTTTGCTTGAGTGCTTTTCTTGAGTGCTTTTCTTGAGTGCTTTGCTTGAGTGCTTTGCTTGAGTGCTTTGCTTGAGTGCTTTGCTTGAGTGCTTTGCTTGAGTGCTTTGCTTGAGTGCTTTGCTTGAGTGCTTTGCTTGAGTGCTTTGCTTGAGTGCTTTGCTTGAGTGCTTTTCTTGAGTGCTTTGCTTGAGTGCTTTGCTTGAGTGCTTTGCTTGAGTGCTTTGCTTGAGTGCTTTGCTTGAGTGCTTTTCTTGAGTGCTTTTCTTGAGTGCTTTGCTTGAGTGCTTTGCTTGAGTGCTTTGCTTGAGTGCTTTTCTTGAGTGCTTTTCTTGAGTGCTTTGCTTGAGTGCTTTTCTTGAGTGCTTTGCTTGAGTGCTTTGCTTGAGTGCTTTGCTTGAGTGCTTTGCTTGAGTGCTTTGCTTGAGTGCTTTTCTTGAGTGCTTTGCTTGAGTGCTTTGCTTGAGTGCTTTGCTTGAGTGCTTTCGTTGAGTGCTTTTCTTGAGTGCTTTGCTTGAGTGCTTTGCTTGAGTGCTTTGCTTGAGTGCTTTGCTTGAGTGCTTTTTTGAGTGCTTTGCTTGAGTGCTTTTCTTGAGTGCTTTTCTTGAGTGCTTTGCTTGAGTGCTTTGCTTGAGTGCTTTGCTTGAGTGCTTTGCTTGAGTGCTTTGCTTGAGTGCTTTGCTTGAGTGCTTTCTTGAGTGCTTTGCTTGAGTGCTTTGCTTGAGTGCTTTTCTTGAGTGCTTTTCTTGAGTGCTTTGCTTGAGTGCTTTGCTTGAGTGCTTTTCTTGAGTGCTTTGCTTGAGTGCTTTGCTTGAGTGCTTTGCTTGAGTGCTTTGCTTGAGTGCTTTGCTTGAGTGCTTTGCTTGAGTGCTTTGCTTGAGTGCTTTTCTTGAGTGCTTTGCTTGAGTGCTTTGCTTGAGTGCTTTGCTTGAGTGCTTTGCTTGAGTGCTTTGCTTGAGTGCTTTGCTTGAGTGCTTTGCTTGAGTGCTTTGCTTGAGTGCTTTGCTTGAGTGCTTTGCTTGAGTGCTTTGCTTGAGTGCTTTGCTTGAGTGCTTTTCTTGAGTGCTTTTCTTGAGTGCTTTGCTTGAGTGCTTTGCTTGAGTGCTTTGCTTGAGTGCTTTTCTTGAGTGCTTTTCTTGAGTGCTTTGCTTGAGTGCTTTTCTTGAGTGCTTTGCTTGAGTGCTTTGCTTGAGTGCTTTGCTTGAGTGCTTTGCTTGAGTGCTTTGCTTGAGTGCTTTTCTTGAGTGCTTTGCTTGAGTGCTTTGCTTGAGTGCTTTGCTTGAGTGCTTTTCTTGAGTGCTTTTCTTGAGTGCTTTGCTTGAGTGCTTTTCTTGAGTGCTTTGCTTGAGTGCTTTGCTTGAGTGCTTTGCTTGAGTGCTTTGCTTGAGTGCTTTTCTTGAGTGCTTTTCTTGAGTGCTTTGCTTGAGTGCTTTGCTTGAGTGCTTTGCTTGAGTGCTTTTCTTGAGTGCTTTGCTTGAGTGCTTTGCTTGAGTGCTTTGCTTGAGTGCTTTGCTTGAGTGCTTTGCTTGAGTGCTTTGCTTGAGTGCTTTGCTTGAGTGCTTTTCTTGAGTGCTTTTCTTGAGTGCTTTGCTTGAGTGCTTTGCTTGAGTGCTTTGCTTGAGTGCTTTGCTTGAGTGCTTTGCTTGAGTGCTTTGCTTGAGTGCTTTGCTTGAGTGCTTTGCTTGAGTGCTTTGCTTGAGTGCTTTGCTTGAGTGCTTTTCTTGAGTGCTTTGCTTGAGTGCTTTGCTTGAGTGCTTTGCTTGAGTGCTTTGCTTGAGTGCTTTGCTTGAGTGCTTTTCTTGAGTGCTTTTCTTGAGTGCTTTGCTTGAGTGCTTTGCTTGAGTGCTTTGCTTGAGTGCTTTGCTTGAGTGCTTTGCTTGAGTGCTTTGCTTGAGTGCTTTGCTTGAGTGCTTTTCTTGAGTGCTTTTCTTGAGTGCTTTGCTTGAGTGCTTTGCTTGAGTGCTTTGCTTGAGTGCTTTGCTTGAGTGCTTTGCTTGAGTGCTTTGCTTGAGTGCTTTGCTTGAGTGCTTTTCTTGAGTGCTTTGCTTGAGTGCTTTGCTTGAGTGCTTTGCTTGAGTGCTTTTCTTGAGTGCTTTTCTTGAGTGCTTTGCTTGAGTGCTTTGCTTGAGTGCTTTGCTTGAGTGCTTTGCTTGAGTGCTTTTCTTGAGTGCTTTTCTTGAGTGCTTTTCTTGAGTGCTTTGCTTGAGTGCTTTGCTTGAGTGCTTTGCTTGAGTGCTTTGCTTGAGTGCTTTGCTTGAGTGCTTTGCTTGAGTGCTTTCTTGAGTGCTTTGCTTGAGTGCTTTGCTTGAGTGCTTTTCTTGAGTGCTTTTCTTGAGTGCTTTTCTTGAGTGCTTTGCTTGAGTGCTTTTCTTGAGTGCTTTGCTTGAGTGCTTTGCTTGAGTGCTTTGCTTGAGTGCTTTGCTTGAGTGCTTTGCTTGAGTGCTTTGCTTGAGTGCTTTGCTTGAGTGCTTTTCTTGAGTGCTTTGCTTGAGTGCTTTGCTTGAGTGCTTTGCTTGAGTGCTTTGCTTGAGTGCTTTTCTTGAGTGCTTTGCTTGAGTGCTTTGCTTGAGTGCTTTGCTTGAGTGCTTTGCTTGAGTGCTTTGCTTGAGTGCTTTGCTTGAGTGCTTTGCTTGAGTGCTTTTCTTGAGTGCTTTTCTTGAGTGCTTTGCTTGAGTGCTTTGCTTGAGTGCTTTGCTTGAGTGCTTTTCTTGAGTGCTTTTCTTGAGTGCTTTGCTTGAGTGCTTTGCTTGAGTGCTTTGCTTGAGTGCTTTTCTTGAGTGCTTTTCTTGAGTGCTTTGCTTGAGTGCTTTTCTTGAGTGCTTTGCTTGAGTGCTTTGCTTGAGTGCTTTGCTTGAGTGCTTTGCTTGAGTGCTTTTCTTGAGTGCTTTTCTTGAGTGCTTTGCTTGAGTGCTTTGCTTGAGTGCTTTGCTTGAGTGCTTTTCTTGAGTGCTTTTCTTGAGTGCTTTGCTTGAGTGCTTTGCTTGAGTGCTTTGCTTGAGTGCTTTGCTTGAGTGCTTTGCTTGAGTGCTTTTCTTGAGTGCTTTTCTTGAGTGCTTTGCTTGAGTGCTTTGCTTGAGTGCTTTGCTTGAGTGCTTTGCTTGAGTGCTTTGCTTGAGTGCTTTGCTTGAGTGCTTTGCTTGAGTGCTTTGCTTGAGTGCTTTTCTTGAGTGCTTTTCTTGAGTGCTTTGCTTGAGTGCTTTGCTTGAGTGCTTTGCTTGAGTGCTTTTCTTGAGTGCTTTTCTTGAGTGCTTTGCTTGAGTGCTTTTCTTGAGTGCTTTGCTTGAGTGCTTTGCTTGAGTGCTTTGCTTGAGTGCTTTGCTTGAGTGCTTTTCTTGAGTGCTTTTCTTGAGTGCTTTGCTTGAGTGCTTTGCTTGAGTGCTTTGCTTGAGTGCTTTTCTTGAGTGCTTTTCTTGAGTGCTTTGCTTGAGTGCTTTGCTTGAGTGCTTTGCTTGAGTGCTTTGCTTGAGTGCTTTGCTTGAGTGCTTTTCTTGAGTGCTTTTCTTGAGTGCTTTGCTTGAGTGCTTTGCTTGAGTGCTTTGCTTGAGTGCTTTGCTTGAGTGCTTTGCTTGAGTGCTTTGCTTGAGTGCTTTCTTGAGTGCTTTGCTTGAGTGCTTTGCTTGAGTGCTTGAGTGCTTGAGTGCTTTTCTTGAGTGCTTTTCTTGAGTGCTTTGCTTGAGTGCTTTGCTTGAGTGCTTTGCTTGAGTGCTTTGCTTGAGTGCTTTGCTTGAGTGCTTTGCTTGAGTGCTTTGCTTGAGTGCTTTGCTTGAGTGCTTTGCTTGAGTGCTTTTCTTGAGTGCTTTGCTTGAGTGCTTTGCTTGAGTGCTTTGCTTGAGTGCTTTGCTTGAGTGCTTTGCTTGAGTGCTTTGCTTGAGTGCTTTTCTTGAGTGCTTTTCTTGAGTGCTTTGCTTGAGTGCTTTGCTTGAGTGCTTTGCTTGAGTGCTTTGCTTGAGTGCTTTGCTTGAGTGCTTTGCTTGAGTGCTTTTCTTGAGTGCTTTTCTTGAGTGCTTTGCTTGAGTGCTTTGCTTGAGTGCTTTGCTTGAGTGCTTTTCTTGAGTGCTTTTCTTGAGTGCTTTGCTTGAGTGCTTTTCTTGAGTGCTTTGCTTGAGTGCTTTGCTTGAGTGCTTTGCTTGAGTGCTTTGCTTGAGTGCTTTTCTTGAGTGCTTTTCTTGAGTGCTTTGCTTGAGTGCTTTGCTTGAGTGCTTTGCTTGAGTGCTTTTCTTGAGTGCTTTGCTTGAGTGCTTTGCTTGAGTGCTTTGCTTGAGTGCTTTGCTTGAGTGCTTTGCTTGAGTGCTTTGCTTGAGTGCTTTGCTTGAGTGCTTTTCTTGAGTGCTTTTCTTGAGTGCTTTGCTTGAGTGCTTTGCTTGAGTGCTTTGCTTGAGTGCTTTGCTTGAGTGCTTTGCTTGAGTGCTTTGCTTGAGTGCTTTGCTTGAGTGCTTTGCTTGAGTGCTTTGCTTGAGTGCTTTGCTTGAGTGCTTTTCTTGAGTGCTTTGCTTGAGTGCTTTGCTTGAGTGCTTTGCTTGAGTGCTTTGCTTGAGTGCTTTGCTTGAGTGCTTTTCTTGAGTGCTTTTCTTGAGTGCTTTGCTTGAGTGCTTTGCTTGAGTGCTTTGCTTGAGTGCTTTTCTTGAGTGCTTTTCTTGAGTGCTTTGCTTGAGTGCTTTTCTTGAGTGCTTTGCTTGAGTGCTTTGCTTGAGTGCTTTGCTTGAGTGCTTTGCTTGAGTGCTTTGCTTGAGTGCTTTTCTTGAGTGCTTTGCTTGAGTGCTTTGCTTGAGTGCTTTGCTTGAGTGCTTTTCTTGAGTGCTTTTCTTGAGTGCTTTGCTTGAGTGCTTTGCTTGAGTGCTTTGCTTGAGTGCTTTGCTTGAGTGCTTTTCTTGAGTGCTTTTCTTGAGTGCTTTTCTTGAGTGCTTTGCTTGAGTGCTTTGCTTGAGTGCTTTGCTTGAGTGCTTTGCTTGAGTGCTTTGCTTGAGTGCTTTGCTTGAGTGCGTTTCTTGAGTGCTTTGCTTGAGTGCTTTGCTTGAGTGCTTTTCTTGAGTGCTTTTCTTGAGTGCTTTTCTTGAGTGCTTTGCTTGAGTGCTTTTCTTGAGTGCTTTGCTTGAGTGCTTTGCTTGAGTGCTTTGCTTGAGTGCTTTGCTTGAGTGCTTTGCTTGAGTGCTTTGCTTGAGTGCTTTGCTTGAGTGCTTTTCTTGAGTGCTTTGCTTGAGTGCTTTGCTTGAGTGCTTTGCTTGAGTGCTTTGCTTGAGTGCTTTGCTTGAGTGCTTTGCTTGAGTGCTTTGCTTGAGTGCTTTTCTTGAGTGCTTTGCTTGAGTGCTTTGCTTGAGTGCTTTGCTTGAGTGCTTTGCTTGAGTGCTTTGCTTGAGTGCTTTTCTTGAGTGCTTTTCTTGAGTGCTTTGCTTGAGTGCTTTGCTTGAGTGCTTTGCTTGAGTGCTTTGCTTGAGTGCTTTGCTTGAGTGCTTTGCTTGAGTGCTTTGCTTGAGTGCTTTTCTTGAGTGCTTTTCTTGAGTGCTTTGCTTGAGTGCTTTGCTTGAGTGCTTTTCTTGAGTGCTTTTCTTGAGTGCTTTGCTTGAGTGCTTTGCTTGAGTGCTTTGCTTGAGTGCTTTGCTTGAGTGCTTTGCTTGAGTGCTTTGCTTGAGTGCTTTTCTTGAGTGCTTTGCTTGAGTGCTTTGCTTGAGTGCTTTGCTTGAGTGCTTTGCTTGAGTGCTTTTCTTGAGTGCTTTTCTTGAGTGCTTTGCTTGAGTGCTTTGCTTGAGTGCTTTGCTTGAGTGCTTTTCTTGAGTGCTTTTCTTGAGTGCTTTGCTTGAGTGCTTTGCTTGAGTGCTTTGCTTGAGTGCTTTGCTTGAGTGCTTTGCTTGAGTGCTTTTCTTGAGTGCTTTTCTTGAGTGCTTTGCTTGAGTGCTTTGCTTGAGTGCTTTGCTTGAGTGCTTTGCTTGAGTGCTTTGCTTGAGTGCTTTGCTTGAGTGCTTTGCTTGAGTGCTTTGCTTGAGTGCTTTGCTTGAGTGCTTTGCTTGAGTGCTTTCTTGAGTGCTTTTCTTGAGTGCTTTGCTTGAGTGCTTTGCTTGAGTGCTTTGCTTGAGTGCTTTTCTTGAGTGCTTTTCTTGAGTGCTTTTCTTGAGTGCTTTGCTTGAGTGCTTTGCTTGAGTGCTTTGCTTGAGTGCTTTGCTTGAGTGCTTTGCTTGAGTGCTTTGCTTGAGTGCTTTCTTGAGTGCTTTGCTTGAGTGCTTTGCTTGAGTGCTTTTCTTGAGTGCTTTCTTGAGTGCTTTTCTTGAGTGCTTTGCTTGAGTGCTTTGCTTGAGTGCTTTTCTTGAGTGCTTTGCTTGAGTGCTTTGCTTGAGTGCTTTGCTTGAGTGCTTTGCTTGAGTGCTTTGCTTGAGTGCTTTGCTTGAGTGCTTTTCTTGAGTGCTTTGCTTGAGTGCTTTGCTTGAGTGCTTTGCTTGAGTGCTTTGCTTGAGTGCTTTTCTTGAGTGCTTTGCTTGAGTGCTTTGCTTGAGTGCTTTGCTTGAGTGCTTTTCTTGAGTGCTTTGCTTGAGTGCTTTGCTTGAGTGCTTTGCTTGAGTGCTTTTCTTGAGTGCTTTTCTTGAGTGCTTTGCTTGAGTGCTTTGCTTGAGTGCTTTGCTTGAGTGCTTTTCTTGAGTGCTTTTCTTGAGTGCTTTGCTTGAGTGCTTTTCTTGAGTGCTTTGCTTGAGTGCTTTGCTTGAGTGCTTTGCTTGAGTGCTTTGCTTGAGTGCTTTTCTTGAGTGCTTTCTTGAGTGCTTTGCTTGAGTGCTTTGCTTGAGTGCTTTGCTTGAGTGCTTTTCTTGAGTGCTTTGCTTGAGTGCTTTGCTTGAGTGCTTTGCTTGAGTGCTTTGCTTGAGTGCTTTGCTTGAGTGCTTTGCTTGAGTGCTTTGCTTGAGTGCTTTTCTTGAGTGCTTTTCTTGAGTGCTTTGCTTGAGTGCTTTGCTTGAGTGCTTTGCTTGAGTGCTTTGCTTGAGTGCTTTGCTTGAGTGCTTTGCTTGAGTGCTTTGCTTGAGTGCTTTGCTTGAGTGCTTTGCTTGAGTGCTTTGCTTGAGTGCTTTTCTTGAGTGCTTTGCTTGAGTGCTTTGCTTGAGTGCTTTGCTTGAGTGCTTTGCTTGAGTGCTTTGCTTGAGTGCTTTTCTTGAGTGCTTTTCTTGAGTGCTTTGCTTGAGTGCTTTGCTTGAGTGCTTTGCTTGAGTGCTTTGCTTGAGTGCTTTGCTTGAGTGCTTTGCTTGAGTGCTTTGCTTGAGTGCTTTTCTTGAGTGCTTTTCTTGAGTGCTTTGCTTGAGTGCTTTGCTTGAGTGCTTTCTTGAGTGCTTTTCTTGAGTGCTTTGCTTGAGTGCTTTGCTTGAGTGCTTTGCTTGAGTGCTTTGCTTGAGTGCTTTGCTTGAGTGCTTTGCTTGAGTGCTTTGCTTGAGTGCTTTTCTTGAGTGCTTTTCTTGAGTGCTTTGCTTGAGTGCTTTGCTTGAGTGCTTTGCTTGAGTGCTTTTCTTGAGTGCTTTTCTTGAGTGCTTTGCTTGAGTGCTTTTCTTGAGTGCTTTGCTTGAGTGCTTTGCTTGAGTGCTTTGCTTGAGTGCTTTGCTTGAGTGCTTTTCTTGAGTGCTTTTCTTGAGTGCTTTGCTTGAGTGCTTTGCTTGAGTGCTTTGCTTGAGTGCTTTTCTTGAGTGCTTTTCTTGAGTGCTTTGCTTGAGTGCTTTGCTTGAGTGCTTTGCTTGAGTGCTTTGCTTGAGTGCTTTGCTTGAGTGCTTTTCTTGAGTGCTTTTCTTGAGTGCTTTGCTTGAGTGCTTTGCTTGAGTGCTTTGCTTGAGTGCTTTGCTTGAGTGCTTTGCTTGAGTGCTTTGCTTGAGTGCTTTGCTTGAGTGCTTTGCTTGAGTGCTTTGCTTGAGTGCTTTGCTTGAGTGCTTTTCTTGAGTGCTTTTCTTGAGTGCTTTGCTTGAGTGCTTTGCTTGAGTGCTTTGCTTGAGTGCTTTGCTTGAGTGCTTTGCTTGAGTGCTTTTCTTGAGTGCTTTTCTTGAGTGCTTTGCTTGAGTGCTTTGCTTGAGTGCTTTGCTTGAGTGCTTTGCTTGAGTGCTTTGCTTGAGTGCTTTGCTTGAGTGCTTTGCTTGAGTGCTTTGCTTGAGTGCTTTGCTTGAGTGCTTTGCTTGAGTGCTTTTCTTGAGTGCTTTGCTTGAGTGCTTTGCTTGAGTGCTTTGCTTGAGTGCTTTTCTTGAGTGCTTTTCTTGAGTGCTTTGCTTGAGTGCTTTGCTTGAGTGCTTTGCTTGAGTGCTTTGCTTGAGTGCTTTGCTTGAGTGCTTTGCTTGAGTGCTTTTCTTGAGTGCTTTGCTTGAGTGCTTTGCTTGAGTGCTTTGCTTGAGTGCTTTGCTTGAGTGCTTTTCTTGAGTGCTTTGCTTGAGTGCTTTGCTTGAGTGCTTTGCTTGAGTGCTTTGCTTGAGTGCTTTGCTTGAGTGCTTTGCTTGAGTGCTTTGCTTGAGTGCTTTTCTTGAGTGCTTTTCTTGAGTGCTTTGCTTGAGTGCTTTGCTTGAGTGCTTTGCTTGAGTGCTTTTCTTGAGTGCTTTTCTTGAGTGCTTTGCTTGAGTGCTTTTCTTGAGTGCTTTGCTTGAGTGCTTTGCTTGAGTGCTTTGCTTGAGTGCTTTGCTTGAGTGCTTTTCTTGAGTGCTTTTCTTGAGTGCTTTGCTTGAGTGCTTTGCTTGAGTGCTTTGCTTGAGTGCTTTTCTTGAGTGCTTTGCTTGAGTGCTTTGCTTGAGTGCTTTGCTTGAGTGCTTTGCTTGAGTGCTTTGCTTGAGTGCTTTGCTTGAGTGCTTTGCTTGAGTGCTTTTCTTGAGTGCTTTTCTTGAGTGCTTTGCTTGAGTGCTTTGCTTGAGTGCTTTGCTTGAGTGCTTTGCTTGAGTGCTTTGCTTGAGTGCTTTGCTTGAGTGCTTTGCTTGAGTGCTTTGCTTGAGTGCTTTGCTTGAGTGCTTTGCTTGAGTGCTTTTCTTGAGTGCTTTGCTTGAGTGCTTTGCTTGAGTGCTTTGCTTGAGTGCTTTGCTTGAGTGCTTTGCTTGAGTGCTTTTCTTGAGTGCTTTTCTTGAGTGCTTTGCTTGAGTGCTTTGCTTGAGTGCTTTGCTTGAGTGCTTTGCTTGAGTGCTTTGCTTGAGTGCTTTGCTTGAGTGCTTTGCTTGAGTGCTTTGCTTGAGTGCTTTGCTTGAGTGCTTTGCTTGAGTGCTTTTCTTGAGTGCTTTGCTTGAGTGCTTTGCTTGAGTGCTTTGCTTGAGTGCTTTGCTTGAGTGCTTTGCTTGAGTGCTTTTCTTGAGTGCTTTGCTTGAGTGCTTTGCTTGAGTGCTTTGCTTGAGTGCTTTGCTTGAGTGCTTTTCTTGAGTGCTTTTCTTGAGTGCTTTGCTTGAGTGCTTTGCTTGAGTGCTTTGCTTGAGTGCTTTGCTTGAGTGCTTTGCTTGAGTGCTTTTCTTGAGTGCTTTTCTTGAGTGCTTTGCTTGAGTGCTTTGCTTGAGTGCTTTGCTTGAGTGCTTTGCTTGAGTGCTTTGCTTGAGTGCTTTGCTTGAGTGCTTTGCTTGAGTGCTTTGCTTGAGTGCTTTGCTTGAGTGCTTTGCTTGAGTGCTTTTCTTGAGTGCTTTCTTGAGTGCTTTTCTTGAGTGCTTTGCTTGAGTGCTTTTCTTGAGTGCTTTTCTTGAGTGCTTTGCTTGAGTGCTTTGCTTGAGTGCTTTGCTTGAGTGCTTTGCTTGAGTGCTTTGCTTGAGTGCTTTGCTTGAGTGCTTTTCTTGAGTGCTTTGCTTGAGTGCTTTGCTTGAGTGCTTTGCTTGAGTGCTTTGCTTGAGTGCTTTTCTTGAGTGCTTTGCTTGAGTGCTTTGCTTGAGTGCTTTGCTTGAGTGCTTTGCTTGAGTGCTTTGCTTGAGTGCTTTGCTTGAGTGCTTTGCTTGAGTGCTTTTCTTGAGTGCTTTTCTTGAGTGCTTTGCTTGAGTGCTTTGCTTGAGTGCTTTGCTTGAGTGCTTTTCTTGAGTGCTTTTCTTGAGTGCTTTGCTTGAGTGCTTTTCTTGAGTGCTTTGCTTGAGTGCTTTGCTTGAGTGCTTTGCTTGAGTGCTTTGCTTGAGTGCTTTTCTTGAGTGCTTTTCTTGAGTGCTTTGCTTGAGTGCTTTGCTTGAGTGCTTTGCTTGAGTGCTTTGCTTGAGTGCTTTGCTTGAGTGCTTTGCTTGAGTGCTTTGCTTGAGTGCTTTGCTTGAGTGCTTTGCTTGAGTGCTTTGCTTGAGTGCTTTGCTTGAGTGCTTTGCTTGAGTGCTTTTCTTGAGTGCTTTTCTTGAGTGCTTTGCTTGAGTGCTTTGCTTGAGTGCTTTGCTTGAGTGCTTTGCTTGAGTGCTTTGCTTGAGTGCTTTGCTTGAGTGCTTTGCTTGAGTGCTTTGCTTGAGTGCTTTGCTTGAGTGCTTTGCTTGAGTGCTTTTCTTGAGTGCTTTGCTTGAGTGCTTTGCTTGAGTGCTTTGCTTGAGTGCTTTGCTTGAGTGCTTTGCTTGAGTGCTTTTCTTGAGTGCTTTTCTTGAGTGCTTTGCTTGAGTGCTTTGCTTGAGTGCTTTGCTTGAGTGCTTTTCTTGAGTGCTTTTCTTGAGTGCTTTGCTTGAGTGCTTTGCTTGAGTGCTTTGCTTGAGTGCTTTGCTTGAGTGCTTTGCTTGAGTGCTTTGCTTGAGTGCTTTGCTTGAGTGCTTTTCTTGAGTGCTTTGCTTGAGTGCTTTGCTTGAGTGCTTTGCTTGAGTGCTTTGCTTGAGTGCTTTGCTTGAGTGCTTTGCTTGAGTGCTTTGCTTGAGTGCTTTTCTTGAGTGCTTTTCTTGAGTGCTTTGCTTGAGTGCTTTGCTTGAGTGCTTTGCTTGAGTGCTTTGCTTGAGTGCTTTTCTTGAGTGCTTTGCTTGAGTGCTTTGCTTGAGTGCTTTGCTTGAGTGCTTTGCTTGAGTGCTTTGCTTGAGTGCTTTGCTTGAGTGCTTTGCTTGAGTGCTTTTCTTGAGTGCTTTTCTTGAGTGCTTTGCTTGAGTGCTTTGCTTGAGTGCTTTGCTTGAGTGCTTTTCTTGAGTGCTTTGCTTGAGTGCTTTGCTTGAGTGCTTTGCTTGAGTGCTTTGCTTGAGTGCTTTGCTTGAGTGCTTTGCTTGAGTGCTTTGCTTGAGTGCTTTTCTTGAGTGCTTTTCTTGAGTGCTTTGCTTGAGTGCTTTGCTTGAGTGCTTTGCTTGAGTGCTTTGCTTGAGTGCTTTGCTTGAGTGCTTTGCTTGAGTGCTTTGCTTGAGTGCTTTGCTTGAGTGCTTTGCTTGAGTGCTTTGCTTGAGTGCTTTTCTTGAGTGCTTTGCTTGAGTGCTTTGCTTGAGTGCTTTGCTTGAGTGCTTTGCTTGAGTGCTTTGCTTGAGTGCTTTTCTTGAGTGCTTTTCTTGAGTGCTTTGCTTGAGTGCTTTGCTTGAGTGCTTTGCTTGAGTGCTTTGCTTGAGTGCTTTGCTTGAGTGCTTTGCTTGAGTGCTTTGCTTGAGTGCTTTGCTTGAGTGCTTTGCTTGAGTGCTTTGCTTGAGT
This sequence comes from Closterium sp. NIES-65, assembly GCA_948144175.1. NCBI lineage: Eukaryota > Viridiplantae > Streptophyta > Zygnematophyceae > Desmidiales > Closteriaceae > Closterium > Closterium sp. NIES-65. The sequence continues at coordinate 1,474,119 of CANXME010002307.1, read as the reverse complement.
GCTTTTCTTGAGTGCTTTGCTTGAGTGCTTTGCTTGAGTGCTTTGCTTGAGTGCTTTGCTTGAGTGCTTTGCTTGAGTGCTTTTCTTGAGTGCTTTGCTTGAGTGCTTTGCTTGAGTGCTTTGCTTGAGTGCTTTGCTTGAGTGCTTTTCTTGAGTGCTTTTCTTGAGTGCTTTGCTTGAGTGCTTTGCTTGAGTGCTTTGCTTGAGTGCTTTGCTTGAGTGCTTTGCTTGAGTGCTTTTCTTGAGTGCTTTTCTTGAGTGCTTTGCTTGAGTGCTTTGCTTGAGTGCTTTGCTTGAGTGCTTTGCTTGAGTGCTTTGCTTGAGTGCTTTGCTTGAGTGCTTTGCTTGAGTGCTTTGCTTGAGTGCTTTGCTTGAGTGCTTTGCTTGAGTGCTTTTCTTGAGTGCTTTTCTTGAGTGCTTTGCTTGAGTGCTTTGCTTGAGTGCTTTTCTTGAGTGCTTTTCTTGAGTGCTTTGCTTGAGTGCTTTGCTTGAGTGCTTTGCTTGAGTGCTTTGCTTGAGTGCTTTGCTTGAGTGCTTTGCTTGAGTGCTTTTCTTGAGTGCTTTGCTTGAGTGCTTTGCTTGAGTGCTTTGCTTGAGTGCTTTGCTTGAGTGCTTTTCTTGAGTGCTTTGCTTGAGTGCTTTGCTTGAGTGCTTTGCTTGAGTGCTTTGCTTGAGTGCTTTGCTTGAGTGCTTTGCTTGAGTGCTTTGCTTGAGTGCTTTTCTTGAGTGCTTTTCTTGAGTGCTTTGCTTGAGTGCTTTGCTTGAGTGCTTTGCTTGAGTGCTTTTCTTGAGTGCTTTTCTTGAGTGCTTTGCTTGAGTGCTTTTCTTGAGTGCTTTGCTTGAGTGCTTTGCTTGAGTGCTTTGCTTGAGTGCTTTGCTTGAGTGCTTTTCTTGAGTGCTTTTCTTGAGTGCTTTGCTTGAGTGCTTTGCTTGAGTGCTTTGCTTGAGTGCTTTTCTTGAGTGCTTTGCTTGAGTGCTTTGCTTGAGTGCTTTGCTTGAGTGCTTTGCTTGAGTGCTTTGCTTGAGTGCTTTGCTTGAGTGCTTTGCTTGAGTGCTTTGCTTGAGTGCTTTTCTTGAGTGCTTTGCTTGAGTGCTTTGCTTGAGTGCTTTGCTTGAGTGCTTTGCTTGAGTGCTTTGCTTGAGTGCTTTGCTTGAGTGCTTTGCTTGAGTGCTTTGCTTGAGTGCTTTGCTTGAGTGCTTTGCTTGAGTGCTTTGCTTGAGTGCTTTTCTTGAGTGCTTTGCTTGAGTGCTTTGCTTGAGTGCTTTGCTTGAGTGCTTTGCTTGAGTGCTTTGCTTGAGTGCTTTTCTTGAGTGCTTTTCTTGAGTGCTTTGCTTGAGTGCTTTGCTTGAGTGCTTTGCTTGAGTGCTTTTCTTGAGTGCTTTTCTTGAGTGCTTTGCTTGAGTGCTTTGCTTGAGTGCTTTGCTTGAGTGCTTTGCTTGAGTGCTTTGCTTGAGTGCTTTGCTTGAGTGCTTTGCTTGAGTGCTTTGCTTGAGTGCTTTGCTTGAGTGCTTTGCTTGAGTGCTTTTCTTGAGTGCTTTTCTTGAGTGCTTTGCTTGAGTGCTTTGCTTGAGTGCTTTGCTTGAGTGCTTTTCTTGAGTGCTTTGCTTGAGTGCTTTGCTTGAGTGCTTTGCTTGAGTGCTTTGCTTGAGTGCTTTGCTTGAGTGCTTTGCTTGAGTGCTTTTCTTGAGTGCTTTGCTTGAGTGCTTTGCTTGAGTGCTTTGCTTGAGTGCTTTGCTTGAGTGCTTTTCTTGAGTGCTTTGCTTGAGTGCTTTGCTTGAGTGCTTTGCTTGAGTGCTTTGCTTGAGTGCTTTGCTTGAGTGCTTTGCTTGAGTGCTTTGCTTGAGTGCTTTTCTTGAGTGCTTTTCTTGAGTGCTTTGCTTGAGTGCTTTGCTTGAGTGCTTTGCTTGAGTGCTTTTCTTGAGTGCTTTTCTTGAGTGCTTTGCTTGAGTGCTTTTCTTGAGTGCTTTGCTTGAGTGCTTTGCTTGAGTGCTTTGCTTGAGTGCTTTGCTTGAGTGCTTTTCTTGAGTGCTTTTCTTGAGTGCTTTGCTTGAGTGCTTTGCTTGAGTGCTTTGCTTGAGTGCTTTTCTTGAGTGCTTTGCTTGAGTGCTTTGCTTGAGTGCTTTGCTTGAGTGCTTTGCTTGAGTGCTTTGCTTGAGTGCTTTGCTTGAGTGCTTTGCTTGAGTGCTTTTCTTGAGTGCTTTTCTTGAGTGCTTTGCTTGAGTGCTTTGCTTGAGTGCTTTGCTTGAGTGCTTTGCTTGAGTGCTTTGCTTGAGTGCTTTGCTTGAGTGCTTTGCTTGAGTGCTTTGCTTGAGTGCTTTGCTTGAGTGCTTTGCTTGAGTGCTTTTCTTGAGTGCTTTGCTTGAGTGCTTTGCTTGAGTGCTTTGCTTGAGTGCTTTGCTTGAGTGCTTTGCTTGAGTGCTTTTCTTGAGTGCTTTTCTTGAGTGCTTTGCTTGAGTGCTTTGCTTGAGTGCTTTGCTTGAGTGCTTTGCTTGAGTGCTTTGCTTGAGTGCTTTGCTTGAGTGCTTTGCTTGAGTGCTTTTCTTGAGTGCTTTCTTGAGTGCTTTGCTTGAGTGCTTTGCTTGAGTGCTTTGCTTGAGTGCTTTTCTTGAGTGCTTTGCTTGAGTGCTTTGCTTGAGTGCTTTGCTTGAGTGCTTTGCTTGAGTGCTTTGCTTGAGTGCTTTGCTTGAGTGCTTTGCTTGAGTGCTTTGCTTGAGTGCTTTTCTTGAGTGCTTTGCTTGAGTGCTTTGCTTGAGTGCTTTGCTTGAGTGCTTTGCTTGAGTGCTTTGCTTGAGTGCTTTGCTTGAGTGCTTTGCTTGAGTGCTTTGCTTGAGTGCTTTGCTTGAGTGCTTTGCTTGAGTGCTTTGCTTGAGTGCTTTGCTTGAGTGCTTTGCTTGAGTGCTTTGCTTGAGTGCTTTTCTTGAGTGCTTTGCTTGAGTGCTTTGCTTGAGTGCTTTGCTTGAGTGCTTTGCTTGAGTGCTTTGCTTGAGTGCTTTGCTTGAGTGCTTTGCTTGAGTGCTTTGCTTGAGTGCTTTGCTTGAGTGCTTTGCTTGAGTGCTTTGCTTGAGTGCTTTGCTTGAGTGCTTTGCTTGAGTGCTTTGCTTGAGTGCTTTGCTTGAGTGCTTTGCTTGAGTGCTTTGCTTGAGTGCTTTGCTTGAGTGCTTTTCTTGAGTGCTTTGCTTGAGTGCTTTGCTTGAGTGCTTTGCTTGAGTGCTTTGCTTGAGTGCTTTGCTTGAGTGCTTTTCTTGAGTGCTTTTCTTGAGTGCTTTGCTTGAGTGCTTTGCTTGAGTGCTTTGCTTGAGTGCTTTGCTTGAGTGCTTTGCTTGAGTGCTTTGCTTGAGTGCTTTGCTTGAGTGCTTTTTTTGAGTGCTTTGCTTGAGTGCTTTGCTTGAGTGCTTTGCTTGAGTGCTTTTCTTGAGTGCTTTTCTTGAGTGCTTTGCTTGAGTGCTTTGCTTGAGTGCTTTGCTTGAGTGCTTTGCTTGAGTGCTTTGCTTGAGTGCTTTGCTTGAGTGCTTTGCTTGAGTGCTTTTCTTGAGTGCTTTTCTTGAGTGCTTTGCTTGAGTGCTTTGCTTGAGTGCTTTGCTTGAGTGCTTTTCTTGAGTGCTTTTCTTGAGTGCTTTGCTTGAGTGCTTTTCTTGAGTGCTTTGCTTGAGTGCTTTGCTTGAGTGCTTTGCTTGAGTGCTTTGCTTGAGTGCTTTTCTTGAGTGCTTTTCTTGAGTGCTTTGCTTGAGTGCTTTGCTTGAGTGCTTTGCTTGAGTGCTTTTCTTGAGTGCTTTGCTTGAGTGCTTTGCTTGAGTGCTTTGCTTGAGTGCTTTGCTTGAGTGCTTTTCTTGAGTGCTTTTCTTGAGTGCTTTGCTTGAGTGCTTTGCTTGAGTGCTTTGCTTGAGTGCTTTTCTTGAGTGCTTTGCTTGAGTGCTTTGCTTGAGTGCTTTGCTTGAGTGCTTTGCTTGAGTGCTTTGCTTGAGTGCTTTGCTTGAGTGCTTTGCTTGAGTGCTTTTCTTGAGTGCTTTTCTTGAGTGCTTTGCTTGAGTGCTTTGCTTGAGTGCTTTGCTTGAGTGCTTTTCTTGAGTGCTTTTCTTGAGTGCTTTGCTTGAGTGCTTTTCTTGAGTGCTTTGCTTGAGTGCTTTGCTTGAGTGCTTTGCTTGAGTGCTTTGCTTGAGTGCTTTTCTTGAGTGCTTTTCTTGAGTGCTTTGCTTGAGTGCTTTGCTTGAGTGCTTTGCTTGAGTGCTTTTCTTGAGTGCTTTTCTTGAGTGCTTTGCTTGAGTGCTTTGCTTGAGTGCTTTGCTTGAGTGCTTTGCTTGAGTGCTTTGCTTGAGTGCTTTTCTTGAGTGCTTTTCTTGAGTGCTTTGCTTGAGTGCTTTGCTTGAGTGCTTTGCTTGAGTGCTTTGCTTGAGTGCTTTGCTTGAGTGCTTTGCTTGAGTGCTTTGCTTGAGTGCTTTGCTTGAGTGCTTTGCTTGAGTGCTTTGCTTGAGTGCTTTTCTTGAGTGCTTTTCTTGAGTGCTTTGCTTGAGTGCTTTGCTTGAGTGCTTTGCTTGAGTGCTTTGCTTGAGTGCTTTGCTTGAGTGCTTTGCTTGAGTGCTTTTCTTGAGTGCTTTGCTTGAGTGCTTTGCTTGAGTGCTTTTCTTGAGTGCTTTGCTTGAGTGCTTTGCTTGAGTGCTTTTCTTGAGTGCTTTGCTTGAGTGCTTTGCTTGAGTGCTTTGCTTGAGTGCTTTGCTTGAGTGCTTTTCTTGAGTGCTTTTCTTGAGTGCTTTGCTTGAGTGCTTTGCTTGAGTGCTTTGCTTGAGTGCTTTGCTTGAGTGCTTTGCTTGAGTGCTTTGCTTGAGTGCTTTGCTTGAGTGCTTTGCTTGAGTGCTTTGCTTGAGTGCTTTGCTTGAGTGCTTTGCTTGAGTGCTTTGCTTGAGTGCTTTGCTTGAGTGCTTTGCTTGAGTGCTTTGCTTGAGTGCTTTGCTTGAGTGCTTTGCTTGAGTGCTTTGCTTGAGTGCTTTGCTTGAGTGCTTTTCTTGAGTGCTTTGCTTGAGTGCTTTGCTTGAGTGCTTTGCTTGAGTGCTTTGCTTGAGTGCTTTGCTTGAGTGCTTTGCTTGAGTGCTTTGCTTGAGTGCTTTGCTTGAGTGCTTTGCTTGAGTGCTTTGCTTGAGTGCTTTGCTTGAGTGCTTTGCTTGAGTGCTTTGCTTGAGTGCTTTGCTTGAGTGCTTTGCTTGAGTGCTTTGCTTGAGTGCTTTGCTTGAGTGCTTTGCTTGAGTGCTTTGCTTGAGTGCTTTGCTTGAGTGCTTTGCTTGAGTGCTTTGCTTGAGTGCTTTGCTTGAGTGCTTTGCTTGAGTGCTTTGCTTGAGTGCTTTGCTTGAGTGCTTTGCTTGAGTGCTTTTCTTGAGTGCTTTGCTTGAGTGCTTTGCTTGAGTGCTTTGCTTGAGTGCTTTGCTTGAGTGCTTTGCTTGAGTGCTTTGCTTGAGTGCTTTGCTTGAGTGCTTTTCTTGAGTGCTTTGCTTGAGTGCTTTGCTTGAGTGCTTTGCTTGAGTGCTTTGCTTGAGTGCTTTGCTTGAGTGCTTTGCTTGAGTGCTTTGCTTGAGTGCTTTGCTTGAGTGCTTTGCTTGAGTGCTTTGCTTGAGTGCTTTGCTTGAGTGCTTTGCTTGAGTGCTTTGCTTGAGTGCTTTGCTTGAGTGCTTTGCTTGAGTGCTTTGCTTGAGTGCTTTGCTTGAGTGCTTTGCTTGAGTGCTTTGCTTGAGTGCTTTGCTTGAGTGCTTTGCTTGAGTGCTTTGCTTGAGTGCTTTGCTTGAGTGCTTTGCTTGAGTGCTTTGCTTGAGTGCTTTGCTTGAGTGCTTTGCTTGAGTGCTTTGCTTGAGTGCTTTGCTTGAGTGCTTTGCTTGAGTGCTTTGCTTGAGTGCTTTGCTTGAGTGCTTTGCTTGAGTGCTTTGCTTGAGTGCTTTGCTTGAGTGCTTTGCTTGAGTGCTTTGCTTGAGTGCTTTGCTTGAGTGCTTTGCTTGAGTGCTTTGCTTGAGTGCTTTGCTTGAGTGCTTTGCTTGAGTGCTTTGCTTGAGTGCTTTGCTTGAGTGCTTTGCTTGAGTGCTTTGCTTGAGTGCTTTGCTTGAGTGCTTTGCTTGAGTGCTTTGCTTGAGTGCTTTGCTTGAGTGCTTTGCTTGAGTGCTTTGCTTGAGTGCTTTGCTTGAGTGCTTTTCTTGAGTGCTTTGCTTGAGTGCTTTGCTTGAGTGCTTTGCTTGAGTGCTTTGCTTGAGTGCTTTGCTTGAGTGCTTTGCTTGAGTGCTTTGCTTGAGTGCTTTGCTTGAGTGCTTTGCTTGAGTGCTTTGCTTGAGTGCTTTGCTTGAGTGCTTTGCTTGAGTGCTTTGCTTGAGTGCTTTGCTTGAGTGCTTTGCTTGAGTGCTTTGCTTGAGTGCTTTGCTTGAGTGCTTTGCTTGAGTGCTTTGCTTGAGTGCTTTTCTTGAGTGCTTTTCTTGAGTGCTTTGCTTGAGTGCTTTGCTTGAGTGCTTTGCTTGAGTGCTTTGCTTGAGTGCTTTGCTTGAGTGCTTTTCTTGAGTGCTTTGCTTGAGTGCTTTGCTTGAGTGCTTTGCTTGAGTGCTTTGCTTGAGTGCTTTGCTTGAGTGCTTTGCTTGAGTGCTTTGCTTGAGTGCTTTGCTTGAGTGCTTTGCTTGAGTGCTTTGCTTGAGTGCTTTCTTGAGTGCTTTGCTTGAGTGCTTTGCTTGAGTGCTTTGCTTGAGTGCTTTGCTTGAGTGCTTTGCTTGAGTGCTTTGCTTGAGTGCTTTGCTTGAGTGCTTTGCTTGAGTGCTTTGCTTGAGTGCTTTGCTTGAGTGCTTTGCTTGAGTGCTTTGCTTGAGTGCTTTGCTTGAGTGCTTTGCTTGAGTGCTTTGCTTGAGTGCTTTGCTTGAGTGCTTTGCTTGAGTGCTTTGCTTGAGTGCTTTTCTTGAGTGCTTTGCTTGAGTGCTTTGCTTGAGTGCTTTGCTTGAGTGCTTTGCTTGAGTGCTTTGCTTGAGTGCTTTGCTTGAGTGCTTTTCTTGAGTGCTTTTCTTGAGTGCTTTGCTTGAGTGCTTTGCTTGAGTGCTTTGCTTGAGTGCTTTGCTTGAGTGCTTTGCTTGAGTGCTTTGCTTGAGTGCTTTGCTTGAGTGCTTTGCTTGAGTGCTTTGCTTGAGTGCTTTGCTTGAGTGCTTTGCTTGAGTGCTTTTCTTGAGTGCTTTGCTTGAGTGCTTTGCTTGAGTGCTTTGCTTGAGTGCTTTGCTTGAGTGCTTTGCTTGAGTGCTTTTCTTGAGTGCTTTTCTTGAGTGCTTTGCTTGAGTGCTTTGCTTGAGTGCTTTGCTTGAGTGCTTTGCTTGAGTGCTTTGCTTGAGTGCTTTGCTTGAGTGCTTTGCTTGAGTGCTTTGCTTGAGTGCTTTGCTTGAGTGCTTTGCTTGAGTGCTTTGCTTGAGTGCTTTTCTTGAGTGCTTTTCTTGAGTGCTTTGCTTGAGTGCTTTGCTTGAGTGCTTTGCTTGAGTGCTTTTCTTGAGTGCTTTGCTTGAGTGCTTTGCTTGAGTGCTTTGCTTGAGTGCTTTGCTTGAGTGCTTTGCTTGAGTGCTTTGCTTGAGTGCTTTGCTTGAGTGCTTTGCTTGAGTGCTTTGCTTGAGTGCTTTGCTTGAGTGCTTTGCTTGAGTGCTTTGCTTGAGTGCTTTGCTTGAGTGCTTTGCTTGAGTGCTTTGCTTGAGTGCTTTGCTTGAGTGCTTTGCTTGAGTGCTTTGCTTGAGTGCTTTTCTTGAGTGCTTTTCTTGAGTGCTTTGCTTGAGTGCTTTGCTTGAGTGCTTTGCTTGAGTGCTTTTCTTGAGTGCTTTTCTTGAGTGCTTTGCTTGAGTGCTTTGCTTGAGTGCTTTGCTTGAGTGCTTTGCTTGAGTGCTTTGCTTGAGTGCTTTGCTTGAGTGCTTTGCTTGAGTGCTTTTCTTGAGTGCTTTGCTTGAGTGCTTTGCTTGAGTGCTTTGCTTGAGTGCTTTTCTTGAGTGCTTTTCTTGAGTGCTTTGCTTGAGTGCTTTGCTTGAGTGCTTTGCTTGAGTGCTTTGCTTGAGTGCTTTGCTTGAGTGCTTTGCTTGAGTGCTTTGCTTGAGTGCTTTGCTTGAGTGCTTTGCTTGAGTGCTTTGCTTGAGTGCTTTGCTTGAGTGCTTTGCTTGAGTGCTTTGCTTGAGTGCTTTCTTGAGTGCTTTGCTTGAGTGCTTTGCTTGAGTGCTTTGCTTGAGTGCTTTGCTTGAGTGCTTTGCTTGAGTGCTTTGCTTGAGTGCTTTGCTTGAGTGCTTTGCTTGAGTGCTTTGCTTGAGTGCTTTGCTTGAGTGCTTTGCTTGAGTGCTTTGCTTGAGTGCTTTGCTTGAGTGCTTTGCTTGAGTGCTTTGCTTGAGTGCTTTGCTTGAGTGCTTTGCTTGAGTGCTTTGCTTGAGTGCTTTGCTTGAGTGCTTTGCTTGAGTGCTTTGCTTGAGTGCTTTGCTTGAGTGCTTTGCTTGAGTGCTTTGCTTGAGTGCTTTGCTTGAGTGCTTTGCTTGAGTGCTTTGCTTGAGTGCTTTGCTTGAGTGCTTTGCTTGAGTGCTTTGCTTGAGTGCTTTGCTTGAGTGCTTTGCTTGAGTGCTTTGCTTGAGTGCTTTTCTTGAGTGCTTTTCTTGAGTGCTTTGCTTGAGTGCTTTGCTTGAGTGCTTTGCTTGAGTGCTTTGCTTGAGTGCTTTGCTTGAGTGCTTTGCTTGAGTGCTTTGCTTGAGTGCTTTCTTGAGTGCTTTGCTTGAGTGCTTTGCTTGAGTGCTTTGCTTGAGTGCTTTGCTTGAGTGCTTTGCTTGAGTGCTTTGCTTGAGTGCTTTGCTTGAGTGCTTTGCTTGAGTGCTTTGCTTGAGTGCTTTGCTTGAGTGCTTTGCTTGAGTGCTTTGCTTGAGTGCTTTGCTTGAGTGCTTTGCTTGAGTGCTTTGCTTGAGTGCTTTGCTTGAGTGCTTTGCTTGAGTGCTTTGCTTGAGTGCTTTGCTTGAGTGCTTTGCTTGAGTGCTTTGCTTGAGTGCTTTGCTTGAGTGCTTTGCTTGAGTGCTTTGCTTGAGTGCTTTGCTTGAGTGCTTTGCTTGAGTGCTTTGCTTGAGTGCTTTGCTTGAGTGCTTTGCTTGAGTGCTTTGCTTGAGTGCTTTGCTTGAGTGCTTTGCTTGAGTGCTTTCTTGAGTGCTTTTCTTGAGTGCTTTGCTTGAGTGCTTTGCTTGAGTGCTTTGCTTGAGTGCTTTGCTTGAGTGCTTTGCTTGAGTGCTTTGCTTGAGTGCTTTGCTTGAGTGCTTTTCTTGAGTGCTTTGCTTGAGTGCTTTGCTTGAGTGCTTTGCTTGAGTGCTTTGCTTGAGTGCTTTGCTTGAGTGCTTTGCTTGAGTGCTTTTCTTGAGTGCTTTGCTTGAGTGCTTTGCTTGAGTGCTTTGCTTGAGTGCTTTGCTTGAGTGCTTTGCTTGAGTGCTTTGCTTGAGTGCTTTGCTTGAGTGCTTTGCTTGAGTGCTTTGCTTGAGTGCTTTGCTTGAGTGCTTTGCTTGAGTGCTTTGCTTGAGTGCTTTGCTTGAGTGCTTTGCTTGAGTGCTTTGCTTGAGTGCTTTGCTTGAGTGCTTTGCTTGAGTGCTTTGCTTGAGTGCTTTGCTTGAGTGCTTTTCTTGAGTGCTTTGCTTGAGTGCTTTGCTTGAGTGCTTTGCTTGAGTGCTTTGCTTGAGTGCTTTGCTTGAGTGCTTTGCTTGAGTGCTTTGCTTGAGTGCTTTGCTTGAGTGCTTTGCTTGAGTGCTTTGCTTGAGTGCTTTGCTTGAGTGCTTTGCTTGAGTGCTTTTCTTGAGTGCTTTGCTTGAGTGCTTTGCTTGAGTGCTTTGCTTGAGTGCTTTGCTTGAGTGCTTTGCTTGAGTGCTTTGCTTGAGTGCTTTGCTTGAGTGCTTTGCTTGAGTGCTTTGCTTGAGTGCTTTGCTTGAGTGCTTTGCTTGAGTGCTTTGCTTGAGTGCTTTGCTTGAGTGCTTTGCTTGAGTGCTTTGCTTGAGTGCTTTGCTTGAGTGCTTTGCTTGAGTGCTTTGCTTGAGTGCTTTGCTTGAGTGCTTTGCTTGAGTGCTTTGCTTGAGTGCTTTGCTTGAGTGCTTTGCTTGAGTGCTTTGCTTGAGTGCTTTGCTTGAGTGCTTTGCTTGAGTGCTTTGCTTGAGTGCTTTGCTTGAGTGCTTTTCTTGAGTGCTTTTCTTGAGTGCTTTGCTTGAGTGCTTTGCTTGAGTGCTTTGCTTGAGTGCTTTGCTTGAGTGCTTTGCTTGAGTGCTTTGCTTGAGTGCTTTGCTTGAGTGCTTTGCTTGAGTGCTTTGCTTGAGTGCTTTGCTTGAGTGCTTTGCTTGAGTGCTTTTCTTGAGTGCTTTGCTTGAGTGCTTTGCTTGAGTGCTTTGCTTGAGTGCTTTGCTTGAGTGCTTTGCTTGAGTGCTTTGCTTGAGTGCTTTGCTTGAGTGCTTTGCTTGAGTGCTTTGCTTGAGTGCTTTGCTTGAGTGCTTTGCTTGAGTGCTTTGCTTGAGTGCTTTTCTTGAGTGCTTTGCTTGAGTGCTTTGCTTGAGTGCTTTGCTTGAGTGCTTTGCTTGAGTGCTTTGCTTGAGTGCTTTGCTTGAGTGCTTTGCTTGAGTGCTTTGCTTGAGTGCTTTGCTTGAGTGCTTTGCTTGAGTGCTTTGCTTGAGTGCTTTGCTTGAGTGCTTTGCTTGAGTGCTTTGCTTGAGTGCTTTGCTTGAGTGCTTTGCTTGAGTGCTTTGCTTGAGTGCTTTGCTTGAGTGCTTTGCTTGAGTGCTTTGCTTGAGTGCTTTGCTTGAGTGCTTTGCTTGAGTGCTTTGCTTGAGTGCTTTGCTTGAGTGCTTTGCTTGAGTGCTTTGCTTGAGTGCTTTGCTTGAGTGCTTTGCTTGAGTGCTTTGCTTGAGTGCTTTTCTTGAGTGCTTTGCTTGAGTGCTTTGCTTGAGTGCTTTGCTTGAGTGCTTTGCTTGAGTGCTTTTCTTGAGTGCTTTTCTTGAGTGCTTTGCTTGAGTGCTTTTCTTGAGTGCTTTGCTTGAGTGCTTTGCTTGAGTGCTTTGCTTGAGTGCTTTGCTTGAGTGCTTTTCTTGAGTGCTTTTCTTGAGTGCTTTGCTTGAGTGCTTTGCTTGAGTGCTTTGCTTGAGTGCTTTGCTTGAGTGCTTTGCTTGAGTGCTTTGCTTGAGTGCTTTGCTTGAGTGCTTTGCTTGAGTGCTTTGCTTGAGTGCTTTGCTTGAGTGCTTTGCTTGAGTGCTTTGCTTGAGTGCTTTGCTTGAGTGCTTTGCTTGAGTGCTTTGCTTGAGTGCTTTGCTTGAGTGCTTTGCTTGAGTGCTTTGCTTGAGTGCTTTGCTTGAGTGCTTTGCTTGAGTGCTTTGCTTGAGTGCTTTGCTTGAGTGCTTTGCTTGAGTGCTTTGCTTGAGTGCTTTGCTTGAGTGCTTTGCTTGAGTGCTTTGCTTGAGTGCTTTTCTTGAGTGCTTTGCTTGAGTGCTTTGCTTGAGTGCTTTGCTTGAGTGCTTTGCTTGAGTGCTTTTCTTGAGTGCTTTGCTTGAGTGCTTTGCTTGAGTGCTTTGCTTGAGTGCTTTGCTTGAGTGCTTTGCTTGAGTGCTTTGCTTGAGTGCTTTGCTTGAGTGCTTTGCTTGAGTGCTTTTCTTGAGTGCTTTGCTTGAGTGCTTTGCTTGAGTGCTTTGCTTGAGTGCTTTGCTTGAGTGCTTTGCTTGAGTGCTTTGCTTGAGTGCTTTGCTTGAGTGCTTTTCTTGAGTGCTTTGCTTGAGTGCTTTGCTTGAGTGCTTTGCTTGAGTGCTTTGCTTGAGTGCTTTGCTTGAGTGCTTTGCTTGAGTGCTTTTCTTGAGTGCTTTGCTTGAGTGCTTTGCTTGAGTGCTTTGCTTGAGTGCTTTGCTTGAGTGCTTTGCTTGAGTGCTTTGCTTGAGTGCTTTGCTTGAGTGCTTTGCTTGAGTGCTTTTCTTGAGTGCTTTGCTTGAGTGCTTTGCTTGAGTGCTTTGCTTGAGTGCTTTGCTTGAGTGCTTTGCTTGAGTGCTTTGCTTGAGTGCTTTGCTTGAGTGCTTTGCTTGAGTGCTTTGCTTGAGTGCTTTGCTTGAGTGCTTTGCTTGAGTGCTTTTCTTGAGTGCTTTGCTTGAGTGCTTTGCTTGAGTGCTTTGCTTGAGTGCTTTGCTTGAGTGCTTTGCTTGAGTGCTTTGCTTGAGTGCTTTGCTTGAGTGCTTTGCTTGAGTGCTTTGCTTGAGTGCTTTGCTTGAGTGCTTTGCTTGAGTGCTTTGCTTGAGTGCTTTGCTTGAGTGCTTTGCTTGAGTGCTTTGCTTGAGTGCTTTGCTTGAGTGCTTTGCTTGAGTGCTTTGCTTGAGTGCTTTGCTTGAGTGCTTTGCTTGAGTGCTTTGCTTGAGTGCTTTGCTTGAGTGCTTTGCTTGAGTGCTTTGCTTGAGTGCTTTGCTTGAGTGCTTTGCTTGAGTGCTTTGCTTGAGTGCTTTGCTTGAGTGCTTTGCTTGAGTGCTTTGCTTGAGTGCTTTGCTTGAGTGCTTTGCTTGAGTGCTTTGCTTGAGTGCTTTGCTTGAGTGCTTTGCTTGAGTGCTTTGCTTGAGTGCTTTTCTTGAGTGCTTTGCTTGAGTGCTTTGCTTGAGTGCTTTGCTTGAGTGCTTTGCTTGAGTGCTTTTCTTGAGTGCTTTGCTTGAGTGCTTTGCTTGAGTGCTTTGCTTGAGTGCTTTGCTTGAGTGCTTTGCTTGAGTGCTTTGCTTGAGTGCTTTGCTTGAGTGCTTTGCTTGAGTGCTTTGCTTGAGTGCTTTGCTTGAGTGCTTTGCTTGAGTGCTTTTCTTGAGTGCTTTGCTTGAGTGCTTTGCTTGAGTGCTTTGCTTGAGTGCTTTGCTTGAGTGCTTTGCTTGAGTGCTTTGCTTGAGTGCTTTGCTTGAGTGCTTTGCTTGAGTGCTTTGCTTGAGTGCTTTGCTTGAGTGCTTTGCTTGAGTGCTTTGCTTGAGTGCTTTGCTTGAGTGCTTTTCTTGAGTGCTTTGCTTGAGTGCTTTGCTTGAGTGCTTTGCTTGAGTGCTTTGCTTGAGTGCTTTGCTTGAGTGCTTTGCTTGAGTGCTTTGCTTGAGTGCTTTGCTTGAGTGCTTTTCTTGAGTGCTTTGCTTGAGTGCTTTGCTTGAGTGCTTTGCTTGAGTGCTTTGCTTGAGTGCTTTGCTTGAGTGCTTTGCTTGAGTGCTTTGCTTGAGTGCTTTGCTTGAGTGCTTTGCTTGAGTGCTTTGCTTGAGTGCTTTGCTTGAGTGCTTTGCTTGAGTGCTTTGCTTGAGTGCTTTTCTTGAGTGCTTTGCTTGAGTGCTTTGCTTGAGTGCTTTGCTTGAGTGCTTTGCTTGAGTGCTTTGCTTGAGTGCTTTGCTTGAGTGCTTTGCTTGAGTGCTTTGCTTGAGTGCTTTGCTTGAGTGCTTTGCTTGAGTGCTTTGCTTGAGTGCTTTGCTTGAGTGCTTTGCTTGAGTGCTTTGCTTGAGTGCTTTGCTTGAGTGCTTTGCTTGAGTGCTTTGCTTGAGTGCTTTGCTTGAGTGCTTTGCTTGAGTGCTTTGCTTGAGTGCTTTGCTTGAGTGCTTTGCTTGAGTGCTTTGCTTGAGTGCTTTTCTTGAGTGCTTTGCTTGAGTGCTTTGCTTGAGTGCTTTGCTTGAGTGCTTTGCTTGAGTGCTTTGCTTGAGTGCTTTGCTTGAGTGCTTTGCTTGAGTGCTTTGCTTGAGTGCTTTGCTTGAGTGCTTTGCTTGAGTGCTTTGCTTGAGTGCTTTGCTTGAGTGCTTTGCTTGAGTGCTTTGCTTGAGTGCTTTGCTTGAGTGCTTTGCTTGAGTGCTTTGCTTGAGTGCTTTGCTTGAGTGCTTTGCTTGAGTGCTTTGCTTGAGTGCTTTGCTTGAGTGCTTTGCTTGAGTGCTTTGCTTGAGTGCTTTGCTTGAGTGCTTTGCTTGAGTGCTTTGCTTGAGTGCTTTGCTTGAGTGCTTTGCTTGAGTGCTTTGCTTGAGTGCTTTGCTTGAGTGCTTTGCTTGAGTGCTTTGCTTGAGTGCTTTGCTTGAGTGCTTTGCTTGAGTGCTTTGCTTGAGTGCTTTGCTTGAGTGCTTTGCTTGAGTGCTTTGCTTGAGTGCTTTGCTTGAGTGCTTTGCTTGAGTGCTTTGCTTGAGTGCTTTGCTTGAGTGCTTTGCTTGAGTGCTTTGCTTGAGTGCTTTGCTTGAGTGCTTTGCTTGAGTGCTTTGCTTGAGTGCTTTGCTTGAGTGCTTTGCTTGAGTGCTTTGCTTGAGTGCTTTGCTTGAGTGCTTTGCTTGAGTGCTTTGCTTGAGTGCTTTGCTTGAGTGCTTTGCTTGAGTGCTTTTCTTGAGTGCTTTGCTTGAGTGCTTTGCTTGAGTGCTTTGCTTGAGTGCTTTGCTTGAGTGCTTTGCTTGAGTGCTTTGCTTGAGTGCTTTGCTTGAGTGCTTTTCTTGAGTGCTTTGCTTGAGTGCTTTGCTTGAGTGCTTTGCTTGAGTGCTTTGCTTGAGTGCTTTGCTTGAGTGCTTTGCTTGAGTGCTTTGCTTGAGTGCTTTGCTTGAGTGCTTTGCTTGAGTGCTTTGCTTGAGTGCTTTGCTTGAGTGCTTTGCTTGAGTGCTTTGCTTGAGTGCTTTGCTTGAGTGCTTTGCTTGAGTGCTTTGCTTGAGTGCTTTGCTTGAGTGCTTTGCTTGAGTGCTTTGCTTGAGTGCTTTGCTTGAGTGCTTTGCTTGAGTGCTTTGCTTGAGTGCTTTGCTTGAGTGCTTTGCTTGAGTGCTTTGCTTGAGTGCTTTGCTTGAGTGCTTTGCTTGAGTGCTTTGCTTGAGTGCTTTGCTTGAGTGCTTTGCTTGAGTGCTTTGCTTGAGTGCTTTGCTTGAGTGCTTTGCTTGAGTGCTTTGCTTGAGTGCTTTGCTTGAGTGCTTTGCTTGAGTGCTTTGCTTGAGTGCTTTGCTTGAGTGCTTTGCTTGAGTGCTTTGCTTGAGTGCTTTGCTTGAGTGCTTTGCTTGAGTGCTTTGCTTGAGTGCTTTGCTTGAGTGCTTTGCTTGAGTGCTTTGCTTGAGTGCTTTGCTTGAGTGCTTTGCTTGAGTGCTTTGCTTGAGTGCTTTGCTTGAGTGCTTTGCTTGAGTGCTTTGCTTGAGTGCTTTGCTTGAGTGCTTTGCTTGAGTGCTTTGCTTGAGTGCTTTGCTTGAGTGCTTTCTTGAGTGCTTTGCTTGAGTGCTTTGCTTGAGTGCTTTGCTTGAGTGCTTTGCTTGAGTGCTTTGCTTGAGTGCTTTGCTTGAGTGCTTTGCTTGAGTGCTTTTCTTGAGTGCTTTGCTTGAGTGCTTTGCTTGAGTGCTTTGCTTGAGTGCTTTTCTTGAGTGCTTTGCTTGAGTGCTTTGCTTGAGTGCTTTGCTTGAGTGCTTTGCTTGAGTGCTTTGCTTGAGTGCTTTGCTTGAGTGCTTTGCTTGAGTGCTTTTCTTGAGTGCTTTGCTTGAGTGCTTTGCTTGAGTGCTTTGCTTGAGTGCTTTGCTTGAGTGCTTTTCTTGAGTGCTTTGCTTGAGTGCTTTGCTTGAGTGCTTTGCTTGAGTGCTTTGCTTGAGTGCTTTGCTTGAGTGCTTTGCTTGAGTGCTTTGCTTGAGTGCTTTTCTTGAGTGCTTTGCTTGAGTGCTTTGCTTGAGTGCTTTGCTTGAGTGCTTTGCTTGAGTGCTTTGCTTGAGTGCTTTGCTTGAGTGCTTTGCTTGAGTGCTTTGCTTGAGTGCTTTGCTTGAGTGCTTTGCTTGAGTGCTTTTCTTGAGTGCTTTGCTTGAGTGCTTTGCTTGAGTGCTTTGCTTGAGTGCTTTTCTTGAGTGCTTTTCTTGAGTGCTTTGCTTGAGTGCTTTGCTTGAGTGCTTTGCTTGAGTGCTTTGCTTGAGTGCTTTGCTTGAGTGCTTTGCTTGAGTGCTTTGCTTGAGTGCTTTTCTTGAGTGCTTTGCTTGAGTGCTTTGCTTGAGTGCTTTGCTTGAGTGCTTTGCTTGAGTGCTTTGCTTGAGTGCTTTGCTTGAGTGCTTTGCTTGAGTGCTTTGCTTGAGTGCTTTGCTTGAGTGCTTTGCTTGAGTGCTTTGCTTGAGTGCTTTTCTTGAGTGCTTTGCTTGAGTGCTTTGCTTGAGTGCTTTGCTTGAGTGCTTTGCTTGAGTGCTTTGCTTGAGTGCTTTGCTTGAGTGCTTTCTTGAGTGCTTTGCTTGAGTGCTTTGCTTGAGTGCTTTGCTTGAGTGCTTTGCTTGAGTGCTTTGCTTGAGTGCTTTGCTTGAGTGCTTTGCTTGAGTGCTTTTCTTGAGTGCTTTGCTTGAGTGCTTTGCTTGAGTGCTTTGCTTGAGTGCTTTGCTTGAGTGCTTTGCTTGAGTGCTTTGCTTGAGTGCTTTGCTTGAGTGCTTTGCTTGAGTGCTTTGCTTGAGTGCTTTGCTTGAGTGCTTTGCTTGAGTGCTTTGCTTGAGTGCTTTTCTTGAGTGCTTTTCTTGAGTGCTTTGCTTGAGTGCTTTGCTTGAGTGCTTTGCTTGAGTGCTTTTCTTGAGTGCTTTGCTTGAGTGCTTTGCTTGAGTGCTTTGCTTGAGTGCTTTGCTTGAGTGCTTTGCTTGAGTGCTTTGCTTGAGTGCTTTGCTTGAGTGCTTTTCTTGAGTGCTTTTCTTGAGTGCTTTGCTTGAGTGCTTTGCTTGAGTGCTTTGCTTGAGTGCTTTCTTGAGTGCTTTGCTTGAGTGCTTTGCTTGAGTGCTTTGCTTGAGTGCTTTGCTTGAGTGCTTTGCTTGAGTGCTTTTCTTGAGTGCTTTTCTTGAGTGCTTTGCTTGAGTGCTTTGCTTGAGTGCTTTGCTTGAGTGCTTTGCTTGAGTGCTTTGCTTGAGTGCTTTGCTTGAGTGCTTTGCTTGAGTGCTTTGCTTGAGTGCTTTGCTTGAGTGCTTTGCTTGAGTGCTTTGCTTGAGTGCTTTGCTTGAGTGCTTTTCTTGAGTGCTTTCTTGAGTGCTTTGCTTGAGTGCTTTGCTTGAGTGCTTTGCTTGAGTGCTTTGCTTGAGTGCTTTGCTTGAGTGCTTTTCTTGAGTGCTTTCTTGAGTGCTTTGCTTGAGTGCTTTGCTTGAGTGCTTTGCTTGAGTGCTTTGCTTGAGTGCTTTTCTTGAGTGCTTTGCTTGAGTGCTTTTCTTGAGTGCTTTGCTTGAGTGCTTTGCTTGAGTGCTTTGCTTGAGTGCTTTGCTTGAGTGCTTTTCTTGAGTGCTTTTCTTGAGTGCTTTGCTTGAGTGCTTTGCTTGAGTGCTTTGCTTGAGTGCTTTTCTTGAGTGCTTTCTTGAGTGCTTTGCTTGAGTGCTTTGCTTGAGTGCTTTGCTTGAGTGCTTTGCTTGAGTGCTTTGCTTGAGTGCTTTTCTTGAGTGCTTTGCTTGAGTGCTTTGCTTGAGTGCTTTGCTTGAGTGCTTTGCTTGAGTGCTTTGCTTGAGTGCTTTGCTTGAGTGCTTTGCTTGAGTGCTTTGCTTGAGTGCTTTGCTTGAGTGCTTTGCTTGAGTGCTTTTCTTGAGTGCTTTTCTTGAGTGCTTTGCTTGAGTGCTTTGCTTGAGTGCTTTGCTTGAGTGCTTTTCTTGAGTGCTTTTCTTGAGTGCTTTGCTTGAGTGCTTTTCTTGAGTGCTTTGCTTGAGTGCTTTGCTTGAGTGCTTTGCTTGAGTGCTTTGCTTGAGTGCTTTTCTTGAGTGCTTTTCTTGAGTGCTTTGCTTGAGTGCTTTGCTTGAGTGCTTTGCTTGAGTGCTTTTCTTGAGTGCTTTTCTTGAGTGCTTTGCTTGAGTGCTTTGCTTGAGTGCTTTGCTTGAGTGCTTTGCTTGAGTGCTTTGCTTGAGTGCTTTTCTTGAGTGCTTTTCTTGAGTGCTTTGCTTGAGTGCTTTGCTTGAGTGCTTTGCTTGAGTGCTTTTCTTGAGTGCTTTTCTTGAGTGCTTTGCTTGAGTGCTTTTCTTGAGTGCTTTGCTTGAGTGCTTTGCTTGAGTGCTTTGCTTGAGTGCTTTGCTTGAGTGCTTTGCTTGAGTGCTTTGCTTGAGTGCTTTGCTTGAGTGCTTTGCTTGAGTGCTTTGCTTGAGTGCTTTGCTTGAGTGCTTTGCTTGAGTGCTTTGCTTGAGTGCTTTTCTTGAGTGCTTTGCTTGAGTGCTTTGCTTGAGTGCTTTGCTTGAGTGCTTTGCTTGAGTGCTTTGCTTGAGTGCTTTGCTTGAGTGCTTTGCTTGAGTGCTTTGCTTGAGTGCTTTTCTTGAGTGCTTTTCTTGAGTGCTTTGCTTGAGTGCTTTGCTTGAGTGCTTTGCTTGAGTGCTTTTCTTGAGTGCTTTCTTGAGTGCTTTGCTTGAGTGCTTTTCTTGAGTGCTTTGCTTGAGTGCTTTGCTTGAGTGCTTTGCTTGAGTGCTTTGCTTGAGTGCTTTTCTTGAGTGCTTTTCTTGAGTGCTTTGCTTGAGTGCTTTGCTTGAGTGCTTTGCTTGAGTGCTTTTCTTGAGTGCTTTCTTGAGTGCTTTGCTTGAGTGCTTTGCTTGAGTGCTTTGCTTGAGTGCTTTGCTTGAGTGCTTTGCTTGAGTGCTTTGCTTGAGTGCTTTTCTTGAGTGCTTTGCTTGAGTGCTTTGCTTGAGTGCTTTGCTTGAGTGCTTTGCTTGAGTGCTTTGCTTGAGTGCTTTGCTTGAGTGCTTTGCTTGAGTGCTTTTCTTGAGTGCTTTGCTTGAGTGCTTTGCTTGAGTGCTTTGCTTGAGTGCTTTGCTTGAGTGCTTTTCTTGAGTGCTTTGCTTGAGTGCTTTGCTTGAGTGCTTTGCTTGAGTGCTTTGCTTGAGTGCTTTGCTTGAGTGCTTTGCTTGAGTGCTTTGCTTGAGTGCTTTTCTTGAGTGCTTTTCTTGAGTGCTTTGCTTGAGTGCTTTGCTTGAGTGCTTTGCTTGAGTGCTTTGCTTGAGTGCTTTGCTTGAGTGCTTTGCTTGAGTGCTTTGCTTGAGTGCTTTGCTTGAGTGCTTTGCTTGAGTGCTTTGCTTGAGTGCTTTTCTTGAGTGCTTTGCTTGAGTGCTTTGCTTGAGTGCTTTGCTTGAGTGCTTTGCTTGAGTGCTTTGCTTGAGTGCTTTTCTTGAGTGCTTTCTTGAGTGCTTTGCTTGAGTGCTTTGCTTGAGTGCTTTGCTTGAGTGCTTTGCTTGAGTGCTTTGCTTGAGTGCTTTGCTTGAGTGCTTTGCTTGAGTGCTTTTCTTGAGTGCTTTGCTTGAGTGCTTTGCTTGAGTGCTTTGCTTGAGTGCTTTGCTTGAGTGCTTTGCTTGAGTGCTTTGCTTGAGTGCTTTGCTTGAGTGCTTTGCTTGAGTGCTTTGCTTGAGTGCTTTGCTTGAGTGCTTTGCTTGAGTGCTTTGCTTGAGTGCTTTGCTTGAGTGCTTTCTTGAGTGCTTTTCTTGAGTGCTTTGCTTGAGTGCTTTGCTTGAGTGCTTTGCTTGAGTGCTTTGCTTGAGTGCTTTGCTTGAGTGCTTTGCTTGAGTGCTTTGCTTGAGTGCTTTGCTTGAGTGCTTTGCTTGAGTGCTTTGCTTGAGTGCTTTTCTTGAGTGCTTTGCTTGAGTGCTTTGCTTGAGTGCTTTGCTTGAGTGCTTTGCTTGAGTGCTTTTCTTGAGTGCTTTTCTTGAGTGCTTTGCTTGAGTGCTTTTCTTGAGTGCTTTGCTTGAGTGCTTTGCTTGAGTGCTTTGCTTGAGTGCTTTGCTTGAGTGCTTTTCTTGAGTGCTTTTCTTGAGTGCTTTGCTTGAGTGCTTTGCTTGAGTGCTTTGCTTGAGTGCTTTTCTTGAGTGCTTTGCTTGAGTGCTTTGCTTGAGTGCTTTGCTTGAGTGCTTTGCTTGAGTGCTTTGCTTGAGTGCTTTTCTTGAGTGCTTTGCTTGAGTGCTTTGCTTGAGTGCTTTGCTTGAGTGCTTTGCTTGAGTGCTTTGCTTGAGTGCTTTGCTTGAGTGCTTTGCTTGAGTGCTTTTCTTGAGTGCTTTGCTTGAGTGCTTTGCTTGAGTGCTTTGCTTGAGTGCTTTTCTTGAGTGCTTTTCTTGAGTGCTTTGCTTGAGTGCTTTGCTTGAGTGCTTTGCTTGAGTGCTTTTCTTGAGTGCTTTTCTTGAGTGCTTTGCTTGAGTGCTTTGCTTGAGTGCTTTGCTTGAGTGCTTTGCTTGAGTGCTTTGCTTGAGTGCTTTGCTTGAGTGCTTTTCTTGAGTGCTTTGCTTGAGTGCTTTGCTTGAGTGCTTTGCTTGAGTGCTTTGCTTGAGTGCTTTCTTGAGTGCTTTGCTTGAGTGCTTTGCTTGAGTGCTTTGCTTGAGTGCTTTGCTTGAGTGCTTTGCTTGAGTGCTTTGCTTGAGTGCTTTGCTTGAGTGCTTTGCTTGAGTGCTTTTCTTGAGTGCTTTGCTTGAGTGCTTTGCTTGAGTGCTTTGCTTGAGTGCTTTTCTTGAGTGCTTTTCTTGAGTGCTTTGCTTGAGTGCTTTGCTTGAGTGCTTTGCTTGAGTGCTTTGCTTGAGTGCTTTGCTTGAGTGCTTTGCTTGAGTGCTTTGCTTGAGTGCTTTGCTTGAGTGCTTTGCTTGAGTGCTTTGCTTGAGTGCTTTGCTTGAGTGCTTTTCTTGAGTGCTTTGCTTGAGTGCTTTGCTTGAGTGCTTTGCTTGAGTGCTTTGCTTGAGTGCTTTCTTGAGTGCTTTGCTTGAGTGCTTTGCTTGAGTGCTTTGCTTGAGTGCTTTGCTTGAGTGCTTTGCTTGAGTGCTTTTCTTGAGTGCTTTGCTTGAGTGCTTTGCTTGAGTGCTTTGCTTGAGTGCTTTGCTTGAGTGCTTTGCTTGAGTGCTTTTCTTGAGTGCTTTTCTTGAGTGCTTTGCTTGAGTGCTTTTCTTGAGTGCTTTGCTTGAGTGCTTTGCTTGAGTGCTTTGCTTGAGTGCTTTGCTTGAGTGCTTTGCTTGAGTGCTTTGCTTGAGTGCTTTCTTGAGTGCTTTTCTTGAGTGCTTTTCTTGAGTGCTTTGCTTGAGTGCTTTGCTTGAGTGCTTTTCTTGAGTGCTTTGCTTGAGTGCTTTGCTTGAGTGCTTTGCTTGAGTGCTTTGCTTGAGTGCTTTGCTTGAGTGCTTTGCTTGAGTGCTTTGCTTGAGTGCTTTGCTTGAGTGCTTTTCTTGAGTGCTTTTCTTGAGTGCTTTGCTTGAGTGCTTTGCTTGAGTGCTTTGCTTGAGTGCTTTGCTTGAGTGCTTTGCTTGAGTGCTTTGCTTGAGTGCTTTCTTGAGTGCTTTCTTGAGTGCTTTGCTTGAGTGCTTTGCTTGAGTGCTTTGCTTGAGTGCTTTGCTTGAGTGCTTTGCTTGAGTGCTTTGCTTGAGTGCTTTGCTTGAGTGCTTTGCTTGAGTGCTTTGCTTGAGTGCTTTGCTTGAGTGCTTTGCTTGAGTGCTTTGCTTGAGTGCTTTGCTTGAGTGCTTTGCTTGAGTGCTTTGCTTGAGTGCTTTGCTTGAGTGCTTTCTTGAGTGCTTTTCTTGAGTGCTTTGCTTGAGTGCTTTGCTTGAGTGCTTTGCTTGAGTGCTTTGCTTGAGTGCTTTGCTTGAGTGCTTTGCTTGAGTGCTTTGCTTGAGTGCTTTTCTTGAGTGCTTTTCTTGAGTGCTTTGCTTGAGTGCTTTGCTTGAGTGCTTTGCTTGAGTGCTTTTCTTGAGTGCTTTGCTTGAGTGCTTTGCTTGAGTGCTTTGCTTGAGTGCTTTGCTTGAGTGCTTTGCTTGAGTGCTTTGCTTGAGTGCTTTGCTTGAGTGCTTTTCTTGAGTGCTTTTCTTGAGTGCTTTGCTTGAGTGCTTTGCTTGAGTGCTTTGCTTGAGTGCTTTTCTTGAGTGCTTTGCTTGAGTGCTTTGCTTGAGTGCTTTGCTTGAGTGCTTTGCTTGAGTGCTTTGCTTGAGTGCTTTGCTTGAGTGCTTTGCTTGAGTGCTTTTCTTGAGTGCTTTTCTTGAGTGCTTTGCTTGAGTGCTTTGCTTGAGTGCTTTGCTTGAGTGCTTTGCTTGAGTGCTTTGCTTGAGTGCTTTGCTTGAGTGCTTTGCTTGAGTGCTTTGCTTGAGTGCTTTGCTTGAGTGCTTTGCTTGAGTGCTTTTCTTGAGTGCTTTGCTTGAGTGCTTTGCTTGAGTGCTTTGCTTGAGTGCTTTGCTTGAGTGCTTTGCTTGAGTGCTTTGCTTGAGTGCTTTTCTTGAGTGCTTTGCTTGAGTGCTTTGCTTGAGTGCTTTGCTTGAGTGCTTTTCTTGAGTGCTTTTCTTGAGTGCTTTGCTTGAGTGCTTTGCTTGAGTGCTTTGCTTGAGTGCTTTGCTTGAGTGCTTTTCTTGAGTGCTTTGCTTGAGTGCTTTGCTTGAGTGCTTTGCTTGAGTGCTTTGCTTGAGTGCTTTTCTTGAGTGCTTTGCTTGAGTGCTTTGCTTGAGTGCTTTTCTTGAGTGCTTTGCTTGAGTGCTTTGCTTGAGTGCTTTGCTTGAGTGCTTTTCTTGAGTGCTTTGCTTGAGTGCTTTGCTTGAGTGCTTTGCTTGAGTGCTTTGCTTGAGTGCTTTGCTTGAGTGCTTTGCTTGAGTGCTTTGCTTGAGTGCTTTTCTTGAGTGCTTTGCTTGAGTGCTTTGCTTGAGTGCTTTGCTTGAGTGCTTTGCTTGAGTGCTTTTCTTGAGTGCTTTGCTTGAGTGCTTTGCTTGAGTGCTTTGCTTGAGTGCTTTGCTTGAGTGCTTTGCTTGAGTGCTTTTCTTGAGTGCTTTGCTTGAGTGCTTTGCTTGAGTGCTTTGCTTGAGTGCTTTTCTTGAGTGCTTTTCTTGAGTGCTTTGCTTGAGTGCTTTGCTTGAGTGCTTTTCTTGAGTGCTTTGCTTGAGTGCTTTGCTTGAGTGCTTTGCTTGAGTGCTTTTCTTGAGTGCTTTTCTTGAGTGCTTTGCTTGAGTGCTTTGCTTGAGTGCTTTTCTTGAGTGCTTTGCTTGAGTGCTTTGCTTGAGTGCTTTGCTTGAGTGCTTTTCTTGAGTGCTTTGCTTGAGTGCTTTGCTTGAGTGCTTTGCTTGAGTGCTTTGCTTGAGTGCTTTTCTTGAGTGCTTTGCTTGAGTGCTTTGCTTGAGTGCTTTGCTTGAGTGCTTTGCTTGAGTGCTTTGCTTGAGTGCTTTTCTTGAGTGCTTTGCTTGAGTGCTTTGCTTGAGTGCTTTGCTTGAGTGCTTTGCTTGAGTGCTTTGCTTGAGTGCTTTTCTTGAGTGCTTTTCTTGAGTGCTTTGCTTGAGTGCTTTTCTTGAGTGCTTTGCTTGAGTGCTTTGCTTGAGTGCTTTGCTTGAGTGCTTTGCTTGAGTGCTTTGCTTGAGTGCTTTGCTTGAGTGCTTTGCTTGAGTGCTTTGCTTGAGTGCTTTTCTTGAGTGCTTTGCTTGAGTGCTTTGCTTGAGTGCTTTGCTTGAGTGCTTTGCTTGAGTGCTTTGCTTGAGTGCTTTGCTTGAGTGCTTTGCTTGAGTGCTTTGCTTGAGTGCTTTGCTTGAGTGCTTTGCTTGAGTGCTTTGCTTGAGTGCTTTTCTTGAGTGCTTTTCTTGAGTGCTTTGCTTGAGTGCTTTGCTTGAGTGCTTTGCTTGAGTGCTTTGCTTGAGTGCTTTGCTTGAGTGCTTTGCTTGAGTGCTTTCTTGAGTGCTTTTCTTGAGTGCTTTGCTTGAGTGCTTTGCTTGAGTGCTTTGCTTGAGTGCTTTGCTTGAGTGCTTTGCTTGAGTGCTTTGCTTGAGTGCTTTGCTTGAGTGCTTTGCTTGAGTGCTTTTCTTGAGTGCTTTGCTTGAGTGCTTTGCTTGAGTGCTTTGCTTGAGTGCTTTGCTTGAGTGCTTTGCTTGAGTGCTTTGCTTGAGTGCTTTGCTTGAGTGCTTTCTTGAGTGCTTTTCTTGAGTGCTTTGCTTGAGTGCTTTGCTTGAGTGCTTTGCTTGAGTGCTTTGCTTGAGTGCTTTGCTTGAGTGCTTTGCTTGAGTGCTTTGCTTGAGTGCTTTTCTTGAGTGCTTTTCTTGAGTGCTTTGCTTGAGTGCTTTGCTTGAGTGCTTTGCTTGAGTGCTTTTCTTGAGTGCTTTGCTTGAGTGCTTTGCTTGAGTGCTTTGCTTGAGTGCTTTGCTTGAGTGCTTTGCTTGAGTGCTTTGCTTGAGTGCTTTGCTTGAGTGCTTTTCTTGAGTGCTTTTCTTGAGTGCTTTGCTTGAGTGCTTTGCTTGAGTGCTTTGCTTGAGTGCTTTGCTTGAGTGCTTTGCTTGAGTGCTTTGCTTGAGTGCTTTGCTTGAGTGCTTTGCTTGAGTGCTTTGCTTGAGTGCTTTGCTTGAGTGCTTTTCTTGAGTGCTTTGCTTGAGTGCTTTGCTTGAGTGCTTTGCTTGAGTGCTTTGCTTGAGTGCTTTGCTTGAGTGCTTTTCTTGAGTGCTTTTCTTGAGTGCTTTGCTTGAGTGCTTTGCTTGAGTGCTTTGCTTGAGTGCTTTGCTTGAGTGCTTTGCTTGAGTGCTTTGCTTGAGTGCTTTGCTTGAGTGCTTTTCTTGAGTGCTTTTCTTGAGTGCTTTGCTTGAGTGCTTTTCTTGAGTGCTTTGCTTGAGTGCTTTGCTTGAGTGCTTTGCTTGAGTGCTTTTCTTGAGTGCTTTGCTTGAGTGCTTTGCTTGAGTGCTTTGCTTGAGTGCTTTGCTTGAGTGCTTTGCTTGAGTGCTTTGCTTGAGTGCTTTGCTTGAGTGCTTTGCTTGAGTGCTTTGCTTGAGTGCTTTGCTTGAGTGCTTTGCTTGAGTGCTTTGCTTGAGTGCTTTGCTTGAGTGCTTTGCTTGAGTGCTTTGCTTGAGTGCTTTGCTTGAGTGCTTTGCTTGAGTGCTTTGCTTGAGTGCTTTGCTTGAGTGCTTTTCTTGAGTGCTTTTCTTGAGTGCTTTGCTTGAGTGCTTTGCTTGAGTGCTTTGCTTGAGTGCTTTGCTTGAGTGCTTTGCTTGAGTGCTTTGCTTGAGTGCTTTGCTTGAGTGCTTTTCTTGAGTGCTTTTCTTGAGTGCTTTGCTTGAGTGCTTTGCTTGAGTGCTTTGCTTGAGTGCTTTTCTTGAGTGCTTTGCTTGAGTGCTTTGCTTGAGTGCTTTGCTTGAGTGCTTTGCTTGAGTGCTTTGCTTGAGTGCTTTGCTTGAGTGCTTTGCTTGAGTGCTTTTCTTGAGTGCTTTTCTTGAGTGCTTTGCTTGAGTGCTTTGCTTGAGTGCTTTGCTTGAGTGCTTTGCTTGAGTGCTTTGCTTGAGTGCTTTGCTTGAGTGCTTTGCTTGAGTGCTTTGCTTGAGTGCTTTGCTTGAGTGCTTTGCTTGAGTGCTTTTCTTGAGTGCTTTGCTTGAGTGCTTTGCTTGAGTGCTTTGCTTGAGTGCTTTGCTTGAGTGCTTTGCTTGAGTGCTTTTCTTGAGTGCTTTTCTTGAGTGCTTTGCTTGAGTGCTTTGCTTGAGTGCTTTGCTTGAGTGCTTTGCTTGAGTGCTTTGCTTGAGTGCTTTGCTTGAGTGCTTTGCTTGAGTGCTTTTCTTGAGTGCTTTTCTTGAGTGCTTTGCTTGAGTGCTTTTCTTGAGTGCTTTGCTTGAGTGCTTTGCTTGAGTGCTTTGCTTGAGTGCTTTCTTGAGTGCTTTTCTTGAGTGCTTTGCTTGAGTGCTTTGCTTGAGTGCTTTGCTTGAGTGCTTTGCTTGAGTGCTTTGCTTGAGTGCTTTGCTTGAGTGCTTTCTTGAGTGCTTTTCTTGAGTGCTTTGCTTGAGTGCTTTGCTTGAGTGCTTTGCTTGAGTGCTTTGCTTGAGTGCTTTGCTTGAGTGCTTTGCTTGAGTGCTTTGCTTGAGTGCTTTTCTTGAGTGCTTTGCTTGAGTGCTTTGCTTGAGTGCTTTTCTTGAGTGCTTTTCTTGAGTGCTTTGCTTGAGTGCTTTGCTTGAGTGCTTTGCTTGAGTGCTTTTCTTGAGTGCTTTTCTTGAGTGCTTTGCTTGAGTGCTTTTCTTGAGTGCTTTGCTTGAGTGCTTTGCTTGAGTGCTTTGCTTGAGTGCTTTGCTTGAGTGCTTTTCTTGAGTGCTTTTCTTGAGTGCTTTGCTTGAGTGCTTTGCTTGAGTGCTTTGCTTGAGTGCTTTTCTTGAGTGCTTTGCTTGAGTGCTTTGCTTGAGTGCTTTGCTTGAGTGCTTTGCTTGAGTGCTTTGCTTGAGTGCTTTTCTTGAGTGCTTTTCTTGAGTGCTTTGCTTGAGTGCTTTGCTTGAGTGCTTTGCTTGAGTGCTTTGCTTGAGTGCTTTGCTTGAGTGCTTTGCTTGAGTGCTTTTCTTGAGTGCTTTGCTTGAGTGCTTTGCTTGAGTGCTTTGCTTGAGTGCTTTCTTGAGTGCTTTTCTTGAGTGCTTTGCTTGAGTGCTTTGCTTGAGTGCTTTGCTTGAGTGCTTTGCTTGAGTGCTTTGCTTGAGTGCTTTGCTTGAGTGCTTTTCTTGAGTGCTTTGCTTGAGTGCTTTGCTTGAGTGCTTTGCTTGAGTGCTTTTCTTGAGTGCTTTGCTTGAGTGCTTTGCTTGAGTGCTTTTCTTGAGTGCTTTGCTTGAGTGCTTTGCTTGAGTGCTTTGCTTGAGTGCTTTGCTTGAGTGCTTTGCTTGAGTGCTTTGCTTGAGTGCTTTGCTTGAGTGCTTTGCTTGAGTGCTTTGCTTGAGTGCTTTGCTTGAGTGCTTTTCTTGAGTGCTTTTCTTGAGTGCTTTGCTTGAGTGCTTTGCTTGAGTGCTTTGCTTGAGTGCTTTGCTTGAGTGCTTTTCTTGAGTGCTTTTCTTGAGTGCTTTGCTTGAGTGCTTTGCTTGAGTGCTTTGCTTGAGTGCTTTTCTTGAGTGCTTTGCTTGAGTGCTTTGCTTGAGTGCTTTTCTTGAGTGCTTTGCTTGAGTGCTTTGCTTGAGTGCTTTGCTTGAGTGCTTTGCTTGAGTGCTTTTCTTGAGTGCTTTGCTTGAGTGCTTTGCTTGAGTGCTTTGCTTGAGTGCTTTGCTTGAGTGCTTTTCTTGAGTGCTTTGCTTGAGTGCTTTGCTTGAGTGCTTTGCTTGAGTGCTTTGCTTGAGTGCTTTGCTTGAGTGCTTTGCTTGAGTGCTTTGCTTGAGTGCTTTGCTTGAGTGCTTTGCTTGAGTGCTTTGCTTGAGTGCTTTGCTTGAGTGCTTTTCTTGAGTGCTTTTCTTGAGTGCTTTGCTTGAGTGCTTTGCTTGAGTGCTTTGCTTGAGTGCTTTGCTTGAGTGCTTTGCTTGAGTGCTTTGCTTGAGTGCTTTGCTTGAGTGCTTTGCTTGAGTGCTTTGCTTGAGTGCTTTGCTTGAGTGCTTTTCTTGAGTGCTTTTCTTGAGTGCTTTGCTTGAGTGCTTTGCTTGAGTGCTTTTCTTGAGTGCTTTTCTTGAGTGCTTTGCTTGAGTGCTTTGCTTGAGTGCTTTGCTTGAGTGCTTTTCTTGAGTGCTTTGCTTGAGTGCTTTGCTTGAGTGCTTTCTTGAGTGCTTTGCTTGAGTGCTTTGCTTGAGTGCTTTGCTTGAGTGCTTTGCTTGAGTGCTTTTCTTGAGTGCTTTGCTTGAGTGCTTTGCTTGAGTGCTTTGCTTGAGTGCTTTGCTTGAGTGCTTTTCTTGAGTGCTTTGCTTGAGTGCTTTGCTTGAGTGCTTTGCTTGAGTGCTTTGCTTGAGTGCTTTGCTTGAGTGCTTTGCTTGAGTGCTTTGCTTGAGTGCTTTGCTTGAGTGCTTTGCTTGAGTGCTTTGCTTGAGTGCTTTGCTTGAGTGCTTTTCTTGAGTGCTTTGCTTGAGTGCTTTGCTTGAGTGCTTTTCTTGAGTGCTTTGCTTGAGTGCTTTGCTTGAGTGCTTTGCTTGAGTGCTTTGCTTGAGTGCTTTGCTTGAGTGCTTTGCTTGAGTGCTTTGCTTGAGTGCTTTTCTTGAGTGCTTTCTTGAGTGCTTTTCTTGAGTGCTTTGCTTGAGTGCTTTGCTTGAGTGCTTTGCTTGAGTGCTTTGCTTGAGTGCTTTGCTTGAGTGCTTTGCTTGAGTGCTTTGCTTGAGTGCTTTGCTTGAGTGCTTTGCTTGAGTGCTTTGCTTGAGTGCTTTTCTTGAGTGCTTTTCTTGAGTGCTTTGCTTGAGTGCTTTGCTTGAGTGCTTTGCTTGAGTGCTTTGCTTGAGTGCTTTGCTTGAGTGCTTTGCTTGAGTGCTTTCTTGAGTGCTTTTCTTGAGTGCTTTGCTTGAGTGCTTTGCTTGAGTGCTTTGCTTGAGTGCTTTGCTTGAGTGCTTTGCTTGAGTGCTTTGCTTGAGTGCTTTGCTTGAGTGCTTTGCTTGAGTGCTTTGCTTGAGTGCTTTGCTTGAGTGCTTTGCTTGAGTGCTTTGCTTGAGTGCTTTGCTTGAGTGCTTTGCTTGAGTGCTTTGCTTGAGTGCTTTGCTTGAGTGCTTTGCTTGAGTGCTTTGCTTGAGTGCTTTGCTTGAGTGCTTTGCTTGAGTGCTTTGCTTGAGTGCTTTGCTTGAGTGCTTTTCTTGAGTGCTTTGCTTGAGTGCTTTGCTTGAGTGCTTTTCTTGAGTGCTTTGCTTGAGTGCTTTGCTTGAGTGCTTTGCTTGAGTGCTTTGCTTGAGTGCTTTGCTTGAGTGCTTTTCTTGAGTGCTTTTCTTGAGTGCTTTGCTTGAGTGCTTTTCTTGAGTGCTTTGCTTGAGTGCTTTGCTTGAGTGCTTTGCTTGAGTGCTTTTCTTGAGTGCTTTGCTTGAGTGCTTTGCTTGAGTGCTTTGCTTGAGTGCTTTGCTTGAGTGCTTGCTTGTGCTTTGCTTGAGTGCTTTTCTTGAGTGCTTTTCTTGAGTGCTTTGCTTGAGTGCTTTGCTTGAGTGCTTTGCTTGAGTGCTTTGCTTGAGTGCTTTGCTTGAGTGCTTTGCTTGAGTGCTTTGCTTGAGTGCTTTGCTTGAGTGCTTTGCTTGAGTGCTTTGCTTGAGTGCTTTGCTTGAGTGCTTTGCTTGAGTGCTTTTTTGAGTGCTTTGCTTGAGTGCTTTGCTTGAGTGCTTTGCTTGAGTGCTTTGCTTGAGTGCTTTGCTTGAGTGCTTTTCTTGAGTGCTTTTCTTGAGTGCTTTGCTTGAGTGCTTTGCTTGAGTGCTTTGCTTGAGTGCTTTGCTTGAGTGCTTTGCTTGAGTGCTTTGCTTGAGTGCTTTGCTTGAGTGCTTTTCTTGAGTGCTTTTCTTGAGTGCTTTGCTTGAGTGCTTTTCTTGAGTGCTTTGCTTGAGTGCTTTGCTTGAGTGCTTTGCTTGAGTGCTTTGCTTGAGTGCTTTTCTTGAGTGCTTTTCTTGAGTGCTTTGCTTGAGTGCTTTGCTTGAGTGCTTTGCTTGAGTGCTTTGCTTGAGTGCTTTGCTTGAGTGCTTTGCTTGAGTGCTTTGCTTGAGTGCTTTGCTTGAGTGCTTTTCTTGAGTGCTTTGCTTGAGTGCTTTGCTTGAGTGCTTTGCTTGAGTGCTTTGCTTGAGTGCTTTTCTTGAGTGCTTTGCTTGAGTGCTTTGCTTGAGTGCTTTGCTTGAGTGCTTTGCTTGAGTGCTTTGCTTGAGTGCTTTTCTTGAGTGCTTTTCTTGAGTGCTTTGCTTGAGTGCTTTTCTTGAGTGCTTTGCTTGAGTGCTTTGCTTGAGTGCTTTTCTTGAGTGCTTTGCTTGAGTGCTTTGCTTGAGTGCTTTGCTTGAGTGCTTTGCTTGAGTGCTTTGCTTGAGTGCTTTTCTTGAGTGCTTTTCTTGAGTGCTTTGCTTGAGTGCTTTTCTTGAGTGCTTTGCTTGAGTGCTTTGCTTGAGTGCTTTGCTTGAGTGCTTTTCTTGAGTGCTTTGCTTGAGTGCTTTGCTTGAGTGCTTTGCTTGAGTGCTTTGCTTGAGTGCTTTGCTTGAGTGCTTTTCTTGAGTGCTTTTCTTGAGTGCTTTCTTGAGTGCTTTGCTTGAGTGCTTTGCTTGAGTGCTTTGCTTGAGTGCTTTGCTTGAGTGCTTTGCTTGAGTGCTTTGCTTGAGTGCTTTGCTTGAGTGCTTTGCTTGAGTGCTTTGCTTGAGTGCTTTGCTTGAGTGCTTTTCTTGAGTGCTTTGCTTGAGTGCTTTGCTTGAGTGCTTTTCTTGAGTGCTTTGCTTGAGTGCTTTGCTTGAGTGCTTTGCTTGAGTGCTTTTCTTGAGTGCTTTGCTTGAGTGCTTTTCTTGAGTGCTTTTCTTGAGTGCTTTGCTTGAGTGCTTTGCTTGAGTGCTTTGCTTGAGTGCTTTGCTTGAGTGCTTTTCTTGAGTGCTTTGCTTGAGTGCTTTGCTTGAGTGCTTTGCTTGAGTGCTTTGCTTGAGTGCTTTGCTTGAGTGCTTTTCTTGAGTGCTTTTCTTGAGTGCTTTGCTTGAGTGCTTTTCTTGAGTGCTTTGCTTGAGTGCTTTGCTTGAGTGCTTTTCTTGAGTGCTTTGCTTGAGTGCTTTGCTTGAGTGCTTTGCTTGAGTGCTTTGCTTGAGTGCTTTGCTTGAGTGCTTTTCTTGAGTGCTTTTCTTGAGTGCTTTGCTTGAGTGCTTTTCTTGAGTGCTTTGCTTGAGTGCTTTGCTTGAGTGCTTTGCTTGAGTGCTTTCTTGAGTGCTTTGCTTGAGTGCTTTGCTTGAGTGCTTTGCTTGAGTGCTTTGCTTGAGTGCTTTGCTTGAGTGCTTTTCTTGAGTGCTTTTCTTGAGTGCGTTTCTTGAGTGCTTTGCTTGAGTGCTTTGCTTGAGTGCTTTGCTTGAGTGCTTTTGCTTGAGTGCTTTGCTTGAGTGCTTTGCTTGAGTGCTTTGCTTGAGTGCTTTGCTTGAGTGCTTTGCTTGAGTGCTTTGCTTGAGTGCTTTGCTTGAGTGCTTTGTTTGAGTGCTTTGCTTGAGTGCTTTGCTTGAGTGCTTTGCTTGAGTGCTTTGCTTGAGTGCTTTGCTTGAGTGCTTTCTTGAGTGCTTTTCTTGAGTGCTTTGCTTGAGTGCTTTTCTTGAGTGCTTTGCTTGAGTGCTTTGCTTGAGTGCTTTGCTTGAGTGCTTTGCTTGAGTGCTTTGCTTGAGTGCTTTTCTTGAGTGCTTTTCTTGAGTGCTTTGCTTGAGTGCTTTTCTTGAGTGCTTTGCTTGAGTGCTTTGCTTGAGTGCTTTGCTTGAGTGCTTTGCTTGAGTGCTTTTCTTGAGTGCTTTTCTTGAGTGCTTTGCTTGAGTGCTTTGCTTGAGTGCTTTGCTTGAGTGCTTTGCTTGAGTGCTTTGCTTGAGTGCTTTGCTTGAGTGCTTTGCTTGAGTGCTTTGCTTGAGTGCTTTTCTTGAGTGCTTTGCTTGAGTGCTTTGCTTGAGTGCTTTGCTTGAGTGCTTTGCTTGAGTGCTTTTCTTGAGTGCTTTGCTTGAGTGCTTTGCTTGAGTGCTTTGCTTGAGTGCTTTGCTTGAGTGCTTTGCTTGAGTGCTTTTCTTGAGTGCTTTTCTTGAGTGCTTTGCTTGAGTGCTTTTCTTGAGTGCTTTGCTTGAGTGCTTTGCTTGAGTGCTTTTCTTGAGTGCTTTGCTTGAGTGCTTTGCTTGAGTGCTTTGCTTGAGTGCTTTGCTTGAGTGCTTTGCTTGAGTGCTTTTCTTGAGTGCTTTTCTTGAGTGCTTTGCTTGAGTGCTTTTCTTGAGTGCTTTGCTTGAGTGCTTTGCTTGAGTGCTTTGCTTGAGTGCTTTTCTTGAGTGCTTTGCTTGAGTGCTTTGCTTGAGTGCTTTGCTTGAGTGCTTTGCTTGAGTGCTTTGCTTGAGTGCTTTTCTTGAGTGCTTTTCTTGAGTGCTTTCTTGAGTGCTTTGCTTGAGTGCTTTGCTTGAGTGCTTTGCTTGAGTGCTTTTGCTTGAGTGCTTTGCTTGAGTGCTTTGCTTGAGTGCTTTGCTTGAGTGCTTTGCTTGAGTGCTTTGCTTGAGTGCTTTGCTTGAGTGCTTTTCTTGAGTGCTTTGCTTGAGTGCTTTGCTTGAGTGCTTTTCTTGAGTGCTTTGCTTGAGTGCTTTGCTTGAGTGCTTTGCTTGAGTGCTTTTCTTGAGTGCTTTGCTTGAGTGCTTTGCTTGAGTGCTTTTCTTGAGTGCTTTGCTTGAGTGCTTTTCTTGAGTGCTTTGCTTGAGTGCTTTGCTTGAGTGCTTTGCTTGAGTGCTTTTCTTGAGTGCTTTGCTTGAGTGCTTTGCTTGAGTGCTTTGCTTGAGTGCTTTGCTTGAGTGCTTTGCTTGAGTGCTTTTCTTGAGTGCTTTTCTTGAGTGCTTTCTTGAGTGCTTTGCTTGAGTGCTTTGCTTGAGTGCTTTGCTTGAGTGCTTTGCTTGAGTGCTTTGCTTGAGTGCTTTGCTTGAGTGCTTTGCTTGAGTGCTTTGCTTGAGTGCTTTGCTTGAGTGCTTTGCTTGAGTGCTTTGCTTGAGTGCTTTTCTTGAGTGCTTTGCTTGAGTGCTTTGCTTGAGTGCTTTGCTTGAGTGCTTTGCTTGAGTGCTTTGCTTGAGTGCTTTTCTTGAGTGCTTTCTTGAGTGCTTTGCTTGAGTGCTTTGCTTGAGTGCTTTGCTTGAGTGCTTTGCTTGAGTGCTTTGCTTGAGTGCTTTGCTTGAGTGCTTTGCTTGAGTGCTTTTCTTGAGTGCTTTTCTTGAGTGCTTTGCTTGAGTGCTTTTCTTGAGTGCTTTGCTTGAGTGCTTTGCTTGAGTGCTTTGCTTGAGTGCTTTGCTTGAGTGCTTTTCTTGAGTGCTTTTCTTGAGTGCTTTGCTTGAGTGCTTTGCTTGAGTGCTTTGCTTGAGTGCTTTGCTTGAGTGCTTTGCTTGAGTGCTTTGCTTGAGTGCTTTGCTTGAGTGCTTTGCTTGAGTGCTTTTCTTGAGTGCTTTGCTTGAGTGCTTTGCTTGAGTGCTTTGCTTGAGTGCTTTGCTTGAGTGCTTTTCTTGAGTGCTTTGCTTGAGTGCTTTGCTTGAGTGCTTTGCTTGAGTGCTTTGCTTGAGTGCTTTGCTTGAGTGCTTTTCTTGAGTGCTTTTCTTGAGTGCTTTGCTTGAGTGCTTTTCTTGAGTGCTTTGCTTGAGTGCTTTGCTTGAGTGCTTTTCTTGAGTGCTTTGCTTGAGTGCTTTGCTTGAGTGCTTTGCTTGAGTGCTTTGCTTGAGTGCTTTGCTTGAGTGCTTTTCTTGAGTGCTTTTCTTGAGTGCTTTGCTTGAGTGCTTTTCTTGAGTGCTTTGCTTGAGTGCTTTGCTTGAGTGCTTTGCTTGAGTGCTTTTCTTGAGTGCTTTGCTTGAGTGCTTTGCTTGAGTGCTTTGCTTGAGTGCTTTGCTTGAGTGCTTTGCTTGAGTGCTTTTCTTGAGTGCTTTTCTTGAGTGCTTTGCTTGAGTGCTTTGCTTGAGTGCTTTGCTTGAGTGCTTTGCTGAGTGCTTTGCTTGAGTGCTTTGCTTGAGTGCTTTGCTTGAGTGCTTTGCTTGAGTGCTTTGCTTGAGTGCTTTGCTTGAGTGCTTTGCTTGAGTGCTTTGCTTGAGTGCTTTTCTTGAGTGCTTTGCTTGAGTGCTTTGCTTGAGTGCTTTGCTTGAGTGCTTTGCTTGAGTGCTTTGCTTGAGTGCTTTTTTGAGTGCTTTTCTTGAGTGCTTTGCTTGAGTGCTTTGCTTGAGTGCTTTGCTTGAGTGCTTTTCTTGAGTGCTTTTCTTGAGTGCTTTGCTTGAGTGCTTTTCTTGAGTGCTTTGCTTGAGTGCTTTGCTTGAGTGCTTTTCTTGAGTGCTTTGCTTGAGTGCTTTGCTTGAGTGCTTTGCTTGAGTGCTTTGCTTGAGTGCTTTTCTTGAGTGCTTTTCTTGAGTGCTTTTCTTGAGTGCTTTGCTTGAGTGCTTTGCTTGAGTGCTTTGCTTGAGTGCTTTTCTTGAGTGCTTTTCTTGAGTGCTTTGCTTGAGTGCTTTTCTTGAGTGCTTTGCTTGAGTGCTTTGCTTGAGTGCTTTGCTTGAGTGCTTTGCTTGAGTGCTTTTCTTGAGTGCTTTTCTTGAGTGCTTTGCTTGAGTGCTTTGCTTGAGTGCTTTGCTTGAGTGCTTTTCTTGAGTGCTTTGCTTGAGTGCTTTGCTTGAGTGCTTTGCTTGAGTGCTTTGCTTGAGTGCTTTGCTTGAGTGCTTTGCTTGAGTGCTTTGCTTGAGTGCTTTGCTTGAGTGCTTTGCTTGAGTGCTTTGCTTGAGTGCTTTTCTTGAGTGCTTTTCTTGAGTGCTTTTCTTGAGTGCTTTGCTTGAGTGCTTTGCTTGAGTGCTTTGCTTGAGTGCTTTGCTTGAGTGCTTTGCTTGAGTGCTTTGCTTGAGTGCTTTGCTTGAGTGCTTTGCTTGAGTGCTTTGCTTGAGTGCTTTGCTTGAGTGCTTTTCTTGAGTGCTTTTCTTGAGTGCTTTGCTTGAGTGCTTTGCTTGAGTGCTTTGCTTGAGTGCTTTTCTTGAGTGCTTTGCTTGAGTGCTTTGCTTGAGTGCTTTTCTTGAGTGCTTTGCTTGAGTGCTTTGCTTGAGTGCTTTGCTTGAGTGCTTTGCTTGAGTGCTTTTCTTGAGTGCTTTTCTTGAGTGCTTTGCTTGAGTGCTTTGCTTGAGTGCTTTGCTTGAGTGCTTTGCTTGAGTGCTTTGCTTGAGTGCTTTGCTTGAGTGCTTTTCTTGAGTGCTTTGCTTGAGTGCTTTGCTTGAGTGCTTTGCTTGAGTGCTTTGCTTGAGTGCTTTGCTTGAGTGCTTTTCTTGAGTGCTTTTCTTGAGTGCTTTTCTTGAGTGCTTTGCTTGAGTGCTTTTCTTGAGTGCTTTGCTTGAGTGCTTTGCTTGAGTGCTTTGCTTGAGTGCTTTGCTTGAGTGCTTTTCTTGAGTGCTTTGCTTGAGTGCTTTGCTTGAGTGCTTTGCTTGAGTGCTTTGCTTGAGTGCTTTGCTTGAGTGCTTTTCTTGAGTGCTTTTCTTGAGTGCTTTGCTTGAGTGCTTTTCTTGAGTGCTTTGCTTGAGTGCTTTGCTTGAGTGCTTTTCTTGAGTGCTTTGCTTGAGTGCTTTGCTTGAGTGCTTTGCTTGAGTGCTTTGCTTGAGTGCTTTGCTTGAGTGCTTTTCTTGAGTGCTTTTCTTGAGTGCTTTGCTTGAGTGCTTTTCTTGAGTGCTTTGCTTGAGTGCTTTGCTTGAGTGCTTTGCTTGAGTGCTTTTCTTGAGTGCTTTGCTTGAGTGCTTTGCTTGAGTGCTTTGCTTGAGTGCTTTGCTTGAGTGCTTTGCTTGAGTGCTTTCTTGAGTGCTTTTCTTGAGTGCTTTCTTGAGTGCTTTGCTTGAGTGCTTTGCTTGAGTGCTTTGCTTGAGTGCTTTGCTTGAGTGCTTTGCTTGAGTGCTTTGCTTGAGTGCTTTGCTTGAGTGCTTTGCTTGAGTGCTTTGCTTGAGTGCTTTGCTTGAGTGCTTTGCTTGAGTGCTTTGCTTGAGTGCTTTTCTTGAGTGCTTTGCTTGAGTGCTTTGCTTGAGTGCTTTTCTTGAGTGCTTTGCTTGAGTGCTTTGCTTGAGTGCTTTGCTTGAGTGCTTTGCTTGAGTGCTTTTCTTGAGTGCTTTTCTTGAGTGCTTTGCTTGAGTGCTTTGCTTGAGTGCTTTGCTTGAGTGCTTTGCTTGAGTGCTTTGCTTGAGTGCTTTGCTTGAGTGCTTTGCTTGAGTGCTTTTCTTGAGTGCTTTGCTTGAGTGCTTTGCTTGAGTGCTTTTCTTGAGTGCTTTGCTTGAGTGCTTTGCTTGAGTGCTTTGCTTGAGTGCTTTGCTTGAGTGCTTTGCTTGAGTGCTTTTCTTGAGTGCTTTTCTTGAGTGCTTTGCTTGAGTGCTTTTCTTGAGTGCTTTGCTTGAGTGCTTTGCTTGAGTGCTTTGCTTGAGTGCTTTTCTTGAGTGCTTTGCTTGAGTGCTTTGCTTGAGTGCTTTGCTTGAGTGCTTTGCTTGAGTGCTTTGCTTGAGTGCTTTTCTTGAGTGCTTTTCTTGAGTGCTTTCTTGAGTGCTTTGCTTGAGTGCTTTGCTTGAGTGCTTTGCTTGAGTGCTTTGCTTGAGTGCTTTGCTTGAGTGCTTTGCTTGAGTGCTTTGCTTGAGTGCTTTGCTTGAGTGCTTTGCTTGAGTGCTTTGCTTGAGTGCTTTTCTTGAGTGCTTTGCTTGAGTGCTTTGCTTGAGTGCTTTTCTTGAGTGCTTTGCTTGAGTGCTTTGCTTGAGTGCTTTGCTTGAGTGCTTTTCTTGAGTGCTTTGCTTGAGTGCTTTTCTTGAGTGCTTTTCTTGAGTGCTTTGCTTGAGTGCTTTGCTTGAGTGCTTTGCTTGAGTGCTTTGCTTGAGTGCTTTTCTTGAGTGCTTTGCTTGAGTGCTTTGCTTGAGTGCTTTGCTTGAGTGCTTTGCTTGAGTGCTTTGCTTGAGTGCTTTTCTTGAGTGCTTTTCTTGAGTGCTTTGCTTGAGTGCTTTTCTTGAGTGCTTTGCTTGAGTGCTTTGCTTGAGTGCTTTTCTTGAGTGCTTTGCTTGAGTGCTTTGCTTGAGTGCTTTGCTTGAGTGCTTTGCTTGAGTGCTTTGCTTGAGTGCTTTTCTTGAGTGCTTTTCTTGAGTGCTTTGCTTGAGTGCTTTTCTTGAGTGCTTTGCTTGAGTGCTTTGCTTGAGTGCTTTGCTTGAGTGCTTTTCTTGAGTGCTTTGCTTGAGTGCTTTGCTTGAGTGCTTTGCTTGAGTGCTTTGCTTGAGTGCTTTGCTTGAGTGCTTTTCTTGAGTGCTTTTCTTGAGTGCGTTTCTTGAGTGCTTTGCTTGAGTGCTTTGCTTGAGTGCTTTGCTTGAGTGCTTTTGCTTGAGTGCTTTGCTTGAGTGCTTTGCTTGAGTGCTTTGCTTGAGTGCTTTGCTTGAGTGCTTTGCTTGAGTGCTTTGCTTGAGTGCTTTGCTTGAGTGCTTTGCTTGAGTGCTTTGCTTGAGTGCTTTGCTTGAGTGCTTTGCTTGAGTGCTTTGCTTGAGTGCTTTGCTTGAGTGCTTTTCTTGAGTGCTTTTCTTGAGTGCTTTGCTTGAGTGCTTTGCTTGAGTGCTTTGCTTGAGTGCTTTGCTTGAGTGCTTTGCTTGAGTGCTTTGCTTGAGTGCTTTGCTTGAGTGCTTTTCTTGAGTGCTTTCTTGAGTGCTTTGCTTGAGTGCTTTTCTTGAGTGCTTTGCTTGAGTGCTTTGCTTGAGTGCTTTGCTTGAGTGCTTTGCTTGAGTGCTTTTCTTGAGTGCTTTTCTTGAGTGCTTTGCTTGAGTGCTTTGCTTGAGTGCTTTGCTTGAGTGCTTTGCTTGAGTGCTTTGCTTGAGTGCTTTGCTTGAGTGCTTTGCTTGAGTGCTTTGCTTGAGTGCTTTGCTTGAGTGCTTTGCTTGAGTGCTTTGCTTGAGTGCTTTGCTTGAGTGCTTTGCTTGAGTGCTTTGCTTGAGTGCTTTGCTTGAGTGCTTTGCTTGAGTGCTTTGCTTGAGTGCTTTGCTTGAGTGCTTTGCTTGAGTGCTTTGCTTGAGTGCTTTTCTTGAGTGCTTTGCTTGAGTGCTTTTCTTGAGTGCTTTGCTTGAGTGCTTTGCTTGAGTGCTTTGCTTGAGTGCTTTGCTTGAGTGCTTTGCTTGAGTGCTTTGCTTGAGTGCTTTGCTTGAGTGCTTTGCTTGAGTGCTTTGCTTGAGTGCTTTTCTTGAGTGCTTTTCTTGAGTGCTTTGCTTGAGTGCTTTGCTTGAGTGCTTTGCTTGAGTGCTTTGCTTGAGTGCTTTGCTTGAGTGCTTTTCTTGAGTGCTTTGCTTGAGTGCTTTGCTTGAGTGCTTTGCTTGAGTGCTTTGCTTGAGTGCTTTGCTTGAGTGCTTTCTTGAGTGCTTTTCTTGAGTGCTTTCTTGAGTGCTTTGCTTGAGTGCTTTGCTTGAGTGCTTTGCTTGAGTGCTTTGCTTGAGTGCTTTGCTTGAGTGCTTTGCTTGAGTGCTTTGCTTGAGTGCTTTGCTTGAGTGCTTTGCTTGAGTGCTTTGCTTGAGTGCTTTTCTTGAGTGCTTTGCTTGAGTGCTTTGCTTGAGTGCTTTGCTTGAGTGCTTTGCTTGAGTGCTTTGCTTGAGTGCTTTGCTTGAGTGCTTTGCTTGAGTGCTTTGCTTGAGTGCTTTTCTTGAGTGCTTTTCTTGAGTGCTTTGCTTGAGTGCTTTTCTTGAGTGCTTTGCTTGAGTGCTTTGCTTGAGTGCTTTGCTTGAGTGCTTTTCTTGAGTGCTTTGCTTGAGTGCTTTGCTTGAGTGCTTTGCTTGAGTGCTTTGCTTGAGTGCTTTGCTTGAGTGCTTTTCTTGAGTGCTTTTCTTGAGTGCTTTCTTGAGTGCTTTGCTTGAGTGCTTTGCTTGAGTGCTTTGCTTGAGTGCTTTGCTTGAGTGCTTTGCTTGAGTGCTTTGCTTGAGTGCTTTGCTTGAGTGCTTTGCTTGAGTGCTTTGCTTGAGTGCTTTGCTTGAGTGCTTTGCTTGAGTGCTTTTCTTGAGTGCTTTGCTTGAGTGCTTTGCTTGAGTGCTTTGCTTGAGTGCTTTGCTTGAGTGCTTTGCTTGAGTGCTTTTCTTGAGTGCTTTTCTTGAGTGCTTTGCTTGAGTGCTTTGCTTGAGTGCTTTGCTTGAGTGCTTTGCTTGAGTGCTTTGCTTGAGTGCTTTGCTTGAGTGCTTTGCTTGAGTGCTTTTCTTGAGTGCTTTTCTTGAGTGCTTTGCTTGAGTGCTTTTCTTGAGTGCTTTGCTTGAGTGCTTTGCTTGAGTGCTTTGCTTGAGTGCTTTGCTTGAGTGCTTTTCTTGAGTGCTTTTCTTGAGTGCTTTGCTTGAGTGCTTTGCTTGAGTGCTTTGCTTGAGTGCTTTGCTTGAGTGCTTTGCTTGAGTGCTTTGCTTGAGTGCTTTGCTTGAGTGCTTTGCTTGAGTGCTTTTCTTGAGTGCTTTGCTTGAGTGCTTTGCTTGAGTGCTTTGCTTGAGTGCTTTGCTTGAGTGCTTTGCTTGAGTGCTTTGCTTGAGTGCTTTGCTTGAGTGCTTTGCTTGAGTGCTTTGCTTGAGTGCTTTGCTTGAGTGCTTTTCTTGAGTGCTTTTCTTGAGTGCTTTGCTTGAGTGCTTTTCTTGAGTGCTTTGCTTGAGTGCTTTGCTTGAGTGCTTTTCTTGAGTGCTTTGCTTGAGTGCTTTGCTTGAGTGCTTTGCTTGAGTGCTTTGCTTGAGTGCTTTGCTTGAGTGCTTTTCTTGAGTGCTTTTCTTGAGTGCTTTGCTTGAGTGCTTTTCTTGAGTGCTTTGCTTGAGTGCTTTGCTTGAGTGCTTTGCTTGAGTGCTTTTCTTGAGTGCTTTGCTTGAGTGCTTTGCTTGAGTGCTTTGCTTGAGTGCTTTGCTTGAGTGCTTTGCTTGAGTGCTTTTCTTGAGTGCTTTTCTTGAGTGCGTTTCTTGAGTGCTTTGCTTGAGTGCTTTGCTTGAGTGCTTTGCTTGAGTGCTTTTGCTTGAGTGCTTTGCTTGAGTGCTTTGCTTGAGTGCTTTGCTTGAGTGCTTTGCTTGAGTGCTTTGCTTGAGTGCTTTGCTTGAGTGCTTTGCTTGAGTGCTTTTCTTGAGTGCTTTGCTTGAGTGCTTTGCTTGAGTGCTTTGCTTGAGTGCTTTGCTTGAGTGCTTTGCTTGAGTGCTTTTCTTGAGTGCTTTTCTTGAGTGCTTTGCTTGAGTGCTTTGCTTGAGTGCTTTGCTTGAGTGCTTTTTTTGAGTGCTTTTCTTGAGTGCTTTGCTTGAGTGCTTTGCTTGAGTGCTTTGCTTGAGTGCTTTGCTTGAGTGCTTTTCTTGAGTGCTTTGCTTGAGTGCTTTGCTTGAGTGCTTTGCTTGAGTGCTTTGCTTGAGTGCTTTTCTTGAGTGCTTTTCTTGAGTGCTTTTCTTGAGTGCTTTGCTTGAGTGCTTTGCTTGAGTGCTTTGCTTGAGTGCTTTTCTTGAGTGCTTTTCTTGAGTGCTTTGCTTGAGTGCTTTGCTTGAGTGCTTTGCTTGAGTGCTTTGCTTGAGTGCTTTGCTTGAGTGCTTTGCTTGAGTGCTTTTCTTGAGTGCTTTTCTTGAGTGCTTTGCTTGAGTGCTTTGCTTGAGTGCTTTGCTTGAGTGCTTTTCTTGAGTGCTTTGCTTGAGTGCTTTGCTTGAGTGCTTTGCTTGAGTGCTTTGCTTGAGTGCTTTGCTTGAGTGCTTTGCTTGAGTGCTTTGCTTGAGTGCTTTGCTTGAGTGCTTTGCTTGAGTGCTTTGCTTGAGTGCTTTGCTTGAGTGCTTTTCTTGAGTGCTTTTCTTGAGTGCTTTGCTTGAGTGCTTTGCTTGAGTGCTTTGCTTGAGTGCTTTGCTTGAGTGCTTTGCTTGAGTGCTTTGCTTGAGTGCTTTGCTTGAGTGCTTTGCTTGAGTGCTTTGCTTGAGTGCTTTGCTTGAGTGCTTTTCTTGAGTGCTTTTCTTGAGTGCTTTGCTTGAGTGCTTTGCTTGAGTGCTTTGCTTGAGTGCTTTTCTTGAGTGCTTTGCTTGAGTGCTTTGCTTGAGTGCTTTTCTTGAGTGCTTTGCTTGAGTGCTTTGCTTGAGTGCTTTGCTTGAGTGCTTTGCTTGAGTGCTTTTCTTGAGTGCTTTTCTTGAGTGCTTTGCTTGAGTGCTTTGCTTGAGTGCTTTGCTTGAGTGCTTTGCTTGAGTGCTTTGCTTGAGTGCTTTGCTTGAGTGCTTTTCTTGAGTGCTTTGCTTGAGTGCTTTGCTTGAGTGCTTTGCTTGAGTGCTTTGCTTGAGTGCTTTGCTTGAGTGCTTTTCTTGAGTGCTTTCTTGAGTGCTTTTCTTGAGTGCTTTGCTTGAGTGCTTTTCTTGAGTGCTTTGCTTGAGTGCTTTGCTTGAGTGCTTTGCTTGAGTGCTTTGCTTGAGTGCTTTTCTTGAGTGCTTTGCTTGAGTGCTTTGCTTGAGTGCTTTGCTTGAGTGCTTTGCTTGAGTGCTTTGCTTGAGTGCTTTTCTTGAGTGCTTTTCTTGAGTGCTTTGCTTGAGTGCTTTTCTTGAGTGCTTTGCTTGAGTGCTTTGCTTGAGTGCTTTTCTTGAGTGCTTTGCTTGAGTGCTTTGCTTGAGTGCTTTGCTTGAGTGCTTTGCTTGAGTGCTTTGCTTGAGTGCTTTTCTTGAGTGCTTTTCTTGAGTGCTTTGCTTGAGTGCTTTTCTTGAGTGCTTTGCTTGAGTGCTTTGCTTGAGTGCTTTGCTTGAGTGCTTTTCTTGAGTGCTTTGCTTGAGTGCTTTGCTTGAGTGCTTTGCTTGAGTGCTTTGCTTGAGTGCTTTGCTTGAGTGCTTTTCTTGAGTGCTTTTCTTGAGTGCTTTCTTGAGTGCTTTGCTTGAGTGCTTTGCTTGAGTGCTTTGCTTGAGTGCTTTGCTTGAGTGCTTTGCTTGAGTGCTTTGCTTGAGTGCTTTGCTTGAGTGCTTTGCTTGAGTGCTTTGCTTGAGTGCTTTGCTTGAGTGCTTTGCTTGAGTGCTTTGCTTGAGTGCTTTTCTTGAGTGCTTTGCTTGAGTGCTTTGCTTGAGTGCTTTTCTTGAGTGCTTTGCTTGAGTGCTTTGCTTGAGTGCTTTGCTTGAGTGCTTTGCTTGAGTGCTTTTCTTGAGTGCTTTGCTTGAGTGCTTTGCTTGAGTGCTTTTCTTGAGTGCTTTGCTTGAGTGCTTTGCTTGAGTGCTTTGCTTGAGTGCTTGAGTGCTTTGCTTGAGTGCTTTGCTTGAGTGCTTTGCTTGAGTGCTTTGCTTGAGTGCTTTGCTTGAGTGCTTTGCTTGAGTGCTTTGCTTGAGTGCTTTGCTTGAGTGCTTTGCTTGAGTGCTTTGCTTGAGTGCTTTGCTTGAGTGCTTTGCTTGAGTGCTTTGCTTGAGTGCTTTGCTTGAGTGCTTTGCTTGAGTGCTTTTCTTGAGTGCTTTGCTTGAGTGCTTTGCTTGAGTGCTTTGCTTGAGTGCTTTGCTTGAGTGCTTTGCTTGAGTGCTTTGCTTGAGTGCTTTGCTTGAGTGCTTTGCTTGAGTGCTTTGCTTGAGTGCTTTGCTTGAGTGCTTTGCTTGAGTGCTTTTCTTGAGTGCTTTGCTTGAGTGCTTTGCTTGAGTGCTTTGCTTGAGTGCTTTGCTTGAGTGCTTTGCTTGAGTGCTTTGCTTGAGTGCTTTGCTTGAGTGCTTTGCTTGAGTGCTTTTCTTGAGTGCTTTTCTTGAGTGCTTTGCTTGAGTGCTTTGCTTGAGTGCTTTGCTTGAGTGCTTTTCTTGAGTGCTTTTCTTGAGTGCTTTGCTTGAGTGCTTTTCTTGAGTGCTTTGCTTGAGTGCTTTGCTTGAGTGCTTTGCTTGAGTGCTTTGCTTGAGTGCTTTTCTTGAGTGCTTTGCTTGAGTGCTTTGCTTGAGTGCTTTGCTTGAGTGCTTTGCTTGAGTGCTTTTCTTGAGTGCTTTGCTTGAGTGCTTTGCTTGAGTGCTTTGCTTGAGTGCTTTGCTTGAGTGCTTTCTTGAGTGCTTTGCTTGAGTGCTTTTCTTGAGTGCTTTGCTTGAGTGCTTTGCTTGAGTGCTTTGCTTGAGTGCTTTGCTTGAGTGCTTTTCTTGAGTGCTTTGCTTGAGTGCTTTGCTTGAGTGCTTTGCTTGAGTGCTTTGCTTGAGTGCTTTTCTTGAGTGCTTTTCTTGAGTGCTTTTCTTGAGTGCTTTGCTTGAGTGCTTTGCTTGAGTGCTTTGCTTGAGTGCTTTTCTTGAGTGCTTTGCTTGAGTGCTTTGCTTGAGTGCTTTTCTTGAGTGCTTTGCTTGAGTGCTTTGCTTGAGTGCTTTGCTTGAGTGCTTTGCTTGAGTGCTTTTCTTGAGTGCTTTTCTTGAGTGCTTTGCTTGAGTGCTTTGCTTGAGTGCTTTGCTTGAGTGCTTTTCTTGAGTGCTTTGCTTGAGTGCTTTGCTTGAGTGCTTTGCTTGAGTGCTTTGCTTGAGTGCTTTGCTTGAGTGCTTTGCTTGAGTGCTTTGCTTGAGTGCTTTGCTTGAGTGCTTTGCTTGAGTGCTTTGCTTGAGTGCTTTTCTTGAGTGCTTTTCTTGAGTGCTTTTCTTGAGTGCTTTGCTTGAGTGCTTTGCTTGAGTGCTTTGCTTGAGTGCTTTGCTTGAGTGCTTTGCTTGAGTGCTTTGCTTGAGTGCTTTGCTTGAGTGCTTTGCTTGAGTGCTTTGCTTGAGTGCTTTGCTTGAGTGCTTTTCTTGAGTGCTTTTCTTGAGTGCTTTGCTTGAGTGCTTTGCTTGAGTGCTTTGCTTGAGTGCTTTTCTTGAGTGCTTTGCTTGAGTGCTTTGCTTGAGTGCTTTGCTTGAGTGCTTTGCTTGAGTGCTTTGCTTGAGTGCTTTGCTTGAGTGCTTTGCTTGAGTGCTTTTCTTGAGTGCTTTTCTTGAGTGCTTTGCTTGAGTGCTTTGCTTGAGTGCTTTGCTTGAGTGCTTTGCTTGAGTGCTTTGCTTGAGTGCTTTGCTTGAGTGCTTTTCTTGAGTGCTTTGCTTGAGTGCTTTGCTTGAGTGCTTTGCTTGAGTGCTTTGCTTGAGTGCTTTGCTTGAGTGCTTTGCTTGAGTGCTTTGCTTGAGTGCTTTGCTTGAGTGCTTTTCTTGAGTGCTTTGCTTGAGTGCTTTGCTTGAGTGCTTTGCTTGAGTGCTTTGCTTGAGTGCTTTGCTTGAGTGCTTTGCTTGAGTGCTTTGCTTGAGTGCTTTGCTTGAGTGCTTTGCTTGAGTGCTTTGCTTGAGTGCTTTGCTTGAGTGCTTTGCTTGAGTGCTTTTCTTGAGTGCTTTGCTTGAGTGCTTTGCTTGAGTGCTTTGCTTGAGTGCTTTGCTTGAGTGCTTTTCTTGAGTGCTTTGCTTGAGTGCTTTGCTTGAGTGCTTTGCTTGAGTGCTTTGCTTGAGTGCTTTGCTTGAGTGCTTTGCTTGAGTGCTTTTCTTGAGTGCTTTGCTTGAGTGCTTTTCTTGAGTGCTTTGCTTGAGTGCTTTGCTTGAGTGCTTTGCTTGAGTGCTTTTCTTGAGTGCTTTGCTTGAGTGCTTTGCTTGAGTGCTTTGCTTGAGTGCTTTGCTTGAGTGCTTTGCTTGAGTGCTTTGCTTGAGTGCTTTTCTTGAGTGCTTTTCTTGAGTGCTTTGCTTGAGTGCTTTGCTTGAGTGCTTTGCTTGAGTGCTTTGCTTGAGTGCTTTGCTTGAGTGCTTTGCTTGAGTGCTTTGCTTGAGTGCTTTGCTTGAGTGCTTTGCTTGAGTGCTTTGCTTGAGTGCTTTGCTTGAGTGCTTTGCTTGAGTGCTTTGCTTGAGTGCTTTGCTTGAGTGCTTTGCTTGAGTGCTTTTCTTGAGTGCTTTGCTTGAGTGCTTTGCTTGAGTGCTTTGCTTGAGTGCTTTGCTTGAGTGCTTTGCTTGAGTGCTTTGCTTGAGTGCTTTGCTTGAGTGCTTTGCTTGAGTGCTTTGCTTGAGTGCTTTGCTTGAGTGCTTTGCTTGAGTGCTTTGCTTGAGTGCTTTGCTTGAGTGCTTTGCTTGAGTGCTTTGCTTGAGTGCTTTGCTTGAGTGCTTTGCTTGAGTGCTTTGCTTGAGTGCTTTGCTTGAGTGCTTTGCTTGAGTGCTTTTCTTGAGTGCTTTGCTTGAGTGCTTTGCTTGAGTGCTTTGCTTGAGTGCTTTGCTTGAGTGCTTTGCTTGAGTGCTTTTCTTGAGTGCTTTTCTTGAGTGCTTTGCTTGAGTGCTTTGCTTGAGTGCTTTGCTTGAGTGCTTTGCTTGAGTGCTTTGCTTGAGTGCTTTGCTTGAGTGCTTTGCTTGAGTGCTTTGCTTGAGTGCTTTGCTTGAGTGCTTTGCTTGAGTGCTTTGCTTGAGTGCTTTGCTTGAGTGCTTTGCTTGAGTGCTTTGCTTGAGTGCTTTGCTTGAGTGCTTTGCTTGAGTGCTTTGCTTGAGTGCTTTGCTTGAGTGCTTTGCTTGAGTGCTTTGCTTGAGTGCTTTGCTTGAGTGCTTTGCTTGAGTGCTTTGCTTGAGTGCTTTGCTTGAG
Organism: Closterium sp. NIES-65; assembly: GCA_948144175.1. Lineage (NCBI taxonomy): Eukaryota > Viridiplantae > Streptophyta > Zygnematophyceae > Desmidiales > Closteriaceae > Closterium > Closterium sp. NIES-65. Next base: position 1,429,517 of record CANXME010002307.1, on the reverse strand, counting down.
TGCTTTGCTTGAGTGCTTTGCTTGAGTGCTTTGCTTGAGTGCTTTGCTTGAGTGCTTTGCTTGAGTGCTTTGCTTGAGTGCTTTGCTTGAGTGCTTTGCTTGAGTGCTTTGCTTGAGTGCTTTGCTTGAGTGCTTTGCTTGAGTGCTTTTCTTGAGTGCTTTGCTTGAGTGCTTTGCTTGAGTGCTTTGCTTGAGTGCTTTGCTTGAGTGCTTTTCTTGAGTGCTTTGCTTGAGTGCTTTGCTTGAGTGCTTTGCTTGAGTGCTTTTCTTGAGTGCTTTGCTTGAGTGCTTTGCTTGAGTGCTTTGCTTGAGTGCTTTGCTTGAGTGCTTTGCTTGAGTGCTTTGCTTGAGTGCTTTGCTTGAGTGCTTTGCTTGAGTGCTTTGCTTGAGTGCTTTGCTTGAGTGCTTTGCTTGAGTGCTTTGCTTGAGTGCTTTTCTTGAGTGCTTTGCTTGAGTGCTTTGCTTGAGTGCTTTGCTTGAGTGCTTTGCTTGAGTGCTTTGCTTGAGTGCTTTGCTTGAGTGCTTTGCTTGAGTGCTTTGCTTGAGTGCTTTGCTTGAGTGCTTTGCTTGAGTGCTTTGCTTGAGTGCTTTGCTTGAGTGCTTTTCTTGAGTGCTTTGCTTGAGTGCTTTGCTTGAGTGCTTTGCTTGAGTGCTTTTCTTGAGTGCTTTGCTTGAGTGCTTTGCTTGAGTGCTTTGCTTGAGTGCTTTGCTTGAGTGCTTTGCTTGAGTGCTTTGCTTGAGTGCTTTGCTTGAGTGCTTTGCTTGAGTGCTTTGCTTGAGTGCTTTGCTTGAGTGCTTTGCTTGAGTGCTTTGCTTGAGTGCTTTGCTTGAGTGCTTTGCTTGAGTGCTTTGCTTGAGTGCTTTGCTTGAGTGCTTTGCTTGAGTGCTTTGCTTGAGTGCTTTGCTTGAGTGCTTTGCTTGAGTGCTTTTCTTGAGTGCTTTGCTTGAGTGCTTTGCTTGAGTGCTTTGCTTGAGTGCTTTGCTTGAGTGCTTTGCTTGAGTGCTTTTCTTGAGTGCTTTGCTTGAGTGCTTTGCTTGAGTGCTTTGCTTGAGTGCTTTGCTTGAGTGCTTTGCTTGAGTGCTTTGCTTGAGTGCTTTTCTTGAGTGCTTTGCTTGAGTGCTTTGCTTGAGTGCTTTGCTTGAGTGCTTTGCTTGAGTGCTTTGCTTGAGTGCTTTGCTTGAGTGCTTTGCTTGAGTGCTTTGCTTGAGTGCTTTGCTTGAGTGCTTTGCTTGAGTGCTTTGCTTGAGTGCTTTGCTTGAGTGCTTTTCTTGAGTGCTTTGCTTGAGTGCTTTGCTTGAGTGCTTTGCTTGAGTGCTTTGCTTGAGTGCTTTGCTTGAGTGCTTTGCTTGAGTGCTTTGCTTGAGTGCTTTGCTTGAGTGCTTTGCTTGAGTGCTTTGCTTGAGTGCTTTGCTTGAGTGCTTTGCTTGAGTGCTTTTCTTGAGTGCTTTGCTTGAGTGCTTTGCTTGAGTGCTTTGCTTGAGTGCTTTGCTTGAGTGCTTTGCTTGAGTGCTTTGCTTGAGTGCTTTGCTTGAGTGCTTTTTGCTTGAGTGCTTTGCTTGAGTGCTTTGCTTGAGTGCTTTGCTTGAGTGCTTTTCTTGAGTGCTTTGCTTGAGTGCTTTGCTTGAGTGCTTTGCTTGAGTGCTTTGCTTGAGTGCTTTGCTTGAGTGCTTTTCTTGAGTGCTTTTCTTGAGTGCTTTGCTTGAGTGCTTTGCTTGAGTGCTTTGCTTGAGTGCTTTGCTTGAGTGCTTTGCTTGAGTGCTTTGCTTGAGTGCTTTTCTTGAGTGCTTTTCTTGAGTGCTTTGCTTGAGTGCTTTGCTTGAGTGCTTTTCTTGAGTGCTTTTCTTGAGTGCTTTGCTTGAGTGCTTTGCTTGAGTGCTTTGCTTGAGTGCTTTTCTTGAGTGCTTTGCTTGAGTGCTTTGCTTGAGTGCTTTTCTTGAGTGCTTTGCTTGAGTGCTTTGCTTGAGTGCTTTGCTTGAGTGCTTTGCTTGAGTGCTTTTCTTGAGTGCTTTGCTTGAGTGCTTTGCTTGAGTGCTTTGCTTGAGTGCTTTGCTTGAGTGCTTTTCTTGAGTGCTTTGCTTGAGTGCTTTGCTTGAGTGCTTTGCTTGAGTGCTTTGCTTGAGTGCTTTTCTTGAGTGCTTTGCTTGAGTGCTTTGCTTGAGTGCTTTTCTTGAGTGCTTTGCTTGAGTGCTTTGCTTGAGTGCTTTGCTTGAGTGCTTTGCTTGAGTGCTTTTCTTGAGTGCTTTTCTTGAGTGCTTTGCTTGAGTGCTTTGCTTGAGTGCTTTGCTTGAGTGCTTTGCTTGAGTGCTTTCTTGAGTGCTTTGCTTGAGTGCTTTGCTTGAGTGCTTTGCTTGAGTGCTTTGCTTGAGTGCTTTGCTTGAGTGCTTTGCTTGAGTGCTTTGCTTGAGTGCTTTGCTTGAGTGCTTTGCTTGAGTGCTTTGCTTGAGTGCTTTGCTTGAGTGCTTTTCTTGAGTGCTTTGCTTGAGTGCTTTGCTTGAGTGCTTTGCTTGAGTGCTTTGCTTGAGTGCTTTGCTTGAGTGCTTTTCTTGAGTGCTTTTCTTGAGTGCTTTGCTTGAGTGCTTTGCTTGAGTGCTTTGCTTGAGTGCTTTGCTTGAGTGCTTTGCTTGAGTGCTTTGCTTGAGTGCTTTTCTTGAGTGCTTTTCTTGAGTGCTTTGCTTGAGTGCTTTGCTTGAGTGCTTTTCTTGAGTGCTTTTCTTGAGTGCTTTGCTTGAGTGCTTTGCTTGAGTGCTTTTCTTGAGTGCTTTGCTTGAGTGCTTTGCTTGAGTGCTTTGCTTGAGTGCTTTGCTTGAGTGCTTTGCTTGAGTGCTTTGCTTGAGTGCTTTGCTTGAGTGCTTTGCTTGAGTGCTTTTCTTGAGTGCTTTGCTTGAGTGCTTTGCTTGAGTGCTTTGCTTGAGTGCTTTGCTTGAGTGCTTTTCTTGAGTGCTTTGCTTGAGTGCTTTGCTTGAGTGCTTTGCTTGAGTGCTTTGCTTGAGTGCTTTTCTTGAGTGCTTTGCTTGAGTGCTTTGCTTGAGTGCTTTTCTTGAGTGCTTTGCTTGAGTGCTTTGCTTGAGTGCTTTGCTTGAGTGCTTTGCTTGAGTGCTTTTCTTGAGTGCTTTGCTTGAGTGCTTTCTTGAGTGCTTTGCTTGAGTGCTTTGCTTGAGTGCTTTGCTTGAGTGCTTTTCTTGAGTGCTTTTCTTGAGTGCTTTGCTTGAGTGCTTTTCTTGAGTGCTTTGCTTGAGTGCTTTGCTTGAGTGCTTTGCTTGAGTGCTTTGCTTGAGTGCTTTTCTTGAGTGCTTTTCTTGAGTGCTTTGCTTGAGTGCTTTGCTTGAGTGCTTTGCTTGAGTGCTTTTCTTGAGTGCTTTGCTTGAGTGCTTTGCTTGAGTGCTTTTCTTGAGTGCTTTGCTTGAGTGCTTTGCTTGAGTGCTTTTCTTGAGTGCTTTGCTTGAGTGCTTTGCTTGAGTGCTTTGCTTGAGTGCTTTGCTTGAGTGCTTTTCTTGAGTGCTTTTCTTGAGTGCTTTGCTTGAGTGCTTTGCTTGAGTGCTTTGCTTGAGTGCTTTTCTTGAGTGCTTTGCTTGAGTGCTTTGCTTGAGTGCTTTGCTTGAGTGCTTTTCTTGAGTGCTTTTCTTGAGTGCTTTGCTTGAGTGCTTTGCTTGAGTGCTTTGCTTGAGTGCTTTGCTTGAGTGCTTTGCTTGAGTGCTTTGCTTGAGTGCTTTGCTTGAGTGCTTTGCTTGAGTGCTTTGCTTGAGTGCTTTGCTTGAGTGCTTTTCTTGAGTGCTTTTCTTGAGTGCTTTGCTTGAGTGCTTTGCTTGAGTGCTTTGCTTGAGTGCTTTTCTTGAGTGCTTTTCTTGAGTGCTTTGCTTGAGTGCTTTTCTTGAGTGCTTTGCTTGAGTGCTTTGCTTGAGTGCTTTGCTTGAGTGCTTTGCTTGAGTGCTTTTCTTGAGTGCTTTTCTTGAGTGCTTTGCTTGAGTGCTTTGCTTGAGTGCTTTGCTTGAGTGCTTTGCTTGAGTGCTTTGCTTGAGTGCTTTGCTTGAGTGCTTTTCTTGAGTGCTTTGCTTGAGTGCTTTGCTTGAGTGCTTTGCTTGATGCTTGGAGTGCTTTTCTTGAGTGCTTTTTCTTGTGCTTTTGAGTGCTTTGCTTGAGTGCTTTGCCTGAGTGCTTTGCTTGAGTGCTTTTCTTGAGTGCTTTTCTTGAGTGCTTTGCTTGAGTGCTTTCTTGAGTGCTTTGGCTTGAGTGCTTTGCTTGAGTGCTTTGCTTGAGTGCTTTGCTTGAGTGCTTTTCTGAGTGCTTTTCTTGCGTGCTATTGCTTGAGTGCTTTGCTTGAGTGCTTTGCGTGAGTGCTTTTCTTGAGTGCTTTGCTTGAGTGCTTTGCTTGAGTGCTTTGCGTGAGTGCTTTGCTTGAGTGCTTTGCGTGAGTGCTTTTCTTGAGTGCTTTCGATTGAGTGCTTTTCTTGAGTGATTGTCTTGAGTGCTTTGCTGAGTGCTTTGCTTGAGTGCTTTTCTTGAGTGCTTTGCTTGAGTGCTTTGCTTGAGTGCTTTGCTTGAGTGCTTTCTTGAGTGCTTTTCTTGAGTGCTTTGCTTGAGTGCTTTGCTTGAGTGCTTTTCTTGAGTGCTTTGCTTGAGTGCTTTGCTTGAGTGCTTTGCTTGAGTGCTTTGCTTGAGTGCTTTTCTTGAGTGCTTTGCTTGAGTGCTTTGCTTGAGTGCTTTGCTTGAGTGCTTTGCTTGAGTGCTTTTCTTGAGTGCTTTGCTTGAGTGCTTTGCTTGAGTGCTTTTCTTGAGTGCTTTGCTTGAGTGCTTTGCTTGAGTGCTTTGCTTGAGTGCTTTTCTTGAGTGCTTTGCTTGAGTGCTTTGCTTGAGTGCTTTTCTTGAGTGCTTTGCTTGAGTGCTTTGCTTGAGTGCTTTGCTTGAGTGCTTTGCTTGAGTGCTTTTCTTGAGTGCTTTGCTTGAGTGCTTTGCTTGAGTGCTTTTCTTGAGTGCTTTTCTTGAGTGCTTTTCTTGAGTGCTTTGCTTGAGTGCTTTGCTTGAGTGCTTTGCTTGAGTGCTTTTCTTGAGTGCTTTTGCTTGAGTGCTTTGCTTGAGTGCTTTTCTTGAGGCTTTGATTGAGTGCTTTTGCTTGAGTGCTTTGGCTTGAGTGCTTTGATTGAGTGCTTTGCTTGAGTGCTTTTCTTGAGTGCTTTTCTTGAGTGCTTTGCTTGAGTGCTTTGCATTGAGTGCTTTGCTTGAGTGCTTGCTTGAGTGCTTTGCTTGAGTGCTTTGCGTGAGTGCTTTTCTTGAGTGCTTTTCTTGAGTGCTTTGCTTGAGTGCTTTGCTTGAATGCTTTTCTTGAGTGCTTTTCTTGAGTGCTTTGCTTGAGTGCTTTGCTGAGTGCTTTTCTTGAGTGCTTTTCTTGAGTGCTTTGCTTGAGTTGCTTTGCTTGAGTGCTTTTCTTGAGTGCTTTTGCTTGAGTGGCTTTGCTTGAGTGCTTTGCTTGAGTGCTTTGCTTGAGTGCTTTTCTTGAGTGCTTTGCTTGAGTGCTTTGCTTGAGTGCTTTGCTTGAGTGCTTTGCTTGAGTGCTTTTATTGAGTGCTTTGCTTGAGGCTTTGCTTGAGTGCTTTTCCTGAGTGCTTTCTTGAGTGCTTGGCTTGAGTGCTTTGCTTGAGTGCTTTTCTTGATGCTTTGATTGAGTGCTTTGCTTGAGTGCTTTTCCTTGAGTGCTTTTCTTGAGTGCTTTTCTTGAGTGCTTTGCTTGAGTGCTTTGCTTGAGTGCTTTTCTTGAGTGCTTTGCTGAGTGCTTTCTTGAGTGCTTTGCTTGATGCTTTGCTTGAGTGCTTTTGCTTTTGAGTGCTTTGCTTGAGTGCTTTGCTTGAGTGCTTTTCTTGATTGCTTTGCTTGAGTGCTTTGCTTGAGTGCTTTCTTGAGTGCTTTGCTTGAGTGCTTTTCTTGAGGTGCTTTGACTTGAGTGCTTTGCTTGAGGTGCTTTGCTGAGTGCTTTGCTTGAGTGCTTTGCGTGAGTGCTTTGCTTGAGTGCTTTTGCTTGGAGTGCTTTGCTGAGTGCTTTGCTTGAGTGCTTTGCTTGAGGTGCCTTTTGCTTGAGTGCTTTGCTTGAGTGCTTTGCTTGAGTGCTTTCTTGTGCTTTCTGAGTGCTTTGCTTGAGTGCTTTGCCTGAGTGCTTTGCTTGAGTGCTTTTCTTGAGTGCTTTGTCTTGAGTGCTTTGCTTGAGTGCTTTGCTTGAGTGCTTTGCTTGAGTGCTTTGCTTGAGTGCTTTGATTGAGTGCTTTGCGTTGAGTGCTTTTCTTGAGTGCTTTTCTTGAGTGCTTTTCTTGAGTGGCTTTGCTTGAGTGCTTTGCCTGGTGCTTTCTTGAGTGCTTTTCTTGAGTGCTTTGCTTGAGTGCTTTGCTTGAGTGCTTTTCTTGAGTGCTTTGCTTGAGTGCTTTGCTTGAGTGCTTTGCTTGAGTGCTTTGTTTAAGTGCTTTGCTTGAGTGCTTTGCTTGAGTGCTTTGCTTGAGTGCTTTGCTTGAGTGCTTTGCTTGAGTGCTTTGCTTGAGTGCTTTGCTTGAGTGCTTTGCTTGAGTGCTTTGCTTGAGTGCTTTTATTGAGTGCTTTGCTTGAGTGCTTTGCTTGAGTGCTTTTCTTGAGTGCTTTGCTTGAGTGCTTTGCTTGAGTGCTTTGCTTGAGTGCTTTGCTTGAGTGCTTTGCTTGAGTGCTTTGCTTGAGTGCTTTGCTTGAGTGCTTTGCTTGAGTGCTTTGCTTGAGTGCTTTTCTTGAGTGCTTTGCTTGAGTGCTTTGCTTGAGTGCTTTGCTTGAGTGCTTTTCTTGAGTGCTTTGCTTGAGTGCTTTGCTTGAGTGCTTTTCTTGAGTGCTTTTCTTGACGTGCTTTGCTTGAGTGCTTTGCTTGAGTGCTTTGCTTGAGTGCTTTGCTTGAGTGCTTTGCTTGAGTGCTTTGCTTGAGTGCTTTGCTTGAGTGCTTTTCTTGAGTGCTTTTCTTGAGTGCTTTGCTTGAGTGCTTTGCTTGAGTGCTTTGCTTGAGTGCTTTGCTTGAGTGCTTTGCTTGAGTGCTTTGCTTGAGTGCTTTTCTTGAGTGCTTTGCTTGAGTGCTTTGCTTGAGTGCTTTGCTTGAGTGCTTTGCTTGAGTGCTTTGCTTGAGTGCTTTGCTTGAGTGCTTTTCTTGAGTGCTTTTCTTGAGTGCTTTGCTTGAGTGCTTTGCTTGAGTGCTTTGCTTGAGTGCTTTGCTTGAGTGCTTTGCTTGAGTGCTTTGCTTGAGTGCTTTGCTTGAGTGCTTTGCTTGAGTGCTTTGCTTGAGTGCTTTGCTTGAGTGCTTTGCTTGAGTGCTTTGCTTGAGTGCTTTTCTTGAGTGCTTTGCTTGAGTGCTTTGCTTGAGTGCTTTGCTTGAGTGCTTTGCTTGAGTGCTTTGCTTGAGTGCTTTTCTTGAGTGCTTTTCTTGAGTGCTTTGCTTGAGTGCTTTGCTTGAGTGCTTTGCTTGAGTGCTTTGCTTGAGTGCTTTGCTTGAGTGCTTTGCTTGAGTGCTTTTCTTGAGTGCTTTGCTTGAGTGCTTTGCTTGAGTGCTTTGCTTGAGTGCTTTTCTTGAGTGCTTTTCTTGAGTGCTTTGCTTGAGTGCTTTGCTGAGTGCTTTTCTTGAGTGCTTTTCTTGAGTGCTTTGCTTGAGTGCTTTGCTTGAGTGCTTTCTTGAGTGCTTTGCTTGAGTGCTTTGCTTGAGTGCTTTGCTTGAGTGCTTTGCTTGAGTGCTTTTCTTGAGTGCTTTGCTTGAGTGCTTTGCTTGAGTGCTTTGCTTGAGTGCTTTGCTTGAGTGCTTTTCTTGAGTGCTTTGCTTGAGTGCTTTGCTTGAGTGCTTTTCTTGAGTGCTTTGCTTGAGTGCTTTGCTTGAGTGCTTTGCTTTGCTTGAGTGCTTTTCTTGAGTGCTTTGCTTGAGTGCTTTTCTTGAGTGCTTTTGCTTGAAGTGCTTTTCTTGAGTGCTTTGCTTGAGTGCTTTTCTTGAGTGCTTTGCTTAGTGCTTTTCTTGAGTGCTTTGCTTGAGTGCTTTGCTTGAGTGCTTTGCTTGAGTGCTTTGCTTGAGTGCTTTGCTTGAGTGCTTTTCTTGAGTGCTTTGCTTGAGTGCTGATTTGCTTGAGTGCTTTGCTTGTGCTTTGATTGAGTGCTTTGCTTGAGTGCTTTCTTGGAGTGCTTTCTTGATGATTTGCTTGAGTCTTTGCTTGAGTGCTTTTCTTGAGTGCTTTTCTTGAGTGCTTTGCTTGAGTGCTTTGCTTGAGTGCTTTTCTTGAGTGCTTTTCATTGAGTGCTTTGCTTGAGTGCTTTGCTTGAGTGCTTTGCTTGAGTGCTTTGCTTGAGTGCTTTGCTTGAGTGCTTTGCTTGAGGTGCTTTTCTTGTAGTGCTTTGCTTGAGTGCTTTGCTTGAGTGCTTGCTTGAGTGCTTTGCTTGAGTGCTTTTCCTTGAGTGCTTTTCTGAGTGCTTTGCTTGAGTGATTTGCCTGAGTGCTTTGCTTGAGTTTGCTTTGCGTGAGTGCTTTGCTTGAGTGCTTTGCTGAGTGCTTTTCTTGAGTGCTTTGCTTGAGTGCTTTGCTGAGTTGCTTTGCTTGAGTGGCTTGCTTAGTCTTGTTTCCTTGAGTGCTTTGCTTGAGTGCTTTGCTTGCTTTGCTTGAGTGCTTTTCTTGAGTGCTTTGCTTGAGTGCTTTGCTTGAGTGCTTTGCCTTGAGTGCTTTTGCTTGAGTGCTTTGCTTGAGTGCATTTGCTTGAGTGCTGTTGCTTGAGTGCTTTTCTTGAGTTCTTTGCTTGAGTGCTTTGCTTGAGTGCTTTGCTTGAGTGCTTTGCTTGAGTGCGTTTGCTTGAGTGCTTTGCTTGAGTGCTTTGCGTGAGTTGCTTTTGCTTGAGTGCTTTGCTTGAGTGCTTTGCTTGAGTGCTTTGCTTGAGTGCTTTCTTGAGTGCTTTTCTTGAGTGCTTTGCTTGAGTGCTTTGCCTGAGTGCTTTTCTTGAGTGCTTTGCTTGAGTGCTTTGCTTGAGTGCTTTGCTGAGTGCTTTTCTTGAGTGCTTTGCTTGAGTGCTTTGCTTGAGTGCTTTGCTTGAGTGCTTTGCTTGAGTGCTTTGCTTGAGTGCTTTGCTTGAGTGCTTTGCTGGAGTGCTTTGCTTGAGTGCTTTGCTTGAGTGCTTTGCTTGAGTGCTTTGCTTGAGTGCTTTGCTTGAGTGCTTTGCTTGAGTGCTTTGCTTGAGTGCTTTGCTTGAGTGCTTTTCTTGAGTGCTTTGCTTGAGTGCTTTGGCTTGAGTGCTTGCTTGAGTGCTTTTCTTGAGTGCTTTGATTGAGTGCTTTGCTTGAGTGCTTTGCTTGAGTGATTTTCTTGAGTGCTTTGCTTGAGTGCTTTGCTTGAGTGCTTGAGTGCTTGCTTGATGCTTGCTTGAGTGCTTTCTTGAGTGCTTTGCTTGAGTGCTTTGCTTAGTAGCTTTGCGTTTGAGTGCTTTGCTTGAGTGCTTTGCCTGAGTGCTTTTCTTGAGTGCTTTCTTGAGTGCTTTTCTTGAGTGCTTTGCTTGAGTGCTTTGCCTGAGTGCTTTGCCTGAGTGCTTTTGCTTGAGTGCTTTGCTTGAGTGCTTTGCTTGGGTGCTTTGCTTGAGTGATTTGCTTGAGGTGCTTTGCTTGAGTGCTTTGCTTGAGTGCTTTGCTTGAGTGCTTTTCTTGAGTGCTTTGATTGAGTGCTTTGCTTGAGTGCTTTGCTTGAGTGCTTTGATTGAGTGCTTTGCTTGAGTGCTTTTCTTGAGTGCTTTTCTTGAGTGCTTTGCTTGAGTGCTTTGCATGAGTGCTTTGCTTGAGTGCTTTGCTTGAGTGCTTGCTTGAGTGCTTTGCGTGAGTGCTTTTCTTGAGTGCTTTTCTTGAGTGCTTTGCTTGAGTGCTTTGCTTGAGTGCTTTTCTTGAGTGCTTTTCTTGAGTGCTTTGCTTGAGTGCTTTGCCTGAGTGCTTTTCCTTGAGTGCTTTTCTTGAGTGCTTTGCTTGAGTGCTTTGCTTGAGTGCTTCTGCTTGAGTGCTTGCTTGAGTGCTTTGCTTGAGTGCTTTTGCTTGAGTGCTTTGCTTGAGTGCTTTTCTTGAGTGGTTGCTTGAGTGCTTGATTGAGTGCTTTGCTTGAGTGCTTTGCTTGAGTGCTTTGCTTGAGTGCTTTTATTGAGTGCTTTGCTTGAGTGCTTTGCCTGAGTGCTTTTCTTGAGTGCTTTGATTGAGTGCTTTGCTTGAGTGCTTTGCTTGAGTGCTTTTCTTGAGTGCTTTGCTTGAGTGCTTTTCTTGAGTGCTTTGCTTGAGTGCTTTGCTTGAGTGCTTTGCTTGAGTGCTTTGCTTGAGTGCTTATCTTAAGTGCTTTTCTTGAGTGCTTTGCTTGAGTGCTTTGCGTGAGTGCTTTGCTTGAGTGCTTTGCTTGAGTGCTTTGCTTGAGTGCTTTGCGTTAGTGCTTTTCTTGAGTGCTTTTCTTGAGTGCTTTGCTTGAGTGCTTTGCTTGAGTGCTTTTCTTGAGTGCTTTTCTTGAGTGCTTTGCTTGAGTGCTTTGCCTGAGTGCTTTTCGTGAGTGCTTTTCTTGAGTGCTTTGCTTGAGTGCTTTGCTTGAGTGCTTTTCTTGAGTGCTTTGCTTGAGTGCTTTGCTTGAGTGCTTTGCTTGAGTGCTTTGCTTGAGTGCTTTTCTTGAGTGCTTTGCTTGAGTGCTTTGCTTGGGTGCTTTGCTTGAGTGCTTTGCTTGAGTGCTTTTATTGAGTGCTTTGATTGAGTGCTTTGATTGAGTGCTTTGCTTGAGTGCTTTGCTTGAGTGCTTTGCTTGAGTGCTTTTCTTGAGTGCTTTTCTTGAGTGTTTTGCTTGAGTGCTTTGCCTGAGTGCTTTGCTTGAGTGCTTTTCTTGAGTGCTTTTCTTGAGTGCTTTGCTTGAGTGCTTTTCTTGAGTGCTTTGCTTGAGTGCTTTGCTTGAGTGCTTTGCTTGAGTGCTTTGCTTGAGTGCTTTTCCTGAGTGCTTTTCTTGAGTGCTTTGCTTGAGTGCTTTGCCTGAGTGCTTTGCTTGACTGCTTTGCTTGAGTGCTTTGCTTGAGTGCTTTGCGTGAGTGCTTTTCTTGAGTGCTTTGCTTGAGTGCTTTGCTTGAGTACTTTGCTAGAGTGCTTTGCTTGAGTGCTTTGCCTGAGTGCTTTTCTTGAGTGCTTTTCTTGAGTGCTTTTCTTGAGTGCTTTGCTTGAGTGCTTTGCCTGAGTGCTTTGCCTGAGTGCTTTTGCTTGAGTGCTTTGCTTGAGTGCTTTGCTTGGGTGCTTTGCTTGAGTGATTTGCTTGAGTGCTTTGCTTGAGTGCTTTGCTTGAGTGCTTTGCTTGAGTGCTTTTCTTGAGTGCTTTGATTGAGTGCTTTGCTTGAGTGCTTTGCTTGAGTGCTTTGATTGAGTGCTTTGCTTGAGTGCTTTTCTTGAGTGCTTTTCTTGAGTGCTTTGCTTGAGTGCTTTGCATGAGTGCTTTGCTTGAGTGCTTTGCTTGAGTGCTTTGCTTGAGTGCTTTGCGTGAGTGCTTTTCTTGAGTGCTTTTCTTGAGTGCTTTGCTTGAGTGCTTTGCTTGAGTGCTTTTCTTGAGTGCTTTTCTTGAGTGCTTTGCTTGAGTGCTTTGCCTGAGTGCTTTTCTTGAGTGCTTTTCTTGAGTGCTTTGCTTGAGTGCTTGCTTGAGTGCTTCTCTTGAGTGCTTTGCTTGAGTGCTTTGCTTGAGTGCTTTGCTTGAGTGCTTTGCTTGAGTGCTTTTCTTGAGTGCTTTGCTTGAGTGCTTTGCTTGAGTGCTTTGCTTGAGTGCTTTGCTTGAGTGCTTTTTTTGAGTGCTTTGCTTGGGTGCTTTGCCTGAGTGCTTTTCTTGAGTGCTTTGATTGAGTGCTTTGCTTGAGTGCTTTGCTTGAGTGCTTTGCGTGAGTGCTTTTCTTGAGTGCTTTGCTTGAGTGCTTTGCTTGAGTGCTTTGCTTGAGTGCTTTTCTTGAGTGCTTTGCTTGAGTGCTTTGCTTGAGTGCTTTGCTTGAGTGCTTTGCTTGAGTGCTTTTCTTGAGTGCTTTGCTTGAGTGCTTTGCTTGAGTGCTTTGCTTGAGTGCTTTGCTTGAGTGCTTTTATTGAGTGCTTTGATTGAGTGCTTTGATTGAGTGCTTTGCTTGAGTGCTTTGCTTGAGTGCTTTAGTGCTTTGAGTGCTTTTCTTGAGTGCTTTGCTTGAGTGCTTTGCCTGAGTGCTTTGCTTGAGTGCTTTTCTTGAGTGCTTTTCTTGAGTGCTTTGCTTGAGTGCTTTTCTTGAGTGCTTTGCTTGAGTGCTTTGCTTGAGTGCTTTGATTGAGTGCTTTGCTTGAGTGCTTTTCTTGAGTGCTTTTCTTGAGTGCTTTGCTTGAGTGCTTTGCATGAGTGCTTTGCTTGAGTGCTTTGCTTGAGTGCTTTGCTTGAGTGCTTTGCGTGAGTGCTTTTCTTGAGTGCTTTTCTTGAGTGCTTTGCTTGAGTGCTTTGCTTGAGTGCTTTGCTTGAGTGCTTTGATTGAGTGCTTTGCTTTAGTGCTTTTCTTGAGTGCTTTTCTTGAGTGCTTTGCTTGAGTGCTTTGCATGAGTGCTTTGCTTGAGTGCTTTGCTTGAGTGCTTTGCTTGAGTGCTTTGCGTGAGTGCTTTTCTTGAGTGCTTTTCTTGAGTGCTTTGCTTGAGTGCTTTGCTTGAGTGCTTTTCTTGAGTGCTTTTCTTGAGTGCTTTGCTTGAGTGCTTTGCCTGAGTGCTTTTCTTGAGTGCTTTTCTTGAGTGCTTTGCTTGAGTGCTTTGCTTGAGTGCTTTGCTTGAGTGCTTTTCCTGAGTGCTTTTCTTGAGTGCTTTGCTTGAGTGCTTTGCCTGAGTGCTTTGCTTGACTGCTTTGCTTGAGTGCTTTGCTTGAGTGCTTTGCGTGAGTGCTTTTCTTGAGTGCTTTGCTTGAGTGCTTTGCTTGAGTGCTTTGCCAGAGTGCTTTGCTTGAGTGCTTTGCTTGAGTGCTTATCTTAAGTGCTTTTCTTGAGTGCTTTGCTTGAGTGCTTTGCGTGAGTGCTTTGCTTGAGTGCTTTGCTTGAGTGCTTTGCTTGAGTGCTTTGCGTTAGTGCTTTTCTTGAGTGCTTTTCTTGAGTGCTTTGCTTGAGTGCTTTGCTTGAGTGCTTTTCTTGAGTGCTTTTCTTGAGTGCTTTGCTTGAGTGCTTTGCCTGAGTGCTTTTCGTGAGTGCTTTTCTTGAGTGCTTTGCTTGAGTGCTTTGCTTGAGTGCTTTTCTTGAGTGCTTTGCTTGAGTGCTTTGCTTGAGTGCTTTGCTTGAGTGCTTTGCTTGAGTGCTTTTCTTGAGTGCTTTGCTTGAGTGCTTTGCTTGGGTGCTTTGCTTGAGTGCTTTGCTTGAGTGCTTTTATTGAGTGCTTTGATTGAGTGCTTTGATTGAGTGCTTTGCTTGAGTGCTTTGCTTGAGTGCTTTGCTTGAGTGCTTTTCTTGAGTGCTTTTCTTGAGTGTTTTGCTTGAGTGCTTTGCCTGAGTGCTTTGCTTGAGTGCTTTTCTTGAGTGCTTTTCTTGAGTGCTTTGCTTGAGTGCTTTTCTTGAGTGCTTTGCTTGAGTGCTTTGCTTGAGTGCTTTGCTTGAGTGCTTTGCTTGAGTGCTTTTCCTGAGTGCTTTTCTTGAGTGCTTTGCTTGAGTGCTTTGCCTGAGTGCTTTGCTTGACTGCTTTGCTTGAGTGCTTTGCTTGAGTGCTTTGCGTGAGTGCTTTTCTTGAGTGCTTTGCTTGAGTGCTTTGCTTGAGTACTTTGCTAGAGTGCTTTGCTTGAGTGCTTTGCCTGAGTGCTTTTCTTGAGTGCTTTTCTTGAGTGCTTTTCTTGAGTGCTTTGCTTGAGTGCTTTGCCTGAGTGCTTTGCCTGAGTGCTTTTGCTTGAGTGCTTTGCTTGAGTGCTTTGCTTGGGTGCTTTGCTTGAGTGATTTGCTTGAGTGCTTTGCTTGAGTGCTTTGCTTGAGTGCTTTGCTTGAGTGCTTTTCTTGAGTGCTTTGATTGAGTGCTTTGCTTGAGTGCTTTGCTTGAGTGCTTTGATTGAGTGCTTTGCTTGAGTGCTTTTCTTGAGTGCTTTTCTTGAGTGCTTTGCTTGAGTGCTTTGCATGAGTGCTTTGCTTGAGTGCTTTGCTTGAGTGCTTTGCTTGAGTGCTTTAGTGCTTTTCTTGAGTGCTTTTCTTGAGTGCTTTGCTTGAGTGCTTTGCTTGAGTGCTTTTCTTGAGTGCTTTTCTTGAGTGCTTTGCTTGAGTGCTTTGCCTGAGTGCTTTTCTTGAGTGCTTTCTTGAGTGCTTTGCTTGAGTGCTTTGCTTGAGTGCTTCTCTTGAGTGCTTTGCTTGAGTGCTTTGCTTGAGTGCTTTGCTTGAGTGCTTTGCTTGAGTGCTTTTCTTGAGTGCTTTGCTTGAGTGCTTTGCTTGAGTGCTTTGCTTGAGTGCTTTGCTTGAGTGCTTTTATTGAGTGCTTTGCTTGAGTGCTTTGCCTGAGTGCTTTTCTTGAGTGCTTTGATTGAGTGCTTTGCTTGAGTGCTTTGCTTGAGTGCTTTGCGTGAGTGCTTTTCTTGAGTGCTTTGCTTGAGTGCTTTGCTTGAGTGCTTTGCTTGAGTGCTTTTCTTGAGTGCTTTGCTTGAGTGCTTTGCTTGAGTGCTTTGCTTGAGTGCTTTGCTTGAGTGCTTTTCTTGAGTGCTTTGCTTGAGTGCTTTGCTTGAGTGCTTTGCTTGAGTGCTTTGCTTGAGTGCTTTTATTGAGTGCTTTGATTGAGTGCTTTGATTGAGTGCTTTGCTTGAGTGCTTTGCTTGAGTGCTTTAATTGAGTGCTTTTCTTGAGTGCTTTTCTTGAGTGCTTTGCTTGAGTGCTTTGCCTGAGTGCTTTGCTTGAGTGCTTTTCTTGAGTGCTTTTCTTGAGTGCTTTGCTTGAGTGCTTTTCTTGAGTGCTTTGCTTGAGTGCTTTGCTTGAGTGCTTTGATTGAGTGCTTTGCTTGAGTGCTTTTCTTGAGTGCTTTTCTTGAGTGCTTTGCTTGAGTGCTTTGCATGAGTGCTTTGCTTGAGTGCTTTGCTTGAGTGCTTTGCTTGAGTGCTTTGCGTGAGTGCTTTTCTTGAGTGCTTTTCTTGAGTGCTTTGCTTGAGTGCTTTGCTTGAGTGCTTTGCTTGAGTGCTTTGCTTTAGTGCTTTTCTTGAGTGCTTTTCTTGAGTGCTTTGCTTGAGTGCTTTGCATGAGTGCTTTGCTTGAGTGCTTTGCTTGAGTGCTTTGCTTGAGTGCTTTGCGTGAGTGCT
The DNA here is from genome assembly GCA_948144175.1 of Closterium sp. NIES-65. NCBI lineage: Eukaryota > Viridiplantae > Streptophyta > Zygnematophyceae > Desmidiales > Closteriaceae > Closterium > Closterium sp. NIES-65. The sequence continues at coordinate 1,414,284 of CANXME010002307.1, read as the reverse complement.
TTTCTTGAGTGCTTTTCTTGAGTGCTTTGCTTGAGTGCTTTGCTTGAGTGCTTTTCTTGAGTGCTTTTCTTGAGTGCTTTGCTTGAGTGCTTTGCCTGAGTGCTTTTCTTGAGTGCTTTTCTTGAGTGCTTTGCTTGAGTGCTTTGCTTGAGTGCTTTGCTTGAGTGCTTTTCCTGAGTGCTTTTCTTGAGTGCTTTGCTTGAGTGCTTTGCCTGAGTGCTTTGCTTGACTGCTTTGCTTGAGTGCTTTGCTTGAGTGCTTTGCGTGAGTGCTTTTCTTGAGTGCTTTGCTTGAGTGCTTTGCTTGAGTGCTTTGCCAGAGTGCTTTGCTTGAGTGCTTTGCTTTGCCTGAGTGCTTTTCTTGAGTGCTTTTCTTGAGTGCTTTTCTTGAGTGCTTTGCTTGAGTGCTTTGCTTGAGTGCTTTGCTTGAGTGCTTTTCTTGAGTGCTTTGCTTGAGTGCTTTGCTTGAGTGCTTTGCTTGAGTGCTTTGCTTGAGTGCTTTTATTGAGTGCTTTGCTTGAGTGCTTTGCCTGAGTGCTTTTCTTGAGTGCTTTGATTGAGTGCTTTGCTTGAGTGCTTTGCTTGAGTGCTTTTCTTGAGTGCTTTGCTTGAGTGCTTTTCTTGAGTGCTTTGCTTGAGTGCTTTGCTTGAGTGCTTTGCTTGAGTGCTTTGCTTGAGTGCTTATCTTAAGTGCTTTTCTTGAGTGCTTTGCTTGAGTGCTTTGCGTGAGTGCTTTGCTTGAGTGCTTTGCTTGAGTGCTTTGCTTGAGTGCTTTGCGTTAGTGCTTTTCTTGAGTGCTTTTCTTGAGTGCTTTGCTTGAGTGCTTTGCTTGAGTGCTTTTCTTGAGTGCTTTTCTTGAGTGCTTTGCTTGAGTGCTTTGCCTGAGTGCTTTTCGTGAGTGCTTTTCTTGAGTGCTTTGCTTGAGTGCTTTGCTTGAGTGCTTTTCTTGAGTGCTTTGCTTGAGTGCTTTGCTTGAGTGCTTTGCTTGAGTGCTTTGCTTGAGTGCTTTTCTTGAGTGCTTTGCTTGAGTGCTTTGCTTGGGTGCTTTGCTTGAGTGCTTTGCTTGAGTGCTTTTATTGAGTGCTTTGATTGAGTGCTTTGATTGAGTGCTTTGCTTGAGTGCTTTGCTTGAGTGCTTTGCTTGAGTGCTTTTCTTGAGTGCTTTTCTTGAGTGTTTTGCTTGAGTGCTTTGCCTGAGTGCTTTGCTTGAGTGCTTTTCTTGAGTGCTTTTCTTGAGTGCTTTGCTTGAGTGCTTTTCTTGAGTGCTTTGCTTGAGTGCTTTGCTTGAGTGCTTTGCTTGAGTGCTTTGCTTGAGTGCTTTTCCTGAGTGCTTTTCTTGAGTGCTTTGCTTGAGTGCTTTGCCTGAGTGCTTTGCTTGACTGTGCTTTGCTTGAGTGCTTTGCTTGAGTGCTTTGCGTGAGTGCTTTTCTTGAGTGCTTTGCTTGAGTGCTTTGCTTGAGTACTTTGCTAGAGTGCTTTGCTTGAGTGCTTTGCCTGAGTGCTTTTCTTGAGTGCTTTTCTTGAGTGCTTTTCTTGAGTGCTTTGCTTGAGTGCTTTGCCTGAGTGCTTTGCCTGAGTGCTTTTGCTTGAGTGCTTTGCTTGAGTGCTTTGCTTGGGTGCTTTGCTTGAGTGATTTGCTTGAGTGCTTTGCTTGAGTGCTTTGCTTGAGTGCTTTGCTTGAGTGCTTTTCTTGAGTGCTTTGATTGAGTGCTTTGCTTGAGTGCTTTGCTTGAGTGCTTTGATTGAGTGCTTTGCTTGAGTGCTTTTCTTGAGTGCTTTTCTTGAGTGCTTTGCTTGAGTGCTTTGCATGAGTGCTTTGCTTGAGTGCTTTGCTTGAGTGCTTTGCTTGAGTGCTTTGCGTGAGTGCTTTTCTTGAGTGCTTTTCTTGAGTGCTTTGCTTGAGTGCTTTGCTTGAGTGCTTTTCTTGAGTGCTTTTCTTGAGTGCTTTGCTTGAGTGCTTTGCCTGAGTGCTTTTCTTGAGTGCTTTTCTTGAGTGCTTTGCTTGAGTGCTTTGCTTGAGTGCTTCTCTTGAGTGCTTTGCTTGAGTGCTTTGCTTGAGTGCTTTGCTTGAGTGCTTTGCTTGAGTGCTTTTCTTGAGTGCTTTGCTTGAGTGCTTTGCTTGAGTGCTTTGCTTGAGTGCTTTGCTTGAGTGCTTTTATTGAGTGCTTTGCTTGAGTGCTTTGCCTGAGTGCTTTTCTTGAGTGCTTTGATTGAGTGCTTTGCTTGAGTGCTTTGCTTGAGTGCTTTGCGTGAGTGCTTTTCTTGAGTGCTTTGCTTGAGTGCTTTGCTTGAGTGCTTTGCTTGAGTGCTTTTCTTGAGTGCTTTGCTTGAGTGCTTTGCTTGAGTGCTTTGCTTGAGTGCTTTGCTTGAGTGCTTTTCTTGAGTGCTTTGCTTGAGTGCTTTGCTTGAGTGCTTTGCTTGAGTGCTTTGCTTGAGTGCTTTTATTGAGTGCTTTGATTGAGTGCTTTGATTGAGTGCTTTGCTTGAGTGCTTTGCTTGAGTGCTTTGATTGAGTGCTTTGCTTTAGTGCTTTTCTTGAGTGCTTTTCTTGAGTGCTTTGCTTGAGTGCTTTGCATGAGTGCTTTGCTTGAGTGCTTTGCTTGAGTGCTTTGCTTGAGTGCTTTGCGTGAGTGCTTTTCTTGAGTGCTTTTCTTGAGTGCTTTGCTTGAGTGCTTTGCTTGAGTGCTTTTCTTGAGTGCTTTTCTTGAGTGCTTTGCTTGAGTGCTTTGCCTGAGTGCTTTTCTTGAGTGCTTTTCTTGAGTGCTTTGCTTGAGTGCTTTGCTTGAGTGCTTTGCTTGAGTGCTTTTCCTGAGTGCTTTTCTTGAGTGCTTTGCTTGAGTGCTTTGCCTGAGTGCTTTGCTTGACTGCTTTGCTTGAGTGCTTTGCTTGAGTGCTTTGCGTGAGTGCTTTTCTTGAGTGCTTTGCTTGAGTGCTTTGCTTGAGTGCTTTGCCAGAGTGCTTTGCTTGAGTGCTTTGCCTGAGTGCTTTTCTTGAGTGCTTTGATTGAGTGCTTTGCTTGAGTGCTTTGCTTGAGTGCTTTGCTTGAGTGCTTTGCTTGAGTGCTTTTCTTGAGTGCTTTGCTTGAGTGCTTTGCTTGAGTGCTTTGCTTGAGTGCTTTGCTTGAGTGCTTTTATTGAGTGCTTTGCTTGAGTGCTTTGCCTGAGTGCTTTTCTTGAGTGCTTTGATTGAGTGCTTTGCTTGAGTGCTTTGCTTGAGTGCTTTTCTTGAGTGCTTTGCTTGAGTGCTTTTCTTGAGTGCTTTGCTTGAGTGCTTTGCTTGAGTGCTTTGCTTGAGTGCTTTGCTTGAGTGCTTATCTTAAGTGCTTTTCTTGAGTGCTTTGCTTGAGTGCTTTGCGTGAGTGCTTGCTTGAGTGCTTTGCTTGAGTGCTTTGCTTGAGTGCTTGCTTGAGTGCTTGCGTTAGTGCTTTTCTTGAGTGCTTTTCTTGAGTGCTTTGCTTGAGTGCTTTGCTTGAGTGCTTTTCTTGAGTGCTTTTCTTGAGTGCTTTGCTTGAGTGCTTTGCCTGAGTGCTTTTCGTGAGTGCTTTTCTTGAGTGCTTTGCTTGAGTGCTTTGCTTGAGTGCTTTTCTTGAGTGCTTTGCTTGAGTGCTTTGCTTGAGTGCTTTGCTTGAGTGCTTTGCTTGAGTGCTTTTCTTGAGTGCTTTGCTTGAGTGCTTTGCTTGGGTGCTTTGCTTGAGTGCTTTGCTTGAGTGCTTTTATTGAGTGCTTTGATTGAGTGCTTTGATTGAGTGCTTTGCTTGAGTGCTTTGCTTGAGTGCTTTGCTTGAGTGCTTTTCTTGAGTGCTTTTCTTGAGTGTTTTGCTTGAGTGCTTTGCCTGAGTGCTTTGCTTGAGTGCTTTTCTTGAGTGCTTTTCTTGAGTGCTTTGCTTGAGTGCTTTTCTTGAGTGCTTTGCTTGAGTGCTTTGCTTGAGTGCTTTGCTTGAGTGCTTTGCTTGAGTGCTTTTCCTGAGTGCTTTTCTTGAGTGCTTTGCTTGAGTGCTTTGCCTGAGTGCTTTGCTTGAGTGCTTTGCTTGAGTGCTTTGCTTGAGTGCTTTGCGTGAGTGCTTTTCTTGAGTGCTTTGCTTGAGTGCTTTGCTTGAGTACTTTGCTAGAGTGCTTTGCTTGAGTGCTTTGCCTGAGTGCTTTTCTTGAGTGCTTTTCTTGAGTGCTTTTCTTGAGTGCTTTGCTTGAGTGCTTTGCCTGAGTGCTTTGCCTGAGTGCTTTTGCTTGAGTGCTTTGCTTGAGTGCTTTGCTTGGGTGCTTTGCTTGAGTGATTTGCTTGAGTGCTTTGCTTGAGTGCTTTGCTTGAGTGCTTTGCTTGAGTGCTTTTCTTGAGTGCTTTGATTGAGTGCTTTGCTTGAGTGCTTTGCTTGAGTGCTTTGATTGAGTGCTTTGCTTGAGTGCTTTTCTTGAGTGCTTTTCTTGAGTGCTTTGCTTGAGTGCTTTGCATGAGTGCTTTGCTTGAGTGCTTTGCTTGAGTGCTTTGCTTGAGTGCTTTGCGTGAGTGCTTTTCTTGAGTGCTTTTCTTGAGTGCTTTGCTTGAGTGCTTTGCTTGAGTGCTTTTCTTGAGTGCTTTTCTTGAGTGCTTTGCTTGAGTGCTTTGCCTGAGTGCTTTTCTTGAGTGCTTTTCTTGAGTGCTTTGCTTGAGTGCTTTGCTTGAGTGCTTCTCTTGAGTGCTTTGCTTGAGTGCTTTGCTTGAGTGCTTTGCTTGAGTGCTTTGCTTGAGTGCTTTTCTTGAGTGCTTTGCTTGAGTGCTTTGCTTGAGTGCTTTGCTTGAGTGCTTTGCTTGAGTGCTTTTATTGAGTGCTTTGCTTGAGTGCTTTGCCTGAGTGCTTTTCTTGAGTGCTTTGATTGAGTGCTTTGCTTGAGTGCTTTGCTTGAGTGCTTTGCGTGAGTGCTTTTCTTGAGTGCTTTGCTTGAGTGCTTTGCTTGAGTGCTTTGCTTGAGTGCTTTTCTTGAGTGCTTTGCTTGAGTGCTTTGCTTGAGTGCTTTGCTTGAGTGCTTTGCTTGAGTGCTTTTCTTGAGTGCTTTGCTTGAGTGCTTTGCTTGAGTGCTTTGCTTGAGTGCTTTGCTTGAGTGCTTTTATTGAGTGCTTTGATTGAGTGCTTTGATTGAGTGCTTTGCTTGAGTGCTTTGCTTGAGTGCTTTAATTGAGTGCTTTTCTTGAGTGCTTTTCTTGAGTGCTTTGCTTGAGTGCTTTGCCTGAGTGCTTTGCTTGAGTGCTTTTCTTGAGTGCTTTTCTTGAGTGCTTTGCTTGAGTGCTTTTCTTGAGTGCTTTGCTTGAGTGCTTTGCTTGAGTGCTTTGATTGAGTGCTTTGCTTGAGTGCTTTTCTTGAGTGCTTTTCTTGAGTGCTTTGCTTGAGTGCTTTGCATGAGTGCTTTGCTTGAGTGCTTTGCTTGAGTGCTTTGCTTGAGTGCTTTGCGTGAGTGCTTTTCTTGAGTGCTTTTCTTGAGTGCTTTGCTTGAGTGCTTTGCTTGAGTGCTTTGCTTGAGTGCTTTGATTGAGTGCTTTGCTTTAGTGCTTTTCTTGAGTGCTTTTCTTGAGTGCTTTGCTTGAGTGCTTTGCATGAGTGCTTTGCTTGAGTGCTTTGCTTGAGTGCTTTGCTTGAGTGCTTTCCGTGAGTGCTTTTCTTGAGTGCTTTTCTTGAGTGCTTTGCTTGAGTGCTTTGCTTGAGTGCTTTTCTTGAGTGCTTTTCTTGAGTGCTTTGCTTGAGTGCTTTGCCTGAGTGCTTTTCTTGAGTGCTTTTCTTGAGTGCTTTGCTTGAGTGCTTTGCTTGAGTGCTTTGCTTGAGTGCTTTTCCTGAGTGCTTTTCTTGAGTGCTTTGCTTGAGTGCTTTGCCTGAGTGCTTTGCTTGACTGCTTTGCTTGAGTGCTTTGCTTGAGTGCTTGCGTGAGTGCTTTTCTTGAGTGCTTTGCTTGAGTGCTTTGCTTGAGTGCTTTGCCAGAGTGCTTTGCTTGAGTGCTTTGCCTGAGTGCTTTTCTTGAGTGCTTTGATTGAGTGCTTTGCTTGAGTGCTTTGCTTGAGTGCTTTGCTTGAGTGCTTTGCTTGAGTGCTTTTCTTGAGTGCTTTGCTTGAGTGCTTTGCTTGAGTGCTTTGCTTGAGTGCTTTGCTTGAGTGCTTTTATTGAGTGCTTTGCTTGAGTGCTTTGCCTGAGTGCTTTTCTTGAGTGCTTTGATTGAGTGCTTTGCTTGAGTGCTTTGCTTGAGTGCTTTTCTTGAGTGCTTTGCTTGAGTGCTTTTCTTGAGTGCTTTGCTTGAGTGCTTTGCTTGAGTGCTTTGCTTGAGTGCTTTGCTTGAGTGCTTATCTTAAGTGCTTTTCTTGAGTGCTTTGCTTGAGTGCTTTGCGTGAGTGCTTTGCTTGAGTGCTTTGCTTGAGTGCTTTGCTTGAGTGCTTTGCGTTAGTGCTTTTCTTGAGTGCTTTTCTTGAGTGCTTTGCTTGAGTGCTTTGCTTGAGTGCTTTTCTTGAGTGCTTTTCTTGAGTGCTTTGCTTGAGTGCTTTGCCTGAGTGCTTTTCGTGAGTGCTTTTCTTGAGTGCTTTGCTTGAGTGCTTTGCTTGAGTGCTTTTCTTGAGTGCTTTGCTTGAGTGCTTTGCTTGAGTGCTTTGCTTGAGTGCTTTGCTTGAGTGCTTTTCTTGAGTGCTTTGCTTGAGTGCTTTGCTTGGGTGCTTTGCTTGAGTGCTTTGCTTGAGTGCTTTTATTGAGTGCTTTGATTGAGTGCTTTGATTGAGTGCTTTGCTTGAGTGCTTTGCTTGAGTGCTTTGCTTGAGTGCTTTTCTTGAGTGCTTTTCTTGAGTGTTTTGCTTGAGTGCTTTGCCTGAGTGCTTTGCTTGAGTGCTTTTCTTGAGTGCTTTTCTTGAGTGCTTTGCTTGAGTGCTTTTCTTGAGTGCTTTGCTTGAGTGCTTTGCTTGAGTGCTTTGCTTGAGTGCTTTGCTTGAGTGCTTTTCCTGAGTGCTTTTCTTGAGTGCTTTGCTTGAGTGCTTTGCCTGAGTGCTTTGCTTGACTGCTTTGCTTGAGTGCTTTGCTTGAGTGCTTTGCGTGAGTGCTTTTCTTGAGTGCTTTGCTTGAGTGCTTTGCTTGAGTACTTTGCTAGAGTGCTTTGCTTGAGTGCTTTGCCTGAGTGCTTTTCTTGAGTGCTTTTCTTGAGTGCTTTTCTTGAGTGCTTTGCTTGAGTGCTTTGCCTGAGTGCTTTGCCTGAGTGCTTTTGCTTGAGTGCTTTGCTTGAGTGCTTTGCTTGGGTGCTTTGCTTGAGTGATTTGCTTGAGTGCTTTGCTTGAGTGCTTTGCTTGAGTGCTTTGCTTGAGTGCTTTTCTTGAGTGCTTTGATTGAGTGCTTTGCTTGAGTGCTTTGCTTGAGTGCTTTGATTGAGTGCTTTGCTTGAGTGCTTTTCTTGAGTGCTTTTCTTGAGTGCTTTGCTTGAGTGCTTTGCATGAGTGCTTTGCTTGAGTGCTTTGCTTGAGTGCTTTGCTTGAGTGCTTTGCGTGAGTGCTTTTCTTGAGTGCTTTTCTTGAGTGCTTTGCTTGAGTGCTTTGCTTGAGTGCTTTTCTTGAGTGCTTTTCTTGAGTGCTTTGCTTGAGTGCTTTGCCTGAGTGCTTTTCTTGAGTGCTTTTCTTGAGTGCTTTGCTTGAGTGCTTTGCTTGAGTGCTTCTCTTGAGTGCTTTGCTTGAGTGCTTTGCTTGAGTGCTTTGCTTGAGTGCTTTGCTTGAGTGCTTTCCTTGAGTGCTTTGCTTGAGTGCTTTGCTTGAGTGCTTTGCTTGAGTGCTTTGCTTGAGTGCTTTTATTGAGTGCTTTGCTTGAGTGCTTTGCCTGAGTGCTTTTCTTGAGTGCTTTGATTGAGTGCTTTGCTTGAGTGCTTTGCTTGAGTGCTTTGCGTGAGTGCTTTTCTTGAGTGCTTTGCTTGAGTGCTTTGCTTGAGTGCTTTGCTTGAGTGCTTTTCTTGAGTGCTTTGCTTGAGTGCTTTGCTTGAGTGCTTTGCTTGAGTGCTTTGCTTGAGTGCTTTTCTTGAGTGCTTTGCTTGAGTGCTTTGCTTGAGTGCTTTGCTTGAGTGCTTTGCTTGAGTGCTTTTATTGAGTGCTTTGATTGAGTGCTTTGATTGAGTGCTTTGCTTGAGTGCTTTGCTTGAGTGCTTTAATTGAGTGCTTTTCTTGAGTGCTTTTCTTGAGTGCTTTGCTTGAGTGCTTTGCCTGAGTGCTTTGCTTGAGTGCTTTTCTTGAGTGCTTTTCTTGAGTGCTTTGCTTGAGTGCTTTTCTTGAGTGCTTTGCTTGAGTGCTTTGCTTGAGTGCTTTGATTGAGTGCTTTGCTTGAGTGCTTTTCTTGAGTGCTTTTCTTGAGTGCTTTGCTTGAGTGCTTTGCATGAGTGCTTTGCTTGAGTGCTTTGCTTGAGTGCTTTGCTTGAGTGCTTTGCGTGAGTGCTTTTCTTGAGTGCTTTTCTTGAGTGCTTTGCTTGAGTGCTTTGCTTGAGTGCTTTGCTTGAGTGCTTTGATTGAGTGCTTTGCTTTAGTGCTTTTCTTGAGTGCTTTTCTTGAGTGCTTTGCTTGAGTGCTTTGCATGAGTGCTTTGCTTGAGTGCTTTGCTTGAGTGCTTTGCTTGAGTGCTTTGCGTGAGTGCTTTTCTTGAGTGCTTTTCTTGAGTGCTTTGCTTGAGTGCTTTGCTTGAGTGCTTTTCTTGAGTGCTTTTCTTGAGTGCTTTGCTTGAGTGCTTTGCCTGAGTGCTTTTCTTGAGTGCTTTTCTTGAGTGCTTTGCTTGAGTGCTTTGCTTTAGTGCTTTGCTTGAGTGCTTTTCCTGAGTGCTTTTCTTGAGTGCTTTGCTTGAGTGCTTTGCCTGAGTGCTTTGCTTGACTGCTTTGCTTGAGTGCTTTGCTTGAGTGCTTTGCGTGAGTGCTTTTCTTGAGTGCTTTGCTTGAGTGCTTTGCTTGAGTGCTTTGCCAGAGTGCTTTGCTTGAGTGCTTTGCCTGAGTGCTTTTCGTGAGTGCTTTTCTTGAGTGCTTTTCTTGAGTGCTTTGCTTGAGTGCTTTGCCTGAGTGCTTTGCCTGAGTGCTTTTGCTTGAGTGCTTTGCTTGAGTGCTTTGCTTGGGTGCTTTGCTTGAGTGATTTGCTTGAGTGCTTTGCTTGAGTGCTTTGCTTGAGTGCTTTGCTTGAGTGCTTTTCTTGAGTGCTTTGACTGAGTGCTTTGCTTGAGTGCTTTGCTTGAGTGCTTTGATTGAGTGCTTTGCTTGAGTGCTTTTCTTGAGTGCTTTTCTTGAGTGCTTTGCTTGAGTGCTTTGCATGAGTGCTTTGCTTGAGTGCTTTGCTTGAGTGCTTTGCTTGAGTGCTTTGCGTGAGTGCTTTTCTTGAGTGCTTTTCTTGAGTGCTTTGCTTGAGTGCTTTGCTTGAGGGCTTTTCTTGAGTGCTTTTCTTGAGTGCTTTGCTTGAGTGCTTTGCCTGAGTGCTTTTCTTGAGTGCTTTTCTTGAGTGCTTTGCTTGAGTGCTTTGCTTGAGTGCTTTTCTTGAGTGCTTTGCTTGAGTGCTTTGCTTGAGTGCTTTGCTTGAGTGCTTTGCTTGAGTGCTTTTCTTGAGTGCTTTGCTTGAGTGCTTTACTTGAGTGCTTTGCTTGAGTGCTTTGCTTGAGTGCTTTTATTGAGTGCTTTGCTTGAGTGCTTTGCCTGGGTGCTTTTCTTGAGTGCTTTGATTGAGTGCTTTGCTTGAGTGCTTTGCTTGAGTGTTTTGCGTGAGTGCTTTTCTTGAGTGCTTTGCTTGAGTGCTTTGCTTGAGTGCTTTGCTTGAGTGCTTTTCTTGAGTGCTTTGCTTGAGTGCTTTGCTTGAGTGCTTTGCTTGAGTGCTTTGCTTGAGTGCTTTTCTTGAGTGCTTTGCTTGAGTGCTTTGCTTGAGTGCTTTGCTTGAGTGCTTTGCTTGATTGAGTGCTTTAATTGAGTGCTTTGATTGAGTGCTTTGCTTGAGTGCTTTGCTTGAGTGCATTGCTTGAGTGCTTTTCTTGAGTGCTTTTCTTGAGTGCTTTGCTTGAGTGCTTTGCCTGAGTGCTTTGCTTGAGTGCTTTTCTTGAGTGCTTTTCTTGAGTGCTTTGCTTGAGTGCTTTTCTTGAGTGCTTTGCTTGAGTGCTTTGCTTGAGTGCTTTGATTGAGTGCTTTGCTTGAGTGCTTTTCTTGAGTGCTTTTCTTGAGTGCTTTGCTTGAGTGCTTTGCATGAGTGCTTTGCTTGAGTGCTTTGCTTGAGTGCTTTGCTTGAGTGCTTTGCGTGAGTGCTTTTCTTGAGTGCTTTTCTTGAGTGCTTTGCTTGAGTGCTTTGCTTGAGTGCTTTGCTTGAGTGCTTTGATTGAGTGCTTTGCTTGAGTGCTTTTCTTGAGTGCTTTTCTTGAGTGCTTTGCTTGAGTGCTTTGCATGAGTGCTTTGCTTGAGTGCTTTGCTTGAGTGCTTTGCTTGAGTGCTTTGCGTGAGTGCTTTTCTTGAGTGCTTTTCTTGAGTGCTTTGCTTGAGTGCTTTGCTTGAGTGCTTTTCTTGAGTGCTTTTCTTGAGTGCTTTGCTTGAGTGCTTTGCCTGAGTGCTTTTCTTGAGTGCTTTTCTTGAGTGCTTTGCTTGAGTGCTTTGCTTGAGTGCTTTTCTTGAGTGCTTTGCTTGAGTGCTTTGCTTGAGTGCTTTGCTTGAGTGCTTTGCTTGAGTGCTTTTCTTGAGTGCTTTGCTTGAGTGCTTTGCTTGAGTGCTTTGCTTGAGTGCTTTGCTTGAGTGCTTTTATTGAGTGCTTTGATTGAGTGCTTTGATTGAGTGCTTTGCTTGAGTGCTTTGCTTGAGTGCTTTGCTTGAGTGCTTTTCTTGAGTGCTTTTCTTGAGTGCTTTGCTTGAGTGCTTTGCCTGAGTGCTTTGCTTGAGTGCTTTTCTTGAGTGCTTTTCTTGAGTGCTTTGCTTGATTGCTTTTATTGAGTGCTTTGATTGAGTGCTTTGATTGAGTGCTTTGCTTGAGTGCTTTGCTTGAGTGCTTTGCTTGAGTGCTTTTCTTGAGTGCTTTTCTTGAGTGCTTTGCTTGAGTGCTTTGCCTGAGTGCTTTGCTTGAGTGCTTTTCTTGAGTGCTTTTCTTGAGTGCTTTGCTTGATTGCTTTTCTTGAGTGCTTTGCTTGAGTGCTTTGCCTGAGTGCTTTGCTTGAGTGCTTTGCTTGAGTGCTTTGCCTGAGTGCTTTGCCTGAGTGCTTTTGCTTGAGTGCTTTGCTTGAGTGCTTTGCTTGGGTGCTTTGCTTGAGTGATTTGCTTGAGTGCTTTGCTTGAGTGCTTTGCTTGAGTGCTTTGCTTGAGTGCTTTTCTTGAGTGCTTTGATTGAGTGCTTTGCTTGAGTGCTTTGCTTGAGTGCTTTGATTGAGTGCTTTGCTTGAGTGCTTTTCTTGAGTGCTTTTCTTGAGTGCTTTGCTTGAGTGCTTTGCATGAGTGCTTTGCTTGAGTGCTTTGCGTGAGTGCTTTTCTTGAGTGCTTTTCTTGAGTGCTTTGCTTGAGTGCTTTGCTTGAGTGCTTTTCTTGAGTGCTTTGCTTGAGTGCGTCGCCTGAGTGCTTTTCTTGAGTTCTTTTCTTGAGTGCTTTGCTTGAGTGCTTTGCTTGAGTGCTTTTCTTGAGTGCTTTGCTTGAGTGCTTTGCTTGAGTGCTTTGCTTGAGTGCTTTGCTAGAGTGCTTTTCTTGAGTGCTTTGCTTGAGTGCTTTGCTTGATTGCTTTGCTTGAGTGCTTTGCTTGAGTGCTTTTATTGAGTGCTTTTATTGAGCGCTTTGATTGAGTGCTTTGCTTGAGTGCTTTGCTTGAGTGCTTTGCTTGAGTGCTTTTCTTGAGTGGTTTTCTTGAGTGCTTTGCTTGAGTGCTTTGCCTGAGTGCTTTGCTTGAGTGCTTTTCTTGAGTGCTTTTCTTGAGTGCTTTGCTTGAGTGCTTTTCTTGAGTGCTTTGCTTGAGTGCTTTGCTTGAGTGCTTTGCTTGAGTGCTTTGCTTGAGTGCTTTTCTTGAGTGCTTTTCTTGAGTGCTTTGCTTGAGTGCTTTGCCTGAGTGCTTTGCTTGAGTGCTTTGCTTGAGTGTTTTGCTTGAGTGCTTTGCATGAGTGCTTTTCTTGAGTGCTTTGCTTGAGTGCTTTGCTTGAGTGCTTTGCCAGAGTGCTTTGCTTGAGTGCTTTGCCTGAGTGCTTTTCTTGATTGCTTTGCTTGAGTGCTTTTCTTGAGTGCTTTGCTTGAGTGCTTTGCTTGAGTGCTTTGCTTGAGTGCTTTTCTTGAGTGCTTTTCTTGAGTGCTTTGCTTGAGTGCTTTGCCTGAGTGCTTTGCTTGAGTGCTTTGCTTGAGTGCTTTGCTTGAGTGCTTTGCTTGAGTGCTTTGCTTGAGTGCTTTTCTTGAGTGCTTTTCTTGAGTGCTTTGCTTGAGTGCTTTGCCTGAGTGCTTTGCCTGAGTGCTTTTGCTTGAGTGCTTTGCTTGAGTGCTTTGCTTGGGTGCTTTTCTTGAGTGATTTGCTTGAGTGCTTTGCTTGAGTGCTTTGCTTGAGTGCTTTGCTTGAGTGCTTTTCTTGAGTGCTTTGATTGAGTGCTTTGCTTGAGTGCTTTTCTTGAGTGCTTTTCTTGAGTGCTTTGCTTGAGTGCTTTGCCTGAGTGCTTTGCTTGAGTGCTTTGCTTGAGGGCTTCGCTTGAGTGCTTCGCTTGAGTGCTTTGCTTGAGTGCTTTTCTTGAGTGCTTTTCTTGAGTGCTTTGCTTGAGTGCTTTGCTTGAGTGCTTTGCTTGAGTGCTTTGCTTGAGTGCTTTGCTTGGGTGCTTTGCCTAAGTGCTTTGCTTGAGTGCTTTGCTTGAGTGCTTTGCTTGAGTGCTTTGCTTGAGTGCTTTTCTTGAGTGCTTTGATTGAGTGCTTTGCTTGAGTGCTTTGCTTGAGTGCTTTGATTGAGTGCTTTGCTTGAGTGCTTTTCTTGAGTGCTTTGCCTGAGTGCTTTGCTTGAGTGCTTTGCTTGAGTGCTTCGCTTGAGTGCTTCGCTTGAGTGCTTTGCTTGAGTGCTTTTCTTGAGTGCTTTTCTTGAGTGCTTTGCTTGAGTGCTTTGCTTGAATGCTTTTCTTGAGTGCTTTTCTTGAGTGCTTTGCCTGTGTGCTTTGCTTGAGTGCTTTGCTTGAGTGCTTTGCTTGAGTGCTTTGCTTGAGTGCTTTGCTTGAGTGCTTTGCTTTAGTGCTTTGCTTGAGTGCTTTGCCTGAGTGCTTTGCTTGAGTGCTTTTCTTGAGTGCTTTGATTGAGTGCTTTGATTAAGTGCTTTGCTTGAGTGCTTTGCTTGAGTGCTTTGCTTGAGTGCTTTGCTTGAGTGCTTTGCTTGAATGCTTTGCTTGAGTGCTTTGCTTGAGTGCTTTGCTTGAGTGCTTTGCCTGAGTGCTTTGCTTGAGTGCTTTGCTTGAGTGCTTTGATTGAGTGCTTTGCTTGAGTGCAAGCAAGCAAGCACTGTGGAACAGTGCCGTGTGCAAGCAAGGTGCTGGCAGTAGTGCACAAGAAGCTGGGCCCACGGGCGGCGTGGCAGCATGAGTGTTGGCATGAGTGGTGGCATGAGTGGCAGCATGAGTGGTGGCATGAGTGGCAGCATGAGTGGTGGCATGGAGACAGGAGTGTGTCTCTCCGCTGCCTGCTGCTTGGCACTCTCACATCCGCTGCAACTGCAACCTCCCATTCACCGCAACCCCCATGCCTGCCCGCATCCTTCCACCCCCCATGCCTGCCCGCATCCTTCCACCCACGATGCCATGCCATGCCATTCCATGCCATGCCATAGAATGCCGATCTGCTGGATGACTCGTTGGGATTGGTCGTGTTCTTCCCCCTCTCCATCCCCCACCATTCCCCCATTCCCGCAATGCCCCATCCCCTCCTATTCCTTCAATTCCCCCAAGCCCCTACCCATCCAACCCGCCCTCATCCCCCAGAGTGCCACCGCGGCATGCTCTACATCCACCACGCCAACCTGCTCCACCACGCCCGCACTCCCTCCCATGCCCCGCCCATTCATCCCCCCTGCACCCCACCGCACCCCACCACCGCATCGCATCGCCCTCCCGTGCCACCGCGGAGTGCTCTACATCGACGACGCCAATCTGCTGGACGACGCGCTGGCGGCGCTGCTGTTCGCCCCACCACTCCCTGTTCATGCCCATACCGCCCCATCCCGCCCCATCTCGCCCCATCCCGCCCCATCCCGCCCCATTCCGCCCCATCCCACTGCATCCCACCGCATCCCATCCCCTCCATACCCCCAGAGTGCCACCGCGGCGTGCTCTACATCGACGACGCCAATCTGCTGGACGACGCGCTGGCAGCTCTGCTGTTCGCTGCGCTCGCAGAGGGGTGCAGTGCGGTGGAGCGCGAGGGGCTGTCCGTGCGCCACGCGTGCCGGCCGCTGCTGCTGGCGTCGTTCAACCCACAGGAGGGCGCGCTCAGGCGCCACCTGCTCGACCGCATAGCACTCATTGTCAGGTGCGGTGGTGGGCGTGTGGGGTGGGGGTGGGGGTGGGGAGAAGGGGAGGAACGAGGCGAGAGGGTGGGGTGAATGGCAGGGCGCGCTGTGACAGCATCTGCTGGACCGCATCGCTCTCATTGTTAGGCGCCAAGGGGGGTGGGGGTAGTGCGTTGATCTAGGCGCAGGTGGAGTTGGGGGGTAACTAGTGCAGTGATTGTGAGGTTGGAGGGATGCGAGGAGTGGGGGCTGACGGTTTGTGCTACCCACAGGAAGGGGCGCTCTAATGACACCTGCTGGACCGCATGGCAGTGATGGTGAGGTGCGGTGGTGGGGGCGGGGGTTTGAATAATGGAGTGTATTGCTCTGCTCTCATCATCAGGTGCGGTGGGGAAAGGGTGGGTATGGGGGGGAGAGGGAGGGCGGGGGTGGAAGGCGGTGAGGCAGTGATTCTGAAGTGGGTGAGTTGAGTGCGTGTGAGGGCAGGGAGAGGCTTGCAGCTGAATGCTTCCAAGGTAGAAACCGCGTGTAATGAGTCCGCGTGTAATAAGTCCGCGTGTAATGAGTCCGCGTGTTATGAGTCCGCGTGTAATGAGTCGACTCAAAAGGAGGCTTGCAGCTGAATGCTTCCAAGTCCCTCCACACATCGGTGTTGCTCTGGAAAATGCACGGAAGGCAGGGAATGTGACAATGTACCTGATTGCATGGGTGAACCTGCCTCCTTTCATGCTTGTTAAACACATGTGTCCCTGCATGTGCCTGACACGTCAGCACGGATGCGCCGCTCTCATTGGAGCAGCGGGTGGCAGCAGCTGAGGTGGCGAACGCGTTTTTGGACGACAGACTGACGGCTGGGGGAAGGGCGAGAGGAAATATGGGACCTGAAGGGCAGACGTTGTTGGAAGAGAAGGGAGAGGAGGGCGAGGAGGAGGAGGAGAGTGTGGAGGAGGGGGTGGAAGCGGATAGGCTTCGGGTGCTGTTTGCACGACAGCTGCTGCCACGTGTCAGCATCTCACAGGCCCAGATTGCATTCCTGGTGGACGCTGCTGTTCAGCTGGAGTGCGAGGTGAGATGTGGTGAGATGCGGTGAGATGCAGTGAGATGCAGTGAGATGCGGTGAGATGCGGTGACATGCTCTGAGATGGGGGAGTGGATGTGCTTTCTTTCCAAGCCTCTTATTTATCTCTCGTGTTTTCTCCTTCCTCCTTCCCTCCTCCTACTTCCCCCCTCTCCTGACCTTTCTCCTCCGTCCATCCTCCCCCTGTGCCTCCTCCAAAGTGCCCCCGCATCCTCTTGCCGTGTGCGGCACCACGCTGCTTGCATCTCATCAACCACATACCGCACCTTCCACCCCCCACATACCCCCCTCCGCCCTCCGCCCGCACGCCCCTCCTTGTTTGTGGTGGCAGGGGCAGCGAGCGGAGCTGTTTGCGGTGCGGGCAGCCAAGGCGCTGGCGGCGCTGAACGGGCGAGCGCAGGTCACCCAGGCCGACCTCGTCCGCGCCGTGCGTGCTGCCAGCCAGGGGGGAGGACGTGGGGGGGGAGGGGGGGGGGGGGGGGGGGGGTGGTTGGGGAGAGGGGAGGGGTGTGGGAGCTGGTGGCTCGTTTGGGCTAAGTGTGAGGGGGGTTGAGAGGGCGGTGGGGAGTGGTGATGGGGAGTGGGGTGCTGCAGTGGGGGAGTTATATGGCAGTTGGGTTGTTGGTACAAGCAGGCAGGTTTCAGCAGGTGAAACCAAGTAGGGACAGCGCTCAGGGGCCACTGGGATGCCAAGGGGTGGCACGTTTGGGGTAGCTGTGAGGAGGCTGTTGGGGCTGTACTGGTTGACACCATGAGTGCTTGGAGTGCTGCCATCTACCCTCACTCCCTGTCCCTTCCTCCTGCACCATCCCTTCTCATCCCCACCAGCCCTCCCTCCCATAACCCCTTCCCTCCCCCTACCGTCCCGAAACGCCCCTCTCTCATGGAGCAGGCCCAGCTGGCAATAGTGCCACGTGCCACGGTGGCATTGGCCAGCGAGCCCAGTAGCAGCCCCCCCCAGTCCGCCCGTGCAGCACCCCCTCCTCCCAGCAGGCGGGCGGAGGACAGCAAAGAGGAGCCGCAGGAGGAACAAGAGGGCGAGGTGAGCAGGGGCAGAGGGTGGGGTAGGGGGGAGGAAGGAGGAGTATAGGGGGTTGTAAATATGGGGGGTTGACAAGCAGGGTAAGGGACGCCCCACTCCGTCCCTGCCCAGCCGTCGACCTGAGGAGAGCAGCAAGGAGCCGCAGGAGGAGCCGAGGGCGAGGTGATTGGGAGTGGGGGGGGAGAGGGAAAGAGGGGGGAAGGGAGGTTGTGAATAAGGGGGGGGAGGTGTCAAGCAGGACAAGGGACGTTCTCCCCCTACTCAGCGGTGAGCAGTGAGGAGCCACAGGACGAGTTGCAGGGTGCGGTGAGAGGTAGGGGGTTGGTTGGGGATGAGGGGGGAGAGTAGGGGCTAGGGTTGCAAGGAAGAGGGTGGAGTGGGAGGGGAAATGACTGGGTGTTGGTGTTGCGATGGCACGACTGCAGCACGTGAAATGATGGGTGTGATAGGGCAGGGGCATGAGTGGCATACATGGGGTGAGTGAGGTAGCACCGTGTGCATGACATGATATGCTGCGAGAGTCGGTGGAGGAGTGGGAAAGCATGGAATGAGTGTACAGCACGAGGGACAGCATTACTATGAGGTCACCACCACCTCGCCACTCACCCCCCGCTATGCCCTCTCCGCTATGCCCTCTCCGCTATGCCCTCTCCGCTATGCCCTCTCCGCTCTGCCCGTCACCCACCGTTGCGGACGAGTAGCCAGTGGCAGCAAAGCCCCTCCTTCCCCCCACTCTTTTGCCCTCCCGCCCTCCCGCCCACCGCCCAGCCCCTCCCCCAGCATCCTTCATGGCCGCAGCGGCGGCCTCTCCCCTCCGCACCATTCAGTGGCCCCTGCCTTTACTCCTCTCTTTCCCCCACCCCCTTCTCCCCACTTAACCCCAGGCCCCTGCAGTGAAGGAGGATGAGCAGAGGGGGCGTCAGTTGCCATGGAAGAGGGGGACACGCCTCGCAGCACCGATGAACCCTCTCCTCCCCTCACTCCTGCCCCCTTCCCCCCCTTTCCCCCTCGTGCCACAGCCGCCCCCAGTGGATGACGACCAGCGGATGCAGCAGAGGCCTCTCGCCCCAACACCATTCTCCTCACCCCTCTCCACTCTTCCGCCTCTTCCAGCCACCCCCAGTGGGCGAGGACCACCCGGTGCCAGCATTCTTTGTAGTTGCTGGCAGCAGAGGACACGCTCCTACCCTTCCCTCTCGTCCATCTCCCCTCTAGTTCCCCCTCCTTTACCTCCCTCCCTCAACCCCCACTTCCCACAGCCGCCCCGAGTGAACTTTTGAGTCGACTCAACAGCCGCCCTGAGTGAACTTTTGAGTCGACTCCTCGCATTTCCTCCCGTCCTTTCACTTGCCCAGCCGCCTCAAGTGGACGAGGATCAGCTAGTACCAGCGTCCTTCGTGGTGGAAGCAGACGACACGCGTCTCGACGCCGCCTCCTCCATCACTCCCATCTTTCCCCTCTCCCCCCTTCATTGCCCCCAGCCGCCTCAAGTGGACGAGGATCAGCTGGTGCCGGCGTCCTTCATGGTGGCAGCAGACGACACTTTTCACAAAACCACTACACCCTCTCATACCCTCACTCCTCGCATTTCCCCCCATCTCTTCGCTCCTGCCCAGCCGCCCGAGGTGGACGAGGAGCAGCTGGTGCCAGCGTCCTTCGTGGTGGCAGCAAACGACACGCGTCTCGATGCCGCCGCCCTGCAGCTGTTCCAGCGGGTGGCGCGCACGGCGGGGCGGGCGGGGCGGTCGAAGAATAAGATCTACTCGGAGGAGCGCGGGCGATACGTGAAGGCACTGCTGCCCAAGGGCAAGGTGGGTGCTGCCCAAGGGCAAGGTGGGTGCTGCTGGGGGGGTGCTGGTGGGTGGGTGCTGCAGGGCGTGGTGATTCAGTGAAAAGGGAGGTGGAATTGGTGTGGGTTGCGAGAAGGCGATTTTTGAAGGCACGTGCTCGTGCCAGGCAAGGAGAGTGATGAAATCTTCGTTGGTGTTCATATTCATTGCAGCTTTGATATGAAATTCTGGTAAGTGGGGCGGGTGGAGCTGTGATGAAGGGAGGGCGAGCGCCGTCCATGGTCGTGCTTGCTGCAGCACTGCTGCTTCTGGGTGCAACCCATCCCTTGCAGCCCTGCTCCCCGTCCTCCCCTTGTACCTCTTACCTGCACTCTGGGACAGGCATTTCGCCCCCAGGTGGGTTCCCTTGGTTGAAGCACCAGTGCTTGCTGCTCACATATGTGTGCCGACCCACCGCCCTCAACACTGTCTCCCCCTTGCTCATCGCCCACCTCCCCACACACCCGTGGCTTGCACACTACCACGCTTCCAAGCACACCAGGCAGTGTGTCTAGCTGGCCGCCACGCTGCCATTGCTGGCCGCCACGCTGCCATTGCTGTGGCGCGCTGCCATTGCTGTGGCGCGCTGCCATTGCTGTGGCGCGCTGCCATTGCTGTGCCGCGCTGCCATTGCTGTGCCGCGCTGCCATTGCTGTGGCGCACTGCCATTGCTGTGGCGCGCTGCCATTGCTGTGTCGCGCTGCCATTGCTGTGCCGCGCTGCCATTGCTGTGCCGCGCTGCCTCCAAGATCACGTTCCCTTCCCTCCCAACTCCTCTCATCGCCTACATACTGTTCCCGTCCCCAACAGTCACCACCTCTTCCCTCACACACACTACCTCTTCCACCACTACCTCTTCCACCACTACCAGTTGACGCCACACTGTGACTCTTCAGGTGCCTCAAGGGATATCACCTCGCCCCTTCCGTTCCCCCCCTCCCTCGTGCCTTGCACGCTACCACTGCCAGGTGGTGCGTCTCGCAGTGGACGCCACGCTGCGGGCAGCGGCACCGCTGCAGCGGGTGCGGCGAGAGAGGGCGGCGAGGACGGGCGGCAGGGAGCGGCGCATCTATGTGGACAAGAGCGACCTGCGGCGGAAACTGCTGGCGCGGCGAGCGTCGTCTCTGGTGGGCGCAGGGAAGGCTGCATGCGCGCATGGGTGGGCTGTGGGGGTGTGGCGCGTGCGTGTGGTGTGCAGAAGAGCCGTCATGCACTGTCGTGCATGGCAGTCATTCAACCACGCCCACACAATCCAGCGCATGGTGCCCCAGTGATGGGCTCAGGTGGTTGGGCCAAAGCTCGTTTCACCGCGTGGCGCTGCTGAGCGTTGGGTTGTCATTCAGCAGTGCTCACCACCATGAACCATCGTTTCTCTTCACTGCCTTGGCCATTCATTCCTGTGGCAACTGTACCATTCTACCAATGCTTCCGCTTTTCCTCCTTCACACCGCATGGCACCTGCACCACATGGCACCTGCACCACATGGCACCTGCACCGCATGGCACCTGCACCGCATGGCACCTGCACCGCATGGCACCTGCACTACATGCCAACACAATCATTCCCCCCACGCCCTCCCCCCCTCCCCCCTCCCCTCCCAGGTGGTGTTCATAGTTGTTGGGAGTGGCAGAAAGGCGCTGAACCGCATACCACCTGCACCATATGGCACCTACCCAACCCACCCCTCCCCTCCCCCCCCGGGTGGTGTTCATAGTGGTTGGGAGTGGCAGAAAGGCGCTGCTGAACCACACTCGACCAAGAACCCCCCCACACACATGCTCACCTCCCACATCCCTACCCGCCCCCCCCTTCCAGGTGGTGTTCATAATGGACGCGAGTGGCAGCATGGCTGAACCGCATGGGGGCGGCCAAGAAAACCCCCCCACACACACACACTCACCTCCCAAACCTTCTCCCCGTCTCCCCCCTTCTCCCCACCTCCCCTCCCCCAGGTGGTGTTCATAATGGATGCGAGTGGCAGCATGGCGTTGAACCGCATGGGGGCGGCCAAGGGAGCAGCGCTGCAGCTGCTGGCGGAGAGCTACAGCAAGCGGGACAGCATCGCCGTCGTGCCCTTTCATGACCAGCATGCCGACCTGCTCGTCCCGCCCTCCCGCGCCGTCGCCCTCGCTCACAAGCGGTGAGTGCCATGTAGGGTTGAACCCCAGCGAGCCTGCAGGGAGAGATGCAGTGCAGTGCACCCTTGCTGCTACCTGCGTTCGCCCACTTTCCACCCCCTCTGCAGCACCTCCCATGCAGGAACTCAGCCAATCAACACTTTGCATTGACTCTCGTGCTCGCCCGTGTGTGCAGCCTGGAGAGTTTACCGTGCGGCGGGGGCTCGCCGCTGGCGCATGCGATGGTTGTGGCGGTGCGGGCGGCGGAGGTGGCGAGGAGGCGCGGCGACGTGGGGCAGGTGGTGGCGGTGCTCATCACCGACGGCCGCGCCAACGTGCCGCTCTCAACGTCACTCGAGGCCCTGGAGGTGAGTGGTGGTGGCGGAGAGGGTGCGACGGGCGCAGGCGGGGAGGAGAAGCTTCCTCCTCGCCTGGAAGATATTAAGGTGTGCCCTTGCTTGCCCTTCTCTTTTCTTCTGTCTCCTATGCCTCTCCTGCCCTGCCCCTCTACTCTACTCTCCTCTACCTTCCTCTCCTCTCCTCTCTTCTCCTCCTCTCTTCCTCTCCTCTCCTCTCCTCTCCTTATCCAAAAGGTGAATGCAAGGAAAACTCACAACTTGCCAACCCAGCTCTTATTCCTTACACCTTTCCCCCCACCTTCTCCCTTTTTTCCATGTGAACCCCTTTCCTGGTCTGCTGCTTCCCGTTCTCTGCTCATCCCCTGGCGGCTGGCAGGAGGAGGTGCTGAGCATAGCGGCCAAGATGGGGGCGGCGGGCATACAGCTGCTGGTGATCGACACCGAGAACAAGTTTGTTTCTTCTGGCTTTGCCAAGGAGATCGCCAAACACTCGCAAGGTGAGCTTTCCTACAGCTAGGGTAAGCATTCAACTAGCCCATTTATGTTGGACAAATCGCGATAACTCTTTTACTGTACTTGCGCGCACGGGTTTCATTTATATACCGAACCCGTTTGGCAAGTGATAATCATCTGCCTGGCCGAGAAAAGAGTGCACCTCATTTCAAGCTAAGCCCCCTAAATGTGAGCGTCTTTGCCTCCTCCTAATGAGATGCCTTGAAGGTGATTTGAAGGTGTCGCATACTTCTGCTGATTCTTGGTTGACCCCTTTCTTCTGCCAAACAGGAAAATATTTCTATCTACCGCATGCAACTGTCGCTGCTGTAGCTGCCACAGCTCGTGCAGCTATGCAAGACTTCAGAAAGCCCTAGGGCCTTGAATTCAAACTCTACATTGTACATATTGTAGTTCATGCAAACCCTCGAAATTCTTGAGCTATGCTTGTACATATGGTTTGGTAATGTTTGGTATGTTCTAAGATGGTGTTTCTTCTGAAAAACTTAAAGAATTTTATGAATATGATCCTATAGTGTAAAGGGAAATCGAAACTGTAAATAGACTGTATATATGCATGACCATATATTGTTTATTATCATATCCATATGTATAAATAATTGTTCCAACTAGAAGATGATACGCTCTTTTTCTACACAATTCTAGCGTTGTTCTGTACATCCAAGGAAATAGGGCCCACCCCAAGCAAACCCAAGGTTGCATCACCACTTCGTCGCAGCGCGGCAGAAAGGTGCTCGGCTGGGGCGAGCGAAGCTGGTCGAGCTCACATAAAAAAGAGGTTACCCAGTACCCAGTCCTCATTCACTATCTCGTCCCGTCTCGTCAACTTGTTCCAGACAATTTCTCAGCAACAAGGAAATCCGCGTCAAATATGGCCTCAGGTTGCATTCAGCTCTTTACATGCATGCTTTGTTTGCTTCCACTTTCTTAACTCATGCTTGGTACAGATATGCGCGTGGAGCCCAAGGCTTTGATACTTGTCGGAGGCTATGGCACACGCCTGCGACCCCTGACGCTGAGGTAGAGTTTCATTATGTCTTGTCAATTCTCGACGCAAATGCAGGATGCTCGATAAATAAAAACCTGAAATCTCGAAGTCCGTGCAGCAAGCCTAAGCCACTCGTTGAATTCGCGGGAAAACCAATTCTTCTTCACCAGGTATTTGTCCTGATGTTTCCAAGGCGCTGATTCATCGTGGTAATATATGTTTTAACATTCTTCACAGCTCGAGGCTTTGCGGGAGTGCAACGTCAAAGAAGTAGTCCTCGCGTTGAGCTACATGCCGCATGGATTTAAGCAGTTTCTTGAGACATACGAAAAAGAGTTAGGCATGACCATTACGTGCTCTCGGGAAGAGGAGCCGCTAGGGACGGCTGGGCCTCTGGCTTTAGCCACGAGTATTCTGCTAAAGTCTACTGCGTCTTCTCCACCTCAACCATTCTTCATGCTCAACAGCGACGTGATCTGCGACTATCCATTCAAAGGTGGCATCCATGCTGGTCTCTTTCCATAAAACTCTGCAATCTTGACAGTAGTCTTACGGGTCCTCATCTTACGATGCAGGATTGCTTGACCTTCATATCAGCCGTGGTGCTGAAGCTACGCTTATGGTGACTCGCGTTGAGGACCCCAGCAAATATGGTGTCGTGATAATGGACGATGCAGGTGCCGTCAGCCGTTTTGTGGAAAAGCCAAAGACATTCGTTGGTGATACCATCAACGGAGGCATCTACATTTTAAGCCCGTCCGTCCTTGAGAGGGTTGAGCTGCGTCCTATGTCAATCGAAAAGGTGCTTATCATCTTACGCATGTGTCCTCGTGTAACGATTTTGAGGCTGACTTTCATTGACTTGTGCAGGACATTTTTCCAAGAATTGCCATGGATAAGAAGTTGTATGCCATGGTTCATACGGGCTACTGGATGGATGTAGGGCAGCCCAAAGGCTACCTGGAAGGGATCAAGACGTATTTGCATCACAAGAGAAGTTCGCATCCAGAGATGCTGGCCATTGGAAGCAACATTGTTGGGAATGTGATCGTGGATCCCACTGCTACCATCTCTAAGAGTGCTTCTGTTGGTGAGTAAACCGCCATTCTAAGATGATTCAAAGCCACGTGGCAGGAAACTTCGTATCTGATCCTGCGCTTGTGACAGGCCCTGATGTTGTCATTGGACCCAATTGCATTATCCACGATGGTGTGAGGATCCATGGAAGTGTTCTCCTGGGAGGTTCAAGAATTGGCTCGGGTAGCCTGATTCTGAACAGCATTATCGGCTGGAACTCAACAGTTGGGAAGTGGACACGCATTCAAAAGAACTCCGTCCTGGGAGAGGATGTCACTGTGAACGATGAGGTGCTGATTAATGGTGCAAAGGTCTTGCCTCACAAGGAGGTCAAGGCAGATGTTGATACTCCACAGATCATCATGTAGGCAGGCTATGGCTGTGAAAAGGGTGGAAAGAGGGCAAGGTACTCTGTAATATGTACGATATACTAATATATGTAACATTATGAGCTGTTGAACTAGCAACGTAAGCACCAAACCAAGAATCTCCAATTTTGTATGATTACCAACACTGAGCAGAGCTCACTGCTGCTTTTGCTCTGCAACAACGCAAAGGGCTTCAAGTCCAGGCACTTCCATTATCATTGGGAGCTCTGGTCGCCAAGGCAGCTCATCCTTTTCCCAGATCGACTAATGGCTCTGCTTCATGGTCGGTGTTGGCCTTGGGCTTGCATGAAACAGCCGCAACTGGCGGAACAAGAACGCCATTTCCAGCTCGTCCTCCTCCACCTCATCTGCAGTGCTTTCAGTGTCAGCCTGCTCTCCAGAGAGATCTGAAACCTCTGAAGTGTGTCCCTCACTCTGATCAGATGAGGAACCCGAGCTCGTATTTTTGCCCGACTCTGAATCCGACAGTTCCTGACGACCTCCCCTTCCTGGCTCAACCCCCTTTCCAGTGCCAGACTCCTCTTCCCCCTCACCTTCTTCATCACAGCACCCTTTCACCAGCACGCCTGCTGATCTTGCACTAGCTGGCGCGAATGAGGTGAATTTGCAATCACTGGCATCATGCTGTGCCTGCTGCACCTTGAGCCTAAAGGTTGCCTCATAAGCTGCACACCTGGCTGCTACCTCGAGTGCTTGCAGGCTCTCATCGTCCTCACTCTCATCCCACTCACTCCTTAAAGACGGCTCCAGGACCAAGGACATGCCGTTGGCAGTTTCAAGCTTTGTACTCTGGTCGTCACCTGCTCCCTTGTCATCCTCCCCTTCCTCATCCTCCTCTTCTCCCTCCTCGTCCTCCTCCTCATCTTCTTCCTCATCTGCTTCGTCTTCTCCCTCCTCGTCATTCTCTTCCTCTTCCTCTTCTTCCTCTTCTTCTTCCCCCTCCTCTTCCTCTTCCCCCTCCTCTTCCTCTTCCCCCTCCTCTTCCTCTTCCCCCTCCTCTTCCTCCTCCTCCTCTTCCTCTTCCTCCTCCTCTTCTTCCTCCTCTTCTCCCTCCTCTTCCTCTTCCACTTGGTCCTCCTCTTCTTCTTCCACTTGTTCCTCCTCCTCCTCCTCCTCCTCCTCCTCCTCCTCCTCCTCCTCCTCCTCCTCCTCCTCCTCCTCCTCCTCCTCCTCCTCCTCCTCCTCCCCCCCGTTATTCCCCTCCCCCGTCTCCCCTGGTTCCTCATGATTAAAATTCTCCTCTTCATCATCTCTCCCCTCTTCCTCTCCATCCACCGCTTCCAATTGCTGCTCACCACTCACCGTTCCCATTCGTTGCCCACTCCTTGCAGTCCTCTCTTCCTCTTCTCTCACATCTCCTCCGTCCTCAACGCCAATGCTCTCCACGCCCCACTCTCGGGCCTCCATGTGCTGATCCTCACTGCCAGCCTGCAGCAGCGTCAGGAACATGTTGTTTGGAGCCTCCTCAACAGCCGGCTCCTCCTTCCCATCGCACTGTCCCATGGCCACTGTCGCATCCAAAATCTCCTCCCACGTTTGCTTCTCCGTCTTCCCCTCACACCTCCCCACCCTCTCCTCGTCGCCTCCGATTGCATGTCCCTGCTCATCGATGTTCTCCCTCAAGCCCTCTCCCAACACCTAGCCCTTGTGAGCTTGCATGATACGGCTGAGGACGAGCATTCAACCCATCACCTTCCCAGCTGCACACCTCCTGCTCCTCCAATCCATCGCTGCATCATCCCACTTTCCCCCCAGCGCTCTTCCTGCCATCCCGTCAACCGCTTCCATCCATTCAATCCCTTCGCTCCCCCAGGACATCCGCCTCGCCTGTGCATCAAAGAACTCCTCATCTTCGCTAGTAGCAGACTCAAACATCTCTGAACTGTTCTCCCCATGTGCGCTTGACGCTGCAGTTTCCCCCTACCCGAAAGATGCCCTTCCTGTCACACTTGACCCAGCGCCCATTGCCATCCCAGCAATACAACTCCCAGGAGACAAGCTCTTCTGTGAGTCTCCCACAACAATCGATGGGTGCTGTCACCGAATATAATGGTAAGTGCATCATATTCTGGACATACGCTAATTGAGGTGTAGAAGTGCTGTAGCAATTGCTATTCAACCTATAGGGGAGGTAGTTGGGTGTTGGGAGAAGCGAAGGGTTGGTAGCATTGGGGGTTGCAGGGCGCTGCGGGTGCAATTCCAGGGACATTGGGAGACAGGAAATGTGGTGAGGACCAATCCAAGGCCCAGGCGGCTCGGGCCCAACCCATCACGCAGAGAACTGTGCGACTGGGAAGCCACGCACAAGTAGCCTAGCCGAGCAAAGCAATCTTGCTCTCTCGACTTGTTTGCCTCATATAGCGGATAACGTTACCGCAACAAGGCTACTCTAGCTAGGTGACTACGCCACTGTGGGCAGCCATCGTGTGGGAGAGTGAACATCTCTGGTAGTGGCTGAGAATGCAGAAGGGAACAAGGGAACAGGAGTGGGGACAGCACAAGGTGGGGAAAGGCCAGAATAACAAGGAAGGGAAGAAGGTGAGGACAGAAGGCAGGGAAGAGGCAAGGGCAAGAGACGTGTGAGTAAGGAGAGGGGAGTAACTCCGACAGTGCTGCTGCTGCTGCTGGTGCTTGCTCTCATCCCTTGAACCCACCGCACAATTCACTTCAACCAGCGGCTGCCTCCAGCCCATCGCCCTCCGCTCGCCCACCAGCCCCCCAAACACGTCCTCCATCCAGCCGCCACTCGCATCGCCTCGTCTAAGCCCACCCCATGCGCCATTGAAAGCGCCAAGCACACCAGCCTCGCTCCCGCCTCCTGCCAGAGGGCTCAAGAGGTCCAAGGGGTCTAGAGGCCTCTCTTCCCACTGCGCTGCCAGGCAGAACGCCTCGTGGGACGGCTGGCTCAGACTGCCACTGAACAGCTCCCCCAGAGGCCCACTGCCCGCCCCGCTGTAGCACCCGCTGCTCTGACTCAATGGCCCACTGCTCTGGTGGCTCAAAGGCCCACTGCCCATACCGCTGCCTGTATGGTTGTAGCACCCGCTGCTCTGGCTCAAAGGGCCGCTGCCCTGGTGGCTCAGAGGCCCGCTGCCTGGCCGGTTGTAGCGCCAGTTGCCTTGGCGGGTCAAGGGCCCGCTGCCCCAGTGCCGCAGCAGCACGCTGCGCAGCCTGCCTGAGGGGCTCCTGAGCCGAGCTCCCAGTGGCCCGCTGCCCGCCTGCACCAGAGGTCCGCTCAGGCTGCGAGGGCCATTGCAAGGGCCAATGAGACGGCCGCTGACACTGTGAGGGCCACTTCGAGGGTCATTGCAAGCGTCACTGAGAGGGCCACTGAGGGGGCCGCTGTAAACGCCACCAATACCGCCAATGATCCTCGTGTTGGGTTGAGTGTGAGGGGCACGCCTGCACCTGCAGGTGCTGGGACTGCTGCTGCTGGAACCGCCTGCTGCACTGCTGTCCCCAGCACTGCTGTGCCGCCCACAGCACCCATTGCTCGCCATGCTGCTGCTGCTCATGCCACAGCTGCTGCCGCTGATGCTGCTGCCATGACTGTGGCTGCTGTGGCTGCCCCACTGGCGCTGCCTCGGGAGCTCTGAGGAACTCCCCCGCCCCGCCTCCTCCTCCTGCTGCTGCAACCCCTCTTTCCCCTGCGTCTCCTTCTCCTTTTGCTGCCACGTCTGCTGCTTCTCAGCGCCCTGCTTAGACAGGCC
Organism: Closterium sp. NIES-65; assembly: GCA_948144175.1. Classification (NCBI taxonomy): domain Eukaryota; kingdom Viridiplantae; phylum Streptophyta; class Zygnematophyceae; order Desmidiales; family Closteriaceae; genus Closterium; species Closterium sp. NIES-65. The sequence goes on along the minus strand of CANXME010002307.1, from coordinate 1,386,776 downwards.
TGTGGGCCCACACAGGGAGCGGCGAGTGGTTTCCTCGATCCACTGCATGCCGCTCTGCAGGGCAGCACTCGTGGACTCCAAACTGACGTCCATGCGCGCCACCCTCGCCACATCCCTCCCTGCATCTCCACTCCCCATCTGCACCATCGTCTCCTTCTCCTCCTCGCCGCGCCCACCACCCCACCCCAGGGCCGCAAAGGCCAGGGACATTCGACCCACATTTGCTTTCGTGCCTCCGTCGCTGCCCGCCACCCCACTGCCGCCCACAGCAGCACCACCTTGACCCTCCTGCGCCTGCTGCTCGCCTCCCTGCCCTCCCGTGGCCGCTGCCTGCTCTCCCGGCATCTCTCCCAGCATCTCACCACCCCGCGTCACCTCCAACGCCGCTCGCACTGCCACCTCCCCACCCGCCTCCCCGCCCGCCTCTCTGCCCAGCGCGCGCCACCGCTTGCTCCACCGCACTCCCCGCAGCCGCCACGTCCCCGCTGCTGCATCCCCCGCTGCTGCACTCCCCACTGCATCTCCCGCTGCTGCATCCCCCGCTGCCCCCGCTGCTGCGCCCCCCGTTGCTGCGCCCCCAATTGCTGCACCCCCCCATGCTGCGACCCCCGCTGCTGCGCCCTCCCCTGCTGCGCCCTCCCACGACTCTGCTGCTGCTGTGCCAACAGCGCCACTTCCCTCCAGCCCTCGCTGTAACTCCTCCGTTCTGCCCTCTCCCCGTCCGCTCGTCCCCTCCGCCCTCTCCCCCTCCTCCACCGCCCTGGCCTCCCCCCATGCCGCCACTCGCACCTCTGCCCCCGCGGCGTGCTGCTGCGTGCTCGCGCTGTTGATCCCCGCCTCACCCTCACTTGCACGCCACGAGTCAACTGCTCCCCCGCCTGCCACCCGCCCCCCCTCATCCGCCTCGCGCTCCTCTGCTTCTACGCCGCACGCTCGCTCTTCATCCCCATCCCCGTCTTCTTCTTCTCCCTCCCACGCTTCCTCATCCTCCTCCTCCCTTTCCTCCTCATCTTCCTCCCTTTCCTCCTCCTCTTCCTCCTCCTCTTCCTCCCATTCTTTCTCCTTCCGCTCCTTCGACCCTTTCTCATCACCTTCCTCTAACCCCTCTTCAACCCTCCTGTCCACATCATCCCCTTCCATCTCCCCTTCCGCCCAATTCTCCTCCTCTTCCCATCTCCCATCCTCATCCTCCTTCTCATCCCCCCACGCCTCCTCCTCTTCCTCATATTCTTTGCTATCCTCTCCTGCGTCACATTCCTCCTCTCCCTGCTCGTCCCCGCCCTCCCCACCCACCTCCTCCCATTCCTCGTCTCTCTCACTCACCTCCTCCTCTGTCGCGTGTGCCTCTTCGTCCGCTTCCTCTCTCTTTCTCCTCCTTGTCACCTCATTCGCCCATCGGCATTCCCCTTGTTCGCCACTTTCGTCACTTTCGCGGTTTTCGCTACTTTCGCTCTCACCCATCCTCCTGCGGCTCTCCGATCCCCTCTCGACTCGACCAGATCCGTCGCTCGAATCTCGCGACTCTTGCTGCGACTCTTTTGACTCGCCCAGAGCGTAGCCCTTCGCATCCCCGTTAACAGATGCCTCGGTTGAGTATCCTGGTGACTCCAGCTGAAAGTGCGAGCGAAGCCTCATCGTACGGCTGTGATCGCTCCGTCGGTCGGGGCTATCGGGCCAGAGAATGCCTGGATCGGAAGATGCGGGTACCTGGTGGGAAGAGGCAGGGCATGTGTGATGTGGTGAGTCGCGCGTCGAATCGGCGTGTGGATCGAGCAGGACTGCGCGTCACTGCGCTAGCTGGCAGCGACTGGCGTGCGGGATGGGGGAAAAGACAGGTGATACCGCGTGAAGCAGTAGCAGCTAGCATCATCAGCTCTCTTCCCTGCGCCATTGCTTTCCACGCGTCATCTCGCGCTCCCGATCACCGTGCCACACTTTCTAATGTTCTGCTCCCCACCCTCCTCTCTTCCATACTACCCACGCCCTTCCCGTTCCCTGCATCCCGCTCACCTGTCGCCGCCTCGCGCCACCGCGTGCCACGGCCATGGCGGCTTCGCGCTCCTTCACCGCCGCCAGCACCTCCCAGTACGCGCGCCGGTCGAATCGAATCATTCGCTCCTTATCGATTTCATCCTCGCTAAGAGCGCTCTCCGCGGTGACTACGTACGTCCATCCCTTACACAACCGCTTCGACAAGCGAAGGCTCTTCTTCGCGGGGCCGTGAAACAAGCCGGGAGTTGCGGTGCGTAGCGAGAGGGCGACCTCGAGAGGCTCGGACGCTGCAGAGCAAGACAGCGCGGACCTAGATAATGTTGACGTGGACACGGGAGCCGCTGACGTTGATGGGAAGGCTAGTGACGTGGTCGCTGCGCGGAGGCAGTAAGGCAGCACGCGCCTGAGGGCCTGCTCTACGGTGAGGCGGGCGGCGAGGGAGAGATGAAAGCCGTCGGGCAGAAAAACTATCTGTCCAGCTGCCCGGCTATCAGACGCTGTGCGCCAGGGCCACATCGCGGCAAGATAATTGCAGTCGGTCGCAGAGGCTTGGCTGGTCCCTTGAACTGGGTGATGTAACACAATCAAATGCGACAATTGTAAAATTTACGAGGTCTGGAGAGAACTAATCTGGTTCGTATTGTATTACCTCTCGTGATGACCTGGGAAGCGGTAGAATGTATCTTATGCAATCTACTGGCCGCGCAAATGTGGAGATAACCTTCTAGCGATTCGTTACAAGAGTATTAAACCGTAGCAATTACTCAACGCTGCACACATTGCTCTGATTTGGCTGAGGGCGATCTGCATTAGTGAATGTGCTGCAAGGTTTCTGGCACAAATGTGGGAGGGAGGTGACGGGAATGGTCGGACAACAAAGGTGACTAGTTTCTTTTGCAGGATGCTCCGGCACAATAAGAGCGCCTCGACGTTAGACAGGACAGAGACCTAGGGTTTAGGTGCCGGTCTACAGAGCGCATGGTTGTTACGTGGATGAGCCACGGCAAAAGATAAATAATCTCTTGCGGATAGCATGAGAACGTATTCTTCGACCTGTTTCTTTGAAGCCCGCTGTTCGGCCGTCATCGATATAAAGCTATAGCGTTTACGCCTTCTACCCTGCTGAGTTGTGATATTTGTCCATACTCCCTCTTCTGAGACATATGTGCTATCAAGACATGTTAATGTATCAAGCTCCTGGAAATATGGAGAAGCCCCCCCCGACCGGATATTACTCACGCGTATCTTTGCCACAGCTACGAAACCAAATTTTGGAGACCTGCCCTCCACACAAGGGAAAGAAGTGAGAACCATCAATGAACGGGACTTGCCATGCTAAATTATGCATGTGACTGTCAAAACACAGCACTGAAGGTGAAAGACACATACGACTGTCATTATGCATCTATCAACTTACTTGATTCCCTTCCACCACACCTTTGCAGATGCTCCTCGGTCTCCCACCACTTTTCCGTTGCTACGCGTGGGAAGAAGTTTAATGGAACGGACAACTACAATTGAAGGGCACGAAGATATTAGTATTATTATTTTAGTAGTAACCTCAAGCTAACTACTATCTAATACAAGTGCTTGGGAAACTCACGGAAAACCTTTCCTTTCACGACAGGCTTCAGGCTTCGACGTGAGACCCCTAGGGGCGCTAGAGACGGCGGGGCTGACGATTGGAGCAACGCTGCAGACGCCGCCGCTCCCATTGAGACCACTGCACATGACGCTCAATCACAGGGTTTGGTAACCAAAACACAGGGTTTGACTTCAAATGCATGCATGCCCACTCACAGATGAAAACGTAGTAGGGAAACAGCGCCCTTCGTATCATGTCTGAAGGTAGTGCGGTATGAATTGGCGAAGAAATCGTGACTGTTAGGGCCCTTGACATATATCAAGAAACGCGCTAGAGGACTTTGACAAAAGAATTAGAGAAACAGGCGAAGAAGCATGTGAAGATACATTGATTCAAGCAAGGTGAATATGGCATGCAAGATCGAATGATGGAAAGTACTTCGTGAGAAGAGAAAGAAGAAGCAAGAAAAGTAGAGCGCCACGTGGCACAATGAAATCAAGGAAGATAAGGATAAGTGTGAGTTGGAAAGTACTGTTCAAAGGGAACAGTTAATCCCACCCTAACAATCTCAGGGTGCATTCCGCTGTGGACACTGTCTCAAAGAAAGTGTCCCAATCGTATTTGTTACTAATTGTGACACAACAAAATCGTGACTAATTGTGATACGCCGAAAAGGATGAACAGAAGATTGCAACCACTCATGTTACGACGTCTGGCAAACTCGTCACTGTTTATGGTTCAAAAATTCACAATTATTGACGAATATGTATCACGATTAGCCACGAACATTGTTTCCGGCGTTTCACAATTAGTCACTAACATTCTGTTCGGAGTGTCACAATTAGTCACAAAAACGATTGGGACACTTTCTTTGAGACAGTGTCCACAGCGGAATGCACCCTCAGTACGATCTAAAAACTCCGACACCATTGAATCTTGAGGGAGGGGAGTACGACGCGATGGGTGGCATGGGGTTGACATCGGCCCTGTTCGGCTGCACAAAAAAGCGGTCACAACCAACCAACTACCAACCACAAACAGAACAAACCAAACAGTAAATGAGGCTCGGGACTCCTGCTCACTCATAGTGCTGCGGAACAGGGCCATCCTCATGTGTGGGCTCAAAATCCAGCGCAGAAGATGTGAAATTAGAATGAGAATGAATGAACTATGAAACAGTTGGGTACAAGTACTAACCCTAATTGGGTTGTACCCCTTAAAGGCTACCCCACTGCAGCCTACATAAATGTATAAGCTACATGTTCTAACACACCATCATAGGCAAAGTGGGGGAGAACAAGGGGTCACAAGACCAGTCAAACAAAGCAAAGCAAAGCAAGCTCAGGGTGGATCACAAAGTCACCACACATTCCGAGCACAAGTTCAAGGCCACAAGGCCAGTTCACATGTAGGAGTACATATATATCTATATAGAAGACTAGACAAGCAAGAGCAGGTGTATATATAAGTAACAGTACAAGAAAGGTCAAGAGGTGAGCAAGTGAGGCAAGGCAGGCACAAGACCAAGCTGAGTACAGAAGCGCTGATGATCACAAGGCGCAAGTGCCTTGGTAAAGATATCAGCAGTGTTGGCCTCAGAGGCCACGTACGCAAGACGGAGCTGACCACGCTGCTGTAGCTCACGAGCAAAGAGGTAGCGAAGAGCAATGTGCTTCGTTCTGTGCTCCAGTCTCTGCTCTCGACACAAGGCCAGCATGGCCTTGTTGTCGACGTACAGCATTGGAGGAGAACGAGGCGGCACTCCGAGGTCAGTCAGCAGGTAGGTGAGCCAGCGAAGCTCCTGTGCAGCTATGGCCCCGGCGTAGATCTCAGCCTCACAACTGGAGCCGAGAACAGAATACGAGCGGGTAGCCCGCCACGAAACATAGCCGGAACCAAGGCTGAAGGTGTAACCCTGTGATGACCGCTGCGTAGCCAGGTCGTCAGCCCAAGAGGCGTCTGCGTGCCCAATGACGACCAGTGTAGGGAGAAGGAGCAGGCAGTGGGGAGGCCGGCTGTAACTGTAGATGTGACGGGACAGGCTGTGGACACTCGAAGGGAGGAGGAGGACCACTAGAAGGCGGGAGACCAAGAACCTGCTGAAGGAGCCGAACGAAGTACGGCCGAGGCCGCGCGGCGACTCCAGACACAGCAGGGACAACACCAGCACCCCCAGCGGCAGCAGCACCAGCGCCAGCAACACCTCCAGCTCCAGTACCTCCAGCAGCACCAGTAGCACCCTTAGCAGGACCGCCTCGAGAACCGACAGCAGTAGCCTCGGCGCCAACACCGTCAGCAGCTCCAGCTCCAGTCGTACCCGCAGGCCCAGCAGCTCTAGTACCCCCAGTACGAGCACCTCCGGGACCCGCGGCACCAACACTCTCAGTAGCCGAGGAACTTCCAGCTCCAGCAGCACGCCTCCAGCGACGGGCAAACCACTCTTGCAGCTCCGGTGGAGAGAGTGGCTCCCGCCGAGACGAAGCACCCGGAGAACCTCCAGGCACGGCACCCCCAGACGCCACGCGAACAGGCCCAGCTCCCTCAGGCTCCACACCCCCATGCTCAGCACCACCAGACGAAGCATTCCCACGCGCAGCACCCCCAGGCGTAACACCCCCAGGCTCAGCACCCCCAGGCGTAGCACCCCCAGGCTCAGCACCCCCAGGCTCAGCACCCCCAGTCTCAGCACCCCCAGGCGTAACACCCCCAGGCTCAGCACCCCAAGGCTCAGCAACCCCAGGCGTGGCACCCACACGCGCAGCACCCCCAGAGTCAGCACCCCCAGGCTCAGCACCCTCAGCAGCACCAGAGTCACCAGTAGCCTCGATAGGCTCGACTGCGTCTACCTGGGACACACCTGAAGGGGCAGGACCCTGAGGGGGGAGGGGATCTACGGGGGGGGGGGACCTGGCACAAGGAAGAGTGGTGGCGGGGGAAGGGACGGAGTGCGGTAGGGGAAGAGGCGGTAGTAGGGCACCGACTCGTCAAACGTGACGTCCTGGGAGGACAGAATACGGCGAGAGGTGGGGTGGTAGAACTGCCACCCGGGCGCGTCAGGGGAGAAGCCAAGGAAGACGCAAGGAGCAGCACGAGGGGACAGCTTGTCCGGAGACAAGTCGCGGACAAACGCCCGAGATCTTCAGACACGGAACGCAGACGCATCGCTAACCTTCCCCGTCCACAGCAAGGCTGGGGAGGTCTCCGGACTGGAGACCCTGTGGTGAAGGTTGATCTGATGCGCCGCGTACCGAACTGCAAACGACCACAGAAAATGGGGGGCAGCCGCATGCATCATGGACGTACGAGCGACGTCCATGATAATGCCAATGCGGCGCTCAGCAATCCCATTTTGCTGTGGAGAGTCCGGAAGCGTGAAGGTCTGGCGGATGCCCCGTGCACGACTGTAGGCCCACAGAAGGCCAGAGGAGAACTCTCCGCCTCTGTTAGAGTGCAGACGCAGAACAGGAAAGTCCGAGCCGAAGCTCTGCCTGAGCTGGAGACGAGCTGCGCGGATCCAATCGATCAGCACCTCAGTGACATCACCCTTGCTACGCAAGGGGAAGACTGTGGTGTAACGCGAGTAGTCGTCAACCACCAGCAGGAAGTAGCGCTCGCGACCCTGTCCACAGACGCGGGCCGGGCCCCACACGTCCATGTGAAGCGTCCGCAGCGGGGCCTCTGTCGGAGGAACCTGGGAGGAGTAAGGGGCAGCCCGCTGCCGCCCCTCGACACAGGGGACACAGGTAGGGCCAGGCCCCGGAGGAAGGGGAGGGAGGGATCGGGGAAGACCAGAAACAAGGAGACGGGAGGCCATGCCTCTGAGACAAAGCAGAGAGGGGTGACCAAGGCGGTGGTGCCAGAGGAGAGTCTCGTGAGACAGGAGACGACACGAGCAGGGGGCAGACTCAGGACCAGACCTGGACGCTGCAGCAAACACCTGACCCGACGCAGCTACCCAACCACACTCAGTGACAGGAGGAGGCTCAGTGGTGAGTGTGTACAGGCTTGACACCGGCTGACGTGTAAACGTGGCCAAGTGTCGGCCCGACCGAGCCTCAGTGCAGTGCGTCACCCGCTGGCTCGTAGGAGTGAACTTGTGAACTCCCCCATCCTGTAGGTCAGCACCACTCACCAAGTTCGTAGAGAACGAGGGGAGGTAAAGACCAGACAGGGTGCCAGAGGGAGCCGTAGGACACGGGAGGACAGTGGAGAAGTGAGCAAGGACAGGACCCCCAGAGGGGTCCGCCAGAGAGACTGCAACTGGCCGACTAAGCGGCGTGAGTGTGGTGCGGTCTCGAAAGAAGGAGCGAGAAGCCCCCGAGTCAAGGGTGAAGGTGAGGGAGGCCGAAGCCTACGCAGTACCTGAGAGAGCAGACTCACCAGTACCTGAGGAAGCAAACGCACTAGCACCTAGAGCAGCAGCCTCGCTAGCGCCAAGAGCAGCAGCCTCACCAGTACCTAGAGCAGCAGTCTCAATGCCCGGGTCGGGCGGAAAGCACCGGTAACAGTCACCCTCATCACTAATAGTCACAGCATACATGGCAGCAAGAATAGCATCAAAGTCAAGGTCAAAGATAGCTACTCCAGCCCTAGACAGCTCGCCCCAGCGAGGGATCTCCGTGGCCTCAGGGAACTGGTGACGCTAAGCGTCCGTCAGGCGGCCAAAGCAGCGCTGGGTGGAGTGCGCACCCCCGCACTGCTCACCCGCGCGGTCACCGGTGCGTAGGACGTAGGTGCACGGGCCAGTAACCCCACCCCGCTGACGCCCAGCGTACCACTGACGAAGCTGCTGAGGGGACAGGGTCTCACGACCGCGCTGCTGCTGCTGGCGCAGACCACCACCGGAGCCACTCCTCTGCGTAGAGCTGCGACCAGCTCCACCGCCACCTCCGCCGCCTCCGCCGCCTCCGCCACCACCGCCGCCTCCGCTCCCTCCGCCACCACCGCCGCCTCCGCCGCCTCCACTGCTGCCACCGGCACCTCCACCCCCGCCACCACTCCCACTACCACCCCCACCCCCTCCGCCGCCTCCACCGCCCCCGCCAACTCCTCCAGCGCCCTTGCCCCCCTTGCCCTTGCCTGTGCGGCGCTTCCCTGAGGGGGCAGACGCCGCGCCGACTGACTCAAAACCAACGAGGTCGGCCGTAGCAGCAGAAGCAACAGAGGGCAAGAGGGGGGAGGGAGAACACCCCTCAAAGACGGGGGTGCGAGGGTCACCAGGAGAGGCTCCTACAGCTACTATGCTCTTCTCTGCTGCTAGGAGGGCCTTGTCGAGGAGGTCAACGGTGAGAGTGGTGGGGCAAACAGAGAGACAGTGGTCCCTGACTATGCGGAGGGAGTTAGGGAGACGGGCGACTATGTAGTAGAGGGTGATGTACATGGGGGGGGGGGGTTCTTGGCGCAGAACTCAGCAGGAAGCTCAGCGCTGTAGCGAGTGTCACTAGTGCGGAGGAGCGTAATGAGGTCAGTGACTGTGGGAAAGGTAGGAAGGTCAGGAAAGAGGTACGGTAGCATGAGGCGGCTCAGTGCGGCAGTGGCAGGGGAGGAGTAGCGTGCAACTACAGCGTCGTACAAGGTTTGAGCACTCTTGTACTGACTAAAGTGCGCACGCTCAGAGGTAGGCAGGTGGCGACGCACAGCAAGACGTGCAGTAGCATCGCGTGTGGCCCACTGTGAGCAAACAGTGGCGTCAGCATCAGCAGCGGGGGCAGGAGAGGCACATGAAGTGAGGTCAAAGAGGGAGAGGCCGTTTGTCCTATCGCACTGTAAGAACAGCTGCAGGTCATCTACCCAGACGTAAAAGTCAATGGCCCTACCCTCAGCGTCAAAAGCGAGGACAATAGGGGTAGCCATGACAGCAGTAGACTAGCAGCGGGAATAGTAGGGTGAGGGCAGTGCAGTGACAGAGGCGCTGCTCTTACCGGACAGGGCGGCTCGGGCGGCTCGCCGGCAGGGCGACTCGGCGGCTCGGCTCCTGGGCGGCTTGGCGGCTCGGCTGGTGGTAGCTGTCAAACATTATATATGTTGTGTTAGTTTAGGCTACAGTGGGTTAGCCTATAGGGTTAGGTACTTGTACTCATTTCACTGCTAGTTCATTCATTCCTGTTCAGTTATTCCAACATGGTATAGAGCAGGTCCTTCCTAGGACCGAAATTTTCTAAGGGCCCACCACTACGTAACTACCTACCTACCTACCTACCTGTGCCCTAGAGCGCCTCGGCGTGTCACGCCCCTAGAGGCCCCTCTTGACGGCCTCGCGCTAGCCCCATTCAGACCCCGCCGCCCCCGCGCTAGCCTCTCTCAGGCCCCGTCGGCCCGCGCTAGCCCCGTTTCAGGCCCCGTCGGCCCGCGCTAGCCCCGTCTTAGGCCCCGTCGGCCCCGCGCTAGCCCCGTCTTAGGCCCCGTCGGCCCCGTCGGCCCGTGCTAGCCCCGTCTTAGGCCCCGTCGGCCCCGCGCTAGCCCCTCTCAGGCCCCGTCGGCCCGTGCTAGCCCCGTTTCAGGCCCCGTCGGCCCCACACTAGCCCCTCTCAGGCCCCGTCGGCCCGCGCTAGCCCCGTTTAAGGCCCCGTCGGCACCGCGCTAGCCCCTCTCAGGCCCCGTCGGCCCCGCGCTAGCCCCATTCAGGCCCCGATCGGGCCCGCACTAGCCCCGCTTCAGGCCCCGTCGGCTCCGTCTCAGGCCCCGTCGGCCCCGCACTAGTCCCGTTCAGGCCCCGTCAAGGCCCCGGTTGGCCCCGCGCTAGCCCCGCTCAGGCCTCGATCGGCCCCGTGCCCACCACCTACAGGCCCCGGGCGGCCCGTTCCCGCCGCAGCACACGAGGGAGACCGGGCAGCCCGTCCCCGCCGAGCCGAGCCGCGCGCCCCGAGCCGAGCCGCGCGCCCCGAGCCGAGCCGCGCGCCCTGAACCGAGCCGCGCCACCCAGCCGAGTCGCGACCCGACCTGAACCGAGCCGCGCCGCCCTGCCCTACCTGGTTCGTCCTACCTGCTTCTGCTACTGCTACTGCTTCTGCTACTGCTACTGCTTCTGCTACTGCTATTGTTACTGCTACTGCTGCTATTCTACTGTTCCTATGGCTAGCCCACAGGTTCTCGTGTTCGATGCTGAGGGCCGCCCTGTGAAGTTTGACACCTGGCTCGATGACCTGCACCTCTTCCTACAGCTCACAGCCAAGGATGACATCTCACTGTACGATCACGCCCTAGGCCATGTCACTGCCCTTGCTGCTACTGCTGACAGCACTGCTCGCTCACAGTGGCAGACTCGTGATGCCCACGCTCGCTTCGCCATTCGCAACTCCCTGCCGATAGACGAACGCGAGCACTTTGGCCAGCACAAGACTGCACAGGCACTGTACACCGCTGTAGTTGCTCGCTACTCCTCACCTGCCTCTGCCGCACTAGGCCGTCTCTCCCTCCCCTACCTGTTTCCCGACCTGGCCTCTTTTCACACAGTCGCTGACCTCATCACGCACCTCCGCACTAGTGAGGCCCGCTTCCGTGCCGCCATGCCTGCTGAGTTCCTTACCACGCACCCCCCTCCACTCTGGCTCACTCTCTACCACCTAGTCACCCGCCTCCCTGACACACTGCGTGCTGTGAGGGACCACTTCCTAGCTCGTTGCCCCACTGAGCTCACCATTGCCCTCCTCGAGAAGGAGGTCCTTGCAGCTGAGACTAGCATAGTCGCTGTAGGTGCCTCTTGTGGCGACCCCCGTACCCCGTTCTTTGAGGGGTGTTCTCCTTCCCCCCTTCTTCCCTCTGTCGCCTCTGCTGCTGCTGTCGACCTTCTCGGTGCTGAGAAGGTCGGCGCTGCGTCTGCCTCGAGCGGGCGCCGCAGCGGCAAGGGCAAGGGGGGCAAGGGTGGTAGCAGTGACGGCGGGGGAGGCGGCGGTGGGGGCGGTGGAGGCAGTGGGGGTGGTGGCTCGGCTGGAGGGGCGAGTGGTAGCGGTGGGGGTGGTGGCGGCGGCGGCGGGGGAGGTGGCAGGAGTGGAGGCGGCGGTTGGGGTGGCGGTGGACGAGGCGGCGGCAGGGGTTGGGGTGGTCGAGGAGGCGGCAGCGGTGGTGGTGGCCGTGGAGGCACTGGCGGTGGCCAGGGCCAGCAGCACACTCCCTCGCCCCAGGAGGTCCGTGAGTGGTACTCTCAGCACGGGGGTGGGGGTGGTCTTAGCTGCACGTACGTCATTCGCACTGGTGACCGCACTGGTCAGCAGTGTGGACGACCGCACGCCACACAGCGCTGTTTCTCTCGTCTCGACGACGCTTGGCGTGTTCAGTTCCCTCGGGCCACTGAGCTGCCCCGCTGGCTTGATCTCCTGAAGAAGGGGATTGATATCTATGCTCTAGACTTTGATGCTATTCTATCTGCCATGTATGTGATGTCTACTAGTGGAGAGGGTGCCGAGTACTTGTGTGTGCCGCCCGACCCGGGCATTAGGGCCAGTGCGTCTGCCGCTCCAGGTACTCGCGTGTCGGCTACCCGAGGTGCTGGTGAGGCTGCTGCTCTAGGTGCTCGTGTGTCTCCCCCCCCTGGTACTGCGTCGACTGCCGCACTGCACACCTTCACACTGGACTCAGGTGCTTCTCGCTGCTTCTTTTGTGACCGCACTGCCCTTGAGCCGCTTGCTCGGTCAGTTGCTGTAACGCTTGCTGACCCCTCTGGGGGTCTGGTCATTGCGACCTCTTCTACTGTCCTTCCCTGCCCTGCGGTCCCGTCGGGGACACTGTCAGGTCTCCACCTCCCCTCGTTCTCTACGAACTTGGTGGCAGGATGTGATCTCTAGGACGGGGGTGTTCACCAGTTCACCCCAGCCGACGAGCGCGTGACACACTGCACGTGTGCTCGTACGGGCCGTCACTTGGCTACCTTCACTCGGCAGCCGGGGTCGGACCTGTACACACTGACTACTGCGTCCCCTCAGGTTGCTACGACTGCGTCCGCGTCCGCGTCAGGTCAGCTGTCCGCCCCCTGCTCGTGCCGCTCTTTGGCACACGAGACTGTCTTCTGGCACCACCGCCTTGGCCACCCGTCTGTGCAGCGGCTTCGTGCCATGCACTCCCGGTACCTTGTCTCTGGCCTGCCCAGGGTCCTTCCTGCCCTCCCACCCTCGCCTGCTCCTACCTGTCTCCCCTGTGTCGAGGGACGGCAGCGCGCCGCTCCTCACTCCTCCTCGTTCCCCCCGACGACTGCTCCCTTGCAGACACTCCACATGGACGTGTAGGGCCCAGCCCGCGTCCGTGGTCAGGGTCAGGAGAGGTACTTCCTGATAGTTGTTGACGACTACTCGCGCTACACCACGGTCTTCCCCTTGCGCACCAAGGGTGAGGTCCCTGATGTCTTGATCCCTTGGATCCGCAGAGCCCGTCTCCAGCTCAGCGAGCGTTTTCACTCGGACTTTCCTGTCCTGCGCTTGCACTCTGACAGAGGTGGTGAGTTCTCCTCCGACCTCTTGGCAGCCTACTGTGCTGAGCACGACATTGAGAAGTCTTTCACGCTTCCGGCCTCTCCACAGCAAAATGGGGTTGCGGAGCGCCGCATTGGCCTGGTCATGGAGGTCGCTCGTACCTCCTTGATCCATGCGACTGCCCCCCACTTTCTGTGGCCGTTTGCGGTCCGGTACGCTGCGCACCAGCTCAACCTCTGGCCCCGTGTCTCCTTGCCGGAGACCTCGCCCACGCTGCTGTGGACGGGGGAGGTTGGCGATGCGTCGCGTTTCCGGGTCTGGGGGTCTCAAGCTTTTGTCCGCGATTCGTCTTCGGACAAGCTCTCCTCCCGTGCTGTTCCTTGCGTCTTCCTCGGCTTTGTCCCGGACGCGTCTGGTTGGCAGTTTTACCACGCCACCTCGCGCCGAGTCTTGCCCTCCCAGGACGTCACTTTTGACGAGTCCGTCCCGTACTACCGCCTCTTCCCCTACCGCACTGCCCCGCTTCCCCCACCGCCTCTCTTCCTCGCGCCAGGTGCTACTGTTGCAGACCCCCTCCCCCCTCAGGGTGCCGCTCCCTCAGGTGTGTCTCAGGTAGACCCGGTTAAGCCTGTTGAGGTAGCTGTCGACTCTCGTCCTGCTGGGGGTGCTGAGCCTAGGGGTGTGGAGCCTGGGGGTGCTGAGCCTGGGGGTGTGGAGCCTGGGGGTGTGGAGCCTGGGGGTGTGGAGCCTCGTGGTGCTGAGCCGCAGAGTCTCGAGTCTGGGGGTTCTGGGTCTGGAGGTACTGGCCCTGTGAGTCCTACTCCTGGAGGAGCCCTCTCCTCGGAGCAGCTGCGTACGTGGTACTTAGAGTACTGCAGCCTTTGGAGAGGTGCCACTCGTGCTGGACGTACTGCTTGGACTGGTACTAGTGCTTCTTCTCCCGTTAGGGAGCTCCCCTCCCGCGAGCGGATCCGTGAGTAGTACGAGCGGCGTTGCACTCTTCGGAGTGGCGTGCCTCGTGTTGTGGACCCCACTGGCGTTGGAGATGCCGCTGGTACTGTAGACCCGGGCGTTGGAGCTGCTGTTGGTGCTGAGGACCCGGGCGTTGGAGCTGCCGCTGTTGCTGCGGACCCGGGAGTTGGAGCTGTTGCTGGTGCTGAGGACCCGGGCGTTGGAGATGCCGCTGGTGCTGCAGACCCGGGCGTTGGAGCTGCTGCTGGTGCTGAGGACCCGGGTGGTGGAGCTGCCGCTGCTGCTGCGGACCCTGGGGTGAGTGTTCCTGCTGACTCTGGTGTCGCTGCTCGGTCCCGGCCGTACTTCGTTCCGCTCCTTCAGCAGGTTCTTGGTCAGCTCCCTCCTCCTTGTCCTCCTCTCTCCTTAGCGTGTCCTCCGTCTGTCCAGCTGCAGTCGCAGCTACCGTCTGCCTCCTCTCTCCCTGGTCCTTCTCCTTACACTGGTCCGACTGGAGGTCTTACTAAGCGTCGTGAGCCTGAGTCTCGCCTTGCGTCACCTGTCCGCACTGCTCTCTCTAGCAGTCATGTCCAGCGTCAGAGTCTTCCTGTTGTCCCAGGCACTCACCGGATGGCGCTTCGTCCGTCCACTGCTCCACAGCGTGTCCCACTGCCGTCTCCTCCCACTTCTTCTCTTCCTTCTCTTGCTGACCCTGGGTCAGACTCTCTTCGTACTGCCAGTCCTACTGTCACGCGTCTCCTGGCTACTGTTGTCACTGACCCTTCCTTTGAGTCTGCTGCTGAGTCCGCCTTAGTTGCTGAGCTTGTCGACTTTGCTGTTCGCTGTCGTCTAGACTACGCTGCTAGCCTAGTTGCTGAGTCTGAGTCTGTCTGTCCTCCGTCCGTCGGGGGTGAGTGTGCTCTTGGCACTGACGTCCTTGAGGACAGGTAGGAGGAGTTTGAGTGCTTTACTGACGCTTTGCCCCATCTCGTGTCCATGCTTGTTGCCCCTGAGGGAGACCCGGATGCACCAGACATCCCGACCCCACGCTCTTAAGCAGAGGCGATGGCCGGTCCCTACTCCTCTCAGTGGCAGTCAGCCATGGACACAGAGATGGCTTCCTGGAAGTCCACAGGCACCTACGTGAGAAGAAGTGAACGAGAGAATGAATCAACTATGAATGAAGTGAGTACATATAGGAAACCCAGATTGGGTTGTACCCCCTATGGGATACACCACTATAGCCTACACAAATATATATAAGCTATAATGTTCTGACACACCCCCATAGGCAAAGTGGGGGAGAACAAGGGGTCACAAGACCAGTCAAGCAAAGCAAAGCAAAGCTCAGGGTGGATCACAAAGTCACCACACATTCCGAGCACAAGTTCAAAGGCCAAAAGGCCAGTTCACATGCAAGATTGCATATATATATAGGCAAGAGGCTAAGCAAGCAAGAGCAAGAGTATATATATGTGACAGTACAAGCAAGGTCAAGAAGAGAGCAAGTGAGGCAAGACAGGCACAAGACCCAGCTGAGTACAGAAGCGCTGATGATCACAAGGCGCAAGTGCCTTGGTGAAGACATCAGCAGTGTTGGCCTTAGAAGCCACGTACGCAAGCCGCAACTGTCCACGCTGCTGTAGCTCACGAGCAAGAAAGTAACGGAGAGCAATGTGCTCTGTCCTGTGCTCCAGTCGCTGCTCTCGACACAAGGCCAGCATGGCCTTGTTGTCTACGTACAGGACTGGAGGAGAACGAGGCGGCTCTCCAAGGTCGGTAAGCAGGTAGGTAAGCCAGCGAAGCTCCTAGGCAGCCATAGCCCCGGCGTAGATCTCAGCCTCACAACTGGAGCCGAGAACAGAAGACGAGCGGGTAGCCCGCCACGAAACAGAGCCGGAACCAAGACTGAAGGTGTAACCCTGTGACGACCGCTGCGTAGCCTGGTCGTCAGCCCAAGAAGCGTCTGCGTGCCCAGTGAGGACCATTGGACTGCGCCCTCCAAGCACTAGCCCCATGCCCGACGTACTGCACAAGTAGCGCAACACCCTCTTCGATGCAGCCATGTGCTCTGGTCGGTGTCTCCCAGGAGCAACATAGCGTGCAAAAATGCTAAGAGGGTATGCAAGGTCAGGTCGTGTGCAGGTCATCAGGTACATGAGGCAGCTGACAAGCTCTGGATACGGGCCACTCGACTCTATGGACTCATCCGAAGGCAGAGCTGAGAGCGAGTGGCAAGTAGGCAGAGGAGTGGCCTGAGGCGAGGAATATGTGAAGCCGAAGCGCTGAAGGACCTGCTGCACCATGTGTGACTGAGTCAGGGTGATGGTGCGGCGTGCTCTGTCCCGGGTGATCTGCAAGCCAAGGTAGCTGCGAAGCTCACCAAAGTCAGTGCACGTGTGTCTCTTCTGCAGCTCTGACTTCACGTAGGCGAGTCCAGAAGTGTCAGCAGTGGCAAAGACCAAGTCGTCGACGTACACGAGGATGTAGAAGGGCAGCAGAGAAGTGTCGGTGCGCAGAAACAGCGACGGGTCGGCAGTAGAAGGAGCAAACCCAAGAGCCGCAAGCGTAGTCCTCAGTGTGTCGTGCCACTCACGCGGCGCCTAGCGGAGACCGTAGACTGGACGCCGGAGGCTCCACTGTGTACCAGGAGGGAAAGACCCAGTGAAGCCAGGAGGGCGGCGCAGCCAGATCTCCTCGTGCAGGCTGCCCTGCAAGAAAGCAGTGCTGAAGTCGAGAGAGTGCAGCTCGTAGTCACGGTGAGCGGCGACGTGCAGTAGTACCTGAAGAGTGGTCATCTTCGGGGTCGGGGAGAAGGTCTGAAAGAAGTCAACTCCTTGCCGCTGTCTAAAACCACGAGCCACATAACGCGCCTTGAAGACAGGCGGAGAACCCGGCGGCCGCTTCACCCTGAAGATCCACATGCCACTGACGATGTTCGCCCCAGGAGGGGGAACAGCGTCAACGTAGGTGCCTGTGGACTTCCAGGAAGCCATCTCAGCTTCCATAGCTGCCTGCCTCTGAGAGGAGTAGGGACCCTCTATCGCCTCCGCGTAAGAGCGTGGAGTCGGGATGTCAAGTGCATCCGGGTCTCCCTCAGGGGTGAGCAGTACGAACACGAGATGAGGTGAAGCGGCTGCCAGGCACTGGAACTCCTCCTGCCTGTCCTCAAGGACGTCCGTGCCAAGGGCACACTCACCCCCGATGGACGGAGGACAGGCGGACTCGGACTCAGCGACAAGACTAGCAGCGTAGTCTAGACGACAGCGATCAGCAAAGTCGACGAGCTCAGTAACAAGGGCAGACGCAGCAGTGGACTCGAAGGAAGGGTCAGTGACGGCAGTAGCAAGGAGACGCGTGAAAGAAGAACTGGCAGCACGAAGAGAGTCCGACGCAGGGTCGGCGAGAGCAGGAAGAGAGAACGCAGGAGGAGAAGGCAAAGGGGCACGCAGAGGAGCAGTGGTCGGACGCAGGGACATCCGGTGCGTGCCAGGGACAGGAGGAGGACGCTGACGCGAACCGCGACCACTAGTGCGCGCAGCACGAATAGGCGACGCAGGATGAGACGCAGGCTCACGACGCTCAGTAAGACCTCCAGTAGGACCAGCGTAGGGAGAACGAGCAGGCAAAGGGGAGGCAGGCTGGAGCTGTGACTGTGACTGGACAGGCTGTAGACCCTCTAAGGGAGGAGGAGGAGGACCAGGAGAAGGTGTAAGACCAAGAACCTGCTGCAGGAGTGGAACGAAGTACGGCCGGGGCCGCGCGGCGACGCCAGAAACAGCAGGGACAGGACCAGTACCCCGAGCAGGAGTACCCGCGCCAGCAGCACCTCTAGCAGCACCTCCAGCAGCTCTAGAACCCCCAGCAGCACCTCCAGCAACCCCAGAACCACGAGGAGCACCAGAAGCACCGCCAGCCGGACCGCCAGTGGTAGTCTCAGCGCCAACACCCTCAGGAACACCAGCTCCAGTCGAAACCGCAGGTCGAGCAGCTCCAGTACTCCTAGGACGAGCACCTCCGGGACCTGCGACAGTAGCACCCTCAGGAGCCGACGAACCTCCAGCACCAGCAGTACGGCTTTAGCGCCGGGCAAAACACTCGCGCAGCTACTGTGTAGAGAGTGGCTCCCGGCGAGACGAAGGACCGAGAGAGCCCCCAGGCTCAGCACCCCTAGGCTCAGTACCCCCAGGCTCCGCACCCCCAGGCTCAGCACCCCCAGACTCAGAACCTCCAGGCTCAGCACCCCCAGGCTCCGCACCCCCAGGCTCAGCACCCCTTGGCTCAGCACCCCCAAGCTCAGCACCACCAGCAGCACCAGAGTCACCAGTGACCTCAACAGGCTCGACGGCGTCGACCTTGGACACACCTGACGGGGCAGGACCCTGAGGGGGGAGGCGGTCTAACGGGGGGGGACATGGGACAAGAAAAAGCGGGGGCGGGGGGAGGGACGGAGTGCGGTAGGGGAAGAGGCGGTAGTAGGGTACCGACTCGTCGAACGTGACGTCCTGGGAGGACAGAACACGGCGAGAGGTGGGGTGGTAGAACTGCCACCCAGGGGCGTCGGGGGGGAACCCCAGGAAGACACAGGGAGCAGCGTGAGGGGACAGCTTGTCCGCAGCCAAGTCGCGGACAAACGCCCGAGATCCCCAGACCCGGAACGCCGACGCATCGCCAACCTTCCCCGTCCACAGCAGGGCTGGGGAGGTCTCCAGCCTGGAGACCCTGGGGTGGAGGTTGATCTGATGCGCCGCGTACCTGACCGCAAACGGCCACAGAAAATGGGGGGCTGCCGCATGCATCATGGACGTACGAGCGACGTCCATGACCATGCCAATGCGGCGCTCTGCAATCCCATTTTTCAGTGGTGAGTCCGGAAGCGTGAAGGTCTGATGGATGCCTCGCGCACGGCAGTAGGCATGCAGAAGGCCAGAGGAGAACTCTCCGCCTCTGTTAGAGTGCAGACGCAAAACAGGAAGGTCCGAGCCAAAGCTCTGCCGGAGCTGGAGACGAGCTGCGCGGATCCAGTGGATCAGCACCTCAGTGACATCACCCTTGCTGCGCAAGGGGAAGACTGTGGTGTAACGCGAGTAGTCGTCAACAACGAGGAGGAAGTAGCGCTCCTGACCCTGTCCACGGACGTGGACTGGGCCCCACACGTCCATGTGAAGCGTCTGCAACGGGGCCTCTGTCGGAGGAAACTGGGAGGAGTGAGGGGCAGCACGCTGGCGCCCCTCGACACAGGGGACACAGGCAGGGCCAGGGCCGTGAGGAAGGGGAGGGAGGGACCGGGGGAGACCAGACACAAGAAGACGGGAGGCCATGCCTCTGAGCCGAAGCAGAGAGGGGTGGCCAAGGCAGTGGTGCCAGAGGAGGGTCTCGTGAGACAGACGGCGACACGAACAGGGGGCAGACTCTGGACCAGACCTGGACGCTGCAGCAAACACCTGACCAGACGAAGGGACCCTACCAGACTCAGCACCTGGAGGAGAAGCAGTGGTCAGTGTGTACAGGCTCGACCCTGGCTGACGTGTAAACGTAGCCAGGTGGCGACCTGTGCTAGCCACTGTGCAGTGTGTCACCCGCTGACGAGCAGGAGTGAACTGGTGGACACCCACATCCTGTAGGTCAGCACCACTCACCAGGTTCGTAGAGAACGAGGGGAGGTAGAGACCAGACAGGGTGCCAGAAGGAGCCGCCGGACATGGGAGGACTGTGGAGAAGCGAGAAAGGACAGGACCCCCAGAGGGGTCAGCCAGGGACACCGCAACCAGCCGACTAAGCGGCGTGAGAGTGGTGCGGTCCCAAAAGAAGGAGCGAGAGGCCCCAGAGTCCAGGGTGAAGGTGTGAGAGGCCGAAGTCGACACAGTACCTGAGAGCGCAGACTCACCAGTACCTGAGAGTACAGACGCACTGGCACCAAGAGCAGCAGCCTCACTGGCACCTAGAGCAGCAGCCTCACTGGCACCTAGAGCAGCAGTACCAATGCCCGGGTCGGGCGGGAAACACCGGTAACAGTCACCCTCATCACTAACAGTCACAGCATACATAGCAGCAAGGATAGCATCAAAGTCAAGATCAAAAATAGCTACTCCAGCCCTAGACAGCTCTCCCCAGCGGGGGATCTCAGAGGCCTTCGGAAACTGCTGGCGCCAAGCGTCTGTCAGGCGGCCAAAGCAGCGGCGGGCGGTGTGGGTGCCCCCACACTGCTCACCCGCGCAATCGCCGGTGCGAAGAACGTAGTAGCAGGGACCAAACGCCCCACCACGCTGACGCTGCGAGTACCACTCACGGAGCTGCTGAGGGGCGGGGACGACGCGAGAGCGTTGCTGCTGCTACTGCTGGCGCTGACCACCCCCAGTGCTGCTTCGCTGGGACGAGCCACTCCGACCACCTCCACCACCGCCGCCCCCGCCTCCGCCGGCTCCACCGCCACCGCCACCCTCGCCCCCGCCGCTCCCACCGCCACCTCCGCCACCACCTCCGCCTCCACTGCCGCCACTAGTACCTCCACTCCCGCCACCACCTCCACCGCCACCCCCACTCCCCCCGCCACCCCCACCTCCTCCGCCACCGCCCCCGCTAGCTCCACCCGCTCCCTTGCCCCCCTTGTCCCTGCCAGAGCGGCGCCTACCGCTGGGGGCAGACGCCGCACCGACCGACTCCAAACCAACGAGGTCGGCCGCAGCAACAGAGGCGACAGAGGGTAACAGGGGGGAGGGAGAACACCCCTCAAAGATGGGGGTGCGAGGGTCACCACGAGAGGCCCCTACAGCGACTATACTCTTCTCGGCCGCTAGCAGGGACTTCTCAAGGAGGTCGACAGTGAGGGTGGTGGGACAGACATAGAGAAACTGGTCCTCAACGACACGAAGGGACTCAGGGAGACGGGTGACGAGAAAGTAGAGAGTGATGTACATGGGAGGAGGGTTTGCGGCGCAGAAGTCAGCAGAAAGCGCAGCGCGGTAGCGAGTGTCACTAGCGCGGAGGTGGGCAAAGAGGTCAGCGACTGTGGGAAAGGCAGCGAGGTCATGGAAGAGGTACGGTAGCATGAGGCGGCTCAGCGTAGCGGAGGAAGGGGAGGAGTAGCGCGCAACTACAGCGTCGTACAAGGCCTGAGCGGTCTTGCACTGACTAAAGTGTGCACGCTCGGAGGAAGGGAGGAGGCGACGCACAGCAAGACGCGCAGCAGCATCGCGTATGGCCCACTTGGAGCGAACAGTGGGGTCAGCATCAGCAGGAGGGGCAGGGACAGCGCCAGAGACAAAGTCAAAGAGAGAAACCTCATCTATCGCATCGCACAGTAAGTACAGCTGCAGATCCTCGACCCAGACTGCAAAGTCAATGGCGCGACCCTCAGCGTCAAAAGCCAAGACACTGGGGGTGGCCATTATAGCAGCTGACAGTCTCACCGGGCAGGAAGAGTCGGGTAGCTCAGCAGTACAGCAGCTGCGTCGGCCCAGGAGCAGCAGCAGCCCCACAGGAGCAGGAGCTCGGCACCTCAGGCTGCTCGAGCGGCTCGGGCGGCTCGGGCGGTGCGGGCGGCTCGGGCTGCTCGGGCGGCTCAGGCGGCTTGGGCGGCTCAGGCGGCTCGCGGGCGGCTCACGGGTGACTGCACGAGCGGCTGGGGCGGTTCACGGGCGGCTCGCGGGCGGCTGGGGCGGCTCGCCGGCGGCTCACGGGCGGCTGCACGGGCGGCTGGGGCGGCTCGCGGGCGGCTCACGGGCGGCTGCACGGATGGCCGGGGCGGCTCACGGGCGGCTGGGGCGGCTGCACGGGCGGCTGCGGCGGCTCGCGGGCTGCTCGCGGGAGGCTCGCGGGCTGCGCACGTTTGACGCAGGCGGCTCACGGGCGGACGGGTGGCGCGCGGACGGGCGGCTTAGAGGCGGCTCACGGGCGGGCGGCGCACGGGCGGCGCCGGCGGCTCACGGGCGGGCTGGTGGCGCACGGGCGGGCGGCTCACGGGCGGCGCCGACTCACGGGCGGGCGGCGCGCGGGTGGGCGGCTCAAAGGCGGCGGCTCACGAGCGGCGCCGGCTCACGGACGGGCGGCGCACAGGCAGGCGGCGTACGGGCGGGCCACTGGCCGCGCACAAGCGGCGGCTCACGGGCGGCGGCTTACGGGCGGCGGCTCACGGGCAACGACGCACGGGCGGCGGCTCACGGGCGGCGGCTCACGGGTGCTAGGGCGGGCGCCGGGCGCTAGGGCGCTAGGGCGAGCGCTAGGGCGGGCGCTAGGGCGGGCACTAGGGCGGGCGCTAGGGCGGCGCTAGGGCGGGCGCTAGGGCGCTAGGGCGGGCGCTAGGGTGGGCGCTAGGGCAAGAAAAAAAAGTTTTCGAAGTGGTGGGCCCTAAGCATAGTTCCCACAAGGGAACCTGCTCGATACCATGAGAAGAAGTGAACGAGAGAATGAATCAACTATGAATGAAGTGAGTACATATAGGAAACCCAGATTGGGTTGTACCCCCTATGGGATACCCCACTATAGCCTACACAAATATATATAAGCTATAATGTTCTGACACTAAGTCGACGAGGTTCCCCCACCTGGGGCGAACATCGTCAGTGGCATGTGGATTTTCAGGGTGAAGCGGCCGCCGGGCTCTCCGCCTGTCTTCAAGGCGCGTTACGTTGCACGAGGCTTCAATCAGCGAGAGGGAGTTGACTTCTTCCAGACCTTCTACCCGACCCCGAAGATGACCACTCTTCGGGTTCTGCTGCACGTCGCCGCTAAGCGTGACTACGAGCTCCACTCGCTTGACTTCAGCACTGCTTTCCTGCAGGGCAGCCTGCACGAGGAGATCTGGCTGCGCCGTCCACCTGGCTTCACTGGGTCGTTCCCTCCTGGTACCCAGTGGAGCCTCCGACGGCCAGTCTACGGTCTGCGCCAGGCGCCTCGTGAGTGGCACGACACACTGAGGACTATGCTTGCGGCTCTTGGGTTCGCACCCTCTACTGCTGACCCATCGCTGTTTCTACGCACCGACACCTCACTGCCGCCGTTCTACGTCCTTGTGTACGTCGACGACTTGGTCCTTGCTACTGCTGACACTGTGGCACTCGCCCACGTGAAGTCCGAGCTGCAGAAGAGACACACGTGCACAGACCTGGGTGAACTGACAAGCTATCTTGGCTTGCGGATCACCCGGGACAGAGCACGCCGCACCATCACCTTGACTCAGTCACACATGGTGCAGCAGGTCCTTCAGCGCTTCCGCTTCATGTACTCCTCGCCTCAGCCCACTCCTCTGCCTACCGGTCACTCGCTCTCAGCTCTGCCTTCGGATGAGTCCGTAGAGCCGAGTGGCCCGTATCCAGAGCTTGTGGGTTGCCTCATGTACCTTATGACCTGCACTCGACCTGACCTTGCATACCCTCTTAGCATTCTTGCACGCTATGTCGCAACCGGCCGTCACCGGAAGGAGCACATGGATGCAGCTAAGAGGGTGTTGCGCTACTTGTGCAGTACGTCGGGCATGGGGCTAGTGCTTGGAGGGCGAGTCCCAGTTGTTCTCACTGGGCACTCAGACGCTTCTTGGGCAGACGACCAGGCTACTCAGCGGTCGTCTCAGGGTTACTCCTTCAGTCTTGGCTCTGGTTCTGTTTCTTGGCGTTCTACTCGCTCTTCTTCTGTTCTCAGCTCCAGTTGTGAGGCTGAGATCTACGCCACAGCCATGGCGGCCCAGGAGCTACGCTGGCTCACCTACTTGCTGACCGACTTTGGAGAGCAGCCTCGTTCTCCTCCAGTGCTGTACGTCGACAACAAGGCAGCCATTGCCTTGTGTGAGGAGCACAGACTGGAGCACAGAACGAAGCACATTGCTCTGCGTTACTTCCTTGCTCGAGAGCTGCAGCAGCGTGGTCAGCTTCGCCTGCGTTACGTGGCCTCTGAGGCCAACACTGCTGATGTGTTCACCAAGGCGCTTCAGCCTTGTGACCATCAGCGCTTTTGCACTCTTCTAGGCCTTGATCTGGTGTGGTCTGATTTGATTGTGGTCTGCTGCATTCATTCATTGTTCCAAACTAATTTCACAGTTTCCATTGTTCCATTTCTGCATGCATTCATTGTTCCATTCTGGTGCCATCCGTTCAAATTCCTCCGTCCCTTCGTCTCCTCACACTCGACTCCTGTCTCATTTCTCCTGACCTACTCTTACCTCCCCTTTCCCCCCTGGTGATCCCCTTCCCTGATGCAGCTCACCAGCAATACCAACAATCGCTGCTCCACCCATCCTCCACCCTCCACTCCTCCTCCTCCTCCTCCTCCTCCTCCTCCTCCTCCTCCTCCTCCTCCTCCTCCTCCTCCTCCTCCTCCTCCTCCTCCTCCTCCTCCTCCTCCTCCTCCCCCTCCTCCTCCTCCTCCTCCTCCTCCTCCTCCCCCTCCTCCTCCCCCTCCTCCTCCTCCTCCTCCTCCTCCTCCTCCTCCTCCTCCTCCTCCTCCTCCTCCTCCTCCTCCTCCTCCTCCTCCCTCCTCCTCCTCCTCCTCCTCCTCCTCCTCCTCCTCCTCCTCCTCCTCCTCCTCCTCCTCCTCCTCCTCCTCTGCCTCCACATCTTCCTCCAATCCGTCACTCGCCTCCCTTCCTGAGCACCCCTTGAAGGCTCTCATGGCTGCTACAAGAGACGGCCTGCAGCGGTTGCAGCAGCAGCTGCAGGGGCAGTGCAGAGTTGATGCGAGGGACTTACGGCTGAGAATGGCCGAGTGGAGCAATCTGGCGAGAGAGGCTGGATCTGGGAGCGAGGGACTGGGAGAGGGAGGCGTGGGAAGAGGGACTGGGGCTGGAGGAGAAGAAGAAGGAAGAGGGGCGGGGGGGGGATGAGAGGCAAGAGGGAAGTATTGAGGGGCGTATGGAGGGAAGGAAAGGGGAGGGTAACGAGCAGGCAAGCAGTAGAAGCACGAGGTGGTGCAGTGGGCAGGAGACGGGCAGGGCAGCTCGCACCTGCATGGGGCTGAGATCTCCTTCCCCTCTCGCATGGCTCTCCCCCCACCTCTTCCCCTCCCCGCCCCCTGCCGTCTCCTTCCTCCTGCAGTACTTCCGCCAGCCTGGAATGATTGCTGACCTGCTCGCCCGCCCCCATAACTGCACCTGGGTTCCGACGGCTTGGGGGACGGGGAAGGGGAGGAGAAAAAGGGAGGCAGGTGGAATTGGGGGTGATAGGAAGGGGGAGGCTGGGCGGCAAGGGGGAGCGGTGGAGGGAGGGAGTGTGAGGGTGGTGGAGATGCTAGTGCATGCGGATAGTCCTGAAGAGTGGAGGGAATGGAGGGAGTACTGGTGTGGAAGGAAGCCGCTGACCAACCCTGCTGACCCTGCTGCCTCTGCCGGTGCTGCTGGTGCTCTTGCCGCTGCCAGTGCAAAAAGAAACAGCACCACAAGAAGCAGCAGCAGCAGCAGCAGTGGCGGCAGCAGAAGCAGCAGCAGCAAGTGTCCCGGAAACCCATACTTCCACCTGCAGGTCACCTTCGACCACAACTCGCACGAGATCCGCGGCTTCAACACCCACGCCAAAACAGCCCGCAGTAACGTGGTAACCCTGTTACAGGACGACGACCTGCTGCTGTGGGACTGCAGCTGGCTGTGGGGCATCCTCCATGAGATGGACGCACGGCCGCTAGTCGCTGCACTGGGCTACAGGACAGGGAAGATAGACGTGGATGGGAGTAACTGGGGTGCTCCCCTCACCTGGTACAGGTTCGGGGGATGGCTCTGGACCCACCCGTCCTACGACCCCCGAACCAGCCTACGGGGTTTTTTCGCGGGTGTGGTGGATTTTGCGCCGTTTGTGATGCGGCGGGATGTGTTTTTGGAATTAGGGGGGCTTGATGAGGGGCTGTCGGCGCGGGGTGAGTGCGGGATTATCACCGATTGGCATTTCACTTATCGGATCTGGTTTGGTGGTTACCAGGTAATGAATGTAGCGTGGGATCCTCCAGAGAGTGGGATTGGGAGGGGTGTGGAGGGCGGCACACATGTGGGCGTGAGATTGAGCCCACGGCACCTGCACTTTCTGATCAATGATGGGCATATGAGAAGGCACCAGATAGAGGTGCTGAACTCATGGCAGCAGAGGGAGGTGAAGAGGGTGAATGTGATGTTCCGGACATTGGATGTGTGGGAGTGAGTGTGGTGGAAGGGGGTGGAGTTGGGAGGGAGGGGGGCTACGGTATATTATGGAATGTGCGGGTAAGCTGAGTTAACAGTTTCGTGATTGTTGGAGCAATAGGTGTTGGAGGCAGTATCTCCATAGACACTGGTTATTGGACATATTTTTTGGAGACTGGAGTTGATATCCAATCCAACCTAACAAACCGGACTCTGCCGACACGAGTGTGAGTGACTGGCGCTTGCTTGATGCTGCTTTGCGAGAACTGGTGTTCGTATTTTCTACGACATGTTGAGAATAGCCAGTTGAAGCGTATGTATGAATTTGTGAACGATTCAGATGGCTGAAGGGCTGGTGTGTGTTGATTGGGTAATATAGGGTTGTCAGACAGGTGACAATCTTTGCGAAGTAGTGAGCAAGAATGTGACAATGTCGAGTGTGTCCGACACTTTTTATTAGCTAGCAATCTGCGATCCCTCAATGCTCTGGCAGCAATGTTGGCAACGGTCATAAGAGCGACTCGACACTGGCATGTCATATTGAGGAAATGTTGCGCGCCAGCAATGTTGGCTTTCAGACGAACTCGTGCTGGGAAATGCTTCATATCCATTTATCAACATAAAATGGCGTTTTCATTTTTTGACGGATCAGGACTATGGAGTTTCCCTAAGCGCTTCGTGAGAAATTTAGAACGAGAATGATTGACTGAAGAATGAAAGTGATACAAGTATGCAACCCTAGCAATGTGTACCCCATATAGGCTACCCCACTACAGCCTACACAACATTATAATTTGACACACCCCCATAGGCAAAGTGGGGGAGAACAAGGGGTCACAAGACCAGTCAAGCAAAGCAAAGCAAGCTCAGGGTGGATCACAAAGTCACCACACATTCCGAGCACAAGTTCAAGGCCAGAAGGCTAGTTCACATGCAAGAGCACACATATATATATAAAAGGCTAAACAAGCAAGAGCATGAGTATATATGTGACAGTACAAGCAAGGTCAAGAAGTGAGCAAGTGAGACAAGGCAGGCACAAGACCAAGCTGAGTACAGAAGCGCTGTTGATCACAAGGCGCAAGTGCCTTAGTGAAGATATCAGCAGTGTTGGCCTTAGAGGCCACGTAAGCAAGTCGCAACTGACTACGCTGCTGCAGCTCACGAGCAAGAAAGTAGCGAAGAGAAATGTGCTTCGTTCTGTGCTCCAGGCGCCGCTCTTGACACAAGGCCAGCATGGCCTTGTTGTCTACGTACAGCACTGGAGGAGAACGAGGCGGCTCTCCGAGGTCAGTCAGCAGGTAGGTGAGCCAACGAAGCTCCAAAGCAGCCATAGCTCCTGCGTAGATCTTAGCCTCACAACTAGAGCCGAGAACGGAAGACGAGCGAGTAGCCCTCCACGAAACAGAGCCGGAACCAAGGCTGAAGGTGTAACCCTGTGACGATCGCTGTGTAGCCTGGTCGTCAGCCCAAGAAGCGTCTGCGTGCCCAGTGAGGACCACTGGACTGTGCCCTCCAAGCACTAGCCCCATGCCCGACGTACTGCACAAGTAGCGCAACACCCTCTTCGTTGCAGCCATGTGCTCTGGTCTGTGTCTCCCAGGAGCAACATAGCGTGCAAGAATGCTAAGAGGGTATGCAAGGTCAGGTCGTGTGCAGGTCATCAGGTACATGAGGCAGCCAACAAGCTCTGAGTACGGGCCACTCGACTCTACGGACTCATCCGAAGGCAGAGCTGAGAGCGAGTGGCGAGTAGGCAGAGGATTGGCCTGAGGCGAGGAGTACGTGAAGCCGAAGCGCTGAAGGACCTGCTGCACCATGTGTGACTGAGTCAGGGTAATGGTGCGGCGTGTTCTGTCCCGGGTGATCTGCAAGCCAAGGTAGCTGCGCAGTTCACCCAGGTCTGTGCACGTGTGTCTCTTCTGCAGCTCGGACTTCACGTGGGCGAGTCCAGCAGTGTCAGCAGTGGCAAAGACCAAGTCGTCGACGTACACGAGGATGTAGAACGGCGGCAAAGAGGTGTCGGTGCGCAGAAACAGCGACGGGTCGGCAGTAGAGGGAGCAAACCCAAGAGCCGCAAGCGTAGTCCTCAGTGTGTCGTGCCACTCACGCGGTGCCTGGCGGAGACCGTAGACTGGCCGCCGGAGGCTCCACTGGGTGCCAGGAGGAAAAGTCCCAGTTCAGCCAGGTGGACGGCGCAGCCAGATCTCCTCGTGCAGGCTACCCTGCAAGAAAGCAGTGCTGAAGTCAAGAGAGTGAAGCTCGTAGTCGCGCTGAGCGGCTATGTGCAGCAGCACCCAAAGAGTGGTCATCTTTGGGGTGGGAGAGAAGGTCTGAAAGTAGTCAACTCCCTGTCGCTGATTGAAGCCACGAGCCACGTACCGCGCCTTGAAGACAGGTGGAGAACCTGGCAGCCGCTTCACCCTGAAGATCCACATGCCACTGACGATGTTCGCCCCAGGTGGGGGAACCGAGTCAACGTAGGTGCCTGTGGACTTCCAGGAAGCCATCTCTGCATCCATAGCTGCCTGCCACTGAGAGAAGTAAGGATCCTCTACGGCCTCCGCGTAAGAGCGCGGAGTCGGGATGTCAAGTGCATCCGGGTCTCCCTCAGGGGTAAGCAGTACGGACAGGAGATGAGGTGAAGCAGCAGCCAGACACTGGAGCTCCTCCTGCATGTCCTCAAGGACGTCCGTGCCAAGGGCACACTCACCCCCGACGGACGGAGGACAGACAGACTCAGACTCAGCGACAAGACTAGCAGCGTAGTCTAGACGACAGCGAGCAGCAAAGTCGACGAGCTTAGCAACTAGGGCAGACGCAGCAGTGGACTCAAAAGAAGGGTTAGTGACGCCAGTAGCAAGGAGACGCGTGACAGTAGGACTGACAGCACGAAGAGAGTCCGACTCCAAGTCGGCAAGAGCAGGAAGAGAAGACTCAGGAGGAGAAGGCAAAGGGGCACGCAGAGGAGTAGTGGACGGACGCAGAGACATCCGGTGCGTGCTAGGGACGGGAGGAGGACGCTGACGCGAACTGCGACCACAAGTGCGAGCAGCACGGACAGGCGACGCAGGGCGAGACGCAGGCTCACGACGCTCAGAAAGACCTCCAGTAGGACCAGTGTAGGGAGACGGAGCAGGCAGTGGGGAGGCCGGCTGTAACTGTAACTGTGACGGGACAGGTTGTGGACACTCTAAGGGAGGAGGAGGACCAGTAGAAGATTGGAGACCAAGAACCTGCTGAAGAAGCGGAACGAAGAACGGCCGAGGCCGTGCGACAACTCCAGACACAGCAGGGACAGCACAAACACCCCTAGTGGCAGCACCAGCACCAGTAGCAGCTCCAGCTCCAGTACCTCCAGCAGCACCAGTGGTACCCCCCGCAGGACCGCCTCAAGGACCGACAGCAGTAGCCTCCGCGCCAACACCCGCCGCAGCTCCAGCTCTAGAAGTACCCCCAGGCCCAGCAGCTCCAGTACTCCCAGTACGAGCACCTCCGGGACCCGTGGCACCAGCTCCCTCAGTAGCAACAGAACCTCCAGTACCCGCAGCACCTCCATCTCCAGCAGCTCGCCTCCAGCGCCGGGCAAACCACTCACGCAGCTCCTGTGGAGAGAGTGGCTCCCAGCGAGACGAAGCACCCGGAGAACCGCCAGGCACAGCACCAGCAGGCCCAGCTCCCTCAGGCTCCGGACCCCCAGGCTCAGCACCTCCAGGCGTAGCACCCCCAGGCTCAGCACCCCCAGGCTCAGCACCCCCAGGCGTAGCACCCCAAGGCTCGGCACCCCCAGATTAAGCACCCCCAAGCTCAGCACCCCCAGTCGTAGGACCCTCAGGCTCAGCACCCCCAGGCGTAACACCCACACGCTCAGCACCCACAATCGCAGCACCCCCAGGCTCAGCACCCGCAGCAGCACCAGAGTCACCAGTAACCTCGACAGGCTCGACCGCGTCTACCTTGGACACATCTGAAGGGGCAGGACCTCGAGGGGGGAGGGGGTCTACCGGGGGGGGACCTGGCACAAGGAAGAGCGGTGGCGGGGGGAGAGAAGGAGTGCGGTAGGGGAAGAGGCGGTAGTAGGGGACCGACTCGTCAAACGTGACGTCCTGGGAGGACACAACATGATGAGAGGTGGGGTGGTAGAACTGCCACCCTGGCCCGTCAGGGGGGAAGCCAAGTAAGACGCAAGGAGCAACACAAGGGGACAGCTTGTCCACAGACAAGTCGCGGGCAAACGCCCGAGATCCCCAGACACGGAACGCAGACGCATCGCCTACCTTCCCCGTCCACAGCAAAGCTGGGGAGGTCTCCGGCATGGAGACCCTGGGGTGAAGGTTGATCTGATGCGCCGCGTACCGAGCCGCAAACGGCCACAGAAAATGGGGGGTAGCTGCATGCATCTTGGACGTACGGGCGACATCCATGACCATGCCAATGCGGCGCTCAGCAATCCCATTTTACTGTGGAGAGTCAGGAAGCGTAAATGTTTGGCGGATGCCAAGTGCACGACAGTAGGCTCGCAGAAGGCCAGAAGAGAACTCTCCGCCTCGGTCAGAGTGCAGACGCAGAACAGGAAAGTCCGAGCCGAAGGTCCTCCTGAGCTAGAGACGAGCTGCGCTGATCCAGTCGATCAACACCTCAGTGACATCACCCTTGCTGCGCAGGGGGAAGACTGTGGTGTAACGCGAGTAGTCGTCAACCACCAGCAGGAAGTAGCGCTCGTGACCCTGTCCACGGACGCGAGCTGGGCCCCACACATCCATGTGAAGCGTCGGCAGCGGGGCAGCCTGCAGCCCTTGACACAGGGGACGCAGGTGGGGCCAGGCCCCGGAGGAAGGGGAGGGAGGGACCGGGGAAGACCAGAGACAAGGACACGAGAGGCCATGCCTCGGAGACGAGGCAGGGAGGGGTGACCAAGGTGGTGGTGCCAAAGGAGAGTCTCGTGAGACAGGAGGCGACACGAGCAGGGGGCAGACTCAGGACCAGACCAAGACGCTGCAGCAAACACCTGACCCGATGTAGCTAGCTGACCAGACGCAGGGACAGGAGGAGACTCAGTGGTCGGGGTGTACAAGCTCAACCCCAGCCGATGCGTAAATGTGGCCAGATGCCAGCCTGTGCGAGCGTCCGAGCAGTGGGTCACCTGCTAACTCGCAGGAGTAAACTGGTGAACATCCGCATCCTGTAGGTCAGCACCACTCACCAAGTCCGTAGAGAACGAGGGGAGGTAAAGACCAGACAAGGTGCCAGAGGGGGCCGCCGGACACGGGAGGACAGTGGAGAAGTGAGAAAGGACAGGAACCCCAGAGGGGTCTGATAGGGAGACTGCAACCGGCCGACCAAGCGGCGTGAGTGTGGTGCGGTCTCGAAAGAAGGAGCGAGAAGCCCCGTAGTCAAGTGTGAAGGTGAGGGAGGCCGAAGCCGATGCGGTACCTGCAAGCGCAGACTCACCAGCACCTGAGGACGCAGACGCACTGGCACCTAGAGTAGCAGCCTCACTGGCACCTAGAGCAGCAGCCTCACCAGTACCTAGAGCAGCAGTCTTAATGCCCGGGTCGGCCGGGAAACACCGGTAACAGTCACCCTCATCACTAATAGATACAGCATACATGGCAGAAAGGATAGCATCAAAATCAAGATCATAGATGGCAACTCCCGCCCTAGACAGCTCGCCCCAGCGAGGGATCTCTGTGGCCTCGTGGAACTGGTGACGCCACGCGTCCGTCAGGCGGCCAAAGCAGCGCTGGGTGGGGTGCGCACCCCCACACTCCTCACCCGCACGGTCGCCGGTGCGCAGGACGTAGGTTCACGGACCAAAGCCCCCACCCCGCTGGCATGCAGTGTACCACTCACGGAGCTGCTGAGGGGACAAGGTCTCACGACCGCGCTGCTGCTGCTGGCGCAGACCACCACCGGAGCCACTCCGCTGCGTAGACCCGCGATCAGCTCCACCGCCACCCCCGCCGCCTCCGCCGCCTCCGCTACTACCGCCGCCTCCTCCGCCTCCTCCACCGCCACCACCTCCGCCACCTCCGCTACCACCGCCACCGCCGCCGCCGCCTCCACCTCCACTGCCGCCACTGACACCTCCACCCCCACCTCCACTCCCACCGCCACCCCCACTCCCCCCGCCGCCTCCACCTCCACCTCCACCGCCCTCGCTCGCTCCTCTAGTGCCCCTGCCCCCCTTGCCCTTGCCAGAGCGGCGTCTCCCGCTAGGGGCAGACGCCGCACCGATCGACTCAAGACCAAGGAGGTCGGCCACAGCAGTAGAGGCAACAGAGGGCAGGAGGGGGGAGGGGGAACACCCTCAAAGATGGGGGTGCGCGGGTCACCACGAGAGGCCCCTACAGCGACTATGCTCTTCACGGCCGCTAGGAGGGACTTCTCGAGGAGGTCAACAGTGAGAGTGGTGGGACAGACTGAGAGGAAGTGGTCCCTGACTACGCGAAGGGAGTTAGGGAGGCGAGTTACTAAATAGTAGAGAGTGATGTACATGGGGGGGGGGTTCTTGGCGCAGAAGTCAGCAGGAGCGCAACGCGGTAGCGAGTGTCACTAGTGCGGAGGTGCGTAATGAGGTCAGCGACTGTGGGAAAGGCAGCAAGGTCAGGGAAGAGGTACGGTAGCATGAGGCGGCTCAGTGCAGCAGTGGCAGGGGAAGAGTAGCGCGCAACTACAGCGTCGTACAAGGTCCGAGCACTCTTGTACTGACTAAAGTGCGCGCGCTCAGTGGTAGGCAGGTGGCGACGCACAGCAAGACGTGCATCAGCGTCGTGCGTGGCCCACTGGGAGCGAAAAGTAGCGTCAGCATCAGCAGCAGGGGCAGGAGAGGCGCCAGAGGTGAGGTCAAAGAGAGAGAGACCGTTTGCCCTATCGCACTGTAAGAACAGCTGCAGGTCGTCGACCCAGACGTCAAAGTCAATGCCTCGACCCTCAGCGTCAAAAGCGAGGACACTGGGGGTAGCCATGATAACAGTAGACCAGCAGTGCAAGCAGTAGGGAAAGGGCAGTGCAGTGACAGAGGTGTTGTGCTCACCGGACAGGGCTGCTTGGGCGGCTCGGCGGTAGGGCGGCTCGGCGGCTCGGCTGCTGGGCGGCTCGGCGGCTCGACTGCTGGGCGGTAGGGCGGCTCGGCGGTAGGGCGGCTCGGCGGCTTGGCGGTAGGGCGGCTCGGTGGCTCGGCTGCTGGACGGCTCGGCTGCTCGACTGCTGGGCGGCTCGGCTGCACGGCGGCTCGGCTGGTGGGCGGCTGGGCGGCTCTGTTGCAGGGCGGCTCGGCTGCTCTGCTGCTGGGCGGCTCGGTAGTGCTGCTGCAGGGTGGCGCGGCGGTCACCGGCTCGGCTGGGTGAGGCGGCTTGGGCGGCTCGGGTGGCGGGCGGCGCTGCAGCAGTTGACGGGGCCGCAAGGGAGGGCGGCGGGGCCGCAGGTGAGGGCGACGGGGCCGCAACTGAGGGTGGCGGGGCCGCAAGTGAGGGCGGCGGGGCCGCAACTGAGGGTGGCGGGGCCGTAAGTGAGGGCGACGGGGCCGCAAGTCAGGGCGGCGGGGCCGCAAGTGAGGGCGGCGGGGTCTCAGGTGAGGGCGGCGACGGGCCGCAACTGAGGGAGGCGGCGGGGCCGCAACTGAGGGCGGCGACGGGGCCGCAACTGAGGGCGGCGGGGCTGCAAGTGAGGGCGGCGGGGCCGCAGGTGAGGGCGGCGACGGGCCGCAACAGAGGGCGGCGACGGGGCCGCAACTGAGGGCGGCGACGGGGCTGCAACTGAGGGTGGCAACGGGGCCGCAACTGAGGGCGGCGGGGCCGCAAGTGAGGGCGGCGGGGCCACAAGTAAGGGCGGCGACGGGCCGCTTAGGGTGGCGACGAGCCGTGAAGGGCGGCGACGGGCCGAGTAAGGGCGGCGCCACGGAGGCCGTTAGGGGCGACGCGACGCGGCCGCTAGGGCGGCTCGACGAAGGCAGAGAGGGGAGCGCGACTCGGGGAGCGTGTTCCGGGCAGGAAAAAAATAACTTTCGATGTGGTGGGCCCTAGGCACAGTTCCCACGAGGGAACCTGCTCGATACCATGAGAAATTTAGAACGAGAATGATTGACTGAGGAATGAAAGTGATACAAGTATGCAACCCTAGCAATGTGTACCCCATACAGGCTACCCCACTACAGCCTACACAACATTATAATTTGACACTTCGTCGATTGACACGTTATCTGACCTGACAAATAACTGTGTGTGAAATCGTGCGATCATATCTCTCGACTAAGCGATGCATGCGAACGACCACTGGCCATGCCAACTTCGCATACCAGTTCCGCAGCACTACTACTAGTAATAGTAGCGTGACATTACTTTTGGGGCCGTTCCTTTCTAAGGACAACGCAGCTCAGCTGAGAATAGACCTCTCTTCCCCAGGCGCCGTATACTTCGCAAGGCGTTACAGTGGACAACGCAGCTCAGCTGAGAATAGACCTCTCTTCCCCAGGCACCGTATACTTTGCAAGGCGTTACAGTGGACAACGCAGCTCAGCTGAGAATAGACCTCTCTTCCCCAGGCGCTGTATACTTCGCAAGGCGTTACAGTGATGTCGAACCGACGTTACGCAAACAGGGAACCTATTTTCCTGGCGCCTCGACTACTTGGCTCCAATTAGGAGTTTTATGTATTTATTTATCTGTCTATTTGGGGTATGGAACACAGCCGTGTGATAGCCAGGCCCGCAATGGATAGTAGACGCCCCGACATAGTTAATTCCGCGCATTTCCTCCGCTGATCACCATGCGCAGTTGTGCGCAGTTTCCGCGCCCTGGCGCTGCTTGCGCTGCTAGTCGCCGCCGCCTGCCCCCGCGCGGCATCTGCTGGCCCCGCGCACCTCACGTCAACGACCCACGCCCCTTTCCCGCCTGCATGTCTGCGTGCCGCCACTTCCACCTTGCCCCTTTCGATTTCCCCGAAAACACTCCAGACCAAGTACTGAATTATTATAGATTGGAAACAACACATTGCCTTTCACTGCTGGCGTTACAGGATGCATAAAAAAGGCAACACTGAGGTGACATCTTAACCCCCTTGAACAACTTTGCTGATTCCTTCTCCCCACCTTTTCATCCCTTCAACACTCCCTTCAACCCAGGGCTCTTGCTAGGATTTAGGCCCGTCTGAAAGTATAAATGAAAAAATCGTTTCGTCTGACGATCAGACGGGCCAAATTTTTATTTCTGATTTTTCAGATGAAAGTTGGAGCTGTGTCTGATTTTTCAGACGATATATTTTGCTCAGTCTGATTTAACTAAAATGTCAGAATATTATGTTTCTCTAGTATGCAGTGGGGTAATCTATAATGAGTACAACCCTTTAGGGTTTTACTATATGTATCCCAATGTTTGCTAGTGAACGCCCTCTTCTCTCATTTCTCATTCTCGTTCTAGTTTTCACATGTTATCAGAGCGACTACGCTCCTGGCCTGTGGGCCCACCCAACTGCTTCCGCTGCTACTCTGTGTGCTGCACGCCCTGTGGTGTGCCCCTCACGCTACTCTTCGCGGCCCCGTCGCCGCCCTTCTCGGCCCCTCGCGGCCCCTTCGCGGCCCGTCGCCGCCCTTCCAGGCCCCTGGCGGCCCGTCGCCGCGCCTCTCGTCGGCCCCGCGCGCCGCCCTTGCGGCCCCTCACGCCTCTCGTCGGCCCCGCGTGCCGCCCCTGCGGCCCCTCGCGCCACCCGTCGGCCCCGTGCGCCTCTCGTCGGCCCCGCGCGCCACCCTTGCGGCCCCGAGCGCCTCCAGCGGCCCAGTCGGTGCCACTTGCGGCCCCGTCGCTGCCCCTTTCGGCCCTTCCTCGACCCTGCCCCGGCCTCGCCCCGGCCATGCTGCGTCGCCAGTCGCGGCGCATCGAGGGCACGTGCACCGCCCCCCCCCCCCCCCCCCCCCCCCCCCCCCCCCCCCCCCTTTTCCCGTCGCCTGTCGAGGCGACCCTCGGGGGCCGCGTGCGGCCTGGGGGAGGGGGGCGAGCGCCGCCCCTTCTGCCGCCTGTTTTGGCGCCCAGGGAGGCCGCGCGTCGGTCCCCCCCCCCCCAAGTAACCTCCCTACCCGCCATCCCGCCCTGCCCTGTGTTAGGGTTTGGGGGTGGCGAGTAGGGGGTGGCGGGTGTGTGGTCTCCCATGCTCCTCCTCCTCCTCTGTCTCCCACTGCTGCAGCTGCCGCTGAGGGGGGTGGGTGTGTGGGAGTCGACGGAGTGGTGCTAGGGGGTGGGGTGTGAGTGAACCTAGGGGTGCAGTAGGGGGTGTGTGAAATGGGGGTGGGATAGTTTGGGGAGGTTGAAGGGGGTGGCCGCCGTGAAGCCAGCAGCTCCAGTCGCCCGTGAGACCGTTGCGTCAGTCGCCCGTGAGCCCGTTGCGCCAGTCGCCCGTGAGCCCGTTGCTCCAGTCGCCCGTGAGTCCGTTGCTCGTCTGCCGCTACTTTTAGCCGTGGAGCCATGTACTCCAGTAGCCTATGTGCCAGTTGCTCCAGTTGCCAGTGTGCCAGTTGCTCCAGTTGCCCGTGTGCCAGTTGCTCCAGTTGCGCCGTGTGCCAGCAGCTTCAGTTGCCGCCCACTACCTCCTCTCCTCTCATAGTCCCTCCTCCTCCACACTTGCCCTCTGCGATAGCCTCTAGCTTTGCTTACATTTGTGAACTTTAAACTGTTGCTTCTTGTACTTGTGCTCAGAATGTGTGGTGACATTGTGATCCACCCTGGACTTGTTCTGCTTTGCTTGCTATGCTGATTACACCCCACTTTGACTATGGGGGTGTGTCAGAATATTATGTTTCTCTAGTCTGCAGTGGGGTACTCTATAGTGAGTACAACCCTTTAGGGTTTTACTATATGTATCCCAATGTTTGCTAGTGAACGCCCTCTTCTCTCATTTCTCATTCTCGTTCTAGTTTTCACATAAAACACTTGTCGAGCGTGATTCAACTATATTTTTTTCCGAAGCTTATGACGGAGGCGGTGGTGCGGCACTGACAGTGTGCTTGCTGACAGGCGAGTGACGAGTTGGGAGGGAGGCGACGGGAGGGATGTGTTGGGATGGGACAGAGGGACTTATGCCGAAGGGGACTGGGCTGGGAGATATGGGGGATGGATATGGGGAAGGGGGCTGGGCGGGGAGAAAGGGCCACGGGATATCACAGGGAGAAGGGTAGGAGTAGGGCTTGAACAAGAATGAAGGGCTTGAGGGGGTGGTTGGGCTGGAGTAGAGTGAGGGATTCGGGAAGGAGAGTGGTGGGGAGAATGGTTGGGGGGGGGGGGGGGGGGGGGGGGGGGGGGGGGGAAGAATGGGGGGTGGTGTCAGATAAAAAAAAACCCGCTATCCGAAATTTCAGATGAAGTATATCTCCTGCTCTGAAAAATCAGACGAGCTAAAATAACTAGTCTTATGGATCAGACGAAATTAAAAACATTGTCTTAGAAATTAGAGGAAAGCAAAAATGTAGGTCTGAAAATCAAACCATTAGACCGATTTGGTCTGATAACCAGAGCCCTGCTTCAACTGCCGCACCAGCTTCTTTCCCAAACCTATCCATACCTTCTCCCATCCCCTTGGCCACTCTCCCTCCCCAAATCTCCACTCCTTCAAACGCCTCACTGGCATCTTTCCCAAATTTATTAATCCCTTTCCCCATCCCCTCCGTCACTCTCCCTCCCCACTCCCCTACTCCTTCCATACCCGCTTTAACCTCTTCCGCCTTACCTCCCCCCCATCGATTCATCTCTTCCCCCATCCCTTTAACCGCCTCTGCATTCTTCTCACCCCACTTACTCATCCCTTCCATATGCTCCTGTACCACATGCCCAGAACTCTCCCCCCACGCCTTAACAGCCTTACCCACATCCTCACCCCATGCCTTGAGCGCCTCATCCGCCCCATCCCACCACCTCTTCATCTCCTCTACACTGCCTGCCAAAGCTTTATCCGCCTCCTCCCCCCACCGGCCCATACCCTCCAGCACTCCTTTGAACGCCTCCGCCACGGACTCACAGGACTGACCCAGGAGTTGAAGGAGGTGGTGAGCGATTTGGAGGAGCAGCGGGATGAGCTGCACGAGGAACTGAACCACGAAGTGCGACTCAGGAGGGGTGAAGTTAAGCAGCAGAAACATACAGAGCTCGGACATTTTGAAAGGACAATCCGCTCCGGCTGATCCGAGGTAGGTAGGAGGCAGTGACTTGGATTCGTCGCTGCTCTTCATTCTGTGCTTCAAATCCTGAACCTGCGCTTCCAACCTCTTCATCTCGTCATAATTCCTCTCTCTGATTCCCGCTGAATCTTTGGCTTCGCTTCTCTTGTCACCGCGCATACACTGTAACGAGCCAAACTCCTCTCGCTTCTCGTTGTTTGCCTTGGAGCTTCCCATCACTGACTCTCTCTCTGTCGCAGATGCGGCGTGGCCTGAGACGGTCGTGTCACGTGATGGCTCAAGGCACGCCAACGCGAAGCTCAGGTTGCCTGAAGAGTCTGATTAGCGGAAAAGGCCCGCTCAGCTGGACTCCCTGAATAGGTATCAATAGATGGAATAGCGACGAAATGAATCAATAACAAACAGTCCGTGGTGCTCATTCATAACAGCAAGATTTCTTGAGTCGACTTAAAACGAGGTGACTTTTGAGTCGACTCAAAGTCGGGACGAGATGAATCGATAACAGCTGGTCCATGCTAATTGATAACAGGGAATGATGAGACGAACGGACTGAGCTGCGGAAGGCTGGCTGGCTGGAGTTGTGAGCCGAAGCGGGAATTCGATAAAAGCAGACAGACATGGCGGCACGCACGCATTGGGCGAAAATCTGGTGGCACGGAATAGCGAACGCTGAATGAAGGATAAACATGGCTTGGAAGCAAGCGCGGCGAACTAGTCAGACGCATTATGAATAGCACTTTGCCGGTTCTATCACACGAGATAGCGCCACGTGGAAGAGCACAAACGGGGACGTAAGTAAGGCAAGATGATGTAATCGAAAGACATGTAAGTCGCAAAATTGGAGCTCTACGGGCGTGAAGAAAGTCTGAATCTAGGCGACAGGAGATATTCACAGGTTTCAATCTGCTATTGTTACGGGTGCAATGAATCGAGGTAGCGAGGATTGCACTAGAGTGTTCAATGAGTACAAAATATGAGCGAAGGCATGCGCGAATACTAGCTAGTGCTACGCTGGCGCGAGGTTCGGGCTAGTCCCGAAAAGTAGGCCGACTCGGCTGCTCCAGCAGTGCGAGGTTTGGTGAAACAGTGCGCGCGAAGTTGGCAAAGCCCCGTTAGCAGTAACGGCCGAACAACGGCTGCTGCTGTATGCGATGTGGACGTTCGCTGTAAGGAATAGCGAGAAAATTCCTTACACTACCCCCCCCCCCCCCCCCCCCCCCCCCCCCCCCCCCCTCAAGAAGCCCCCTCCGCTACGCGAGTGCGTGTATATATCGCGGAAACCCCGGTTCCTCAGGTACACTTGCAGGGCAGGGTGGTTTTCGATGTTGGCCAGGGGCACCCAGCTATCCTCAATTGGTGTGCGGTCCTTCCAGCGAACAAGGAACTCGATCCTCTTGATGCCTGTGGGGTGGCGAATCCGATGTAGTGATTGTCAAAGCTTCCGGCTTTCTTTGGACTTGATTGTGACGGTTGTGTCCGTGTGTGCAGTTGAGCGCTGGTGAGTCCTGTGTGAGAATAATGAGAGGAATGAATGAACTAGAAAGTTGATGGGTACAAGTAGAAAACACGTAAGTGTTGTACCCTCTAAGAACTACCCCACTACAGCCTAAACAGCCTATAGCATATATAAGTTTGACACACCCCCATAGGCAAAGTGGGGGAGAACAAGAGGTCACAAGACCAGTCAAGAAAGGCAAAGCAATCTCAGGGTGGATCACAAAGTCACCACGCAGTCTGAGCACAAGTAAATGGCCACAAGGCCAGTTCACATGCAGAGTTATATAAGGAAGAGCAAACAATACAGTGAACACAACCTAGCAAGTGTAAGCATGCAGGTATATATATATAGAGTACAGTACTAGTAGAGTCAAGAAGTAAGCAAGTGAGGCACAGTAGGTACAAAAATGCTAATGATCACAAGGCTGAAGTGCCTTGGTGAAAACATCAGCAGTGTTGGCCTGTGAGGCCACGTAAGCAAGACGAAGCTGGCCACGCTGCTGCAACTCTCGAGCAAGGAAGTAGCGCAAAGCAATGTGCTCCGTTCTGTGCTCCAGTCTGTGCTCCTAACACAAGGCCAGCATGGCCTTGTTGTCGACGTACAGAACTGGAGGAGAACGAGGCGGCTCTCCCAAGTCGGTCAGCAGGTAGGAGAGCCAGCGTAGCTCCTGTGCAGCCATGGCCCCAGCGTAGATCTCAGCCTCACAACTGGAGCTAAGAACAGAAGAAGAGCGGGTAGACCGCCAAGAGACAGAGCCGGAGCCAAGACTGAAGGTGTAACCTTGTGACGACCGCTGCGTAGCCAAGTCGTCAACCCAGGAGGCGTCAGCGTGACCAGTGAGGACAACTCAAGCCCGTCCTCCAAGCACGAGCCCCATGCCCGATGTACTGCACAAGTATCGCAACACCCTCTTCGCAGCATCTCAGTGCACCTTTCGGTGCCTGCCGGGAGCCACGTA
This sequence comes from Closterium sp. NIES-65, assembly GCA_948144175.1. Lineage (NCBI taxonomy): Eukaryota > Viridiplantae > Streptophyta > Zygnematophyceae > Desmidiales > Closteriaceae > Closterium > Closterium sp. NIES-65. The sequence continues at coordinate 1,346,137 of CANXME010002307.1, read as the reverse complement.
GCGAGCCAGAAGGCTGAGAGGGTATGCGAGGTCAGGTCGTGTGCAAGTCATCAGGTACATGAGGCAGCCCACAAGCTCTGGATACGGGCCACTCGGCTCTACGGACTCGTCCGAAGGTGGAGCTGAGAGCGAGTGACCGTAGGCAGAGGAGTCGACTGTGGCGAGGAGTACGTGAAGCCGAAGCGCTGAAGGACCTGCTGCACCACGTGTGACTGAGTCAAGGTAATGGTGCGCCGTGCTCTGTCCCGGGTGATCCGCAAGCCAAGATAGCTTGTCAGTTCACCCAGGTCTGTGCACGTGTGTCTCTTCTGCAGCTCGGACTTCAAGTGGGCGAGTGCCTCAGTGTCAGCAGTAGCAAAGACGAGGTCGTGTACGTACACGAGAACGTAGATCGGTGGCAGAGTGGTGTCAGTGCGTAAAAACAGAGAAGGGTCAGAAGTGGAAGGAGCAAAACCAAGTGCAGCAAGAGTCGTCCTCAGTGTGTCGTGCCACTCACGGGGTGCCTGGCGGAGACCGTAGACTGGCCGCCGGAGGCTCCACTGGGTACCAGCAGGAAACGACCCAGTGAAGCCAAGTGGGCGGCGCAGCCAGATCTCCTCGTGTAGGCTGCCCTGTAGGAAGGCTGTGCTGAAGTCAAGTGAGTGGAGCTCGTAGTCACGCTGAGCGGCGACGTGCAGCAGTACCCGAAGAGTGGTCGTCTTTGGGGTAGGGGAAAAGGTCTGGAAGAAGTCAACTCCCTGTCGTTGACTGAAGCCACGTGCAATGTAACGTGCCTTGAAGGCAGGCGGAGAACCTGGCGGCCGCTTCACCCTGAAGATCCACATGCCACTGACGATGTTCGCCCCACGCGGGGGAACCTCGTCGACGTAGGTGCCTGTGGACTTCTAGGAAGCCATCTCGGCGTCCATGGCTGCCTACCACTGAGAGGAGTAGGGACCCTCTCTCGCCTCTGCGTAAAAGCGCGGGGTCGGGATGTCTGGTGCATCCGGGTCTCCCACAGGGGCAAGCAGCATGGACACGAGATGAGGTACAGTAGTGGCAAAGCACTCAAACTCCTCCTGTTTGTCCTCAAGAACGTCCGTGCTAAGAGCACACTCACCCCCAATGGTCGGAGGACAGACAGATGCAGACGCAGACTCAGCAACAAGACTAGTGGCGTAGTCTAGGTGACAGGCTGCAGCAAAGTCAACAAGCTCAGTAACAAGAGCAGACGCAGCAGTGGACTCAAACAAAGGGTCAGTGACAGCAGTGGCCAGAAAGCGCGTGACAGCTGGACTAGCAGCACGTAGGGAGTTCGACGCAGGGTCCGGACACGGTAGAAACGTAGAAGAGTGCGCAAGGACTGGGCCCCCAGAGGGGTCAGCCAGGAAGATTGCGATAGGCCGACTGAGCGGCGTGAGTGTGGTGCTGTCTCTAAAGAAAGAGTGCCAAGCACCAGAGTCAAGTGTGAAAGTGTGCAAGGCCTCAGTGGGTGCAGTACCAGAGAGAGCAGACTCACCAGCACCTGGAGCAGCAGACTCACCAGTACCTGGAGCAGCAGACGCACTAGCACCTAGAGCAGCAGCCGCAATGCCCGGGTCGGGTGGGACACTCAGGTAACAGTCACCCTCAGCACTATCAGTCAAAGCATACATGGCAGCAAGGATAGCATCGAATTCAAGATCAAAGATAGGCACATTCTGCATAAGCAGATCATGCCTGCGAGGGAGCTCAACAGCGTCAAGAAACTGGGCACGCCAGGCGTCAGTCAAGCAACCGAAGCAGCGCTGCGTAGTGTGTGGCAGCCCACACGTCTCCCCATGACGACTGCCGGTGCGAAGAACGTAAGTGCAGGGACCCGCACCCCCAGACCTCCCATGCCCAGCGTACCACTCACGAAGCTGCTGGGCAGATGGGGTCTCACGGGAACGCGGCTGTTGCTGGCGCTGGCTACCACCAAAGCCTCCACGCTGCGCGGCTGCACCTCGACCAGCACCACCGCCGCCACCACCGCCACCACCGCTGCTGCTGCCTCCACCACCGCTGCCGCTGCCTCCACCACCTCCGCCGCTGCCTCCACCACCTCCACCGCCGCCCTTGAAGCCCCCACTCCCGGCACCACCCCAACCTCCACCGCCACCCCCTCCGCCTCCTCCACCGCCTCCGCCGCCGCCCCCTCCGTCCCCTCCACCACCCTTGCTCCCCTTGCCCTTGCTGTTGCGGCACCTCCCACTAGGGGCAGACGCAGCTCCGACCTCCTCAGTGCCAACAAGGTCGACAACAGCAGCAGAAGCAACAGAGGGGAGAAGGGGGACAGGGGAACACCCCTCAAAGAAAGGGGTGCGACGATCGCTGTGAGAAGCACCTACAGCTAAGATACTCTTCTCACCTACAGTGAGGCGCTCCTCTAGCAGGTCGACAGTGAGCTCGGTGGGGCAAAGGGAGAGAAAGTGGTCCCTAACTGAAGAAAGGGAGTCAAGGAGGCGGGTGACTAGGTAGTAAAGGGTGATGTACATGGGGGGGGGGGTTCTTGGCACAGAACTCAGTGGGAAGGGTAGCGCGGTAGCGGGCATCACTAGTGCGGAGGTGAGCAATGAGGCCAGCGACTGTGACAAAGGCGGCAAGGTCAGGGAAAAGGTATGGCAGCATGAGGCGGCTGAGGGCAGCAGTAGTAGGGGAGGAGTAGCACGCAACTACAGCGTCATACAAAGACCGAGCAGTCTTGTACTGGCCAGAATGTGTGCGCTCAGCAGGCGGCAGGTGACTACGAACAGCAAGACAAGCAACAGCGTTACGAGTGGTCCACTGTGAGCAAACTGTATTGTTAGCAGTGGCAGCAAGAGCAGTAGAGACACCGGACGTGTGATCGAAAAGGGATACCTCATCCCTAGAGTCACACTGAAGAAAGAGCTGCAGGTCGTCAACCCACACGTCAAAGTCAACAGCACGCCCCTCAGCATCAAAGGTGAGAACAGTAGGGCTAGCCATAGCAGCAGCAGGAGCAGTAGCAGCAGTAGCAGCAGAGGCAGTAGTAGCAGTAGCAGCAGGGTAGTGCGGCTCAGTAGGGCGGCGCGGCTCAGTAGGGCGGCGCAGCTCGGTAGGGCGGTGCGGCTCGGCAGAGCGGCGCGGCTCAATGGGCGGCGCAGCTCGGCTGGGCGGCGCGGCTCGGCAACTGGCGGTGTGGCTCAGCAGGGTGGCGCGGGTGCTTACCAGGGGTGGGTGCAGGGCCGGGCTGTGACAGCAGGGGCCACGACAGCTGGGGGCGCGACAGTAGGGTCCGCGTCAGCAGGGGCCGCGACAGCATACGGCCGCGTCAGCAGGGGCCATGTCCACAAGGGCCGCGACAGAAGGGGCCACGCCAGTAGGGGCGGCGACGGCAGGGGCCGTGACAGCAGGGGGATGCGACAGCAGGTGGCTGCGATAGTAGGGGCCACGACAGCAGGTGGCCACGACAACAGGGGTCGCGGTAGCAGGGGCCGCGACAGCAAGGGGCCACAACAGTAGGGGCCGCGACAGCAGGTGGTCGCGACAGCAGGGGCCGCGGTAGCAGGGGCCGCGAGAGCAGGGGCGGCGACGGCAGGGGCCGCGACGGCTTGGGGCCGCAACAGTAGCAGGGGCCGCGACGGCAGCAGGGGCCGTGACGGCAGCAGGGGTCGCAGTAACAGTAGGGGCCGCGACAGATGGCAACGGCAGGGCCGCGAGGCAGGGGCTGCGACGAGCGAGGGCCGCGACAGCAGTAGGGGCCGCGTCGGCGGTAGGGGCCGCGACGGGCAGTAGGGGTCGCGCCCAGCAGGGGCCATGACAGGCGACAAAGGGGCCGCGACGGGCGGCGAACAGGGCAGGGCCGCGACGGGCCGAACTAGGGCAGGGCGCAAGGCGCGCTTCGGGCAGGGCGCGATGCGCGCTTCGGGCAGGGCAGGAAAAAAATGTTGTGGTGGGCCCTTAAAAAACGTTCCCACTAGGGAACCTGCTCAAATACTATGTTAGAATGTGAGCGAATGAAATGTCTGAACTAGAAAGCAGGTGGGTACAAGTAGCAAACCTAAAAGTGTTGTACCCTATAAGGACTACCCCACTACAGCCTAAACAGACTATAGCATATAAGTTTGACAGAACCTGCCCCCGATGTACATCACTCTCTACTTCATAGTCACCCGCCTCCCTAACTCTCTTCGCGCAGTCACGAACCACTTTCTCGCACTTGACCCCACTGACCTCACTGTCGACCTGCTCGAGCGACTCCTCCTTGCAGCTGAGACTAGTGTAGTTGTTGAAGGTGCTGCTCGTGGCACGCCTCGCACACCCTTGTTTGAGGGGTGTTCCCCACAGCCCCTTGCCCCCTCCTACGCTTCTGCTGCTGCTGTTGACATCCTTGGTGCTGAGGATGTTGGGGCTGCTTCTGCTCTTAGTGGGAAGCGCCCCAGCAGCAAGGGCAAGGGTGGAAAGAGTGGTGGCGGTGGCAGCGGGGTTGGTGGTGGTGGCGGTAGTGGAGGCGGTGGAGGTGGCGGAGGTGGTGGTAGCGGTGGGAGTGGTGGCGGGAGTGGGGGATTCGGTGGCGGTGGTGGTGGAAGTGGTGGGGGTGGTAGCAGTGGCGGCGGTGGGAGTGGTGGCAGACGGGGTGGAGCTCTTCAGAGGGGAGGTTTTGGCGGTGGCCAGAGGCAGCATCAGCAGCGTCGGAGCGAGACCCCTTCGCCCCAGCAGCTTTGTGAGTGGTTTGCTCAGCATGGGGCATCTGGGGGTAGTGTTCGCTGCCCGTATGTCATTCGCACGAATGACAGTGCTGGTCAGACATGCGGGAAGTTTCACTCTTAGCACCGCTGCTTCTCCCGCCTAGACGTCAGTTGGCGCCCAGAGTTTGGTGACGAGTGACGAGGCTGAGCGCCCCCGCTGGGCAGAGTTGCTTAGGGCTGGAGTTGATATCTTTGCTCTTGACTATGATGCTATCCTAGCTGCCATGTATGCCTTGTCTATTAGTGCTGAGGGTGACTGTTACCTGTGTGTGATGCCTGACCCAGGTATAGAGGCTGCTGCTCTAGGTGCTAGTGAGTCTGCTCTCTCTGGTACTGCGCCTGCTGAGGCCCTGCATACCTTTACGCTTGACTAAGGTGCTTCTCGCTGTTTCTTTCGCTGCAGTACCACCCTCACTCCTCTCTCTGCACCTGGACCGGTCAGACTGGCTGACCCCTTAGGGGGCCCGGTTCTTGCCTGTTCCTCCACTGTTTTCCCGTGTCCGGCGATTCTGTCCGGCTCACTCTCAGGTCTTCACCTCCCCTCGTTCTCTACAAACTTGGTGAGTACCACTACTGTTCAGGATGCGATGGTCACTACCACCACTCCTGGGGTTCAGCGTGTGTCGATCTGCACATGTACACGGACGGGCCGTTACCTGGCCACGTTCACCTGTCGGCCTGGGTTGAGTATGTTCACACTAACTACTGAGCCCCCTCAGGTAGCTGCGTCTGCTAAGATGTCCGCGTCAGGTCCAGTAGTAGCCCCCTGCTAGTGTCGCCTCCTATCGCACCAGACTCTCCTTTGGCGCCACCGCCTTGGCCACCCTTCCCTGCCACGCCTTTGTGGCATGCACTCCCGCCTCCTTGTTTCTGGTCTTCCTTGGTCTCTACCTCCCCTCCCGCCCTCGCCTGCCCCGCCCTGCCTTCCTTGGTCGAGGGGCGGCAGCGCGCCTCTGCTCACTCCTCCTTGCTTCCTCCGACGAATGCTCCCCTGCAGACTCTCCACATGGACGTGTCCAACCCACGTCAGTGGACAGGACCGCGAGCGCTACTTCTTGTTGGTTGTTGACGACTACACGCATTACACTACGGTCTTCCCCTTGAGCAGCAAGGGTGAGGTCCCTAATGTCTTGATCCCTTGGATCCGTGCTGTCCGTCTCCAGCTCCGCGAGCGGTTCCGCTAGGACCTTCGTGTCCTGCGTCTGCACTCTAACAGAGGTCGTGGGTTCTCCTCCGACCTATTCCGGGACTTTTGTCGCAAGGAGGGCATCCTCCAGTTGTTCACGCTTTCGGCCTCCCCGCAATAAAATGGGATTGCTGAGCGCCACATTGGCTTAGTCATGGAGGTGGCTCGTACCTCCATGATCCAGGTGGCTGCTCCCCATTTTCTGTGGCCGTTTGCAGTCCGGTACGCTGCACATCAGCTCAACCCCTGGTCCTGTGTCTCCTTGCCGGAGACCTCACCTACACTGCGTTACACGGGGAAGGTTGGCGATGCGTCGGTGTTCCAAATCTGGGGCTCTCGTGCCTTTGTTCGCGATACTTCTGCAGACAAGCTCTCCTCCCTGCGTCTTCCTTGGCTTTCCCCCTGACGCGCCTGGTTGGCAGTTTTACCACCCCACCTCGCGCCGTGTCCTCCCCTCTCAGGACGTCACGTTTGATGAGTCGGTTCCCTTTTACCGTCTCTTCCCCTACCGCACTGCCCCTCTCCCTCCCCCCCGCCGCTCTTCCTCGCTCTAGGTCCCCCTCCGGTAGACCCCCTCCCCCCTCAGGGTCCTGCTCCCTCAGGTGTGTCTCAGGTAGATCCAGTCTCTGAGACTGTGCCGATCAAGGTCGCTGTAGACTGAGGTGCTACTAGAGGTGCTGCATCTGGGGGTGCTGCGTCTGGGGGTGCTGCCTCCGGGGGTTCTAAGCCTGCGAGTGTGGAGCCTGGGGGTGGTGAGCCTGCGGGTGCAGAGCCTGGTGGTGCTGAGTCTGAGGGTGCGGAGTCTCGGGGTGCTGAGCCTAGGGGTACTACGTCTGCTGGAGGTCCTGCGGGTGCCTCTCCACGACTGTCTCCCCACCGAGAGCCTCTCTCACCGCAGCAGCAGCGCGAGGGGTTTGCTCAGCGCAAACGCGTTAGGAGTGGAGCTGCAGGAGCTGGAGGCTCTGCCGCTGGAGGCACTAGAGCTAGAGGTGGTGGAGCTTCTAGTGTTGGAGGTGTTGGAGCTGCTGGTCCTGGAGGTGCTCGTACTAGAGGTACAGGAGCTGTCACGGCTGGTGGTGCTGGAGGTGCTGGAGCTGGAGACACTAGAGCTGGAGGCACTGGCGCTGGAGGCGCTAGAGCTAGAGGAGCTGGAGCTGGAGACCCTGACGCCGGAGGTGCTGGGGCTGGAGGAGCGGGAGCTGGAGACCCTAGCGCTGGAGGCGCTGGAGCTGGAGGCACTGGGACTGGAGGCGCTGGAGCTGGAGGTGCTGGAGCTAGAGGCGCTTGAGCTGTCAACCCTGGAGCTGGAGACCCTAGCGCTGGGACTGGAGGCGCTGGAGCTGGAGGTGCTGGAGCTGGAGGCGCTTGAGCTGTCGACCCTGGAGCTGGTGACCCTAGAGCTAGAGGTGCTGGCGCTAAGGTGCTGGAGCTGGCCGTACTGGTGCTTGAGGCACTGTGCAGCGGCGGCCGTTTTTCGTTCGGCCGCCACCGTCGTCTCTTCCGCCACTTGACTCGGTCCTTCGCCAGATTCTTAGTCTCCCGTCTTCTACTGGCCTTCCTCCTAGCTTATTGAGTCCACCGCCTCACCATTCACAGCCACAGTTCCAGCCAGGCTCCCCACTGCCTGCTCCTTCTCCTTACGCTGAGCAGACAGACTCTCTTACAGAGCATCGTGCGTTTGAGTCTCGTCCTGCCTCACCTGTTCGTACGGTTTGCACTGGTCGTCGTGTTCCTTGTCCGTGTCCTCCTCCTGTCCCCGGCACTCACATTATGGCACTTCGTCCCTCCTCTGTTCCACTGCGAGTTCCTTTGCCGTCTCCTCCTACGTCCACTGTTGCTGATAGTCCGGACCCTGAGTCTGACTTAGTTCGTGCTGCCAGTCCTACTCTCTCGCGTCTTCTAGCCACGGTTATCACTGACCCTTCGTTTCAGTTCACTGCTGCGTTTGCCCTTGTTGCTGAGCTTGTTGACTTTGCTGCCGCCTGTCGTCTCGACTACGCCACTAGTCTTGTTGCTGAGTCTGAGTCTCTCTGTCCTCCGTCCGTCAGGGGTGGGTGTGCTCTTGGCATGGACGTCCTTGAGGAGAGGCAGGAGGACTTTGAGTGTCTTGCAGCTGCTGTACCTCATCTCATAGCCATGCTGCTTGCCCTTGAGGGAGACCCGGATGCACCAGACATCCCGGCCCCGCGCTCTTACACAGAAGCGATTACGGGTCCCTACTCCTCTCAGTGGCAGACAGCCATCGACGCAGAGATGGCATCTTGGAAGTCCTCAAGCACCTACGTCGACGTAGTTCCCCCTTCTGGGGCGAACATTGTCGATGGCATGTGGATTTTCAGGGTGAAGCGGCCACCGGGTTCTCCGCCTGTCTTCAAGGGTCATTACGTTGCACCAGGCTTCAGTCAGTGACAGGGAGTTGAATTCTTCCGGACCTTCTCCCCTACCCCGAAGATAACCACTCTTTGGGTACTGCTGCACCTCGCCGCTCAGCGTGACTACGAGCTGCACTCTCTTGACTTCTGCTCAGCTTTCTTGCAGGGCAGCCTGCACGAGGAGATTTGGCTGCGCCGCTCACCTGGCTTCACTGGGTCATTTCCTGCAGGTACCCAGTGGAGCCTTCGGCGGCCAGTCTACGGTCTCTGTCAGGCGCCTCGCAAGTGGCACGTCACTCCAAGGACGACACTTGCGGCTCTTGGTTTTGCTCCTTCGACTGCTGACCCGTCTCTGTTTCTACGCACCGACACTTCGCTGCCGCCGTTCTACGTCCTCGTGTACGTCGACGACTTGGTCTTTGCCACTGTTGACACTGAGGCACTGGCCCTTGTAAATTCGGAGCCGCAGAAGAGACACATCTGCACTGACCTGGGTGAGCTGCACAACTTTCTTGGCTTGCAGATCACCCGGGACAAAGCACGGCGCACCATCACCCTGACTCAGTCACACATGGTGCACCAGGTCCTTCAGCGCTTCGGCTTCCGCTACTCCTCACCACAGTCCACTCCTCTGCCTACCGGTCACTCGCTCTCAGCTCCACCTTCGGACGAGTCCATAGAGTCGAGTGGCCTGTATCCAAAGCTTGTGGGCTGCCTCATGTACCTGATGACCTGCACTCGACCTGACCTTGCCTACCCTCTTAGCATCCTGTCACACTACGTTGCGCCCCGGAGACACCGACCAGAGCACTGGGAGGCTGCTAAGAGGGTGTTGCGCTACTTGTGCAGTACTTCGGGCATGGGGCTCGTGCTTGGAGGACGGGGTCCAGTTGTCCTCACTGGCCACGCAGACGCTTCTTGGGTTGACGACTTGGCTACGCAGCAGTCGTCACAGGGTTACACCTCCAGCCTTGGCTTCGGCTTTGTTTCTTAGTGGTCTACCCGCTCGTCTTCTGTTCTCAGCTCCAGATGTGAGGCTGCGATCTACGCTGGGGCCATGGCTGCACAGGAGTTACGCTGGCTCACCTACCTGCTAACTGACTTAGGAGAGCAGCCTCGTTCTTCTCCAGTTCTGTACGTAGACAACAAGGCCATGACTGCCTTGTGTAAGGAGCACAGACTGGAGCACAGAACGAAGCACATCGCTCTGCGTTACTTCCTTGCTCGAGAGTTGCAGCAGCGTGGTCAGCTTCGTCTTGCTTACATGGCCTCTCTGGCCAACACTACCGATGTATTCACCGAGGCACTTCAGTCTAGTGATCATAAACGTTTTTGTACTGTTCTATGCCTTGTGCCTACTTTGCCTCACTTGCTTATTGCGTGACTTCGCTTGTACTCTGATCTATATATATACCTGCATTCTTACACTTGCTAGGGTATGATCACTGTACTGTTTGCTCTCTTATATATAACTCTGCATGTGAACTGGCCTTGTGGCCCTTTGCTTGTGCTCGGAATGTGTGGTGACTTAGTGATCCACCCTGAGCTTTCTTTGCTTTTCTTGACATGATGTACCAGTCTCTTGGCAGCAGTAAGTGGGCGGTAACTGGGGTGATTATGTGGCTGATTTGAAATGGTCCACAGTAGCGCGGTCGTAATTTCGGTATGATGGGCAGTCTTAAGTTCTATGAGTCGAGCAGTACGTAATCCCATGACTGGGCGGCGGTGGCGGTTAGCGTTGCGTTTAGCGGCTCTGGTGCGGGCAACTTGCAGAATCTCAGCGAATTGCTTTGCTCGTAGTGTTGGATTATCCGGACTCGGTGTCATGGGCGCTGTTGGGTTTTGCTCGTAGTTGAGGTAAACGGGGACTACTGCGTCGTCGCTAACGTGGCGTTGTTGTAGGCGAACTTGATCAGCGGCAGCTGCTGCTCCCAAGTTGTCGGATGTCGCACGTGGCCCGAATCAACTGTTCCATCGTCTGATTGGTCCGCTCCGTTTGACCGTCGGTCTCGGGGTGGTACGATGAATTGAACTGTAGCCTGGTCCCGAACTGCTCCCATAGGTTCTTCCAGAATTTGCTGGTAAACTTCGTGTCGCGGTCGCTGATTATCGCTTGCTGGTATCCCGTGCAGTCGAACGACGTCTGCGATGAACAGGCGAGCAGTTTCTTCGACTGAGATCGATTTCTTGCACGCAGCGAAGTGAGCCATTTTCGTCAGTTTGTCAACGAAGACCATAACCGCGTCGTTACCCCCAGGGTTCGAAGGTAACCTCGTGACGAAATCCATGGTAACTTGTTGCCAGGCGCGCTCGGGCGGTGGAATCGGCTGCAATTGACCCGCCTTTCTCTTTCGCGAGCTCTTCATCACCTGTCACGTAGGACACAAGCCCACGTGGTGTTGTACGCCAGTCAACAGCTCCGGCCAGTAGTAATACCGCTGAAGTTGCTGTCGCATTTTTTCTACCTCGAAGTGGCCTGAGGTAATCCCTTCGTGTGCCTCCTGTAGTAACAGTTCCCTCAGTAGTGAGAACGCGGGTACCCAAATGCGATTGGTGCCTGTTTTTACGTAATGGACTCCCTTAGCTTCTGCAGTTGCTGTGAATTCCCGGTTGTGAAAAATGGGTTGGTACTACACCCATGGGTGAATAGGCTTGTTAACAATGGGTTGGTTTTGGTAGAGACTAAGGACGGAGTCTATGAAGATTAAGGGCCGAAATATCTCAAAATCGTTGGACTATATTTCTGGACAATTTTTTTGACTTCACAAGAAACGTCGTCGACAACCAAGGCATCGTCAAAATTATTTCAAAACCGAGTATGTTGTAGCCATTGGCCGTGGCTATCTATCACAATTTGAATCGTATCAAAAGATGGAGTAGAACTCGAGTAATGAACTTTTGCGCACTAGGGGGTATGCTGCCATAGAAACTTAACCCAATCACAATTATCTCACAAGTTCACACAAGCAAGTTAGAGTAGCAAGAACCAGGTAGAAGGGGATGAGGAGGACAAGAGGGAATGTCCCTAGGGAGTTCCCAACCAAGGAAAACCCATACCACTCAATTCCCCTCTCTATAGGCACCCCAACTTTGACATTTGTCACTTTCCCAACCCATGCCATCCACCTCACCCAACTCGGCCACACTTGCCGACCTGGTTTTGCTTCTCCGAACCACTTGGAATCATCTACAGTGATGGGGACGAATTTCCCAACCCCAAATAGTCTATACCCCATATGGATTCACTCCACAAATTCCCATAGTCATCGCACCACAACCATAACTACGAACGATCATAACTTTCTCGTTCTTGTTCCGACCGTGGCGATTCTCGGTTCGTCGGAAAGCTCTCGACTAGAGGATGTGAGATGGGTACAAGCAGACAACACAAAAGTGTTGTACCCTCTAAGAACTACCCCACTACAGCCTAAACAGACTATAGCAGATATAAGTTTGACACACCCCCATAGGCAAAGTGGGGGGGAACAAGAGGTCACAAGACCAGTCAAGAAAGACAAATCAAGCTCAGGGTGGATCACAAAGTCACCACGCAGTCTGAGCACAAGTAAATGGCCACAAGGCCAGTTCATATGAAGAGTCATATAAAAGAAAACAAACAATAAACAGAACAAAACCTAGCAACAGTAAGCATGCAAGTATATGTATAAAGAGTACAGTATAGGCAGAGTCAAGCAGAAAGCAAATGAGGCACAGTAGGTACAAGGCCTAACACAGTGCAAAAACGCTGATGATCACAAGGCTGAAGTGCCTTGGTGAAAACATCAGCAGTGTTGGCCACGTACGCAAGACGAAGCTGGCCACGCTGCTACAACTCTCGAGCAAGGAAGTAGCGCAGAGCAATGTGCTTCGTTCTGTGCTCCAGTCTGTGCTCCTGACACAAGGCCAGCATGGCCTTGTTGTCAACGTACAGAACTGGAGGAGAATGAGGCGCCTCTCCCAAGTCGGTCAGCAGGTAGGTAAGCCAGCGTAGCTTCTGTGCAGCCATGGCCCCAGCGTAGATCTCAGCCTCACAACTAGAGCTGAGAACAGAAGAAGAGCGGGTAGACCACCAAGAGACAGAACCCGAGCCAAGACTGAAGGTGTAGCCCTATGACGACCGCTGTGTAGCCAATTCGTCAACCCAGGAGGCGTCAGCGTGACCAGTGAGAACAGCTCGAGCCCGTCCTCCAAGCATGAGCCCCATGCCCGATGTACTGCACATGTATCACAACACCCTCTTCGCAGCATCTCAGTGCACCTTTCGGTGCCTGCCGGGAGCCACGTAGCAAGCCAGAAGGCTGAGAGGGTATGCGAGGTCAGGTCGTCTGCAAGTCATCAGGTACATGAGGCAGCCCACAAGCTCTGGATACGGGCCACTCGGCTCTACGGACTCGTCCGAAGGTGGAGCTGAGAGCGAGTGACCGGTAGGTAGAGGAGTGGACTGTGGCGAGGAGTACGTGAAGCCGAAGCGCTGAAGGACCTACTGCACCATGTGTGACTGAGTCAAGGTAATGGTGCACCGTGCTCTGTCCCGGGTGATCTGCAAGCCAAGATAGCTTGTCAGCTCACCCAGGTCTGTGCACGTGTGTCTCTTCTGCAGCTCGGACTTCACGTGGGCGAGTGCCTCCGTATCAGCAGTAGCAAAGACGAGGTCGTCTATATACACGAGAACGTAATCCGGCGGCAGAGTGGTGTTAGTGCGTAGAAACGGAGAAGGGTCAGCAGTGGAAGGAGCAAAACAAAGAGAAGCAAGAGTCGTCCTGAGCGTGTTGTGCCACCCACGGGGCGCCTGGCGGAGACCGTAGACTGGCCGCTAGAGGCTCCACTGGGTACTAGCAGGAAACGACCCAGTGAAGCTAGGTGGGCGGCGCAGCCAGATCTCCACGTGCAGGCTGCCCTGTAGGAAGGCTGTGCTGAAGTCAAGTGAGTTGAGCTTGTAGTCATGCTGAGCGGCGACGTGCAGTAGTACCCGAAGAGTGGTCATCTTCGGGGTAGGGGAGAAGGTCTGAAAGAAGTCAACTCCCTGTCGCTGACTGAAGCCACGTGCAACGCAACGCGCCTTGAAGGCAGGCGGAGAACCCGGCGGCCGCTTCACCCTGAAGATCCACATGCCACTGACGATGTTCGCTCCAGGTGGGGGAACCTTGTCTACGTAGGTGCCTGTGGACTTCAAGGAAGCCATCTCTACGTCCATGGCTGCCTGCCACTGAGAGGAGTAGGGACCCTCTATCGCCTCTGTGTAAGAGCGCGCGGTCGGGATGTCTAGTGCATCTGGGTCTCCCTCAGGGGCCAGCAGCAAAGCACTCAAACTCCTCCTGTCTGTCCTCAAGTACATCCGTGCCAAGAGCACACTCTCCCCCGACGGACGGAGGACGGACAGACACAGACACAGCAAACAGACTAGCAGCATAGTCTAGGCGACAGGGAGCAGCAAAGGCAACAAGCTCAGTAACAACAGCAGACGCAACAGAGGACTCAAACAAAGGGTCAGTGACAGCAGTGGCCAGAAAGCGCGTGACAGTTGGACTAGCAGCACCAAGGGAGTCAGACTCCGGGTCCGGACTGGCAGGAAGATAGGACGCGGGAGGAGACGGCAGAGGGACACGCTGTGGAGCAGTAGAAGGATGCAGAGTCATAGAGTGAGTGCCTAGGACAGGAGGGAGACGCGGACGCGAAACACGACCAGCGCGAATAGTACGGACAAGCGACGCAGCACGAGACGCAGGCGACACAGGACGAGTCTCAGGCTCACGACGCTCCGTAAGACCTCCGTACGGTCTAGAGTAAGGACCGGGTAGCGGAGAGGCCGGCTGCAACTCTGACTGGGACCGGACAGGCGGCTGACTAAGGAAAGGAGGAGGACCAGGAGAAGACGGTGAGCTAAGAACCTGCTGAAGGAGCGGAACGTAGTACGGCTGCAGTAGCGCAGCGCCTCCAGAAACAGCAGAAACAGGACCGGTACCCACAGCCCCAGGGTCTCCAGTCCCAGCAGCACCTCCAGCAGCTCCGGCAGCAGAAGCACCTCCAGCAGTTCCTCTAGCACCACCAGCACCAGCAGCACCTCTAGAAGCTCCAGCACCACCTCTAGCACCAGCAACACCTTCAGTAGCACCAGCACCAGCAGCACCGCCAGAAGCCCCAGCAGCACCTCCAGCACCAGCAACACCTCCAGTAGCAGCAGCACCTCCAGCAGCACCTCCAGCACCACCAGCACCAGCAGCACCTCCAGAAGCCCCAGCAGCACCTCCAGCACCAGAAGCACCTCCAGTAGCACCAGCACCAGCAGCACTTCCAGACGCCCGTACAGCACCTCCAGCACCAGTAGCACCTCCAGCAGCACCAGCACCAGCATCACCTCCAGAAGCCCCAGTAGTACCTCGACAGAGCCGAGAGTACCACTCTCGAAGCCGCTGTGGAGAGAGAGGCTCCCGCCGCGGCGGGACACCGAGAGCACCTCCAAACGCAGCACGCGCAGGCTCAGCACCCCCAGGCTCAGCATGCCCAGACTTAGCACCCCCAGACTCAGCACCCCCAGTCTCAGCACCCCTAGTCCCCGCACCCGCAGGCGCAGCACCCCCAGACTCAGCACCTGAGTCGACAGCTACCTCGACCGGCTCGGCAGGGTCTACCTGGGACACACCTGAGGGGGCAGGACCCTGGGGGGGAAGGGGGTCTACAGGGGGAGCACCTGGGGCAAGGAGGAGCGGCGGGGGAGGGGGAGAGGCAGTGCGGTAGGGAAAGAGACGGTAGTACAAAACCGACTCGTCAAACGTGACGTCCTGAGAGGACAGAACACGACGCGAGGTGGGGTGGTAGAACTGCCACCCGAGTGCGTCAGGAGGGAAGCCAAGGAAGACACAGGGAACGGCACGGGAGGATAGCTTGTCCGCAGTAGTATCGCGGACAAAAGCTCGAGATCCCCACACACGGAACGCAGACGCATCGCCAACCTTCCCCGTCCACCGCAGAGTAGGTGTGGTCTCCGGCAAGGAGACACGAGGCTGAAGGTTGATCTGATGCGCTCAGTACTGAACCGCGAACGGCCATAGAAAATGGGGAGCAGCCGCATGGATCATGGACATACGAGCGACGTCCATGACCATGCCAATGCGGCGCTCAGCAATCCCATTTTGCTGTGGGGAGGCCAGAAGCGTGAACGTCTGGCGGATGCCCTCAGAACGTCAGAAGGCTCGCAGAAGGTCGGAGGAAAACTCCCCGCCTCTGTCTGAGTGCAGACGCAGAACAGGAAGGTCCGAGCCGAAACTCTCACTAAGCTGGCGACGAGCACCGCGGATCCAGTCGATCAACACCTCAGGGACCTCACCCTTGATGCGCAAGGGGAAGACTGTGGTGTAACGCGAGTAGTCGTCCACGACCAGCAGGAAGTAACGCCCGTGACCCTGTCCACGGATGCTGGTTGGGCCCCACACGTCCATGCGAAGAGTCTACAGAGGAGCCTCAGTCGGAGGGAACGAGGAGGAGTGAGGGGCGGCGCGCTGCCGGCCCTCTACACAAGGAACACAGGTGGGGGCAGGCCCCGGAGGAAGGGGAGGGAGGGACCTGGGGAGACCAGAGACAAGGGCACGGGAGGCCATACCTCGAAGACGAGGCAGGGAGGGGTGACCAAGGCGGTGGTGCCAAACGAGAGCCTTGTGCGACAGAGGACGACACGAGCACGGGGCAGACGCAAGAATAGACCTGGACGCGGCAGCAAACACCTGACTAGACGCAGCTACCTGACCAGACGCAGAGACCGGAGGAGGCGCAGTAGTCAGTGTGTACAGACTCGACCCTGGCCGACGCGTGAACGTGGCCAGGTGGCAACCCGTCCGAGAGCAAGTGCATTGGGTCACACGCTGAACTCCAGGGGTGAACTGGTCAACCCACACGTCCTGGAGGTCAGCTCCAGTCACCAAGTTCGTAGAGAACGAGGGGAGGTGGAGTCCCGACAGCAAGCCCGACGGGGCCGCAGGACACGGTAAAACTGTAGAGGAGTGTGCAAGGACTAGGCCCCCAGAGGGGTCAGCAAGGGAGACTGCAACAGGCCGGCTGAGCGGCGTGAGCGTGGTGCTGTCTCTAAAGAAAGAGCGCAAAGCACCAGAGTCAAGTGTGAAAGTGTGCAAGGCCTCAGTAGGTGCAGTACCAGAGAGAGTAGACGTACCAGCATCTGGAGCAGTAGACGCACTAGCACCTAGGGCAGCAGCCGCACTAGCACCTAGAGCAGCAGCCGCAGTGCCCGGGTCGGGCGGGACACTCAGGTAACAGTCACCCTCAGTAATATCAGCAAGAGCATACATGGCAGCAAGGATAGCATCAAAATCTAGATCAAAGATAGGCACATTCTGCAGAAGCAGATCATGCGAGCGAGGGAGCTCAGCATAGTCAAGAAACTGGGTACGCCAAGCGTCAGTCAAGCGACCAAAGCAGCGCTGCGTGGTGTGTGGGAGTCCACACACCTCCCCACTACGAGGGCCATTGCAAAGAACGTAAGCGCAGGGACCTGCACCCCCAGACCTCCCATGCCTAGCGTACCACTCACAAAGCTGCTGAACCGACGGGGTCTCACTGGAGCGCGGTTGTTGCTGACGCTGGCTACCACCAGCGCCTCCATGCTGCGCGGCTGCACCTCGACCAGCACCACCGCCGCCGCCACCTCCACCACCGCTGCCGCTGCCACCACCACCTCCACCGCTGCCTCCACCACCTCTGCCGCTGCCTCCACCACCTCCACTGCCACCACTGAAGCCCGCACTCCCGGTGCCACCCCCACCTTCACCGCCACCCCCTACTCCTCCGCCACCACCCCCCCCGCCGCCCCCTCCACCACCTCTGCTCCCCTTGCCCTTGCTGTTGCGGCGTCTCCCACTGGGAGCAGACGCAGCCCCGACCTCCTCAGTGCCAACGAGGTCGATAGCAGCAGCAGAAGCAACAGAGGGGAGAAGGGGGACAGGGGAACACCCCTCAAAGAAAGGGGTGCGATGGTCGCCGCGAGAAGCACCTACAGCTAAGATACTCTTCTCAGCTGCAGTAAGGCGCTCCTCTAGTAGGTCGACAGTCAGCTCGGTGGGGCAAAGGGAGAGGAAGTGATCCCTAACTGAGGAAAGTGAGTTAGGGAGGCGGGTGACTAGGTAGTAAAGGGTGATGTACATGGGGGGGGGGTTCTTGGCACAGAACTCAGTGGAAAGGGCAGCACGGTAGCGGGTGTCACTAGTGCGAAGGTGAGCAACTAGGTCAGCGACTGTGGCAAAGGCGGCAAGGGGACTGGTCACGGAAAAGGTACGGCAGCATGAGGCAGCTGAGTGCAGCAGTGGAAGGGGAGGAGTAGCGTGCAACTACAGCGTCGTACAAAGACCGAGCAGTTTTGTAGTGGCCAAAGTGTGCGCGCTCAGCAGGCGGCAGGTGACTACAAACAGCAAGACGAGCAACAACGTCACGAGCAAACAGTACTGTCAGCGGTGACAGTAGGAGCAGTGGAAGCACCAGACGTGTGATCGAAAAGAGATACCCCATCCCTAGAATCACACTGAAGAAACAGCTGGAGATCGTCAACCCAGACGTCAAAGCCAACTGCACGTCCCTCAGCATCAAAGGTGAGAACGGTGGGACTAGCCATAGTAGCAGTAGGAGCAGCAGCAGTGCAAAGCAGTGATAGCAGCAGTAGCAGCAGTAGAAGCACTAGCAGCAGTGATGCTCGGGAGAGCAGTGCGGCTCGGTGGGGCCGGCGCAGCTCGGATGAGCGGTACTGGTCTAGGCCCCTTGTACACCACCACGCAAAGAACTTGCTACATATGTAAGAGATATGTAGCAAGTGAAAGATGTGTACGCAACTGCCTGCTAATGAAACTCCTCTTTTACCTATTCTCTCTTGCCTAGCTAGCTAAATCCTAGCTATGGCTCCTGTATTCTAGCTGTTATTTTGACAACACTGCCCGTAAGAGAATCACTAATGCCCAGGAACGCTGCATAGAGGCCCTAATCGCAACTTTGAGCAAACCAACCAAATATGATGAAAGTCCTTCTTCATTGCCTCGCCCTGCCCCAAGTGAAAAGTGAAAACACCACCTAGAGCAAGACATCCCCTATTCTACCTCAACCATAAGAAAAATCCCCATCTTTAACACCCCCACGACTTTACTATTGGAGGAATAGACATTACACTTTATATATTTTCGTAGAAGGGTGGTAGTGGTAAGTGCCTTCATTGATTTTTGTTCCGTGGCTGCAGAACTAATGGGGCGGCTTGTATGCACATAAACTGCCTAGAAATGGAAATAGGGTTCATGATGTTGACCTCGAGCACATCCCCCCTTACCCCCCCCCCCCCCCCCCCCCCCCCGTTCAATTATCCTCCAATCCACAACGTTAACTTTCTTCCCCAACATCAAAGCGTCGTCCTCACTTGGCTATCATAGCCATGACAAACTTGAAATCATCGTGCATTCGTGATAGAGCAAAGCATGATGGGTCGCCGGAGGGTCCAAAAACTCCACCCCGCAGACGAATCTACCAACCACGATTAGCTACTGTGAATATAACTTAAGGTGCACGGCCGCGGCAATGCTCTATTTAGAGGGGGTAAATGTGACTCCATTATGGGCCGAAAAACCAGACGCCTTCACCCCTGCCCTCATTGTCAAACCATATTTGTTACATTTGTAAGGTGAGGATGGTTAGTCTAAGACAGTACAACTTTGTAGATATGGACCATGTATGCTGTTACGTTGGTCATTCTGTTCACTTCAATTATTGACATAGTATCAGAGAACCACGTCGCTACGATACTGGACCATGCCAGTACCCTCTTAAGACTGGCCTTGGCGTTGACAACATCTACGGACATGAGGATCATTCAGCGGCACACTAACTCCGCCGCCTCTACTATCTATATTGCCTATGCTTCAGCCTTTGGCTGCTCTCCCAGGCAGGTACTCTCTGATGCAGCATGGTGTGCCCATCTATACTTTGCTGATGTTCCTACTGTTTTGTATGCCTCTAACTCTAGGATTATTCGACCTTATTATTCTTGTGCATCTAGTTTAGGATCAGTAGCTGATGCATGTGCAGGATATTTTGCTGTTGCTAGCACACGTATGACTGTTACAAACGTGTCCCTTTCATTCACGCTTCACTCCGGCGCCTCCTGGAGTTTCGTCCGCGACCACATGAGCCTAGCGCCTCTTTGAGCTTTTGTCACAATCGCACGGAGCTCTGCTACGCTTCTGTATTCAGCATTCCCCTCTAGCTCCCTTATGGGTCTGCACATCTCCTCGTTCTCCAAGAACTTGGTCGGTCTGAGTCACCTTCAAGACCTGGGTGTCACCACCACGTTCTATGAGCACGAGCGTTTTGCGACCCGTACTCTGCCACTAGGGCTCCTCTTGCCACGTTCTCTGGGGATCCTGGGCAAGGGCTCTTCTTAGTGTGCACTGAATCTGCCCCGACGTCTGTGTCTACTCATTTGGTTGCGTCCTGCTCGTGTTGGTCTCTCACCCGCCCATCGCATGTCTAGCACCACCACCTACATAGCCCCTCCTATCCGCGTCTAAGTCATACCATTTCTTGTCGTCTTGTCATACATCTACCAAAGTTGCTTGCCCCACTTCCTCCCTCGTCTGCGCCACCGTGCACTCCTTGCACTCCGTGCACTCGCTGGACCTTTGGAGCTCTGCCCTACTTGCTGGGCCTCGCATCGAGCGCTACTTTCTGGTGGTCATGGAAGAGTTTTTCCGCTACACCTCGGTGTTCCCACTGTAGCGGAAGGTTGAAGTGCTTGACTCTTTTTTTGCCAAGGATCGTGGCCATTTGCAACTAGCATGGCCATATGCAGCAAACGTGGCCGCCTTTTACTTAAGTGGCACTCTAACCATGGTGGTTAGTTCACCTACGGTCGGGTCGAGCAATTTTTTCGCGCGCAGGGCATTCGCCAGACATTCACGCAGCCAGACTCGCTCCCGCAGAATGGGATAGCTGATGGTCGCATTAGCATAATCATGGAGGTTGCTCGTACCTCCATGTGTCATGCTAGTACTTTTTATGCAACCCTTTGCAGTCCGCTACACTTTGCACCAGCTTAACATGTGGCCCCGTTCCTCACGCCCACAGGATTTGCCGACCATCCTGTGGACTAGATCCCCTGCGCCTACGTCTGCGTTCCGTGTCTCGAGCTGCCTTGCTCATGTCCAGGATTCTCGCGCGCACAAGCTTGCAGCCTGCGTGTGTCTTCTTTACTTTCCCTCTAGGCATTCCGAACTAGCCGTTCTACCACCCTTCATCCCACCTTTCCTCAGATATCGTAACTTCACCTTGGACGAGTTTGTTTGCTTCTATAGTCGCTTCTCCCATCGAGGTACTCAGGTTTCCCCCTCCTCTATTCCTCACTCCCACTCCTCCCCCAAGTTCCACCTTTCTAGTAGCTCCCCTCCCCCCCGATCATGCCCGTCACCCCGCAGTCCCCCACGATCTGTCGCACGTTGCCCCGCAGTCCCCACCATTGCCAGCTTTGATCGTGGAGTCATCGCATCAGCCATTGTCACCGCAACCAGGTCTTGTGTCGTAGCGGCTGGTCACTGAGCACACTGGGGGTGCTGGTTCAAAAGGTGCAGCTATGGTGGGTCCTGGCCCAATAGGTGCTGGTTTTGGGGCTGCTGGTCCTGGGAGTGCTGACGTCGGTGGTGCTGGCTTTGGGGGGTGGTGACGCTAGAGACGCTGGCTCTGGGGGCGATGACATAGGAGGTACAGGCGTAGGAGTTTCTACAGGAGGAGACTCGGAACCTGGGGGTGCAATGGCCCTACATCATTCAGCGAGACAGCAGCAGCAGGAGCAACAGTCGCAACCACCATCGCAGCAGTCGCAGCAACCGTCGTTGCCTCTGGTGACTGGTTTTCAGGTACTTGGTCCTCCTTTTCCTTGGACAGACTGTTGTCCTACTGCCCCATCGCATCTTCTCGACTTGACTCTGGCCCATTTTCCTTCTCGTTCTTGGCCTCCACTTCTGTCAACGGGAGCATTGTTTGGCCCCGTCCTCGCTTGGGCAGAACCAACCTCGTGGTCGGATGTGCGGGGATTGCAGCCGACCTGCAACAGTGGGCACGGGGGCCACTGCAAGGGCGCCGAGCTGGAGGGCGCCTGGCTAGAGGGCGCCAAGTAGAAGGACGCCGTCCTGGACGCCTGGATGGCGTCTTGGGAAGGTGGACGCCGACCTGGGAGTCGGCACAACTACCCGGGCTCCTGATCGACGTCCTCGACGCCTGGTTGGCGTACAGGAAGGCTGGACGCCGACCTAGGCGTTTGCACGGCGTCCTAGGAGCATGGGACGCCGCCCTGGGCGTCTACACGGCGTCCTAGGGGCCCGAACGCCGACATGGGCGTTCTGGGGTCCTGGACGCCGACCTGGGCGTCCTGAGGGCCCGGACGCCGACATGGGCGTCCTGGGGGCCCGGACGCCGACCTGGGCGTCTGGTCGGCGTCCTGAGAGGCTGGACGCCGCCCAGGAGGTCTGCAAGGCGTCCTAGGCGTCTGGACGCCGACCTGGGGGTTCGGACGGTGTCCTGGGCGTCGGGACGCCGGACTGGGGACGCCGGGCATAGGTGGCCAGCTACGGATTGGGCTGGTCGGCCAGGCGTGGTTGCCCGGTCGACCAGGATACCCGGGCGACGTGTGCGAGTGTCGCCGGGGTGGAGTCTTCGAGGCCGACCTCGGGGGTGGTATCCCGAGGTCGACGTGGCTAGTGGGCGCAGTCGCTGGCGTGGAGTCTGCCAGGCATCTGTGCTGTGCTCGTAACAAGGTGTGGAGCGCCAACTAGGTACGCACTCCTGCGAAGCAGGTGCACCGTTGTTTTGTGGGTGCAACGCTATGCAGCTGACTTTTTGCAGCGTTGGCACACCGTGGACTTGCAACGCTGGCGCACCGCTACTCTGCAATGCTAGAGCGGTGCGACCGCTGCTACGCTGGAGCGCGGTCGACCATGCTGCGCCGGAGGTCGGCCAGCTGCCTAGCTAGCTCTGATGTAGTCTGTGTTGCCAATGTTGTTGCGACCATTATTGTCAATCTTTGCTAGTGAAACTGTTGCAAAATCTCCCCATCAATGTGCAAGCAGAGAACACACAAGCAAACGACTAAGGAACGCAGAGATCAAACAAGCACCTGTGCTTAGCCCGTGGTCTAGCTCCCATTGCAGCAGTAATCTCCGCATGCTGCTTTACCGTGGACGACACCGCAACGAAGTTCAGTCTAGCCGACTTTGCACCAACCGTGTTCGTAGGCCGGCAGCCGTGGAGTCACTAGCATGCGCGTAGGTGACGCCGAGGTGATGGACACCCTGAAGGCACAGCTGGAGGATGCGAGGAGACGCCATAAGGCCCAGGAGTACGGGGCGATACCCTGGGCAGTCGTCGAGGCAGGACTCCGCTCCATGGGGGCGGCGGAGCATCCCCCTTCTCGGCCTTCCTCTCCTCGACCGGTGAACAACGACGGCGGCGTCGACGTGGGCTTCAACGCCGGTGGAGGTCAGGTCGGCAGCAGTGTGGGAGGCACATCGAGGCAACGAGGTGTGATACACGCCGGTGAAGCCGGCGGCGTTCAGGCGCGAGGGATGCAGTCGTCGGCTGCTGCAGGCTCCTTGCAGGGCGACGCCGGTGGGCGTCGAAGTGGAGTGTCGCCGATGTCGGCGACATAGGTGACGACGGGCAGGATAGCACCAAGGTACGGCTACTTCAAGTTTACGCCGGACAGGATCTTGGTCACCCCGCCGCTTGTTGGTCGACATGACATACTCACCTGGAAGGAAGCCATCGAGCCCTAGCTGGAGATGGCCGGGCTGATCGGCTTCGCGCGAGAGATCGTGGCAACGCCGGGGGAGCACCACCCCGACCTGCGTGCGGAGTTTCGCGCCGTGCAGCTGTTGACCTTCACGGTCATCTCACGGTGCTACTCGCCGGGCGTGCAGATCGCCTTGAAGTGGTGCTGGGAGTACCTCGACGCCGACCAACGGGCGTGGCACTTCATTGTGTCGACCTACCAGGTCACCGACGACTTGTTCATCGCCCAGCTTGAGGGGTAGCTGGCGCACGTGCGTATGGGCGACGAGGAGACGACTACCGACTACTGCAACCGAGCCCGGCGAATTCTTGCCACCATTAGGATGGCCGGTGCGCAGTACTCGACGGCGTCGCACGTCACCCACGTGATGCAGGGACTCTTGAGCAGCTACAACCTCATGAAGCGGCTGTCAATGGCGCCGAGCACGAGGACGACGCTAATAAGGACAACTTGACCTCGTAAATCCTGCAAGATGAGGCGATGCAGGAGGCAGAGCGGTCCCAGGAGCTCCTGGCACAGGCAAACTTCGCTGCCCCGGCAAAGCATGGTGGCCGACCGGGGCAGCGTGGGCAGCCCGGCGGCGGTGGTAGTTGCGGGTGGAAGCCGCGAAGGACGCCGACAAGCAGAAGTCGGCCACGGGTGGCGGTCGAGGAGGAGGAAGTCGCCGTTGGGAGTGCTGGATTTGCTACAACCCCGACCATCTCTCCTTTGAATGCCCTGACCGTAGCGATACCGACAAGGACGACGCCAAGGGAGGCCGCACGAGGTCGGCCAGCTGTCGTCCACGTCCGCGCAAGGAGAAGCTGTCGAACAAGTCGACCTCGGCAAAGGACGCAAACTCCTCTGCTGGCGGCAAGGGGCAAGACGACAAGGCGCCGTCGTGCTCGCTGGTCGGCGTCATGGAGCCGACCGTCTCGCTGGCATCGGAGGCCGGTGAGGACTTCCAGGCGGTGGCGGTAGTTGTGCAGGCAAACCCGGTGATGGTCCTGCTCGACAGCAGTTGCTCGCACCACCTGATGGGGACGAAGGAGGCCTTCGTCGACCTGCAGCCGGCCGGCGACGTGAAGCACGTGTGCGGCTTCAATGGGGCGCTGCAGGACGTTCAGGGCCGCGGCACTGTCGCTCTGAAAGGGGAGGCCGGGAAGCAGGTGCTCATCCACGACGTGCTCTTTGTTCCGGGTGTGCAGGCAAACCTGCTTTCGGACTGCTAGCTGAAGGAGCACGGCGTGAAGCTACAGGAGGGCGGCGACGGGATGCTGCTCGTCTCAGTGGCGGGAGAGGTGCTCGGCCGGGCAACGTACACCAAGCGTGTCCTCTGCACCGACCTGCGTCCTTGCTCGACCAAGTCGGTGACGCCCATCACGGAGGTCATGGCGTTGCGGGCAATCGTCTTGGCGACAAAGGCAACGCCGGGTAGAATACATGCAAGGCTTGCGCATGTCGGCATGGATACCATATGGAGCTCGGCAAAGCACGAGGTCGCCACTGGGCTAGACCTCATGTCGGCAGCGGGCGCCGTCTCGCCGTGTGTTTCGTGCGTCGGCGGGAAGCTGGCGCGACACACCTTCCCCGACCAAGGCTCCGACGCCGACGAAGTGCTGGCAGTCGTGCACATTCACCTGTGCGGGCCGTTTCGTATGGCTGCCAAGGATGGCAGCATGTACTTCTTGCTGATGAAGGATCGTAAGACCCGCTACGTGTGGGTGAAGCCGGTCGCCAAGAAGTCGGATGCGTTGCCGATGTTCGTGCAGTGGCTGGCGGTGGCTGAGCGGCAGACGAAGAAGTCGGTGTTGATGCTGCGCTCTGACCAAGGTGGGGAGTTCCTAGGGAAGCAGTTCACCGACTTCGTGAACGGCAAGGGGATCGTCCACGACCTGACCTGCCCGTACACCCCGCAACAGAACGGCATGGCGGAGAGGGAGATGAGGACGGTGGTGCGGACGATGCTGCTGCACATGGGCGTGCAGCACCACTGGTGGCACCTCGCTCTCTGACAGGCTGTCTGGATCCGCAACTGCCTTGAGAGGTCGACGCTGCCGCCGAGGACGACGCCGTACCAGCTACTCACCGGGAAGAAGCCCGACTTGTCGCTGGGACGGGTGTGGGGCTGCATGGCGCAGTTCTTGGTCCCCGAGCAGCAGCGTGGTGCGAAGCTGCAGCCGAAGGCCTGGTGGGGCCTTCACCTCGGCGTGTCCGAGGAGAGTAAGGGATGGGAGCTCCTCGACATCGCTGACAACCGGGTGGTCACCACGTCAGACGTGGTGTTCTACGAGGACATGTCGCTGGAGGTGTGGAAGTCGGCGCACGGGCCGGCGTCAGCGCGGATGCCGGTTCACCTGCCAACGGACACCTCAACGGCAACGCTGCCTCTACTCGCCAAGGTCGGTTAACTTTCTAGTGAGGACGCCGAGGACGTCCCCTCTCCCTGCCCTTCCCCTGCCCCTCCCCTTGTTGCCGACTTGCATGGGCTGACCCCGATGTCGGCCTCCAGTGATGAGGGGAGAAGTGGGGCGTCACCTGTGGCGCGGAACCCAAGCATCGCCGGTGGCCGACGTGATGCTGCCGGTGGCCGACGTGGTGCTGTGCAAGGCGGCGTAGGAGCGAAGCTGACGCCGACCGGGAGGCAGCAGGTGGTGTAGCCGACTTTGGTGAAGCCGGCGAAGGAGGCACCTGCAGAACAGCAGCCGCCAGAGCAGCAGGCAGCACCGACGCCGACCAAGGAATAGTCGGCAACCAGGCAGTCGGAAGGGGAGCCGACCGCAGGGGAGCAGTCGGCTGGGACGTCGACTGAGGTGCAGCAGGATGCCAAGGAGGTGCAGCAGGACGCCAAGGATAGCAACAAAGGCGACGATGGAGGGAACGCCTTCCCCGAGCACCGTTGGGACATCTCGACGATGAGAGCAAAGGAGGCGTTGGCAAGCTGGAAGGGCGCGGCCGTGAAGGCCGCCATGGAAGAGAAAATCTGCAGCCTCATCAACATGGGAATGTGGGAGCTGCTCGAACGCCCGCTGGGAGTGAACATCATGAAGAACCGGTGGGTGCTGACGACGAAGTACCACATCGACAACACTGTCGAGCGCGAGAAGGCGAGGCTGGTCTTGAAGGGCTTCACGCATGTGTACGACACCGACTACGACGAGACGTTCGCGCCGGTGGGCAGCTACCTCATGCTGAGGATCTTCCTCAGCATCGTCGCTGTCCTCAATCTCAACCTGATGCAGCTCGACATGAAGAACGCCTTCTGTCAAGCTATATTTGTTATAGCATATTTATGTTAGTCTAGGCGTACTTTATGTTTTCCTAGGGTTAGGGTAATGCTTGCTATATCTTGCTTGTTTTCACTTTCCTTAGTCAACACTTCTAGTTTTGTAACTTGACATGGTATAGAGCGATAAAAAAGATCCCATGGGCCCACCGCCCCGTAACGTGCCCTAGCCCAAAGCGCCCTAGCCCAAAGCGCCCTAACCCGAAGCGCCTTAGCCCATAGCGCCCCGTCAATCTGTGTCTCGTAGTGCCCCATACCCAGCGCGCCACCCGTTTTCCCGTCGCCTCACCCGTCTGATCCGTCACATCGTTACTCTCCTCCCCCCTCGTCGCGACCTGCCCGTTTTCCCCATCGCGCCCTACCTTTTCCCCCCGTCGCGCTGCCCGTACATCCGCTCGCGTAGTCGCACGCACCCGTACGAACAGTCGCGCGCGCAGCCGCGTGCGACGGCACACACAGCAGCACGCGCAACTGCTCGCCCGTCCGCTTGCATAGCAGCCCATGCGGCCTGCGCACCGCGCCACCTGCAACCCGTCCCACAGCCTTCCCCGTAGCTCGACGCCCCACCCGTCCCCACTGGCTTAGCAAGCCGCCCCAGCCAGAATAGCCGCCCCTTCCCAGTTCTGCCGCCCCACCCTTAACAGGCCGCCCCAACCAGTTCTGCCGCCCTCACCCGTTCCCACTGCCTCACCTGTAGCCCATCGCCCCAGCCATATCTGCAACCCCACCCGTTCCAGTCACCTCACCCAGTACCCTCCCCTGCACAGAACCGCACAGAACCGCACAGAACTGGGCAGAACCGCACAGAACCGCACGGAACCGTGCAGAATCGCGCAGAACTGCACAGAACCATAAAGAACCGCACAGAACCACCGCCTTACCTTCCCCACCCGTCGCCAGCAGCCTAGTCTACCGCCAAGAGCACCACCAGCAACTTAGACTGCCGCCAGTCACACCAGCAGCAGCTTCCACGGCCGTTAGCACACCAGCAGCAACTTGAACTACCCCCTAGCAAAGCCAGCAACTTACACCGCCCCACCCGGTACTCCCCACTGCACAGAACTGCATAGAACTGCATCCGCTGCCCCACCCGTTCCAGCCAGAGCTGCTGCCCCACCCATTCCAGTCACCTCACCCGGAATCAGCCGCCCTACCCGGTACTCTCCACCCCACAGAACTGTGAAGAAAATGAGGAATGAATGAGAGAGGAGGGGGGTTCACTAGCAAACATTGGGATGCATATAGCAAACCCTGAAAGGGCTGACCTCACTATAGAGTACCCCACTGCAGACTAGAGAAACATAATATTCTGACACAGCCCCATAGTCAAAGTGGGGTGTAAATAGCACAACAAGCAAAGCAGAACAAGCTCAGGGTGGATCACAATGTCACCACATATTCTGAGCACAAGTACAAGAAGCAACAGTTTAAAGTTCATAAATGTAAGCAAAGCTAGAGGCTATTGCAGAGGGCAAGTGTGGAGGAGGAGGGACTATGAGAGGAGAGGAAGTAGTGGGCGGTAGCTGAAGCTGCTGGCACACGGCGCAACTGGAGCAACTGGCACACGGGCAACTGGAGCAACTGGCACACTGGCAACTAGAGCAACTGTCACACGGGCTACTGGAGTAACTGGCTCCGCGGCTAACTCTAAGCGGCAGGAGCAATGGACTCGCGGGCGACTGGAGCAATGGGCTCATGGGCGACTGGCGCAACAGGCTCACGGACGACTGGCGCAACGGTCTCACAAGCGACTGGAGCTGTGGGCTTTACGGCGGCCACCCCCCTTCAACCTCCCCAAACTATCCCACCCCCATTTCACACACCGCCTACTGCACCCCTAGGTTCACTCACACCCCACCCCCTAGCACCACTCCTTTGGCTCCCACACATCCACCCCCCTCAGCGGCAGCTGCAGCAGTGGGAGACAGAGGAGGAGGAGGAGCAGGGGAGTCCACACACCCGCCACCCCCTACTCGCCACCCCCAAACCCTAACACAGGGCAGGGCCGTAGATGGGGGTAAGGGAGGGTAAGGGGGGGGGGGGGGGGGGGGGGCAGGGCCGCAACAGGGCCGGGGCAGGGCAGCTGCAGGGCAGGGCGCCACGACGAAGACGGAGGGCCCCCCCCCAGGGCGCCGTGACAGGCGACAGAGGGGGGGGGGGGGGGGGGGGGGGGCAACGTGCGGCCCCCCAACGACGGGGGGCCGCGACGGGGGGCCGCGACGAGGGCCGCGACGGGGGGCCACGACGGGGGGCCGCGACGAGGGGCCACGACGATGGGGGGCCGTGACTGGGGCCTCCGACGGGGGGCCGCGACGGGGGGCCGCGACGGGGGGCCGTGACGGGGGGCCACGACAGGGGGCTGCGATGGGGTCGTTAAGGGGCCGCAAGGGGGGCCACAAAGGGGGCCGCGTAGGGGGGTGTAAAGGGCCGGCAGAGGGGCCGCGAAGGGCCGCGACAGGTCGCGAAAGGGGGGCCGCGAAGGGCCTTAAGAGGGGCCACTAATGGCCGCGAAGGGGCAGCAACGGGCCACTAAAGGCCTCGAAGGGCAGGCGCGACGCGCGCCTCGGGCAGGTAAGGAAAAAAAAAAGTTGTAGTGGTGGGCCCTTAATAAGAAATCGAACCAGCTCTTTACCATGTGAAGAAAATGAGGAATGAATGAGAGAGGAGGGGGGTTCACTAGCAAACATTGGGATACATATAGCAAACCCTAAAAGGGCTGTACACACTATAGAGTACCCCACTGCAGACTAGAGAAACATAATATTCTGACAAGAACCGCACTGAACTGCACATAACCGCACAGAACTGCACCCGCTCCCCCACCCGTTCCGGTCACCTCACCCGGAATCAGCCGCCCCATCCGGTACTCTCCACCCCGCATAACCGCACTGAACTGCAACCGCACCGAACCACACCCGGTGCCCCACCTGTACGAGCAGCACCACTAACAGCAGTTTAGGCTGCCCCAGCGCTCAAGCACCAGCTAAGATTACCGCTAGTGCACCAGCAGCAGCTTGGGCTGCCCCCAGCGGAACCAGCAGCAGGATAGCCTACTGCCTGCAGCAGTTTAGGCCCACCTGCCAGCACCACCCCCGCTTCTAGCTACTCACATGGCTTGTACTCGAGTCCTACAGCAGCAGGGCCAGCCGCAGCACTCCCGGGAGTGGGGACCTGCGGGTCCAAAATGTGGAGCCCTCAGCAGTGGCTCAGCTAGCAGTGGGCGAGACGTCGGCCCCAGCGGGTACCGGGCCCTGACAGGCCCTGGTGCTAGCACTACCTGCTGGAGTCCTGATCACTCTGCGTCCAGCTGCTACCGTCGACTCGATGACCTTCACCGTGAGCGTTTTGGTCCTCACGCTATTACACTGCACTGGCCCTCGCGACTTTGCCAGCGCACTGCTGCACTAGTTGAGTCTCACCTACCTGGTCTAGGACCGTTCTCGGCTGCACGAGTAGAGACCTGTGTTTCCAGTCTTCGTGCGTGTGTTGTTTCCAGTCCAGGCGCCTCTGAGGGTCTTTGTGTAGGAGCTCCAGCTACCACTAGTCTAGCACTAGATTTTGTAGCTGGTTCGTGTGCGACCCCACAGACTGCACAGTTTTCCTTCACCCTAGACTCTGGAGCGTCCAGCTGTTTCTTTCGCCACTTTACTGACCTCACACCACTGCGCACTCCAGTCACTGTCGCCTTAGCTGACCCCTTTGTGGGACGTGTAGTTGCTCGCAGCACCACCACTCTCTCGTGTCCGGCGGCCCCCTCAGGTTTTCTTATAGGTTACTACACCCCCTCGTTCTCTAGGAACCTGGTGGGTGTCAGTCACCTCCACGACATAGGTGTAGTCACCACTTTCCCCCTGGACGAGCCTGTTGCCTCCTGCTCAGTCGTACCACTAGGGCCCCTCTGGCCACTTTTCACAAGGAGCCGGGCTCTGGTTTGTACTCACTACACACTGGGTCCCACCGCACTGGATCAGGCCAGGTCAGGTCAGGTCAGGTAGCTGCTGTGTCGTGCGACTGTCGCTCCCCCACCCACCCGTCTGTTCTCTGGCACCACCGTCTAGGTCACCCGTCGTTCCCATGTCTTAGTAGGATGGCACGTTACCGTCTGGTCTCAGGTCTCCCAGAGTTGCTTGCCCCGCTTCCTCACTCGCCTGCGCCGCTGTGCACTCCTTGCGTCGAGGGTCGGCAGCGCGCTGCCCCTCACTCCCCCTCGTTCCCCCCAACCACGGCTCCCTTCCAAACCGTGTACTTGGACGTCTGGGGCCCCTCCCCGGTCCTTGGACCACGTCAGGAGCGCTACTTCCTGATTGTGGTGGACGACTACTCCTGCTACACCACGGTTTTCCCCTTGCGACGGAAGGCCAACGTGCCTACCGTCCTCGAGCCGTGGCTGCTAGCGTCGGGTGGTGCCCATGGCCTGTGTGGGCTCGGCCTGCACTCAGACCGTGGTGGTGAGTTTTCTTCCACTCGTTTGGAGACGTTCTGTCAGGGTCGGGAGTCATTCAGACGTACACGCTACCAGCCTCGCCGCAGAAGAACGGGGTAGCCGAGCGTCGCATCGGCCTGGTCATGGAGGCTGCCCGGACCTCCATGTGCCATGCCGGTGCCCCTGAGTTCTTGTGGCCTCAGGCGGTCCGCTACGCCGTGCACCAGCTGAACCTGTGGCCCACTGACGCACGGCCACGGGTGACGCCGGTCTCTCCCTGGTCAGGTTTATAGGGTGTAGCAGCTGACTTCCGTGTCTGGGGTTGTCTGGCTCACGTTCGTGCCACTGGCACGAACAAGTTGTCTCCGCGCACTCGTGCCTGCGTCTTTCTTGGCTTTCCTTTGGACGCCTCCGGATGGGTGTTCTACGACCCGGTCACCAGCGGGTTCTTCGCTTCTTAGGACGTCACGTTCGACGAGTCTGTCTCTTACTACAGGAGCCGCCCCCACCAAGGTACTAAGGTCTTTTCCCCCCCGCTATTCCTCACCCTTGAGCCTCCCCCACTCGCCCTGGTAGCCCCCCCCCCTTTGCGTCCTACCCCGTCAGGTGTGTCGCACGTCACTCCGCAGTCGTCCCCCCTGCAGCGTCCAGTCCCTGTCGTGTCTGGGGGTGTGGGAGGTGCAGTTGCGGAGGGTGAGGGTACTTGGGCTGCAGGAGCTGGTGGAAGCCTGTTGCATGCCCAATAGGAGCTCCCCTAGTCCAGCCTCGTCCTCACACTCTGTGCCCCATTCCCACAGCGAGCATAATTGAACCTCCAATCCCAGGCATTCCAATCGCTCTCGCAAGACACCATAGGCCAACAACATCTGTTTCCTCAGCCCAAGGATGTACGTGTCTGTCAAATGTCATATCTGCTACAGTTTGTTTAGGCTGTAGTGGGGTAGTTACTATGGGGTACAGTAAGTTTAGGGTTTCCTACTTGTACCCTGCTCTTTCCTAGTTCAATCACTCTTATTCACTCTGACATGGTATAAGAGCCTAAGTTGCCAACTAGGACCGCTTACTACTACGGGCCCACTATTCCGCTAGAAGCGCCCTAGTGCGCCTTTCTCTGCTCGTGCGCCCTCGTGCGCCTTTTTCTGCTAGTGCGCCCTTGCGCGCCCTGCCCTTCGTTCTGCCAGTGCGCCGTCCTGCAGCCCTCGCGCTGCCTCCTGCTGCCCTAGGCCAGTGCGCCGCCCCTACAAGCTAGTAAGGCCCTCGAGCCGCCCCTGCAGGCCGGTCAGGTCGGCGCGCTGCCCCTGCAGGACCTTGCGGCCCGTACGCAGCCTCTGCCCGACCGCGCGCCGACCCTGCAGGCCCTCGCCGCTTGCACACAGCCTCTACAGGCACGTCAGGCCAGCGCGCGACCCCGTCAGGTCGCTGTCGCGGCCCCGTTAGGCCGCAGTCGCGGCCCCGCATTGTTGCTAACGCGGCCCTACCCTGCCGCGGTCGCGGCCCCGCCGTGCCGCCGAAGCGGACGCGGCCCCGCCCTGCCGTGACGCGGCCCCGCCAGCCCTGCAGCTGACATGGCCGCGCCCTACTGTTGACGAGGCCGCCCCTTCTGCTGTCGCGGCCGCGCCCAGCTACTGACGCGTCGTCGCCCCCTGCCCGCCGCGTCACCTTGCCCGCCGCGTCGCCCCTGCCCTACGGGGGTCCAGTCCTTGCGACCTCCACGACTGCCCTCCCTTGTCCTGCTGTCCCGTCTGGCACACTATCGGGCCTTTACCTCCCCTCGTTCTCTACGAACTTGGTGGCAGGTCCTGCGCTCCAGGACACGGGTGTTCACCAGTTCACCCCTGCCTACGAGCGTGTGACACACTGCACGTGTGCCCAGAAGGGCCGTCACCTAGCTACCTTTACTCGGCAGCCGGGTTCGGACTTGTACACACTGACCACTGAGTCCCCTCAGGTAGCGGCGTCTGCGTCTGTGTCAGGTCAGCTGTCCGCCCCCTGCTCGTGTCGCACCCAGTCGCACCAGACCGTCCTCTGGCACCACCGCTTTGGTCACCCCTCAGTGCAGTGCCTTCGTGGCATGCACTCCCGATACCTTGTCTCTGGTCTTCCCAAGGTTCTCCCTCCCCTCCCACCCTCGCCTGCTCTTCCTTGTCTTCCCTGTGTCGAGGGGCGGCAGCGCGCCACTCCTCACTCCTCCTCGTTCCCTCCCACAGAGGCTCCCCTGCAGACTCTCCACCTGGACGTGTGGGGCCCAGCCCCCGTCCGTGGACAGGGCAACAAGCGGTACTTCCTGCTGGTCGTCGACGACTACACGCGCTACACCACGGTCTTCCCCTTGCGCACCAAGGGTGAGGTCCCCGATGTTTTGATCCCTTGGATCCACGCTGCTCGTCTCCAGCTTCGCGAGCGGTTCCAGTCGGACTTTCCCGTCCTGCGTCTGCACTCTGACAGGGGTGGTGAGTTTTCCTCCAACCTCTTGGCAGCCTACTGTGCGGAGCACGGCATCCACCAGACGTTCACACTTCCGGCCTTTCCACAGCAGAATGGGGTTGCTGAGCACCGCATTGGCTTAGTCATGGAGGTCGCTCGTACCTCCATGATCCATGCGGCTGCCCCCCATTTCCTGGGGCCGTTTGTAGTGCAGTACGCTGCGCATCAGCTCAACCTCTGGCCCCGTGTCTCTACTCCGGAGACCTCGCCCACACTGCGTTGGACGGGGGAGGTTGGCGATGCGTCGGTGTTCCGGGTCTGGGGATGTCGAGCCTTTGTCCGCGGTACATCCGCGGACAAGCTCTCCTCCCACGCCGCTCCCTATGTCTTCCTTGGCTTTGTCCCTGACGCGCCTAGCTGGCAGTTTTACCACCCCACCTCGCGCCGTCTCCTGCCCTCTCAGGACGACACGTTTGACGATTTGGTCCCCTTTTACCGTCTCTTCCCCTGCCGCACTGCCCCGCTCCCCCCTCCGCCGCTCTTCCTCACGCCACATGCTGCTTCGGTAGACCCCCTCCCTCCCCAGGGTCCTGCTCCCTCAGGTGTTTCCCAGGTAGACCTGGTCGAGCCTGTCGAGGTAGCTCTCAACTCTGGTCCTGCTCGAGGTACTGCGTCTTGGGGTGCTGAGACTGGGGGTGCTGAGACTGGGGGTGCTGAGCCTGGGTGTGCTGAGACTGGGGGTGCTGAGCCTGAGGGTGCTGAGACTGGCGGTGCTGAGCCTGGGGGAGCTGAGACTGACCGTGCTACGCCTGGTGGCGCTCCCTCTTCACAGCAGCTGCGTGAGTGGTACTCGCAGCGTTGCAGCCTCTAGCGTGGGGCTGCTGGAGCTGGGGGTTCTGCCGGAGTTGGAGCTGGTGGTGCTGCGGGTGCTGTGTCGCGGCCGGAGCCTCCCTCCCCACAGTGGCTACGTGAGTGGTACGCTCGACGCTGCAGCCTCCGGAGCGGCGCTCCTAGCACTGGGGTGCCGCCCGCTGGAGGCCCTGGTGCTGATGGAGCCTCTGGTCGTACAGATGGTACTGGAGCTGCTGGGACTGGGGGTTCTGCTGGAGCTGGAGCTGATGCTGCTGGACGTACTGCTGGTGCTGGAGCTGCTGGAGGTGCTGCTGGTGCTGGAGTTGGAGCTGGAGGTGCTGCAGCTGCTGGAGCTGCCGGTGGAGCTGAGGCCGTTGGGCCTACTGGAGTTGGTGTAGCTGCTGACCCTGGAGTTGGTGCTGCAAGGGGTGGAGCTGGAGGTGCTTACGCTCGTCCTCCTGCAGGTGCTGGAGCCGACGGTGTGGCTGGAGCTGGTACTACTGGGGGTCCTGAAGTTGGCACTACTGGAGCTGCTAGTGGTGCTACGGGAGTTAAAGTTGCTGCTAGGGGTTCTGGTGCTGTCTCTGCTGGTTCAGCAGGCGCTTCACGACCGCAACCGTACTTTGTTTTGCTCCTTCAGCCGGTTCTTGGTCAGCCTCCTCCTCCTTGTCCTGCTCCCTCCTCAGAGTATCCTCCGCCTGTCCAGTCGCAGGCACAGTTACAGCCTGCCTCGCCACTTCTTAGTCCTTCTCCCTACACTGGTCCGACAGGAGGTCTTACAGAGCGTCGTGAGCCTGAGTCTAATTCTACGTCACCTGTTTGTACTGCTCGCACTGGTCGTCATGTCTCGCGTCAGCGTCCTCCTACTGTCCCAGGCACTCACCAGATGACGCTTCGTCTTTCCACTAATCCACAGCGTGTCTCTCTGCCTTCTCCTCCTGCGTCCTATCTTCCTGCCCTAGCTGACCCAGAGTCTGACTCTCTTCGTGCTGCTAGTCCTACTGTCACGCGTCTCCTGTCTGCCTTAGTTGCTGAGCTTGTCGACTTGGCTGCTCACTGTCGTCTAGACTACGCTGCCAGTCTTGTTGCTGAGTCTGAGTCTGTCTATCCTTCGTCTGTCGGGGGTGAGTGTGCTCTTGGCACGGACGTCCTTGAGGACAGGCAGGAGGAGTTTGAGTGCTTTGCCACTGCTGTACCTCATCTCGTGTCCATGCTGATTGCACCTGAGGGATACCCGGATGCACCAGACATCCCGACCCCGCGCT
The DNA here is from genome assembly GCA_948144175.1 of Closterium sp. NIES-65. Lineage (NCBI taxonomy): Eukaryota > Viridiplantae > Streptophyta > Zygnematophyceae > Desmidiales > Closteriaceae > Closterium > Closterium sp. NIES-65. The sequence goes on along the minus strand of CANXME010002307.1, from coordinate 1,310,823 downwards.
CTTACGCTGAGGCGATCGCGGGTGAGTACTCCTCTCAGTGGCAGTCAGCCATGGAAGTCCACTGGCACCTACGTCGACGAGGCTCCCCATCCTGGGGAGAACATCGTCAGTGGCATGTGGATTTTCAGGGTGAAGCGGCCGCCAGGTTCTCCGCCTGTCTTCAAGGCTCCTTACGTTGCTCGAGGCTTCAGTCAGCGAGAGGGAGTAGACTTCTTCCAGACCTTCTCCCCCACCCCGAAGATGACCACTCTTCGGGTGCTACTGCACGTTGCCGCTCAGCGTGACTACGAGCTTCACTCTCTTGACTTCAGCACAGCTTTCTTGCAGGGCACCTTGCACGAGGAGATCTGGCTGCGCCGCCCTCCTGGCTTCACTGGGTCGTTCCCTCCTGGTAACCCGTGGAGCCTCCGGCGGCCAGTCTACGATCTCCGCCAGGCGCCACGTGAGTGGCACGACACACTGAGGACTACACTTGCGGCTCTTGGATTCGCGCCTTCTACTGCTGACCCGTCGCTGTTTCCGCGCACCGACACTTTGCTGCCGCCATTCTACATCCTCGTGTACGTCGACGACTTGGTCTTTGCCACTGCTGACACTACGGCTCTCGCCCTGGTGAATTCGGAGCTGCAGAAGAGACACACGTGCACAGACCTGGGTGAACTGCGCAGCTACCTTGGCTTGCAGATCACCCGGGACAGAGCACGCCGCACCATCACACTAACTCAGTCACACATGGTGCAGCAAGTCCTTCAGCGCGTCGGCTTCACCTGGTCCTCGGCACAGGCCACTCCTCTGGCTACAGGTCACTCGCTCTTAGCTCCACCTTCGGACGAGTCCGTAGAGCCTAGTGGTTCTTACCCAGAGCTAGTTGGCTGTCTCATGTTCCTGATGACCTGCACTCGTCCTGACCTCGCGTACCCTCTTGGCCTTCTGGCTCGCTACGTGGCTCCTGGTCGGCACCGAAAGGTGCACATGGATGCTGCTAAGAGGGTACTGCGCTACTTGTGCAATACGTCAGGCATGGGACTCGTGCTTGGAGGGAGGAGCTCAGTTGTCCTCACTTGGCACTCAGACTCTTCTTGGGTTGATGACCAGACTACTCAGCGGTCGTCACAGGGTTACACCTTCAGCCTTGGCTCTGGTTCAGTTTCTTGGCATTCTACACGCTCGTCTTCAGGTTCTCAGCTCCAGTTGTGAGGCCGAGATCTACGCTACAGCCATGGCTGCACAGGAGATAAGCTGGCTCACCTACCTGGTGACTGACTTGGGAGAGCGGCCTCGTTGTCCTCCAGTGCTGTACGTCAACAACAAGGCTACCATTGCCTTGTGTTAGGAGCACAGACTGGAGCACAGAACGAAGCACATCGCTCCGCGTTACTTCCTGGCTCGAGAGTTGCAGCAGGGTGGTCAGCTTCGTCTGCGTTACGTGGCCACTCGGGCCAACACTGCTGATATATTCACCAAGGCACTTCAGTCTGGTGATCATCAGCGTTTCTGCACTATGCTAGGGCTTGTTCCCACTTTTCCTCACTTGCTGTAGGCTTTGCTTGTACTGTGATATATATATTTACGCACCTGCATGCTTGCTTTGCTAGGTAGAGATCACTGTGATGTTTGTGTTGCATATATGCCTCTGCATGTGAACTGGCCTTGTGGCCCTTTGCTTGTGCTCAGTGTGTGTGGTGACGTTGTGATCCACCCTAAGATTGCTTTGCCTTTCTTGACTGGTCTTGTGACCCCTTGCTCTCCCCCACTTTGCCTATGGGGGTGTGTCAAATGTCATATCTGCTACAGTTTGTTTAGGCTGTAGTGGGGTAGCTACTATGGGGTACAGTAAGTTTAGGGTTTCCTACTTGTACCCAACTCTTTCCTAGTTCAATCACTCTTGTTCATTCTGACAGTGTCGTCAGTGTAGCTCATGAATAAGATACTGGAAAAGACTTACACAATTGGTGCAAGTAAATAGGAAAGGGCCAAAGGGGTCACCATGTCAAGAGACCATCTTGGATGCCAGTGTTTTGAAAAGAGGGCCAACTTGGATAAACAAGTTACTAGCTATGCCATAGAGGACCCCCAAGAAGGAAAACAACCCCGCGAAAGGCGTGTGGCGAAGCCCTCAAACATCTCTTTGTGGTGAAAGGATTTGAAAGCGTTAGCAATGTCCATCTGCTCCGTGCACCATGTTGAGTGGGTGGTCATCGCCGAATGAATAGTGTGCGCCAAAACCTCCATGCTTGACCTGGACCCAATGTCGAATTGATTGCAGGAAGAGAAGTGTGATACCATATCCGGACGGAGTGGTGACGCAGGAGCAACGGGTGGGTGAGCGACTGATACGAGCACAACGCAGCAACCTAACCAGACGCAGCTGCCTGGGGGACGCATTGTGCAGTATGAAGAGACTTGACGAAGGCTCCCATGAGAACATCGCAAGAAGTGCCCTAGTGGAAGCGTCCGTACAGGTCGCAAACCTCTCATGTGCAGGGAAAGTGACTGTGACCCCTAGGTCCTAAGGTATCCAGCACCCACCATGTTCCTAGAGAACGAGTGGACGTGGAGGCTTGTGAGAAAACCAAAGGGGACAATTGGACATGGGAAAGAGGTAGGAACTGTGCGCGACGGCTAGTCCAGAAGTGGGATCATCCAAAGCAACTGAAACTAGCGCCGGATGTGGTGTGACAGCGGTGTGGTGGCGGAAGAAGCACTAGGACATGGCGGATTGAAGAGTGAAGGAGAGAGGTGCGTCAGCAATTGTCACTCCTGAGCTAGACTACACAAACACCCACACTAGAAGCAGGAGTACCTCCACTAGAAACATGAAAAAATCCTAAGTTAGGTATACGCAAGCGAGCAGATCCTATAGTACAAGAATCAATAGGATATATGTTGGTGCAACCCTTTGGTTTGCACTCGGCTTGTTGTCCGTGTGCGTGCATGTGTGTGTCTATGGAATGGTATGAGGGCATGGGATAATATATATTTCATGCTTATAATAGTGTGTGAATGTTGAGTCATGATGTCGAGTGTGTGTATTGAGTCAATAGCGAGTTATCGCTAGACGCGTGTTACGCGGTCGTTTGTGTCTCGCGCGCGGTTTTTATTTTTGTCGTGCGTGGTTTCTATTTTGTCCTGTGTCGAACGTTCGGTGTGTCGCAAGTGTGTGCAGCAGACCCATCAAAAACTCAAGGATGAGTTTGTGATGAAGAGCCCGAGCCTTGGTGTCAAGCCTCAAGTGATTTCGAAGCTCGCCAAAAGGGTACACCTCAAGATATTGAAGATAGTTACATTACTTTGTGTAGTGTAACATTTCAATTGGTGTAGGCCCTAGTGAAGGGTAGTTTCGAGACCCTTCGTGGTTGGGGACAGTGTGGCACTGTTCCACATCACTGTACCTCGGCTCTTGGGGTTTGTAGGAGCTGGGAGTCATTCCCAACTCGTAACTCTCCCTAACTCTTCCTATCTTGTGTTTCTAAGACTATATTGGCTGCCTTAGTGCTGTTCGTTCAAACCAACGCTGTGTCGTCATTACTTGGTCAAATCGTGCGATCTAAAATGCCTGTTCTAGGCGACAATAAGACGCACCAGATCCAAGTTGAATCAAGTCATTTGAAGCTGTGACCAGAACGATATGAACGTTTGAAGCCGCTGTGCAGAAATCCGACTGTGCACTCTATCTTTCGTTTTAGGCACATTGGAGCCTACTGTGACTATAACAAGTGGTATCAGAGCCCCTTGGAGCAGTTCGACAATGGCTGGACCTGAGGAAAGGGGTGGCAGAGGTGCTGGTGGCAGAGGAGAAGCCCAAGCTCAAGGCCAACCCCGTGACTCAGCCATGGCGCCCGTGCAACCAAGTGTTGGCCCATCTAGGGATGAGCCTTGAGTGTTTGGCCTTGACAAGTTCAATGGTGACAACTTTGCTGAGTGGTCCTTCAGAATGGAGAACATATTTGACCACTATGACCTGCTGGAGGTGATGGAAGGAACGGAGAAGCGTCCCGAGAACGACCCGGAGAAGAGCCCGTGGGTGCGGAAGAGCGCACAAGGCTACCTCCTACTTGGGCAAGCGTTGGGGAGCAGCCAAATCCGTCACATCAAGCCTTTCCAGCGTGAACCAGAGAAGGGACCAAAAGCATGGGCTGCTCTCAAGGGTGTACACGCTCCTGCAACAGCGGCGGTAGCTGTGGTGTTGGAACGGCAAATGGCGACGTTACGAATTGAAGAGGATGAAGCGGTTGAAGAAGGGGTGCAGAAATTCTTCGACTTGTTGACGCGGCTTGAGGGAGCGGATTTGAACTATAGTGAGCTCCAAAAGAAGACCAAGTTGCTGGCCCTACTCCCTGAATCATGGTCCTCGCCCATCATCAACCTGGATCGCGACTTGCCCCGCCTCTCGCTCGAAGACGTAAAGCGAGCTATCCTTCAAGAGGATTTCCGCCGCCGTGAGTTGGCGAGTGCGGATGGCGCTGGGGCAGCGAGCATCGACCGTGGATATGGTCGAGGAAGAGGCAGAGGACGAGGGGGAGGAAGGTTTGGTGGCAGCAACTTCGGCGGAGGCCGCGGGAGTGGCGGTTACGGCAGCGACGACAAGAGCTACGGGCGCGGTCGCGGCCGATTCGACGGCGAGTGTCACTATTGCCACAAGAGCGGACACATGTGGCGCAACTGCTACAAACTCCCTGATGGTTGGACCCCTGCTCAAGGCCAAGAGAGTAGAGGAGCAGGAGGAGGGAGAGGACGAGGCCGTGGAGGCCGTGGCGGTCGCGGTGGCGGAGCTGCAAACATGAAGAGCGGAGACAACGACAAGGACCCGAGCGACGATCGATACCCGGGTCTATTCTACTTCGTGTCGACGCAAGTACCGGCTGGTCCAGAGAAGGATGAAGGCTTTGAGGAGCCAGCAGCTGTGGGGAAGGTGACCCTACACCCCCTGGACTATTGGGTGATTAATAGTGGCGCTACCTATAGCATGACACCTCGCCCGGACTTGCTCACCGAACTCGAGCCGTCACCGGTGAAGCATGTCACATCGGCTTTGGGGCAGCGAGCAGAGGTGAAAGGCATGGGCAAGGCCATGTTCAAGGGTGCTGATGGGAAGATGGTGGGCCTCAAGAACGTGCTTTGGGTGCCCAGCCTTGCTGCAAACCTGATTTCTGGGCAAAGGCCGGCATGGACACTAACTCGAAGGGAGCCAAGACCTACACCGCAAGGCTTGGCGATCGAGTTCTTTGGGACCTTCATGAGGACAGGGATGTCTACAACGAGATGTGGCAGATCCCTGTGGTCCCTATGCCTAAGGAGAGGCAAGTGGCAGCAAGCGTCAGCACCAAAGGTGAAGCGGTTGGTAGCGGCGATTGCGCGGACGATCGCGCTAAGGAGAAGGAGTCCAAGAAGTGGAATCTTGGAGGGACCAGCAAGCTCAGTGATCATAACAAGTGTGGTGCAGCAGCCAAGGAGCAGCACAAGGGTGAGGAGAACCCCGAGTCAGCAGCGGAGGAGGAGTACGGAGAGAGCATGTGGGGCGCTATTGCGAGCGCGGCATTCTCCAATCCAACTTCGGCTACGGGGGAGTGTGATTGGCTTACCTTGCATCGGCGAATGGGGCATGTGGCCCTGCCTATCTTGCAGCAGCTAGTGAAGAATGAGATGGTTGCTGGCATACGTGTGAAGGGGGAGCCCGATGAGGTGCTTGGCTGCCCGACGTGCATTCAAGCCAAGTTCACCCGGTTTCCGTTCCCTTGTTCGGAGGCAACGGCAAAGGCACCGCTTGATGAGGTGGTGATGGACGTGGTGGGCCCCCTGAAACTTGGAGCCGCTGGAGCTGAGTATTTTCTCACCATTGTCGACGTCTACACCCGCATGACTTGGGTGTATGTGGTGGCCAAGAAGAGCGACGTGGCTGAAACGTTGAAGACGGATTGGTTCCCGATGGTGGAGCGGCAACAAGACCGTCTAGTCAAGTCAATCCGCACCGATCGAGGGGGAGAGTTCTTGAGCAAGGAGTTTGGGTTCCCGAATGGTATTCGGCACTCCCTTACCATGCCATACTCCCCTGCAATGAACGGCATCGCCGAGCGAGCGAATCGCACAATCACAGAGGCGGCACGCGGGTTGCTCATTGAAGCCGGGCTACCCGACTCTTTTTGGCCTGATGCGGTGCGGAGCGCGTGTGTGGCCAAGAACCGAGCCTTGACTCATGTGGGAGCTGAGACTCATGTGGGAGCAGACAAATGGGTGCCCTATGTGGAGTGGCTAGGAAGGAAGCCAAAGGTGGATATGCTTCGGGTGTTCGGGTGCATGTGCATGGCGCTTGTGCCTAAGCAACTTCGACACAACAAGCTTGGTGCCAAGGCGATGTGGGCCGTGCACTTGGGCATGGCTCAAAACAGCAAGGGATGGCTTCTTTGGGACCCATTCACCAAGAAGTTCTTGGTGAGCAGGGACTGCAAGTTCATGGAGAACTTCATGTACAAAGATTGGAAGGCGGAGAATGAGGCGAAGATAGGCGTGCGGTTTGGGGAGGTGAAGAGTTCCGGTTTGGAGCATGTGGAGCTGCCTTTGGAGCTGAGCAGTGACAGCACTACCATAAGGCAATCTTCCCTTGTGAATGGGGGAGAGGAGGCCAATGATGCAGAGGAAGAAGAGGAGGAGGTGCAGCAAGTGAGCGAGCGTGCACCGTCACTCCCTTCCCGCACTATGAGTGCTCCACGGATTCGAGCCACACCGCAGCAACGCCAAGGCCTTCAAGTCCCTGCAGCTGAGGAGGAAGGAAGGGGGAAGAGGAGAGTTCAACCCCCTAATAGGCTGACCTATGATGCACTTGGAAAGCAAGGCAAGACAGCCCTGACCGGAGCGGCAATGATGGTCGGAGACGACGAGGAGAGTGACTACGAGGAGTGTGCCTTCGCGTTCTTCTCTCCGGTGGAGATGCCGGGAGAACCAGCAACTCTCAAGGAGGCTTTGGAGAGTAGTGATGCTGAAGAGTGGAAGAAGGCCATGGAGAGTGAGCTGAAGAGCATCGAGGAGAATGACACGTTTGAATTGGTGGAGCTACCGGAGGGGCGTACGGCGATAACGTCCAAGTGGCTCTTCAAAATCAAGTCGGATGCCGACGGCAAGATCGAGCGCTACAAGTCTAGGCTTGTAGCCAAGGGGTACCAGCAGAAGGAGAAGGTGGACTTCAAGGAGCTGTTTGCCCCTGTGGTGAAGCCGACAACCCTGCGAACCTTATTCGCCGGAGCCGCCATCAAAGGATGGGTAGTAAAACAAATGGACATCGTAACGGCATTCCTTAACGGCATCCTTGAGGAGGAGATTTTTATGGCGCAGCCAGAGGGGTTTGATGATGGTAGTGGCAGAGTGTGGAAGCTGAAGAAGGCCCTCTATGGGCTGAAGCAGGCCCCTAGGCCATGGTACATGAAGCTGCGCGAAGTGTTGGAGGAGATCGGCTTCACTCCCTCAACGGCCGATCACTCCTTGTTCATGCTTGGCGAGGGGGAGCAGAGGAGCTTCATGGTGGTTTATGTGGATGACATTCTCATATTCTCACCCTCCTCTGACCTTGTGAAGGAGGTGATGCTGAAGCTGCATGACAAGTTCAAGTGCAAGTCCCTTGGTGACATGAACTTCTACCTTGGGCTCCACATCGAACGAGACGTGGAGAAGCGGAGCATGCGAGTGCACCATCGGAAGTACCTGGAGGCGTTGGCTGCCAACTTCGGCCAGAGTGAAGGTTATGTGGCTACTCCCTTTCCCTCTGGGTTCAAGTGCGTGAAGGGGCCAGAGGAGGAGAGCGTTGGAGAAGAGGAGAGGCGCCGATTTCACTCGTTGGTGGGCAGCCTCATGTATGCGGCGGTAAACACCCGACCGGACGTCGCGTTTGCTACCGGGCAGCTGACTAGGGCTGTCCAATGCCCTAATGAGGAGTAGGTAGCAGCTGGAATGAGGGTGGCCAAGTATCTTGGCCAAACATCGACCGTTGGGCTGCAATACTCGGCGGCGGCACAAAGGCGCCAACAGGGCGCGGATGGTGTTGAACCCGGGCGTTTGTTCCTCACCACCTACTCGGATGCTTCATATGCATCGGAACCAGAGGACATGACAAGTGTGGGAGGCTTCATATGCTGTGTTGGTGGAGGCCCAACTGCTTGGGAGAGCAAGAAGCAGGTTGACCAAGCTTTGAGCTCGGTGGAGTCCGAGTACATGGCACTCTTCCGTGCCGTACGGGAGATTGTGTGGCAGCGGCGTTTGTTGGCTGAATTGGGGGAGGAGCAGCAAGGACCTACCCCACTGTATTGTGACAGCCAGGGTGCCATTGCTCTTGCTAAGAACCCTGTGTTGCATGGACTCACAAACCACATGAGGGTGAAGTGGCATTGGACGAGGAGCATGGTAACCGCGGGTGAAGTTGAGTTGCGCTACGTGAAGACCACGGGGCAGCCGGCTGACATGATGACCAAGAGGCTGGTGGAGCAGCAGCATTGGAAGTGTTGCAAGCTGGCTGGGATGGCTCTGAACTGAGATAGCAACATATCCTAAGGCCAACAATCCGAGGGGGAGTTTGTTGGTGCAACCCTTTGGTTTGCACTCGGCTTGTTGTCCGTGTGCGTGCATGTGTGTGTGTATGGAATGGTATAAGGGCATGGGATAATATATATTTCATGCTTATAATAGTGTGTGAATGTTGAGTCATGATGTTGAGTGTGTGTGTTGAGTCAATAGCGAGTTATCACTAGACGCGTGTTACGCGGTCGTTTGTGTCTCGCGCGCGGTTTCTATTTTTGTCGTGCGCGGTTTCTATTTTGTCCTGTGTCGAACGTTCGGTGTGTCGCAGGTGTGTGCAGCAGACCCATCAGAAACTCAAGGATGAGTTTGTGATGAAGTGCCCGAGCCTTGGTGTCAAGCCTCAAGTGATTTCGAAGCTCGCCAAAAGGGTACACCTCAAGATATTGAAGATAGTTACATTACTTTGTGTAGTGTAACATTTCACTTGGTGTAGGCCCTAGTGAAGGGTAGTTTCGAGACCCTTCGTGGTTGGGGACAGTGTGGCACTGTTCCACATCACTGTACCTCGGCTCTTGGGGTTTGTAGGAGCTGGGAGTCATTCCCAACTCGTAACTCTCCCTAACTCTTCCTATCTTGTGTTTCTAAGACTATAGTGGCTGCCATAGTGCTGTTCGTTCAAACCAACACTGTGTCGTCATTACTTGGTCAAATCGTGCGATCTAAATTGTCTTTTGTAGGCGACAATAAAACGCTCCAGATCCAAGTTGAATCAAGTCATTTGAAGCTGTGACCAGAACGATATGAACGTTTGAAGCCGCTGTGCAGAAATCCGACTGTGCACTCTATCTTTCGTTTTAGGCACATTGGAGCCTACTGTGACTGTAACAATATAAGATAGAAAGAATATCGCCCATAGACATATCAAACAAATGATAACCAGATCGAAGTAAACCAGGCCATTGTGGGGGAACCAATTCAGACCCGAGGCGCTCGCGGAAGAGGTCATCAAGGAGAGTGAAGCAGCGTTACGCGATGGTGAAGACGACAGCAGGTAGTGCCAGCACCAGGGCCCGTCAAGATCTGGTACTGGAAGGTCCCGACATCCCGGCCAACTCGACCACCCTCCCAGTTGTCTGGGACGCTGCTGCAGCCGACAATCCCCAAACCACCAGGCCTTCACTGCCTCTGTGGGTGCCACTGCCGCTGAGGGTGCCATTGGCGCTGAGGTCCCCACTACTAAGGCTGCTGCTGCTACAGCTGCCCTGGCTGCCACGGAACTCTAGCAAATGGCATGGTGATAGCTAGAAATGCCACACAAGGAGGAAGGGGGAAACCCTAAAACAATGTCAGGAAGGGGAATAGTGGCTTCTAGCCGCTTTGAGGAGAGCCACTGGCAAGGGTGATGCCTTGGAGGAGGGGCAGAAGTGGGGTGGGCGGTATGCATTGGCCGTATATACTACTAGCGCTGGTATAGGAGCAGTGTATGTCAAAACATATTGTGTGTTAGGCTATAGTGAGAATAGCTATAGAGGGTACATCATTTCTACGGGTTCCTACTTCTACCCAACTTTCTTGCTTGTTCATTGTTCTCTGCCACTCTAACATGGTATCATCGAGTAGGTTAGGTCTGTCCGCTGCTGTACCTACGACCGCGATACTGTGCTCTACTGCCTTGCAGCTGCGCGCTGCCCTGCCACCATGCGAGCGCCCTGCTCTGCTCTGCCGTCCCGCGTGCAGCCCACTGCCGCCCCTTCGCTGCCCTGTCACCCGCGTGCAGCCTAGTGTCGCCCGCGCGCGGACTACTGCCGCCTGTGCAGTGCCTTCTACCGCACATGCGCCGCCCTTTGCAGCCCGCGCACTAGCTTCTGCTGCCCAGGCGCTGCCCTCTACTACCCGCGCGCAGTCCTCTGCAGCCCGCATGCTGCCCATTGCCGCCTGGGCGCCACCCCTTATCACCCGCGCGCAGACTCTTGACGCCCGTACGCCACCCACTGCTGCAAGCGTGCAGCTCTCTGCCGCCCATGCGCTACCCTCTGCCGCCCGCGCGCCGTCCTCTGCAGCCCGCGCGCCACCCATTGCCGCCCACGCGCCACCCTTTGCCATCTGTGCGCGGCCTTCTGACGCCCGTGCGCCGGTCACTGCCACAAGCGCGCCGCCCTGTGCAACCCGCGCGCCGCCCATTGCCACCCTTGCACCTGTCAAGTTACAAAAGTATAAGTGTTGAATAAGGAAAGTGAAAACAAACAAGATATAGCAAGCATAACCCTAACCCTAGGAAAACATAAAGTACACCTAGACTAACACAAATAAGCTATAACAAATATAGCGTGACACACCCCCATAGTCTAAGTGACGGTAGACCTGTGGAAAGCAACACACAGCAAGGGTCATAGGACCAGTTCGCAAAAAACACAACAAATCTTGGGATGGAGCTCAAGATCACCACACAGTCTGAGAACAAGCGAGGGGCCAGAAGGCCAGTCCACATGCAAGGATATAGCAAATATAGAAGATGCAAGAGTACACGACAAGCATATCTAGAGAAGCACAGGGCCACAAGGCCAGTCTAGATGCATATATATAAAGCAAATATTAAGGGATGCCAGAGTACAAAGCAAAGCATCTCTACACAAGCAAGTGAGGGCCTGTAGACACAAGGCCAAGCTGGGTGCAGAAACGCTGGTGGTCACAAGGCGGCAGCGCCTTGGTGAAGATATCTGCAGTGTTGGCCTCAGAGACCACACGTACCACGCGTGCCCGGCCACGCTGCTGCAACTCACATAGAAGGAAGTAACGAAGCTGGATATGCTTCGCCTTCCCAACCAGTTGAGGCTCCTCACACAATAGGACAACAGACCTGTTGTCGGCGAACAAGACTGGGGGAGAGCGAGGCCGCTCACCAAGGTCGGTGAGAAGGAAAGACAGCCAGCGAAGCTCTTGAGCGGCCATGGCCACGGCGTACACCTCTGCCTCACAGCTGGAACGGGTGACAGACGACGCCCGAGTCGACCGCCACGAAATAGCACCTACTCCGAGGCTAAAAGAGTACCCCTGTGTAGACCGGCGCGTCTCCGCGTCGTCGGCCCACGACGAGTCTGAGTAACATGTGAGTGTAACTGGCCGCTTCCCTCCAAGGACAAGTCCAATGCCTGATGTACTCGCCACATACTTTGCCACCCTCTTAGCCGCGTACCAGTGGGAAGGTCGGTGTCTCCCAGGCGCAACAAAACGCGCAAGTACGCTAAGAGGGTAAGCTAGGTCTGGGCGAGTGCAGGTCATCAAGTACATGAGACAACCCACCAGCTCAGGAGATGGACCGCTGGACTCAAATGACTCGTCTGAAGGTGGAGCCGTGAGCCCATGATCCACACCAAGAGGGGTGAGCTGTACCTTGGAGAACGGGAAGCAAAACCGCGTAAGGATCTGCTCGACCATATGCGACTGAGTCAGCGTAATGGTGCGAGCTGCCCTGTCCCTGGTGATCTGCAGGCCAAGGTAGTGCTGCAGCTCACCAAGGTCAGTGCAAGTGTGTCTCCTCTGCCGTTCCTCCTTCATGGAGGCCAGCGTGCGTCGGTCGGGGGTGGCGAACACCAAGTCGTTGACGTAGACCAGGACAAAGAACGGGGTCGAGCCACGGTGAACGAACAATGACGGGCCAGCAGACGATGGACAAAAGTCAAGAGCTGCAAGGGTCGAGCGAAGTGTGTCGTGCCACTCACGTGGAGCCTGCCGTAGGCCGTAGACAAGTCGACGCAGCTGCCACTGGGTCCCAAGTGGGAAAGAGCCAGTAAAGCCAGGCGGGCGACGCAGCCAGATCTGCTCGTGCAGACTCCCCTGAAGGAACGCGGTGGAGAAGTCCAAGGAGTGCAACTCGTAGTCGCGCTGCGCTGCAATATGCAGCAACACCCGAAGGGTACTCATCTTTGGAATGGGAGCGAAGGTCTAGAAGAAGTCCACCCCCTCTTGCTGACTAAAGCATCTCGCCACATAGCGCGCCTTGAACACAGGTGGCGCTCCAGGCGGCCGCTTCACCTTGTAGAGCCATCGGCCTTTGACGACGTTCTTCCCAGGTGGTGGGACTGCGTCGATGTAAGTGCCTATGGACCTATAAGATGCCATCTCTGCCTCCTTAGCTGCTATCCAGTACGAAGCCCAAGGTCCCGAGACCGCCTCAACGTGAGTGCGAGGTATCGGGATGTCAAGGGCGTCTGGATCTCCCTCAGGGGCAAGTAGCATGGCGCAGATATGAGGAACAGCGGCCGCAAGGAAACCAAGCTCGAACTGCCTGTCCTCGAGGACCTCCAAGGGAAAGAGAGGAGCACCCCCAGAGAACGGAGAATGAGCAGGGCCACTCACCACGTGAGCAGCGTACTCAAGGCGGCGGGAAGAGGCAAAGCCAGCGACAGTGGTAACAAGAGCTGAGATAGACGACAGGGGTGCAGTCGGGTGAGTGACCAACGTGGACAAAACACGGGAGACGACAGGATGGGAGGCACGGAGGTAGTCAAACAACGGGTCGTGAAGCACAGTGAGGGACGACTCAGGGGGCTGTGGAAGGACAGGTGGAGGCGGATCACGAGAGCGAAGAACAAGGTGGAACGGACCGTCTGTACGGTAACGGGACCGACGACGCTCTAGGGACACAGCACGACTGAGGGGAGAACGACGAGTCCACTGGGATGAGGAATGGGACTTAACAGGGGGAACAGGAGGGGACGGTAGGGGACCATGAACAAAGCGTGCAGGTGCTGGGTCGGGGAGGTCGCGTAGTCGCAGTCGCTGCTGCTCCTCCTCCTCTCGCGTCTGCTGAGATGGTACCGGCCCCTGCTGCTGCACCTGTGGCTCCGCATCTGCCCTCTCCTGCTGCGGCTGCAGCTGCACCCGCTGCTGCAACTGGGACTCCTGCACTACCCTCTCCTGCTGTGGCCGTGACTCCTCCTCAACTCTCTCCTGCTGGGTCTGTAACCGTACCTGCTGCTGCGGGTGGGACTCCTGCGCTACCCTCTCCTGCTGCGGCCGTGACTGCTTCGCTACTCTCTCCTGCTGGGTCTGTAACTGTACCTGCTGCTGCGGGTGGGACTCCTGCTCTACCCTCTCCTGGTACGGCCTAGACTGCTCCTCTACTCTCTCCTGGTGTGTCTGTAACTGGACCTGCTGCTGCGGGCGGGACTCCTGCTCTACCCTCTCCTGGTGTGGCCGTGAATCCTCTTCAACCCTCTCCTGCTGCGGCTGGGACTCCTCCTCTAATCTCTCCTGCTGCTGCTGCTGCTGTGTCCTCTCAAACTGCTCACGCTCCTCCCTCTCCAAACGAAGGAGACGCTGCTCACGGGTCAGGAAACGTACAGTGCGCGGTGTAGGCGCCACAGTGCCAGTGCCTCCAGCTACAGCACCCCCAGAACCAACACCTCCACCACCGACACCCCCGGGGCCTCCAGTACCTCCCGCACGAAAACCCACAGGCTCTGCAGCAACCGGCGGCAGAGAAGAACGAGGGGGAAACTGCGGGACGGACGGGAAGCCAGGGGGTGAGGCGGGGCGAGGCCGCTGACTCGAGGCTGCCGTGTCCTCCACAGGAGTGACCTTTACTCCCACAACCCCTGCACCCCCAGAGCCGACACCACCAGATCCTGCAGCCCCAGTACCCTCACCCTCCGCAACTGCACCTCCTGCACCCCTAGACACGTTAGAGTCTGGACGTTGCGGGGGGGATGACTGCGAAGTGACGTGCGACACACCTGACGGGGCAGGACGCAAAGGAGGAAGGGGCTACCAGGGCAACTGGGGGAGGCTCAAGGGTGAGGACCAGCGGGGGGGAAAAGACCTCAGTACCTCCGGGGGGGGGGCGACTCCTGTAGTAACAGACAGACTCGTCGAACGTGACGTTCTGAGAAACGAAGAACCTGTAGGTGACTGGGTCGTAGAACACCCGGCCGGAGGCGTCCAAAGGAAAGCCAAGAAAGACGAAGGCACGAGTGCGCGGAGACAACTTGTTCGTGCCAGGGGCGCGAACGTGAGCCAGACACGGAAGTCAGTTACTACACCCTGTAAATCTGACCAGAGAGAGACTGGCGTCACCCGTGGCCGTGCGTCACTGGGCTACAGGTTCAGCTGGTGCGCGGCGTAGCGGACCGCCTGAGGCCACAAGAACTCAGGGGCACCGGCATGGCACATGGAGGTCCGGGCAACCTCCATGACCAGGCCGATGCGATGCTCGGCTACCCCGTTCTTCTGCAGCGAGGCTGGTAGCGTGTACGTCTGAATGACTCTCCGACCATGACAGAACGTCTCCAAACGAGTGGAAGAAAACTCACCACCATGGTCCGAGTGTAGGCGAAGACCACACAGGCCCTGGGCACCACCCCATGCTAGTTGCCACGGCTCGAGGACGGTAGGCACGTCGGCCTTCCGTCGCAAGGAGAAAACCGTGGTGTAGTGGGAGTAGTCGTCCACCACAATCAGGAAGTAGCGCTCCTGACGTGGTCCAAGGACCGGGGAGGGGCCCCAGACGTCCAACTGCACGGTCTGGAAGGGAGCTGTGGTGGGGGGGAACGAGGAGGAATGAGGGGCAGCGCGCTGCCGACCCTCGACGCAAGGAGTGCACAGCGGCGCAGGCGAGCGAGGAAGCGGGGCAAGCGACTCTGGGAGACCTGAGACCAGACGGTAACGTGCCATCCTACTAAGATGTGGGAACGACGGGTGACCTAGACGGTGGTGCCAGAGGACAGACTGGTGGGTGAGGGAGCGACAAGCGCACAACGCAGCAGCTACCTGGCCTGACCTGACCTGGCCTGACCCAGTGCGGTGGGACCCAATGTGTAGTGAGTACAGACCAGAGCCCGGCTCCCTGTGAAAAGTGGCCAGAGGGGCCCTAGTGGCACCGACTGTGTAGGAGGCAACAGGCTTGTCTATGGGGAAAGTGGTGACTACACCTATGTCGTGGAGGTGACTGACACCCATCTGGTTCCTAGAGAACGAGGGGGTGTAGTAACCTATAAGAAAACCTGAGGGGGCCGCCGGACACGAGAGAGTGGTGGTGCTGCGAGCAACTACACGTCCCACAAAGGGGTCAGCTAAGGCGACAGTGACTGGAGTGCGCAGTGGTGTGAGGTCAGTAAAGTCGCGAAAGAAACAGCTGGACGCTCCAGGGTCTAGGGTGAAGGAAAACTGTGCAGTCTGTGGGGTCGTACACGAACCAGCTACAAAAGCTGGTGCTAGACTAGTGGTAGCTGGAGCTCCTATACAAAGACCCTCAGAGGCGCCTGGACTGGAAACAACACACGCACCAAGACTGGAAACACAGGTCTCTACTCGTGCAGCCGGGAACGGTCCTAGACCAGGTAGGTGAGACTCAACTAGTGCAGCAGTGCGCTGGCAAAGTCGCGAGGGCCAGTGCGGTGTAATAGCGTGAGGACCAAAACGCTCACGGTGAAGGTCGTCGAGTCGACGGTAGCAGCTGGACGCAGAGTGATCAGGACTCCAGCAGGTAGTGCCAGCACCAGGGCCTGTCAGGGCCCGGTACCCGCAGGGGCCGACGTCTCGCCCACTGCTAGCTGAGCCACTGCTGAGGGCTCCACATTTTGGACCCGCAGGTCCCCACTGCCGGGAGTGCTGCGGCTGGCCCTGCTGCTGTAGGACTCGAGTACAAGCGATGTGAGTAGCTAGAAATGGGGGTGGTGCTGGCAGGTGGGCCTAAACTGCTGCTGGCGGTAGGCTACCCTGCTGCTGGTTCCGCTGGGGGCAGCCTAAGCTACTGCCTGACAACTGCGCTTGTCGACATGAAGTTGGTCGACTAGGACTGCTGGTCGACGTGGAGCGGGTCAACGAGAAGTGATGTCGACCTGGAGCTGGTCGACCTGGTGAGGTCGACTTGGAGGTGGTCGTCGACTTGGGAGGTCGACGGGCACGTACGAGAGCAGCTGGTCGACGTGGTTGCCAAGTCGACCAGGTTATCTGGGTGACGAACCTCTGTGGAGGAGTGGGACAGTCGCCCAGGCAAAGTTGGCGAGCCCGACCTCGGGAGTGGTATCCCGATGTCGACGTGGCTGATCAGAAGCAGTCATCAGCGCCAGGTTGACTTGGTGTGTGCGTTGTGCAGGTGACGAGGCTCGGCCCGCCAATCATCAGCGAGCACCTGCGAAGCGGGTGTGCTGCTGTTCTGCGTGAGCAGCGCTGGCACGCCGTCAACCTGCGACGTTGGCACGCTGTCGACTTTGCACTGCTGGAGCGCGGTCGACCAAGTCGTGCTGGAACGCGGTCGACCATGATGCGCTGGCAGTCGACCAACCTGAATGCTAGCTCTGATGTAGTCTTGCTATGCCAACTTCATTGTACCATTCTTGTCAACCTTTCTTAGTGAAACTCTTGCCAACTTGCCCCGTGAACTAGCAAGCAGTGTGTGCACTTGGAAAACGACTAAGGACCAACGAACGCAGATATCACATGAGCACCCGTGCCTAGCCCGTAGTCTAGCTCCCGTTGTAGTAGTGATCTCTGCATGGTGCGGTGAGCGTGGACGGCACACGACTTACCTTTCAGTCAGGTCGACATAGACGTCACATACCTAATTTGCTCGTAGGACGGCAGCCGTACAGGTCCCTAACGTGCGAGTAGATGACGCCAAGGTGATGGATACCCTGGAGGGACAGCTGGAGGATGCGAGGAGACGCCATGAGGCCCAAGAGTACGGGGCGATACCCTGGGCTGTCGTCGAGGCTGGACTCCGCTCCATGTGGGCGACAGAGCATCCCCCTTCGCGACCAGCTTCTCCTCCACCGCTGACCAATGAAGGCGGCGTCGACATGGGCGTCAACGCCGGAGGTGGCCAAGTCGGCAGCAGTGCAGGAGGCACCTCAAGGCAGAGAGGTATGATTCATGCCGATGAAGTCGGCGGCGTTCAGGCGCGAGGAAGGCAGTCGTCGGCGGCTGCAGGCTCCTCGCAAGGTGACGTCGGAGGTCGACGAAGCGGTTTTTCGCCGATGTCGGCGACCCAGGTGACAGCGGGCAGGATTGCACTGAGCTACGGCTACTTCAGGTTTACGCCGGACAGAATCTCGGTCACCCCGCCGCTCGTTGGTTGACCAGACATTCTCACCTGGAAGGAGGCCATCGAGCCTCAACTGGAGATGGCTGGGCTGATCGGCTTCGCCCGAGGGTGTTGAACTATAATTATATATGTTCTTTATAATTGTCTGCAGTGTAGAGTGTAGCACATCCCAATTTGCTGTAGGTGGTGCACCATGCTTCTCCTTGCTATATCTTGTACTCATCTTTCTTAGTGAAGCATCTTTCCTCTTCCTAAAGTCTCTCGACATTTCTCTTCAACCCCAAAACCTAAGCTCCTAGCCATGGCTCCTAAGCCCAACTAGCTTAGTATCTTGACAGAGGGACTGTGGCGACGCTGGGGGAGCACCACCCTGACCTGCGTGCGGAGTTCTGCGCCGTGCAGCTGTTGATCTTCACGGTCATCTCGCGGTGCTGCTCAACAGGCATGCAGATCACCTTGAAGTGGTGCCGAGAGTACATCGATGCCGGCCACCAGGCGTGGCACTTCATCAAGTCGACCTACCAAGTCACCGACGACTTGTTCATCGCCCAGCTTGAGGGACACCTGACGCACCTGCGTATGGGTGACGAGGAGACGGCGACCGGCTACTGCAACCGAGCCCGGCAAATTCTTGCCACCATCAGGATGGCCGGCGCGCAGTACTCGACGGTGTCGTACGTCACCCATGTCGTGCAGGGACTCTCGAGCAACTACAAACTCCTGAAGCGGCTGTCGATGGCGCCGAGCATGAGGACGATGCTCAACGAGGACAACTTGACCTCGTACATCCTGCAGGAGGCAGAGCGGTCGCAGGAGCTCTTGGCGCAGGCAAACTTTGTCGCCCCGTCGAAGCAAGGAGGCCGACCGGGGTAGCACGGACAGTTTTGCGGCGGTGGCAGCAGTGGCTGGAAGTCGACCAAGGAGGTCGACAAGAAGAAGTCGACCAACGACAGCGGTCGAGTAGGAGGAAGTCGACGTCGGGAGTGCTGGCTGTGCGGTGACCCTGACCTCCTCTCCTTTGAGTGCCCCGACCGCAGTGACTCCGACAACGGCGACGACGCCAAGGGAGGCCGCGGGAGGTCTGGCAGTCATCGTCCTTGTTGAGGAGGGAAACAAGCCGCGCAAGGAGAAGCAGTCGACCAAGACGTCGACTTTGGCGAAGGACGCCGACTCCTCTGCTGGAGGCAAGGCGCGAGACGACAAGACAGCCGCATGCTCGTTGGTCGGCATTGTGGAGCCGACCGTCTCGCTGGCGCCGGAGGTCGGCGAGGACTTCCAGGCGTTGGCGGCAGCTGTGCAGGCGAACCCGGCGGTGGTCCTGCTCGACAGCGGTTGCTCCCACCACCTGATGGGGACGAAGGAAGTCTTCGTCGACCTGCAGCCGAGCGGCCCCATCAAGCACGTGCGCGACTTCAATGGGGCGTTGTAGGACGTCCAGGGCCGTGGCACCGTCGCCCTGCAAGGAGAGGCCGGGAAGCAGGTGCTCATCTCAAACGTGCTGTACGTCCCGGGTGTGCGGACTAACCTGTTGTCTTCCGGCCAGTTGAAGGAGCATGGCGTGAAGCTGCAGGAGGACGAAGACGGAATGCTGCTCGTCTCGGCAGCTGGAGAGGTGCTTGGTCAGGTAACGTACTCCGGGCGAGTCCTCTGCACTGACCTGCGTCCCTGCTCAACGACGATGACGTTGACCACACCGGAAGTTATTGCCCTGCGGGCGATCGTCTCGAAGACGAAGTTGACTCCGGACAGGATGCATGCGAGACTTGCGCACCTAGGCATGGACACCATTCAAAGCTCGGCAAAGAACGAGGTCGCCATTGGGCTAGACCTCAAGTCGGTGACGGGCGCCGGCTCACTGTGTGTCTCGTGCGTCAGCGGGAAGCTGGCGCGGCACACCTTCCCCGACCAAGGCTCCGACGCTGACAACGTGCTGGCTGCTGACTGCACATTGACCTGTGTAGGCCGTTCCGCGTGGCCGCTAAGGACGGCAGCTTGTACTTCCTGCTGCTGAAGGACCGCAAGTCCCGCTTTATGTGGGTGAGGATAGTCGCCAAGAAGTCGGATGTGCTGCTGGAGTTCCACAAGTGGCTGGTGTTGGTGGAGAGGCAGACGAAGAAGTTTGGTGCTGATGTTGCGCTCGGACCGAGGCAGGGTGTTCCTCGGGAAGAAGTTCACCGACTTCGTGGACGGACACGGGATCGTCCACGACCTGACCTGCCCGTACACCCCGCAGCAGAATGGCATGGCGGAGAGATAGATGCAGACGGTGGTGGAGTCGGTGCAGACGATGATGCTGCACATGGGCGTGCAGCACCACTGGTGGCACCTCGCTCTGCGGCAGGCCGTCTGGGTCCGCAACTACCTTGAGCGGTCGACGCTACCGCCGGGGACGACGCCGTACCAGCTGCAGACCGGGCAGAAGCCCGACTTGTCGATGGCGCGGGTGTGGGGCTGCATGGCACAGTTCCTTGTCCCCGAGCAGCAGCGTGGTGGGAAGCTGAAGCCAAAGTCCAGGTGTGGTGTTCACCTTGGCGTGTCCGGGGAGAGCAAGGGCTGGGAGCTCCTCGACATCGACGCTAACCGGGTGGTCACCACGTCGGACGTAGTGTTCTACGAGGATATGTCGCTGGAGCTGTGGAAGTCGGAGCACGGGCCGGTGTCAGGTCGAACGCCGTCTACCCCGCCGAACAACACCTCGACGGCGATGCTGCCTCTGCTCGCCAAGGTCGGTGAGCTTGCTGCTGAGGACGCCGAGGTCGTCCGTCCTCCTTCACCTTCCCCTACGACCCCTGCCCCTCCCCTTGTGGCCGACTTGCACGGAATGCCTCCTATGTTGGCCTCCGGCGATGAGGGGGGTAGTGGGACGTCGCCTTCGGCGCCGGCCAAGGGCATCACCGGTGGCCAACGTGACGAGCAGCAAGTCGACATGGGATTGAAGCCGACGTCGACAAGGGAGGAGCAGGTCGATGAGAAGCAGCCGACAAGGGAGCACGCAGCAATGAAGCCGACTACGGAGCAGTCGGCAACCGGGGAGTCGGCAGGGGAGCTGACCACAGGGGAGAGGTCGATCAGGAAGTCCACCGAGGTGCAGCAGGACGACGAGGGCAGCAATGTCAGTGACGGAGGGGAGAAGTCCAGCGACAGCGATGTGGTGGAAGTTCGGCCTGAACCCCGGAAGTCAGATAGACTTCGGCGGCCGCCGGACTTCTTCGTCCCCGATGCCTTCACCAAGGTGTACGACATGGACAATGACGACGACCTGCTGTACGACGTCGCCGAGGAGGATGAGGAGTTTCTGGAGCTCAACCCGACATGCACGCCGACCCCGAGCACCGTTGGGACATCTCGACGATGACGGTGAAGGAGGCGTTGGCGAGCTGGTAGGGCCCGGTGGTGAAGGCCGCCATGGAGGAGGAGATCCGCAGCCTCATCAACATGGGCACTTGGGAGTTGGTTGATGTCAGAATGTTATTCTTATGTTCTAGCCTGTAGTGGGGTGCTCTATAGCGAGTACAACCCTTCTAGGGTTTGCTATTTGTATCCCCATTTCTGCTAGTTCAATCCTCTTTCTTTCTCTTTTCTTCCTTCTAATTTTGTCAGTTGAATGCCCGCCGAAGGTGAACGTCATGAAGAACTGGTGGGTGTTGACGACGAAGTACCACGTCGACGACACCGTCGAGCGCGAGAAGGCAAGGCTGGTCGTGAAGGGCTTCATGCAGGTGTACGGCGCCGACTACGATGAGACGTTCGCGCCGGTGGTCAGCTATGTCATGCTGAGGATCTTCCTCAGCATCGTCGCCGTCCTCAACCTCAACCTGATACAGCTCGACATGAAGAACGCCTTCTTGCAGAGCAAGCTTGACCGGGTTCTCTACATGTCCTTGCTGGACTACTTCAATGACGGAACCGGCCGGGTCTGCAAGCTGCTGAAGAGCCTGTACGGGCTGAAGCAGTCACCGCTGCTGTGGTACTTGGTGCTCAACGATGTGCTGGTCGGCGCCGGATGGAAGAAGAGCCAGGTCAACGAGGCCCTGTACTTCAAGGTCGGCGATGACGGAGTGGACTGCTGGGTGCTGGTCTACGTCGACAACCTGCTTGCCCCTAGCAGCAGCACCGAGATGCTGAAGGAGCTGAAGGGCCTGCTGGAGTCCGCCTTCGAGCTGCGTGAGATCTTACCGGTGCAGAAGTACCTCGCGCTGGAGATAGTCCACGATAGGTCGGCAGGGAAGCTGTGGCTGCACCATTAGGGCTACGCCGACAAGCTGCGTAGGCGCTTCATCGATGAGGAGCAGACCGGGCGCACCCCGAAGACGCCGGTCTCGGTCGACGCCTACGCCGAGCTCACCTTCGACGACGAGGAGGCAGAGGAGCGACAGGAGGAGAAGTACCAGTAGAAGGTCGGCTCGCTGCAGTTCACGGCGACGACGACGAGGCCGGACATCGCCTTCGCCTGTAGCAATCTGGGGAGCGGCCTCACGGTAAGGAGCGACCAGCACTGGCGTGAGGTCGACCGCTGCCTCACTTACCTCGTCAACACGCGTGACACCGCTCTGGAGTTCGGCGGTGGACCTGAGTCGCTGCAGCTGGTCGGCTACGTGGACGCCGACGACGCGACAAGCAGAACAGGTCGAGTACGGGCGGATACGTGTTCGTCTACAAAGGGGCCACAGTCTCCTGGTCCAGCTAGCGCATTAAGTGCGCGACGTTGTTTTCGACCGAGTCGAAGTACGTGGCGGCCACCGAAGTCGGCAAGGAGGGACGCTGACTTCGCTTCCTCCTCGCCGAGTTCCGGCGGCTGGATGCCGGGAAGCCGACCGTCCTTCGAGTGGACAACAAGTCGGCCATCATAGTCGCCGAGGGCATGGGGTTGACAGGCAACCTCAAGCACAAGGAGCGGCGACAGGTCTGGCTGTAGCACCTGGTGAAGCGCGGGAAGTTTTCGCGGAAGTACAGTACATCCCGACCGCTGAGCAGCCGGCCGAATTCCTGACGAAGGCGCTACACTATACGGCCTTCAACCGGTGCTCCGTCGCCAACGGCGAGGTGCACTTGGCAGACGTGGGCGACGAAGATGACGACGTGCAGCAGTAGGTGCTATGCCCTCTTGCATGGCTGGTGCGATGGACGACGTGCTGTGTGTTGGGTGCACGTCGACGAGCTATTCTCCGAGGAGTACTGCCGTGTGGGCCGGGGGGCCCAAGCGTGAACGTGGCAGGGGAGTGTCAACGGGAGTTGTTGTTGGCCCCGTCCTCGCTTGGGCGGAGCCGACTTCGTGGTCCTGTGTGAGGGGAGCAGCCGACCTGCAACAGTGGGCGTGCTGGTTGACGAGGAGGTCGACGTGCACGGAGACCACTGTACGGGCGCCGACTTCAGGGAGGTCTACTTGGGAAGTCGACTTGCGGAGGACGTCAACTTGGTGACGTCAACTTGTGGAAGCCGACTTCGGTGGTCGGTTGACGGACTGCTGGTCGACCTGCTGGTGGTCGACCGTACCTGGTGGTCAACGTAGGAGGGGCCGACGTCAACCTCGACTCAGGACGCCGAGAATTTGGGCGTCGAAGTACCAGGGCGTCAACTTAGTGACGCCGACTTTGGGTAGCCGACTTCAGAGGTCGGCCGACAACTGCGCTGGTCGACATGAAGCAGGTCGACCAGGACTACTGGTCGACGTGGAGCGGGTCAACTAGAAGTGACGTCGACCTGGAGCTGGTCGACCAGGGGAGTGGTCGACCTGGTGAGGTCGACTTGGAGGTGGTCGTCGACTTGGGAGGTCGACGGGCACGTACGAGAGCAACTGGTCGACGTGGTTGCCAAGTCGACCAGGTTACCGGGGTGACGAACCTCTGTGGAGGAGTGGGACAGTCGCTTAGGCAAAGTTGGCGAACCCGACCTCGGGAGTGGTATCCCGAGGTCGGCGTGGCTGATTAGTAGCAGTCATCAGCACCAGGTTGACTTGGTGTGTGCGTTTTGCAGGTGACGAGGCTCAGCCCGCCAATCATCAGCGAGCACCTGCGAAGCGGGTGTGCTGCTGTTCTGCGTGAGCAGCGCTGGCACGCCATCAACCTGCGACGTTGGCACGCCGTCGACTTTGCACTACTGGAGCACGGTCAACCAATTCGTGCTGGAACGCGGTCGACCATGCTGCGCTGGGAGTCGACCAACTTGAATGCTAGCTCTGGTGTAGTCTTGCTATGCCAACTTCATTGTACCATTCTTGTCAACCTTTCTTAGTGAAACTCTTGCCAACTTGCCCCGTGAACTAGCAAGCAGTGTGTGCACTAGGAAAACGACTAAGGACCAACGAACGCAGAGATCACATGAGCACCTGTGCCTAGCCCGTAGTCTAGCTCCTGTTGTAGTAATTATCTCCGCAGTGATCACGTTGCTGGAATTCAGCAGCTGCTTCTGGGAGTTCTGCATCAGGGTGTGGCGCCACTGTTTCTTCTCCCATATCGGTTGCGTGGTGGTCACGCAGTTGTGAGCGGCTTGGATGTGTGCAAGTGCGGTTGGCTGTTGTGGTGTGATGGAATAACTTCGTAGTACAGGAAGAAAGTACGCATGTAGGAATAAGCCATTGAGTAGGAAATTCAATGTATTAGACTTGTTGGTTCCCAGCTTTTAGACGACATCGTAGTGGAAATGGGTCTCGAGGAAGTCTATCAACAACACCTATCGCTTGAAGGGTGTCGGCTGTGACATCAGGTACTTCAGGCTGTAGTGGACTATCATTTTAGCTCTTTCCACGTAACAACTCCATACCTCAAAAGATGTTACAATTGCAAGGGCCTCCTTATCGTGTATGGGGTAGTTGATCTCTGCTCCGTATAGCTTTTTACTTAGGTGCGCCATTGGCTTCACCGGACAGAATCAGTACAGGGGGTTTGTAAGGGCTATATGTAGCTGTTTCGTGGCATTTTCACTTATTTTGTGAGATTTGTTGCGATCTTTACCCTACCCGAAACCCTAAAGTACGGCACGAATTTGTCGTAATAATTTGCAAAGCCTATGAACTATTGCAACTCCTTTCATTCTCAGGAACCTTTCAATTTTGATGAGATCGATTTTTCGTGGATTTATGTATACTCTCTCTGCACACACCTTCTTAAGGCCGAAGTTGCTCGAGAACTTCACGTAGAAGTGATTTTTCCACTTGATCTCGAAGACTTATTGTAGATTCTTCATGTGTTCCTTCATATTTTTGGAGTAGGTCAGGATATCGTCCAGGTGTAGGGTTTAGGGTAGGGGCCGTATGATATGATTCATCTCCGCCTGAAAGGTTGCTGGCGCATTACAGAGTTCGAACGGCATCACCAAGTGTTCATAGGAACTGCAACTCGTACGGAACGCCGTCTTGTGGATCGAGTTTTCCGCAATCTTGGTTTGCCAAGAACCGGACCATAAGTCCAATTCCGAAACGCCGTTGCCCCGCGCAGTTGGTCAACGAGGTTGTCTCTATACAACATGGGGCATTTCTATACTGTTTTTTTTTTTTTTTTTTTTTTTTTTTTTTTACTGTCTTCTTGTTAAGTGTCCAATAGTTGATGCACATCCACACGTAGACGACCGTTTGGCTTTTTTGTGAAGAGAACCGGTAAGCTATAAGGAGATGTGGAGGGTCGGATGAGGCGGGGATGCAACAGCTACTCAATGGGGTAGTAGAGTGGACGGAAGGTTGGTTTAAAACCATGCGGCCCCGGCGCCACCTCTGCTGGCCCCGTCGCCTACCCTGCGGCCCCTTCGCCTACCCTGCGGCCCCGGCACTACCCTTCCCGGCCCCGGCGCCGCCTCTACCGGCCCCGCCGCTGTCCCCACGCGGCCCCACCGTCACCACCGAGCCACCGGCGCCGCCGAGCTACTGTCGAGCCGCCCGAGCCACCTGAGCCGCCCGAGCCGCCGCGCCACCTGAGTCGGCCGAGCCGCCGGGTCGCCGAGCTGCCGAGCCGCCGTACCGCCGAGCCGCCGAGCCGCCAGAGCCGCCGAGTCGCCGAGCCGCAGTTGCTGCCGAGGCGCCGTACCGCCGAGTCGCCCGAGCCGCCAGAGCCGCCGAGGCTAGTGAGTCCGCTCCGGTGGCACTCCTGCAGGTAGGTTGCCAGGCATGATATCCATGTACTCCTTCAGTACCTTCTATATTGATGTAGTTGCACAGAGTTTTGCTTCTTTTATTATGTTGCCGTCACCAGTGCCGGGAAATCCGTGTTACTCTCACCCACCATTTTCTCGAAATATGCGAGTGTCACCTTAGGAATCTTGCCTGTTTCTGTCCACATTCGTAGCTCCACTCGTTTCTCGTTGTTGTACCCGCCTATCGGTTCACCCAATCAGTCTTTATGTTGAACCACTTTTAAAAGGTGCGCCCCAAGTCTAGTCCCTTGATGTTGGTGTCGAACTATATATGCTATAGTCTGTTTAGGCTGTAGTGGGGTAGTCAACATGGGGTACCACTCTTTAGGGTTTCCTACTTGTACTCCTAATGCTGCTCAATGCAATCATTCCTTCCTCAGAATCTCACATGGTATCAGAGCAGGTTCCCTAGTGGGAACGCTTCCTAAGGGCCCACCACGATTTTTTCTTTCCTACCCGGAGCGCGCTTTGCTTCTACCCGAGTCGCGCCCCGTGTGCCCTTCCTACCGTCGCGCCCTAGCCCTTAGCGGCCTGACGCGCCCTCCTCAGGCCCCTAGCGGCCCCTTTCGCGGCCCCTCGCGGCCCCTCTCACGGCCCCGTCGCCACCCTGCCGACCCCGTTGCCGACCCTAGCGGCCCCGTTGCCGACCCTAGCGGCCCCGTAGCCGACCCTAGCGGCCCCGTCGTCGCCCCGCCGGCCCCGTCGCCGACCTCAGCGGCCACGTCGCTGCTCTAAGCGGCCCCGTCGCCGCCGTATCGGCCCCATCGCCGCCGTATCGGCCCCGTCACCGACCCCTACGGCCCCGTCGCCACCCTATCGGCCCCGTCCCCGACCCCTATGGCCTCGAAGCCGCCCTCCCGGCCCCGTCGCCGACCCTTGCGGCCCCGTCGCCGCCCTAAGCGGCCCCGTCGCCGACCCTTGCGGCCCCGTCGCCGCCCTAAGCGGCCCCGTCGCCGCCCTCTTGGCCCCATCGCCGACCCTACCGGCCCGTCGCCGCCCTAAGCGGCCCCGCCGCCCAACCTACCGGCCCCGTCGCCGCTCAACCGGCCTCGTGGCCGACCCTCACGGCCTTGTCGCCGCCCCTTCACGGCCTCGTCGACGTCCCTCCCGACCTCTTCAAGGACGCCAGCAGCCCAGCAGCCGAAGCGCCCGACACCCGAGCCGCCGATCCGCCCAGCAACCGAGCCGCCGAGCCACCCAGCAGCCGAGCCGCCTAGCACCCGAGCCGCCGAGCCACCCAACCGCCCAGCAGCCGAGCCGCCGAGCCGCCGAGCAGCCAAGCAGCCGAGCCACTCAGCCGCCGAGCAGCCGGGCCGCCGAGCAGCCCTTCCTTCCGGCGCGCCCCGGCCTTACTTCCCTGTACTGATGAGCTCACTCCCTGTTAGACCAGTGCAGTCATGGCTACCCCCAGTGTCCTTACCTTTGAAACTGAGGGTCGTGCTGTTGACTTTGAGGTCTGGGTCGATGATCTCCAGCTGTTCTTACACTGCGATAGGGCGGACGGACTCTCACTGTTCGATCTCACCTCTGGTGTCTCTCCTGCCCCGCCTGCTACTGCTGACAGCACTGTTCGCTCACAGTGGGCCACGCGCGATGCTGCTGCACTTCTTGCTGTGCGTCACCACTTATCGACCACTGAGCGTGCGCACTTTAGCCAGTACAAGAGTGCTAAGACCTTGTACGACGCTGAAATTGCGCGCTACTCTTCCCCTGCCACTGCTGCGCTTAGCCGCCTCATGCTGCCGTACCTGTTCCCTGACCTTGCTGCCTTTCCCACAGTCGCTGACCTTATTACGCACCTCCGCACTAGTGACAATCGCTACCGCGCTGCGCTTCCCGCTGAATTCTGTGCCAACCATGTACATCACCCTCTACTACATAGTCACCCGGCTCCCTGACTCCCTTTGCTTAGTCAGGGACCACTTCCTCTCAGTTCGCTCCACCACACTCACTGTTGACCTCCTCGAGGAGCGCCTCCTAGCAGCAGAGAAGAGCATAGTCGCTGTAGGAGCCTCTCGTGGTGACCCTCGCACCCCCATCTTTGAGGGGTGTTCTCCCTCCCCCCTCTTGCCCTCAGTTGCTTCTACTGCTGCGGCCGACCTCGTTGGTTTCGAGTCGGTCGGAGATGCGTCTCTCCCTAGCGGGAAGCGCCGCACCGGCAAGGGCAAGGGGGGCAAGGGCGCTGGAGGGGCCAATGGGGGTAGTGGAGGTGGTGGTGGAGGCAGTGGAGGGGGTGGGGGTGGTGGTGGGAGTGGTGGTGGGGGTGGAGGTGGCGGTGGCAGCAATGGAGGCGGAGGAGGCGGCGGTGGTGGCGTAGGGAGCGGAGGCGGCGGCGGTGGTGGCGGAAGCGGCGGAGGTGGCGGAGGCGGCGGAGGTGGCGGTGGAGCTGTTCGCGGCTCTGTGCAGAGGAGTGGCTCCGGTGGTGGTCCGCGCCAGCAGCAGCAGCGCGGTCGTGAGACCCTGTCCCGTCAGCAGCTTTGTAAGTGGTATGCTGCGCGTCAGCGGGGTGGGGGTACTGGTCCCTGCACCTACGTCCTTTGTACAGGCGACCCCGCTGGTGAGCAGTGCGGGGGCACGCACTCCACCCAGCGCTGCTTCGGCCGCCTAACGGACGCTTGGCGTCATCAGTTCTCTGACTCTTCAGAGATCCCTCGCTCGGGAGAGCTGTCTAGGGCGGGGGTTGCTATCTTTGATCTTGAGTATGATGCTATTCTTGTTGCCATGTATGCAGTGACTGTTAATGATGAGGGTGACTCTTACCTGTGTGTTCCGCCTGACCCGTGCATTGAGGCTGCTGCTCTAGGTGCTGGTGAGGCTGCTTCTCCAGGTGCTAGTGCGTCTGCTGCCCAAGGTGCTGGTGAGTCTGCTCTCTCTGGTACTACGTCGGCTCAGGCCTTACACACCTTCACCCTTGACTCGGGTGCTTCCCGCTCCTTCTTTCGAGACTACACCACGCTTATGCCGCTTAGTCGGCCGGTTGCGGTCTCCCTAGCGGACCCCTCTGGGGGTCCTGTCCTTGCCCACTTCTCCACTATCTTACCGTGTCCGGCAGCCCCCTCTGGCACTCTGTCAGGACTCTACCTCCCCTCGTTCTCCACGAACTTGGTGAGAGGAGCTGATCTACAGGATCGGAGGGATGACCAGTTCACACCTGCGCGTCAGCGGGTAACCCACTGTACATGTGCTCGGACGGGCCGACACTTGGCCACGTTTACCCGTTAGCCGGGGTCGAGCCTATAAACACTGACCACTGAGTCTCCTCCTGTTAATGAGTCTGATCAGGTAGCTGCGTCGAGTCAGGTGTTTGCTGCAGCGTCCAGGTCTGGTCCTAAGTCTGCGCCCTGCTCGTGTCGTCTCCTGTCCCACCAGACTCTACTTTAGTACCACCGCCTTGGTCACCCCTCCCTGCCTCGTCTCCAAGGCATGGCCTCCCATGTCCATTCTCTGGTCTCCCCCGGTCCCTCCCTCCCCTACCTTCGGGGCCGGCCCCTACCTGCGCCCCGTGCGTCGAGGGGCGGCAGCGCGCCGCTCCTCACTCCTCCGAGTTTCCTCTGACAGAGGCTCCCGTGCAGACACTTCACATGGACGTGTGGGGCCCCGCACGCGTCCGTGGCCAGGGTCACAAGTGTTACTTCCTGTTGGTAGTTGACGACTACTCGCGTTACACCACGGTCTTCCCCTTGCGCAGCAAGGATGACGTCACTGAGGTGTTGATCGACTGGATCCGCGCAGCTCGTCTCCAGCTCAGAGAGAGTTTCGGCTTGGACTTTCCTGTTCTGCGTCTGCACTCTGACAGAGGCGGGGAGTTTTCCTCTGCCCGTCTGGGAGCCTTCTATCGTGCACAGGGCATCCACCAGACCTTCACGCTTCCGGCCTCTCCACAGCGAAATGGGATTGCTGAGCGCCGCATTGGCATGGTCTTGGAGGTCGCTCGTACGTCCATGATCCATGCGGCTGCTCCCCATTTTCTGTGGCCGTTTGCAGTTCAGTACGCGGCGCATCAGCTCAACCTTCAGCCCCGGGTCTCCTTGCCAGAGACCTCCCCCACCTTGCGGTGGACGGGGAAGGTTGGCGATGCGTCTGCGTTTCGGGTCTGGGGATCTCGGGCGTTTGTCCGCGACTTATCTGCAGACAAGCTGTCCCCCCGTGCTGTTCCCTACGTCTTCCTTGGCTCCCCCCTTGACGCGCATGGTTGGCAGTTCTACCACCCCACCTCGCGCCGTGTTCTGTCCTCCTAGGACGTCACCTTTGACGAGTCGGTGCCTTACTACCGTCTCTTCCCCTACCGCACTGCGCCCCTCCCCCGGCCGCCGCTCTTCCTTGCGCCAGGTCCTCCCCCGGTAGACCCCCTCCCCACTCAGGGTCCTACCCCGTCAGGTGTGTCCTAGGTAGACGCAGTTGAGCTTGTCGAGGTAGCTGTTGACTCTGGTGCTTCTCGGGGCGCTGCGCCTGCTGGTGCCGGGTCTGGGGGTGCGGAGCCTTGGGGTGCTGAGTCTCGGGGTGCTGAGCCTGGGGGTGCTGAGTCTGGGGGTGCTGAGCCTCGAGGTGCTGCGTGTGGGGGTGCGGAGCCTGGGGGTGCTGAGCCTGGGGGTGCGGAGCCTGGGGGTGCTGCACCTGGGGGTGCGGAGCCTGGGGGTGCTGAGCCTTGGGGTGCTGAGTCTACTCGTGTGGCTGCTGGCGGTGCTTCGTCGAGGCGGGAGCTACTCTCTTCGCAGGAGCTGTGCGAGTGGTTTGCCCAGCGCTGGGGCCGTGCTGCTAGTGCTGGAGGTACTACTGTTGCTGCTGGTCCTGGAGGTGCTCGTCCTGGCGGTTCTGGAGTTGCTGGGACTAGGAGTCCTGCTGGAGGTGCTACTGGAGCTGCTGGAGCTGGAGCTGCTGAGGGTGTTGGAGCTGGAGGTGCTGCTGGCGCTGGTGCTGCCGCTGGGGGTACTGGTGCTATCCCTGCTGGTTTTAGAGTCGCTGCGCGTCCGAGACCGTACTTCATTCCGCTCCTTGAGCAGGTAATTCGTCTCCCGCCCTCTTCTGGTCCTGCTCCTCCCGTAGCATGTCCACAGCCTGTCCAGTCGCGGTCATAGTTACAGCCTGCCTCCTCGCTTCCTGCTCCTTCTCCCTACACTGGTCCTACTGGAGGTCTTGTCGAGGGTCGTGAGCCTGCGTCTCGTCCAGCGTCGCAAGTTCGTGCTGCTCGCGCTAGTCGTCGTGCTCCGCGTCCGCGTCCTCCTTCAATCCCCGGCACACACCAGATGGCACTGCGTACTTCCACTACTCCTCTGCGTGTCCCGTTGCCGTCTCCTCCAGAGTCCTCTCTTCCTACTCTTGCTGACCCTAAGTCTGACTCTCTTCGTGCTGCCAGTCCTACTGTCACGCGTCTCCTGGCTACTATTGTCACTGACCCTTCTTTTGAATCCACTGCTGCGTCTGCCTTAGTTGCTGAACTTGTCAACTTTGCTGCTCGCTGTAGTCTAGACTACGCTGCTATTCTTATTGCTGAGTCTGCGTCTGTCTGTCCTCTGTCCGTCGGGGGTGAGTGTGCTCTTAGCACGGACGTCATTGAGGACAGGCAGGAGGAGTTCCAGTTCTTTGCTGCTGCTTTGCCTCATCTCGTGTCCACGCTGATTGCCCGTGAGGGAGACCCGGATGCACCAGACATCCCGACTCCTCGATCGTACGCTAAGGTGATCGAGGGTCCCTACTCCTCACAGTGGCAGTAAGCCATGGACGCAGAGATGGCTTCCTGGAAGTCCACAGGCACCTACGTTGACGAGGTTCCCCCACCTGGGGCGAACATCGTCAATGGCATGTGGATTTTCAAGGTGAAGCGGCCACCGGGTTCTCCGCCTGTCTTCAAGGCGCGTTACGTGGCTCGAGGCTTCAATCAGCGGCAGGGAGTTGACTACTTTCAGACCTTCTCCCCTACCCCAAAGATGACCACTCTTCGGGTTCTGCTGCACATAGCCGCTCAGCGTGACTACGAGCTTCACTCTCTTGACTTCAGCACAACTTTCTTGCAGGGCAGCCTGCACGAGGAGATCTGGCTGCGCCGCCCACCTGGCTTCACTGGGTCGTTCCCTCCTGGTACCTAGTGGAGCCTCCGGGGGCCAGTCTACGGTCTCCGCCAGGCGCCCCGTAAGTGGCACGACACACTGAGGACTACACTTGCGGCTCTTGGGTTTGCTCCTTCTACTGCCGACCCGTCGCTGTTTCTGCGCACCGACATCTCTTTGCCACCGTTCTACATCCTCGTGTACGTCGACGACTCAGTCTTTGCCACTGCTGACACTGCTGGACTCGCCTACGTGAAGTCCGAGCTGCAGAAGAGACACACGTGCACAGACCTGGGTGAACTGCGCAGCTACCTTGGCTTGCAGATCACCCGGGACAGAGCATAGCGCACCATTACACTGACTCAGTCACACATGGTGCAGCAGGTTCTTCAGTGCTTCGACTTTACGTACTCCTTGCCTCAGGCCACTCCTCTGTCTACTCGCCGCTCGCTCTGAGCTCTACCTTCGGATGAGTCCGTAGAGCCGAGTGGCCCGTACCCAGAGCTTGTTGGCTGCCTCATGTACCTGATGACCTGCACACGACCTGACCTAGCATACCCGCTTAGCATCTTGGCACGCTATGTGGCTCCTGGGAGACACCGACCAGAGCACATGGCTGCAGCGAAGAGGGTGTTGCGCTACTTGTGCAGTACGTCGGGCATGGGGCTAGTGCTTGGAGGGCGACGTCCGGTGGTCCTCACAGGTCACGCAAACGCTTCTTGGGCTGACGACCAGGCTACGTAGCGGTCGTCACAGGGTTACACCTTCAGTCTTGGTTCCGGCTCTATCTCGTGGCGGTCTACCCGCTCGTCTTCTGTTCTCGGCTCCAGCTGTGAGGCTGAGATCTACGCAGG
This sequence comes from Closterium sp. NIES-65, assembly GCA_948144175.1. Taxonomy (NCBI): domain Eukaryota; kingdom Viridiplantae; phylum Streptophyta; class Zygnematophyceae; order Desmidiales; family Closteriaceae; genus Closterium; species Closterium sp. NIES-65. The sequence continues at coordinate 1,278,259 of CANXME010002307.1, read as the reverse complement.
GGCCATGGCTGCCCAGGAGCTACGCTGGCTCACCTCCCTGCTGATTGACCTAGGAGAGTCACCTCGTTCTCCTCTAGTTCTGTACGTAGACAACAAGGCCATGCTGGCCTTGTGTCGGGAGCACAGACTGGAGCACAGAACGAATCATTTTGCTCTTCGTTACTTCCTTGCTCGTGAGCTGCAGCAGCGCAGTCAGCTGCGCCTTACCTACGTGGCCTCTGAGGCCAACATTGCTGATATCTTTACCAAGGCACTTCCGCCTTGTGATCATCAGCGCTCCTGTACTTTGCTAGGTCTTGTGCCTACTTGGCCTCACTTGCTCACCTCTTGACTTTACTTGTATTGTGATCTATATATACCTGCACTTGCATGCTTACTCTTGCTAGGTTGAGATCACTGCCTTGCTTGTTATTCTTGATGTATAACTCTGCATGTGAACTGGCCTTGTGGCCTTGTGCCTGTGCTCAGATTGTGTGGTGACGTTGTGATCCACCCTTGGCTTGCCTTGCTTCTCTTGACTGGTCTTGTGACCCCTTGTTCTCCCCCACTTTGCCTATGGGGGTGTGTCGAATTATATATGCTATAGTCTGTTTAGGCTGTAGTGGGGTAGTCAATATGGGGTACCACACTTTAGGGTTTCCTACTTGTACTCCTCATGCTGCTCAATGCAATCATTCCTTCCTCAGAATCTCACAATTGGTGACGGGAAGCGTTGGTCTCTACTGCAGCGCCCCTATCTGTTCCTGTAGGGTTGACATGCCATAGATGGATAGGTATTCTTCTACCATCCACCATCGACGCTGCGAACTCGGTCTCCTTGTTGTTGATTGTTATAATGTTATGCGGAAGCGTTTAAACTGGTATTACAAACTTTAACTTGGCAACACTTAACTTCACCTGCAGCCTTTCGAGTCTGACCGCTTGTCACCTCGCTCAGCTTGTAGGACGAGAAATCAGGTCGAGCAGTGTTTCGGCAGCACTAGCATTTCTACTCTTGCCAATACGAATGACTAAAATTCAAGTCTTAAAAAACAGCACAAATGCATTCGACTGACCAGTCACTACAACGCTTCATAAGCCGACGATGTCGAGACCCAACAATCTAGTCGGGGGTACTGCTTTAGCGTGGGCTATGGTGCTATGTCGTGGGGGTCCACTTGGTCGTCATCTATGGTGTAGTCTAGTGCTGAGGCTGAAATCTATGCCGGTGCCATGGCTGAGTATAAGCTTCGCTGGTTGACCTTCTTGCTCACCGACCTTGGTGAGCAGCCCTGCTCTGCACTGACCTTTTTCACTAACAACAAAGCCATGATCCTCCTTTGTTGAGATCCTCGACTGGTGAGCAGATTGAAGCACTTTGACGTCAGGTACTTTCTCCTGCACGAGTTGCCAGGGTTTAGGCACGCCTGAACTTTGTGGCCTCAGTGGCTAATACTGCAGGCACCTTCACCAAGGCCCTTCCACTTGGTAACCACCACAAGTCTTGTCTACAGCTAGGCCTTGTTGAGGTAGGCCCTCGGTTGCAATAGTCTTGCCTCTTGTTTCTTGCTTTGCTTGTATTTGTGAACTCTTGAACGGGCCTTGTGGCCTCTTGCTAGTGCTCAGACTCCGCGGTGACTTTGTGTGTGATCCACCCTAATCTTTGTGTTGTTGCTTCTCTTAACTGATCTTGCGACCATTTGGCTGTTTGTTTTGATGGCCCCCCACTTAGCCTAAGGGGGTGTGCCTAAGGCCCTCAGATTGAACTCAAGGTGTGCTGATCAATTAGTGCTGGCCCCCTCCCACCTGATGGATGAGTGATGGCTTGAGTTTGTCAACCTGATTTCTCAATGCTGTGTATATAGAAAATCCGATGCGTCGGTACGAAACTTGGAAGTAGCTTGATGGGTAGAGTATAGGTTGGGTTCGAATCATACGTACTTCACGGTGTCTAGCCAAAGTCTAAGGGAGCGTATCCTTGGTGTTCAAGGTTCAAAAATATGGTTGAACTTGAAGTGGTAACTGTCAAACTTATATGCTATGATCTATCTAGGCTGTAGTGGGGTAGACACTATAGGGTACAACACTTCTAGGTTTTCCTACTTGTACCCACATGTTTCCTAGTCAACTCATTCCTCGTTCTTTCACATGGTATAGAGCAGGTTCCCTAGTGGGACCGTTTCTTCCTAAGGGCCCACCATTAAAAAAAAAAATCCTAACATGCCCGAAGCGCACCTCGCGCTCTGACCTGCCCTACCCTTTCGCGGAACCTTAGAGGCCTGCCCTGCTCCTGAGGCCCGTCGCGCCCCCCCCCTTTGCGGCCCCTTCGAGGCCCCTTAGCGGCCTCCCTTCACGGCCCCTTCGCAGCCCCTTCTCGGCCCCTTGGCGGCCCCTTCGCAGCCCCTTCACGGCCCCTTCCCGGCCCCTTAGCGGCCCCTTCGCGGCCCCTTCACGGCCCCTTATCGGCCCCTTCGCTGCCCCTTCACGGCCCCTTCACGGCCCCTTAGCGGCCCCTTCGCGGCCCCTTCGCGGCCCCTTCGCGGCCCCTTCACGGCCCCTTCGCGGCCCCTTCGTGGCTCCTTCACGGCCCCTTCGCGGCCCCCCTCGCGGCTCCCTTCGCGGCCCCTTCGCGGCCCCGCCCCGCTGCCCGTAGTGGCCCTGCCTTGTCACCAGTCGCGGCCCCGCCCCGTCGACAGTCGCGGCCCCGCCCCGCCGTTAGTCGCGGCCCCGCCCCGTCGCCAGTCACGGCCCCGCCCCGTTGCCCCTGCCGCGTCGCGACGCCCCTGCAGGACCCGCGTGGCGTCACCCCTACCCGCCGCGGCGCCCTGCCCTAACCCGCGCCCTGGAGCAGCCGCCCCTGCAGCAGCCGCCCCTGGAGCAGCCGCCCCTGCAGCAGCCGCCTCTGGAGCAGCCGCCCCTGAAGCAGCCGCCCCTGGAGCAGCCGCCACTACAGTAGCCGCCCCTAGAGCAGCCACCCCTGCAGCAGCAGTCCCTGGAGCAGCCGCCCCTGCAGCAGCCGCCCTTGGAGCAGCCGCCCCTGCAACAGCCGCCCCTGCAGCAGCCGCCCCTGGAGCAGCCACCACTACAGCCCTCGCCCCTGGAGTAGCCGCCCCTGGAGCAGCAGCCCCTGCAGCAGCCGCCCCTGCAGCAGCCGCCCCTAGAGCAGCCGCCCCTGCAGCTTCCGCGGAGCCCTCGCCCTACTGTGGTAGCAGCCTCGCCATTGCCGCCGTCGTACGCCTGCCCTTCTCGCCACTGGTGAGCACTGCCCTGCCCGTACTGCTGTTACTGCTGCTCTTGCTGCTACTGCTCTTTCTACTGCTACTGCTGCTCCTGGCGTGGCCAGATGCAGCTCCAGCGACGTCCGCGTGAGTCCCTCGCCCCCCAAAAGCTTTGTGAGTGGTACGCTAGTTGGGGTTGTAGGGGTGGCCGCGCTGCGACTACTGCTATTGCTACTGCTGCTGCTACAGCGGCTACCACTGCTCCTGCTGCTCCTAGCAGTGGCCAGATGCAACTCCAGCGACATCCGCGTGAGTCCCTCACGCTCCAGCAGCTTTGTGAGTGGTACGCTACTTGGGGTTGTCGAGGTGGCCGTAGTGGGAGTCGTCCTGGAGTGAGTAGTTCGGCAGCTGCTTGTAGTGGCCAGGTGCAGCTTCAGCGTCGTCTGTGCGCGGTCCTTTCACCCCAGCAGCTTCGTGAGTAGTACGCTCAGCGTGACGGGTCACGGGGTACTGCTCGCTGTCCTTACATCATTCGCACTGGTGCTCGGACTGGTCAGCCTTGCGGGACGTTTGGTCACGCAGAGTCCCACTGCTTCGCCCGTCAGAGCGACGCCTGCAAACGGAGTTTGGCGACGCGGCTGAGCTCCCCGACTGGGTGGAGCTGCTTAGGCTGAGGGTAGATATCTACACTCTTGACTATGATGCTATCCTCACTGCCATGTATGCATTGCCTACTCGTGATGAGGGTGACTGTTACCTATGTGTTCCGCCTGACCCGGGCATTGAGTCTGCTGCTCTAGGTGCTGGTGAGGCTGCTGCTCTAGGTGCTAGTGCGTCTGCTGCTCCGGGTGCTGGTGCGTCTGCTGCCCCAGGTGCTGGTGAGTCTGCTCTCTTAGGTACCACGTCGGCTCAAGCCTTACACACCTTCACCCTTGACTCGGATGCTTCCCGCTCCTTCTTTCGAGACCGCACCACACTCACGCCGCTTAGTCGGCCATTTGCGGTCTCCCTAGCAGACCCCTCTGGGGGTCCTGTCCTTGCCCACTTCTCCACTGTCTTACCGTGTCCGGCGGCCCCTTCTGGCACCCTGTCAGGTCTTTAACTCCCCTCGTTCTCTACAAACTTGGTGAGTGGTGCTGATCTACAGGATGAGGGGGTTGACCAGTTCACTCCTGCGAGTCAGCGAGTGACCCACTGCACGTGTGCTCGGATGGGCCGACACTTGACCATGTTTACCCGTCAGCCGGGGTCGAGCCTGTACAAACTGACTACTGAGTCTCCTCCGGTTGCTGCGTCTGGTCAGGTAGCTGCGTCGGGTCAGGTGTTTGCTGCAGCGTCCAGGTCTGGTCCTGAGTCTGCCCCCTGCTCGTGTCGTCTCCTGTCTCACCAGACTCTCCTCTGGCACCACCGCCTTGGTCACCCCTCCCTGCCTCGTCTCCGAGGCATGGCCTCCCGTAGCCTTGTCTCTGGTCTCCCCCAGTCCCTCCCTCCTCTTCCTCCGGGGCCTGCCCCTACCTGCGTTCCCTGCGTCGAGGGGCGGCAGGGCGCCGCTCCTCACTCCTCCGATTTTTCTCTGACAGAGGCTCCGTTGTAGACACTTCACCTGGATGTGTGGGGCCCCGCCCGCGTCCGTGGACAGGGTCACGAGCGTTACTTCCTGCTGGTCGCTGACGACTACTCGCGTTACACCACAGTCTTCCCCTTGCGCAGCAACGGTGACGTCACTGAGGTGTTGATCGACTTGATCCGCGCAGCTCGTCTCCCGCTCAGAGAGAGTTTTGGCTCGAACTTTCCTGTTCTGCGTCTGCGCTCCGACAGAGGCGGAGAGTTTTCCTCTGACCTTCTGCAAGCCTTGTGGCGTGCACAGGGCATTTGCCAGACCTTCACGCTTCCGGCCTCTCCAAAGCAAAATGCTCTCCCAATCCAAAGATGACCACTCTTCGGGTGCTGCTGCACATAGCCGCTTAGCGCGACTACGAGCTTCACTCTCTTGACTTCAGAACTGCTTTCCTACATGGCAGCCTGCAGGAGGAGATCTGGCTGTGCCGCCCACCTGGGTTCACTGGGTCGTTTCCTCGTGGTACCCAGTGGAGCCTCCGGCGGCCAGTCTACAGTCTCCGCCAGGCGCCCCGTGAGTGGCACGACACACTGAGGACTACACTTGCGGCTCTTGGGTTTGCTCCTTCTACTGCCGACCTGTCGCTGTTTCTACGCACCGACACCTCTTTGCCACCGTTCTACATCCTCGTGTACGTCGACGACTTGGTCTTTGCCACTGCTTACACTGCTGGACTCGCCTACGTGAAGTCCGAGCTGCAGAAGAGACACACGTGCACAGACCTGGGTGAACTGCGCAGCTACCTTGGCTTGCAGATCACCCGGGACAGAGCACAGCGCACCATTACCCTGACGCAGTCACACCTGGTGCAGCAGGTCCTTCAGCGCTTCGACTTCACGTACTCCTCACCTCAGGCCACTCCTCTGTCTATTCGCCACTCGCTCCCAGCTCTACCTTCGGATGAGTCCGGAGAGCCAAGTGGCCCGTACCCAGAGCTTGTTGGCTGCCTCATGTACCTGATGACCTGCACGCGACCTGACCTTGCATACCCTCTTAGCATCTTGGCGCGCTATGTTGCTCCTGGGAGACACAGACCTGAGCACATGGCTGCAGCGAAGTGGGTGTTGCGCTACTTGTGCAGTACGTCAGGCATGGGGCTAGTGCTTGGAGGGCCGGGTCCAGTGGTCCTCACTGGTCACGCAGACGCTTCTTGGGCTGACGACCAGGCTACGCAGCGGTCGTCACAGGGTTGCACCTTCAGCCTTGGTTCCGGCTCTGTCTCGTAGTGGTCTACCCGTTCGTCTTCTGTTCTCGGCTCCAGCTGTGAGGCTGAGATCTACGTCGGGTCCATGGCTGCACAGGAGCTACGCTGGCTTACCTACCTAGGAGAGTTGCCTCGTTCTCCTCCAATTCTGTACGTAGACAACAAGGCCATGCTGGCCTTGTTTCGGGAGCAGAGACTGGAGCACAGAACGAATCACATTGCTCTTCGCTACTTCCTTGCTCGTGAGCTGCAGCAGCATGGTCAGCTGCGCCTTGCTTACGTGGCCTCTCAGGCCAACACTGCTGATATCTTTACCAAGGCACTTCAGCCTTGCTATCTTCAGTGCTTTTGTACGATGTTAGGTCCTGTGCCTATTTGGCCTCACTTGTTCACTTCTTGACCTTGCTTGTACTGTGATCTTTCTATACCTGCACTTGCTTGTTTACCTTTATATATAATCCTGCATGTGAACTGGCCTTGTGGCCTTGAACTTGTGCTCGGAATGTGTGGTGACGTTGTGATCTTCCCTGAGCTTCCTGTGTTTTTCTTGACTGGTCTTGTGACCTCTTGTTCTTCCCCACTTTGCCTATGGGGGTGTGTCAAACTTATACGCTATGATCTATCTAGGCTGTAGTGGGGTAGACACTATAGGGTACAACACTTCCTAGGTTTTCCTACTTGTACCCACATGTTTCCTAGTCAAATCATTCCTCGTTCTTTCACAGTAACCAGCTTTGCCATTCTCGCTGATAGGGTATGCGAAGGTCAACTTCGGGCCAAACTAAAGAACCAAGCATCGAGACCGAGTAAATTTTGCAAGCACGTTTTGTCACTCATGTGCAGTTTTGCACACATTTGATGAAGCTGCGAAACCTACGAAACAAAAAAATAACCCTATCGTGCACACTACAAAAGTCGTTGTCAGAATCGACGCGCAAAAATGTCAGAACATTGTAGCCTATGCATATTGTGTAGGCTATAGTGGGGTAGCCTATAAGGGGTACAACCCAATTAGGGTTAGTACTTGTACCCAATTCATTCATTGTTCATTCATTCTCGTTTCAGTTTTCTCATGGTATCGAGCAGGTTCCCTCGTGGGATCTGTTCCTAGGGCCCACCGATTCGATTTTTTTTCCTGCCCGGAGTGCGCTCCGCCCTTGCCCAAGTCGCGCCCCCCCCCCCCCCCCCCCCCCGTTTTTTTTCTCGCTGTGTCGCGCCGCCCTAGTGGCCCCTTCACCTACCCCGCGGCCCTCGAGCCGCCCTTCGCGGCCCCGATTCGCCGCCCTTTCGGCCCCGTCGCCTACCCCGCGGCCCTCGCGCCGCCCTTCCCGACCCGGCCCCGACCCTGCGGCCCCGTCGCCCTACCTGCGCCCCGGCCCAGTCGCCCTACCTACGGCCCGGCCCCGGCCCCGTCGCCCTACCTACGGCCCGGCCCCGGCCCCGTCGCCCTACCTATGACCCGGCCCCGGCCCCGTCCCCCTACCTACGGCCCGGCCCCGTCGCCCTACCTACGCACCGGCCCCGTCGCCCTACCTTCGACCCGGCCCCGTCGCCCTACCTACGACCCGGCCCCGGCCCCGTCGCCCTACCTACGGCCCGGCCCCGGCCCCGTCGTCCTACCTACGACCCGACCCCGGCCCCGTCGCCCTACTTACATTCAACCCGGCCCCGTCGCCCTACCTGCGCCCCGGCCCCGGCCCCGTCGCCCTACCTTCGGCCCGGGCCCGTCGCCCTACCTGCGCCCCTGCCCCGGCCCCGTCGCCCTACTTGTGCACCGGCCCCGTCGCCCTACCTACGGACCTGCCCGAACGCCTCCGCAGCCGAACATCCCGAGCCACCCGAGCCGCCTGAGCCACCCAAGCCGCCCGAGCCGCCCGAGCCGCCCGAGCCGCCCGAGCCGCCTGAGCAGCTGAGGAGCCGAGCCGCGGGTGCCGCCGAGCCGCAGTTGCTGCCGAGCCACCCGAGCTGCCCGAACCGCCCTGTCTGGTGAGCACAGCGCCTCTGTCACCGCACTACCCCTGCTCTACAGTTAGCGCTGCTAGTCTTTTGCTGTCATGGCTACCCCCAGTGTTCTCACTTTTGACGCTGAGGGCCGGGCCATTGACTTTGACGTATGGGTAGATGACTTGCAGATTTTCCTACACTGCGATAGGGCAAACGGACTCTCCCTCTTTGACCTCACATCTGGTGCTTCCCGTGCCCCTGCTGCCGATGCCGACGCCAATGTTCGCTCACAGTGGGCCACTCACGATGCTGCTGCACGTCTTGCTGTGCGTCGCCACCTGCCTACCACTGAGCGCGCGCACTTTAGTCAGTACAAGAGTGCTCAGACCTTGTACGACGCTGTAGTTGCGCGCTACTCCTCCCCTGCCACTGCTGCACTGAGCCGCCTCATGCTACCCTTCCTCTTCCCTGACCTTGCTGCTTTTCCAACAGTCGCTGACCTCATTACGAACCTCCGCACTAGTGACACTCGCTACCTCGCTGCGCTTCCTGCTAACTTCTGCGCCAAGAACCCCCCCCCCCCCCCCCCATGTACATCACTCTCTACTTCATAGTCACTCGCCTCCCTAACTCCCTTCGCGTGGTCAGGGACCACTTCCTCTCAGTCTATCCCACCACTCTCACTGTTGACCTCCTCGAGAAGTCCCTCCTAGCGGCCGAGAAGAGCATAGTCGCTGTAGGGGCCTCTCGTGGTGACCCGCGCACCCCCATCTTTGAGGGGTGTTCCCCCTCCCCCTTTCTGCCCTCTTTTGCCTCTGCTGCTACAGCCGACCTCCTTGGGCTTGAGTCGGTCGGTGCGGCGTCTGCCCCTAGCGGGCGACGCCGCTCTGGCAAGGGCAAGGAGGGCAAGGGCACTGGAGGAGCGAGTAGGGGCGGTGGAGGTGGAGGTGGAGGCGGCGGGGGGAGTGGGGGTGGTGGTGGGAGTGGAGGTGGGGGTGGAGGTGTCAGTGGCGGCAGTGGAGGTGGAAGCGGCGGCGGCGGTGGCAGTGGGAGCGGAGGTAGCGGAGGTGGTGGCAGTGGAGGAGGCGGCGGAGGCGGCGGTAGTAGCGGAGGTGGCGGAGGCGGTGGAGGCGGCGGGGGTGGCGGTGGAGCTGGTCGCGGGTCTACGCAGAGGAGTGGGCCCGGGGGTAGTCAGCGCCAGCAGCAGCAGCGCGGTCGTGAGACCCTGTCTCTTCAGCAGCTCCGTGAGTGGTACACTGCACGCCAGCGAGGTGGGGGTTTTGGTCCGTGCACCTACGTCCTGCGCACCGCTGACCGTGCGGGTGAGCAATGTGAGGGGTGCGCACCCCACCCAGCGCTCCTTTGGCCGCTTGACGGACGCGTGGCGTCGCCACTTCCCGTAGGCCCCAGAGATCCCTCGCTGGGGCGAGCTGTCTAGGGCGGGAGTTGCTATCTATGATCTTGACTTTGATGCTATTCGTTCTGCCATGTATGCTGTGTCTATTACAGATGAGGGTGACTGTTACCGGTGTTTCCCGCCCGATCCGGGCATTGAGACTGCTGCTCTAGGTAATGGTGAGGCGGCTGCCCTAGGTGCTTGCGACGCTGCTGCTCTAGGTGCTAGTGCGTCTTCGTCCTCATGTACTAGTGAGTGTGCGCTCTCAGGTACTACGTCGGCTTCGGCCTCCCTCGCCTTCACCCTTGACTCTGGGGCTTCTCGCTCCTTCTTTCGGGACCGCACCACACTCACGCCGCTTAGTCGGCCGGTTGCGGTGTCTCTCGCTGACCCCTCTCGGGGTCCTATCCTGTCTCACTTCTCCACAGTCCTCCCGTGTCCGGCCGCTCCCTCTTGCACCCTGTTTGGTCTCTACCTCCCCTCGTTCCCTACGAACCTGGTGAGTGGTGCTGACCTACAGGATGGGGGAGTACACCAGTTCACTCCTGCGCGTCAGCGGGTGATGCACTGCATAGAGGCTAGCACATGTCGACACCAAGCTACGTTTACCCGTCAGCCGGGGTCGAGCCTATACACTCTGACCACTGCGTCTCCTCATGTTCTTGAGTCTGGTAGGGTAGCTGCGTCGGGTCAGGTGCTTGCTGCAGCATCCAGGTCTTGTCCTGAGTCTGCCCCCTGTTCGTTTCCTCTCCTGTCTCACGAGACTGTCCTCTGGCACCACCGCCTCGGTCACCCCTCTCTGCTTCGGCTCAGAGGCATGGCCTCCCGTCTCCTTGTTTCTGGTCTCCCCCGGTCTCTCCCTCCCCTTCCTCAGGGCCCTGGCCCTACCTGTGTCTCATGTGTCGAGGGGCGCCAGCGTGCTGCCCCTCACTCCTCCCAGGTTCCTCCGACGGAGGCCCCGTTGTAGACGCTTCACATGGACGTGTGGGGCCCAGCCCGCGTCTGTGGACAGGGTCACGAGCACTACTTCCTGCTCGTTGTTGACGACTACTCTCGTTACACCGCAATCTTCCCCTTGCGCAGCAAGGGTGATGTCACTGAGGTGCTGATCGACTGGATCCGCGCAGCTCGTCTCGAGCTCAGGAGGACCTTCGGCTCGGACTTTCATATTCTGCGTCTGCACTCGGACAGAGGCAGAGAGTTTTCTTTTGGCCTTCTACGAGCCTACTGTCGCGCACGAGGAATCTGTCAGACCTTCACGCTTCCGGACTCCCCGCAGCAAAATGGGATTGCTGAGCGCCGCATTGGCATGGTCATGGACGTCGCTCGTACGTCAATGATGCATGCGGCTGCTCCCCATTTTCTGTGGCCGTTTGCAGTGAGGTACGCGGCGCATTTGATCAACCTACACCCCAGGCCAGAGAGCTCCCCAGCCTTGCTGTGGAAGGGGAAGGTTGGCGATGCGTCGGCGTTCCGGGTCTGGGGATCTCAGGCGTTTGTCCGCGACTTGTCTACGGACAAGCTGTCCCCTCGTGCTGCTCCTTGCGTCTTCCTGGGGTTCCCCCCTGACGCACCTGGGTGGCAGTTCTACCACCCCACCTCTCGACGTGTTCTGTCCTCCCAGGACGTTACGTTTGACGAGTCGGTCCCCTACTACCGCCTCTTCCCCTACCGCACTCCGTCCCTCCCCCCGCCGCCGCTCTTCCTTGTACCAGGTCCCCCTCCGGTAGACCCCCTCCCCCCTCACGGTCCGTCCCCTTCAGGTGTGTCCCAGGTAGACGCGGTCGAGCCTGTCGAGGTCACTGTTGACTCTGATGCGACTGAGGGTGCTGAGCATGGGGGTGCTGAGCCTGGGGTTGCTGAGCCTGGGGGTGCTGAGCCTGGGGGTGCTGAACCTGGGGGTGCTGAGCCTAGGGGTGCTGAGCCTGGGGGTGCTGAGCCTAGGGGTGCTGAGCCTGGGGGTACTTGGCCTGGGGGTGCTGAGCTTGGAGGTGCTCCGCCTGGGGGTTCTCTGGGTGCTTCGTCTCTCCGGGAGCCACTCTCTCAACAGGAGCTGCATGAGTGGTTTGCCCGGCGCTGGAAGCGTGCTGCTGGTACTGGAGGTTCTTCGGCTACTGAGGGTGTTGCTGTCACGGGTCCCGGAGGTGCTCGTACTCCGAGTCCTGGAGCTGCTGGGCCGGCGGGTGCGACTTGAGCTGGTGCTGCTGAGGGTGTTGGAGCTGGGACCACTGCTGGCGGTCCTGCTGCGAGTACACTTGGTGCTGTTAGAGGTTCTGGAGCTGCTGGAGGTGCAGATAGAGCGGATGCTCCTGCTGGGGGTACTCGTGCTGTACCTGCTGTGTCTGGCGTCGCTGCGCGGCCTCGGCCTTACTTCGTTCCGCTCCTTCAACAGGTTCTTGGTCTCCCGCCTTCTAGTGGTCCTCCTCCTCCTTTAGAGTGTCCACAGCCAGTCCCGTCACAGTTACAGTTGCAGCCTACCTCCCCTTTGCCTGCTCCTTCTCCCTACACTAGTCCTACTGGAGGTCTTACTGAGTGTCGTGAGCCTGCGTCTCGCCCTGGGTTGCCTGTCCGTGCTGCTCGCGCTAGTGGTCGTGGTTCGCGTCAGCGTCCTCCTCCTGTCCCTGGCACGCACAGGATGTCTCTGCGTCCGTCCACTGCTCCTCTGCGTGCCCCTTTGCCTTCTCCTCCTAAGTACTCTCTTCCTGCTTTTGCCAACCCGGAGTCGGACTCTCTTCGTGCTGCCAGTCCTACTGTCACGCGTCTCCTGGCTACTTTCGTCACTGACCCTTCTTTCGAGTCCACTTCTGCGTCTGCCCTAGTTGCTAAGCTCGTCGACTTTGCTGTTCGCTGTCGCCTAGACTACTCTGCTAGTCTTGTTGCTCATTCTGAGTCTGTCTGTCCTCCGCCCGTCGGGGGTGAGTGTGCCCTTGGCACGGACGTCCTTGAGGACAGGCAGGAGGAGTTCCAGTGCTTGGCCGCTGCTTCACCTCATCTCGTGTCGGTACTGCTTACCCTTGAGGGAGACCCAGATGCATTTGACATCCCGACTCCGCGCTCTTACGCGGAGGCGATAGAGGGTCCCTACTCCTCTCAGTGGCAGGCAGCTATGGATGCAGAGATGGCTTCCTGGAAGTCCACAGGCACCTACGTTGACGCTGTCCCCCCTCCTATGGCGAACATCGTCAGTGGCATGTGTGTCTTCAGGGTGAAGCGGCCGCCGGGTTCTCCGCCTGTCTTCAAGGCGCGTTACATGGCTCGTGGCTTCAGTCAGCGGCAGGGAGTTGACTACTTTAAGACCTTCTCTCCCACCCCGAAGATGACCACTCTTCGGGTACTGCTGCACGTTGCTGCTCACTGTGACTACAAGCTGCACTATCTCGACTTCAACACAGCTTTCTTGCAGGGCAGCCTGCACAAAGAGATCTGGCTGGGCCGCCCACCTGGCTTCACTGGGTCTATCCCTCCTGGTACCCAGTGGAGTCTCCAGCGTCCAGTCTACGGTCTCCGCCAGGCGCCACGTGAGTGGCACGACACACTGAGGACTACGCTTGCGGCTCTTGGGTTTGCTCCTTCTACTGCTGACCCGTCGCTGTTTCTGCGCACCGACACCTCTCTGCCGCCTTTCTACATCCTCATGTACGTCGACGACTTGGTCTTTGCCACAGCTGACACTGCAGGACTCGCCTACGTGAAGTCCAAGCTGCAGAAGAGACACACGTGCACAGACCTGGGTGAACTGCGCAGCTACCTTGGCTTGCAGATCACCCGGGACAGAGCACGCCGCACCATTACCCTGACTCAGTCACACATGGTGCAGCAGGTCTTTGAGCGCTTCAGCTTCACGTACTCCTCGCCTCAGGCCACTCCTCTTCCTACTCGCCACTCGCTCTCAGCTCTGCCTTTGGATGAGTTCGTAGAGTCGAGTGGCCCGTATCCAGAGCTTGTTGGCTGCCTCATGTACCTGATGACTTGCACACGACCTGACCTTGCATACCCTCTTAGCATTCTCGCACACTATGTTGCTCCTGGGAGACACCGACCAGAGCACATGGCTGCAGCGAAGAGGGTGTTGCGCTACTTGTGCAGTACGACGGGCATGGGGCTAGTGCTTGGAGGGCGGAGTCCAGTGTTCCTCACTGGGCACGCGGACGCTTCTTGGGCTGACGACCAGGCTACGCAGCGGTCGTGACAGGGTTACACCTTCAGCCTTGGTTCCGGCTCTATTTCCTGGCGGGCTACTTGCTCGTCTTCTGTTCTCGGCTCCAGTTGTGAGGCTGAGATCTACGCCGGGGCCATGGTTGCTCAGGAGCTTCGCTCGCTCACATACCTGCTGACCGACCTTGGAGAGCCGCCTCGTTCTCCTCCAGTCCTATACGTAGACAACAAGGCCATGCTGGCCTTGTGTCGAGAGCAGAGACTGGAGCACAGAACGAAGCACATTGCTCTTCGCTACTTCCTTGCTCCTGAGCTACAGCAGCGTGGTCAGTTGCGGCTTGCGTGCGTGGCCTCTGAGGCCAACACTGCTGATGTCTTCACCAAGGCACTTGGGCCTTGTGATCATCAGCGCTTCTGCACGCAGCTGGGTCTTGTCCCTGTCTTGCCTCACTTGCTCACCTCTTGACCTTACTTGTACTGCTACATATATATATTCCTGCTCTTGTTTGTCTAGCCTTATATATATATGTACTCCTGCATGTGAACTGGCCTTGTGGCCTTGAACTTGTGCTCGGAATGTGTGGTGACTTTGTGATCCACCCTGAGCTTTGCTTTACTTTGCTTTGCTTGACTGGTCTTGTGACCCCTTGTTCTCCCCCACTTTGCCTATGGGGGTGTGTCAGAACATTGTAGCTTATGCATATTGTGTAGGCTATAGTGGGGTAGCCCATAAGGGGTACAACCCAATTAGGGTCAGTACTTGTACCCAATTCATTCATAGTTTATTCATTCTCGTTTCAGTTTTCTCAAAAAAATATCCACGTGGCACGGAAATCACTATGTGAATTGGCAGTGCGAACCAGGTTACCTACGAAGTTTGAACTTCGATACTCGACCATCAAGGGTGATATGTGATTGATGTAAATGGTGAACACGCGATTCGACCATCAAAGGTTGAGGTACTCGGCTTCAGGTCGCGCAAAAAAGCCCAAACTTTACAAATTGGGCCGAAGAACACGCGCGTTAATGTCAAAACTACATGTATATAATTTGTTAGGCTATAGTGGGGCTAGCCTTAGGGGGTGCACATTTCTAGGATTTGATGATTGTACCCCTGTTACGAGTGCAATTGAGTGAGCGTGCGAGAATTGCACTATCGAAGCAAAACAGTACGTTCAGCGAAGGCATGAGCGAAGACTATATAGCAAAGTCAAAGTGGTAATGGTAATGTGTGAAAATGGGGTGTGCTACAGGCCTAACGTCGAGGGTGGGAATTGTTGAGGCGGAGGTCCGGAGCGTGGGTTACCAACCGAATCGTAAGGTTGGGGCGCGTCGTGAATAGTGGCGGGAACAGTGGTGGAGGCGAGTGTCACGAGTGGTAACGGTGCACTGTTGAAAGTTTGTTGGTGGGAACAGTGGTGTACACACTGAGCAGGGACGCGAAGTAAGGAAAAGGATTTTTCCTTACAACCCCCCTTTATAGTAGTCCCAACTTTCCGGTTCCTTAGATTCTGACATGGTTTCAGAGACTAGGTTAGGTCCGCGTACCGTACCTACTATAGTACCTACTGCCATAGTGCTGCCCCACACTACTGCCCCACACACGTTCTACCTTACGCTACCCCTAACACACTGTTCCCCACGCCCCTTGTCAAACATTATATATGTTGTGTTAGTTTAGGCTACAGTGGGTTAGCCTATAGGGGGTACACAATTCTAGGGTTAGGTACTTGTACTCATTTCACTGCTAGTTCATTCATTCCTGTTCAGTTATTCCAACACCCCCCCCATTCATGCGTGCGTACTGCTCTGTATCCCACTGCCTTGCTGCCGCGCTACCCCGTGTGACGCGTGCCTCATTGCCCCGCTGCCCCGCGTGCCGATGCCTTGCGCAACGCCCGCCCCATCACCCCGCTCCCTTGCGCGCCGCTGCCCAGCGTGACGCTGCCCCGCTGCCCCGTTGCCCCGCTGCCTTGCTACCCTGCTGCCCAGCAGCCCTGTGCGACGTGCACCCCGTTGCCTCGCTGCCCCGCGTGTCGCTACGCTGCACGACGCTGCCCTGCGAGCCTCTGCCTTGCACGCTGCCGCTGCCCCTTTACTGTAGCCGCCGCTGTCGCTATAGTCACAACCACTACAGCCACTGCTTTTACAGCTTCCACCGCTACAAATCCCACTACAACCGCTGCAGCTGCTACTACAACTACTGCATCTACTGCTACAGCTACTGCTAAAGCTGCCGCAGCCGCCGCAACTACAGCTACAGCTGTGGCCGTTGCCGCTACAGTCACTGCAGCTCCCGCAACCGCTGCTCCCTCTGATGCTGCAGCCGCCGTCTAAGCTGCTGCTCGAGCGCTGGGGCAGCCTAAACTGCTGCTACTCGTGCTGCTGGTACAGGTGGGGCAGTGGGTGCGGTTCGGTGCGGTTATGTGCAGTTTAGTGCGGTTCTGTGGGGTGGAGAGTACTGGATGGGGCGGCTGATTCCGGGTGAGGTGACTGGAACGGGTGGGGCAGCAACTCTGACTGGTACAGGTGGGGCAGCGGGTGCGGTTCTGTGCGGTTATGTGCAATTCTGTGCGGTTCTGCGGGGTGGAGAGTACCGGGTGGGGCGGCTGATTCCGGGTGAGGTGACTCGAATGGGTGGGGCAGCAGCTCTGGCTAGAACGGGTGGGGCAGCGGGTGCGGTTATATGCGGTTCTGTGCAGTGGGGAGTACCGGGTGGGGCGGTGTAAGTTGCTGGCTTTGCTAGGGGGTAGTTCAAGTTGCTGCCGGTGCGCTGACGGCAGTAGAAGCTGCTGCTGGTGTGACTGGTGGCAGTCTAAGTTGCTGGTGGTGCTCTTGGCAGTAGACTAGGCTGCTGGCGACAGGTGGGGAAGGTAAGGCAGCGGTGCTGTGCGGTTCTGTACGGTTCTGAGCGGTTCCGCGCGATTCTGCACGGTTCTGTGCGGTTCTGTGCGGTTCTGCTGCGGTTTTATGCAGGGGAGGGGACTTGGTGAGGTGACTGGGACGGGTGGGGTTGCAGATATGGCTGGGGTGGCGGGCTACAGGTGAGGCATTGGGAACGGGTGAGGGCGGCAAAACTGGTTGGGGCGGCCTGTTAAGGCTGGGGCGGCAGAACTGGGAAGGGGCGGCTATTCTGGTTAGGGCGCTTCAGGCTAAGGCACTTTACGGGGCGGTGGGCCCATGGGATCGTTTTATTGCTCTATACCATGTAAAGTTACAAAAGTATAAGTGTTGACTAAGGAAAGTGAAAACAAACAAGATATAGCAAGCATAACCCTAACCCTAGGAAAACATAAAGTACACCTAGACTAACACAAATAAGCTATAACAAATATAGCTTGACAGCACCGCCCACTGCTGCCCGCGCGCCGCTCATGGCCACTCGCGCGCTGCCCACTGCTGCCCTGCGAAATGCCCTCTGTCGCCTGTGCGCTTCCCTCTGCTGCCCACGTGCCGCCCCCTGCCGCCCGCGCACCGCCCACTGCTGCCCCTGCACCACTTACGGCAGCCCACGCACCGCCCATCGTGGCCTGCTCGCCGCCCTCTGCCACTTGCGCCCCGCTCAAGGCCGCCGGCGCGCCGCCCACTGCCGCATGCGCGCCGCCTACTGCCACCCGCGCGCCGCCGATTATGGCCCATGCGCCGTACTGCCTACTGCCGCGCTGTGCTATGCCGCCCACTACTCTCGTGCCGCCTCGTTTACGACGCCGCAACCTGACCTAGCTGCTGCCATGGCGGCCGTTAATGTTATCTTGTTCAACACAGAGGGGCGCCCTGTCAAATCCTTGCTAGGAAAATTGCAACTATACACGCCAGGATCTCTTAAGGCTCCGCCCACTCTTGATGCACCTCCCCCTTTTGCGCTGGTGGACATGCAGCAGCAGTATAGGACAGACCATGTTGCCTGCACACAGTGGTTGGCACGCGACGCCATTGCACAGTTTGCACCCCCCGCTAACCTTCCACTCAACAAGAGGACCCACTTTCGCCAGGTGAAGTCGACCAAAGCGCTCTATGACGCTATAGTAAAGCGCTACTCCTCCCCCTCTTCTGCCACCCTAGGTCATCTTGCGATGTTGTTTCTCTTCCCTGAGCTGTCAGACTTCGCCACTGTTGCTGACCTCATGACTCTGCGCTCCCTTGACACATGCTACGATGATGCTCTCAAGCCAGAATTTATGGTTGAGAACTAGCCCCCCTATATCTCACTCTCTACTTCCTCACGACTCGCCTCCATGACTCTCTTCAAGCCGTTCAAGACCACTTCCTCTCCCTAGACCCTACTCAGCTCACCATTGCCTCATTTGAGACACGTTTCGTTGAGGGCGAGACTAGTGCCTGTGCGGTAGCTACCTCCCGTGGCACTCCCAGCCCCTCCTTCTTTGAGGGGTGCTCCCCCTCCCTTCTCACGCCTTCTATTACCTCTGTTGCTGCTGTTGACTTCCTTGGTGCTGAGGAGGTCAGTGATGCGTCTGCTCCTAGCGGGAGGCGCCGCGGCAGAGTTGGGCGTACGAGGGGTGGGGCTAGTGGGGGTGGTGGAGGTGGTGGTGGTGGTGGCGGTGGCGGTGGAGGTGGGGGGTTGGTGGCGGTGGCGGTGGTGGGGGTGGCAGAGGTGGCGGTGGCGGTGGAGGTGGCGGGGGTGGTGGAAACAGTGGGAGTGACGTGGGTGGCGGAGGGGGCTCGGGCGGCAGTTGAGGTGGAGCTGGTGGGGGTGGAGGCCTGGGTACGGCTACCCAAGGAGTTGCGTTTGGTGGTGCAGCTGGTGGAGGTGTTGTTTCTTGGGGTGGACTGCAGCAGCAGCCATGTCGGCAGGAGACTCTCTCGCCGCAGCAACTTCATGAGTGGGTTGCCCGGCGAGGCTCCCCCGAGGGTGGTGGTCGCCGGCTTGGGGACTAGTACGTCTGCCGCTCAGATCCCCAAGCCAGCGACGTGTATGGCTGGCTGGGGCACAGTGAGGCTCATTGTTTCTACCGCCTCAAGGACGCTTTTCGAGCAGAGCTTGGTGAGCAGACCAAGGTCCCTGACTAGTTAGGATTGCTCAAGAATGGCATAGATATATTTTTCTCTTGATTGGGACAAGATCTTTGCGGGCATGTATGCCATGTATGCTGCTGGTGCTAGTTCTGAGGGTGACTATTATTCTTGTGTGTCTAGATCTAGTAGAGTGGAGACTGCTAGTGTAGGTGCTAGTGAGCCTGCTTGCATAGGTTTAGTTCCTCCAAAGGCTTTGCTCATGTCGTTTGACTCCGGTGTGACTCTGTGCTTCTTTCGTGACTGTACCATAGTCACACCGCTCCCTGTCCCTATCACAATAGGCGACCCCTCCTGTTTTCCCATCTCCAGCAGTCCCCTCAGGCTCTCGCACTGGTCTCCAGCTCCCCTCGTTTGCTACGAACTTAGTGAGTACCACTCATCCTTAAGATATGATGGACACCGCCACCACTCCTAGGGCAAGCGTGTGGCGATCTTTACGGACAAAGAGACTGGAGACCCCCTTGCCACGTTCACACGGCGGCCTAGGTCTGGACTGTACACACTGCACACTGAGTCTGCTCAGGTGGCTGCGTCAGGTTAGGTAGTCGCGCCTTGCTCGTGTTGGTTGCCCGCGCATCTGTCCGTCCTTGGGCACCACCATCTTGGTCACCCCTCCAAGCGTCTCCATTGCATACACTTGCATCGCCTTGTCTCTGGCATCCAACACTCGTTGCCCCCACTCCCGCCGTCGCTTGCATAGCCGTGCATTCCCTGCGTCAAGGGGCGGCAGCACGCCGCTCCTCACTCCTCCTCATTTAATCCGACCACTGTTCCTTTGCAGACACTGCACATAGACGTGTGGGGCCCCACTCTCGTCAGTGGGCTGCGCTAGGAGTGTTACTTTCTGCTGGTCGTCGACGACTTCACAGGCTACACTACGGTGTCTTCCTTAGAGCATAAGGGCAATGTTTGTGTTGTTTTGATCCCTTGGATCCACGCTGTTTGTCGCCAGCTGATCGCCCATTTCCAGCAGGACCTCACACTGCTCCGTGTGCACTTTGATCGTAGTGGCGAGTTTGCCTCAGGTCTCCTTGAAGACTTTTGTCGTGAGGAGGGCACAACCCAATCATTCACACTTCCTGCCTCTCCACAACAGAATGGGATTGTTGAGCGTCGTATTGGCTTGATCATGGAGATTGCTCACACCTCCATGATCCATGCGGCTGCTCCCCATTTTTTGTGGTCGTTTGCGGCATGATATGCCACACATTAGCTCAACCTCTGGTCGCGTGTCCCCCAGCCAGAGACCTCGCTATCACATAAAGATCTTAGCTTAGGAAGCGTAGGAACTAGCCTTAGGTGCCATGGCTAGGTTAAGAGAGTAGTGTGAGCATGAGAGCGAGGTTTGGGCCAAAGAATTGGTTTCACTATAGTTCGGAAGGTACAAATAGGCAAGAAAAACATGCAATGAGGTACACCACCAACAATAACAAGGGATAAGTACAGTGAACTACACAACAAGCAGTATATGCAGAAATTACATTTGAACACACCCCCCACATTGCTTGCAACAGTAGCTAGTGTAGTCAACACCCCCTTGAAGGGGTAAATTTGGCGCAGTGGAAGAGGGCAGAGAGACATGTGAGGAGGAGGAGCCGACAGAGAGAGAGGAGAGGATAGGGATGCGAAGTACGATGGGGGGAGGTGAGAGAGGGGGATGAGGAGAGGAGGTGGGGGGGGGGGGGGGGTGGCAGTCACGGCGAACCCCTCTTACTAACCCCCTTTTACAAAGGGGGAGGTGAGAGAGGGATGAGGAGAGGAGGTGGGGGTGTCAAGCGCGGCGAACCCCTCTTACTAACCCCCAGATTCCCACTCTTAGTCAACCACCCCCCTTAACCTCACCCCCCTTTTCAGCCGCCCCCTGGAACCTCACTCCATCCCCCACCCCACCCTTCCTCTAGGGCCTTCCCAGCCCACGGTTGTCACTGCACAGACCTTCACACGGCGGCCAGCCCCCCCACCCCCAGTCCCCACCACCTCCCCCCCACAGCAGCAGCCGCGAGAGGAAAGAGGCAGGGTAGAGCGTGGTGCTGCAGTGGCTCACGGCGGCCACCCCTTCCACACCACCTCCCCCCCCACAGTCGTAATCGCAGAAAGGAAGGCGACGGGGGAGTGCAGGGAGGCTGCACGGGGCGGCACAGTAGCTGCAGTCGCGGAATATGCAGCCTCGGCAGCAGCATAGGGGCCGATGGGAGGGCGGGCGGGGATAGCGGCTGGTGTGCAACGGGCCGCATGGAGCTGACGACGGGCAGTGGTGAGTTGTCGAGGGACAAGAAGGAGGTGACGACGGGCGGCGGGGATGTGGCGACGAGCGATGGGGAGTTGACGACGAGCGACAAGGAGGTAACGATGGGAGAAGGACGACGCGACGGCCACGAACGAGCTCACCGACATGCCTAGCTTTGCTATCGTCGAAAGAGTGGCGACGGAGGTCGTTACCAAGGACGCGACGGGCGCCATGAAACTCGAACGAAATGGTGGGCCCATGAGGAGCTTAATGATTTAATACCATGTCACATAACAAACTTAGCTTGGAAAGTGTAGGAACTAACATTAGGCGCCATGGCTAGGTTACGAGAGTAGCGTGAGCGTGAGAGCGAGGGTTGGGCCAAATAAGACTCCCTGCTCCCCCTTCTTTGAGGGGTGCTCTCTCTCCCTTCTCGCGCCCTCTGTTGCCTCTTCTATTGTTGTTGACTTCCTTCGTGCTGAGGAGGTCGGTGCGGCGTCTGCTCCTAGTGGGAGGCACCGCAGTGGCAAGGGCAAAGGGGATAAGGATGGTAGGGGTAGCGCTAGTGGAGGTTTAGGGTTGGGGTGGTGGCGTTGGTGGTGGCGGCGGTGGAGGCGGTGGTAGCGGCGGTGGAGGTGGCAGGGGTGGTGGAGGCGGTGGGGTAAATGGAGGGGGCTCAGGTGGCGATAGGGTGGAGCTGGAAAGCATGGAGGCTCTGGGGCGGCGACTAAGGGTGCAGCTCGGCAGCGGAGGCTCTAGGGGTGCAACTCGTGGCGGTGGAGGCACTGGGGGTGGACAGTACCACCACTCACGCCAGCAGCAGCCACTCACGCCCCAGCATTTTCCTAAGTGGGTTGTTCAGCGTAGCTCCTCTTGGGGTAATGGTCGTATCCCGTACGTCCGGCGTGTGAAATTAGAATGAGAATGAAGAAGAGAATGAAGGAGGGGTTTCACTAGCAGCAATGAGGATACATATAGCAAACCCTAGATGGTTTGTACTCGCTATAGAGCACCCCACTACAGGCTAGAGAATAACATTCTGACACGGCGCACGGTGTCAACGGGAGTTGGTTGTGGCCCGGTCCTCGCTTGGGTGGAGCCGACCTCGTGGTCGGGTGTACGGGGGAGTGCAGCCGACCGACAGATATGGGCGAGCTGGTCGACGAGGAGGTCGACCTGCACGGGGGTCACTGCGACGGGCGCCGACTTCTGGGCGCCTGGTTTGGGGTGGTCGACCAGGAGGTCAATCGAACCTGGTGGTCGACCAAGGAGGGGCCGACATCGACCTTGACAGGGGAAACTGGGGATGTCGAGCTGGAGGGCGTCAAGAAGTAGGGCGCCCGGGTGGAGGGCACCGACCTTGGGTGGCCGACGACTTGACGAAGTCGGCGGCCTAGTCTTGTAGTGGTCGACGAGGGGGCGCCGACCTAGGAGGATGCCGACCTGACGACATCGACCTGGTTGTCCGATCGACCGTGTTACCCAGGCGACGGACTTCTGCGGAAGCATGCGATGGTCGCCGGGGGTGGTTTCTGCGAGGCTGACCTCGGGGGTAGTATCCTGAGATCGACGTGGCTGGTGGGCGCAGTCACTAGCATGGAGTCTACCAGGCGTCTGCGCTGTGCTCGTGACAAGGCGTGGAGCACCAACCAGCCACACGCACCTGCGAAACAGATGCACCGTTGTTTTGCGGGTGCAACGCTGTGCAGCCAACTTGCTGCAGCGTTGGCACACCATGGACTTACAACATTAGCGAACCTTACTCTGCAACACTGGAGCGGTGCGAGCACTGCTGCGCTGGAGTGTGGTCGACCATGCTGCGCTGGAGGTCGACCAGCAGCCTAGTTAGCTCTGGTGTAGTCTGTGATGCCAATGTTGTTACCATCATTGTTGTCAACTTTCCTAGTGAAACTCTTGCCAATTTCCCCCATGAACTAGCAAGTAGTGTGAGCACTTGGAAACGACTAAGTGAACGAACATAGAGATCCGGCAGTTGTGCGTTAGTCACCATGGTAGGCGCCGTAGGTGACGCAGGGGTGGTGGACACCCCACTGGAGAACGAGAGGAGACGGCACAAGGCCAACGAGTATGACGACCTGCCCTGGGCGGTCGTCGAGGCTGGCATCCACGCTCAGTGGGCGACGAAGCATCCTCCTTCTCGGCCTGCATCTCCTCAACCGGTGAACCCTGAGGGCGTCGTTGACACGGGCGTCAACGCCGGTGGTCGCCAAGTCAGCAGTAGTGCGGGAGGCACGTCAAGGCAGCGAGGTGTGATTCACGCCGATAAAGTTGGCGGCGTTCAGGTGTGAGGGATGCAGTCGTCGACGGCTGTAGGCTCCTCACAGGGCAACGTCGGAGGACGTCGAAGAGGATTGTCGCCAATTTCAGCGACCCACATGACCGCGGGCGGGATAGTACCGAGCTACAGCTACTTCAAGTTTACGCCGAACAGGATCTTGGCCACCCCTCCGCTCGTTGGTTGACCGGGCATTCTCACCTGGAAAAAAGCCATCGAGCCCCACGTAGAGATGGCCGGGCTGATCGGCTTCACCCGTGGCACCGTGGCGACGCCAGAGGAGATCTACCATGACCTGCGTGCAGAGTTTCGTGCCATGAGCTGCAGACCTTCACGGTCATCTCACGGTGCTGCTCGGCGGGCATGCAGATCGCCTTGAAGTCATGCAGGGAGTACCTCGACGCCGGCCACCGGGCATGGCACTTCATCGAGTTGACGTACCAGGTCACCGATGACTTGTTCATCACCCAGCTTGAGGGGCAGCTGACACACATGCGTATGGGCGACCAAGAGACTGCGACCGACTACTGCATCCAAGCTTGGCGAATTCTCACCACCATAAGGATAGCCGGCGCGCAGTAATCGATGGCGTCGTACGTCACATACGTCATGCAGGGACTCCTGAGCAGCTTCTACCTACTAAAGCGGCTGTCGATGGCGCCGAGCATGCGGGAGACGCTCAACAAGGACACCTTGACCTCGTACATCCTCCACGATGAGGCGATGTAGGAAGCTGAGCGGTCCCAGAAGCTCCTGGCACAGGTGAACTACGTCGCCCCGGCGAAGCAAGTTGGCCGACCAGGGCAACGTGGGCAGGCTGGCGGCAGTAGAAGCAGTGGTGGTAGGCTGACCAGAGACACCAACAAGAAGAAGTCGGCGAAGGAGAACGGTCGTGGAGGAGGAAGTCGACGTCGGGAGTGCTGGCTGTGCGACGACCCCGACCACCTCTCCTTCGAGTGCCCCGACCGCAGCAACTCCAACGACGATGACACACAAGAGGTCTGGCAGCCATCGTCTCTGCCGAAGAGGAAACAAGCCGCGCAAGGAGAAACAGTCGACCAAGTCGACCTCGGCGAAGGACGCTGACTCCTCTGCTGGCGGCAAGGGGTGAGACGACAAAGCAGCATCTTGCTCGTTGGTCGGCGTCATGGAGCTGACCATCTCGTTCGCGCCGGAGGCCCGCGAGGACTTCTAAGCGATGGTGGCACCTGTGCAGGTGAACCTGTCGGTGGTCCTGCTCGACAGCGGCTGCTCCCACCACCTGATGGGACGAAGGAGGTCTTCGTCAACCTGCAACCGAGCGGCGACGTCAAGCACGTCCGTGGCTTCAATGGGGCGCTGCAGGACGTCCAGGGCCGTGGCACTGTCACTCTGCAAGGGGAGGCCGGGAAGCAGGTGCTCATCCCCGATGTGCTCTACGTCCCGGGCATGCGAGCGAACCTGCGTTCGGCCGGCCAGCTGAAGGAGAAAGGCGTGAAGCTGCAGGAGGACAGCGACGTGATGTTGCTTGTGTTGGCAACGGGAGACGTCCTTGGTTGGCCGTCCTACACTAGGCGAGTCCTCTGCACCGACCTGCGTCCCTGCTCGACGAGGTCGACAACGCCCCCGACGGAGGTCATGGCCCTACGGGCGATCATCTCGGCGACGAAGTCGACCCCGGACAGGCTACATGCGAGGCTTGCGCACGTCGGCATGGACACCATACGGAGCTCGGCAAAGCACGAGGTCGTCACTGGGCTGGACCTCAAGTCGGCGTCGGGCGCCGACTCACCGTGTGTCTCGTGTGTCAGCGGGAAGCTGGCGCGGCACACCTTCCCCGACCAGGGCTCCTACGCCAACGACGTGCGGGCCGTCGTTCGCATCGACCTGTGCGGACCAATCCGGGTGGCTGCCAAGGATGGCAGCCTGTACTTCTTGCTGCTGAAGGACCACAAGACCCGCAATGTGTGGGTGAGGACGGTCGCCAAGAAGTCGGATGCGCTGCAAGAGTTCGTGCAGTGGCTGGAGGTGGCAGAGCGATTGACGAAGAAGTCGATGTTGATGTTGCGCTCTGACCAGGGAGGGGAGTTCGTCGGGAAGCAGTTCACCGACTTCGTGAACGGCAAGGGGATTGTCCACGACCTGACGTGCCTATACTCCCCGCAGCAGAACGGCATGGCGGAGAGGGAGATGAGGACGGTGGTGGAGTCGGTGCGGACAATGCTGCTGCACATGGGCGTTCAACACCACTGGTGGCACCTCGCTCTGAGGCAGGCCGTCTGGGTCCGCAACTGCCTTGAGAGGTTGACGCTGCCGCCGGGGACTACACCGTACCAGGTGCTGACCGAGAAGAAGCCCGACTTGTCACTAGCGCGGGTGTGGGCCTGCATGGCACAATTTTTGGTCCCCGAGCAGCAACGTGGTGGGAAATTGAAGCCGAAGGCTAGGTGGGCCTTCACCTCAGCGTGTCGGAGGAGAGATGGGCTGGAAGCTGTCACAATAGATTTATATATATTTAGTATAATCTGCTTGTAGTGTAGCTGTTGTGTAATTCCCTTGTATGGTGGTGCACCTCTTTCACCTTTGTTAGGCTGCTATATGTACTCGTGTGATATAGTGAACCTTCAACCACTCTTGCTACTCCCTTGGCCTCGACCCTCGTCACCCGCTTGGCCTAGGCTTCTAAGCCTAGGCCCTAAACCCGGTTCCTAAGTTAAGATCGTATTGTAACATGGTATCAGAGCTACTAAGATCCTACTCCTAGGTGAATGGCCCACCACCAGCTGTCGATATGACGCGCCCCGTCGATCATGTCGTCGCGGCCCCGCCGCCTCTCTCGCTGCGGCCCCGCCGCCCTTCTCAGCGGCCTCGCCGCCCTTCACTGCGGCCCCGCAGCCTCACACTGAGGCCCCGCCGCCCTTCGTCCCGGCCCCGCCGCCTCTCTCGCTGCGGCCCCGCCACCATTCTCTGCGGCCCCGCCGCCTCTACCACCGCGGCCCCGCCACCTACCTTGCGGCCCCGCCGCCCTTCACCGCCCGCTCCGCCCGAACCACGTGAGCCGCCCGAGCCACCTGAGCCACCCGAGCCGCCCGAGCCGCCCGAGCTGCCCGAGCCGCCTGAGCCGTTGAGGAGCCGAGCTGCCCGAGCCGCCTGTGCCGCTGAGGACCCGAGCAGCCCGAGCCGCTTGAGCCACCCAAGCCGCCTGAGCCGCCTGAGCCGCCCGAGCCGCCCGAGCCGCCCGAGCCGCCCAAGCCGCCTGAGGAGCCGAGCCGCTGGTACTGCGGAGCTGCAGTTGCGGCTGAGCCGTCCGAGCAGCAGTGTTGCCGTGTTGCTATACTACTGAGCTGCCCGAACCGCCCTATCTTGTGAGAGCAGCACTTCTGTCACTGCACTGCCCCTATCCTACAGTTAGTACTGCTAGTCTACTGTTGTCGTGGCTACCCCTAGTGTCCTAGCTTTTGACGCTGAGGGTCGCGCCATTGACTTTGAGGTCTGGGTCGACGACCTGCAGCTGTTCTTACAGTGCGATAGGGCAGACGGTCTTTCTCTCTTTGATCTCACCTTTGCGCCTCTCCTGCCCCTGCTGTAGATGCTGACCCTACTGTTCGCTCACAGTGGGCCACGCGCGATGCTGCTGCACGTCTTGCTGTGCGTCGCCACCTCCCTACCTCTAAGCGTGCGCACTTTAGTGAGTACAAGAGTGCTCAGACCTTGTACGACGCTGTAGTTGCACGCTACTCCTCCCCTGCCACTGCTGCACTGAGCCGTCTCATGCTACCGTACCTCTTCCCTGACCTTGCTGCCTTTCCCACAGTCGCTGACCTCATTACGCACCTCCGCACTAGTGACACTCGCTACCGCGCTGCGCTTCCTGCTGACTTCTGCGCCAAGAACCCCCCCCCCCCCCCCCCCATGTACATCACTCTCTACTTCATAGACACTCGTCTCCCTGACTCCCTTCGTGTAGTCAGGGACCACTTCCTCTCAGTCTGTCCCACCACTCTCATTGTAGACCTCCTTGAGAAGTCCCTCCTAGCGGCCGAGAAGAGCATAGTCGCTATAGGGGCCTCTCGTGGTGAACCTCACACCCCCATCTTTGAGGGGTGTTATCCTTCCCCCCTTTTGCCCTCTGTCGCCTCTGCCGCTGCGGCCGACCTCGTTGGTCTTGAGTCGGTCGGTGCGGCGTCTGCCCCTAGCGGGAGACACCGCTCTGGCAAGGGCAAGGGGGGCAAGGGCGCGGGTTGAGCTAGCGGGGGCGGTGGAGGTGAAGGTGGAGGCGGCGGAGGGAGTGGGGGTGGCGGTGGGAGTGGTGGCGGGGGTGGAGGTGTCGGTGGCAGCAGTGGAGGCGGAGGCGGCGGGGGCGGCGGCGGTACTGGTGGAGGCGGCGGTGGTGGCGGAGGTGGGGGAGGCAGTGGTGGAGGTGGTCGGGGTGGCGCTTCGCAGCGGAGCAGCTCTGGTGGTGGTCAACGCCAGCAGCACCAGCAGCAGCAGCAGCAGCGTTCTCGTGACATCCCCCCCCCTCAGCAGCTCCGTGAGTGGTACGCGCAGCGTCAACGTGGTGGGGGTTTTGGTCCCTGCACCTACGTTCTTCGCACCGGCGACCGCGCGGGTGAGCAGTGTGGGGGTGCCCACCCCACCCAGCGCTACTTTGGCCGCCTGACGGACGCTTTGCGTCAGCAGTTCCCGGAGGCCACTGAGATCCCCCGCTGGGGAGAGCTGTCTAGGGCAGGCGTAGCTATCTATGAATTTGACTTTGATGCTATCCTTGCTGCCATGTATGCTGTGACTATTAGTGATAAGGGTGACTCTTACCGGTGTTTCCCGCCCGACCCGCGCATTGGTACTGCTGCTCTAGGTACTGGTGAGGCTGCTGATCTAGGTGCCGGTGAGTCTGCGCTCTCAGGTACTACGTCGGCTTCGGCCTCCCTCACCTTCACCCTTGACTCTGTAGCGTCTCGCTCCTTCTTTCGGGACCACACCTCACTCACGCCGCTTAGTCGGCCTGTTGCGGTGTCTCTAACTGACCCCTCTGGGGGTCCTGTCCTGTCTCGCTTCTCCACAGTCCTCCCGTGTCCGGCGGCTCCCTCTGGCACCCTGTCTGGTCTCTACCTCCCCTCGTTCTCTACAAACCTGGTGAGTGGTGCTGACCTACACGATGCGGGTGTCCACCAGTTCACTCCTGCACGCCAGCGGGTGACGCACTGCACAGAGGCTAGCACAGGCCGACACCTGGCTACGTTTACCCGTCAGCCAGGATCGAGCCTGTACACACTGACCACTGCGTCTCCTCCCTTTGCTGAGTCTGGTAGGGTAGCTGCGTCGGGTCAGGTGTTTGCTGCAGCGTCCAGGTCTGATCCTGAGTCTGCCCCCTGTTCGTGTCGTCTCCTGTCTCAAGAGACTCTCCTCTGGCACCACCGCCTTGGTCACCCCTCTCTGCTTCGGCTCAGAGGCATGGCCTCCCATCTTCTTGTGTCTGGTCTCCCCCGGTCCCTCCCTCCCCTTCCTTGGGGCCCTGGCCCTGCCTGTGTCCCCTGTGTCGAGGGGCGCCAGCGGGCTGCCCCTCACTCCTCCCAGTTTCCTCTGACAGAGGCCCCGTTGCAGACGCTTAACATGGATGTGTGGGGCCCAGCCCGCGTCCGTGGACAGGGTCACGAGCGCTACTTCCTGCTCGTTGTTGACGACTACTCGCGTTACACCACAGTCTTCCCCTTGCGCAGCAAGGGTGATGTCACTGAGGTGCTGATCGACTGGATCCGCGCAGCTCGTCTCCAGCTCAGGCAGAGCTTTGGCTCGGACTTTCTTGTTCTACGTCTGCACTCGGACAGAGGCGGAGAGTTCTCCTCTGGCCTTCTGCGAGCCTACTGTCGTGCACGAGGCATCCGTCAGACCTTCACGCTTCGGGACTCACCGCAGCAAAATGGGATTGCTGAGCGCCGCATTGGCATGGTCATGGACATCGCTCGTACGTCTATGATGCATGCGGCTGCCTCCCATTTTCTGTGGCCCTTTGCGGTCACGTACGCGGCACATCAGATCAACCTTCACCCCAGGGTCTCCAGGCCGGAGACCTCCCCAGCCCTGCTGTGGACGGGGAAGGTTGGCGATGCGTCAGCGTTCCGGGTCTGGGGATCTCGGACGTTTGTCCGCAACTTGTCTGCGGACAAGCTGTCCCCTCGCGCTGCTCCTTGCGTTTTCGTGGGGTTCCCCACCGACGCGCCTGGGTGGCAGTTCTACCACCCCACCTCTCGCCGTGTTCTGTCCTCCCAAGACGTCACGTTCGACGAGTCGGTCCCCTACTACCGCCTCTTCCCCTACCGCACTCCGTCCCTCCCCCCGCCCCCACTCTTCCTTGTACCAGGTCCCCCCCCGGTAGACCCCCTCCCCCCTCAAGGTCCTGCCCCTTCAGGTGTGTCCCAGGTAGACGCAGTCGAGCGTGTCGAGGTCACTAGTGACTTTGGTGCTGCTAAGGGTGCTGAGCCTAGGGGTGCTGAGACTGGGGGTGCTTATCCTGGGGGTGCTGGGCCTGGGGGTGCTGGGCCTGGGGGTGCTGGACATAGAGGTGCGGAGCCTAGGGGTGCTGAGCCTAGGGGTGCTACACCTGGGGGTGCTGAGCTTGGGGGTGTCCTCCGCCTGTCCCTGGCATGCACCAGATGTCTCTGCGTATGTCTACTGCTCCTCTGCGTGCCCCTTTGCCTTCTCCTCCTGCGTCCTCTCTTCCTGCTCTTGCCGACCCGGAGTCGGACTCTCTTCGTGCTGCCAGTCCTACTGTCACGCGTCTCCTTGCTACTGCCGTCACTAACCCTTCTTTCGAGTCTTCTGCTGCGTCTGCCCTTGTTGCTGAGCTCGTCGAATTTGCAGCTCGCTGTCGCCTAGACTACGCTGCTAGTCTTGTCGCTGAGCCTGAGTCTGTCTGTCCTCCGTCCGTCAGGGGTGAGTGTGCCCTTGGCACGGACGTCCTTGAGGACAGGCAGGAGGAGTTCCAGTGTCTGGCAGCTGCCTCACCTTGTCTCGTGTCCGTACTCCTTACCCCTGAGGGAGACCCGGATGCACTTGACATCCCGACTCCGCGCTCTTACACGGAGGCGATAGAGGGTCCCTACTCCTCTCAGTGGCATGCAGCTATGGATGCAGAGATGGCTTCCAGGAAGTCCACAAGCACCTACGTTGACGTGGTTCCCCCACCTGGGGCGAACATCGTCAGTGGCATGTGGATCTTCAGGGTGAAGCGGCCGCCGGGTTCTCCGGCTGTCTTCAAGGCGCATTACGCGGCTCGTGGCTTCAGTCAGCGGCAGGGAGTAGACTACTTTCATACCTTCTCCCCCACCCCGAAGATGACTACTCTTCGGGTACTGCTGCACGTTGCTGCTCACCATGACTACGAGCTGCACTCTCTCGACTTCAGCATTGCTTTCTTGCAGGGCAGCCTGCACGAGGAGATTTGGCTGCGCTGCCCACCTGGCTTCACTGGGTTTTTCCCTCCTGGTACCCAGTGGAGTCTCTGGCGTCCAGTCTACGGTCTCCGCCAGGCGCCACGTGAGTGGCACGACACACTGAGGACTACACTTGCGGCTCTTGGGTTTGCTCCTTCTACTGCCGACCCGTCGCTGTTTCTGCGCACCGACACCTCTCTGCCGCCGTTCTACATCCTCGTGTACGTCGACGACTTGGTCTTTGCCACAGGTGACACTGCTGGACTCGCCTACGTGAAGTCCGAGCTGCAGAAGAGACACACGTGCACTGACCTGGGTGAACTGCGCAGCTACCTTGGCTTGCAGATCACCCGGGACAGAGCACCCCGCACCATTACCCTGACTCAGTCACACATGGTGCAGCAGGTCCTTCAACGCTTCGGCTTCACGTACTCCTCGCCTCAGGCCACTCCTCTGCCTACTCGCCACTCGCTCTTAGCTCTGCCTTCGGATGAGTCCGTAGAGTCGACTGGCCCGTATCCAGAGCTTGTTGGCTGCCTCATATACCTGATGACCTGCACACGACCTGACCTTGCATACCCTCTTAGCATTCTTGCACGCTATGTTGCTCCTGGGAGACACCGACCAGAGCACATGGCTGCAACGAAGAGGGTGTTGCGCTACTTGTGCAGTACGTCGGGCATGGGGCTAGTGCTTGGAGGGTGGAGTCCAGTGGTCCTCACTGGGCACGCGGATGCTTCTTGGGCTGACGACCAGGCTACGCAGCGGTCGTCACAGGGTTACACCTTCAGTCTTGGTTCCGGCTCTGTTTCGTGGCGGCCTACCCTCTCGTCTTCTATTCTCGGCTCCAGTTGTGAGGCTGAGATCTACGCTAGGGCTATGGCTGCCCAGGAGCTTCGCTGGCTCACCTACCTTCTGACCGACCTTGGAGAGCCGCCTCGTTCTTCTCCAGTCCTGTACATAGACAACAAGGCCATGCTGGCCTTGTGTCGAGAGCAGCGACTGGAGCACAGGACAAAGCACATTGCTCTCCGCTACTTCCTTGCTCGTGAGCTACAGCAGCGTGGAGAGTTGCGGCTTGCGTACGTGGCATCTGAGGCCAACACTGCTGATGTCTTCACCAAGGCACTTGCGCCTTGTGATCATCAGCGCTTCTGCACTCAGCTGGGTCTTGTGCTTGTCTTGCCTCACTTTCTTACTTCTTGACCTTGCTTGTACTGTCACATATATATACTCCTGCTCTTGCTTGCTTAGCCTCTTATATATATGTGCTCCTGCATGTGAATTGGCCTTTTGGCCTTTGAACTTGTGCTCGGAATGTGTGGTGACTTTGTGATCCACCCTGAGCTTTGCTTTGCTTTGCTTGACTGGTCTTGTGACCCCTTGTTCTCCCCCACTTTGCCTATGGGGGTGTGTCAAATTATAATGTTCTGTAGGCTATAGTGGGGTAGCCCATATGGGGTACACATTTCTAGGGTTGCATACTTGTATCACTTTTATTCCATAGTTCATTCATTCTCGTTCTACTTTTCTCAGGAAGACGCTTGGCTACCCCCACGTGCGCTGACGTGATGGAACTCGAACGAATCGACGAGAAGGCAAGACCAAAGAAGAACAAATCTAAGTTTTCTTTCTGCGACAAGCCCGGACATCGACTCGTCGATTGTGACGAAATGAGAACTGCACGTTCAGCGCTTAGGGACCGCAGCAGTGGAGCAAAGTTAATGCAAACATTGGAGGATCGTGGAGTAAATTCTTCAACCCACGAACGGACTCTACCAGGGAAAATCGCCGAGGGAAATAAAATCTCCGCGACACAAGACCCTGCTGGACCCAGACAACTCCAAAAAGGCCCTGTAAAAAGTAAGCACCCCTTGAAAGTATCATACAAGGATGCTTTACTTGGGAAAAAAATCCCTTGAGTCTACGGCCTTGGTGAAAACACGAGAGAGGCTCCAAAAGAAAAAAGAATGTACCGGGACGACAACTACAGCAGCTGCGCATGGGGAACCAACAACGGAGCGTGGAAGATCAACCTTCCAACGATGACATCGTCCTCTCTATGAAAAACCAGCCCATGTCGACCAACCGGTCCCCACGGAAGAAGTCGGTGGCGCTGAAGCAGCTCAAGAGGGAGCTGGATGCGGAGATAACTGCTACAACGGGAGCTAGACTGCAGGCTAGGCACGTGTGCTTGTGTGATCTCTGCGTTCTCTGTTCCTTAGTCGTTTTCCTTGTGCACACACTTACTTGCTAGTTCACGGGGAAGGTTGGCAAGAGTTCCACTAGGAAAAGTTCAGAACAATTGGTACAATGAAGTTGGCATAGCAAGACTACATCAGAGCAAGCATTCAGGTCGGCCAACTGCCAGCGCAGCTTGGTCGACCGCGTTCCGGCACGACTTGGTCGACCGCGCTCCAGCAAGGCAAGGTCGACGGCGTGCCAACGTCGCAGGTCGACGGCGTGATAGCGTTGCTCACGCAGGACAGCAGTGCACGCTGCTTCGCAGTTGCGCGCAGATGATTGGCGTGCAGAGTCTCGTC
The DNA here is from genome assembly GCA_948144175.1 of Closterium sp. NIES-65. Lineage (NCBI taxonomy): Eukaryota > Viridiplantae > Streptophyta > Zygnematophyceae > Desmidiales > Closteriaceae > Closterium > Closterium sp. NIES-65. Next base: position 1,245,236 of record CANXME010002307.1, on the reverse strand, counting down.
ACCTGCACAGCGCACACACCACGTCAACCTCAAGCTGACGACTGCCTCTGATCCGCCACGACGACCTTGGGATACCACCACCGAGGTCGGGCTTGCCAACTTCGCCTGGGCGACCGTCGCACTCCTTCGCAGCACTTCGTCACCCAGGTAACCTGGTCGACCAGGCAACCACGTCGACCAGCAGCTCCCGTACGTGCCCGTCGACCTCCCAGGTCGACGACCACCTCCACGTCGACCTCACCAGGTCGACGACACCATCGGTCGACCTCGTCCAGGTCGACGTCCCCTCTGGTCGACCAGCTCCACGTCGACCAGCACTCCTGGTCGACCTGCTCCTCGCCGACCAGCACAGTCGTCGGCCGACCACCCACGTCGGCCACCCAAAGCTGGCGTCACGAAGTTGACGCCCCGCTACTCGACGCCCAACTGCTCGGCGTCCTGAGTCGAGGTCGACGTCGGCCCCTCCTTCGTGGACCACCAGGTCCAGTCGACCACTAACAGGTCGACCAGCAGTCCGTTAGCCGACCGCCGAAGTCGGCTTCCCCAAGTTGACGTCACCAAGTTGACGTCCTCCGCAGGTTGACTCCCAAGTCGACCTCCCCGAAGTCGGCGCCACCATGAAGTCGGCGCCCGTGCAGTGGTCCCCCGTGCAGGTCGACCTCCTCGTCGACCAGCTCACCAACTGCTGCAGGTCGGCTGCTCCCCTCACACCCGACCACGAATTCGGCTCCGCCCAAGCAAGGACGAGGCCAATACCTAACTCACGTTGACACTGGAGGTCAACATGAAGCTGCAACGACCTCAAACCTCCTCTAGAGATGCATCTGCAACATTTGAAACATCTACGATATCTACCCCATCTATGAATTCTACTACGAGCTCGAGAACCATGTCGTCGACGACAACAAAAGATCATGGCAATAGGGAACGGCACGACCGGCCATCTGCCACCCCAAGAGAAAACACAGAGGTATGGGAAATGCCCTATGATCCAATCAACGAGACGATCAACGGGTACAACGAGCAACGCCAACCACTTTTGCTCAAGGTGATCTGCTCCTTGCGTCTTCGTGGGGTTCCCCACCGACGCGCCTGGGTGGCAGTTCTACCACCCCACCTCTCGTCGTGTTCTGTCCTCCCAAGACGTCACGTTCGACGAGTCGGTCCCCTACTACCGCCTCTTCCCCTACCGCACTCCGTCCCTCCCCCCGCCCCCACTCTTCCTTGTACCAGGTCCCCCCCCGGTAGACCCCCTCCCCCCTCAAGGTCCTGCCCCTTCAGGTGTGTCCCAGGTAGACGCAGTCGAGCGTGTCGAGGTCACTAGTGACTTTGGTGCTGCTAAGGGTGCTGAGCCTAGGGGTGCTGAGACTGGGGGTGCTTATCCTGGGGGTGCTGGGCCTGGGGGTGCTGGGCCTGGGGGTGCTGGACATAGAGGTGCGGAGCCTAGGGGTGCTGAGCCTGGGGGTGCTACGCCTGGGGGTGCTGAGCTTGGGGGTGCTGAGCCTGGGGGTGCTGAGCCTGGAGGTGCTGGGCCTGGGGGTGCTGAGCCTGGAGGTGCTCCGCCTGGAGGTTCTCCGGGTGCTTCGTCTCGCCGGGAGCCACTCTCTCCACAGGAGCTGCGCGAGTGGTTTGCCCGGCGCTGGAGCCGTGCTGCTGGTGCTGGAGGTTCTTTGGCTCCTGAGGGTGCTGCTGTCGCGGGTCCCGGAGGTGCTCGTACTGGGAGTGCTGGAGCTGCTGGGCCTACGGGTTCGACTGGAGCTGGTGCTGCTGAGGATGTTGGCGCTGAGACTACCACTGGCGGTCCTACTGGGGGTGCTCCTGGTGCTGCTGGAGGTTTTGGAGCTGCTGGAGGTGCCGCTGGAGCGGGTGCTCCTGCTGGGGGTACTGGTGCTGTCCCTGCTATTTCTGGAGTCGCCACGCGGCCTCGACCGTACTTTGTTCCACTCCTGCAGCAGGTTCTTGGTCCTCCACCTCCCTTGGAGGGTCCCCAGTCTGTCCCGTCACAGCCACAGCTACAGCCTGCCTCCCCTTTGCCTGCTCCTTCTCCCTACACTGGTCCTACTGGAGGTCTTACTAAGCGTCGTGAGCCTGTGTCTCGTCCTGTGTCGCCTGTTTGTGCTGCTCGCACTAGTGGTCGCGGTTCGCGTCAGCGTCCTCCGCCTGTCCCTGGCATGCACCGGATGTCTCTGCGTATGTCTACTGCTCCTCTGCGTGCCCCTTTGCCTTCTCCTCCTGCGTCCTCTCTTCCTGCTCTTGCCGACCCGGAGTCGGACTCTCTTCGTACTGCCAGTCCTACTGTCACGCGTCTCCTTGCTACTGCCGTCACTAACCCTTCTTTCGAGTCTTCTGCTGCGTCTGCCCTTGTTGCTGAGCTCGTCGACTTTGCAGCTCGCTGTCGCCTAGACTACGCTGCTAGTCTTGTCGCTGAGCCTGAGTCTGTCTGTCCTCCGTCCGTCAGGGGTGAGTGTGCCCTTGGCATGGACGTCCTTGAGGACAGGTAGGAGGAGTTCCAGTGTCTGGCAGCTGCTTCACCTCGTCTCGTATCCGTACTCCTTACCCCTGAGGGAGACCCGGATGCACTTGACATCCCGACTCCGCGCTCTTACACGGAGGCGATAGAGGGTCCCTACTCCTCTCAGTGGCATGCAGCTATGGATGCAGAGATGGCTTCCTGGAAGTCCACAGGCACCTACGTTGACGCGGTTCCCCCACCTGGGGCGAACATCGTCAGTGGCATGTGGATCTTCAGGGTGAAGCGGCCGCCGGGTTCTCCGGCTGTCTTCAAGGCGCATTACGCGGCTCGTGGCTTCAGTCAGCGGCAGGGAGTAGACTACTTTCATACCTTCTCCCCCACCCCGAAGATGACTACTCTTCGGGTACTGCTGCACGTTGCTGCTCACCATGACTACGAGCTGCACTCTCTCGACTTCAGCATTGCTTTCTTGCAGGGCAGCCTGCACGAGGAGATTTGGCTGCGCTGCCCACCTGGCTTCACTGGGTTTTTCCCTCCTGGTACCCAGTGGAGTCTCTGGCGTCCAGTCTACGGTCTCCGCCAGGCGCCACGTGAGTGGCACGACACACTGAGGACTACACTTGCGGCTCTTGGGTTTGCTCCTTCTACTGCCGACCCGTCGCTGTTTCTGCGCACCGACACCTCTCTGCCGCCGTTCTACATCCTCGTGTACGTCGACGACTTGGTCTTTGCCACAGGTGACACTGCTGGACTCGCCTACGTGAAGTCCGAGCTGCAGAAGAGACACACGTGCACTGACCTGGGTGAACTGCGCAGCTACCTTGGCTTGCAGATCACCCGGGACAGAGCACGCCGCACCATTACCCTGACTCAGTCACACATGGTGCAGCAGGTCCTTCAGCGCTTCGGCTTCACGTACTCCTCGCCTCAGGCCACTCCTCTGCCTACTCGCCACTCGCTCTTAGCTCTGCCTTCGGATGAGTCCGTAGAGTCGACTGGCCCGTATCCAGAGCTTGTTGGCTGCCTCATATACCTGATGACCTGCACACGACCTGACCTTGCATACCCTCTTAGCATTCTTGCACGCTATGTTGCTCCTGGGAGACACCAACCAGAGCACATGGCTGCAGCGAAGAGGGTGTTGCGCTACTTGTGCAGTACGTCGGGCATGGGGCTAGTGCTTGGAGGGTGGAGTCCAGTGGCCCTCACTGGGCACGCGGATGCTTCTTGGGCTGACGACCAGGCTACGCAGCGGTCGTCACAGGGTTACACCTTCAGTCTTGGTTCCGGCTCTGTTTCGTGGCGGCCTACCCTCTCGTCTTCTATTCTCGGCTCTAGTTGTGAGGCTGAGATCTACGCTAGGGCTATGGCTGCCCAGGAGCTTAGCTGGCTCACCTACCTTCTGACCGACCTTGGAGAGCCGCCTCGTTCTCCTCTAGTCCTGTACGTAGACAACAAGGCCATGCTGGCCTTGTGTCGAGAGCAGCGACTGGAGCACAGGACAAAGCACATTGCTCTCCGCTACTTCCTTGCTCGTGAGCTACAGCAGCGTGGAGAGTTGCGGCTTGCGTACGTGGCCTCTGAGGCCAACACTGCTGATGTCTTCACCAAGGCACTTGCGCCTTGTGATCATCAGCGCTTCTGCACTCAGCTGGGTCTTGTGCCTGTCTTGCCTCACTTTCTTACTTCTTGACCTTGCTTGTACTGTCACATATATATACTCCTGCTCTTGCTTGCTTAGCCTCTTATATATATGTGCTCCTGCATGTGAACTGGCCTTTTGGCCTTTGAACTTGTGCTCGGAATGTGTGGTGACTTTGTGATCCACCCTGAGCTTTGCTTTGCTTTGCTTGACTGGTCTTGTGACCCCTTGTTCTCCCCCACTTTGCCTATGGGGGTGTGTCAAATTATAATGTTCTGTAGGCTATAGTGGGGTAGCCCATATGGGGTACACATTTCTAGGGTTGCATACTTGTATCACTTTTATTCCATAGTTCATTCATTCTCGTTCTACTTTTCTCAGGAAGACGCTTGGCTACCCCCACGTGCGCTGACGTGATGGAACTCGAACGAATCGATGCGAAGGCAAGACCAAAGAAGAACAAATCTAAGTGTTCTTTCTGCGACAAGCCCGGACATCGACTCGTCGATTGTGACGAAATGAGAACTGCACGTTCAGCGCTTAGGGACCGCAGCAGTGGAGCAAAGTTAATGCAAACATTGGAGGATCGTGGAGTAAATTCTTCAACCCACGAATGGACTCTACCAGGGAAAATCGCCGAGGGAAATAAAATCTCCGCGACACAAGACCCTGCTGGACCCAGACAACTCTAAAAAGGCCCTGTAAAAAGTAAGCACCCCTTGAAAGTATCATACAAGGATGCTTTACTTGGGAAAAAATCCCTTGAGTCTACGGCCTTGGTGAAAACACGAGAGAGGCTCCAAAAGAAAAAAGAATGTACCGGGACGACAACTACAGCAGCTGCGCATGGGGAACCAACAACGGAGCGTGGAAGATCAACTTTCCAACGATGACATCGTCCTCTCTATGAAAAACCAGCCCATGTCGACCAACCGGTCCCCACGGAAGAAGTCGGTGGCGCTGAAGCAGCTCAAGAGGGAGCTGGATGCGGAGATAACTGCTACAACGGGAGCTAGACTGCAGGCTAGGCACGTGTGCTTGTGTGATCTCTGCGTTCTCTGTTCCTTAGTCGTTTTCCTTGTGCACACACTTACTTGCTAGTTCACGGGGAAGGTTGGCAAGAGTTCCACTAGGAAAAGTTCAGAACAATTGGTACAATGAAGTTGGCATAGCAAGACTACATCAGAGCAAGCATTCAGGTCGGCCAACTGCCAGCGCAGCTTGGTCGACCGCGTTCCGGCACGACTTGGTCGACCGCGTTTCGGCACGACTTGGTCGGCCGCGCTCCAGCAAGGCAAGGTCGACGGCGTGCCAACGTCGCAGGTCGACGGCGTGACAGCGTTGCTCACGCAGGACAGTAGTGCACGCTGCTTCGCAGTTGCGCGCAGATGATTGGCGTGCAGAGTCTCGTCACCTGCACAGCGCACACACCACGTCAACCTCAAGCTGTCGACTGCCTCTGATCCGCCACGACGACCTCGGGATACCACCACCGAGGTCGGGCTTGCCAACTTCGCCTGGGCGACCGTCGCACTCCTTCGCAGCACTTCGTCACCCAGGTAACCTGGTCGACCAGGCAACCACGTCGACCAGCAGCTCCCGTACGTGCCCGTCGACCTCCCAGGTCGACGACCACCTCCACGTCGACCTCACCAGGTCGACGACACCATCGGTCAACCTCGTCCAGGTCGACGTCCCCTCTGGTCGATCAGCTCCACGTCGACCAGCACTCCTGGTCGACCTGCTCCTCGTCGACCAGCACAGTCGTCGGCCGACCACCCACGTCGGCCACCCAAAGCTGGCGTCACGAAGTTGACGCCCCGCTACTCGACGCCCAACTGCTCGGCGTCCTGAGTCGAGGTCGACGTCGGCCCCTCCTTCGTGGACCACCAGGTTCAGTCGACCACTAACAGGTCGACCAGCAGTCCGTTAGCCGACCGCCGAAGTCGGCTTCCCCAAGTTGACGTCACCAAGTTGACGTCCTCCGCAGGTCGACTCCCAAGTCGACCTCCCCGAAGTCGGCGCCACCATGAACTCGGCGCCCGTGCAGTGGTCCCCCGTGCAGGTCGACCTCCTCGTCGACCAGCTCACCAACTGCTGCAGGTCGGCTGCTCCCCTCACACCCGACCACGAATTCGGCTCCGCCCAAGCAAGGACGGGGCCAATACCCAACTCACGTTGACACTGGAGGTCAACATGAAGCTACAACGACCTCAAACCTCCTCTAGAGATGCATCTGCAACATCTGAAACATCTACGATATCTACCCCATCTATGAATTCTACTACGAGCTCGAGAACCACGTCGTCGACGACAACAAAAGATCATGGCAATAGGGAACGGCACGACCGGCCATCTGCCACCCCAGGAGAAAACACAGAGGTATGGGAAATGCCCTATGATCCAATCAACGAGACGATCAACGGGTACAACGAGCAACGCCAACCACTTTTGCTCAAGGTGATCTGCAATGGACGACGCCTCCAAGCACTCGTGGACAGCGGAGCATTCCATTCATTATGCAACAAGGCAGCTCTCAAATGCATCAATGAGAAGTACAAGCCTTCAAACTTCACAGCTATGATGGTTGACGGAAGCAAATTACAAGTCTACGGCGAAGCAGCGTTACACTTGGAGATGGGTCCTCTTCGCTGGAAACCGACCCTACCCGTCACCAACATCAAAGGGCTAGACTTGATCATTTGGAGAGATTTTCTGAAGAAGTTCAACCCCAAGATAAACTGGGTCACCCGCACAGCGAGTATCTACAATCAAGATAGAAAAGTTACACTTTCGAATTGGAGAAACACGGGAGATATTCCAAAGGAGACTCTCGAACACTTCGAGAAGGACGGTGAAGCGAACCATGGCAGGGTTTGTTGTGTCAGAATCCCAACCACTAGACCATTGGGATAAAAGGGCTTATTAAGTAGCGGGTCAGTGCGCCCATAACCCCCCAGGACAACGAGCCTATAACCCTTCCCTAGGATCGATCGGGGATCACCAGTGGACCTCTGACACCCCCCCACACTAGGATGCCCGAAGTGCATATACTGGGATTCGAACCCAGGACCTTCGCTCTGATACCATGTCAGAATCCCAACCACTAGAGCATTGGGATAAAAGGGCTTATTAAGTAGCGGGTCAGTGCGCCCATAACCCCCCAGGACAACGAGCTTGTAACCCTTCCCTAGGATCGATCGGGGATCACCAGTGGACCTCTGACATGTTGCACTGGTTACCAACGAGGACGAAGGAGAGAGAAAAACGCTCGAGCTTCCACCAGCAATCCAGAAACTTCTAGAAGAGTTTGAAGACGTTCTCCCTGACGACCTTCTAGACCAGTTGCCGCCATACCGAACCCACCAGCACAAGATCATCAAAAAACCTGGTTCAAAACCGACCTTTCGAGCACCATATCGACTCAGCCCAACCGAGTTGGCCGACATGAAGAAGCGGATCGAGTACCTTCTGGACAAAGGACTTATCCGACCATCAACATCACCATACGGTGCACCGGTGCTTTTCATGCCAAAACCTGACGGAAGTTTACGCATGTGCATCGACTACCGAGCCCTCAACAAGCAGACGATCAAGAACAAGTATCTGATTCCACGGATCGACGATCTACTTGACCAGCTTCGTGGAGCCACGGTATTCTCAAAACTCGATTTGAGATCAGGATATTGGCATATCCGGATGGCGGATAACTCCATCCATAAGACGGCATTTCGGACACGATACGGATCCTATGAGTACCTTGTCATGCCGTTCGGACTCACCAACGCACCCGCTACATTCCAGGCCGAAATGAACCATATTCTCAGGCCTCTACTTGACGAATGCGTGGTGGTGTACCTGGACGACATCCTGATCTACTCGAGGGACATGAAGCAGCACATCGAACACCTACAACGCGAATTCGAGATACTTCGACGGGAAAAGGTCTACGTCAAGCTATCCAAGAGCGAGTTTGCTTTGAAGAAAGTTCAATTCCTTGGACACACGGTGAGTGCTCAAGGAGTCCATGTCGACACAAAGAAGATCGAGGACGTACGTACGTGGAAGACACCGGAGAATGTGAAGGAACTTCAGCAATTCCTTGGCTTTGCGAACTATTATAGTCGGTTCTTGCCATTGTATGCAATGATTGCAACGCCTCTCACTAATCTACTGAAGAAGAATACACCGTTCAAGTGGGTGGATGTGCACCAGCAAGCCATGGAGCAGTTGAAGACCGCACTCACGTCCGCACCCGTCCTGATTCTGCCGGATCCAGAAAAAGACTGCGTCATCGAAGCTGACGCTAGCGACCAAGCAGTTGGAGCAGTCTTGATGCAAGACCAATGGAAAAGACTATAACCAATCGCTTACCTCATCAAAAAATTGCACGGGGCAGAACTCAACTACCCGATTCACGATAAAGAGGCCTTAGCGATCATCACCGCATTCAAGACATGGCGATGCTACCTCGAAGGGAGAAAAACCACGGTCTACACTGACCATTGCAGCCTGAAGTACCTAAAGACGCAGCCGACCCTCTCCAGACGACAAGTCAGGTGGATTGACTTCCTCGAGACGCACTTCGACTACGACATCGTGTACAAGCCGGGACACAAGAATAAGGCAGACGCATTGAGCCGGCCTGAACGTGTTGCCGCCATACAGATTGAGGGGATGAATCCGCTACTCAAGGGACTCTTCACGCACGGGTATACCATCGACCCTGAGATTCCCTTGGCAGAGAAAAAGAAATTGTTGCAGTGGGACCACGACGTCGCACTACGCAAAGGATCAACAAAGATATGGGTACCCAACTACCCGCCTCTTCGGCAGTTGCTTCTCGAAGAATTCCATGACGTGCACTACGCTGGACACTTCAGGAGTAATAAGACTCTTGCCGGGATCGCGAAAGTCTACTATTGGCCTCACATTGCGGACGACGTGCAAAAGTTTGTCACTTTGTGTGACACATGCCAGCGGATGAAGAGCACTAAGCAGAAGAAAGCAGGACTTCTTCAGCCTCTACCCGTGCCGGAACAACCTTGGCAAGTGGTTAGCTTGGATTTCATCACCGCTTTACCACCTACCAACGCGAGGCATGACGCCATCCTGGTCGTCATCGACAAATTCTCAAAGATGAGACACTTCATTCCGACACATACAACCGCACGCACGGAGGAAACGGCACAGCTATTCCTCAAACACATCATCTCACAACACGGGATCCCAACAACCCTCATATCCGACAAGGACCCCAAGTTTACTAGCAAGTTCTGGAAAGAGCTCATGTCGCTCATAGGGACACGCCTAGCAATGTCATCTGCATATCATCCCCAGATCGATGGGCAGACAGAGCGCTTGAACCAAATTGTGGAACAACGCTTGCGCGCAGCGTGCAAGGACGACATTAACAAGTGGGACTTGCACTTGCCGGTGTTGGAGTTCGCCTACAATAATGCGAAGCATGCCGCAACAGGAGAGACCCCATTTTTCCTCTGTTACGGACGACATCCACTAACTCCACAACAGCCGACAGTACCTGCAACTGTCCAACCCGCGCACGACTTCGTTACCACAATTCAGCAGCTTTGGGATCAGACACACTAGCGTCTACAGGACATACAGTCTTCACAGAAACGCTTGGCCAATCGCCATCGACGTGATCATACCATTGCGGTTGGTGACCATGTGCTTCTCGACACATGCAACCTCAACCTCAGTCACCTTCCATCCAAGTTACGACCTCGCTTCTGCGGACCTTTCCTCGTAGAAGAGCAGGTCACTCCAGTCACATTCCGCTTGCGCCTACCAGCTACTTGGAGGATTCATAACGCCTTCCACGTGCAGCTTCTTAAACCCTATCGAGATCCAAATAAGGTGTACACGGGACGCCAACCTCCGCCGCCGCCTCCAGTCCTCGTGAATGATGAACTTGAGTACGAGGTTGAATCTGTGCTTGCACATCTTCATCGTCGGCATGGCGCCCTGGAGTTTCTCATGTCAGAATGTTTCATTACACCTGAGTGTCCCGCCCGACCCGGGCATTAGGACTAGTGCGTCTGCCGCTTCAGGCGCTTGCGTGTCCCCTGCCCCATGTGCTGGTGAGGCTGCTGCTCTAGGTGCTTGTACGTCTGCCCCCCCTAGTACTGTGTCGACTGCAGCACTGCACACTTTCACGCTGGACTCAGGTGCCTCTCGCTGTTTCTTTCGTGACCGGACTGTCCTTGAGCCACTTGCTCGGCCAGTAGCTGTCTCCCTCGCTGACCCCTCTGGGGGTCCGGTCATTGCGACCTCCTCCACTGTCCTTCCCTGTCCTGCGGTCCCGTCGGGCACACTGTCAGGTCTCCACCTCCCCTCGTTCTCTACGAACTTGGTGGCAGGTTGTGCACTCCAGGACGGGGGTGTTCACCAGTTCACCCCTGACTACGAGCGTGTCACACACTGCACGTGTGCTCGTACAGGCCGCCACCTGGCTACCTTCACCCGGCAGCCGGGGTCGGACCTGTACACACTCACTTCTGCATTCCTCCCTTTGCTCCTCCACCTCCTTTGTCTCCCACTGCAGCAGCTGTCGCTGAGGGGGGTGGATGTGTGGGAGACTGGGGTTTAGGGTTTAAGGGGGGTGCGTGGGAGTGGAGCTAGCGGTGTAGCAGCGGGTGTGTGCCAGGGGGAGTGGGATAGTTTGGGGAAGCTGTATGGAGGTTGCCGTCGTGTCGCCAGCAGCACCTGTATTCCGGGGACTTCGTCCGGTTGCCCAGTCGTAGCCAGTTGTGCCAGCCGCCCGTGGGTCTGTTGCTCGTCTGCCGCTACTTTAGCCGCGGGGCCTGTTACTCCTGTATTCCGAGGACTTCGTCCGGTACCCGCTGTGCCATTCTGCCTCCTATTGCCCGTGTGTCTGCAGCTTCAGCCATCGCCTCCTATCTCCTCTCCTCTCACTCTCTCTCCTCCTCCTCGCTTGCCCGCTGTGACTACCTCTAGCTTTGCTCATAATTGTACCCTTTTAACCTTTTGCTTCTTGAACTTGTGCTTAGAATGTGTGGTGACATTGTGATCCACCCTGAGCTTGTACTGCTTTGCTTGCTCTGCTGATTACACCCCACTTTGGCTATGGGGGTGTGTCAGAATGTTATCTTATGCTCTAGCCTGTAGTGGGGTGCTCTATAGCGAGTACAACCCTTCTAGGGTTTGCTATTTGTATCCCCATTCTTGCTAGTGCAACCCTCTTCTTTCTTCTAAACTTTTCACATCTCATACGCTGGAAGGGCTATGATCCTTCTGAGGACAGTTGGGTCTCTGAAGAAGACATGAGTAACCCCCGACGTTCTCTCCGCGACTATCTTGTCAAGCAGGGTGTTACATCTACCACCCAGCTTTGAGGGGGGGAAGTGTGAGAGTACGCTGACGTTCGACATATCTCTCATTTCCATATTTTTACTCCATCTTATTCTCGTTATTTTCCTCTTTCATTTGCACTTTATTTCACCTCAATCGGACTACTATTCTATTTTCTAGAGATTTTTGATTATTTCACTTATTTGGTATTTTTGGCACCGACATTTACATTATACGGCACCGACAACACCAAAAGTGGTGTACAAGGCGTAATCTCACCATAATCCGAAGTGCCAATGGGCTTGCGTGCTTATGCGCACTTGTGATTATCTATTATAGAAGAGCGCATTTCCGAAGGTTCGGATTATCTGTTGTTTCTATGTATTTCTGAGTATAAATACGCCTTGTACTCACCTTAGTGCAACATTCTCGAGTGGAAATTCGATCATGTGACAACCGCCAGTAGTGACTGGGTGCGCGCGGCTCGCCCTCTCTGCCCTCCTTGCGCATCATTTGCCTGCCCGGCTATCGTGCGCCATCTCCGACCCAGCCTTCCGGTGCCTACCGCCCGTCGAGTGCGCAACGGTTGACAGGCGGCCGCTCCCACCGCCGCAGTTCTTCCCTTGATGCGCACGGTCTCCCCATATCGCTCCTGCTGCGTTCTCCTTGCGTCCCACCAATGCCAGCGCACACGCCCCAGTCCTGCCGATCCTGTTGACGCAGCCCCTTGGCGTCCTGCTCCTCCTGGCGGCTGGCGTCACGCTCGCCAATTCCCGCCGTCCCGACTGCGATCCTTCCGCCATTGCCTGGCTTGTGTCCCCGGCGACGTCTGCCTCTTCAGGCTCGGCGTTTCTGATCCCAATCACGGGCTCCTCTTTGTCATCCCCTCCGTCGGCGTCTTCGGCTGCTTATTCCAGGTTCACGCCGGCCTCTTCCGCCTCCTCCTCGCTAGACGTTTCCCACGACCCTTCCCCGTGGGCGGCTTCCCTTTCTCGGTCGGCGTCGAATCTCTCCACATCACACCAACGGCCTCGCTCATCGCGGTGGCGCCCGCGTCCTTCCGGCGAGCGAAACTCTCCCGCAGCGCGGCGGTCCTCGCTCCCGTGCCCATCTCCGAGATCCCGCTCTCTCTGCCACGTGTCTCCGTCCGCGCTTGTAGCGTACGCTCCTACGCTCGGCCTCCCTTTCGCCCGCCGGTCCCTAGCAACCGATACTCTGTCTACGCGAAAAGCTGGCCTGCGTGGCGAGCGCTCCAGGGATCGCCTGCGCTCACGTGACGGTTCACGCCACGCCCGCTTCGCGGCGACTGAACACTCTGCCCCAGCGAAGCTCGTACTTATCCATAACTACAGACTAGATGCCTATTGTGTGGTATGAATGGGATTGCTCCCTCACCCCACAGGTTCCCCCTTAGTGCTGTATCACTGCATGTTGAGGCTAGTATGACAACTTTCCACTAGTCTGAAGGCATAACACACAATAGGCATCGAGTGAATTGCCATGGGTGACCTTACCCAACCTCGGCTTGCACATTTCCAATGTGCGGCTCGAGGTTGGGATTCGTTCAAATCCCCATTTCGCCCTTCGGTGCTTTTCCCCCGCTATCCCAAACCGCTCTCACTCATTTGCCCCCTTCTACACCCCTTAGCAACCGACACTTCGCTACCGGCTGCAATGAATATACTACTTCTTATCTATCTACTTCAATGTATTTCTAACCATTCTAATTCTAATACTACTTCACAGCACCGCATGCTACTGTTATTGCATATGCATTCCTTGCATATGCGGTGACACCTTTAGCGCTTCCGCTTTCAGTTCTCTTCACCACAATCCACTCCTCTGCCTATAGGCCACTCACTCTCAGCTCCCCCTTTGAACAAGTCCGTAGAGCCGAGTGGTCCATATCTAGAGCTTGTGGACTGCCTCATGTACCTAATGACTTGCACTCAACCTGACCTCGCGTACCCCCTCAGCATCTTAGAGCGCTACGTTGCGCCCGGGAGACACCGACCAGAGCACTGGTGGGCTTCTGGGAGTGTGTTGTACATCCTGTGCAAAGCATCTTATGCAATACATCGAGCATGGGGCTCCTGCTTGGAGGACCGGGTTCAGTTGTATTCACTGGACACTCAGACGCTTCTTGGGCATACGACCAGGCGACTCAGCAGTCCTCACATGGTTACACTTTCAGTCTAGGCTCCGGTTCAGTCTTCTGGAGATCTACACATTCATCTTCTGTTCTCAACTCCAGTTGTGAGGGTGAGATCTACGCGGGGGCCATGGCTGCACAAGAGTTACGCTGGCTGACCTACCTGTTGACAGACTTGGGTGAGCGGCCTCGTTCTCCTCCGGTTTTGTACGTCGACAACAAGGCAACGATTGCATTGTGTCAGGATTAGAGACTGGAGCACAGAATAAGCCACATTGCTCTTCGTTACTTCCTTGCTCGAGAGCTACAGCAGCGTGGTCGTCAGCTGCGCCTTGCCTGAGGTCTCCCGGGCCAAAATTTGCTGATATTTTCAAAGTGCCTACAAGGCACTTGTGTTTGGTGATCATCGGCGTTTCTGCACTGCTCTAGGCCTTTTGCCTACTCTGCCTCACTTGCTTACTACTTGACTTTGCCTTGTACAGTGATCTATATATCTATACCTTCATGTTTACTCTTGTAAGGTTGTGATCAGTGTAGTGCTTGTGCTTTCACAACTCTGCATGTGAACTGGCCTTGTGGCCGCTTGCTTGTGCTTGGATTGTTTTGTAATATTGAGATCCACCCTGAGCTTTGCTTGGTTTCTTCTCTTGACCGGTCTTGTGACCATTGGATGCTCTGGCTATTCCTCGTTTCGCCTATTGGGGGTGAGTCAAAAATTTCAGAATCCTTGCCACTAACTACTAGGATAAAAGGGCTTGTTTGTGTAGCAGGTGAGTGCGCTCATAACCCCCCATGACAACGTGCCTGTAACCCTTCCCTAGGATCAATTGGGAATCTCCAATGCACCTTTGACAAAAATATATGTGTTTAGATACATCTATGCTTTATTGGGGCTACCTCTAGAGGGTACGGAAGTCATCTCGACACTCTCCTTGTACCCCCTCCCTTGACCTAATTGACATTCTTACCTCACACTTGTAACACAAACATGAGACCATAAATGGGTTGAATCCCTTTTAGGGTTACGTTTTTGTATCCCCATCCTTCCTAGTTCATTCATTCGGTTTTACGTATTATGCCAACTGCCTAGTTAAATGGCGACGTGGGTCAGCTTCTGGAGTAGAGGTCATCGACTGAGCCTGGTGTTCCGAAATGTTGGAATCGTACTAGTAGCGTGACTCAGTATGGAATGGGCAAAATTCCTAATGATAACACAGATCTAGTTACCAGGTTATGTTTTCTGGTGATGAAGCAATCGATGTAACCTCATCACAACTCTTTCGAGCTCGGATTTGTCAAAACATGCTTATATGCTGTTAGTTTTTTTAGTTCTGTTAGACTGCTGTATGGAACCTAGTATAGGGTACAACGCAATTCTCTCGACACTCATACTTTGACCCTAATCTCCTCCTAGTCAATCATCCTTAGTTTCTAACATGGTTTCAGAGTAGGTCCCATTCTAGGACCGGAATTTTTTTTTAGGGCCCATTGAATAAGTCCCGTTCTGCCCGGCGGTTGTTTTTACCCTGCCCGGCCTATCACTTCTGCCCTGCCCAGCGCGCCATCGTGCTACTGCCCTGCCCTGCCCAGCGCGCTATAGCGCTGCCCTGCCCAAACCCACGCGTTGTCGCGCTGCCTAGTGCGCCCGCCCGCCTGCTGCCCCGCACGCTGCTCGCGCTGCCCGCGTGCTAACTGTCGTGCCCGCACGCCGCTCGCACGCTGTTCGCGCTGCCCGCACACTGCTCGCACGTTGCCCACGCTGCCCTGTGTCGCCCGCACTGCCTGCACACTGCCGGCCCGCCCTCCGCTGCCCTGCGCTGCCTACATGCGCCCTGCCTGAGTCCCCCGTGCATTGCCCTAAGCTGCCCGCTTGCGCCCCTGCCCTACCTTGCTTGCGCTGTCAAGCTACCAGCTTGCGCCCCTGCGGCGCTGCCTGCACCGCCAGCTTGCACCCCTACCCTGCCCTACTTGCGCGCCTGCTGCTACTGCCTGCAACGTCAACTAGCATGTCTGCTGCTGCCCAGTCACTAGTCACCATCCAAGGCGCTTTATGACGCTGTAATCAAGCGCTACTCGTCCCCGGCTTCTGCCACTGTAGGCCGTCCGGCGCTGCCATTCCTCTTTCCTGAGCTGTCAGACTTCACCACCCAGCTGACCTCCTGACTCACCTGCGCTCCCTTGAGACCCGTTGCACTGCCGCCCTCGAGCCTGCCTTTCTGGCTGAGAACAAGCCACCCATGTATCTCACCCTTTACTTTCTCACGACCCGCCTCCTTGATTCACTTCGTGCTGTTCGCGACCTCTTTCTCGTTCTAGACCCCACGAAGACCACCCTCGCCTCGTTTGATACCCGTCTCTTAGAGGCTGGGCCCGCTGCCCTAGCTGTCGCTGCCTCTCGCGTCACTCCTCTCCCCTCTGTCTTCGTGCTCCCCCTCCCTGCTCGCGCCGTCTGTTGCCTCTGTTGCTGCTGTGGGCTTTCTTGGTGCTGAGGAGGTCGGTACTGCGTCTACTCCTAGTGGGAGGCGCCGCAACGGCAAGGGCAAGGGTGGCAAGAGTGGGGGTGGTGGGGGTGGTGGGGGTGGAGGGGGTAGCGGTGGTGGTGGCGGGGGTGGTGGTGGTGGGGGAGGAGGAGGTGGAGGCGGCAGAGGAGGAGGGGGAGGTGGGTGTAATGGGGGTGGTGGAGGGGGTGGGGGCAGCACTCGGAGTGGAGCTGGCGGAGGAGCTGGAGGTTCGGCCACTTGTAAAGCTGTATCTGGTGGTGCAGCGGGAGGTGGAGGTGGCTCTGGGGGTGGTCTGCAGCATCAGCTCTCGCCGCAACAGCTTCATGAGTGGGCGATACGGCGTGGCAGCTCAGGTGGCCCAGCTCGCTACGCGTACGTCCACCGCACAGGTCAGCCTGGAGCGACTTGCACTTGCACCGACCATACGGAGCCCCGCTGCTTCTTTTGCCTTGACGATATGTTTCGTACGGAGCATGGTGAGCACATCACGACTCTTGTCTGGTTAGCCTTGCTTAAGAAGGACATTGATGTGTTTGCTTGTGACTGGGCCGTAATCCATGCGGGCATGTATGCGATGTATTCAACTTCTACTTGTGTTGAGGATAAGTGTTACTCGTGTGTGCTTAGAGTTGCTAGTGTAGAGGCTGCTAGTCTAGGTGTTTGTGACTCAGCTAGCACAAGTGCAAAGCCTGAGGAGGCCTTGCACACTTTCACTCTTTACTCAATCGCGTCTCGCTGCTTCTTTCGTGACAGCACCACAGTCACACCGACCACAGCTCTTATCCCTGTCACACTGGCTGACCCCTCCGGTGGCCGGGTAGTTGCGTGTGGCTCCACTGTTCTCCCGTGTCCGACAGCCCCTTCTGGCCTCTGCACAGGACTCCACCTCCCCTCGTTCGCTAAGAACTTGGTGGCTACTGCTGTCCTCCAAGACCAGTTTCTCACTACCACTCACCCTGGCGAAGAGTTAGTGGCGATCTGTACGAACTCATGCACTGGCGAGTACATCGCCATGTTCACTCGGATGCCCAGGTCTGGTCTGTACATACTGACTACTGAGCTAGCACAGGTGGTTGAGTTAGGTCAGGTAGCTGCGTCGGTTGAGGTCACTTTGTCTTGTTCGTGTCATCTCCTCACACACCAGACTCTCCTCTGGCAACACCGTCTTAGTCACCCCTCCACGCCACGCCTGCGTGGCATGCACTCCCGTCTCCTTGTGTCTGTCCTCCCCAGATCCCTGCCCCCACTCCCGAGATCGCTTGCACCCCCGTGCCTTCCCTCTGACGAGGGGCAGCAGCACGCCTCTCCTCACTCCTCCTCGTTTCCTCCTACCACTGCTCCTCTGCAGACCCTCTAGATGGACATATGGGGCCCTGCCCGCCTTACTGGACAGGGCGGCGAGTGCTACTTTCTGCTGGTTGTTGACAACTACACGCGCTACACCACGGTCTTCCCCTTGCAAAGCAAGGCGGATGTTCGCAGTGCCTTGATTCGCTGGATCCGTGCCGTCCATCTCCAGCTTCGCGCTCGGTTCTAGTAGGACCTCCCGATCCTGCGACTGCACTCTGACCGAGGTGGTGACTTTTCCTCCCGCCTCCTCGAGGATTTCTGTGGTGCTGAGGGCATCATCCAGCCGTTCACGCTTCCAACCTCTCCACGGCAGAATGGGATTGCAGAGAGCTACATTGGTTTGGTCATGGAGGTTGCTCGCACCTCCATACTCCCCATTTTCTGTGGTCGTTTGCAATCCGATACGCCGCGCACCAGCTCAGCCTCTTGCCTCGTGTCTCCCACCTGGAGACCTCCCATACTCTGCGGTGGACAGGAGAGGTTGGTGATGTGTTGGAGTTTCGGGTCTGGGATTTCCTCTCCCTTGTCCGCAATTTGCCCGCGGGCAAGCTCTCTCCATGCACTCTTTAGTGCGTGTTCCTTGGCTTTCCCATCAACACACTGTCGTGGCAGTATTACCACCCGGGCTCTCATCATGTGATGTCCTCCCGCGACGTCACTTTTGATGAGTCCGTCTACTTCTACGGTCTTCACCGCTCCCGCCTCTCCCTGGTTCTCAACCCCCCCCGGTGCCCCCCTCCCTCCTCTTGATCCTGCTCCATCAGGTGTGTCGCAGGTTGACCCACCCCCCTTGGATGAGCCGTTTGAGGTTTCCTCCGACACCTCTAGCCCAGCTGAGTGGGGCGACCCAACTGCTAACAACACGGCGGCCACTCGCCGCTCACCACGCTTGGAGACCCCTCTGGGGATTCTACGTTGACTGTCTTCACCGCCTCTACAGCCAGTCGTTTGGACTCTGGTGCTGCAGGAGGTGACGACACTAGGGGTGCTGACTCTGGGGGTGCTGGTTCTGGGGGTGCTGAGAGTCGTACTGGTGGTCGGGTTGTGGGTACTCCTGCTGGAGCCTTTGGGAGTGGACGTCAGCAGCAGCCGAATTGATAGGAGACTCTCTTGCCGTAGGAGCTTCGTGCGTGAGCTGTCCGGTAGGGCAGCCCTGGTGGTGGAGGTGGAGGTGCTGGAGCTGGAGGTACTGTTGGAGGTCCTGGTGCTAGAGGCACTTGTACTGGAGGTATTAACACTGGAGGTGCTACTGGATGTACTAGAGGTGGAGGTGCTAGAGGCACTGGTGCTGGAGGTACTACCACTGGAGGTGCTACTGGAGGTGCTGGTCCTGGAGGTGCTACTGGAGTAACTAGAGTAAGTGGTCCAAGTCGGCAGGAGCTGCTCTCGCTGCAGCAACTTTGCAACCGGGCTGTCCGGTGGGGCAGCCCCGGTGGTGGAGCTGGAGATGCTGGTACTGGGGGTGCTGTTACTCCTGGAGCTGGAGGTTCTGGAGGTGCGACTACTCAGCAGCAGCCGTCTGCGCTCCATCACCTTCTCAATCTTCCACGTCCTGTTACTGTGTTTACTGTTGCTGGCACTACTCCCCCGTTACAGTTCCCACCGCCTGACCAGTCTCAGCCAGAGTTACTACCTCACTCCCAACTGCCTGCTCCTGCTCCTTCAACAGCAGTGCCAGAGTCCATCACTGAGAGTAGAGAGCCTGCGTCGCGTCCGGTCATACTTATCCGTATTCGTCGTACTGTCGGTCCTCATCCTCCACCTATCCCAAGGATGCACACCATGGCACTTCGTACTTCCTCTGTTCCACAACGTGTTGTCCTGCCGCCGCCTCCTACATCTTCTCCCCCTCACGTTCCTGACCCTTAGTCTGACCGTGTTCATGCTGTCAGTTCGACTGTCATTCGTCTTCTTGCCACAGTTATGACTTACCCTACTTTTGAGTCTGCTGATGCGTCTGCCTTAGTTGGTGAGCTTGCTGACTTTGCTGCTCCATGACGCCTTGACTACGCTACAACTCATGTTTTTTACTCTGCCTGTCCTACGTTCGTCGAAGGTGAGCTTGCCCCTGGCTGTGACGTCCTCGAGGACATGCACTTTGAGCTAGAGTGCCTAGCAGCCACGTTACTTTGCCCTGAGGGAGACCCGAATGCACTGGACATCCCGACCTCGCGCTCTTACGCTGACGCGATCACGGGTCCGTACTCCTCTCAGTGGTAGATAGCCATGGACACAGAGATGGCTTCCTTGAAGTCCACAGGTACCTACGTCGACACAGTTCCTCCACCTTGGGCAAACATAGTCGATGGTATGTGGATTTTCAAGGTGAAGCGGCCACCGGGTTCTCCGCCTGCCTTCAAGGAACGTTACGTTGCACGAGGCTTCACTCAGCGCGGGGGAGTTGACCTCTTCGAGACCTTCTCCCCCAACCCGAAGATGACCAATCTTCTGGTGTTACTACACGTTGCAGCCAGCGTGACTACGAGCTGCTATCCCTCGACTTCTTGACAGCCTTCCTGCAGGGCAGCCTTCACAAGGCGATCTGGCTGCACCGCCCTCGTGGCTTCACTGGGTCGCTTCCTAAGGGTACCCAATGGAGCCTCCAGTGGCCAGTGTACGGTCTACGTCAGGCACCCCGTGAGTGGTACGACACTTTGCTTGCGGCTTCTGGTTTCGCTCCCTCGACGGCTGACCCATCGCTGTTTCTGCACACAGACATTTCTATGCCACCATTCTACGTCCTCGTGTACGTCGCAAACTTGGTTTTGCTACCGGTACAGCTGCCACTGAGGCACTGGCCCTAGTGAAGGCGGAGTTACACAAGAGACACACCTACACTGACTTGGGTGAGGTGCGGAGCTATCTTGGCTTGCAGAACACCTGGGACGGAGCACGGTGCACCATCACCCTGACTCAGTCACACATGGTGCACCGGGTCCTTCAGCGCTTCGACTTCCTGTTCTCCTCGCCACATGCCACTCCTCTGCCTATAGGCCACTCGCTCTCAGCTCCACCTTCAGACGAGTCCATAGAGCCGAGTGGTCCATATCCAGAGCTTGTGGGTTGCCTCATGTACTTGATGACGTAGACACAACCTGTCCTCGCGTACCCTCTCAGCCTCCTAGCTCGCTACGTTGCACCCGGTAGACACCGGAAGGAGCATTTGACATCTGCACAGAGGGTACGGTTGTCAAACTCATATCTTGCATGTGGTGTAAGCTGTACTGGGGTAGCCCATATGGGGTACAACCCAATTAGGGTTTGCTACTTGTACTCCTGCATGCTGTTAGTTTCACCATTCTCGCTTTCACATTCTAACATGGTATCAGAGCAGGTCCTCTCTTAGGACCGTTTTTAGGGCCCACTGAATCGCGCTTCCCCACACGTCGCGACGCCCTGTTCACGCCGCGCCCTGCCCTGCGTCGTGCTGCCCGCGCACGCCCTGCCCTGCCCTCCCCACGCGCCGCTCGTCGCATGCCCTACCCTGCCTACACGTGGCTCGCCGCCGAATCGCTCTGCCCGCGCATCGCTCGTTGTTGCGCGCCCTACCCGGCCCGCAAGCCGCTTGCCGCCACGCGCCCTGCCCTACCCGCTCACTGCCTGCCGCCGCGTTGCCCTGCCCAGGCGCCCTGGCCGGCCTGCGTGCCGCTCGCCGTCGCGCGCCCTGCCCGGCCCGCGCGCCGCTTGTCGCCGCATGCCCTGCCCTGCCCACGCGCATCTCGTCGCCGCGCGCCCTGCCTTGCCCATGCACAGCTCGTCGCCGCGTGCCTTGCCCTGCTCGCGCACAGCTCGCCGCTAAGCGCCCTGCCTTTCCCGCGCGCAGTTCGTCGCCGCGCGCCCTGCCCTGCCCGCACGCAACTCGCCGCCGCGCGCCCTGCTTTGCCCGCGCGCAGCTCGCCACCGTGCCGCCCGCCACCGCGCCGCCTGCCCTGCCTATGCACCGCTCGCAGCCGCTTTGCAGCCTTGCCCGTGCGCTGCTCATAGCCGCGCGCCCTGCCCTGCCTGGGCGCCGCTCGCTGCCAAGCCACAGTGCCCGTGCGCCGCTCGCTACCAAGCCGCCCTGCCCGCGCGCTGCTTGCAGCCGCGCGCTTTGCCCTGCCTGGGCGCAGCTCGCTGCCGAGCCGCCCTACCCACGCGCCGCTCGCCGCCGCGCGCCCTGCCCTACCCGCGCGCCGCTCGACGCCGCTCTGCCACCCTGCCCACGCGCCGCTCGCCATCACGCTGCCCTCCCCTGCCTGTGCGCCGCACCGCTGCGCCGCCCCGCCCTTCCAAGCATCGCCCCGACCTACACTCGTGCCCGCTATGGCGTCTCTTCGTGGTGGCGGTGGGAGTGGTGGCAACGGTGGTGGCAGCAGTAGGAGTGGTGGCATGGATTAAGAAACCACCTGACATCTTCATTTTGGTTGATGCACGTATTGGTGCCGACCACGACTTCTGGAAGAAGCTCAAAGTCCAGCACTGTCACGCGATTGGTCCTGCGGGGAAGGCACGGGGAGTGGCTGTTATTGGTTTTAAGAAGTCTCTCGTTTTTACTAACATTATCACGCACTGCTCGGGCCGGTTGCTTCAGGCCGACGTCCAGTAGGACTCTTTCTGCTGCACGATCCTGGCCGCTTATTTCCTGGCAAAGGCCTACAGGCGTCGGCCGTTTTACGCCGGTGTGCTCGCTCCCTTCATAATGCATTCTTTGGGGAAGCAGAACATCATATTGATAGGAGACCTTAACATTGTCAAACATTATATATATTGTGCTTGTTTAGGCTACAGTGGGTTAGCCTATAGGGGGTACACAATTCTAGGGTTAGGTACTTGTACTGATTTCACTGTTAGTTCAATCATTCCTGTTCGTTCATTTCAACATGGTATAGAGCAGGTCCTTCACTAGGACCGTTTTTTTAGGGCCCACCACTACCTACCTACCTACCTACCTAACTGCGCCCTAGGGCGCCTCGTTCTTCACGGCCCCCTAAGGCCCCGCGTCTCGCCACCCGCCCCTTAGCGACCTGCGCGCCGCCTCTTAAGGCCCTGTCGGCCCACGCGCTTGCCCCTTACGGCCCCGCGCTCGCCCTTTAACGACCCCGTCGGCCCCGCGATTGCCCCTAATGGTCCCGTCGGCCTCGCGCTCACCTCCCTAGAGGCCCCCGTCGGCCCCACACTCGCCCCTAGCGGCCCCGAACGGCCCCGCACTTGCCCCTACAGGCCCCGAACGGCCCCGCGCTCGCCCTTAGCGGCCCCTTACGGCCCCGCGCTCGCCCCTAGAGGCCCCGAACAGCCCCGCGCTCGCCCTTAGCGGCCCCGTACGGCCCCGCGCTCGCCCCTACAGGCCCCGAACGGCCCCGTGCTCGCCCTTAGCGGCCCCTTAAGGCCCCGCGCTCGCACCTAGAGGCCCCGAACGGCCCCGCGCTCGCCCCTAGAAGCCCCAAACGGCCCGTGACCGCCACAGCCCCTCCACGACCGAGCCGAGCCGCGCGACCCGAACCGAGCCGCCTAGTCCGAGCCGAGCCGTGCGACCCGAACCGAACCGCGCCGCCCTACCCGAGCCGCGCCGCCCTACCTGAACTGAACTGAGCCGCGCGTACTGTCCGAGCCGCCCTACCTGTCTCACCCTCCTACTCCTACTGCTCCTATGGCTAGCCCACCTGTGCTAGCTTTCGATGCTGAGGGCCGCCCATTGAAGTTTGACACCTGGCTAGATGACCTGCACCTCTATCTACAGATCACTGCCAAGGACGACATCTCACTGTACGACCACGCCCTATGCCATGTCACTGCCCCTTCTGCTACTGCTGACAGCACTGCCCCCTCACAGTGGCAGACTTGTGACGCCCACGCTCGCTTTGCTATTCGCAACTCCCTACCGATAGATGAGCGCGAGCACTTTGGGTAGCACAAGACTGCACAAGCACTGTACACTACTGTCGTTGCGCGCTACTCCTCACCGGCCTCTGCCGCACTGGGCCGTCTCTCTCTTCCCTACCTGTTCCCCGACTTAGCCTCTTTCCACAAAGTCGCTGACCTCATTACGCACCTCCGCACTAGTGAGGCTCGCTTCCGCGCTGCTATGCCTGATGAGTTCCTTGCCAAGAACCCACCTCCGCTCTGGCTCACTCTCTACCACCTAGTCACCCGCCTCCCTGACACTCTGCCCTCAGTCAGGGACCATTTCCTAGCTCGCTGCCCCACTGAGCTCACCATTGCCCTCCTCGAGAAGGAACTACTTGCAGCTGAGGCTAGCATAGTTGCTGTAGGTGCCTCTCGTGGCGACCCCCGTACCCCGTTCTTTGAGGGGTGTTCTCCTTCCCCCCTTCTTCCCTCTGTCGCCTCTGCTGCTGCTGTCGACCCCCTTGGTGCTGAGAAGGTCGAGACTGCGTCTGCTTTGAGCGGGCGCCGTAGCGGCAAGGGCAAAGGGGGCAAGGGCGGTGGCGGTGACGGCGGGGGAGGCGGTGGTGGGGGCGGTGGCGGCGGTGGGGGTGGTGGCGCGACTGGAGGGCTAGTGGCAGCGGTGGGGGTGGTGGCGGCAGCGGCGGGGGAGGTGGCAGGGGCGGAGGCGGTGGTGGGGGTGGCGGTGGACACAGCGGCGGCACGGGTTGGGGTGGTCGAAGAGGTGGCGGCGGCGGTGGTGGTTGTGGAGGCGCTGGCGGTGGCCAGGGCCAGCAGCACACTCCGTCGCCCCATGAGGTCCGTGAGTGGTACTCTCAGCACGGGGGGGGGGGGGGGGGGGGGGTGGGTGGCTACAGCTGCACGTACGTCATTCCCACTGGTGACCGCACTGGTCAGCCGTGTGGGGGACCGCACGCCACACAGCGCTGCTTCGCTCGTCTCAACGACGCTTGGCATGTTCAGTTCCCTCAGGCCACTGAGTTGCCCCGCTGGGTTGATCTCCTGAAGAAGGGGATTGATATCTATGCTCTAGACTTTGATGCTATTCTCACTGCCATGTATGTGATGTCTACTAGTGGAGAGGGTGCTGAGTACCTGTGTGTGCCGCCCGACCCGGGCATTAGGACTAGTGCGTCTGCCGCTCCAGGTACTCGCGTGTATGCTACCCGAGGTGCTGGTGAGGCAGCTGCTCTAGGTGCTTGTGCGTCTGCCCCTCCTGGTACTGAGTCGACTGCAGCACTGCACACCTTCACACTGGACTCAGGTGCTTCTCGCTGCTTCTTTTGTGACCGCACTGCCCTTGAGCCGCTTGCTCGGCCAGTTGATGTCTCCCTCACTGACCCCTCTGGGGGTCCGGTCATTGCGACCTCCTCCACTGTCCTTCCCTGTCCTGCGGTCCCGTCGGGCACACTGTCAGGTCTCCACCTCCCCTCGTTCTCTACGAACTTGGTGGCAGGTTGTGCACTCCAGGACGGGGGTGTTCACCAGTTCACCCCTGCCTACGAGCGCGTGACACACTGCACATGTGCTCGTACGGGCCGCCACTTGGCTACCTTCACTCGGTAGCCGGGGTCGGACCTGTACACAATGACCACTGAGTCCCCTCAGGTCGTTGCGTCTGCATCTGCGTCCGCGTCGGGTCAGCTGTCTGCCCCCTGCTCGTGTCGCTCTTTGGCGCACGAGACTGTCCTCTGGCACCACCGACTTGGCCACCCGTCTGTGCAGCGCATTCGTGCCATGCACTCCCGGTACCTTGTCTCTGGTCTTCCCAGGGTCCTCCCTCCCCTCCCACCCTCGCCTACTCCTCCCTGTGTTCCCTGTGTCGAGGGGCGGCAGCGCGCTGCTCCTCACTCCTCCTCGTTTCCCCCGACGACAGCTCCCTTGCAGACGCTCCACATGGACGTGTGGGGCCGAGCCCGCGTCCGTGGTCAGGGTCACGAGAGGTACTTCCTGATAGTTGTTGACGACTACTCGCACTACACCACGGTCTTCTCCTTGCGCACCAAGGGTGAGGTCCCTGATGTCTTGATCCCTTGGATCCGCAGAGCCCGTCTCCAGCTGAGCGAGCGTTTCCACTCGGACTTTCCTGTCCTGCGCTTGCACTCTGACAGAGGTGGTGAGTTCTCCTCCGACCTCTTGGCAGCCTACTGTGCTGAGCACGGCATTGAGCAGTCGTTCACGCTTCCGGCCTCTCCACAGCAGAATGGGATTGCGGAGCGCCGCATTGGCCTGGTCATGGAGGTTGCCCGTACCTCCTTGATCCATGCGGCTGCCCCCCACTTTCTGTGGCCGTTTGCGGTCCGGTACACTGCGCATCAGCTCAACCTCTGGCCCCGTGTCTCCTTGCCGAAGACCTCGCCCACACTGCTGTGGACGGGGGAGGTTGGCGATGCGTCGCATTTCCGGGTCTGGGGATCTCGAGCTTTTGTCCGCGATACGTCTGCGGACAAGTTCTCCTCCCGTGCTGTTCCCTGCGTCTTCCTCGGCTTTTTCCCGAACGCGCCTGGTTGGCAGTTTTACCACGCCACCTCGCGCCGAGTCTTGCCCTTTCAAGACGTCACTTTTGATGAGTACGTCCCCTACTACTGCCTCTTCCCCTACCGCACTGCCCCGCTCCCCCCCCCCCGCTTCTCTTCCTCGCGCCAGGTGCTGCTGTCGTTGACCCCCTCCCCCCTCAGGGTGCCGCTCCCTCATGTGTGTCTCAGGTAGACCCGGTTGAGCCTGTTGAGGTAGCTGTCGACTCCCGTCCTGCTGTGAGTGCGGAGCCTAGGGGTGCGGAGCCTGGGGGTGCGGAGTCTGGGGGTGCTGAGCCTAGGGGTGCGGAGCCTGGGGGTGCTGAGCCTGGGGGTGCGGAGCCTGGGGGTGCTGAGCCTGGGGGTACTGAGCCTGGGGGTGCTGAGCCTGGGGGTGCTGAGCCGCAGAGTCCGGAGTCTGGGGGTTCTGAGTCTAGAGGTGCTGAGCTTGGGAGTCCTACAGCTCGAGGAGCCCTCCCCTCGGAGCAGCTGCGTAAGTGGTACTTACAGTACTGCAGCCTCATGAGAGGTACCTCTGGAGCTAGGCGTACTACTGGGACTGGTGCTAGTGCTTCTCCTCCTAGACGAGAGCTCCCCTCCCGTGAGCGGATCCGTAAGTGGTACGAGCGGTGCTGCACTCTTCGGAGTGGCGCGCCTGGTGTCGCGGACCCCGCTGCTGCTGGTGGTGCTGCTGGTGCTGGAGACTCTACTAGTTCTGCTGGTGCTGAGGACCTGGGCTCTGGAGCTACGGCTGGTGTTGAGGACCCGGGCGTTGGAGCTGCTGCTGGTGCTGAGGACCCGGGCGTTGGAGCTGCTGCTGGTGCTGAGGACCGGGGCGTTGGAGCTGCTGCTGGTGCTGAGGACACGGGCGTTGGAGCTACTGCTGGTGCTGCGGACCCGGGCGTTGGAGCTACTGCTGGTGCTGACGACCCTGGCGCTGGTGCTGCTGTTGGTGCTGTGGAGTCGGGCGTTGGAGCTGCTGCTGGTGCTGAGGACCCGGGAATTGGAGCTGTTGCTGGTGCTGAGGACCCTGGCGCTGCACGGCAGCGGCCGTACTTCGTTCCGCTCCTTCAGCAGGTTCTTGGTCAGCTCCCTCCTCCTTGTCCTCCTCCCTCCTTAGGTTGTCCTTCGTCCGTCCAGCTGCAGTCGCAGCTACCGTCTGCCTCCTCTCTCCCTGGTCCTGCTCCTTACATTGGTCAAACTGGAGGTCTTACTGAGCGTCGTGAGCCTTAGTCTCGTCCTGCGTCGCCTGAGTCTCGGCGTGTGTCGCCTGTCTGTGCTGCTCTCACTGGTAGTCGTGTCCCGTGTCAGCGTCTTCGTGCTGTCCTAGGCACTCACCGGATGGCGCTTCGTCCTTCCACTGCTCCACGGCATGTCCCACTGCCGTCTCCTCCTGCGTCCTCTCTTCCTGCTGTTGCTGACCCGGGGTCAGACTCCCTTCGTGCTGCCAGTCCTACAGTCACGCATCTCCTGGCTACTGTTGTCACTGACCCTTCCTTTGAGTCCGCTGCTGCGTCTGCCCTAGTTGCTGAGCTTGTCGACTCTGCTGCCACCTGTCGTCTAGAATACGCCGCTAGCCTAGTTGCTGAGTCTGAGTCTGTCTGACCTCCGTCCGTCGGGGGTGAGTGTGCCCTTGGCACGGACGTCGTTGAGGACAGGCAGGAGGAGTTCTAGTGCTTGGCCGCTGCTTCACCTCATCTCGTGTCCGTACTGCTTACCCCTGAGGGAGACCAGGATGCACTTGACATCCCGACTCCGCGCTCTTACGCGGAGGCGATAGAGGGTCCCTACTCTTCTCAGTGGTAGGCACCTATGGATGCAGAGATGGCTTCCTGGAAGTCCACAGGCACCTACGTTAACACTTTCTCCCCTCCTGGGGCGAACATCGTCAGTGGCATGTGGATCTTCAGGGTGAAGCGGCCGCCGGGTTTTCCACCTGTCTTCAAGGCGTGTTACGTGGCTCGTGGCTTCAGTCAGCGGCAGGGAGTTGACTACTTTCATACCTTCTCTCCCACCCCGAAGATGACCACTCTTCTGGTACTGCTGCATGTAGCTGCTCATCGTGACTACGAGCTACACTCTCTTGACTTCAGCACTGCTTTCCTGCAGGGCAGCCTGCACGAGGAGATCTGGCTGCGCCGTCCACTTGGCTTCACTGGGACTTTTCCTCCTGGCACCCAGTGGAGCCTTCGGCGGCCAGTCTACGGTCTCCGCCAGGCACCGCGTGAGTGGCACGACACACTGAGGACTACGCTTGCGGCTCTTGGGTTTGCTCCTTCTACTGCCGACCCGTCACTGTTTCTACGCACCGACACTTCTCTGCCGCCGTTCTACATCCTCGTGTACGTCGACGACTTGGTCTTTGCCACAGCTGACACTACTGGACTCGCCTACGTGAAGTCCGAGCTGGAGAAGAGACACACGTGCACAGACCTGGGTGAACTGCGCAGCTACCTTGGCTTAGAGATCACTCGGGACAGAGGACGCCGCACCATCACCCTGACTCAGTCACACATGGTGCAGCAGGTCCTTCAGCGCTGCAATGGAAGGGAGAGGTGCGGGAGGACTCGAAGGGGATACTAGAGACTGCATATGAGTTCTACGCGGAGCTGTTCTCAGAATTGGCTCTCGCCGCGGCCAACTCACATTGGCTGATAGCTCCTAATAAAAGGTTGGGTGAAGCGCAAAATCAGCTGCTGGTAGTGGAATGGTCAGAGGCGGAGGTAAAAGAGGCCCTGGACAGTATGGCAAAGGGCAAGTCTCCCGGTGTTGATGGTATACCGAAGGAGTTTTTCAGCTTGCACTGGGACGCACCGGGCGGTGACCTGTTTGGCTTCGTAAAGCAGTTCAAGAAATCGGCGGTCCTTCCTCCTGCTGCCCTGGAGGCAGTCACTGTCCTATTGCACAAGAAGGGCGCGAAGGACTAGGTGCAAAATTATCGGCCAATCACGCTGTTCAACAACACGTACAAGTTAGTGGCGTGGGTGTTGGCAAACAGAATGCGTAAAGTGTTGTACAAGGTTATTTCGGAGGAGAAATATGGTTTCTTACCCGGAAGAAGGCTGTCGGACGGAGTTTCGTTGATCGAGGATGTTGTTGAGGAGGCGAAATGTAAAGACGAGGATTGGTACCTTCTACTCGTGGATTTCCAGAAGGCTTTCGACTCCGTCTCGCGCGAGTACCTCTTTGGCACGATGGAGAGGATGGGCTTCCCGAAGAAGTTCATGTAGTGGTGTGTGGGCCTCTACGCAGGATCGACAACAAGACTGTTACTTAACGGCTGGCTGGGGGATCCAGTGGCGGTCAGGAAAGGCATACGGCAGGGTTGCCCGCTGGTGCCTTTTCTTTTCTTCTGCGCAGCAGAGCCTCTCAGCCAGGAAGCAAGAAGGCAGAAATTTGGGATTGACAATCCGTACAGTGATCGTCTAGTATACCTAGGGTACGCGGATGATACCACGCTTGTGCTCAAGGGTAAAAGGCAAATCGGCAGGGCGATGAAGCTGCTGGACGAGTTTGGGGTGAAGTCAGGACTCTGGGTGAACAATGACAAGTTCGCGCTGCTGCCCCTGGGGAGGAACCTACGTAGAAAGCCCGACAAGTCGTCAGTGTTTAAATGGGTGCGGCCGAATGAAGCGAAAAGGGTCTTGGTAGTGTGGATCTCACCTTTGAGGGACGCGTCGTTGACCTAGGAAATCACCCTGGTGCACGCAACGGCGGAGCTGGTGAAGTGGCAGATCCAGTGTCTCACTATGTCCGGAAGGGTCATAATGGTCAACGGCTACACTAACCCGATTCTCGCTTTCCAGGCGCAAGTCTACCTGCCTCCATTCGAAATCTGGGCGAAGCTGGTGAAGTTTCTTCACAACTTCGTCACGGGGAATCACTCAACAGCGGAGAAGCATTTCGCGTTTTGGAGTCAGGAGCTGATGTTCAAGGCGAGAGGAGAGGGTGGCCTCGGATTCCGAGACCCGTGTGCTTAGCTGGGGGGCCTGGCGGCAAGGAGAATTGCGCTGCTAGCGTCGCAGCCGCTGGGTCTACGTGCTGATCTTGCACTGGCAGCTCTGGACGTCCCAGACCTTCAAGTCTTTTGGGCTCACGCAGGACTGATAAAGCAGTGGGAAGGAAGGTGTATGCGGTGGAAACGGACCTGTGAGCTGTTCCTGGAGTCCAGTTTCCCATCGTGTATCAGTGTCTCATCGGTGTGGGATGTGGAGAAGGAGCTACTACTTTTTAATCGGCGGCTGCTCTTGAAAGGTAGGACACCTGCGGGGCGGCAGAAGGCAGCTAAGGGTCTAAAACGCTCAGTCATGCGTGATCTTATCAAGGTCACTGCGGACGGCTCAAGAGTACTAAAGGATGCCCAGGAGCTCGAGAGGGGGTTTGGGGGTTCGGCGGGAGTGAAGCTGGCCAAGATGATTTTTTACGTCGCTCCGGATGAATGGAAGCATCTGCTCCTGGCGCTTGTCACGGCGCGTACGGTGCTCGCGTGTTCTAAGTATGTGCTGAAGGCGGGGACGTGCTATGGGGTCTGGATGATTGAGAGCGTGGAAGGGGAAACCCTAGTCTGCTGAGCTATCAACTGCTTTTGGGGAGTTTTGGGGGGCACAGAGGAGAAGGTGCGCAGCTTCCTGCCGCACGAGGTGGTACCTGCGATGGTCAGGAAGGGCCGCTTTCTTGGCCCTGCGGGTGCCCCCAAGGCGAGATTGCTGTGTTCGCCAATCTCGGAGGGGGACCGTCCGGCGCGGATGAGGCAGCTAAAGGAATGTTTTAAGCGCGGTGGCGGGAAGTCGAAGCAGCAGACCACCTGGGAGGAGTCTCTCGGCCGTCCGATCGACTGAAGGAGGGTAATTGGTGTTAGAGATTCAACGGCTCTTCTGAATCGAGCGTGGGATGTGATGCTACGGATACACAGTCGTAATCTGCAGGTGGGGGAGCGGCTGCATTTCCTGTGGGCTGGGGTTGCATGCCCCCACTGCGGGGAGAAGGAGACGCTAGAACATGGGCTGTTTTTCTGCCCACGGATTCAGCTAGTAATTCGGGCACTTCTGAAGGTGCTACGAATGTTGAACCCGCATCCGAAGATTGAATCACTGGGGGACCTGGTCTTCAAGAAGGAGGGGACAACTTCGGGGTTTCCCGAAGCTACTATCACGGCAATCGCGCTCTGCCGGATTTGGGTTGAAAGGTGTGGCGCGGTTTTTGCGCGTAGCAAGTTTCGGGGGCGGAGGGAGTTGCGGAGGATAGCGGCATCTTTCCAATTGCATGTCAGGATTTACAAACGTGCCAAGGCGGTGACCAAGAGGCTTGGTGCCACTCGTCCTGGGTTGGATAATGATGAGTGCCGGGTTATGAGTCATATCTTCGGCAGTACAGCTCAACCGGCCACGTGGTCCAAAGGTTTCATGGCCATCTTGTCGAACCCAATGGCAGCTTTCCGTCCCCTGTAGAGGATTAGGATGGGTACGGTGGGTGCCAATCCCCTAGGCCCATCAGCTACGGTTACGACTGCCGATGTATTGTGCACTATTAGTGTATCTTTCCATAATAATAATTAAAAAAAAAAAAAAAAAAAACATCGCCTGGCCCTCCTTGTCTTCCCTATGTCGAAGGCCGGCATCGCGCTGCTTCTCACTCCTCGTTTCCCCCGACGACTGCTCCCCTGCAGACTCTCCACATGGATGTGTGGGGCCCAGCCAGCATTTGTGGATAGGGCTGCGAGCGATACTTTCTGCTGGTTGTTGACGACTACGTGCGTTACACCACGGTCTTCCCCTTGCGCAGCAAGGGTGTGAGAGTACGACGGCTTATGCCAGCCATGCATGCTTGCTTTTATTTCCTTACGCTATTCCTAGCTTAGGCTTATTTTCTGCACGCATGAATTGCTTGAATTCCTAGGTTCGTTGCTTTACTATAGTTATTATAGTTATAGGCACCAAACCAGGTTACGTGTACCGAACTCAAGCTATTCGGTTGCCACC
This sequence comes from Closterium sp. NIES-65, assembly GCA_948144175.1. NCBI lineage: Eukaryota > Viridiplantae > Streptophyta > Zygnematophyceae > Desmidiales > Closteriaceae > Closterium > Closterium sp. NIES-65. The sequence continues at coordinate 1,213,412 of CANXME010002307.1, read as the reverse complement.
GAATTGCTTTCTACTAAGTTCGGGAAGGTTCTGTTCGAGACGCTTCGCGACCCTCAGAACATTCGCGTAACACCTGGGTAACTGGCCTTGTGTCGAGACTATATATAGCCTCATGTTGTACCCAGATGGATCATTCAATTCAATTCACATTCTCTTTTCTGAGCTCGATCCTAGATCCGCACACTTGGTAATCAGAGCCCGTTTAAACGCGAAAGTTTTTCGACCGCTAAAACCGAGTCTTCAAAAACCGCTGGGGCGACGCAGTTAAACATCGATTTCGGGTACGTAAAACCGGTTCCGTGTTTTTCGCTCCCCCTCGTTTCGGTTTTTTCAGACGCGCAATGTCAGGCATGGAGGGCCAAGGCGACAACTATGCGACCACGAGCGACATCGCGAGCCTCCGCACTGACATGGAGCAGACGCAGGCGGCGCTACGACGACTCGAGGCCCTTCTGACACACCAACCAGGAATCGCCACCGCAGCGCAACGAACATAGCAGCGACAGCACCCGCAGCAGTGGCGACACCGACATTTCACGGACCAATGGCACCACTGTCGTCGAACCTCGAAGCAGCACGGCCGAGGCTCCCTAAAGCGTTCAATCCCAGCGCGAAGGGATCCGACGTCCGGCGATTCGTGGCAACCCTCGAAATTTACTTCGAGGCCATTGGCTGTTTGACCCCGCAACACAACGCAACAAGAATTCGGCTCGTAGCGACAATGTTACATGGACCGGCACTCGAATGGATTTATTACACTTACGTAGCCCGCGGGGAGAAAACGTGGCAGCAGTTTTCGGCAAATCTAATCGAGCATTTTGAACCGATTAATACGACCTACATGGCGCGGCAGCAGATACACCGACACAAGCAATACAGTAGTGTAGCACAATACACGCAACAGATGGAGCTACTGTTCAACCGCTGAGAAACTTAGAACGAGAATGAATTGACTAAGGAATGAAAGTGATACAAATGTGAAACCCTAGAATTGTGTACCCCTTAGTATCTAACCCGCTACAGCCTACACTGGCTAGATCATATAAGTTTAACACAACCCCATAGGCAAAGTGGGGGAGAACAAGGGGTAACAAGACCAGTCAAGCAAAGCAAGGCAAAGCAAGCTCAGGGTGGATCACAACGTCACCACACATTCTGAGCACAGGTTCGAGGCCACAAGGCCAGTTCACATGCATGAGTACACACATATACATAACGCAAAACAAGCAAGAGCAGGTACATATATATGTAGCAGTACAAGCAAGGTCAAGAAGTGAGCAAGTGAGGAGAGGTAGGTACAAGACCTAACAGATTACAGAAGCCCTGATGGTCACAAGGCGCAAGTGCCTTGGTGAAGATATCAGCAGTGTTGGCCTCAGAGGCCACGTAAGCAAGACGCAGCTGACCGCGCTGCTGCAGCTCACGAGCAAGGAATTAGCGAAGAGCAATGTGCTTCGTTCTGTGCTCCAGTCTGTGCTCCCGACACAAGGCCAGCATACCCTTGTTGTCTACGTACAGAACTAGAGGAGAACGAGGAGGCTCTCCTAGGTCAGTCAGCAGGTAGGTGAGCCAGCGTAGCTCCTGTGCAGCCATGGCCCCCGCGTAGATCTCAGCCTCACAACTGGAGCCGAGAACAGAAGACGAGCGGGTAGACCGCCACGAAACAGAGCCGGAACCAAGGCTGAAGGTGTAACCCTGTGACGACCGCTGCGTAGCCTGGTCGTCAGCCCAAGAAGCGTCTGCGTGACCAGTGAGGACCACTGGCCTCCGCCCTCCAAGCACAAGCCCCATGCCCGACGTACTGCACAAGTAGCGCAACACCCTCTTCGCTGCAGCCATGTGCTCTGGTCTGTGTGTCGAGGAGAAACATAGCGTGCCAGAATGCTAAGAGAGTATGCAAGGTCAGGTCGAGTGCAGGTCATCAGGTACATAAGGCAGCCAACAAGCTCTGGGTACGGGCCACTCGACTCTACGGACTCATCCGAAGGCAGAGCTGAGAGCGAGTGGCGAGTAGACAGATGAGTGGCCTGAGGCGAGGAGTACGTGAAGCCGAAGCGTTGACTGAGTCAGGGTAATGGTGCACTGTGCTCTGTCCCGGGTGATCTGCAAGCCAAGGTAGCTGCGCAGTTCACCCAGGTCTGTGCACGTGTGTCTCTTCTACAGCTCGGACTTCACGTAGGCGAGTCCAGCAGAGTCAGCTGTGGCAAAGACCAAGTCGTCGACGTACACGAGAATGTAGAACGGCGGCAAAGAGGTGTCGGTGCGAAGAAACAGCGACGGGTCGGCAGTAGAAGGAGCAAACCCAAGAGCCGCAAGTGTAGTCCTCAGTGTGTCGTGCCACTCACGAGGTGCCTCGCGGAGACCGTAGACTGGCTGCCGAAGGCTCCACTGGGTACCAGGAGGAAAAGACCCAGTGAAGCCAGGTGGGCGGTGCAGCCAGATCTCCTCGTGCAGGCTGCCCTGCAAGAAAGCAGTGCTAAAATCAAGAGAGTGAAGCTCGTAGTCATGGTGAGCGGCTATGCGCTGCAGTACCCGAAGAGTGGTCATCTTTAGGGTGGGAGAGAAGGTCTGAAAGTAGTCAACTCCCTGCCGCTAGCTGAAGCCACGAGCCACGTAGCGCGCCTTGAAGACAGGCGGAGAACCCGGCGGCCGCTTCACCCTGAAAATCCACATGCCACTGACGATGTTCGCCCCAGGAGGGGGAACCTCGTCAACGTAGGTGCGTGTGGACTTCCAGGAAGCCATCTCTGCATCCATGTCTGCCTGCCACTTAGAGGAGTAGGGACCCTCTATCGCCTCCGCGTAAGAGCGCGGAGTCGGGATGTCTGGTGCATCCGGGTCTCCCTCAGGGGCAAGCAGCATGGACACGAGATGAGGTGAAGCAACAGCAAAGCACTGGAACTCCTCCTGCCTATCCTCAAGGACGTCCGTGCCAAGGGCACACTCACCCCGACGGACGGAGGACAAACAGACTCAGACTCAGCGACAAGACTAGCATCGTAGTCTAGGCGAAAGTGAGCACCGAAGTCGACAAGCTCATAAACTAAGGCCGACGTAGCAGCAGACTCAAAGGAAGGGTTAGTGACGACAGTAGCAAGGAGACGCGTGACAGTAGGCCTTGCAGCACGAAGGGAGTCCGACTCCGGGTCAGAAAGAACAGGAAGAGAGGACTCAGGAGGAGAAGGCAAAGGGGCACGGAGCGGAGCAGTGGAGGGACGCAGAGACATCCGGTGCGTGCCGGGGACAGGGGGAGGACGCTGACGCGAACCACGACTACTAGTGCGAGCAGCACGGACAGGCGACGCAGGACGAGACGCAGGCTCACGACGCTCAGCAAGACCTCCAGTAAGACCAGTGTAGGGAGAAGGAGCAGGCAGAGGGGAGGTAGGCTGTAACTGTGACTCAGACTGGACAGGCGGTGGACACTCTAAGGGAGTAGCCGGACTAGCAGAGGGCGGAAGACCAAGAACCTGCTCAAGGAGCGGAACAAAGTACGGACGCGGCCACTCATCACGAGCAGCACCAGAAGGGATAGCACCACCACCCTGAACGACACCACCAGCGCCAGCAGCACCCCCAGCTCCAGCAGCACCCCCCGCTCCAGCAACGCCAACTCCAGTACCCTTACACGCACCAGCACCAGAGGCACCCTTAGCGCTAACAACCCCAGCAGATCAAGCTCCAGCCGGACCACCAGAAGACGGAGCGGGTCCAGCTCCAGGAACCGAAGTAGCACCGACGCCCGCAGCACCACCAGCTCCCGTACGAGAAGCACCCGCAGGCCCACCAGCGCCAGTACTCCCAGTACGAGCACCTCCGGGACCCGCGGCACCAGCACCCTCAGCAGCAGCAGAACCTCCAGCACCCGTAGCACCTCCAGCTTCAGCAGCTTGCCTCCAGCACCGAGCAAACCACTCACGCAGCTCCTGTGGAGAGAGTAGCTCCCGCCGGGACGAAGCACCCGAAGAACCTCCAAGCCCAGCACCGCCAGACGCCACACGAGCAGGTCCAGTACCCTCAAACTCCGCACCCCCAGACGCAGCACCCCCAGGCTCCGCACCTTCAGTCTCAGCACCCCTAGGCTCTGCACCCCCAGACGTAGCACCCCCAGGCGTAGTACCCCCAGGCTCAGCACCCCCAGGCGCAGCACCCCCATAGTCAGCACCCCCAGGCTCAGCACCCCCAAAGTCAGCACCCCCAGACCCAGCACCCGCAGGCTCAGCACCCCTGGCAGCACCAGAGTCAACAGCTACCTCGACAGGGTCGACTGCGTATACCTCAGACACACCTGAAGGGGCAGGACCCTGAGGGGGGAGGGGGTCTACCGGAGGGGGACCTGGCATAAGGAAGAGCGGTGGGTGGGGGAGGGACGCAGTGCAGTAGGGGAAGAGACGGTAGTAGGAAACCGACTCGTCAAACGTAACGTCCTGGGAGGACAGAACACGGCGCGAGGTGGGGTGGCAGAACTGCCAGCCCGGCGCGTCAGGGGGGAAGCCAAGGAAGACGCAGGGAACGGCACGAGGGGACAGCTTGTCCGCAGACAAGTCGCGGACAAACGTCCGAGATCCCCAGACACGGAACGCAGACGCATCGCCAACCTTCCCCGTGCACAGCAAAGCAGGGGAGGTCTCCGACATGGAGACACGGGGCTGAAGGTTGATCTTATGCGCCGCGTACCGAACCGCAAACGGCCACCGAAAATGGGGGGCAGCCGCATGGACCATGGACGTACGAGAGACGTCCATGACCATGCCAATGCGGCGCTCAGCAATCCCATTTTGCTGCGGAGAGTCCGTAAGCGTGAAGGTCTGGCGGATGCCTCGTGCACGACAGAAGGCTCGAGGAAGGTCAGAGGAGTACTCTCCGCCTCTGACAGAGTGCAGACGCAGAACAGGAAAATCGGAGCCGAAACTCTCTCTGAGCTGGAGACAAGCTGCGCGGATCCAGGCGATCAACACCTCAGTGACCTCACCCTTGCTGCGCAAGGGGAAGACTGCGGTGTAACGCGAGTAGTCGTCAACCACCAGTAGGAAGTAACGCTCGTGACCCTGTCCACGGACGCGGGCTGGGCCCCACACGTCCATGTGAAGCGTCTGCAGCGGAGCCTCTGTCGGAGGAAACTCGGAGGAGTGAGGAGCAGCGCGCTGCCGCCCCTCGACGCAGGGAACGCAGGTGGGGGCAGGCCCCGGAGGAAGGGGAGGGAGGGACCAGGGGAGACCAGAGACAAGGACACGGGAGGCCATGCCTCGGAGACGAGGCAGGGAGGGGTGACCAAGGCGGTGGTGCCAGAGGAGATTCTGGTGAGACAGGAGACGACACGAGCAGGGGGCAGACTCAGGACCAGACCTGGACGCCGCAGCAAACACCTGACCCGACGCGGCTACTTGGGCAGACTCAGCGACCGGAGGAGACTCCGTCTGACGGGTAAACGTGGCCAAGTGACAGCCCGTCCGAGCACAGGTACAGTGGGTCACTCGCCGACTCGCAGGAGTGAATTGGTGAACCCCTGCATCCTGGAGGTCAGCCCCACTCACCAAGTTCGTAGAGAACGAGGGGAGGTAAAGACCTGACAGGGTGCCAGAAGGGGCCGCCGGAAACGGTAGGACAGTGGAGAAGTGGGCAAGGACAGGACCCCCAGAGGGGTCTGCCAGGGAGACTAAGTGGCGTGAGCGTGGTGCGGTCTCGAAAGAAGGAGCGGGAAGCACCCGAGTCAAGGGTGAAGGTGTGGGTGGCCGGAGCCGACGCGGTACCTGAGAGCGCAGACTCGCCAGCACCTGGGCCAGCAGACTCACTGGCACTTAGAGCAATAGCCTCACCAGCACCTAGAGCAGCAGCCTCAATGCCCGGGTCAGGCGGAAAACAACGGTAACAGTCACCCTCATCACAAATAGTCACAGCATACATGGCAGCAAGAATAGCATCATAGTCAAGATCAAAGATCGGAACACTCGCCCTACACAGCTCACCCAAGCGAGGGATCTCAGTAGCGTCGGGGATTTGATGACGCCAAGCGTCCGTCAGGCGGCCGAAGCAGCGCTAGGTGGAGTGTGGACCCCCACACTGCTCATCCGTGTGTTCGCCGGTACGTAGAACGTAGGTACAGGGGCCAGCACCCCCACCCCGCTGACGAGCAGTGTACCACTCACAAAGCTACTGGGGGGTAGGGGTCTCACAAGTGCGCCTCTGCTGCTGCTGCTGGCGCTGACCACCACCGGAGCCGACCCTCTGCGTAGCGCCGCCCCGACCAGCTCCACCTCCGCCGCCGCTACCTCCACCACCGCCTACACCTCCACCACCTCCGCCCGCACCGCCACCACCGCCGCCTCCTCCGCCTCCACTGCCGATACTAGTGCCCCCGCCCCCGCCACCACTCCCATCGCCACCCCCACACCCTCCGCCGCCTCCACCGCCCCCGCCAGCTCCTCCAGCGCCCTTGCCCCCCTTGCCCTTGCCTGAGCAACGTCTCCTGCTAGGGGCAGACGCCGCGCCGACCGCCTCAAGTCCAACGAGGTCGGCCGCAGCAGCAAATGCAACTGAGGGAAAGAGGGGGGAGGGGGAGCACCCCTCAAAGACAGGGGTACAAGGGTCACCACGAGAGGCTCCTACAGCGACTGTACTCTTCTCTGCTGCTAGGAGGCGTTCCTCGAGGAGGTCAACGGTGAGAGTGGTGGGGCAAACAGAGAGGAAGTGGTCCCTGACCGAGCGAAGGGTGTCAGGGAGCCGGGTGACTATGTAGTAGAGGGTGATGTACATAGGGGGGGGGTTCATGGCGCAGAACTCAACAGGAAGCACAGCGGGGTAGCGAATGTCACTAGTGCGAAGGTGTGTAATGAGGTCATCGACTGTGGGAAAAGTGGCGAGGTCAGGGAAGAGGAACGGCAGTATGAGGCGGCTAAGAGCAGCAGTGGTAGTGGAGGAGTAGCATGCAACTACAGCGTCGTACAAGGTCTTAGTACTCTTGTACTGACTAAAATGCGCGCGCTCAGCGGTCGGTAAGTGGCGGCGCACAGCAAGGCGGGCAGCAGCATCGCGCGTGGCCCACTGTGAGCGAACAGTGGCGTCAGCATCAGCAGCAGGGGCAGGAGAGGCACCTGAAGTGAGGTCAAAGAGGGAGAGACCGTCTGCCCTATCGCACTGTACAAAAAGCTGCATATCATCTACCCAGACCTCAAAGTCAACAGCCCGACCCTCAGCGTTGAAGGTGAGAACACTGGGGGTGGCCATGACAGCAGTAGACTGGCAGTGAGCACAGCGAGGTAGGGCAGTGCAGTGGCAGAGGCGTTGCTCTTACCAGGCAAGTGAGGCGGTCCGGGGCAGGCCGGCAGGGACAGGGCCGCTACTGCAGTGACGGCGGCGTCTCGGCTGCGGCAGCCCGGCGGCTCGGCAGCTCGGCTGCAGTGCGGCTCGGCGGCTCAGCGGCTTGGCGGATTGGCGGCTCGGCGGCAAAGGCGGCTCGGCGGCAAAAGGCGGCTCGGCGGCTCAGCGGCTCGGCAGCGAAGGCAGCTCGGTGGGGCCGTGAAGGGCGGCGTCGCTGCCGGGAAGGAGCGGCGATGGGGCCACTGAAGGGCGGCGACGAGGCCGCCGAAAGGGGCGGCGACGGGGCCGCGGAAAGGGCCGGCGACGGGGCCACGGAAAGGGGCGGCGACGGGGCCGCTGAAGGGCGGCGACGAAGCCGCTAAGAGGCGGCAACGGGACCGCTGAAAGGGCGGCGACGGGGCCGCTGAGAGGGCGGCGACGGGGCTGTTGAAAGGGCAGTGACGGGGCCGCTTAAAGGGCGGCGACAAAGCTGCTAAGAGGCGGCGACGGGGCCTCTGAAAGGGCGGCGACGGGGCCGTTGAGAGGGCGGCGACGGGGCCGCTGAAAGGGGGAGGCGGCGACGGGGCCGCGGAAGGACGGCGACGGGGCCGGAAGGGGCGACGACGGGGCCGTCAAGGGCGGCAACGAGGCCGGTAGGGGCGGCGACGGGGCCGTCAAGGGCGGCAACGAGGCGGGCAGAGGCGGCGACGGGGTCGCTAAGGGCGGCGCGACGGGCCGCTAAGGGCGGCGCGACGGGGCCGCTAAGGAGGGCGCGACGGGGCCGCTAAGGAGGGTGCGACGGGCTGCTAAGGGCAGAACACTAGGCGCGCCTCGGGCAGGGGACAACGCGCGCCCCGGACAGGAAAAAAACTCGATCTTGGTGGGCCCTAGGAAATTTCCCACTAGGGAACCTGCTCGATACCATGAGAAACTTAGAACGAGAATGAATTGACTAAGGAATGAAAGTGATACAAATGTGAAACCCTAGAATTGTGTACCCCTTAGTATCTAACCCGCTATAGCCTACACAGGCTAGATCATATAAGTTTGACAACAGCATCAACAACCAGACCGAAAGCGAAAAAATCCAGGCGTACACAGAAGGGTTAAAATTGGAGATTTGGCGGCAGGTGACTGCGGCAATTTTCAACAGCTATCGCGACATCGTGCGTGCTGTCGAGCGATACGATGTGCTGACTCGAGGTCAATTCGAAACACAATGCTTCACGTCGAACCGTACATTCGGCACGGAGCGATCGGCACCCCTCACGTTCGCCGAACCGATGGATATCGACAAATACGACACGAAGCAGCAGTCGACAAAATGCGAGTTTTGCGGCGCAGCAGGACATAAGTTTTTGTTGTGCTACAAAATGAAGAAAGCACGTGCGGCACTGCGAGACGGTAACAGTGGAGCACCCCCAAAGTAAAAAAAAAAAAAAAAGGGAATCGCCAGTAGCCGCGGATCGACCTGGCGATCGCGTAAAGATCCGAAAGGCAGGAAAAGGCGACGACGTGGCGACTTCGGAGCGGGTGAAAAATGGAGAAAATGATGGCGCGAAAATAAAACGTCACGACTGGCCGGCATCAGGGGAAATCGTCGAGGCGAATGGAGGCTCCGCGAAAAAAGACTCTGCACTGACCGGGAAACTCCAGCCGAACACCCACGAAAGTAAGAATTCGTTAAAAGTATCTTGTAAAGATACTCTAACGAAAAAATATTGCTTCTCGTGGTTTTCAAGCCTTTGAAAAAATCAGGGGAGATTTAGAGGCCAAGAAAATGCCTTTAGAAATTATTCAGGTACCTGAGAAGTTGGGCAAAATACTACGGAGCGTAGAAAAGGGTCGTGCGTTCCGTGGAGTTAATATTCTCTCCCCGCAGTACAGTGTTAAGGCTCCCCGTTGCCCACAGGTGAAGCCTACACAACTGCCAAGGCTTAGAGGAGAATTCCAGGCTCCTAAGAAGTGGTACAAGCCTCGGAAAAATCCTCCTACCCCCAAGGTGAAGTTCGAAGAGAGAAGTGCTGAGTCAGGTATAGGAAATAGGGGTGGTATTTAGTTTGATGTACCCTATGATCCTCTCAATGAGACCCTCTTTGGCTACTCAGCGCAGCAGGTACCACTACTCCCCAAGGTGTTATGCAAAGGACGACACCTCTAGGCACTGGTGGACAGCGGTGCATCTCACTCGGTGTGTGACCGCGGGACGTTGGAGAAAATTGGGGAACCTTCCGAGGAGACCAAGTTCTCGGCAACGATGGTGGACGGTACAAAACTTCCCATCCACGGTGAAGCATCACTGCAGCTGCACATAGGGGCGCTGAGGTGGAAGCCGACGTTGCCGGTCACGAACATCAAAGGGTTAGATTTCATCTTGGGGCGAGATTTCTTGAAGCGGTTCAACCCAGAGATTGGCTGGGTCAACAGGAAGGTGTGCATCTACAACAACGGGAAGCAGATAGCACTACGAAGCTGGACAGATACAGGGGACGTTCCTGAAACGACACTGGCACGGTTTGAACAAACGGTGAACAAGAATAACACGAGATGCCTAGCACTGGTTATGGCAGCAGCAGAGGAGGAGAAGCCGAACGCAGAACTACCTGCAGCAGTGAAGGAGGTCTTGGAGCAGTACAAGGATATAATGCCCGACGACCTACCTGCAAGCGTACCCCGTGCACGTACCCACGAGCACGAAATCGTGGAGGAACCAGGTGCGAAACCCGTCTCACGTGCACCATACCGACTGAGTCCGACCGAATTGACAGACATGAAAAAAACAGATCGAATATCTATTGGACAGACAACTGATCCGCGCGTCCACCTCTCCCTACGGTGCACCAGTTCTCTTTACTCCAAAACCAGACGACAGTCTACGGATGTGCATCGACTACCGCGCACTGAACAAACAGACAGTTATAAGCAAATACCCCATACCGCGCATAGACGACCTACTGGACCAACTGCGTGGTGCAACATTCTTTTCGAAGCTGGACCTACGGTCGTGTTACTGGCAGATCAAGATGGCGGACAACTCTATCCACAAGATGGCGTTCTGTAACAGGTACGGCTCCTACGAATACTTGGTGATGCCGTTCGGACTCTGCTACGCACCAGCAACATTCCAAGCGGAGATGAATCACATCTTACGACCCCTGTTGGACGAATGCGCGATGGTGTACCTGGACGACATTCTCATCTACTCCAAGAACATGAAGTAACACGTGGAGCATCTACGGAAGGTGTTTGAGATTCTGCGGAAAAACAAGTTCTACGTGAAGCTGTCGAAGAGCGACTTCGCCCTGAAGAAGGTGCAGTTTCTTGGGCACATGGTGAGTGCCGAGGGCGTACACGTGGACCCGCAGAAGATCGAAGCCGTCAAGAAGTGGAAAGTACCGGAGAACGTTAAGGAGTTCCAGCAGTTCGTAGGCTTCGCCAACTACTACAACAGGTTCGTGCCACAGTCGGCTAAGATTGCAGCACCACTGACCGACCTACTGAAAAAGGATACGCCCTTCAAATGGGATACCCCTCATCAGCAAGCCATGGAACAGCTACAGACAGCACTGACCACATCCCCACTACTCATCCTACCGGACCCAGACAAGGACTACGTGGTGGAAGCAAACCCTAGTGACCAGGCAGTCGGAGCAATACTAATGCAAGATCACGGGAACGGTTTACAGCCTATCGCCTACCTCAGTAAGAAGCTACACGGAGCAGAACTGAATTACCCCATCCACGACAAGGAAGCCTTAGCTATAGTCGTAGCCTTCAAGGCGTGGAGGTGTTACCTAGAGAGAGCCAAGTCCACAGTCTTTATTGACCACTGCAGTCTCAAATACCTGAAGTCACAGCCAACGCTCTCGAGGCGACAAGTGCGGTGGATGGACTTCCTAGAAACTCACTTCCACTATGACATCGTCTACAAGCCCGGGCTACACAACAAGGCAGACGCATTGAGGCGCCCCTGACATGTAGCAGGCATCTAACTCGACGGGATGAACCCTCTGCTCAAGGGTCTATTCCAACATGGGTACTCCGTGGATGTAGAGATCACTACAGCACAGACCAAGAAGCTCTTACAGTGGGAGAAAGAATTAGCTGTAAGGAAGGGCTCAGGAAAGATTTGGGTACCGAATTACGCCGCGCTACGGCAGATCCTATTGGAAGAGTTTCACGACGTACCTTACGCGGGACATTTCGGGAGCAACAAGACGTTAGCAGGGATAGCGAAGTATTACGAACGCAGTTTGCAGCCCATCGCCTACCTCAGTAAGAAGCTGTTACAGTGGGAGAAAGACTTAGCAGTAAGGAAGGGTTCAGGAAAGATTTGGATACCGAATTATGCCCCGCTACGGCAGATCCTATTGGAGGAGTTTCACGACGTACCTTACGCGGGACATTTCGGGAGCAACAAGACATTAGCAAGAATAGCAAAGTATTACTACTGGCCCGCGATGGCAGCAGATGTGCAGCAGTTCGTCACCTCTTGCAACACGTGCCAGCGGATGAAGAGCAGCAAGCAGAAAAAATCAGGGTTACTTCACCCTCTTCCCGTACCGGAGTAGCCATGGCAGGTCGTTAGTCTCGACTTCATCACAGGACTTCCTTCGACCTCACGGGGACATGATTCCATCCTCGTAGTCATCGATAAGTTCTCCAAAATGGTCACTTCATACCAAACAACGCCACAGCTACAGCTGAAGCAACTACTCGCCTCTTCTTCGACCGCATCATCACCATCCACGGCATCCCCGCTACACTCATCTCAGACAGAGACCCAAAATTCACCAGTAAGTTCTAGAAGGAGCTCATGGGACTGTTGGGGACAAAACTTGCAATCTCTTCAGCATACCACCCACAGACTGACGGACAGACAGATCCACTCAATCAAGTGGTTGAACAGTTACTGCGCACAGCTGCAAGGACGACGTCAGCCACTGGGACACACATTTACCGACCCTAGAGTTCGCTTACAACAACGCATCACATGCGGCCACAGGGAAAACTCCTTTCTCCCTGTGTTACGGACGGGAACCACTCACACCACACCAGCCAACCACACCGGCACACGTCTAAGCCGCACATGACTTCGTCACCACCATGCAGCAGTTATGTCGCCTCATCGTCGTCTCACCACGATGCAGAACTCCCAGAAGCAGTATGTCGATCTTCAGCGACGAGATCACTCAGTAGCAGTCGGGGATCAGGTGCTTCTTGACACGCGCAACTTGAACCTGTCTCACCTCCCATCCAAACTCCGGCCTCGCTTCTGTGGTCCTTTTCTCGTTGAGGCACATGTTACACCAGTTACATTCCGCTTGCGCTTACCTACTACTTGGAAGCTTCACCATGCTTTCCATGTTCAGCTACTGAAGCCCTACAAGGACCCCAACCAACAGTTCCAGGGACAGCAGCTATCGCCACCACTGCGTGTTCTCATACAGGATGAACCCGAGTACGAATAGGAGCGCATTCTCTCTCATCGACGCCGCGGCGGCAAGACCCTCGAATTCCTGGTACGTTGGAAGGGATATGACCCCACTGAGGATAGTTGGGTTGCAGAAGCTGATATGGGCAACGCACGCCGTGCTCTCAACGACTATCTTGTCAAGCAGGGTGACTCTCACGCCACCCAGCTTTGAGGGGGGGACGTGTGAGAGTACGACGGCTTATGCGAGCCATGCATGCTTGCTTTTATTTCATTACACTATTCCTAGCTTAGGCTTATTTTCTGCATGCAAGAATTGCTTGAATTCCTAGGTTCGTTGCTTTACTAGAGTTATTATAGTTATAGGCACCGAACCAGGTTACGTGTACCGAACTCAAGCTATTCGGTTGCCACCGCATTGCTTTCTAGTGAGTTCGGAAAGGTTCTGTTCGGGACGCTTCGCGACCCTCAGAACATTCGCGAAACACCTGGGTAACTGGCCTTGTGTCGAAACTATATATAGCCTCGTGTTGTACCCAGGTGGATCATTCAATTCAATTCACATTCTCTTTTCTGAGCTCGATCCTAGATCCTCACAAAGGGGGAGGTCCCTGATGTTCTGATCCCTTGGATCCGCGCTGTCCGTCTCCACCTCCGCGAGCGGTTCGACACGGACATTCCGGTCTGGCGTCTGCACTCTGACAGAGTTTGCCTCCGACCTCCTGCGGGACTTTTGTTGGGAGGAGGGCATCACCCAGTCGTTCACGCTTCCGGCATCTCCGCAGCAAAATGGGGTTGCTGAGCACCGCATTGGCTTAGTCATGGAGGTCGCTCGTACCTCCATGATCCATGCGGCTGCCCCCTATTTTTTGTGGTAGTTTGCGGTCCGGTACGCTGCGCATCAGCTCAACCTCTGGCCCTGTGTCTCCTTACCGGAGACCTTGCCGACACTGCATTGGACGGGAGAGGTTGGCGATGCGTCGGTGTTCCGGGTCTAGGACTCTCGTGCCTTTGTCCGTGATACCACCGCGGACATGCTCTCCGCCCGCGCCATTCCCTATGTCTTCCTTGGTTTTCCCACTGACGCGCCTGGCTGGCAGTTTCACCACCCCGCCTCGCGCCGTGTCTTGCCCTCTCAGGACGTCACGTTTGACGAGTCGGTTCCATTTTACCATCTTTTCCCCTACCGCAATGTACCTCTCCCCGCCCCCCCCCCCCCCCCCCCCCCCCCCCCGCCGTTCTTCCTCGCACCATGTCCTCCCTCGGTAAACCCCCTCCCCCCTCAGGGTCTTGCTCCCTCAGGTGTGTCCCAAGTAGACCATGCCAAGCTTGTAGAGGTAGCTATCAACTCTGGTGCTGCTAGGGGTGCTGCGTCAAGGGGTGCTGAGCCTGAGCGTGTGGAGCCTGGGGGTGCAGAGCCTGGGGGTGCGGAGCTTGGGGATGCTGAGGGTGAGCGTCTGAGCCTTGGGGTGCTAAGCCTGGGGTTGCTGACTCTGAGGGTGCGGAGCCTGGGGGTGCTGTGCCTGTAGGTACCTTGTGTGCTGGTCATCCTACGGGTGCCTCGTCACTGCGGGAGCCTCTCTCTCCACCGCAGTTGCGCGAGTGGTTTTCTCGGCGCTGGAGCCTTTCGACTGGCGCTGCTGGAGCCGAGGGGCCTGCCGCTGAGGCCCTGGCGCTGGAGGCACTGGAGCTGCTAGTCCTAGAGGCGCTGGAGGTGCTAGAGCCGCTGGTCCAGGAGGTGCTCGTACTGGAGGTACTGGAGCTGTTGGAGCTGGAGGTGCTGCAGGAGTTGGAGCTAGAGGCGCTGGAGCTGGAGCTACTGGAGGTACTGGAGCCACTGGTCCCGAAGGTGCTCGTACTTGAGGTACTTGAGATGCCGGAGCAGGTGGTGCTGCTGTTGCTAAAGATTCTAGAGGTGCTGGAGGTGCTGGTCCTGGAGGTGCTCGTGCTGGAGGTACTAGAGCTGCCGGAGCTGGTGGTACTGCTGCTACTGGAGGTCCTGGAAGTGATGGCGGTACAGGGGTTGCTGGAGCTGCTGGAGCCGCTGGAGCTGGTGGTGCTGCAGGTGCTGGAGATGGAGACGCTAGTGCTGGGGGTGCTGGAGCTGTCGGTACTGGTGCTAGAGGCATTCTGCAGCCGCGACTGTTTTTCGTTTCGCCGTCGCCGTCGTCTCTGCTACCACCTGGCTCGGTACTTCGTCAGGTTCTTAGTCTCCCGCCTTCTACTGGCCTTACTCATACCTTGCTGTGTCCACCGCCTGACCAGTCGCAGCCACAGCTACAGCCAGAATCCCCACTGCCTACCCCTTCTCCTTACACTGAGCAGTCAGACTCTTTTATAGAGCGTCGTAAGCCTTCGCCTCGCCCTGCCTCGCCCTGCCTCGCTTGTTCGCACTGGTCGCACTGGTAGTCATTTTCCGCGTCCGCGTCCTCCTCCTCTCCCTGGCACGCACCATATGGCACTTCGTCCTTCCTCTGTTCCACAGCATGTCCCCCTGCCGTCTCCTCTGCCTGCCCCCTCGCCTCGACTACGCCGCTAGTCTTGTTGCTGAGTCTGAGTCTGTCTTTTCTCCGTCCGTCGGGGGTGAGAGTGCTCTCGGCACAGACGTCCTTGAGGACAGGCAAGAGGACTTTAAGTGTTTTGCAGCTGCTGTACCTCATCTCGTGTCCATGCTGATTGCACCTGAGGGAGACCCGTACGCTCCTGACATCCCGACCCCACGCTCTTATGCAGACGCGATTGCGGGTCCCTACTCCTCACAGTGGCAGACACCCATGGACGCAGAGATGGCATCCTAGAAGTCCACAGGCACTTACGTCGACGTAGTTCCCCCTCTTAGTGCGAACATAGTCAATGGCATGCTGATTTTCAGGGTGAAGCAGCCGCCAGGTTCTCCGCCTGCCTTCAACGCTTATTACGTTGCACGAGGCTTCAGTCACGGACAGGGAGATGACTCCTTCCACACCTTCTCCCCTACCCCGAAGATGACTACTCTTCGGGTACTACTGCACGTCATTGCTCAGCGTGACTACGAGCTTCACTCTCTTGATTTTAGCACTGCTTTCTTACAGGGCAGCCTGCACGAGGAGATATGGCTGCGCTGCCCACCTGGCTTCACTGGGTTGTTTCCTGCAGGTACCCAGTGGAGCCTCCGGCGGCCAGGCTACGGTCTCCGCCAGGCGCCTCGCGAGTGGCACGACACACCGAGGACGATGCTTGCGGCTCTTGGGTTTGGTCCTTCGACTGCTGACGTGTCGCTATTTCTATGCAACGATACTTTGCTGCTGCCATTCTACATCCCCGTGTACGTCGACGACTTGGTATTTGCTACTGCTGACATAGAGGGACTGGCCCTAGTGAAGTCAGAGCTGCATAAGAGACACACGTGCATGTCAGAGGTCCACTGGTGATCCCCGATTGATCCTAGAAAAGGGTTACAGGCACGTTGGCCTGGGGGGTTATGGGCGCACTCACCCGCTACACAAACAAGCCCTCTTATCCCAGTGGTTAGTGGCTGTGATTCTGACATGGTATCAGAGTGAAGGTCTCGGTTTCAAATCCTAGTGTGTGCACCTCAGGCATCCCAGTGCGGGGGGGTGTCAGAGGTCCACTGGTGATCCCCGATTGATCCTAGGGAAGGGTTACAGGCTCGTTGGCCAGGGGGGGTGTGGGCGCACTCACCCACTACACGAACAAGCCTATTTATCCTAGTGGTTAGTGGGTAGGATTCTGACCGTGCACAGACCTGGGTGAGCTGCGCAGCTATCTTGGCTTGTAGATTACCCGTGACAGAGCACAGCGCACCATTACCTTGACTCAGTCACACATGGTACAGCAGGCCCTTCGGCGCTTCGACTTCCAATACTCCTCACCACAGTCCACTCCTCTGCCTACTGGTCACTCGCTCTCAGCTCTACCTTCAGACGAGTCCGTAGAGCCGAGTGGCCCGTATCCAAAGCTTGTGGGCTCTCATGTACCTGATGACCTGCCCTCGACCTGACCTTGCCTACCCTCTTAGCATCCTGGCACGCTACATTGCGCCTGGGAGACACCGACCGGAGCACTGGAAGGCCGCTAAGAGGGTGTTGCGCTACTTGTGCAGTACATCAGGAGTGGGGCTCGTGCATGGAGGATAGGGTCCAGTTGTCCTCACTGGACACGTAGGGGCTTCTTGGGTTGACGACTTGGCTACGCAGCGGTCGTCACAGTGTTACACTTTCAGCCTTGGCTCCGGCTCTGTTTCTTGGCAGTCTACCCGCTCGTCTTCTGTTCTCAGTTCCAGTTGTGAGGCTGAGATCTACGTAGGGGCCATGGCTACACAGGAGTTACGCTGGCTCACCTACCTGCAGACCGACTTGGGAGAGCCGCCTTGTACGTCGACAACAAGGTCATGATTGCCTTGTGTCATGAGCATAGACTAGAGCAAAGCACAAAGCACATCGCTCTGTGTTACTTCCTTGCTCGAGAGTTGCAGCAGTGTGGTCAGCTTCGTCTTACTTTCGTGGCCTCTCGGGCCAACACTGCTGATATCTTCACCAAGACACTTCAGCATAGTGATCATCAACGTTTTTGTACTGATTTAGGCTGTTAGAATAGTATGTAATTCTATATATTGTTCTATAACTGCCTGTATTGTAGAATGCTGTAATCATATAACTTTTTGTTTGGTGGTGCACCTTTCTTGATTCTTGCCTATTTGTACTGCTCGTTCTATAATGAACAACTCCCCACCTCTTTGGCCAACTCTCATTTCCCTCCCTCTCGCTACTCTCGACTATCGTCCTTCCTAGCCATGCTTCCTAAACCTAAGAACTAAGTTCCAACTAAGTTTAGTTCGCCTCTTGATATAGGCCTTGTGCCTACTTGGCCTCACTTGCTTACTTCTTGACTTTACTTGTACCTTGATCTATATACTTCTACCTACATGCTTAAACTTGCTAGGTTTTGATCACTGTACTGCTTGTTCTCCATTATATAACGCTGCGTGTGAGCTGGCCTTATGGCCATTTGCTTGTGCTCAGAGTATGTGGTGAGTTAGTGATCCACCCTAGGCTTGCTTTGCTTTTCTTGACTGGTCTTGTGACTGTTACAGTAGGTAGCTAGGAATGATGAACTATCGAGAGAGTTTGGTACGAGTGAAAAGCCTAAGGGGTTGTACCCTACATTGGCTACCCCACTACAGCCTAAATAATCAAGCATAACATATACAGTTTGACACACCCCCATAGGCAAAGTGGGGGAGAACAAGGGATCACAAGACTAGTCAGGAAAAGCAATACAAGCTCAGGGTGGATCACGACGTCACCACATAGTCCGAGCACAAGCAAAGGGGCCACAAGGCTAGTTCACATGCAGAGGTATATATGCAACAACAACAATACAGTGATCACTACCTAGCGAGAGTAAACATGCAGGTATATGTAAATATATATATATGCATTTATATAAATCACTGTACAACCAGAGTATACAGCATGTCAGGAAACGTAGGCACCAGGCCTAGAGCAGTGCAGAAGCGTTGATGATCACCAGCCAGAAGGGCCTTCGTGAACACATCAGCCGTGTTGGCCCGGGTGGGCACATGAGCGACACGAAGCTGACCAAGCTGCTGCAACTCCCGAGCAAGGAAGTAACCCAGAGCGATGTGCTTTGTTCTCTGCTCCAATCTGTGGTCCTGACACAAGGCGATGGCAGCCTTGTTGTTGACGTACAGAACAGGAGGAGGAAAAGGCCTCTCTCCCAAGTTAGTCAGCAAGTAGGTCAGCCAGCATAGCTCCTATGCAGCCATGGCTCTGGCATAGATCTCAGCCTCACAACTGGAGCTAAGAACAGAAGACAAATATGTTGTCCGCCAAGAAATAGAGCCCGAGCCAAGGCTGAACGTGTAACCCTGTGACGACCGCTGCGTAGCCTGGTCGTCAACCGAAGAAGTGTCTCAGTGCCCAGTGAGGACAACTGAGCTCCGCCCTCCAAGCACGAGCCCCATGCCCGATATATAGCACAAGTAGCGCAGTACCCTCTTCGCAGCATCAATGTGCACCTTTTGGTGCCAACCAGGAGACACGTAGCGTGCCAGAAGGCCAAGAGGGTACGAGAGGTCAGGACGAGTGCAGGTCATCAGGTACATGAGGCAGCCCATAGCTCTGGGTACGGGCCACTCGGCTCTACGGACTTGTCCGAAGGTGGAGCTGAGAGCGAGTGACCGGTAGCTAGAGGAGTGGACTGTGGCGAGGACCAAGTGAAGCCGAAGCGCTGAAGGACCTGCTACACCATGTGTGATTCAGTCAGTGTGATGGTGCGGGATTCTCTGTCCCGAGTGATCTGTAGGCTAAGGTAGTTGCGCAGCTCACCCAGGTCTGTGCACGTGTGTCTCTTCTGCAGCTCCGACTTCACCATGGCGAGAGCCTCAGTGCCAGCAGTGGTAAAGACCAAGTCGTCAACGGACACGAGGATTTAGAACGGCGGCAACGAAGTGTCGGTGCGCAGAAACAGCGACGGGTCAGTAGTGGAAGGTGCGAACCCAAGAGCCGCAAGTGTCGTCCTCAGTGTGTCGTGCCACTAACGAGGCGCCTGACGGAGACCGTATACCGGCCGTCGGAGGCTCCACTGGGTACCAGGAGGGAACGACCCAGTGAAGCTAGGTGGGCGGCGCAGCCAGATCTCCTCGTGCAGGCTGCCCTGTAAGAAGGTTGTGCTGAAGTTTAGAGACTGAAGCTCGTAGTCACGCTGAGCGACAACGTGCAGCAATACCCAAAGAGTGGTCATCTCTGGGGTGGGGGAGAAGGTCTGGAAGAAGTCAACTCCCTGTCGTTGACTGAAGCCTCGTGCAACGTAATGAGCCTTGAAGACAGGTGGAGAACCCGGCGGCCGCTTCACCCTGAAAATCCACATGAGTCGACGTAAGTGCATGTGGACTTCTAGGATGCCATCCCTGCATCCATGGCTGTCTGCCACTGAGAGGAGTACTCACTCGCGATTGCCTAAGCATAAGAGCGCAGGGTCGGGATATTAGGTGCATCCGGGTCTCCCTCAGGGGCAAGCAGCATGGCGACGAGATGAGGCGCAGCGGCTGCAAGACACTCAAAGTCCTCCTGCCTTTCCTCAAGGACGTCCGTGCCAAGAGCACACTCACCCCCAACGGATGGAGGAGAGACAGACTTAGACTCAGCAACAAGACTAGCAGCAAAGTCTAGACGACAGGCAGCAGCAAAGTCAACAAGCTCAGAAACTGAGGCAGACGTAGCAGCAGACTCAAACGACGGGTCAGTGACAACAGTGGCTAACGGACGCGTGACAGTAGGGTGAGCAACACGAACTAAGTCAGACTCAGCATCCTGAACGTGAGGCAGAGAAGACACAGGAGGAGACGTCAGAGGGACACGATGTGGAATAGAGGAAGGAGGAAGTGCCATAGTGTGCGTGACGGGGACAGGAGGAGGACGCTCATGAGGAACACGACGACTAGGGCGATTAGCGCGAACAGGCGAGGCAGGACGAGACATAGGCTCACGACGCTTTGTAAGCGAGTCTGGCTGCGCAGTGTAAGGAGAAGGAGCAGGCAGTGGTGCACCGGCCTGTAACGGGAGGCCAGTAGAAGACGGGAGGCTAAGAACCTGGTGAAGCACGGAGTCAGGCAGTGGTAGAGACGACGGTGACGGCGGAGCGAAAAACAATCACGGCGGTGCAGTGCCACCAGTACTAGTAGCTCCAGCGCCTCCTGCAGCTCCATAACCTCCAGCAGTAGCACCTCCGGCTCCAGTGCCTCTAGCAGCAGCACCTCCAGCTCCAGCGCCTCCAACAGCAGCACCTCCAGCTCTAGTGCCTCCGGCAGTAGCACCTCTAGCTTCAGCGCCTCCAGCAGCAGCACCTCCAGCTCTAGTGCCTCCAGCAGCAGCACCTCCAGCTCCAGCGCCTCCAACAGCCCCAGAACCTCCAGCTCCAGCGCCTCCCATAGCAGCACTTCTAGCTCCAGCGTCACCAGTAGCAGCACCCCCAGAACCGGCACCTCCAGCCCTAGGGTCCCCAACTCTAGGGTCGACAGCACCAGCTTCAGGGCCTCCAGCCCTAGTACCTCCAGCAGTACCCCCAGAGCCGACACCTCCAGCTCTGGTTGGTGCCGATTTGGCGCCTTCTGTCGTGGCCGGCGCGTCAGGGGCCACAGGGGCTCGAGGCACACCAGGGGCGTGTGCCTCGACACCAGCAGCGTGTGCCTCGGTCGCGCCCAGCAGGACGTCGACGCCAGTCGAGGAAATTTCCCCGTCTTCTGCACGGCGCTTGTTTGGGCGATCGCCCCCGATTTCGCGTGCGTTTCTTGCGGACTCGGGTCGAGCGGGGGCGGTAGCGGTATTAGACTCCCCGCCGTTAAGTGCCATAGTTGTTGCGTTGTGCGCGAAAATGTCAGAGAGTAAAGTCGACGGGGATTGAAAGCGAGGAAGAGACTTGGTCCTCGCCAGCTTGAGTGTGGGAGACGAAAATCGGCTAAACCGTTTGAAAATGAGAGACGTGGGTGGAGGGAAATGACCTCCAGCCCACGTTTTGTACTCCAAAACGGGCGTTTAGCGCGGTTCGCCGCTGCCCATTCCTACATTACAGACTGCTTCGCTTTCAAAATACAAATTTTTGAAAAGTGTTACACTTTTAAAAATGTTCATATAACATGCATATGATTTGTGTAAGGAATTTCGCTAATTCCTTACTAAGGCACCGCTTACGCGTACATTTCCAATTTTCGGAGTTCAGGCTCGGTCCGACGACCTCGCCTCCCGAACGTCTTCCGCGTCGCCTTCGGGTTTTCCAAACCCAAACCTACACCCAACCTTAGCACGACTCCGCGACCTCGGCTTACCTAGCTTTGCTATATTATGCCTAGGCCCCGTTGTTTGCTCAGTAGTTGTAATCACTCCCGCGATATTGCATTCTGCGCACTCTTTTTCATACGACTCATAACAATTTGACAGCGGGTGCTCGAGGCCACTTGTGTTGCGATCCCGTTTGCTTTCGCAGCTCAGTTCCGTGAACCCTTCCGTTCGCAATTGTTCCGAACCTTTCACCCGCTCCCTGCCGGACCTAGGTTTTACCGAGTTGACCACCGTTGAGAAATTTGGGTTTTGGCCTTTAAAGCCCGAGTACTACATGGCTGTTTTCATTTTCAAGATTCTTGAATATGAATTCGCCAAAAACCATGTTACCACCCGAAGTGGAGCATTCTCTCACGACAGTGATCTGTGATTGGCCAGCGACACTCAAAGTCATATCGAGATTACGGTCAGCAGGCAAGGCAGCACTGTTCACTTGAACTGAACTTGAAAACCATCTTGTACTAATTGTCAAGCATACTAGACATAGTTCACCCGTCATTCACGCCCAATAAGTCACTTCGTTTTTGCACACAACTCATGTTCGAACACCCGCAAGATGCTGCTGCTATATTCTCCCTGGTCTAGAGCTAGGTTGTTGGTCGCTTAGGTTCCCCCATTCGCCCTCACTTGCCCACGACGCTTTCAGTTCTTTGGCTCACGTTACTCGTGCGTTGTCCACGATCGCGCTCCCTTCTATTTGTCGCCCACACTTCCAACCGTCGCTCCCTTCCATTCGCCTCCCTCTGTTCCGCTCGTCGCCCTCCCTTCCGCGCGTCGCCCTGCTCGTCTCTCTGCCTTTCGCCCGTCCCCTCTCATCCGCTCGTTGCTCCACCTTCCACGCGTCGCCCTCCCATCCGAACGTCGCTCTCGTCACCGTCCCTTCCGCCCGTCGCCCTCCCTTCCGCCCGTCGCCCTCCCTTTCGCACGTCGCCCACCCTTCCGCCCATCGCCCACCCTTCCGCCCGCCGCTCTCCCTTCCGCCGGTCGCCCACCCTTCCGTCCGTCGCTCTCCCTTCCGCCGGTCGCCCACCATTCCGTCCGTCGCTCTCCCTTCCGCCCGTCGCCTTCCCTTCGTCTCGTCGCCCTTCCTCCCGCTCGTCCCCTCGCAGTCCCCGTCCTCCTCTCTCCCCATCGCCCTCGCCATCCCTCCCGTCTCCCTTCCCATGGTGCACACTTGTCACCCTTCCCTGCTTTCCCCCATCCCCTTCCCTGCTTCCCCCCATCCCCTTCCCTGCTTCCACCCATCCCCTTCCCTGCTTCCCCCCATCCCCTTCCCTGCTTTCCCCCATCCCCTTCCCTGCTTCCCCCCATCCCCTTCCCTGCTTCCCCCCATCCCCTTCCCTGCTTCCCCCCATCCCCTTCCCTATTTCCCCCCATCCCCTTCCCTCCTCCCCCCATCCCCTTCCCTGCTTCCCCCCATCCCCTTCCCTGCTTCCCCCCATCCCGTTCCCTGCTTTCCCCAATCCCCTTCCCTGCTTTCCCCCAACCCTTGCCCTGCTTTCCCCCAACCCCTTTTCTGCTTCCCCCAATCCCGTTCCCTGCTTCCCCCCATCCCCTTCACTGCTTCCCCCCATCCTGTTCCCTGCTTCCCCCCATCCCATTCCCTCCTTCCCCCCATCCCCTTCCCTGCTTCCCCCCATCCCATTCCCTGCTTTCCCCAATCCCCTTCCCTGCTTTCCCCCAACCCTTGCCCTGCTTTCCCCCAACCCCTTTTCTGCTTCCCCCCATCCTGTTCCCTGCTTCCCCCCATCCCCTTCCCTGCTTTCCCCCATCCCCTTCACTGGTTCTCCCTTTCTCCCTGTTCCCTGTCTCCGTGTTAGCCATTTCACTGAACCTACTTTCCCCCACCCTCTGCTCTGCTTCCTCTCTACCCCTGCCCTGCTTCCCCTCATCCTCTGCCCTCCCTTTCCTTCATCCTGTGCCCTCCCTTCCCCTCATCCTCTTCCCTCTCTTCCCCTCATCCTCTGTTCTGCTTCCTTCATCCTTGCCCACTTTATCGCCTGTCCACTTTACCGCCTGCCCACTTTACCGCCTCAAATCCTTCCCTTCTCATCCGCGCGCAGGTGTGGCGGAAGGTGTACGTGGCGTGGAGCATGTTGGAGGAGCGGCTTGACGTGATAATCACTGATAACGCCATTCTCTGGCAAGTCAACCCGCTGCCAAGCCTAGGGGAGTGCCAACTCACGCCCCATCGTCGCCAAATGTGATCTTTGCCCCGCGTGCAGCAACACGCGCATGCTCAAGCTCTTCGACGACTGGAATCCCCCAGCACAAGTGATGAGCGTCGCTCTCTCGCACTCTCTCCCATCCGACATGCTGTAGTGCCATAACATAAGGCAAGCTCACTGTGCATGCCTCAACTGGTGCTGCACATTGCAGTGCTTGCGAGTCGTGACCATGGCAGTCTGTTGCCTGCCAGCACGCCAGAGGCACTCTTAGAGCACTCTAGCGGCTGTGAGAAATGCTTCCCTATGTACCTGAAGAAGCTGGGGTTATCTGTGATGATAGTGGTAGAAGGGGTGTATTGTGTATGCCCATATCTCGGTGTTGACCCGAGCTCTTCTTCGTGATGCAACATGTCAATACGGGCCCTATTGCGGTGGCTGCTGACGTTTCCGATTATGCAATTGGCAGTGTTGTGAGTGCAGCACTTCTGAGAAACCGAAGCCAGACGCCTCTCTATTCCTTTCAAGGGAATTTGGGTACCGTAACAGACGAGGATTTTCACAAATATCGTACGGTAATAGTAAGAGATGCAGTGAGCGCAATATGAACCTAGGTGTGTAAGTTATGGTCCCTACCAAACACATGCAACATAATTCGCCAAGGCCAACCATAGAACCCAACAAGTGGATTGGCATAAGGCGAGTCATACGTGGTGAGTATACAGCTCATAAGTCACTATGTTCAAGCTGGTAAGTAGCACTTCGGTGAAGCACACATGCCGGTCTTGAACGCACAACATCGTAGTCAACCTGCGCTAGAGCTGCGGCTGGTGGGAGGAGAACTCAGCAGAGGCGAAGGGCAGCGAGGCGGGGGGAAAGGCGGAGAGCAGCAGGAAGAGGCTGTGCGCCGCATGCAGCAACGACACAAACACGGTGAAAGCACGGTGAGGTGACACGAGCGCAAGGCAATGGCTCATAGCAGCGTCAGTCAAGTGGCTGCAGGTCAAATGCACACAGCAACCACAAGGCACGGGCACGTAGCAGCGGCATGTGCTGTCAAGAGAGGACAGGTGGGCTGCGGAGGCCTTACTTCCATCAACTCGTGTTGTTTAGGATAACGAAACAAACTCCATGAAAATGGCGGAAGGAGCCTGGTGTGCTTAGCTTGAAAGCGTTGTTGAGAGAGCCAGTTTAAAACAAATCTTCACGTAGCAGCGGCATGTAGCAGCACCGCTTAGCATCCGGTGACGGCTGAGGGCTCAAGAGGATCACAAACCATGGATGAAGGGAATGGGGAGGGCGAGAGGACGCCTCCCGTTCAGATGAGGTAACACCAGCATGGCAGCGGCACATAGCAGCAACGCACAGGAGCTGAGGTGACTGTTGAGGGCTCACAGAGATTGCAGGCCGTGGATGAATGGAGTGGGGAGAACACCACTCACGCTGCCACCGCCATGTGCATGCATGACGCCGCACAGAACTGGCACGCTCACTGCCACGTCAGCATGCAGCCAGTCGTGGTAGAACTGGCGCAGCAGCCGGTCCGCCTCCACCACCACCTGATGCGGGCGAGAGGGGGTGCAGGGGGTGCACGGAGGGAGGCATGGGGAGGCATGGGGAGGAATGGGGAGGCCGAGGGGACATAGGGGGCACAGCGGGCACAGGGTGAGGATGAACGGCAGTCAATTATGGTATCACAGGCAGCAAGCGGCCTGCTTCGTCCACCACCTGATGGGCACAGGGGTGCGCATGGGGGACCAGGGGGGACCAGGGGACAGAGAAGCACAGAGAGAATGTGAAGTCCCTGCACAGGGGGAAGCAGAGGGGAAAACAAGGAGGGAATGAGGAGAAGTGGAGGGGGGAAGGAGGAGAAGCAAAGGGGGGAAGGAGGAGGGGGGAATGAGGAGAAGCGGAGGGGGGACGGAGGAGAAGTGGAGGGAGGAAGGAGGAGAAGCGGAGGGGGGAAGGAGGAGAAGCGGAGGGGGGACGGAGGAGAAGCGGAGGGGGTATGAGGAGATCGCCTTTGGAGGGATGGCCAAGAGAGGGCAGGAAGAGGGGATGTGTGAGAGAGTTTTGTGAGAGTTCTGCCCATCTTCATTTTTTGCCGCGGCCCCATTTTGCCTTCACCCTGTGCTTCTCCACGTCTTACTCCACCGACCACTATCCCTGTGCGCGGAAGAGCAGGGGAGGAGCTTGTCAGAGGATGGGGGGAAGCAGGGCAGGGGGGGCGCGTTTACGTAGGGAATGGGATGGGGGGTACGGGGGCAGATGCCGGGGAGAGAGCAGGGCAGAGGATGGTGGGGAGCAGGGCAGAGAATGGTGGGAATAGGGAGAGAGGTAAGCAGGGCAGGGGGGGGGTATAAGTGGGGGATTGATGGGGATTGTTGGGTGGAAGGAAGGGAGTGAGTGGGGGGAGAGATGGGAGGGTGACAAATGTGCGAGATGGGAAGGGAGACGGGAAGGAAGGCGAGGGCGACGAGCATTTGATGGAACGGGGAAAGCGAGGAGACGGGGAAAGCGAGGAGACGAGGAAAGCGAGGAGACGGGGAAAGCAAGGAGACAGGGAGAGAGGGAACCCTCGCCTTTGCGACGGCGGACAAGGAGACAGGTTGACGGGGAAAGCGAGGGGACAAGCGGCAGGGATTGCAACGAGCGGCAGGGAGGGCGATGAGAAGAAGGGATGGCGATGGGAAGGAAGGATGGCGATGGGAAGAAGGGATGGCGATGGGAAGAAGGGATGGCGATGGGAAGAAGGGATGGCGATGGGAAGAAGGGATGGCGATGGGAAGAAGGGATGGCGATGGGAAGAAGGGAGGGTTACGGGCGGAAGGGTGGACGACGACGGGAAAGAAGGGCGACGGTGGAAGGGAGAACGACGGGCGGAAGGGAGGGCGACGGGCGGAAGGTACAGCGAAAGACGGAAGGGAGAGCGATGGGCGGAGGGGAGCGCTACGTGCGGATTGGCGAGCGACGGACGGACGGAAAAGCTCGTGACTCGGGCGCGCTGACGGGCGGAAGGAAAAGCTCGCGACTCGGGCGCGCTGACGGGCGGAAGGGAGAGCTACGGGCGGATGGGAGAGCGATTATCGGATGGGAGCGCTACTACGCGACGAGGGGAGGGGAGGCGCCGGAGTACGACGGGAAGCGAGGCACAAGGGGATGCCCCACGAAACGACGGGTGGCGTGACATTGTATGGCGCGACGGTGGGAGGGGAGGCGCGACGAGGGGAGGCACGACGAGGGGAGGAGAAGCTCGATAAAGAGAGGGGTGGCGCGACTTCTGACGCACTGAGAGGTGCGCTCCCACAATGACTAGTTTGTACATGCGCTTGTGAAGTTCCCTAAAACCTTTCGATTTCCTACAACGATGCGCTCTCGGGATGATTCCCTATCGCGCTTACCTATCATGGATTATTGCTCTGTCAGACATACGCATTTGATGTGACCAGCTATGGGCTTCTCACCCCAAGGAGACAGGTGTCGCACAGATGAGTGACGAATATCCCATCCGCTCGTTAGCTGATTTCGTCCTCGCTTGGTTTTTTGTCTTTCGCCAAACCCGTTAAAGCCATTCGAAATTTTTCCCAAAAACCATGCTGACCTCGGGCTTTAATCTCCTACTAGTCAATCATCATTAGGGCGCTTCACCTCTCAGTTCGAACAGGACGGTTGTTCGAATAGGCGAAATGTTACATTTTTCGCCACTCCTCTCGTATGGGTGTTCGTAACGTCGCTAGTCGGAAATTTCGCGAATTTGAACAGAGTTGTCACACGGGGCACGAAGCTCTCCATTCCGCACGTTCGAACAGAGTTGTTCGAACAAAGTTGGGTTTGGTGACAGGAATTCCGCATGGACGACTGATTTTATTGGTTAGCAGGCTTCGGGTCGCACTCGAATGTTTGCGACCATTGCAAATGTCGCCATGCAGGAGAAAGTTCATCAAAAAGGACATTGTTGTTGGGAAACAACAAGGTGAGCCGGCCAATATCATAGATACTCAAAGTATTCCCGAGCGGAATCTCAGGTGTAATCACCAACAGAAAAACAGTTTCGCGGTATAGTCGTAGGTGTTTCTTGTTGTTTTCTAGATACAGTCACGACAGAAGATGCAACACCTGAAAAAAAAAACTTGTAGCGAACCTAGATGAATTTCGAGACAGATCAACCTCAACTACGGGAAGCCGCCCACTTCAGGAAAAATATATTGCACCCTCTTGACCCAAAAAGTAAAACCCAATCGAGAAGGGATGCGACTCGGGAGGCATCAACCCTAATACAATGCCCTTTACAGTGTTTAGGGTTGATCCCTCCCGCAAATGCGTCCAGATTCTATAGAGGTTTATTTTTTTCTGCCCTGTCGTAAATTTACGTACTTTAATTTAACAAATCCAAGTCGGGAGGGTAAACTAGATAGTTCTCTTTTTGTCACCTCCCAAACTTTCGACCAGCGTAAACAATGTGACTAAACAGCGACAACCAATCAACGTCGAGAAATTCCAGGCTGATTACACCTTAGAGCCTGCTCGGGACTAATCTGAGTATGTATGAAGTTGGCCGCAAGGTGAGCAGTAGTAGAAGAGCACGAAGAGACTGTTTGACTGGATGGGCGAAAAATGAGTCAAACTTGAATGGCAGACGACAGAATTATTTTTTTGCGACGTCTCGCGAAGTCGTCCAGCACTTGGCGACGTCGCATATTCGAACAGGCTGTCACCTCTAGTCACGAGCTGTCACATTCACCAAGGTGTTCAAATTTGTGTTCGGATCTCGTCGGGAAACTGTTCGTACAGTGAATTCGTTACGTATGTTCGGATTTGGGCCTTCCAGCCCCGAGGTGATGCGCCCTTAGTTTCTAACATGATTAGCTGAACAGGTACGTAGAGCAGTGGTTCGTATAACACCAATATATACACGAATCCTGTCCTTTTGAAAGCTGTTACTTAGGCACTTGCCGCTGTGGGATCTAAGAAGCTACTAACCATTTTGGACCCAGTTCCAGACAATTTATGAGCATCAACCAACGAGACTGGACAATGATTCACCAACTATGCTACATCAGCAATGCAACGAGATTACTTCCATGAGGCCCCATCAAGCCAGCACAGTCGCACACACACGCTCAAAAGCAGCGCTTCGTAAGGAGACACAAAAAGCTTCGCTTCTGGAAGACGTGAAGGGAGGAAAAGGTGGAAGAGAACGGATGATGGGAGAAGCCGCCTTGAGATCGAGCACGCTTGGGGAGATGAGTAAAAGGGAAAGCCAGAGATTGCAGAAGAGGGGCAGGAGATGTACAGTGAGGAAGAAGGTAAACAGAAGTGCTGTAGGTTGAGGTGGACACTGGCGGGAGTGTGCAATAAAGGACTCTCTTGCAGTGAATTTCACCTTGCGAATAAGAGCAGGCTTTGAGGGCCGTTGCCATGCTGGTAATCTCTGAACGCACTTGTCAATTGTGTTGTCTTCAAACCATTTTCAACTGCACGGTTGACTTCAAACCATATTCATTCCGAGCTAAGCAAACCGACAATAGCGTTCGTTGCACCGGCACGTACCTTCATACAGCTCCAGCTGGACCATCTTCGCAGATCACGTCGTGCACGCGCGCGGTTCCCAGCAGACGTCCGCCTCTCGTTGCGCCCGCCAGCGCGCCGTGCTGTGACAGCAGCTCTGCCTCGTCTGCCGTCGAGCCCTTAGCGCCTCCTCTCGCCGCTGCTGCTGCCACCGTTGCTGCCGCAGCGTCGTTAGCCACACGGTTCGCGTGTCGCACGACAGTGAGTGCGAACACGATGGCGGCGACGGCGACGATTACGCAGAACGCGGCGACGGACAGAGCAACAATGGAGACGGTGGGCATAGCGCTGCAGGGACAAGCGCCACCGTCAGCAGCCGGCTCGTAGACAGTGGTGACGGGCAGCGGCTGTTGCGCGGACTCTCCGTGGATGAGCGGCTCAATCTCGTCCACTTGAGCGCAACTCACGGAGCCAATCGAGGCGTACGTAGGAGTGGGACCGAAGTAGCCGCTCGTTGCACTGTGCGAGTGAGCCTCCGCCCGACGCGCGGCCGCTATAGTGTCGGGAGGGGTAGTTCCTGGCGGGGAGAGGAGCTCTCCGGGCATGTTCACGGAAAAGGACGCGGAGGAGCGCGCGCAGTCGGGCGAGTCCCAAAAGGTGAGCGCGCGACAAACGGAATGCGGTGTGCTGATGCCACGTTGAGCATCCCATACGATGACGTAGCTGGCTGCCACGTCAGCGTGATCGGGAAAGAAGGGCACGCAGTCGGCAGGCGAAGACGGTGCGCGAACAATGGACGGGGAGGCACACGAAAAGTGCTCGTCGGGGCAGAAGGAGATGACGGTGGACATGATCGACGGGGGGGACGCCATGGCGGCCAGAGGCATTACTGCCAAGACCAGCGCCAGGCGAGCAGCAGCGACAACCGAAGCCATTACAAGTGCGGAAATTGAGAGCGCAGTTGACAGACAAGGAGGTTGTGGTGGATGTGAAGATAGTTGGGGGATCTACCAAGAAGGAGCCCCTTCATGCTTTTTGCATCAAGCCGAGGGGCCAAGCCAAAGCGGAGAAGAGCCAGCAACCAAAGAAATGAGGGAGGCGAGACGACGAAGCGCGGAGGGGCATACAGCCCATGGTGATTGGTCAGCGACTAGGATTTGTGTCGCTGGGCGCAATTTCCGAAGCGCAAGGCGGCGGACTTGAGGTGTGTGGCACATGACAGATGAACGGTGGTGATGAATGGCAACGCCATTCCAACCAATGCCAGTCCGAACGTCTATACACTGGTGGCGGCGAATGCGAGACATACAATTACCGCCTTGCTGAGGAGACGTGTTACATAATAGGTTTACTGTTGTTACGGGTGCAATGAATCGAAGTAGCGAGAATTGCACTAGGGTGTCAAAACGAGTACAAAATCTGAGCAAAGGCATGAGCGAACATTTATACGCGAAACATGCAAACGGTAACGCGGTGCGTGCGAGCTAGCTAGTGCTACGCTGGAAGCGAGGCTCGGGCTAGTCCCGAAGCGTAGGCCGACACGGCCGGTCCAGCAGTGCGAGGTTTGGTAAAACAATGCGCGCGAAGTCGGCGAAGCCCCGTAAGCAGTAACGGACGAACAACGGCTGCTGCTGTACGCGGTGTTGCTCGGTGCGCTAAGGATTATCGTGAAAATTCCTTACACTACCCCCCCCCCCCCCCCCCCCCCCCCCCCCCCTCTTCAAGAAGCCCCTTCCGCTACGCGAGTGCGTGTATATCGCGGAAACCCCAGCTCCTCATGTACAGTTGCAGGGCAGGGTGGTTTTCGATGTTGGCCAGGGGCACCCAGCTATCCTCAGTTGGCGTGCGGTCCTTCCAGCGAACGAGGAATTCAATCCTCCTGATTCCCATGGGGTGTCGAATCCGATGGCTCGGGATTTTTTCGAGCTCGATGATTGGCTCCGATGCAGGGCGAGTCATGGATGGCGGGCGGTGACGAGGCTGTTGGATTGTGGTTGGGATGTATGGGCGAAGCAGGCTGACGTGGAATGAAGCCTGATGTACCAGTCCGTCGGCAACAGTAGGTGGGCTGTCATTGGGGTAATCATGTGGCTGATGTGGAATGGTCCACAGTAGCGGGGTTGTAATTTCGGTACGACGTGCAATCTTAAGTTCTGTGTGCCGAGCAGTACGTAGTCCCCTGACAAGTACGTAACTAGGCGGCGATGGCGGTCAGCGTTGCGCTTAGCGATGACATTGGCTTTTTTAATTGCTTCAGGGGCTCTGGTGCGGGCAGCTTGCAGAATTTCGGCGAATTGTTGTACACGTGGCGTTGGGTCGTCCGGATTCGGCGTCATGGGCACTGTAGGGTTTTGCCCGTAGTTCAGGTACAAGGGGGACTGCTGTGTCGTCGCTGACATGGTGTTGTTGTACGCGAACTCGATCAGCGGCAGCTGTTGCTCCCAAGTGGTCGGGTCGTCGCACGTGGCACGAATCAACTACTCCATCGTCT
Source organism: Closterium sp. NIES-65 (assembly GCA_948144175.1). Taxonomy (NCBI): domain Eukaryota; kingdom Viridiplantae; phylum Streptophyta; class Zygnematophyceae; order Desmidiales; family Closteriaceae; genus Closterium; species Closterium sp. NIES-65. The sequence goes on along the minus strand of CANXME010002307.1, from coordinate 1,181,660 downwards.
GATTCATCCGCTCCGTTTGACCGTCGGTCTTGGGGTGGTACGACGAGCTGAACTGTAGCCTTGTCCCGAACTGCTCCCAGAGGGTTTTCCAGAAGTTGCTGGTGAATTTCGTGTCGCGGTCGCTGATTATCGCGGCTGGTATCCCATGTAGTCGAACGACGGCTGCGATGAACAGGCGAGCAGTTTCCTCGGCTGAGATCGATTTCTTGCACGCAGCGAAGTGTGCCATCTTCGTCAAACTGTCAACGACGACCATAACCGCGTCGTTACCCCCAGGGTTCGAAGGTAATCCATGGTAACGTGCTGCCAGGAGCGCTCAGGTGGTGGAATCGGCTGCAACTGGCCCGCCTTTCTTTTTCGCGAGCTCTTCATCACGTGACACGTAGGACACGAGCCCACGTGGTGCTGTACGTCGGTCAATAGCTCCGGCCAGTAGTAATATCGCTGCAGTTGCTGTCACGTTTTTTTCTACCCCGAAATGTCCCGAGGTAATCCCGTCGTGTGCCCCCTGTAGTAACAGTTCCCTCAGTAGTGAGTACGCGGGTACCCAGATGCGGTTGGTGCCTGTTTTTACGTAATAGACGCCTTTGGCCTCTGCCAGTTGCTGTGAATTTCCGGTCGTGAAAAACAGGTTGGTACGGTATCCGTGGGTGAATAGGCCTGTTAACAGTGGATTGGTTTGGGAGAGTAGGAGGGCGTGGAGTTGGGCGGTGGGGCGTGTGAGTGTGTCGTCGATGTTGGATGCGCCTTTTTTGTACGTGACCGTGTAGTGGAAGTTGGACTCCAGATAGTCCAACCAGCGGATCTGTCGTAGGTTGAGATTCGGTTGGGCACGAAGGTACTGTAGGGATCGGTGGTCTATCCGTACTGTCACGTATGCTCCCGTGAGGTAACATCGCCACACTTTGAATGCGTGCACGATCGCCAACATCTCGTGGTCGTGTATCGGGTAGTTGCGTTCGGGCGGGTGAAGTTTGTGAGACTCGTATGCGATTGGCTGGAGGCCGTTCCCAAAGTCCTGCAATAGTACTATTCCCACAACGATGTTGCTAGCATCGGTAACGAGCTCGAACGGACGGTGCGGATCTGCGATGTGAAGTACGGGTGGTGAGCACAAAATATTTGTGAGAGCGGAGAAGGCAGCTTGCTCTTTCTCCCCCTATGTGTACTAAACCCCCTTCCTCAGCAAGTCGGTCAACGGGGCAGTCAGCTTCGCCATGTCGGGGAAGAACCGGCGTAGTTGCCGACCCCAGAAAACTCTGCAACTCAGTCAAGTTGATCGGCGTGTGCCATGCTTGAATCGTCGCGGTCTTTTTTCGGGTCTATTTCCACTCCTGCAGCTGAAATATTGTGTCCCAAAAACTCCAGTCGGTCCTGTAAAAACTCACACTTGGACGCTTTTGTCAGTAGGCGGTTCTCACACAGTTTTTTAAAAACTGTTTCGATGTCCTGTAAGTGCTGTGATCTGTCGGGGCTGTAAATCAGTATGTTGTCAAGGTACACGACGACGCACTTATCTAAAAGCGGGCGGAAGGCTTTGTTCATGGTCATTTGAAAGGTGGCGGGGGCGTTGGTTGTCAGAATCCCAACCACTAGACCATTGGGATAGAAGGGCTCGTTAAGTAGCGGGTGTTAGAATGTTATTGTTCTCTAGCCTGCAGTGGGGTACTCTATATGTATCCTGCTGCTTTCTAGTTAACCTCTCCTTCTTTGCTTAAACTGTCTCTTGCCTAGCTAGGACTCTCCTAGCTATGGCTCTTGATCTTAACTATACTACTCACTATCTTCACATGGTATCAGAGGGCGGCATGTCTGCCGCCGCCCTGTGTATGGGCTCACCACCTGCTTCCGCTTCCGCTCTGTCCGCCGCGCGCCCCGTGGTGCGCGGCGTCGAAATTAGGGTTTTCAGCCCGCCGTGCCCCCCGAGGCGTGCGGCGGTTTTCTGCCCGCCGTGCGCCCCGAGGCGCGCGGCGGCTTTCTGCTCCGTCAATCCGCGCGTCGCCCGCGGGAGGCGCTGCGACGGGCGACGGGGACCCGCGCTTCGCCCCCCGTCGCCCGTCGTGGCCCGCGCGACCTGCGTAGGGCCCGCGCGCGGCCCGTACAGCCTGCGCGCGGCCTGTACGGGCTGCGCCAGGCCCGCGCGCGGCCCGTACGGGCAGCGCCAGGCCAGGGCGTGCCTCTGGCCGCCCGCGCGTGGTTCGTACAGGCTGCGCCAGGCCCGGGGGCGCCCTGTTTCCTCTTCCCTTGCGCTGCCCACTGTCCCCCGTGCTTCTGACGGCGCCCCACCCCTGCTGCTGCCCGTTCTCCTGAATTAGGGTTTGGGGGTGAGGGATATGGGGGTGCAGTTTCTATGAGCGCCGTCCCCTGCTCCTCCTCCTCCTCCGTCTCCCGCTACTGCAGCTACCACTCAGGGGGGTGGGTGTGTGGGATCCGAAGGAGTGGTACTAGGGGGGTACCGTGGGAGTGGAGCTAGGGCTTGAGCAGGGGGTGTGTGAGAGGGGCGTGGGGCAGCTGGAGGAGGTTGTGTGGAGGTAGCGGTCGTGTTGCCTGCAGCGCCTGTAGTCCGTCGCCCTTTCTTCGGTAGCCAGTGAGCCTGTTGCACCCGTCGCCAGTGGGTCCGTTGCTCCTGCCGCTCGTCTATAGTCGCGAAGCCAGTTACTCCAGTAGTCCGTCGCCCTTGCTTCGGTAGCCACTGAGTCAGCCGCTCCTGTGCCCGTGCCTCTGCAGCTTTAGTCGTTGCCTCACATCTTCTCTCCTTCCACAGTTCCTCCTCCTCCTCACATGCCCTTTGCGACTGCCTCTAGCTTTACTTGTGCATGTGAACCTGCTCTAGGACTACTTGCTCTGCTGATTATACCCCACTTTGACTATGGGGGTGTGTCAGAATGTTATTGTTCTCTAGCCTGCAGTGGGGTACTCTATAGCGAGTACAACCCCTTAGGGTTTTCTATATGTATCGTGCTGCTTTCTAGTGAACCTCTCCTTCTTTGCTTAAACTATCTCTTGCCTAGCTTGGATTCTCCTAGCTATGGCTTCTGATCTTAACTATACTACTCACTATCTTCACAACGGGTCAGTGCGCCCATAACCCCCCAGGCCAACATGCCTGTAACCCGTCCCTAGGATCAATCGGGGATCACCAGTGAACCTCTGACACCCCCTCGCAATGGGATGCCCGCAGTGCACACACTGGAATTCGAACCCGAGACCTTCGCTCTGATACCATGTCAGAATCCCAACCACTAGACCATTGGGATAGAAGGGCTTGTTAAGTAGCGGGTCAGTGCGCCCATAACCCCCAAGGCCAACATGCCTGTAACCCTTCCCTAGGATCAATCGGGGATCACCAGTGGACCTCTGACATTGGTCAGTCCGAAGGGCATGTTGGTGTATTCCAAGGATCCGTAGCGTGTTCGGAAGGCTGTCTTGGGGCAGTCGGGTGGGTTGACGCGAATCTGGTGGTAGCCTCCCCAAAGATAGAATTTCGAGAAAACCCAGGCTGTGCGCAGTTGGTCGATCAGTTCGTCGGCTCGCGGGATGGGGTAACGGGATTTTATGGTAACCCTGTTCACTGCCCTGTAGTCTATGCACATGCGAAAACCCTCGTCCTTCTTCGGCGTGAACAGTATCGGTGCTGCGAAGGGCGACAAACTAGGGCGAATGAACTCCTTCGCGAGCAAGTAATCCAGCTGCTTCCTCAGTTCGTCCAGTTCGGGTTGGGTCAGTCGGAACTATCGCTGTACTGTCGGCTCTGCCCCCGATTCTAGTTCTATCCTGTGGTCGTGCGGTCGCTGAGGTGGCAGTCCCGTCGGTAGGTCGTCCGGGAAAATACCACTGTACTGCTTCAACAGTGCTGCCAGATCACCCGGTACGTCGGCTAGCAGTTTCTATAAATCCCCCTGCCAGATCACCCGGTACAACCCAATCAGGGTTTCCTATATGTACTCATTTCATTCATAGTTCATTCATTCTCGTTCTCTTCTTCTCATGGTATCGAGCAGGTTCCCCTGTGGGAACTGTGCTTAGGGCCCACCACTACTTCGAACTTTTTTTTTTTCTGCCCGGAGCGCACTCCGGGCTCTCTCTTACTCTGTCGACCGGCCTTTTGCCGCCCTCGCGCTGCCCGGTCAGGCCTCACGCCGCCAGCGCGCCGCCCGTCCAGGCCCTGTGCAGCCCGCGCGCCGCCCTTTGCAGCTCGCGCGCCGCCCTTAGCAGCCCGCGCGCCGCCCTTAGCAGCCCGCGCGCCACCCTAAGCGGCCCGCGCGCCGCCCTAATCAGCCCGCGCGCCATTTGCTAGGCCCCAGGCAGCCCACGCGCCGTCCGCGCGTCGCCCTTAGCCGCCCGACGAGCCGCCCGTGAGCCGCCTGTGGGCCGCCCGTCAGCCGTCCGTGCGCCGCCCGACGCGCCGCCCGTGCGCCGCCCTCGGCTGCCCGTGAGCTGCACGTGCACTGCACGTGCACCACCCGTCTGCCGCTCGTCAGCCACCCGCGGCTGTTCGACGCGCCGCCCGTACAGCCGCCCGTGAGCTGCCAGTGCGTCGCCCGTCAGCCGCCCTCAGCCGCCCGACGTGCTGCCCGTGCAGCCGCCCTCGGACGCCCGTGAGTCGCCTGTGCAGCCGCCCGTGCAACCGCCCGTACAGCCGCCCGTGCAGCCGCCCGTGCAGCCGCCCGTTCAGCCGCCCGTGCAGCCACCCGTCGTGCCGCCCGTGAGCCGCCAGTGCCGCCCGTGCAGCCACCCATGCAGCCGCCCGTGAGCCGCCCGTGAGCCGCCCGTGAGCAGCCCGTCACGACGCCCGCGCCGCCCGTGTCACCCGCGTCACCCGAGCCGCGCGCGTCGCCCGAGCAGCAGAGCCGCCCGAGTCGCCCGTGCCGCTGAATGCCCGAGCCGCCAGAGCCGCCTGAGCCGCCCGAGCCGCCCGAGCCGCCTACAGTGCCGAGCGCCGGGTCCTGTGGGGCTGCTACTACTCCTGGGCCGGCGGAGTTGCTGAGCTGCCGTGTTGCTGTCCTACTGAGCTGCTCGACCCTTCCTCTCTGGTGAGACTATCGGCTGCTATCATGGCCACCCCTAGTGTCCTGGCCTTTGACGCTGAGGGTCGCGCCATTGACTTTGCGGTCTGGGTCGAGGACCTGCAACTGTACTTGCAGTGCGATTCAGTAGATGACATCTCTCTCTTTGACTTTGCCTCTGGCGCTGTCCTTGCCCCTCCTGCTGATGCTGACCCCACTGTTCGCTCCAAGTGGGCCACACGCGATGCTGCTGCACGTCTTGCTGTGCGTCGCCACCTCCCTTCCTCTGAGCGTGCACACTTTAGTCAGTGCAAGAGTGCTCAGGCCTTGTACGACGCTGTAGTTGCGCGCTACTCCTCCCCTTCCACTGCTACACTGAGCCGCCTCATGCTACCTTACCTCTTCCCTAACCTTGCTGCCTTTCCTACAGTCGCTGACCTCTTTACCCACCTTCGCGCTAGTGACACTCGCTACCGAGCTGCGCTTCCTGTCCCCCTGTGCTGTTCCCTTCGTCTTCCTTGGCTTCCCCCCTGACGCGCCTGGTTGGCAGTTCTACCACCCCACCTCGCGCCGTGTTCTGTCCTCCCAGGACGTCACCTTTGACGAGTCGGTGCCTTACTACCGTCTCTTCCGCTACCGCACTGCGCCCCTCCCCCAGTAGACCCACTCCCCCCTCAAGGTCCTGCCCCGTCAGGTGTGTCCCAGGTAGACGCAGTTGAGCCTGTCCAGGTAGCTGTTGACTCTGGTGCTGCTAGGGGCGCTGCGCTTGCGGGTGCCGGGTCTGGGGGTGCGGAGCCTGGTGGTGCTGAGTCTCGGGGTGCTGCGCCTGGGGGTGCTGAGTCTGGGGGTGCTGAGCCTTGAGGTGCTGCGTCTGGGGGTGCTGAGCCTGGGGGTGCGGAGCCTGGGGGTGCTGAGCCTGGGGGTGCTGAGCCAGGGGGTGCGGAGCCTGGGGGTGCTGGGTCTACTCGTGTGGCCTCTGGCGTTGCTTCGTCGAGGCGGGAGCTACTCTCTCTGCAGGAGCTGCGCGAGTGGTTTGCTCCGCGCTGGAGCTGTGCTGCTGGAGCTGGAGGCACTACTGTTGCTGTTGGTCCTGGAGGTACTCGTCTTGGCGCCTCTGGAGCTGCTGGGACTGGGAGTCCTACTGGAGGTGCTACTGGTGCTACTGGAGCTGGAGCTGCTTGGGGTGTTGGCGCTGGTGGTTCTGCTGGCGCTGGTGCTTCTAAGGGTGCTCGAGTTGGCGCTGTTGGAGCTGGAGGTGCTGCTGGCGCTGGTGCTGCCCTGGGGGTACTGGTGCTGTCCCTGCTGGTTCTGGAGGCGCTGCGCGGCCGAGGCCGTACTTCGTTCCGCTCCTTGACCAGGTTCTTGGTCTCCCGCCCTGTACTGGTCCTGCTCCTCCCTTAGCGTGTCCACAGCCTGTCCAGTCGCGGTCAAAGTTACAGCCCGCCTACCCCCTGCCTGCTTCTTCTCCCTACACTGGTCCTACTAGAGGTCTTGCTGAGCGTCGTGAGCTTGCGTCTCGTCCTGCGTTGCCTGTTTGTGCTGCTCACACTAGTGGTCGTGCTCCGCGTCCGCGTCCTCCTGCGGTCCCCGGCACACGCCAGATGGCACTGCGTCCTTCCACTGCTCCTCTGCGTGTCCCGTTGCCGTCTCCTCCAGAGTCCTCTCTTCCTACTCTTGCTGACCCTGAGTCTGACTCTCGTCGTGCTGCCAGTCCTACTATCACGCGTCTCCTGGCTAGTCACTGACCCTTCTTTTGAGTCCAGTGCTGCGTCTGCCTTAGTTGCTGAGTTTGTCGACTTTGTTGCTCGCTATCGTCTATACTACGCCGCTAGTCTCGTTGCTGAGTCTAAGTCCGTCTGTCATCCATCCATCGGGGGTGAGTGTGCTCTTAGCACGGACGTCATTGAGGACAGGCAGTAGGAGTTCCAGTGTTTTGCTTCTGCTTTGCCTCATCTCGTGTCCACGCTGATTGCCCCTGAGGGAGACCCGGATGCACCAGACATCCCGACTCCTCGATCGTATGCTGAGGCGATCGAGGGTCCCTACTCCTCACAGTGGCAGTCAGCCATGGACGCAGAGATGGCTTCTTGGAAGTCCACACGCACCTACGTTGACAAGGTTCCCCCACCTGGGGCGAACATCGTCAGTGGCATGTGGATTTTTTGGGTGAAGCGGCTGCCGGATTCTCCATCTGTCTTCAAGGCGCGTTACGAGGCTCGAGGCTTCAGTCAGCGGCAGGGAGTTGACTACTTTCATACCTTCTCTCCCACCCCGAAGATGACCACTCTTCGGTTGCTGCTGCACATAGCCGCTCAGCGCGACTACGGGCTTCACTCTCTTGACTTCAGCACAGCTTTCCTGCAGGGCAATCTGCACAAGGAGATCTGGCTGCGCCGCCCACCTGGCTTCACTGGGTCGTTTCCTCCTGGTACCCAGTGGAGCCTCCGGCGGCCAGTCTACGGTCTCCGCCAGGCGCCCCGTGAGTGGCACGACACACTGAGGACTACACTTGCGGCTCTTGGGTTTGTTCCTTCTACTGCCGACCCGTCGCTGTTTCTACGCACTGACACCTCTTTCCTCGTGTACGTCGCCGACTTGGTCTATGCCACTGCTGACACTACTGGACTCGCCCACGTGAAGTCCGAGCTGCAGAAGAGAGACACGTGCACAGACCTGGGTGAACTGCGCAGCTGCCTTGGCTTGCAGATCACCTGTGATAGAGCACAGCGCACCATTACCCTGACTCGGTCACACATGGTGCAGCAGGTCCTTCAGCGCTTCGACTTTACGTACTCCTTGCCTCAGACCTAGGAGAGCCGCCTCGTTCTCCTCCAGTTCTGTACGTAGACAACAAGGCCATCCTGGCCTTGTGTCGGGAGCACAGACTGGAGCACAGAACGAAGCACATTGCTCTTCGCTACTTCCTTGCTCGTGAGCTGCAGCAGCGTGGTCAGCTGCGCCTTGCTTACGTGGCCTCTGAGGCCAACACTGCTGATATCTTCACCAAGGCACTTCTGCCTTGTGATCATCAGCGCTTCTGTACTTTGCTAGGTCTTGTGCCTACTTGGCCTCACTTGCTCACTTCTTGACTTAGCATGTACTGTGAACTATATATACCTGCACTTGCTTGCTTACCCTTGCTAGGTTGAGATCACTACCTTGTTTGTTCATCTTGATATATAACTCTTCATGTGAACTGGCCTTGTGGCCTTGTGCTTGTGCTCAGTTTGTATGGTGACGTTGTGATCCACCCTGAGCTTGCCATGCTTCTCTTGACTGGTCTTATAACCTCTTGTTCTCCCCCACTTTGCCTATGGGGGTGTGTCAAACTTATATGCTATAGTCTGTTTAGGCTGTAGTGGGGTAGCTCATATGGGGTACAACACTTTAGGGTTTCCTACTTGTACTCCTCATGCTACTCAATGCAATCATTCCTTCCTCAATTCTCACATGGTCCATATTCCAACCTTCACTTCATTTTGACCAAGGCCTTTCACAGCCGTCAGATCGACAAATGACTTCATCATCAATCTACATTCCAAGTTTCTATATGTATTGTGTATAGCATTTCAGCTCTCGGATTCAGCTGATGATGAGAGGGGATCTACGACATCATCGTTAGTGCGGGCTCGTTCTGTTGGGCAGAGAAAAGCCCTCAGGATCGTTCAAGGCTAGAGCTCTCAATGGGAATATTGTATTGCGGAAGCGTTTTTATGATAAAGTGTTGAACCACCTTGCGTTAGTATGTCAGGGCAAGATAGATTGATTTAAGTAAGAAGATACAAGGTTTTATAAGAGTACAATGAATATGAAAGGATATGGCTAATAACCGTTTTACTGTTGCTGTTGCGGTTCGATACAGTGACGACTGGGACAACTGCTCAATAGCGAGTCAGTTGTTTGTCCTTGCTGTCACGTAGTATTTGTCAAGTTAAAGGTCGCTGACCTTTGACCTTCGCGTAACCTCCAGCACTTACTTCTCTTGTCATCCTCCGATGGTTGACTCGCCGTTGTTCCTCTGTAGTTCGTCTCGTTTGTAGTTCGGTGTTGCGACACATATGAAGCGTTCAATCAATTGTTTCCAACTTGTTTTACGTATAAGGCTGGCTTATTTAGGAGGTGGGAGAGTGTAAGAGTTTACAAATCCTCTGCAACACTTGTTAGCGAGTCCATCCCGTGGGTCACACGACGAACGTGTTAGGCGTATTTTGTCGGCCAAACCACTCCCGAGGCGACCCCGCTCCAATCGCATCATCACCGAGCCATCTTCACCCGACCTTATCGCATAGCTAGGATTTCCCCTATTTAGGTCTCGTCACTTTCATCGTATCGTCATTCAATATTCAGCATTCTCGTTATTTGTTCATATGCTCACTCTCCAAGTTCAATCATAACAGTTGTAAGGAATTTTCACGATATTCGTTAGCGCACCCTGCAACACCGCGTACAGCAGCAACCGTTGTTTGCCCATTACTGGTAACGGGGCTTCGCCGACTTCGCGCGCACTATTTTACCAAACCTTGCACTGCTGGACCGGCCGTGTCGGCCTATGCTTCGGGACTAGCCCGAGCCTCGCTTCCAGCGTAGCACTAGCTAGCTCGCACGCACCGCGTTTCCGTTTGCATGTTTCACGTATAAATGTTCTCTCATGCCTTCGCTCACATTTTGTACTCACATCTTGCTACTTCGATTCATTGCACCCGTAACACTTAGTTATCAGAGCCTTTTTCTTTTCAGACCGCGCATCTCCGCACCCCAGGAAATCAACTTTTGATTTTTCACTCAGCCCCTAGGAGCCGTTGTCCTCGCGTTCTCTCGTAAACGCGTGCAGCCACGACTGCGTCTAGACTAAGACGAGCCGACGCCCTTCGGAATGGCCGAACGAATCGTTGTCACCACCCTCACGCAGGACCGCCTGGACGAGCTGATGGGACAAATGCACGAAAGCTCCGAAGAAATCGCGGCACTGACGGAGGAACGCACCTCCCTGCAAAATGACCTCGCACGAACACAATCCCAAGCACCTGGCACTCCGATACAGCCCGCACCACAGACATCGCAACACGGAAGTGTGGGGCAATCCGTGAGCGCGGCCAGTAATGACGCCGTCCGCCACGACGGAGACGACGACCACGGCACAACACACCCCGACGCGACAAATGCAGCCAGGAATCAGCCTCGAGCCACGATTTCCGTGCCGGCCGGCGAATCGACTCTACCGTCGCCGATGCCGCTGAAGCCACAGCGTCTGCCGTGTTCTGACCCGAGTCAACGGGGTAGTCCTACCGCTCAGGTGTGGCTCTTCACGTTGAACGTTTTCTTCGACGTGAATTACGTATCGGAGGATACGGTGAAGATGTGCTACGCCGTGTCGTTGCTGTGAGGACCCGCGATGGACTGGTGTCTCAAATTATAATGTTGTGTAGGCTATAGTGGGGTAGACTATATGGGGTACACATTTCTAGGGTTGCATATTTGTATCACTTTCGTTCCCTAGTCAATCATTCTCGTTTCAGTTTTCTCATGGTATCGAGCAGGTTCCCTAGCGGGAACTGTGCCTAGGGCCCACCACATCGATTTTTTTTTTTTTCCTGCCCGGAGCGCGCTCAGCCCGAGTCGCGCTCCTCTCTCTCACTGCGTCGCGCCGCCCTAGTGGCCCCGTCGCCCTAGCGGCCCCGACGCCCTGGCGGCCCCATCGTCCTAGCGGCCCCGTCGCCTAGCCCTACGGCCCCGGCGCCGCCCTGTCTCGGCCCCGCCGCCCTTTGCTGCGGCCCCGACGCCCTTCGCTGCGGCCCTGCCGCCCTTCACTGCGGCCCCGCCGCCCTTCGCTGCGGCCCCGCCGCCCTTCGCTGCGGCCCCGCCGCCCTTCCCTAAGGCCCTGCCGCCCTTCCCTGCGGCCCTGCCACCCTTCGCTGCGGCCCCGCCGCCCTTTGCTGCGGCCCCGCCGCCCTTCGCTACAGCCCCGCCGCCCCTCTCGCTGCGGCCCCGCCGCCTACCTTGCGGCCCCGCCGCCATTCGCTGCGGCCCCGCCGCCCTTCGCTGCGGCCCCGCCGCCCTTCGCTGCGGCCCCGCCGCCCTACCAAGCCGCCCGAGCCGTCCGTTCCGCCCGAGCCGCCCAAACCGCCCGAGCCGCCCGAGCCGCCCGAGCCGCCCAAGCCGTCCGAGCCGCCCGAACCGCCCGAGCCGCCCGAGCCGCCCGAGCCGCCCAAGCCGCCTGAGCCGCCCGAGCCGCTCAAGCCGCCTGAGCCGCAGAGGAGCCGAGCCGCTGGTGCTGTCGAGCCGCAGTTGCTGCTGAGCTGCCCGAGTCGCCCGAGCCGTCGTGTTGACGTGCTGCTGTGCTGCCGAGCTGCCCGAACCGCCCTGTCTGCTGAGAGCAGCGCTTCTGTCACTGCACTGCCCCTGTCCTACAGTTAGCACTGCTAGCCTACTGCTGTCATGGCCACCCCCAGTGTTCTCGCTTTTGACGCTGAGGGTCGGGCCATTGACTTTTAGGTCTGGGTAGATGACCAGCAGCTTTTCCTACAGTGCGATAGGGCAGACGGTCTCTCCCTCTTTGACCTCACCTCTGGTGCCTCCCCTGCCCCTGCTGCCGATGCCGACGCCACTCTTCGCCCCCAGTGGGCCACTCGCGATGCTGCTGCACGTCTTGCTGTGCGTCGCCACCTGCCTACCATTGAGCGCGCACACTTTAGTCAGTACAAGAGTGCTCAGGCCTTGTACGACGCCGTAGTTGCGCGCTACTCTTCCCCTGCCACTGCTGCACTGAGCCGCCTCATGCTACCGTACCTCTTTCCTGACCTTGCTGCCTTTCCCAAAGTCGCTGACCTCATTACACACCTCCGCACTAGTGACACTCGCTACCGCGCTGCGCTTCCTGCTGAGTTCTGCGCCAAGAACCCCCCCCCCATGTACATCACTCTCTATTATATAGTCACGCGCCTCCTTGACTCCCTTCGTGTTGTCAGGGACCACTTCCTCTCGGTCTGTCCCACCACTCTCACTGTTGACCTCCTAGAGAAGGCCCTCCTAGCAGCGGAGAAGAGCATAGTCGCTGTAGGAGCCTCTCATGGTGACCCTCGCACCCCCATCTTTGAGGGGTGTTCCCCTTCCCCCCTTTTGCCCTCTGTCGCCTCTGCTGCTGCGGCCAACCTTGTTGGTCTTGAGTCAGTCGGTGCGGCGTCTGCCCCTAGCGGGAGACGCCGCTCTGGCAAGGGCAAAGGGGGCAAGGGCGCGGGTGGAGCTAGCGGGGGTGGCGGAGGTGGCGGTGGAGGCAGCGGAGGGAGTGGGGGTGGCGGTGGGAGTGGTGGCAGGGGTGGAGGTGTCGGTGGCAGCAGTGGAGGCCAGGCGGTAGTGGTGGGAGCGGAGGCGGCGGTGGTGGCGGAGGTGGAGGAGGCGGTGGTGGAGGAGGTGGAGCTGGTCGGGGTGGCGCTTCGCAGCGGAGCGGCTCCGGTGGTGGTCAGCGCCAGCAGCAGCAGTACCAGCGTTCTCGGGACATCCCCCCACCTCAGCAGCTCCGTGAGTGGTACGCTGCGCGTCAGTGTGGTGGGGGTTTTGGTCCGTGCACCTACGTCCTTCGCACCGGCGACCGCGTGGGTGAGCAGTGTGGGGGTGCCCACTCCACCCAGCGCTGCTTTGGCTACCTGACGGATGCTTGGCGTCACCAGTTCTCGGAGGCCGCTGAGATCCCCCGCTGGGGAGAGCTCTCTAGGGCAGGTGTAGCTATCTTTGATTTTGACTTTGATGCTATTCTTGCTGCCATGTATGCTGTGACTTATAGTGACGAGGGTGACTGTTACCGGTGCTTCCCGCCCGATCCAGGCATTGAGACTGCTGCTCTAGGTGCTGGTGAGGCTGCTGCTCTAGGTGCTAGTGCGGCTGTTGCTCTAGGTGCCAGTGCGTCTGTGTCCTCAGGTACTGGTGAGTCTGCGCTCTCAGGTACCGCGTCGGCTTCGGCCTCCCTCACCTTCACACTTGACTTAGGGGCTTCTCGCTCCTTCTTTCGAGACCGCACTACACTCACGCCGCTTGGTCGACCGGTTGCAGTCTCCCTGGCAAACCCCTCTGGGGATCCTGTCCTCTCTCACTTCTCCACTGTCCTCCCGTGTCCGGCTGCCCCCTCTGGCACCTTGTCTGGTCTTTACCTCCCCTCGTTCTCTACGAACTTGGTGAATGGTGCTGACCTGCAGGATGCGGGGGTTCACTAGTTTACTCCTGCGAGTCAGCGGGTGACCCACTGCTCGGAAGCTCACACAGGCCGGCACCTGGCCACGTTTACGCGTCGGCCGGGGTCGAGCCTCTACACCCTGACCATTGAGTCTCCTCCTGTCCCTGCGTCTGGTCAGGTAGCTGCGTCGGGTCCGGTGTTTGCTGCAGCATCCAGGTGTGGTCCTGAGTCTGCCCTCTGCTCGTGTCGCCTCCTGTCTCACGAGACTCTCTTGTGGCACCACCGTCTTGGTCACCCCTCCCTGCCTCGTCTCCGAGGCATGGCTTTCCGTGTCGTTGTCTCTGGTCTTCCCCGGTCCCTCCCTCCCCTTCCTTCGGGGCCTGGTCCATCCTATGTCCCCTGTGTCGAGGGGCGGCTACGGGCTGCTCCTCACTCCTCTCCGTTTCCCCCGACAGAGGCCCCGCTGCAGACGCTTCACATGGACGTGTGGGGCCCGGCCCGCGTCCGTGGACAGGGTCACGAGCGCTACTTTCTGCTGGTGGTTGACGACTACTCGCGTTACACCACAGTCTTCCCCTTGCGCAGCAAGGGCGATGTCACTGCGGTGTTGTTCGACTGGATCCGCGCACCTCGTCTCCAGCTCAGGAGGACCTTCGGCTCGGACTTTCCTGTTCTGCGTCTGCACTCTGACAGAGGCGAAGAGTTCTCCTCTGGCCTTCTGCGAGCCTACTGCCGTGCGCGAGGCATCCACCAGACCTTTACGCTTCCGGACTCTCCACACCAAAATGGGATTGCTGAGTGCCGCATTGGCATGGTCATGGACGTCGCTCGTACGTCCATGATGCATGCGGCTGCCCCCCATTTTCTGTGGCCATTTGCGGTTCGGTACGCGGCGCATAAGATTAACCTTCACCCCAGGGTCTCCAGGCCGGAGACCTCCCCAGCTTTGCTGTGGACGGGGAAGGTAGGCGATGTGTCTGCGTTCCGTGTCTGGGGATCTCGGTCGTTTGTCCGCGACTTGTCTGCGGACAAGCTGTCCCCTCGTGCTGCTCCTTGTGTCTTCCTTGGCTTCCCCCCTCACGCGCCAGGGTGGCAGTTCTACCACCCCACCTCTCGTCGTGTTCGGTCCTCTTAGGACGTCACGCTTGACGAGTCGGTCCCCGACTACCGCCTCTTCCCTGAACGCACTCCTTCCCTCCCCCCGCCACCGCTCTTCTTTGTGCCAGGTCCCCCCTCGGTAGACCCCCTCCCCCCTCAGGGTCCTGCCCCTTTAGGTGTGTCCCAGGTAGACGCGGTCGAGCCGGTCGAGGTTACTGGTGACTCTGGTGCTGCTGTGAGTGCTGAGCTTGGGGGTGCTGAGCTTGGGGGTGCTGCGCCTGGGGGTGCTGAGCTTGGGGGTGCTACGCCTGGGGGTGCTGAGCCTAGGGGTGCTACGCCTGGGGGTGCTAAGCCTGGAGGTCCTACGTCTGGAGGTGCTGAGCCTGGGGTTGCCACGTGTGGAGCTGCTGAGCCTAAGGGTGCAGAGCCGGCGGCCGCTGGGCCTGCTCGTGCAGGGCCTGGAGGTTCTCCGGGTGCTTCGCCTCGGCGGGAGCCACTCTCTCCACAGGAGCTGCGTGAGTGGTTTGCGCGGCGCTGGAGGCGTACTGCTGGAGCTTCTTCAGCTGCTGAGGGTGCTGGTGCCGACGGTTCCGGAGGTGCTCGTGCCGCGAGTACTGGAGCTGCTGGGCCTGCGGGTTTGCCTGGAGCTGGAGCTGCTGAGGGTGTTGGCGCTGAGGCTACTGCTGTCAGTCCTGGAGACGGTTCTGCTGGGGGTGCTGCTGGTGCTGCTGGAGGTCCTGCAGCTGGCGGTGGTGTTGGCGCTGGTGCTGTCCCAGCTGTGTCTAGAGTCGCCGCGCGGCCTCGGCCGTGCATCGTTCCGCTCCTTCAGCAGGTTCTTGGTCTTCCTCCTCCCTTAGAGTGTCCACTGCCTGTCCAGTCCCAGTAACAGCTTCTGCCGGCCTCCCCACTGCCTGCTCCTTCTCCCTACACTGGTCCTACTGGAGGTCTTGCAGAGCGTCGTGAGCCTGCGTCTCGTCCTGCGTCGCCTGTTCGTGCTGCGCGCACTAGTGGTCGCGGTTCGCGTCAGCGTCCTCCTCCTGTCCCTGGCACGCACCGGATGTCACTGCGTCCATCCACTGCTCCTCTGCGTGCCCCTTTGCCTTCTCCTCCTGCGTCCTCTCTTCTTGCACTTGCCGACCCGGAGTCGGACTCTCTTCCTGCTGCCAGCCCTACTGTCACGCGTCTCCTTGCTACTGTCGTCACTGACCCCTCCTTTGAGTCCACTGCAGCGTCTGCTCTTGTTGCTGAGCTCGTCGACTTTGCTGCTCGCTGTCGTCTAGACTACGCTGCTTGTCTTGTTGTTGAGTCTGCGTCTGTCTGTCCTCCGTCCGTCGGGGGTGAGTGTGCTCTTGGCACGGACGTCCTTGAGGACAGACAGGAGGAGTTCCAGTGTCTGGCTGCTGCTTCACCTCATCTCTTGTCCGTACTGCTTACCCCTGAGGGAGACCCGGATGCACTTGACATCCCGAATCCGCGCTCTTACGCGGAGGCCGTAGAGGGTCCCTACTCCTCTCAGTTGCAGGCAGCTATGGATGCAGAGATGGCTTCCTGGAAGTCCACAAGCACCTATGTTGACACAGTTCCCCCTCCTGGGGCAAACATCGTCAGTGGCATGTGGATCTTCAGGGTGAAGCGGCCGCCAGGTTCTCCACCTGTCTTCAAGGTGCGGTACGTGGCTCGTGGCTTCAGTCAGCGGCAGGGAGTTGACTACTTTCAGACCTTCTCTCCCACCCCGAAGATGACCACTCTTCGGGTGCTGCTACACATAGCCGCTCAGCGTGACTACGAGCTTCACTCCCTTGACTTCAGCACTGCTTTCTTGCAGGGGAGCCTGCACGAGGAGATCTGGCTGCGCCGTCCACCTGGCTTCACTAGGACTTCCCCTCCTGGCACCCAGTGGAGCCTCCGACGGCTAGTCTACGGTCTCCGCCAGGCACCGCGCGAGTGGCACGACACACTGAGGACTACGCTTGCGGCTCTTGGGTTTGCTCCCTCTACTGCCGACCCGTCGCTGTTTCTGCACACCGACACCTCTCTGCCACCGTTCTAGATCCTCGTGTACATCGACGACTTGGTCTTTGCCATTGCTGACACTGCTGGACTCGCCCACGTGAAGTCGGAGCTGCAGAAGAGACACACGTGCACAGACCTGGGTGAACTGCGCAGCTACCTTGGCTTGCAGATCACCCCGGATAGAGCACGCCGCACCATTACCCTGACTCAGTGACACATGGTGCAGCAGGTCCTTCAGCGCTTCGGCTTCACGTACTCCTTGCCTCAGGCCACTCCTCTGCCTACTCTCCACTCGCTCTCAGCTCTGCCTTCGGATGAGTCAGTAGAGTCGAGTGGCCCGTACCCATAGCTTGTTAGCTGCCTCATGTAGCTGATGACCTGCACACGACCTGACCTTGCATACCCTCTTAGCATTCTTGCACGCTATGTTGCTCCTGGGAGACACCGACCAGAGCACATGGCTGCAGCGAGAGGGTGTTGCGCTACTTGTGCAGTACGTCGGGCATGGGGCTAGTGCTTGGAGGGCAGAGTCCAGTGGTCCTCACTGGGCACGCAAACGCTTCTTGGGCTGACGACCAGAAGTGAGCAAGTGAGGCAAGACAGGCACAAGACCCAGCTGCGTGCAACAACGCTGATGATCACAAGGCGCAAGTGCCTTGGTGAAGACATCAGCAGTGTTGGCCTCAGAGGCCACGTACGCAAGTCGCAACTGTCCACGCTGCTGTAGCTCACGAGCAAGAAAGTAGCGGAGAGAAATGTGCTTTGTCCTGTGCTCCAGTCGCTGCTCTCGACACAAGGCCAGCATGGCCTTTTTGTCTACGTACACGACTGGAGGAGAACGAGGCGGCTCTCCAAGGTCGGTCAGCAGGTAGGTGAGCCAGCGAAGCTCTGGGCAGCCATAGCCCTGGCGTAGATCTCAGCCTCACAACTGGAGCCGAGAACAGAAGACGAGCGGGTAGCCCGCCACGAAATAGAGCCGGAACCAAGGCTGAAGGTGTAACCCTGTGACGACCGCTGCGTAGCCTGGTCGTCAGCCCAAGAAGCGTCCGCGTGCCCAGTGAGGACCACTGGACTGCGCCCTCCAAGCACTAGCCCCATGCCCGACGTACTCCACAAGTAGCGCAACACCCTCTTCGCTACAGCCATGTGCTCTGGTCGGTGTCTCCCAGGAGCAACATAGCGTGCGAGAATGCTAAGAGGGTATGCAAGGTCAGGTCGTGTGCAGGTCATCAGGTACATGAGGCAGCCAACAAGCTCTGCATACGGGCCACTCGACTCTACGGACTCATCCGAAGGCAGAGCTGAGAGCGAGTGGCGAGTAGGCAGAGGAGTGGCCTGAGGCGAGGAGTACGTGAAGCCGAAGCGCTGAAGGACCTGCTGCACCATGTGTGACTGAGTCAGGGTAATGGTGCGCCGTGCTCTGTCCCGGGTGATCTGCAAGCCAAGGTAGCTGCGCAGTTCACCCAGGTCTGTGCACGTGTGTCTCTTCTGCAGCTCGGACTTCACGTGGGCGAGTCCAGCAGTGTTAGCTGTGGCAAAGACCAAGTGGTCGACGTATACGAGGATGAAGAACGGCGGCAGAGAAGTGTCGGTGCGCAGAAACAGCGACGGGTCGGCAGTAGAGGGAGCAAACCCAAGAGCCGCAAGTGTAGTCCTCAGCGTGTCGTGCCACTCACGCGGTGCCTGGCGGAGACCGTAGACTGGCCGCCGGAGGCTCCACTGGGTGCCAGGAGGAAAAGACCCAGTGAAGCCAGGTGGGCGATGCAACCAGATCTCCTCGTGAAGGCTGCATTGCAAGAAAGCAGTGCTTCAGTCGAGAGAGTGCAGCTCGTAGTCACGGTGAGCAGCAACGTGCAGCAGTACCCGAAGAGTGGTCATCTTCGAGGTGGGGGAGAAGGTCTGAAAGTAGTCAACTCCCTGCCGCTGACTGAAGCCACGAGCCACGTAACGCGCCTTGAAGACAGGCGGAGAACCCGGCGGCCGCTTCACCCTGAAGATCCACATGCCACTGACTATGTTCGCCCCAGGAGGGGGAACAGCGTCAACGTAGGTGCCTGTGGACTTCCAGGAAGCCATCTCTGCATCCATAGCTGCCTGCCACTGAGAGGAGTAGGGACCCTCTATCGCCTCCGCGTAAGAGCGCGGAATCGGGATGTCTAGTGCATCCGGGTCTCCCTCAGGGGCGAGCAGTACAGACGCGAGATGAGGTGAAGCGGCGGCCAGACAATGGAACTCCTCCTGCCTGTCCTCAAGGACGTCCGTGCCAAGGGCACACTCACCCTCGACGAAGGGAGGACAGGCAGACTCAGACTCAGCGACAAGACTAGCAGCGAAGTCTAGACGACAGCGCGCAGCAAAGTCGACGAGCTCAGTGACAAGGGCAGACGCAGCACAAGACTCGAAAGAGGGGTCAGTGACAGCAGTAGCAAGTAGACGCATGACAGTAGGACTGGCAGCACGAAGAGAGTCCGACTCCGGGTCGGAAAGAGCAGGAAGAGAGGAAGCAGGAGGAGAAGGCAAAGGGGCACGTAGAGGAGCAGTGGACGGACGCAGAGACATCCGGTGCGTGCCAGGGACAAGAGGTGGACGCTGACGCGAACCACGACCACTAGTGCGCGTAGTACGAACAGGCGACAAAGGACGAGACGCAGGCTCACGACGCTCAGTAAGACCTCTAGTCGGACCAGTGTAGGGAGAAGGAGCAGGCAAAGGGGAGGCAGGCTGTAGCTGTGACTGCGACAGGACAGGCTGTGGACCCGCTAAGGGAGAAGGAGGAGGACCAGAAGAAAGTGTAAGACCAAGAACTTGCTGCATGAGCGGAACGAAGTACGGTCGGGGCCGCGTGGCGACGCCAGAAACAGCAGGGACAGCACCAGTACCCCCAGCAGGAGCACCCGCTCCAGCAGCACCTCCAGCAGCATCGGAACCCCCTGTAGCACCTCCAGCAGATCCAGAACCTCCAGCAGGACCAGGAGCACCGCCAGTTGGACCGCCAGTGACAGTCTCAGCGTCACCACCCTCAGCAGCACCAGCTCGAGTCGAACCCGCAGGCCCTGCAGCTCCAGGACTCCCAGGACGAGCACCTCCGGGACCCGCGGCAGCAGCACCCTCAGTAGTCGAAGAACCTCCAGCACCTGCAGCACGCCTCCAGCGCCGGGCAAACCACTCACGCAGCTCTTGTGGGGAGAGTGGCTCCCGGCGAAATGAAGCACCCGAAGAACCTCCAGGCGAAGAAACTCCAGTCTCAGCACCCCCAGGCAAAGCACCTCCAGGCGTAGTACCTCCAGGCTCAGCACCCCCAGGCTCAGCACCCCCAGGCACAGTACCCCCAGGCTCAGCACCCCCATGCTCAGCATCCCTAGGCTCAGCACCCCCAGGCTCAGCACCCCCAGGCTCAGCACCCCCAGTCTCAGCACCCCCAGGCAAAGCACCTCCAGGCGTAGCACCTCCAGTCTCAACACCCCCAGGCCCAGCACCCGCAGCAGCACCAGAGTCACCAGTGACCTCGACAGGCTCGACCGCGTCTACCTGGGACACACCTGAAGGGGCAGGACCCTGAGGGGGGAGGGGGTCGACCGGGGGGGGACCTGGTACTAAGAAGAGCGGGGGCGGGGGGAGGGACGGAGTGCGGTAGGGGAAGAGGCGGTAGTAGGGTACCGACTCGTCGAACGTGACGTCCTGGGAGGACAGAACACGGTGAGAGGTGGGGTGGTAGAACTGCCACCCAGGGGCGTCATGGGGGAACCCCAGGAAGAGGCAGGGAGCAGCGCGAGGGGACAACTTGTTCGCAGACAAGTCGCGGACAAACGCCCGAGATCCCCAGACCCGGAACGCCGACGCATCGCCAACCTTCCCCGTCCACAGCAGGGCTGGGGAGGTCTCCGGCTTGGAGACCCTGGGGTGGAGGTTGATCTGATGCGCCGCGTACCTGACCGCAAACGGCCACAGAAAATGGGGGGCAGCCGCATGCATCATAGACGTACGAGCGACGTCCATGACCATGCCAATGCGGCGCTCTGCAATCCCATTTTGCTGCGGTGAGTCCGGAAGCGTGAAGGTCTGACGGATGCCTCGCGCACGACAGTAGGCACGCAGAAGGCCAGAGGAGAACTCTGCGCCTCTGTCCGAGTGCAGACGCAACACAGGAAAGTCCGAGCTAAAGCTCTGCCTGAGCTGAAGACGAGCTGCGCGGATCCAGTCGATCAGCACCTTAGTGACATCACCCTTGCTGCGCAAGGGGAAGACCGTGGTGTAACGCGAGTAGTCGTCAACCACCAAAAGGAAGTAGCGCTCGTGACCTAGTCCACGGACGCGGGCAGGGCCCCACACGTCCATGTGAAGTGTCTGCAACGGAGCCTCTGTCGGAGGAAACTGGGAGGAGTGAGGGGCAGCACGCTGGCGCCCCTCGACACAGGGGACACAGGCAGGGCCAGGGCCCTGAGGAAGGGGAGGGAGGGACCGGGGGAGACCAGACACAAGAAGACGGGAGGCCATGCCTCTGAGCCGAAGCAGAGAGGGGTGGCCAAGGCGGTGGTGCCAGAGGAGGGTCTCGTGAGACAGACGGCGACACGAACAGGGGGCAGACTCAGGACCAGATCTGGACGCTGCAGCAAACACCTGACCAGACGAAGGGACTCTACCCGACTCAGTACCTGGAGGAGAAGCAGTGGTCAGTGTGTACAGGCTCGACCCTGGCTGACGTGTAAACGTAGCCAGGTGGCGACCTGTGCTGGCCTCTGTGCAGTGTGTCACCCGCTGACGAGCAGGAGTGAACTGGTGGACACCCACATCCTGTAGGTCAGCACCACTCACCAGGTTCGTAGAGAACGAGGGGAGGTAGAGACCAGAGAGGGTGCCAGAGGGAGCCGCCGGACACGGGAGGACTGTGGAGAAACGAGACAGGACAGGACCCCCAGAGGGGTCAGCCAGGGACACCGCAACCGGCCGACTAAGCGGCGTGAGAGTGGTGCGGTCCCGAAAGAAGGAGCGAGACGCCCCAGAGTCAAGGGTGAAGGTGTGAGAGGCCGAAGCCGACGTAGTACCTGAGAGTGCAGACTCACTAGTACCTGAGAGCACAGACGCACTGGCACCTAGAGCAGCAGCCTCATTGGCACCTAACACAGCAGTACCAATGCCCGGGTCGGGCGGGAAACACCGGTAACAGTCACCTTCATCACTAACCGTCACAGCATACATGGCAGCAAGGATAGCATCAAAGTCAAGATCAAAGATAGCTACACCAGCCCTAGACAGCTCTCCTCAGCGGGGGATCTCAGAGGCCTCCGGAAACTGCTGGCGCCAAGCGTCGGTGAGGCGGGCAAAGCAGCGGCGGGCGGTGTGGGTGCCCCCACACTGCTCACCCGCGCGGTCGCCGGTGCGAAGGACGTAGGTGCAGGGACCGAACGCCCCACCACGTTGACGCTGCGAGTACCACTCAAGGAGCTGCTGAGGGGCGGGGACGTCGCGAGAGCGCTGCTGCTGCTGCTGGCGCTGACCACCCCCAGTGCTGCTCCGCTGGGACGAGCCACTCCGACCACCTCCACCGCCGCCACCCCCGCCTCCGCCGCCACCGCAGCGCTAACAAGACGCGGACAAACGCTCGAGATCCCCAGACCCGAAACGCAGATGCATCACCAACCTTCCTCGTCCACTGCAAGGTGGGGGAGGTCTCTGGCAAGGAGACCCGGGGCTGAAGTTTGAGCTGATGCGCCGCGTACTGAACCACAAACGGCCACAGAAAATGGGGAGCAGCTGCATGGATCATGGACGTACAAGCGATGTCCATGACCGTGCCAATGCGGCGCTCAGCAATCCCATTTTGCTGTGGAGAGGCCGTAAGCGTGAAGGTCTGGCGGATGCCCTGTGCACAACAGAAGGCTTCCAGACGGGCAAAGGACACAGTAAGACAGTGGAGAAGCTAGCAAGGACAGGACCCCCAGAGGGGTCCGCCAGGGAGACCGCAACCGGCCGACTAAGCGGCGTAAGCGTGGTGCGGTCTCGAAAGAAGGAGCGGGAAGCACCTGAGTCAAGGGTGAAGGTGTGCAAGGCCTGAGCCAACGTGGTACCTTAGAGAGCAGACTCACCAGCACCTGGGGCAGCAGACACACTAGCACCTGAAGCAGAAGTCTCACCAGCACATAGAGCACCAGCCTCAATGCCTGGGTCAGGCAAAACACACAGGTAACAGTCACCCTCATCACTAGTAGACACAGCATACATGGCATCAAGAATAGCATTATAGTCAAGATCAAAGATAGTTACTCCCGCCCTAGACAGCTCTCCCCAGCGAGGGATCTCAGTGGCATTAGTGAACTGATGACGCCAAGCGTCCGCCAGATGGCCGAATGCAGCGATGGGTGGAGTGCGTGCCCCCGCACTGCTCACCAGCGCGGTCGCCTGTACGGAGGACGTAGGTGCAGGGACCAGTACCCCCACCCCGCTGACGCCCAACGTACCACTCACGAAGCTACTGAGGGGACAGGGTCTCACGACCGCGCTACTGCTGCAGGCTCTTACCACCACTGGAGCCACTCCTCTACGTAGAGCCGCGACCAACTCCATCGCCACCTCCGCCGCCTCCGCCACCTCCGCCGCCTCCGCCACCGCCGCCGCCGCCGCCTTTGCTCCCTCCGCCACCACCGCCGCCCCCTCCGCCTCCACTGCTGCCATCGACACCTCCACCCCCGCCACCACTCCCACCACCACCCCCACCACCTCCACTGCCTCCACCACCACCTCCACCGCCCCCACTGCCCCCCCCAGCGCCCTTGCCCTCCTTGCCCTTGCCGGTGCGGCGCTTCCCGCTAGGGGCAGACGCAGTGCCGACCGACTCGAAACCAACGAGGTCGGCCGCAGCAGCAGAAGCAACAGAGGGCAAGAGGGGGGAGGGAGAACACCCCTCAAAGACGGGGGTGCAAGGGTCACCACGAGAGGCTCCTACAGCGACTATGCTCTTCTCTGCTACTAGGAGGCGCTCCTCGAGGAGGTCAACAGTGAGTGTGGTGGGGCAAACTGAGAGGAAGTGGTCCCTGACTAAGCAAAGGGAGTCAGGGAGCCGGGTGACTACGTAGTAGAGGGTAATGTACATGGGGGAGGGAGTTCTTGGCGGAGAACTCAGCAGGAAGTGCAGCGCGGTAGCAAGTATCACTAGTGTGAAGGTGCGTAATGAGGTCAGCGACTGTCGGAAAGGTAGCAAGGTCAGGGAACACGTACGGTAGCATGAGGCGGCTAAGCGCACTAGTGGCAGGGGAAGAGTAGCGTGCAACTACAGCGTCGTACAAGGTCTTAGCACTCTTGTACTGGCTAAAGTGCGCACGCTCAGTGGTCGGTAAGTGGCGACGCACAGCAAGACGTGCAGCAGCATCGCGCGTGGCCCAGTGTGAGCGAACAGTGCTGTCAGCAGTAGCAGGCGGGGCAGGAGAGACACCAGAGGTGAGATCGAACAGTGAGAGTCCGTCTGCCCTATCGCACTGTAAGAACAGCTAGAGGTCATCGACCCAGACCTCAAAGTCAACAGCACGACCCTCAGTATGACTGCAGTGGTCTAGCAAGGAGTGAGCTCACCAGTCCAAGGAAGTAGGGCCGGGGCGCGCCGGAAGGAACAGTGGTGGCTCGGCGGCAGGGCGGATTGGCGGCTCGGCTGCGGGGCGGCCCGGCGGCTTGGGTGCTGGGCGACACGGCGGCTCGGCTGCAGGGCGGCTCGGCGGCTCGGCGACTCGGCTGCTGGGCGGCTCGGCGGCTCGGGTGCTGGGCGGCTCGGCGGCTCGGTTGTCGGGCGCCGCGGCTGCTGGGCTGCAGGCGGCGTTGAAGGGGCCGGTAGAGACGGCGACGGGGCCATGAAGAGCGGCGACGGGGCCGCTAGGGGCGGCTACGGGGCCGCTAGGGGCGGCTACGGGGCCGCGAAGGGCGGCGTCGGGGCCGCTAGGGTCGGCGACGGGGCCGCTTAGGGCGGCGACGAGGCCGCTAGGGTCGGCGACGGGGCCGGCAGGGCGGCGACGGGGCCGGTAGGGTCGGCGACGGGGCCGGTAGGGTCGGCGACGGGGCCGCTTAGGGCGGCGACGGGGCCGGTAGGGGGGCGACGGGGCAGCTAGGGTCGGCAACGGGGCCGCTTAGGTCGACAACGGGGCCGGTAGGGCGGCGACGGGGCCACTAGGGTTGGCGACGGGGCCGGTAGGGCGGCGACGGGGCCAGTAGGGCGGCGACGGGGCCGGTAGGGCGGCGACGGGGCCGGTTGGGCGGCGACGGGGCCGGCAGGGCGGCGACGGGGCCGCTAAGGGCGGCGAGGTGGCCGCGAAGGGCGGCGACGGGGCCTCCAGGGGCGGCGACGGGGCCGCTAAGGGGCAGCGACGGGCCTAGAAGCGCGACGATGGGGCCGTGAGGGGCCGCGAAAGGGGCCGCTAGGGGCCTGAGGAAGGCGCGACGGGCCGCTAAGGGCTAGGGACGCGACGGGAGGGAGGGCACACGGGGCGCGACTCGGGCAGGAGAGAAGCGCGCTGCAGGCAGAAAAACATTTAGTGGTGGGCCCTTAGGAAGCGTTCCCACTAGGGAACCTTCTCTGATACCATGTGAGAATTGAGGAAGGAATGATTGCATTGAGCAGCATGAGGAGTACAAGTAGGAAACCCTAAAGTGTTGTACCCCATATGAGCTACCCCACTACAGCCTAAAAAGACTATAGCATATAAGTTTGACAGACCATTGATAAGATTCGAGTTTGAGCTGACAGTTGAAGCAGATGCGATTTTGGAGGGAAAACGGCTGACGCAAAATTCAATCGCGAAGAGTCATACCGCCGAATTCAGTGGCTTCTGGCCACTGAGGGCACTCGTGGCAGTCGTGCCTCCTTTCTCCACTCAGAAAAGAGAATTGTAATTGAATTGAATGATGACCTGGGTACAACACGAGGCTATATATAGGCTCGACACAAGGCCCAGTAACCAGGTGTTACGCGAAGGTTCCGCGGGCCGCAAAACGTCCCGAACAGATCCTTCCCGTATTCGGTAGAAGGCAATTTGGTGGCAACCCAAAAGCCAGAATTTGGTGCACGCAACCTAGCTCGGTGCTAAAACTATAATAAAATATAGGAAAGCACCTAGCCTAGGAAATCAAGCAATTCATGCATGCATAAAATTATCATATGCTAGAAATAGCATAATAAAATAAAGGCAAGCAAGCATAGCTAGCACAAGTCGTCGTACTCTCACCCGTCCCCCCCTCAAAGTTGGGTGGCGTGAGAACACCATGCTTGACAAGATAGTCCTTGAGAGCACGGCGTGCGTTGCCCATATCAGCTTCTGCAACCCAACTGTCCTTAGTGGGGTCGTATCCTTCCAGCGTATCCGGAACTCGAGGGTCTTGCCGCCGCGGCGCCGATGAGTGAGAACGCGCTCCACTTCGTACTCTGGTTCATCCTGTATGAGAACAGGTGGTAGTGGCGGTAGCTGCAGTCTCTGGAATTGTTGGTTGGGGTCCTTGTAGGGTTTCAGTAGCTGGACATGGAAAGCGTTGTGAAGCTTCCATGTGTCTGGTAAGCACAAGCGGAATGTAACTGGTGTCACCTGTGCCTCAACGAGAAGCGAGGCTGGAGTTTGGATGGGAGTTGAGATAGGTTCAAGTTGCGCGTGTCAAGAAGCACCTGATCTCCGACTGCTACTAAGTGATCACGTAGCTGACGATCGGCGTACTACTTCTCGGAGTTCTGCATCGTGGTGAGACGTCGCTGAGTCTTCTCCCATAGCTGCTGCATGGTGGTGACGAAGTCATGTGCGGCTTGGACGTGTGCCGGTGTGGTTGGCTGGTGTGGTGTGAGTGGTTCCCGTCCGTAACACAGGGAGAAAGGAGTTTTCCCTGTGGCCGCATATGATGCGTTGTTGTAAGCGAACTCTAGGGTCGGTAACTGTGTGTCCCAGTGGCTGACGTCGTCCTTGCAAGCTGTGCGCAATAACTGTTAAACCACCTGATTGAGTCGCTCTTTCTGTCCGTCAGTCTGGGGGTGGTATGCTGAAGACATTGCAAGCTTTGTCCCCAACAGTCCCATGAGCTCCTTCCAGAACTTACTGGTGAATTTTGGGTCTCTGTCTGAGATGAGTGTAGCGGGGATGCCGTGGATGGTGATGATGCGGTCGAAGAAGAGGCGAACAGTTGCTTCAGCTGTAGCCGTGGCGTTGGTTGGGATAAAGTGACCCATTTTGGAGAACTTGTCAATCACTACGAGTATAGCGTCATGCCCTCGTGAGGTCGAAGGAAGTCCCGTGATGAAGTCGAGGCTAACGACTTGCCATGGCTGCTCCGGTACGGGTAGAGGCTGAAGTAACCCTGTCTTTTTCTGCTTGCTGCTCTTCATCTGCTGGCACGTGTTGCAAGAGGTGATGAACTGCTCCACGTCTGCTGCCATCCTGGGCCAGTATTCATACTTCGCTATCCCTGCTAATGTCTTGTTGCTCCCGAAATGTCCCGCGTAAGGTACGTCGTGAAACTCCTCCAATAGGATCTGCCGTAGCGGGGCGTAATTCGGTACCCAAATCTTACCTGAACCCTTCCTTACCGCTAATTCTTTCTCCCACTGTAACAGCTTCTTAGTCTGTGCTGTAGTGATCTCTGTGTCCACAGTGTACCCATGTTGGAATAGACCCTTGAGTAGAGGGTTCATCCCGTCGAGCTGGATGCCTCCTACATGTCCGGGGCGGCTCAACGCGTCTGCCTTGTTGTGTAGCCCGGGCTTGCAGACGATGTCGTAGTGGAAGTGAGTTTCCAGGAAGTCCACCCACCGCACCTGTCGTCGTGAGAGCGTCGGCTGCGACTTCAGGTATTTGAGAGTGCAGTGGTCAGTATAGACTGTAGTCTTGGCTCCCTCTAGGTAACACCTTCACGCCTTGAATGCTATGACTATCGCTTAGGCTTCCTTGTCGTGGATGGGGTAATTCAGTTCTGCTCCGTGTAGCTTCTTACTGAGGTAGGCGATAGGCTGTAAACCGTTCCGCGTTCCCGTGATCTTGCATCAGTACTGCTCCGACTGCCTGGTCACTAGCGTCTGCTTCCACCACGTAGTCCTTGTCTGGGTCCGGTAGGATGAGTAGTGGGGATGTGGTCAGTGCTGTCTGTAGCTGTTCCATGGCTTGCTGATGAGGGGTATCCCATTTGAAGGGCGTATCCTTTTTCAGTAGGTCGGTCAGTGGTGCTGCAATCTTAGCGTACTGTGGCACGAACCTGTTGTAGTAGTTGGCGAAGCCTACAAACTGCTGGAACTCCTTAACGTTCTCCGGTACTTTCCACTTCTTGACGTCTTTGATCTTCCACGGATCCACGTATACGCCCTCGGCACTCACCATGTGCCCGAGAAACTGCACCTTCTTCAGGGCGAAGTCGCTCTTCGACAGCTTCATGTAGAACTTGTTCTTCCGCATGATCTCGAAGACTTTCCGCAGATGCTCCACGTGCTCCTTCATGTTCTTGGAGTAGATGAGGATATCGTCCAGGTACACTACTACGCACTCGTCCAGCAGGGGCCGCAGGATGTGGTTCATTTCCGCCTAGAACGTCGCTGGTGCGTAGCAGAGTCCGAACGACATCACCAAGTATTCGTAGGACTCGTATCTGGTACGGAACGCCGTCTTGTGGATCGAGTTGTCCGCCATCTTGATCTGCCAGTAACCCGACCGTAGGTCCAACTTCGAAAAGATTGTTGCACCACGCAGTTGGTCCAATAGGTCGTCTATGCGCGGTATGAGGTATTTATTCTGTCTGTTTGCTCAGTGCGCGGTAGTCGATGCACATCCGTAAACTGCCGTCTGGTTTTGGAGTGAAGAGGACTGGTGCACCGTAGGGAGAGGTGGATGGGCGGATCAGTTGTCTGTCCAGAAGATACTCTGTCTGTTTCTTCATGTCTGTGAGCTCGGTTGGACTCAGTCGGTATGGTGCACGTAAGACGGGTTTCGCACCTGGTTTCTCCACGATCTCGTGCTCGTGGGTGCGTGCTGGAGGTACGCCTGCGGGTAGGTCGTCAGGCATTATATCCTTGTAGTGCGCCAACACCTCCTTTACTGCTGCAGGTAGCTCCGAAGTCGGCTTCTCCTCCTTTGCTGCTGCCATAACCAGTGCTAAGTATCCCGTGTTACTCTTGTTTACAGTCCGTTCGAACCGTGCCAGTGTCGTTTCAGGAACGCTCCCTGTATCCGTCCACCTTCTCAGCTCCACTCGTTTCCCATTGTTGTAGATGTACGCCTTCCTGTTGACCCAGTCGATCTCGGGGTTGAACCGCTTCAGGAAATCTTGCCCCAAGATGAAATCTTAACCTTGATGTTTGTGATCGGCAACGTCTGTCAGAATGTTATGCTCTAGCCTGTAGTGGGGTGCTCTATAGCGAGTACAACCCTTCCAGGGTTTGCTATTTGTATCCTCATTCCTGCTAGTGAAAAACCTCTTTTGCCTAAACTGTTTCTTGCCTAGCTCGGGCTTTCCTAGCTATGGTCCCTAAGAGTACCTACTACTTTTACATGGTACAGAGCATGCTTCGATCCTAGCCTGTGGTTTTTTTTTCCTAATGGCACCCTTCGTTGCGGCCTGCGTCGTCCCGCTCGTTCGCCCTACCCGTTGCGCGCTTGTTGCTGTAAAAGTCGCGACATTCGCGACGAAGGGCGCGGCTGTCGTGGCGACGAGCTGGGCGGCCGTCGCGCTGGCTCCGCCCGTCGTTTGCTGCCACGCTGCCCCGTCGCCGTTTTGTCGCACCTTCGTTCCGGCCCCCTGTCCCACCCATCGCGCCCGTGCAACTGTCCCCGCCCTCCCTCCCACCGGCCCCGCTACAGCTGTCGCGAGCGCTCTTGCTGTGAAGGAATGTCGCGAGGGTGGCGGGCAGTGGAGGAAAAGTGGCGGCGGTGGCGGACAGTGGGGGAGGTGGCGTTACGGGGTGACTGCTGTGAGACGCCAGCAGCGCCTGCCGTCGCCCTTTATCGCCCCATGCGCGACTGTCGCTGTGGGGGGGAGGGTGCAGGGGTGGCGGGAGTTTACCCGTAGGAACCAGCCGCCGCCCTCCTCTCTCCTCTCTCTCCCTGCAGCACCCGTCGTTATGGGGGAAGGGGGGGAGTAGAGGGGGTGGTGAGAGACATTCTACCAAGCCAGCAGCCGCCCTTCCTCCTCTCTCTCTCTCACTGTCGCGCGTGCCGCTGTGGGGGGGAGGGTGAGAGAGGGTGGCGGAAGACAGCCGGGTATCTGCTGCTGCCGCCCGCTGCTACTGTGGCACCTCCAGCTGTCGCCCCTGTCGCCACCTGCCCTGTTTTCTGTTTTCTGATGCTGGGGCCTGCAGGTGCTACCGTCGAGCCACTGCTGTCCTGCTGCCTGTTGCAGCCACAGAGCCTGCTCCTCAGGCGACCTGCCGCCTCCCACACTTGTTACTGCTTCTTCCTTGGCTGAGGGTTGGCTACAGCTGTTTCAGCCACTTCTGCACCGGTTACCACTGCTTTTGCCTGCCACTGTTTCTTCCGCTGCACCTTGTCTGGTGTACCCCATTATGGGGGCGTTGATTGCACATTCTTCCCTACAGGCACTTATGGGGGCGTGTCAGAATAATATATAATTCTATATATTGTTCTATAACTGCCTGTAGTGTAGAATACTATAGTCATATAACTTTCTGATTGGTGGTGCACCTTTCCTGATTCTTACCTATTTGTACTGCTCGCTCTATAGTGAACACCCTCTTTTTGGCTAATCTCTCGACCCCTTCCTCTCGTAACTCTCGTTCTACCCTCAACCCAAGTCCTAAGTCAACTTAGGCTTTTAACATGGTTTCAGAGCGGTTACGCTCTTGGCCTGTGGGTACTACTGCTTCCGCTGCTACTCGATATGTCGCACGCCCCGTGGCGTGCGACGCATGCGCGTGACGATTTGCACTCTGGCGCGTGCGCGTGGCCTCTTTCTTTTCTAGCGCGCCGCCCCCGCTGCCCCGTTGCGCCGCCCAAGGGAGCCGCGCGCGGCCCCCGCTCGTCCGTTGCAACGCCCTGGGGTGTCACGTGCGGCCCCGCCGCCGTCCGTAGCGGCCCCCCCCTCGCCGCCTGCAGCAGCCCCGTCGCCACCGCAGCGGCCCCGTCACCGCCCGCAGCGGCCCCGTCGCCGCGGGCAGCGGCCCCGTCGCCGCCCTCTGCGGCCCCGTCGCCGCCCTCTGCGGCCCCGTCGCCGCCCTCCCGCTGCCCCTTCGTGGCGCCCTGAGGAGCCGCGCGCGGCCCCCCCGCTGCCCCGTGGTGGCGCCCTGGGGACCGCGCGCCGTTCTCCCCGTCGTCCCCCGCGTTCCCTCCCCGTCCCACCCGTTTTAGGGTTTGGGGTGAGGAGTGTGGGGGTGGTGGTTGTGGGGGTGTCCATTGTGCGTTGTACCCTTCTTCTCCTCCTCCTTCGTCTCCCACTGCTGCAGCTGTCGCTGAGGGGGGTGGATGAGTGGGAGACTGGGGTTTAGGGTTTAAGGGGGGTGCGTGGGAGTGGAGCTAGGGTTTGAGCAGTGGGCGTGTGTCGAGAGTGTGGGGCAGTTGGGGGAGGTTGAGTGGAGGCAGCAGTCTTGTCGTCAGCAGCAGCAGCAGTCCGGAGGCTACAATCTCCGGTAGTCGCCAGTCGCCCGTGGGTCCGTTGCTCGTCTGCCACTACTTTTAGCCGCGGGGCCAGTTACTCCAGTAGTCCGGAGCGCTGTTCCGGTAGCCACTGAGCCAGCAGCTCGTTTGTGTGTCTTCAGCGTCAGCAGTCGCCTCCCATCTTCTCTCCCCCACAGCTCCTCCTCCTCCTTACTTGTCCGTTGTGATTAGCTCTAGCTTTGCTTATCTATGTAAACTCTTGCTCTATACCTGCTTTCTCACTGTGCTGATTACACCCCACTTTGGCTATGGGGGTGTGTCAGAATGTTATGCTCTAGCCTGTAGTGGGGTGCTCTATAGCGAGTACAACCCTTCTAGGGTTTGCTATTTGTATCCTCATTCGTGCTAGTGAAAACCCTCTTTTGCCTAAACTATTTCTTGCCTAGCTAGGGCTTTCCTAGCTATGGCCCCTAAGACTACCTACTACTTTCACAACGTCGGCTTCCACCTCAACGCCCCTATGTGCAGCTGCAGTGATGCTTCACCGTGGATGGGAAGTTTCGTACCGTCCACCATTGTTGCTGAGAACTTGTTCTCCTCCGAAAATTCTCCAATATTCTCCAACGTCCCGAGGTCGCACACCGAGTGGGACGCACCACTGTCCACCAGTGGCTGGAGGCGTCACCCGTTGCTGATCACCTCGAGTAGTAGTGGTTGTTGCTGCTCCGAGTAACCGTAGATGTTCTTGCTTATAGGATCATAGGGTACGTCGAATAGATCATCCCTCGGTCCTGCGCTCGAAGCTGCTGTCTCCATATCAGTTTCCAACTGAGTAGGGTTGGAAGGATTTATCTGAGGCCGATTCAGCTTCGTCTTGGCCTGGAACCTTCCCTTAAGCCTTTGCATCTGTGTAGGTTTCACCTGTGGGCATTTGGGAGCCTTAACACTATGATGCGGGGAGAGAATATTAACTCCTTGGAACGCACGACCCTTTTCAACGCTCCGGAGTGGTTTGCCCAACTTCTCAGGTACCAGAATAATGTCTGAAGGCTTTTTCTTGGCCTTGAAATCTCCCCTGCAATTTTTAAACGCTTGAAAACCTCGAGAGGGAATATTCTTACTCTCGGGGGTGTTCGGCTGGAGTTTCCCGGTCGGTGCAGAGTCTTGTTTCGCGGAGCCTCCATTTGTCTCGGCGATTTCCCCTGTTGTCGGCTAGTCGTGGCGTTTTAAATTCGCGCCATCATGTCCTCCTTTTTTCGCCATCGTGGATGTCGCACTGTTGTTGCCCTGCAGCTCCGCTAGTACCTTCTTCAACTTCCAACACGCCAAGAGTCGATGTCCTGCTGCGCCGCAAAATTCGCACTTCTCATATTTTGTTGGCCATTGCTTCGCGTTGATCTTGTCCATATCCATCAGGTCGGCGGTCGTGGGTGGTGCCGATCGCTTCGTGTCGAATGATCTGTCCGGCACGTGGCGTCGTGTCTCGGACTCACATTGCATTAGCGCATCGAATCTCTCTGCTGCACACACCATGTTGCGGTAGTTGTTGTAGTTCGCGGCAATCACCTGTTGCCGGACTTCCATTTTTAGCCCCTCAGTATACGCTTGGATTTTTTCCCCTTCGGTCAAGTCGGTAATTCGGTTGAAGAGGCTCTCCATCTGCTGCGTATATTGTGTTACACTGCCGAACTGTTTATGCCGATGAATATGAGAAAACTGAAACGAGGAATGATTGAACTATGAAAGAGTTGGGTACAAGTACTAACCCTTATTGGGTTGTACCCCTTATGGGCTACCCCACTACAGCCTACACAAATGTATAAGCTATGATGTTCTGACACACTCCCATAGGCAAAGTGGGGGAGAACAAGGGGTCACAAGACCAGTCAAGCAAAGCAAAGCAAAACAAGCTCAGGGTGGATCACAAAGTCACCACACATTCCGAGCACAAGTTCAATGCCACACTCGATACGCCAGGCGTCGCTCAGACGGGCGAAGCAGCGGGACTGGGTGTGACTAGGCGTCCCACAAGGCTGACCAATCCGAGCACCAGTGCGAATCACGTAAGAGCAGCGAACGGAACTGAGAGACCCTCTACTCTGAGCGTACCACTCACGAAGCTGCTGGGGCGTGCGAGACTCGCGTGGACGTCGCTGGAGCTGCATCTGGCCGCCGCCAGTAGCAGCAGTAGCAGTAGTGGTAGCCGTAGCAGCGCCCCCACCCCTACAACCCCAACTAGCATACCACTCACGTAGACGCTGGGGCGTGAGGGACTCACGCGGACGTCGCTGGGGCTGCATCTGGCAGCGCCAGTAGCAGCAGAAGCGGGAGTACCAGCAGTAAGGCAGGCAGCCAGGCAGGTAGGTAGGCAGGGAAGCAGGCGGCGCGGCAGCGCGCTAGCAAGGCAGGGGCTCACCAGTGGCAGGAAGAGCAGGCTCTCACCGGGCGAGCAGGGCCGATGCTAGGCGGACGGCGGCAGGGTTGGCGCACGACGGCGGCGTCAGCGACTCGGCAGCAAGGGCGGCTCGGCGGTGCGGCAGCTCGGCGGCAACGACGGCTTGACAGCTCGGCGGCAACGGCGGCTCGGCGGCAACGGCGGCTCGACAGCTCGGCGGCCGGGCAGCTCGGCGGCAACGGCGGCTCGGCGGCAACGGCGGCCCAGCGGCTCGGCAGTGGAGGCGGTAGGGCAGGGTGGGGCGGTGACGAGGCCGCTGAGGGCGGCGGCAGGGGCCGCTAAGGGCGGGGCCGGGGTTGCCCGGGTGTGGTGACGGCGCCGCAAAGGGCGGCGGTGGGGTTGCGGGCAGGTGCGACGAAGACGCGAGGGGCGGCGCCAGGGCCGCGAGGGTGGGGCCAGGGCCGCGAGGGTGGGGCGACGGGGCCGCAAGGGCGGCGTGAGGAGGTCGCAAAGGCGGCGCAAAGGGGGCCGCAAGGGCGGCTCGAACGGGCCGCAAGGGCGGGCGACGGACCGTAAGGGCGGCGCAAAGAGGCCGCTTGGGCGGTGCGAAGGGGCCGCAAGGGCGGCTCAAAGGGGCCGCGAGGGTGGCGCGGCGGGGCCGCGAGGGCGGCGCGACGGGGCCGCAAGGGCGGCGCAACGTGACGAGGCCGCAAGGGCGGCGCGACGGGGCCGCAAGGGCGGCGCGACGGGGTCGCGAGGGCGGCGCGACGCGACGAGGCCGGAAGGGCGGCACGACGTGGCCGCAAGGGCGGCACGACGGGGCCGCAAGGGTGGCACTACGGGGCCGATAGGGGCCGTGAGAGGGGAGCGCGACTCGGGCAGGGGCTGAGTGCGCTCCGGGCAGGAAAAAAAAAAGAACGGTGGGCCCTAGGAACAGTTCCCACGAGAGAACCTGCTCGATACCATGAGAAAACTGAAACGAGCAATGATTGGACTATGAAAGAGTTGGGTACAAGTACTAACCCTAATTGGGTTGTACCCCTTATGGGCTACCCCACTAAAACCTACACAAATTTATAAGCTATGATGTTCTGACAGAATCTGCTGCCGCGCCATGTAGCTGGAGTTGATTGGTTCGAAGCGTTGAATAAATGCTTCCCTTAACTACGTCCATGACCCCTAGCCTCGGACCTCATTGCTATTGTAAATCCACTCGAGCGCCGGGCCTCGTAACAGTGTCGCTGCGAGCCGAATCCGCATTACATCGTGTGTCGCGGTCATACAGCCAACGACCTCGAAGTAAATTTCGAGAGTCGCAATGAATCGACGAACGTCGGTGTCTCTCGCATTCGGATTGAACGTCTCCGGTAGCCTCGGACGTGCCGCCTCAAGATTCACTGTAGCCGCTGCCGCCGCTGCTGGGTTAAGTGTCGGTGTCGCCGCTGCTGCTGCTGACGTCGCTGCTGCATTCGCCGCTGCATTCGCTGCTGCTATGGCGGTTGCCGACTGGTTCGCGAGAAGCTCCTCTATTCATTGGAGTGCCACTCGCGTCTGGTCCAAGCCGGTGTCTAACTCCGTAATTTTCCGTACAGAACTATCACCGTTTTCCTCCATTTGGCGATTTAAAAGAAGATTTGTGATGAAGCGCTGAAGGACCTGCTGCACCATGTGTGACTGAGTCAGGGTAATGGTGCGGCGTGCTCTATCCCGGGTGATTTGCAAGCCAAGGTAGCCGCGCAGTTCACCCAGGTCAGTGCACGTGTGTCTCTTCTGCAGCTCGGACTTCACGTAGGCGAGTCCAGCAGTGTCAGCTGTGGCAAAGACCAAGTCGTCGACGTACACGAGGATGTAGAACGGCGGCAGAGAGGTGTCGGTGCGCAGAAACAGCGACGGGTCTGCAGTGGAAGGAGCAAACCCAAGTGCCACCAGCGTAGTCCTCAGTATGTCGTGCCACTCATGCAGCGCCTGGCGGAGACCGTAGACTGGACGCCGGAGACTCCACTGGGTTCTAGGAGGGAAAGACCCAGTGAAGCCAGGTGGGCGACGCAGCCAGATCTCCTCGTGCAGGCTGCCCTGCAAGAAAGCAGTGCTGAAGTCGAGAGAGTGCAGCTCGTAGTCACGGTGAGCAGCAACGTGCAGCAGTACCCGAAGAGTGGTCATCTTCGGGGTGGGGGAGAAGGTCTGAAAGTAGTCAACTCCCTGCCGCTGGCTGAAGCCACGAGCCACGTAACGCGCCTTGAAAACAGGCGGAGAACCCGGCGGCCGCTTCACCCTGAAGATCCACATGCCACTGACGATGTTCGCCCCAGGAGGGGGAACAGCGCCAACGTAGGTGTCTGTGGACTTCTAGGAAGCCATCTCTGCATCCATAGCTGCCTGCCACTGAGAGGAGTAGGGACCCTCTATCGCCTCCGCGTAAGAGCGCGGAGTCGGGATGTCTAGTGCATCCGGGTCTCCCTCACGGGTGAGCAGTACAGACGTGAGATGAGGTGAAGCGGCGGCCAGACACTGGAACTCCTCCTGCCTGTCCTCAAGGACGTCCGTGCCAAGGGCACACTCACCCCCGACGGACGGAGGAGAGGTAGACTCAGACTCAGCGACAAGACTAGCAGCGTAGTCTAGACAACAGCGCGCAGCAAAGTCGACGAGCTCAGTAACAAGAGCAGACGCAGCAGAAGACTCGAAAGAAGGGTCAGTGACAACAGTAGCAAGGAGACGTGTGACAGTAGGACTGGCAGCACGAAGAGAGTCCGACTCCGGGTCGGCAAGAGCAGAAAGAGAGGAAGCAGGAGGAGAAGGCAAAGGGGCACGCAGAGGAGCAGTAGACGGACGCAGAGACATCCGGTGCGTGCCAGGGACATAGGAGGACGCTGACGCGAACCACGACCACTAGTGCGCGCAGCACAAACACGCGACGCAGGACGAGACGCAGGCTCACGACGCTCAGTAAGACCTCCAGTCGGACCAGCGTAGGGAGAAGGAGCAGGCAAAGGGGAGGCAGGCTGTAGCTGTAACTGTGACTGGACAGGCTGTGGACCCTCTAAGGGAGGAGGGGGAGGACCAGGAGAAGGTGTAAGACCAAGAACCTGCTGCAGGACTGGAACGAAGTACGGTCGGGGCCAGGTGGCGACGCCAGAAATAGCAGGGACAGCACGAGTACCCCCAGCAGGAGTACCCGCTCCAGCAGCACCTCTAGTAGCTCCAGAACCCCCAGTAGCACCTCCAGCAGCCCCAGAACCTCCAGCAGCACCAGGAGCACTGCCAGTCGGACCGCCAGCGGTAGTCTCAGCGCCAACACGCTCAGCAGCACCAGCTCGAGTAGAACCCGCAGGCCCAGCAGCTCCAGTACTCCTAGTACGAGCACCTCCGGGACGCGCGGCAGCAGCACCCTCAGCAGCCGAAGAACCTCCAGCACCAGCAGCACGCCTCCAGCGCCGGGCAAACCACTCACGCAGCTCCTGTGGGGAGAGTGGCTCTCGGCGAGTCGAAGCACCCGGAGAGCCTCCAAGCGAAGAGCCTCCAGGCTCAGGACCCCCGGGCAAAGCACCTCCAGGCGTAGCACCTCCAGTCTCAGCACCCCCAGGCTCAGCACCCCCAGGCTCAGCACCCCCAGGCTCAGCACCCCCAGGCTCAGCACCCCCAGGCTCAGCACCCCCAGACTTAGCACCCCCAGACTCCGCACCCCCAAGCTCCGCACCCCCAAGCTCAGCACCCCTAGGCACAGCACCCCCAATCACAGCACCCCTAGGCTCAGCACCCACAGCAGCACCAGAGTCACCAGTGACCTCGACAGGCTCGACCGCGTCTACCTGGGACACACCTGAAGGGGCAGGACCCTGAGGGGGAAGGGGGTCTACCGGGGGGGGACCTGGTACCAAGAAGAGCGGGGGTGGGGGGAGGGACGGAGTGCGGTAGGGGAAGAGGCGGTAGTAGGGTACCGACTCATCGAACGTGACGTCCTGGGAGGACAGAACACGGCGAGAGGTGGGGTGGTAGAATTGCCACCCAGGGGCGTCGGGGGGGAACCCCAGGAAGACGCAGGGAGCAGCGCAAGGGGACAGCTTGTCCGCAGACAAGTCGCGGACAAACGCCCGAGATCCCCAGACCCGGAACGCCGACGCATCGCCAACCTTCCCCGTCCACAGCAAAGCTGGGGAGGTCTCCGGCCTTGAGACCCTGGGGTGGAGGTTGATCTGATGCGCCGCGTACCTGACCGCAAACGGCCACAGAAAATGGGGGGCAGCCGCATGCATCATAGACGTACGAGCGACGTCCATGACCATGCCAATGCGGCGCTCTGCAATCCCATTTTGCTGCGGTGAGTCCGGAAGCGTGAAGGTCTGACGGATGCCTCGGGCACGACAGTAAGCACGCAGAAGGCCAGTGGAGAACTCCCCGCCTCTGTCCGAGTGCAGACGCAACACAGGAAAGTCCGAGCCAAAGCTCTGCCTGAGCTGGAGACGAGCTGCGCGGATCCAGTCGATCAGCACCTCAGTAACATCATCCTTGCTGTGCAAGGGGAAGACTGTGGTGTAACGAGAGTAGTCGTCAACCACCAACAGGAAGTAGCGCTCGTGACCGAGTCCACGGACGCGGGCAGGGCCCCACACGTCCATGTGAAGCGTCTGCAACGGAGCCTCTGTCGGAGGAAACTGGGAGGAGTGAGGGGCAGCACGTTGGCGCCCCTCGACACAGGGGACACAGGCAGGGCCAGGGCCCTGAGGAAGGGGAGGGAGGGACCGAGGAAGACCAGACACAAGAAGACGGGAGGCCATGCCTCTGAGCTGAAGCAGAGAGGGGTGACCCAGGTGGTGGTGCCAGAGGAGAGTCTCGTGAGACAGGCGACGACATGAACAGGGGGTAGACTCAGGACCAGACCTGGACGCTGCAGCAAACACCTGACCTGACGAAGGGACCCTACCAGACTCAGGAACTGGAGGAGAAGCAGTGGTCAGTGTGTACAGGCTCGACCCTGGCTGACGTGTAAACGTAGCCAGGTGACGACCTGTGCTAGCCTCTGTGTAGTGCGTCACACGCTGACGAGTAGGGGTGAACTGGTGGACTCCCGCATCCTGTAGGTTAGCACCACTCACCAAGTTTGTAGAGAACGAGGGGAGGTAGAGACCAGACAGGGTGCCAGAGGGAGCCGCCGGACACGGGAGGACTGTGGAGAAGCGAGACAGGACAGGACCCCCAGAGGGGTCAGCCAGGGACACCGCAACCGGCCGACTAAGCGGCGTGAGTGTGGTGCGGTCCCGAAAGAAGGAGCGAGACGCTCCAGAGTCAAGTGTGAAGGTGTGGGAGGCCGAAGCCGACACAGTACCTGAGAGCGCAGACTCACTAGTACCTGAGAGAGCAGCCTCACCAGCACCTGAGAGCACAGACGCACTGGCACCTAGAGCAGTAGTCTGACAAGCACCTAGAGCAGTAGTACCAATGCCCGGGTTGGGCGGGAAACACCGGTAACAGTCACCCTCATCACTAATGGTCACAGCATACATGGCAGCAAGGATAGCATCAAAATCAATATCAAAGATAGCGACACCAGCCCTAGACAGCTCTCCCCAGCGGGGGATCTCCGCGGCCTTCAGGAACTGCTGGTGCCAAGCGTCCGTCAGGCGGCCAAAGCAGCGCTGGGCGGTGTGGGTACCCCCACACTGCTCTCCAGCGCGGTCGCTAGTGCGGAGAACGTAGGTGCAGGGACCAAAACCCCCACCGCGCTGACGCTGCGTGTACCACTCACGGAGCTGCTGAGGGGTGGGGATGTCGCGAGAACGCTGCTGCTGCTGCTGCTGCTGGCGCTGACCACCCCCAGTGCTGCTCCGCTGCGAAGCGCCACTCCGATCACCTCCACCACCGCCACCCCCGCCTCCGCCTCCACCGCCGCCGCCTCCACCGCCGCCGCCTCCGCCACCTCCGCTCCCACCGCCACCGCCGCTGCCACTCCCGCCTCCACTGCCGCCACTAGCACCCCCACCCCCCCCACCACCTCCACCGCCACCCCCACTCCCTCCGCCGCCTCCACCTCCACCTCCACCGCCCCCGCTGGCCCCACCCGCTCCCTTGCCCCCCTTGCCCTTGCCAGAGCGGCGTCTCCCGCTAGGGGCAGACGCCGCACCGACCGACTCAAGACCAACGAGGTCGGCCGCAGCGGCAGAGGCGACAGAGGGCAAGAGAGGGGAAGGAGAACACCCCTCAAAGATGGGGGCGCGGGGGTCACCTCGAGAGGCTCCTACAGCGACGATGCTCTTCTCCGCCGCTAAGAGGGCCTTCTCGAGGCTGTCGACTGTGAGAGTGGTGGGACAGACCGCGAGGAAGTGGTCCCGGACTACACGAAGGGAGTCAGGGAGGGGAGTGACGAGAAAGTAGAGAGTGATGTACATGGGGTGGGGGGGTACTTGGCGCAGAAGTCAGCAGGAGGCGCAGCGCGGTAGCGGGTGTCACTAGTGCGGAGGTGCGTAATGAGATCAGCGACAGTGGGAAAGGCGGCGAGGTTACGGAAGAGGAAGGGGAGCATGAGGCGGCTCAGTGGAGCAGTGGCAGGGGAGGAGTAGCGCGCAACTACAGCGTCGTACAAGGTCTGGGCACTCTTGTACTGACTAAAGTGTGCACGCTCAGCGGT
Organism: Closterium sp. NIES-65; assembly: GCA_948144175.1. Taxonomy (NCBI): domain Eukaryota; kingdom Viridiplantae; phylum Streptophyta; class Zygnematophyceae; order Desmidiales; family Closteriaceae; genus Closterium; species Closterium sp. NIES-65. The sequence goes on along the minus strand of CANXME010002307.1, from coordinate 1,141,813 downwards.
AGGCAGGTGGCGACGGACAGCAAGACGTGCAGCAGCATCGCGTGTGGCCCACTTGGAGCGAACAGTGGGGTCAGCATCAGCAGCAGGGGCAGGGACGGCGCCAGAGGTAAGGTCAAAGAGAGAAAGGTCGTCTACCCTATCGCACTGCAAGAACAGCTGCAGGTCGTCGACCCAGACCTCAAAGTCAATGGCACGACCCTCAGCGTCAAAAGCTAGGACACTAGGGGTAGCCATGACTGCAGCCGGCGGTCTCACCAGACAGGACGGGTCGGGCAGCACAGCAGCACAGCAAACACGGCAGCTCGGCCTGCCCAGCAGCAACAGCAGCACCTCGGCACCAGCGGCTCGGCTCCTCGGGCGGCTCGGGCGGCTCGGGCGGTCATCGGCACAGGCGGCTCTGGCGGCTCGGCTCCACAGCTGCGCAGGCGGCTCGGGCCGGTGGCTCACGGCAGGGACGGGTGGTGCACGGGTGGCCGGGAGCCGGGCCGGGACGGGTAGCGCACGGGCGGCTGGGAGCGGGGCCGAGACGGGTGGCACACGGGCGGCTGGGAGCGGGGCCGGGACGGGCTACGCACGGGCGACGAGGGGCCGGGACGGGTGTGCGCGGCCGGGACGGGTGGCGCACGGGTGGTGTGGGGCCGGATCGGGCGGCGCACGGCGTCGAGGGGCGTGGTGGGCAGCGCACGGGCGTCTAGGGGGGAGCTGAGACGGGCGGCTCGCGGGCACTAAGGACAGCGCGCGGGCAGCGTGGGGCCTAGACGGGCGGCGCGCGGGCTCGAAGGGCAGCGCGCGGGCGGCGTGGGGCCTGGACGGGCGGCGTGCGGGCTCGAAGGGCAGCGCACGGGCGGCGTGGGGCCTGGACGGGCGGCGCGCGGGTGTCTAGGGGCCGGGACGGGCGGCGCGCGAGCGTCTCAGGGCGGCGCGCGGGCATCTAGGGGCCAGGACGGGCGGCGCGTGGGCGTCTAAGGGCGGCACGCGGGCGTCTAGGGGTCGTTAGGGCAGATAAAAAAAGTAAGAGAAAGGGCCCGGAGCGCGCTCCGGGCAGAAAAAAAAGTTCGATGTGGTGGGCCCTAAGCACAGTTCCCACGGGGAAACCTGCTCGATACCATGAGAAAGTTAGAACGAGAATGAAATGACTATGAACGCAGTGAGTACAAATAGGAAACCCTAACTGGGTTGTACCCCTTATGGGATACCCCACTATAGCCTACACAAATGAGTAAGCTATAATGTTCTGACTGAAATGACGAGGGCTGATTCTGTAGGTCGCGTTATTCCCCCTTAATCGAAATTCGCGTCTGATCTCGGCCGTTGAGAAGAAATTCGATCCGACGCTCCAAATTCCAACTTTTTTGGGCGAAATTCTCAGGGCCGTTGAGATTCGAATCGATCCGACGGTCGAAGTTCCAACTTTTTCGCCACTGGACCTGAGGAAAGTTCGAAAACCGGTTCGAGGGGGACGTTAGAAAATAGCGCAGAACTGGTTTACGAACCCGAAATCGGCGCCTTCCGTCGTCGCCCCCGAAGTTTAAAAAACTAGGTTTTAGCGGTCGAAAAACTCCGCGTGCAAACAGGCTCTGATTACCAAGTGTGAGGATCTAGGATCGAGCTCAGAAAAGAGAATTGTAATTGAATTGAGCGATCACCTGGGTACAACACGAGGCTATATATAGGCTCGACATAAGGCCCCGTAAGCAGGTGTTACGTGAAGGTTCCGCGGGTCGCGAAGCGTCCCGAACAGATCCTTCCCGAATTCGGTAGAAGGCAATGTCAGAATCCCAACCACTAGACCATTGGGATAAAAGGGCTTGTTTAAGTAGCGGGTCAATGCGCCCATAACCCCCCAGGCCAACGTGCCTGTAACCCTTTCCTAGGATCAATCGGGGATCACCAGTGGACCTCTGACACCCCCCCGCACTGGGATGCCCGAAGTGCATACACCGGGATACGAACCCGAGACCTTCGCTCTGATACCATGTCAGAATCCCAACCACTAGACCATTGGGATAAAAGGGCTTGTTTAAGTAGCGGGTCAATGCGCCCATAACCCCCCAAGCCAACGTGCCTGTAACCCTTTCCTAGGATCAATCGGGGATCACCAGTGGACCTCTGACAGGCAATTCGGTGGCAACCGAAAAGCCAGAATTCGGTGCACGCAACCTAGCTCGGTGCTATAACTATAATAAAATATACGAAAGCACCTAGCCTAGGAAATCAAGCAATTCATGCATGCATATAATTATCCTATGCTAGAAATAGCATAATAAAGTAAAGGCAAGCAAGCATAGCCCGCACAAGCCGTCGTACTCTCACACCACCTACCTTAAGAAACCTAAAGCAGAGCACATGGCGAAACTCGACCGCGCACTCCACTATCTCGTCAGCACTCCGACAATCGGTCTCATCTACCACAAAAGCGGAACTTTGACACCTAAGCTAATCGGCTACGTAGACGCCGACCACGCCGGCGACGCAGACAACAGGCGCTCGCACGCCAGCTACATCTACCAACGTGAACCTATCGGGCCTATCTCGTGACAATCGAGCAAGCAGGAACTAATCGCTCTCTCCTCAGCTGAAGCAGAATGTATTGCACTCTGCTCAGCCACCAAGGAAGGATAGTATCTTCGCAAACTGCTGGAAGAAGCAAAGTTGGCCCAGTTACCCAACTTCTCCCAGTTATGCGACAACCAATCTACAATTCGCATAGCGAACAAGAACGGGTTCGCGAACCGGACGAAGCATATCGCCTTGCGATACTTCTTTGTGAAAAACGAGATCGAGAAGGGGAGACTCGAGCTATCCTATTGCCCCATGTCCGAGATGGCAGCTGATTACTTGACCAAGAAGCTCAGAAAGCAGAAGTTTGAGCACTACATGCTGCTGACTGGACAAGGCGACGTCACCAGCAACGACACTCCAGAAGCAAAGGGGAGTGTTGGAAATTTTTTAAATGAACGCTTCATATGTGTCGCAACACCGAACTACAAACGAGGCAAACTACAGAGGAACAACGGCGAGTCAACCATCGGAGGATGACAATAGAAGAAAACTGCTGGAGGTTACGCAAAGGTCAAAGGTCAGCGACCTTTGACTTGACAAATACAACGTGACAGCAAGGACAAACAACTGACTCGCTATTGAGCAGTTGTCCAAGTTGTCACTGTATCGAACCGCAACAGCAACAGTAAAACGTTTATTAGCCATATCCTTTCATATTCCTTGTACTCTTATAAAACCTTGTATCTTCTTACTTAAATCAATCTATCTTGCCCTGACATACTAGCGCAAGGTGGTTCAACACTTGATCATTAAAACGCTTCCGCAATAAAACATTCCCATTGAGAGCTCTAGCCTTGAACGATCCTGAGGGCTTTTCTCAGCCCAACAGAACGAGCCCGCACTAACGATGATGTCGTAGATCCCCTCTCCTCATCAGCTGAATCCGAGAGCTGAAATGCTATAAACAATACATATAGAAAATTGGAATGTAGATTGATGATGAAGTCATTTGTCGATCTGACGGCTGTGAAAGGCCTTGGTCAAAATGAAGTGAAGGTTGGAATATGGACCATTGATCAGATTCGAGTTTGAACTGACAGTTGAAGCAGATGCGATTTTGGAGGGAAAATGGCTGACGCAAAATTCAATCGCGAAGAGTCATACCGCCGAATTCGGTGGCTTCTGGCCACTGAGGGCACTCGTGGCAGTCCTGCCTCCTGTCTCCACTCCGACCGTGGGGGCGGGTTTCACTCCGGCGTTCTTCGCGGATTCTGTGGCAAACAAGGCATCTAACACGCTTCCGGAGTCTCGACAGAAGAATGGGGTAGCTGAGCGCCGCATTTGCTTGGTCATGGACATCGCTCGCACGTCCATGATCCATGCCCGTGCGACCCATTTTTTATGGCCCTTTCTAGGTCCCTGTCCTCCCTCCCGCGCTCGCCTGCCCTGCCATGCCTTCCCTGCATTGAGGGGCGGCAGCGCGCCGCTCCACTCCTCCGAGTTTCCTCCGACCACTACACCTCTGCAGACTCTCCACATGGACGTGTAGGTCCCAGCCCCCGTCAGTGGAACGGACCAGGAGCACTACTTCCTGCTAGTGGTTGACGACTACACATGCTACACCATTATCTTCCCCTTGCGACGCAAGGCAGAGGTCAACGGTGTTTTGATCCCTTGGATCTGTTATAGTCACAGTAGGCTCCAATGTGCCTAAAACGAAAGATAGAGTGCACAGTCGGATTTCTGCACAGCGGCTTTAAACGTTCATAGCGATCTGCTCACAACTCCAAATGACTTTAGTCAACTTGGATGTGGAGCGCCTTAACGTTGCCTACAACAGGCAATTTAGATCGCACAATTTCATCAAGAATTGACGACACAGCGTCGGTTTGAACGAACGGCACTATGGGAGCCACTATAGTCTTAGTACACACAATAGGAAGAGTTAGGAAGGGTTACGAGTTGGGAATTGCGGAGAGTCACTCTACAACGGTAGTGAGCTAGACTACGGGGGTTGGCACGAACTACTAGAGGTGATCGTAGCTTTGCTTGGTTCCTTAGTGCCTGCATTTACGGGTGAAATTGGCAAGAGTTTCCACTAGCAAAGTTGGAATTCTAGAATGATTCAACAAGCAATGACAAGAATGACTACATCAGACACCTAGCAACCCTGCTGCTAGCCTGGTCGATCGCCAGCACAGCTCAGATGATCGCCTGCCAGAGTTGCGTAGAGGAGCCGCGCCAGCACTGCAGAAAGGTGACCTGCCAAAGGAGCAGGTCGACGGTGTGCCAACGCTGCAGCAGAGCGGCTGTCCAGCGTTGCCCCGTAGAACACAGCAGTGTGCACGCTCGCAAGTGTGCGCAGATGATTGGCCCGACTTGCCTCGTTGGGCATTCGTCGGCTGTTGTTTGCGCCTGACGAGCCACATCGACTCCGGGATACCAGCCCGCAGTCGCCTGTGCAATCGCAACCTCGATGACGTTCGCGTGCCTCCGCAGAACTCGTCGAGCAGGTTACCCATTCGACCCGGTCGACCACCAGGTGCTTCCGGTCGACCACAACTCCCGTCGAGCTACCCCCTGGTCGACGGACCCCTTCCGTCGACCAGAACCATCAGCGGTTGTCGCCGAACTCCTCTCGTCGACCGCTGCTCACTTGTCAGGTCGACGGACTGCTCCGTCGACCTCCCGGTCGAACGGCAGGTCCTGGTCGACGTCCCACCCGTCGCCCAGACCAGTCAATTGCAAGTGTCGAGCTCCCTAGTCGACAGCAACACCACAGCGGTCCCCTGCAGCTCAACGAAGCTTGTCGAGCAGCTCTCCCACTGTGAACGGTCGGTTGCTACTCCCGTGCATCCGACCAAGTCGTCGGCGTTGCCCAAGCGAGGGCGGGGCCAACACTCCATTTCTGTTAATAGGAATGACTCCCAGCTCCTACAAACCCCAAGAGCCGAGGTACAGTGATGCGGAACAGTGCCACACTGTCCCCAACCAAGAAGGGTCTCGAAACTACCCTTCACAAGGGCCTACACCAACTGAAATGTTACACTACATTAAGTAATGTAACTATCTTCAATATCTTGAGGTGTACCCTTTTGGCGAGCTTCGAAGTCTCTTGAAGCTTGCAACCAAGGCTCGGGTTCTTCATCACAAACTCATCTTTGAGTTCTTGATGGGTCTGCTGCACACACCTGCGATACGCCGAACGTTCGACAAGCGACAGTTTAGAAACCGCGTACGACAAAATAGAAACCGAGAAGGACACACAGAATGACCGCGTTACACGCGACTAGCGATAATTCGCTATAGACTTGACACACACACACACACTCGACATCATGACCCATCATACACACATTATTATGAGCATGAAATATATGTATATTTCATGCACTCATACCACTCCATGCACACACGCATGCACGCACACGCACACGGACAACAAGCCGAGTGCAAACCGTAGGGTTGCACCAACAAACTCCCCCTCAGATTGTTGGCCTTAGGATCTATAGCTCTCAGTTCAGAGCAATCCCAGCTAGCTTGCAACACTTCCAATGCTGCTGCTCCACCAGCCTCTTGGTCATCATGTTAGCTGGCTGCCCCGTCGTCTTCACATAGCGCAATTCAACTTCACCCGCGGCCACCATGCTCCTCGTCCAGTGCCACTACACCCTCATGTGCTTTGTCAAGCCATGCAACACGGGGTTCTTGGCTAGAGCAATGGCTCCGTGGCTGTCACAATAGACAGGAGTAGGTCCTTGCTGCTCCTCCCCCAATTCAGCCAACAAACGCCGCTGCCACACAGTCTCTAATACGGCACGGAAGAGTGCCATGTACTCGGACTCCACCGAGCTCAATGCTTGGTCAACCTGCTTCTTGCTTTCCCAAGCAGTAGGGCCTCCACCAACACAGCAGATGAAGCCTCCCACACTTGTCATGTCCTCTGGTTCAGATGCATATGAGCATCCGAGGAGGCTGTGAGGAACAAACGCCCGGGTTCCACACCATCCGCGCCCTTTTTACGCCTTTGCGTCGCCGCCGAGTATTGCAGCCCAACGGTCGGTTTTTGACCAAGATACTTCGCCACCCTCATTCCAACTGCTACCTGCTCCTCATTAGGGCATTGAACAACCCTTGCCAGCTGCCCGGTAGCAAACGCGACATCCGGTCGTGTGTTGACCGCCGCGTACATGAGGCTGCCGACCAACGAGTGAAATCAGCACCTCTCCTCTTCACCCACGCTCTCCTCCGCTGGTCCCTTCACACACTTGAACCCAGAGGGAAAGGGTGTAGCCACATGACCTTCACTCTGCCCAAAGTTGGCAGCCAACGCCTCCAGGTACTTCCGTTGGTGCACCCGCATGCACCACTTCTCCACGTCACTTTCGATGTGGAGCCCGAGGTAGAAGTTGACGTCCCCAAGGGACTTGCACTTGAACTTGTCTTGAAGTTTCAGCATCACCTCCTTTACAAGGTCAGAGGAGGTGGAGAAAATAAGGATGTCGTCCACTTACACCACCATGAAGCTCCTCTGCTTCCCCTTGCCAAGCATGAACAAGGAGTGATCGGCCGTTGAGGGAGTGAAGCCGATCCACTCCAACACTTCGCGCAGCTTCATGTACCATTGCCTAGGGGCCTGCTTCAGCCCATAGAGGGCCTTCTTCAGCTTCCACACTCTACCGCTACCATCGTCAATCCCCTCTGGCTGCGCCATTAAAATCTCCTCCTCAAGGATTCCGTTGAGAAACGCCGTTACGATGTCTAGCTGCTTCACCATCCAACCTTTGATGGCGGCTCCCGCGAATAGGGTTCGCAGCGTCGTCGGCTTCACCACAGGGGCAAACAGCTCCTTGAAGTCCACCTTCTCCTTCTGCTGGTACCCCTTGGCTACAAGCCTAGAGTTGTAGCGCTCGATCTTGCCGTCGACATCCAAGTCGTGCTGGCACGCGGTCGACCGTGCTGCACTGGCAGTCGACCAGCAGCCTTGCTAGGTCTGATGTAGTCTGTGCTGCCAATGTTGATGCAATCATTCTGAACTTTTGTTGTCAGGTCTTCCTAGTGAAACTCTTGCCAATTTTCCCCGTGAACTAGCAAGCAGTGTTAGCACTTGGAAACGACTAAGGAACGAACGAATGCTACGATCACTCTTGCCCCGTACCTAGCCCGTAGTCTAGCTCCCGTTGCACTAGTTATCTTCGCAGCCACTTTCGTTGTGCACCAGTCGACAGTTGAGGAGATGCAGGACGGAAAGGGTGTTCCGTCGCCCACTGTGACCGGATGCCCAACTCGATGATCAGCAAGGGGATCGTCCCGTACTCGCCATCCGCGTGGCATTTCCTCGCATCAGCCAAGCGTGCCTCCAAGGTGTCCGCTACACCCGTATCAGCTAGTGGGTCGACCATGGTGACTATCGCTGTTGCCGGCCTACGAACGAATAGTGGGTGCAAAAGTCGGCTCCTATCTGAAGGTAATTTACGGGGCCGTCCACGCTCACCGCACCATGCGGAGAGTCACTCGACAAATGTAGTGAGCTAGACTACGAGGGGGGGGGGGGTAGGCGCGAACTAGTGAGAGTGATCGTAGCTTGGCTTGCGTTCCTTAGCACTTGCACATTCAGGGGGAAAAATTGGCAAGGGTTTCACTGGGAAAGTTGGAATTACATAATGATGAAGTTAATAATGACAAGAATGACCACATCAGACACCTAGCAACTTTGCAGCTAGCCTGGTCGACCGCGAGCACAGCTTGGTCGACCACCTGCCAGTGTTGCGTAGCGGGGCTGCGCCAGCACTGCAGAAAGGCGACTTGCCAACAAAGCAGGTCGACGGCGTGCCAACGCTACAGCAGTCTGGCTGTCCTGCGTTGCCTCGTAAAACACATCGGTGCGCACGCTCGCAGACAATTGGCCCGACTTGCCTCGTTGGGCATCCGTCGGCTGTTGTCTACGCCTGACAAGCCTCATCGATTTCGGTATACCAGCCCGCAGTCGCCTTCACCATCGCGACCTCGACAACGTTCACGTGCCTCCGTAGAGCTCGTCGAGCAGGTTACCCGGTCAATCTGGTCGACCACAAGGTGCTTCCAGTCGACCACCACTACCTTTGGTCGACCACCAGGTGGCTCTAGTCGACCACCAGGTACCTCTGGTCGACCACAACTTCTTTCGAGCTACCCCCTAGTTGACGTACCCCTTCTATCGATCGGAACTGTTAGCGGTTGTCGCTGAGCTCCCCTCGTCAACTGCTGCTCACTTGTCAGGTCGACGGACTACTCCGTTGACCTCCCAGTCAAACTACAGGTCGACGGACTACTCCGTCGACCTCCCGGTCAAATTGCAGGTCGACGGACTGCTACGTCGTCCCCCCAGTCGAACTGTAGGTCGACGGACTGCTCCGTCGATGTCCCGGTCGAACTGCACCTCCTGGTCGACGGCCCACCCGTCCCTCGGACCAGTCAGTTGCAGTTGTCGAGCTCCCTAGTCGACACCAACACCACAGCGGTCCCCTGTAGCTCGACGAAGCCTGACGAGCAGCTCTTCCACTGTGAACGGTCGGTTGCTACTACCGTACATCCGACCAAGTCGTCATTATTGCCTAAGTGAGGGCGGGGCCAACACTCCACTCCCGTTAACAGTGTGAACTATTGTGTTTGGGTTTATTTTCAGTGGCAGCATACCCCCCAGTGCGCCGAAATTGATTACTCCTGATTTACTTCACCTCTTAAGTTTCAACAGTGTGTTTTTTGTCGATGACGATGAGACATACCTGACGCACCCCCATAGGCAAAATGGGGTATGATCATCACAGCAAACAGTCGCATAAGAAGTTCATAAGCACAAGCAGAGCTAGAGGCAGTCACAGAGGGCAAGTGAGGAGGAGGAGGGACTGTGAGAGGAGTGGAGATAGGGGGCGACGGGTGAAGCCGCAGACACACGGGCAACAGGAGCGGCGCGCACAGAGGCTACCAGACACAAGCAAGGGTATCCGGACTACTGGAGGCTCTGCGGATAAGACGAGCGGCAGGAGCAACGCACCCACGGGCGACCGACGTCAGCAGTGTCAAACATTATATGTTTGTGTGGTTCTAGGCTGTAGTGGGTCTCACCATAGGGGGTACACCAGATTAGGGTTTCATATTTGTACTGTTGTTCCTGCTAGTCACATCCATTCCTGTTTCTCATTCTGACATGGTATTACGAGCCTAGGTTCCACCTAGGACCGGAACGTTAGGGCCCACCGTTTCCGCTAGCCGCGCCCTCGTGCGCCGCCTTTTCCTAGCGCCCTCGTGCGCCTCGTTCCTAGCGTTGCCCCTTCAGGCCCCTCACGGCCCCTCGCGTCGCCCCTTACGGCCTCTAACGACCCCGTCTTAAGACCCCGCGCTAGCCCCTTAAGGCCCCGCGTCGGCCCCGCGCTAGCCTCTCACGGCCCCCTACGGCCCCGCGCTAGCCCCGAACGGCCCCGTGTAGCCCCGCGCTAGCCTCCCACGGCCCACCTACGGCCCCGCGCTAGCCTCCTACGGCCCCGATTGGCCCCGCGCTAGCCTCGAACGGCCCCGTGTGGCCCCCGCGCTCACCTCCCACGGCCCCGTAAGGCCCCGCGCTAGCCTCCCACGGCCCCTTCAGGCCCCGCGCTAGCCTCCCACGGCCCCGTAAGGCCCCGCGCTAGCCTCCCACGGCCCCCTTCAGGCCCCGCGCTAGCTCCTCACGGCCCCTTAAGGCCCCGCGCTAGCCTCCTACGGCCCCGAATGGCCTCGCGCTAGCCCCGACCGGCCCCCGAACGGCCCCCTGCGCTTGCCTCTCACGGCCCCTCCCGCGCTCGCCCCTCTACGGCCGAGCCGCGCTGCGCGACCCGACCCGAACCGCGCCGCCCTAGCCGAGCCGCGCCGCCCTAGCCGAGCCGCGCCGCCCTAGCCGAGCCGCGCCGTCCTAGCCGAGCTGCGCCCTCCTTACCTGAGCAGCAGCACCAACACTGAACTGCTACTACTACTGCTACTGCTACTGCTACTGCTACTGCTGCTGCTACTGCTGCTGCTGCTGCTACTGCTACTGCTACTTCTGCTACTACTACTTCAGCTATGGCTAGCCCTCCAGTTCTCTCGTTCGATACTGAGGGCCGCCCGATTAAGTTTGAGACCTGGCTCGATGATCTGCATCTGTTCCTCCAGCTCACTGCCAGAGAGGATATCTCGCTGTACGATCACGCACTAGGCACAGTCCCTACTCCTGCTAATACTGCTGCTGCTACTGCTCGCTCACAATGGCAGACTCGCGATGCCCACGCCCGCTTTGCTATTCGCAGCTCCCTGCCAGTAGACGAGCGCGAGCACTTTGGCCAGCATCAGACTGCGCACGCCCTGTACACTGCTGTAGTTGCGCGCTACTCCTCCCCGGCCTCAGCTGCACTAGGCCGCCTCTCGCTTCCCTACCTGTTCCCCGACCTGTCCGCCTTCCAGACAGTCGCTGACCTCATCACTCACCTCCGCACTAGTGATGCCCGCTTCCGTGCAGCCATGCCCGCTGAGTTTCTTGCCTCCAACCCTCCCCCGCTCTGGCTCACTCTCTACCACCTAGTCACCCGCCTCCCTGACACTCTGCGTACAGTCAGGGACCACTTCCTAGCTCGCTGCCCCACTGAGCTCACCATTACCGCCCTAGAGAAGGAACTACTTGCAGCTGAGAAGAGTATTGTAGCTGTAGGTGCCTCTCGTGGCGACCCCCGCACCCCTTTCTTCGAGGGGTGTTCCCCCTCCCCCCTGCTCCCCTCTGTCGCCTCTGCTGCTGCTGTCGACCTCCTTGGTGCTGAGCAGGTCGGCTCTACGTCCGCTCCCAGCGGGCGCCGCAGCGGCAAGGGCAGGGGAGGCAAGGGCGGTGGGGGTGACGGCGGGGGAGGCGGTGGTGGGGGTGGTGGCGGCGGTGGGGGTGGTGGCGGGGCTGGAGGGGCTAGTGGCAGCTGTGGGGGTGGTGGAGGTAGCGGCGGCGGCAGTGGCCGGGGTGGGGGCGGTGGTGGTGGCGGCAGTGGACGTGGCGGCGGCAGGGGCGGTGGTGGTCGTGGTGGAGGCGGCGGTGGTGGTCGTGGAGGCTCTGGCACTGGCCAGAGCGTGCAGCACCCTCAGTCCTCCCAGGAGCTTCGTGAGTGGTACTTACAGCACGGGGGTGGTGGGGGTAGCCTTAGCTGCACGTACGTCATCCGCACTGGTCGCCGCAAGGGACAGACGTGCGGGAGGGCGCACACTGCGCAGCGCTGCTTCTCTCGCCTAGATGACGCGTGGCGTGCTCAGTTTCCTGACGCTCCTGAGCTCCCTCAGTGGGCTGATCTCCTCAAGAAGGATATCGATATCTATGCTCTTGATTTTGATGTTATTCTCAAAGTCATGTATGCATTGACTATTAGTGGAGAGGAGGACCAGTACCTGTGTGTTCCGCCTGACCCAGGCATCCGCACGACTGAGGCTGCCGCCCTAGGTGCTTGCGTGTCTGCTGCCCCAGGTGCTAGTGAGGCTACTGCTCTAGGTGCTTGTATGTCCGCCACCCCAGGTACTACTGAGTCCACTGAGGCACTGCACACCTTCACTCTAGACTCAGGCGCTTCGCGCTGTTTCTTTCGTGACCGCACTGCTCTTGAGCCCCTTGCTCGACCAGTCGCAGTCTCGCTCGCTGACCCCTCTGGGGGTCCGGTCATTGCGACCTCCTCCACTGTCCTTCCTTGTCCTGCTGTCCCGTCGGGCACACTGTCAGGTCTCCACCTCCCCTCGTTCTCTACGAACTTGGTGGCGGGTTGTGCGCTTCAGGATGGGGGTGTTCACCAGTTCACCCCTGCCTACGAGCGCGTGACACACTGCACGTGTGCTCGGATGGGCCGTCACCTGGCTACCTTCACTCGGCAGCCAAGGTCGGACCTGTACACACTGACCACTGAGTCCCCTCAGGTAGCGGCGTCTGCGTCTGCGTCAGGTCAGCTGTCAGCCCCCTGCTCGTGTCGCTCTCTGGCGCACAAGACAGTCCTCTGGCACCATCGACTTGGTCACCCGTCAGTGCAGCGCCTTCGGGGCATGCACTCCCGGTACCTTGTCTCTGGTCTTCCTCGGGTACTCCCTCCCCTCCCACCCTCCCTTGCTCCTCCTTGTCTTCCCTGTGTCGAGGGGCGGCAGCGCGCTGCCCCTCACTCCTCCTCGTTCCCCCCGACGACTGCTCCTTTGAAGACGCTCCACATGGACGTGTGGGGCCCAGCCCGCGTCCGTGGTCAGGGCCAGGAGAGGTACTTCTTGATCGTCGTTGACGACTAATCGCGCTACACCACGGTCTTCCCCTTGCGCACCAAGGGTGAAGTCCCTGATGTTCTGATCCCTTGGATCAGCAGAGCACGTCTTCAGCTGCGAGAGCGTTTTCGCTCGGAGTTTCCTGTCCTGCGCTTGCACTCTGACAGAGGTGGCGAGTTCTCCTCCGACCTCTTGGCAGCCTACTGTGCCGAGCACGGCATTCGCCAATCGTTCACGCTTCCGGCCTCTCCACAGCAGAATGGGGTTGCTGAGCGCCGCATTGGCTTGGTCATGGAGGTCGCTCGTACCTCCTTAGTCCACGCGGCTGCCCCCCACTTTCTGTGGCCGTTTGCGGTCCGGTACGCTGCGCATCAGCTCAACCTCTGGCCCCGTGTCTCCGCTCCGGAGACCTCGCCCGCACTGCTGTGGACGGGGGAGGTTGGCGATGCGTCACGCTTCCGTGTCTGGGGATCTCGAGCTTTTGTTCGCGACACGTCTGCGGACAAGCTCTCCTCCCGCACTGCTCCCTGTGTCTTTCTTGGCTTTGTCCCGGATGCGTCTGGCTGGCAGTTTTACCACCCCGCCTCGCACCGCGTCTTCCCCTCTCAGGACGTCACTTTTGACGAGTCCGTGCCCTTCTACCGCCTCTTCCCCTACCGCACTGCCCCGCTCCCTCCCCCGCCTCTCTTCCTCGCGCCAGGTGCTGCAGTGGTAGACCCCCTTCCCCCTCAGGGTGCCGCTCCCTCAGGTGTCTCTCAGGTAGACCCGGTTGAGCCTGCCGAGGTAGCTGTTGACTCGCGTCCTGCTAGAGGTGCTGAGCCTGAGCGTGCGGAGCCTGAGCGTGCGGAGCCTGAGCGAGCGGAGCCTGGGGGTGCTGAGTCTGGGGGTGCTGAGCCTGGGGGTGCTGAGCCTGGGTGTGCTGGGTCTGGGGGTACTGAGCCTGGCGTTGCTGAGTCTCGGGGTGCTGCGCCTGGAGGTGCTGAGCCTGGGGGTGCTGAGCCTGGTGGTGTTGCAGTTGACTGTGAGGCGCCTGGAGGACCTCCCTCTTCGCAGTAGCTACGTGAGTGGTACTCACGGTACTGCCGCCTCCGGCGGGGTGCGTCTCGGGCTCGTGGTGCTACTGGAGTTGGTACTCGTGTTTCCCCACCACGGCGGGAGCCGCCCTCTTCCCCACAGCTTCGAGAGTGGTACGCTCGGCACATCAGTCTCCGGAGTGGAGCTGCTGGTGCTGGAGTCCCCGGAGTTGACGCTGCTGCGGGTGCTGCGGACCCTGGTGCTGGAGGTGCTGCTGCTGCTGGCGCTGCTGCTGGAGGTGCTGCTCGTGCTGAGGACCCGGGCGTTGGAGCTGCTGCAGGTGCTGCGGACCCTAGTACTGGAGGTGCTGCTGCTGCTGGAGGTGCTGCTGCTGCTGCTGAAGTGGAGGACCCGGCGGGTGGAGCTTCTGCTGGTACTGAGGACCCTGCCGCTGGTGTCTCTGCTGGTTCAGGAGTTGCTGCACGGCCACGGCCGTACTTCGTTCCGCTCCTTCAGCAGGTTCTTGGTCAGCCTCCTCCTCCTTGTCCTCCTCTCGCCTTAGAGTGTCCGCCGTCTGTCCAGTCACAGCCACAGTTACCGCCTGCCTCCCCACTCCCTGTGCCTGCTCCTTACACTGGTCCGGCTGGAGGTCTAGCTGAGAGATGTGAGCCTGCGTCACGTCCTATGTCACCTGCGTCTCGTCGAGCGTTGCCTGTTCGTGCTGCTACCACTGGTAGTCGTGTCCCGCGTCAGCGTCCTCCTGCTGTCCCAGGCACTCACCAGATGGCGCTTCGTCAGTCCACTGCTCCGCAGCGTGTCACTCTCCCGTCGCCTCCTGCGTCCTCTCTTCCTGCTCTTGCTGACCCGGAGTCAGACACCCTTCGCGCTGCCAGTCCTACTGTCACACGTCTCCTGGCTACGGTTGTCACTGACCCTTCCTTTGAGTCCGCTGCTACGTCTGCCTTAGTCACTGAGCTTGTCGACTTTGCAGCTGCGTGTCGTCTAGACTACGCTGCGAGTCTTGTTGCTGAGTCTGAATCTGTCTGTCCTCCGTCCGTCGGGGGTGAGTGTGCTCTTGGCACGGACGTTCTTGAGGACAGGCAGGAGGAGTTTGGTTGCCTTGCCGCTGCTTTGCCCCATCTCGCGTCCATGCTTGTTGCCCCTGAGGGAGACCCGGATGCACCAGACATCCCGACCCCACGCTCTTACGCAGAGGCGATGGCCGGTCCCTACTCCTCTCAGTGGCAGTCAGCCATGGACACAGAGATGGCTTCCTGGAAGTCCACAGGCACCTACGTCGACGAGGTTCCCCCACCTGGGGCGAACATCGTCAGTGGCATGTGGATTTTCAGGGTGAAGCGGCCACCGGGCTCTCCGCCTGTCTTCAAGGCGCGTTACGTTGCGCGAGGCTTCAGTCAGCGAGAGGGAGTTGACTTCTTCCAGACCTTCTCCCCGACCCCGAAGATGACCACTCTTCGGGTTCTGCTACACGTCGCCGCTCAGCGTGACTACGAGCTCCACTCTCTTGACTTCAGCACAGCTTTCTTGCAGGGCAGCCTGCACGAGGAGATCTGGCTGCGCCGCCCACCTGGCTTCACTGGGTCGTTCCATCCTGGTACCCAGTGGAGCCTCCGGCGACCAGTCTACGGTCTCCGCCAGGCGCCACGTGAGTGGCACGACACACTGAGGACTACACTTGCGGCTCTTGGGTTCGCTCCTTCTACTGCTGACCCGTCGCTGTTTCTACGCACCGACACCTCTCTGCCGCCGTTCTACATCCTCGTGTACGTCGACGACTTGGTCTTTGCCACTTCTCACACAGCTGGTCTCGCTCACGTGAAGTCCAAGCTGCAGAAGAGACACACGTGCACAGACCTGGGTGAACTGACAAGCTATCTTGGCTTGCGGATCACCCGGGACAGAGCACGGCGCACCAGCACCTTGACTCAGTCACACATGGTGCAGCAGGTCCTTTAGCGCTTCGGCTTCACGTACTCCTCGCCTCAGTCCACTCCTCTGCCTACGGGACACTCGCTCTCAGCTCTGCCTTCGGATGAGTCCGTAGAGCCGAGTGGTCCGTATCCAGAGCTTGTGGGCTGCCTCATGTACCTGATGACCTGCACTCGACCTGACCTTGCATACCCTCTCAGCATCTTAGCACGCTATGTCGCTCCCGGCCGTCACCGCAAGGAGCACATGGATGCAGCTAAGAGGGTGTTGCGCTACTTGTGCACTACATCGGGCATGGGGCTTGGGCTTGGAGGGCGAGACCGGCCTGTTCTCACTGGGCACTCAGACGCTTCTTGAGCAGACGACCAGGCTACTCAGCGGTCGTCTCAGGGTTACACCTTCAGTCTTGGCTCTGGCTCTGTCTCTTGGCGTTCTACTCGTTCTTCTTCTGTTCTCAGCTCCAGCTGTGAGGCTGAGATCTACGCCACGGCCATGGCTGCCCAGGAGCTTCGCTGGCTCACCTACCTGCTGAATGACCTTGGAGAGCAGCCTCGTTCTCCTCCAGTGCTGTACGTCGACAACAAGGCAACCATAGCCTTGTGTCAGGAGCACAGACTGGAGCACAGGACGAAGCACATTGCTCTGCGTTACTTTCTAGCTCGAGAGCTACAGCAGCGTGGTCAGCTTCTTCTGCGTTACGTGGCCACTGAGGCCAACACTGCTGATGTGTTCACCAAGGCGCTTCCGCCTGTTGACCATCAGCGTTTTTGCACTCTTCTAGGCCTTGTGCCGACTGTTCCTCACTTGCTTACTTCTTGACTTTGCCTGTATTGTGATCATTATATATATATGCCTGCATGTTTGCCCTTGCTAGGTTGTGATCATTTTACCTCTTGCTCTATTATAAAACTGCATGTGAACTGGTCTTGTGACCGCTTACTTGTTCTCGGAATTTGTGTGTTATCCTCGAGATCCACCCTGAGCTTGTTTGCCTTGCTTTGCCTTGACTGGTCTTGTGACCCCTAGGTCTCCCCCACTTTGCCTATGGGGGTGTGTCAAACATTATATGTTTGTGTGGTTCTAGGCTGTAGTGGGTCTCACCATAGGGGGTACACCAGATTAGGGTTTCATATTTGTACTGTTGTTCCTGCTAGTCACATCCATTCCTGTTTCTCATTCTGACAAGCAGGCTCGCTGGGCTACCGGAGCAAGGGTAAACCCCGGACTACAGGCGCTGTTGACGTCACGACGGCTACCTCCGTTCAACCTCCCCCAACTGTCCCACACCCCTTTCACACACCCCTTGCTGCACCCCTAGTTCCACTCCCACGACAACCCCCTAGCGCCACTCCCTCGGCTCCCACACACCCACCCCTCGTAGCGACAGTTGCAGCAGTGGGAGACGGAGGAGGAGGAGGAGGAGGAGGAGGAGGAGGAGGAGGAGGAGGAGGAGGAGGAGCAGGAGACGGTCCATACACCCGCCACCCCCATACCTCAAACGCAGGCAGCAGCCGGGGCGGTGTGCGAGCGGAAACGGGGCGGACCGCGGGTCCCTGGGGCGCTGCGACGGGCGACGGGCAGGGCGGCGCGCAGGCCCCCCGGGCGCTTCGACGGGCGACGGGAGGGGAGGCGATGCGCGGTCCCCCAGGGCGTCGCGGCGGGCGACGGGCAGGGCGGCGCGCGGGCCTCCGGGGCGCTTCGACGGTTGACGGGAGGGGGGGCGACGCGCGGGCCCCCCGGGCGCCGCGGCGGGCGACGGGCAGGGCGGCACACGGGCCCCCGGAGCACTTCGACGGGCGACGGGAGGGGGGCGGCGCGCGGGCCCCCGGGACGCCGCGGCGGGCGATGGGAGGGGACAGCGCGCGAGCCCCGGGGCGCCGCGTCGGGCGACGAAACTGCCGCGCATGCCCGGGGCGCGCGGCGGGCAGGAAACCGCCACGCGCCCCAAGCGCGTGGTGGGCAGAAAACCGTGGCGCACTCGCCACGCGCGCAGGGCGCATGACAGGCAGAAGACATCGCGCGCCCGAGGCGCGCGACAGGTAGGACAGCAACGGAAGCAGGTGGGCCCATAGGCCAGGAGCTATCTCGCTCTGATAACATGTTAAGATAGCAGGCAGAAAGTTAGAACACGAAAGAGGATTTTCACTAGCACGCAATGGGATACTTATAGCAAACCCTAGTTGGGTTGTACTCACTATAGAGTTCCCCACTGCAGACTAGACAAATAACACATTCTGACATGGAGGTGTTGGAGTAAGCTAGAGCTCGCTCTGGCATTTATCATGGTGTTCCTTTATTATTTCACCATATTTAGAGCGAGTTACACTTCCGGTTTAGTTTAGGTTCATTTCTTAGTTTCTAGCAAAAACTGAACACACCCTAAGTTCAATTAGGGTTTCCTACTTTTGTCTCTCGACACTTTTTCCTAGTCAATCTCTTCAACCTATCTTGCTAGCCATGGCTATCACTATCGCATTAACATGGTATCCATGGCGTTTTCTGCTTATCTACATCTCTTAGGACGCTTTAGACCTTAGGCATCCGGGGCGCCACTTCACACTTAGTGTAGGTTTTCGTTTCCTACCATCTCGACCTTCGATTTTCAACTCGCGGACCCCCTTATCCATCCCCCGCGGCCTCCCCACCCCGTCGCGCGCCTCGTCACCTAGTCGCACGCCATTTCCCCTCGTCGCGCGCGCCCTGCTCTGCCTCGTCGTGCGCCCTGCCCTCCTGTCGTGCGTCCTGCCCTCCCGTCGTGTGCAAGCGCCCTGCCTCTGCCGTCGCGCGCGCGCCCTGGTTGCCGACGTCGCGTGCGCGCGCGCCTTGATCGCGGCCGTCGCGCGCGCACGGCTTGCCCTCCGCCGTCACTCTCCCCGCCGCCCGTTCTCTCCTTTCCGCGGCCGCCCTCCCTTCCCCCCCTTTTCCCGGGCATCTTCCTCTCCCTTCGTGGTGTGCCGAACCCCTCCTCCCCCACCCCACTTCTTCTGCCTCCTTCGCACCACCTCCTCCCTCTCCGCTCATCACATCCGCCTCTTACACTCCTCCCCCTCTCTTCTCTCCTCCCTACCCTTCACCCTCCTCCCCCTTCATTCCCCTCCCCATCTCACTCTCTCCTCCTCCTCTCTCCTCTCGTCTACTGCTGCAGCCGGTTGCCAGCTTTGCTTCGTAGTCTTGCTCATCAAGAACTACCCCTCCTCACCATCTGCCCCTTCACCCTCCTCCTCCTCTCTTCTCTCCCTTTATTCCCCTCCCCATCTCATTCTCTCCTCTGCCTGTCTCTCCTCTCCTCTACTGCTGCGGCTGGTTGCCGGCCTTGCTTTGTAGTCGTGCTCCTTCCCCACAGTGTTCCTCCTCCTCTCTTTTCTCCCCTCAGCGGTGCAGCAGCACACTACTCTACTGTTATCCCTCCTCCTCTCATTTCTCCCCTCAGCGGCGCAGCAACAGACTACTCCGCCATTATCCCTCCTCCTCTTATCTCTTCCCTCAGCGGTGCAAAAGCAGACTACTCAGCCATTATCCCTCCTCTTATTTCTCCCCTCAGCAGCGCAGCAGCAGACTACTCCGCCATTATCCCTCCTCCTCTTATTTCTCCCCTCAGCGACACAGCCAGTGCGATTTACTCGACATTGTAACTCGTCCTACGCCGACAATGTGGAGACAAGTAGGTCCTCCCAAGGGTACCTTTTTAGCTTGGGCTCTGGAGGTGAGTCGTGGAGGTATACCTGGTCGTCGTCTGTGGCGCAGTCCTGTGTTGAGGCCGAGATATACGCCGGTGCTATGGCTGTTCAAGAGCCGCGCTGGCTGACTTTCTTGCTCACTGGCTTATGTGAGCGGCCGAGCTCTGGACCGACCTTGTTCGCTGACAACATGGTCATGATCCTCCTGTGGCGAGAGCCTCGACTGGAGAGCAGAGTGAAGCACATTCATATTCGGTACTTCCTGCTGCGAGAGATGCAACGTTGCGACCAAGCTCGGCTGCTCTTTCTGGCCAACACTGCGAAAATCTACACCATGATTTATCTGCCTGGTGACCACCACAAATTCTGTTCGCAGTTTGGCCTTATTAAGGCAGGCCCTTGGTTGTTGCAGAATTGTCTTTTGAGTCTTGCTCTGCTTGCTTTAGCCTTGTTGCCGTTTGTTTGTGTTTGGACTGTGTGGTGACTTCGTGATCCACCTTGAGCTTTGTGTTGTTGCATCTCCTTACTAGTCTTGTGACCACTTAGCTGCCTTGCTTGTTTTGATGCCCTACACTTGGTCTACGGGGGTTTGTGAAACTACCGTAATCCCCCGGATAGAAGACCCCCCCAAGATACAACACCCCCGGGTACCTAATACGGGGAGGGGGGTCTTTTATTAAACCTCGATTTTGTTATACCCCCCCTTTTGGGGGTGATCAATATAAGACCCCCCCGTTCCCCCATAGGGAGGTTTTCCATGTACTTTTTCATTGTTTCATTTGAAACTGAAACATTTTATAGTGCGAATTTGGCTTTCGGGGGTGAATTCCCGTGTCAGGGGGTTGATTTGTTGTGTCAGGGGGCGAGTTTGCCGCGTCAGGGGGCGAAACTGTTGCGTCAGGTGACAAAATTGTTGTGTCAGGGGGCGAAATTGTTACGTAAGAGAGGCGAAGTTTACAGTGATAGGCGAATTTGTTGTGATTGGTCAAGCGATCAGCTTTCTCTGTCGTGGTGCTCACCAAAAGCAAACCCACAACTTCGGAATTTTCTGTAGTGTTAAAAACACTAAAACAAAATACGCCATAGGAAAAGACCCGGGTATTATATATTTTTTTCCTTTGTTAAGAACCCCCCACCCACCCCCCCCCCCCCCCCCCCCCCCCCCCCCCACCCCCCCGTTTCCCATTTTTTCTAGGGATTTAACAGAAGACCCTAGGGTCTTATATCCGGGGGAATACGGTATATTTGTGTTAAAATAAATTCTTAACTCAAACCTTTCCTAGGGTTTAGGTGCAAAGGTTAAGTGTCGAGAGAGTTTGGCCAAACGGAGGGGGTGCTTGCATTAGAAACAGTCAAGATTTGACTTGCAGCACCATGGCAGCATCATTTTGACTTGCGCACCGAACCACGAGAGGATTACCATAATCACCACATCCTTCACACAAGAAGAAAAAACAGCTGCCGTCGATGCAAGATGATGTAGAAAACAGGTCAGCAACAGTAGTGGAGAGAAGAGAGAGGGGAGAGGGCAGAGCAGAGGGGGCAGGACTACTTGGAACGGGAGAGCACAAGGTGCGTGAGCTCAATCAGTCCCAGGCGGCATCGGTGTGCATACTCAGTGCTGGCTGCTGGCATGGCCTGCACCGCCTGCACTGCCAGTGAACAGTGCTCCGCTGCCAGTGCCTTGGTGCGCGCCACTCCCCCACTCTGCTCCACCCATGCCACAGCCTGTTGGGGAACAAGGGAGACGGTGCGCAGTGAGCACAGAAATACCGATAAGACAAAAGATGCGTCCTTGCCGGGCATGGAGGCGGCTCAGGTGCTGCCATTAGCGTGCATGTGCAAGCGGCAGACGACATGCTCTCCACAGTTCACCAACACGCACTCATCTCCCCACCTTCCCCCTCCCCTCCCACCCCCCACTTTCCCTCCCCCACCCCCATTACTTCCCCTCGCCCCCCTTTCCCAAACTCATCCCCTGTCACGCATGCACGGCACCTGCTGAACATCCCCGGGGTGGGAGAACTTGCGGTCCATGAGGCGGTGCATGCCGGGGTGCTGCTCCGCTGCAAACAGCACCGGCGCCGTCACCAGCCCCTGATGCCCACGGGGGGAGGAGGGTGCCGGGAAGAGCAGCGGACAGGAGGCAGCAGGGGGGTGAGGTGAGAAGAGATGAAATGGGAAAATGCAGCAAGATGTCCGACAGGGACTCGTGTAAAAAACGCTTACACTAATGACTGTGCCAGGTGTGCAGAGTTGGTAGGGATGGCATGCACTGCTATGCCGTGCTGTGTCGTAATGAACGGTGCAGTGGCATGTGTGGGCCTGACCTGGGCAATGTCGTTGAGCGCGGGTTTGCCCAGCGAGGCGAGCGAGCCTGTGAAGTCCAGGGCATCGTCCACCAGCTGAAACGCCAGGCCCTGCACATGGGGCCGTGGCAGGAGAACACGGGCGGCCACATCGTGGTCCGTGGGGCGAGAAAGACTCGACTTGAGGGAGAGAAGAACGAGGAGGCATGGGGCATGCGAAGCAGTGACACGCACTGGCGGAGAAGCACATTAGCAATGGCCGCACGGCAAGGGCAGCAACGTAAGTAAGCAGGGAGCAGGAGTAGGCAGGGCGAGGGGCGAGGAGCGGGGGGCGTGGGGCGACTGACGAGGTGGCGGCCGTAGTCGTAGGCGAGCTGTGCCGTGGGGGCGTCATGGCCGCCCAGCACTGCCACCGCCTTGCAACTGTTGGCGATGAGTGACGCCGTCTTGAGAAATGTCTTGCGCATGTAGTACTCCATGCTGCCCCGGGGGGGGAGGAGGGCGTGCGGTGCAGGGGAGGGATGGATATGTACAGACAGGATGCATGGGTACAGGCATTTTGTTCTACAAAACGAAACGGGATGAGTTGATATGAGCAGGGACGATAGTGCACTCAAGGTTGAAAGCAAATGGCACCGGCACACATGCGTAACCCACTGCACTGGGCAGTGGCAGTCAGTACACACCTACTGCACTGTGTGGGTTCCGCGGTCATCTGCATGACCTCGCCCCCCACGAGGTGCTCCAGCACAGCGGACAGCAGCTCCACCACCTCCGTGTTGCGCAGCCCTGCCAGCGCTGCTGACGCCCGCGCCAGCAGAAAGTCCCCCGCCAGCACCGCCAGCTGTGAGGGGGTTAGGGGCGGGGGGAGGGAAATGGGCGTAGGAGAGGTGGGAAGAGGGGATTGGGTTGGGTGTGACAGGATTAGACGGAACAACGGGAAGTGGAACTGGGTGGGGGAAGGGAAGCAAGATCTGGGTGGGAGAAGTGGGGGTGGGAAGGGGGGGAACAAGAAGGGGGTGTGGGATGATGCACAGGTAGCGGCGTGAGGGTAGCATGCGGGTGGATAATTCTGTGAAGGATGGGCTACTAAGGCGCGGGTGCTGTGTAGAGGGCAGTGCGGTACCTTGTTGCCCATCATGTAGTTGAGCGATGACACCCCCCTCCTGGTGTCCGCATGGTCCAACACATCATCATGCAGCAGACTCGCCACCTGGTGCCATGTTGCCATGCCACACGCACCCATGCACCCATGCACTCATGCACTCATGCAAACATGCACACATGCACACATGCACATGCAGACATGCGCACATGCACATACGCAGACGCACACATGCACACGCACATGTACACATTTACACATGCATGCATGCACATGCACACTCCCACACACATGCACATGTGCACAGTACATTCACACACCAGAACACACAGCGCAGAGAGGCAGAAGGGGGTCACACATGATGCACCGTGCCACTGCACATGCTCACATCACCTTCATTTACCAACACGAGGCGGGGTGGAAGAGGGGGGAGTGAGAATGCAATGTACATTCATCCAAAAACGCAAGGAACGGGTGGGCGGCGAGACCAAAAGGCATACATGGATCATTTCCGTGATCTCCGCTATTCTCCGTTGCCTCTCCCTCCTCTCCTCCGCAGTAAACACCTTCCCCGCTGGCACCTCCCCAAGTGGCACCCCTGGCGCCCCTGAAAGCGGGACGGGAGGGGTGCAGTGGGTGTGCTCCAGGGACGACGCCATGAGCAGAATGACCTGCGCACACCCCATGCGGACAGCACCCCCCGTGCACAGCGGCCATGCCATGCATGGGCGGCAGTGTGGGAGACATGCACACAGGTGCCGGACGGATGGATGGATGGAGGGCAGACGGAGGGAAGGGCGCGGATGGAGCGAGGGAGGGAGGGAGGGAGGGAGGGAGGGAGGGAGGGAGGGAGGGAGGGAGGGAGGGAGGGAGGGAGGGAGGGAGGGAGGGAGGGAGGGAGGGTGGGAGGGAGGGAGGGAGGGAGGGAGGGAGGGAGGGAGGGAGGGAGGGTGGGAGGGAGGGAGGGAGGGAGGGAGGGATGGAGGGAGAGAGGGGGGGAGGGAGGGGAAGTATAGCGGCATCAGAAATAACAAAGGTTTTGAACATGGTAGAAGTGGAAAAATATACGAAAAACGGGCGCCAGGTTGAGAAAGGAAGGAAAAAAAATTGAGAATAGGAGTTGTGGCGGGGGTGGGAGGGAGGGGGAGGAAGGTATGTGCAGAATGCATGGATCAAATACAGACAAGCATGACGCATGCACGCATGAGCATTGCCAAGGGCAAGCGGTTGCGGAAGAGAAGGCAGGAGTGGACGCACAGTGGGACGGAATCGCTTGCCGGTGGCGCCGACTCTGAAGAAGTAGTCCGCTGCTGTGGCCAGCTTGGGGATCTGCGGTGTGCGGTGACAGGGAGTGCACATGCCCCACGTGCACGTGATGTCATGTCAAGTGGCGCTCACGCTACTAAACTAAACATTGGTAGCAGAGGGGGCAAGAGGTGGAGCAGAAGGAAACGAGGGTGTAGGAGAGGGGGCAAGAGGTGGAGCAGAGGGGAAATAGGGTGGAGCTGAGGGGAAAAGGGGTGGAATAGAGGGGGCAAGGGGTGGAGCAGAGAGGGCAAGGGGTGGAGTGGAAGGAAGAAAGAGAGATGGGTTTACCTCTGATAGGATCATGGCGCGCATCTTGTCCGCCAGGCCCGTGAGCTCGTCCGCTACGAGGGAGAAGGGGTCCACTGGCCCCACCTGCCACACACACACACACACACACACACACACGCACTCACGCACACACACACATGCACTCACGCACACGCGCGCACACATATACACACACGCACACACGCACTCTCGCACACACGCACACACATGCACGCACACACTCACGCACACTCGCGCACACGCACACACATATACACACATCCACGCACACACTCACGCACACTCGCGCACACGCACACACATATACACACATGCACGCACACACGCACGCACACACGCACGCATGCACGCACGCAAGCACACAAGAAGCATGGGAAAGGGGGGGAAGGAAGAGACACTGATGAGTTGGATCGGACAGGCTAAATCAATGAATCAATCATGTGTAGCACACTCCTCACCGCCCCCATCACTACCACTATCTGTGAAAAAGGGTATGCACGTATGAGTGTGACAAGGTAACCATGAGAGTACATCCAGTGTTCCCCATACGTGTGGTGAAGGCCCACTGCAACACGATCTTGTTCGGTGTCAACCCTCACGCCAAACTCATGCCATGTCATTCTAGCTAGAGAGATCCGACACCAACCATCAACTTCGCCCCAGCCCGTCTATTCCACTTGGCAACAAGCAGCCTGGCCCAAAGTTTGCATCCATGCACATATAGGCGTAGGGGCGTCACATTTATATTTCAAGCAGCAGCAGCGGCAGCAGCAGTAGCAATAACAGAGAAGCAAAAGAGCAGCCGAGGGTGGCTCACATCCTCGAACTTGCCGACTGCCTGAGAGCCATCTGTCGCTGCAGCTGAGTGATACGCGCCCACCAGCTGCTGCAGGGCGCGAGGGAGAGAGGGAGGGGGAGGCGGAAGGGGAGAGGGAGGGGGGGACGCAGGGGGAGAGGGAGAGGAGGAGACAAGATGAGGGACAAGCCCAGTGGAAGGGTGAAGAGCACATGCTGTGTGATGTGTGAGGTGCGAGATGAGATGCAGACAGGGTGGGTAAATCTATCGCGTATGCGCACTCCAGCAACTCATATGCGGTCCAGGCTGGTGTGTGCTGCATGCAAGGAGTGATGGGCAGCGAGGGAGGGCCGCTGTGAGCGCACCTGCACGTGGCCGCGCCCGTGCGCCCTGCCTGATGCTGCTGCCGCGGCTGTAGGGCACACGGGGTGGAGCGGCATAAATGATGCGCGTGGGGGAGGGAGACGGGTGGGGAGGGGGGGCCCAGTGGGACAGCAAGTGAGCGAAGGCAAGAGGAGGGATGAGAAAGAAGGGAGGAGAAAGGGAGGGCGGGTTCAATTAGGGAATGAGGAGCAGAAGATTGGATAGGCGGTTGTGCTGTCGGTGCATTCCCATGGCCATACCACGTCCCTCTCATAATATTATACGTGAACAGCGCACCCCCCCAATAGCCAAAACGGTCACGACGCAGCGCGCACAGATGCATGCCACGTACCGTGAAATGACAAGCTGGCCGGCCACGTGTCTGCAGGTGATTGGACCGGAGTGCAGGGGGGCCGCGGTGCATGGAGCGCGGAGAGACAGAGGGTAGGGGAGAGAGCGGAATGGAGAGCTGAGGTGCGATGGTGGCGCTGCGGCGGGGGTATATAAAGAGGACGCGGCGATGACGTTGTTGGCGTGTGTTGGCTTCCATGAATATGATTGAGTGTCAGCGCGAGCGCCGCGGCTGCTGCATTGCTGCACGCCGTTAGCCTGTCGTTGCTGCTGCCGCCCGCTGATCGCCGTGCGACCCGCGGTACGTCGCTCCACGGCACCACGCGCGCATCGCCCACGGGCGCCGATGCGCACGCGACGGAGCCGGTCGGCGCGGGAGCCGACGCGATCTCCATGGCACCTGGGGTTCCGGGCAGGGAAGCGCAAGAGGGAGCGGGGCGGGCGATAAGACGGGGTGCTACGATCACGTCGTACAACGAGAGACGCGGCACTAACCGCGAATCGCGAGCCACGAGCACGGCAACGTTTAAACAAGCAGTTGTCGGGGAGCTTCGCAACGGGAATACGACGCGGCGAAAGGTCGTCACCCGGAGGAAAGGCGGGCATGTGGGCTGCGCGACGCGGGGTTTGGGCTGTGGGAGGTACTAAGAGTCAAGATTCAGCAGCGCGACCTTACTGGCGCTGGTGCCAGCCGCGTCGCATGGCAGCAGCACTGTACCGGCATCGCTCGACTCCGATCCACGCCTCGCGATCTGATCGTGCGAGCCGGCACCCCGCAGATCCGTGCTGTAGCCGGCACAGATCCGGCCCGCCACGTGGCACGGCGCGGGTAGCCGTGAGGCCGCGCGCGAGCGAGCCTGGTTAAGCATGGGTGCGGAGTCGCTGACGTTAATTGCCGTCGATTACAGCGGTGGAGGCGACAACTGCGACCGGAAGCGGTGCGATGAGGGTGACACCTGACACGCGGGATGCGGAAGCGCGTGCTTTGCACGACAGCTAGTGCTGGTCCTGGATCCAGCTCGTGAGGATGGCTGTAGGCTGTCGTCTGTCTTGAACAGAACACAAAGAAAGTTTGGATGCTATGTTCTCTCTTCATCGTTCTCTAGCGCGTATGACTGGGTAACAAGAAACGCAGTGGAGCTGGCCTAGGGCCTAATCCTGAATGACTTCACGGGGTGCCAATCATCTCGTTTCGTGCAGCCAGGTTGCGAGACTTGTAAAACAGAGTAGCTGTGACTACTGGAGGGCTGGAAACTTGGCTGGAAAGTCTTAGCAGGGCTCCTGGAATTGACTGGATGAGGTAAAACTTCACTATGTTCAAGATTAACAAGCCCATTAAAGCACAACTCTATAGGCATCACAAACAAGACAGATTGAAAGCTCAAACTAGGCTGATAGACAATGTAACTTCCCTGGTAACTTGGGCACAATCTAGATTGGATGGACCTTGAGTCACCTTGAGTGCCTGGGGGTGCTGAGCCTGGGGGTGCTGAGCCTGGGGGTACTGAGACTAGGGGTGCTGAGCCTGGGGGTGCTGAGACTAGGGGTGTTGAGACTGGGGGTGCTGAGACTGGGGGTGCTGAGCCTGGGGGTGCTGAGCCTGGGGGTGGTGAGCCTGGGGGAGCTGAGACTGACCGTCCTGCGCCTGGTGACGCTTCCTCTTCACAGCAGCTGCGTGAGTGGTACTCTCAGCGTTACAGCCTCCGGGGTGGGGCTACTAGAGCTGGGGGTTCTGCCGGAGTTGGAGCTGGTGGTGCTGCAGGTGCTGAGTCGCAGCCATCGCCTCCCTCCCCACAGCGACTGCGTGAGTGGTACGCTTGGCGCTGCAGCCTCCGGAGCGGCGCTCCTGGCACTGGGGCGCCGCCCGCTGGAGGCCCTGGTGCTGCTGGAGGTACTGGAGCCTCTAGTCTTGGAGGTGCTCGTACAGGCGGTACTGGAGCTGCTGGGACTGGGGGTTCTGCTGGAGCTGGTGCTACTAGAGGTGCTGCTGGTGCTGGAGTTGGAGCTGCAGGTGCTGGAGCTGCTGGAGCTGCCGGTTGAGCTGAGGACGCCAGGCCTACTGGATTTGGTGTTGCTAACGACCCTGGGGTTGGTCCTGCAGGTGCTGGAGCCGACGGTGCGGCTGGAGCTGGCGCTACTTGGGGTACTGGAGTTGGCACTACTGGAGCTGTTGGTAGCACTACTGGAGTTGGAGCTGTTGCTGGGGGTTCTGGTGCGGTCTCTGCTGGTTCTGAGGGCGCTTCACGATCGCGGCCGTACTTCGTTCCGCTCCTTCAGCAGGTTCTTGGTCAGCCTCCTCCTCCTTGTCCTGCTCCCTCCTTAGAGTGTCCTCCGCCTGTCCAGTCGCAGGCACAGTCACAGCCCGCCTCGTCACTTCCTCGTCCTTCTCCCTACACTGGTCCGACAGGAGGTCTTACAGAGCGTCATGAGCCGGAGTCTCGTCCTGTGTCGCCTGAGTCTCGTTCAGCGTCACCTGTTCGTGCTGCTCGCACTGGTCGTAGTGTCCCGCGTCAGCGTTCTCCTGCTGTCCCAGGCACTCACCAGATGACGCTTCGTCTTCCCACTGCTCCACTGCGACTCCCTCTGCCTTCTCCTCTTACGTCCTCTCTTCCTGCCTTAGCTGACCCGGAGTCTGACTCTCTTCGTGCTGCTAGTCCTACTGTCACGCGTCTCCTGGCCACGGCTGTCACTGACCCTTCCTTTGAGTCTGCTACTGCGTCTGCCCTAGTTGCTAAGCTTGTCGACTTTGCTGCTCGTTGTCGTCTAGACTACGCCACGAGTCTTGTTGCTGAGTCTGAGTCTATCTGTCCTCCGTCTGTTAGGGGTGAGTGTGCTCTAGGCACGGACGTCCTTGAGGACAGGCAGGAGGAGTTTGAGTGCTTTGCCGCTGCTGTACCTCATCTCGTGTCCATGCTGATTGCACCTGAGGGAGACCCGGATGCACCAGACATCCCGACCCCGCGCTCTTACGCAGAGGCGATCGAGGGTGAGTACTCCTCTCAGTGGCAGTCAGCCATGGACGCAGAGATGGCATCCTGGAAGTCCACTGGCACTTACGTTGACGAGGTTCCCCCTCCTGGGGCGAACATCGTCAGTGGCATGTCGATTTCTAAGGTGAAGCGGCCGCCATGTTCTCCGCCTGTCTTCAAGGCTCGTTACGTTGCTCGAGGCTTCAGTCAGCAAGAGGGAGTAGACCTCTTCCAGACCTTCTCCCCCACCCCGAAGATGACCACTCTTCTGGTGCTACTGCACGTTGCCGCTCAGCGTGACTACGAGCCTCACTCTCTTGACTTCAGCAAAACTTTCTTGCAGGGCAGCCTGCACGAGGAGATCTGGCTGCGCCGCCCACCTGGCTTCACTGGGTCGTTTCCTCCTGGTACCCAGTGGAGCCTCCGGCGCCCGGTCTACAGTCTCCGCCAGGCGCCATGTGAGTGGCACGACACAATGAGGACTACTCTTGCGGCTCTTGGGTTCCCGCCCTCTACTGCTAACCCGTCGCTGTTTCTGCGCCCCGGCACGTTGCTGCCACCGTTCTACATCCTCGTGTACGTGGACGACTTGGTCTTTGCCACTGCTGACACTGAGGCTCTCGCCCACGCGAAGTCGGAGCTGCAGAAGAGACATACGTGCACAGACCTGGGTGAACTGCGCAGCTACCTTGGCTTGCAGATCACCCGGGACAGAGCACGCCGCACCATCACACTGACTCGGTCACACATGGTGCAGCAGGTCCTTCAGCGCTTCGGCTTCACTTGGTCCTCGGCACAGGCCACTCCTCGGCTACATGTCACTCGCTCTCAGCTCTGCCTTCGGATGAGTCCGTAGAGCCGAGTGGTCCTTACCCAGGGCTAGTTGGCTGCCTCATGTACCGGATGACTTGCACTCGTCCTGACCTAGCGTACCCTCTTGGCCTTCTGGCCCGCTACATGGCTCCTAGTAGGCACCGAAAGGTGCACTGGGATGCTGCAAAGAGGGTATTGCGCTACTTGTGTAGTACATCGAGCATGGGGCTCGTGCTTGGAGGGAGGAGCTCAGTCGTTCTCACTAGGCACTCAGACGCTTCTTGGGTTGACGACCAAGCTACTCAGCGGTCGTCACAGGGTTACACCTTCGGCCTTGGCTCTGGCTCAGTTTCGTGGCGTTCTACGCGTTCGTCTTCAGTTCTCAGCTCCAGTCGTGAGGCTGAGATCTACGCCACAGCCATGGCTGCACAGGAGTTATGCTGGCTCACCTACCTGCTGACCGACCTGGGAGAGCCGCCTCGTTCTCCTCCAGTACTGTACGTCGACAACAAGGCTGCCATTGCCTTGTGTGAGGAGCACAGACTGGAGCACAGAATGAAACACATCGCTCTACGTTACTTCCTGGCTCGAGAGTTGCAGCAGCATGGTCAGCTTCATCTGCGTTACGTGGCCACTCAGACCAACACTGCTGATATATTCACCAAGGAACTTCAGTCTGGTGATCATCAGCGTTTCTTCACTTTGCTAGGGCTTGTGCCCACTTTTCCTCACTTGTTGTAGACTTTGCCTGTATTGTTATCTGTATATATAAACCTGCATGCTTGCTTTGTTAGGTATAGATCACTATGATGCTTGTGTTACATATATGCCTCTGCATGTGAACTGGCCTTGTGGCCTCTTGCTTGTGCTCAGAGTGTGTGGTGACGTTGTGATCCACCCTGAGCTTGCTTTGTCTTTCTTGACTGGTCTTATGACCCCTTAGTCTCCCCCAAGGGTGTGTCAAACATTGTATATGTTACTGTTCTGTAGGCTACAGTGGGTTTAGCCTTAGGGGGTACAACATTCTAGGGTTTTCCTACTTGTACTCCCAATCTTGCTAGTCCAACCACTTCTCTCATTCTGACACCCCCGTCTACGAAAAATTTAACTAAGTCTGTCCCAATTTTCCCACTAAGCAGTATGGGGCTGTCTACCGCATTACCCTTCTTATTCGGCCGGGTGTGGTCGATTGCGTGAACCGGCACAATCACTCGGTGAGGGTCAGTTGGGTCGGGCGAGCGACGTGACCTGTCAGTAGAGGGCCCGTTTGCTACTGACTTCCAGCGTTTCCCTGCTGCTTGGTCTATTTCTGCTGCTCAGCTTCCCCCTTTCCCTTAATGTTTTCTGGGCATTTGCTCTTGCGGTGTCCCGGCCGATTGCACGCAAAGCAGCGCCCTTTGAACGGTGCGGCAGCGGCATTTGCGGTGACGGCACGTATCGTAGCGCCCTCGTTCGTCCCACGAGACTGATGTCCCCAATGGCTGCTTCCGTAGGACCCCGGTCTCGGTCGGCGGAAGAAGTCAAGTTTCTCCGCCATAGCGAGAATTTTTTGAAAGTCGGTGACGCCACGAAGCTGGATTTCCTAAGCGATGTCCTGCTTCAGGCCGCCGATTTAGCGGTCGATGCGCTCGCTCTTGTGCATGTATCCCACCTGCTCGCATAGCGCCAGAAATCCGCTCGTGTAGTCTTGGACGGAACCGAGTTGGCGCCAAGTGCGGAGCTTCTGTCGCGCCGCGATCGAAGTCGCGATTGGCTCGAAACGAGCGCGCAGACCTGCGCACCACGTGTCCCACGTGCGATACTGGGGCACCTCCACGAAATACGACGGCGCCCAGGGTCCAGTTTGTCCTTCCTGTGTCGGTAGAGTCGCGTAGTCCATCGGCTTCGTGACGATGACGCGCCACCAATCCATGGCGGGTCCTTGCAGCAGCGACACGGCGTAGCTAATTTTCGCCGTATCCTCCGAGACGTAGTTGGCGTCGAAAAACACGTTCATCGTGAACAACCACGCCTGAACGGTAGGACCACCCCTTTGACTGGGATCGAAGCATGGTGGACGCTACGGCTTCAGCGGCATCGGTGACGGCAGTGCCGAATCGTCGGTTGGTGCCGATATTGTGACGCGTGGCTGGCTTCGGGCCTCATTCGACGCTTCGGGGTGTGTCGTGCAGTGGTCGTCGTCTCCGTCGGGGCGGACGACGCCATCACTGGCCGCGCTCGCGGGTTGCCCCACGCTTCCGTGTTGTGATGCTTGTGGCGTGGGCTGTTCCGGAGTGCCAGGTGCTTGAGATTGTGCTTGTTGTGCTCGTGTGAGATCATTTTGCAGGGACGAGCGTTTTTCCGTCAGCGTCGCGATTTTCTTCGGTGCTCTCGCGGATTTGTTGCAGCAAATCGTTCAAGTGCTCCTGTGTGAGAGTCGTGACGTCGATATGCTCAGCCGTTTCGAAGGGCGTCGGCTCGTCTTAGTCTAGGCGCAGTCGTGGCTGCACGCGTTTACGAGAGAACGCGGGGACAGCGGCTCCTAGGTGCTAAGGTGTGTGAGTCCCTTCGAGTGAAAAATCATAAGTTGAGTTCCTGGGGTGTGGAGATGCGCGGTTCGAAAAGAAAAGAGGCTGTGATACCAAGTGTTACGGGTGCAATGGATCGAGGTAGCGAGAATTGCACTAAGGTGTCTAACGAGTACAAAATGTGAGCGAAGGCATGAGCGAACATTTATACGCGAAACATGCAAACGGTAACGCGGTGCGTGCGAGCTAGCTAGTGCTATGCTGGCAGCGAGGCTCGGGCTAGTCCCGAAGCGTAGGCCGACATGGCCGGGCCAGCAGTGCGAGGTTTGGCAAAACAGTGTGTGCGAAGTTGGGGAAGCCCCGTTAGCAGTAACGGGCGAACAACGGCCGTTGCTGTACGCAATGTAGTCGGACTTTGTTGTTGGGAACAAATAAGTTAAGCGCCTCTGTCGTGTTAGTACTCAAGACACAAAACGAAGCAGCTCAAGTCGAAGCAGCGCGAGTCAAAACGAGGTTAACGTAACCGTCGGAGGTTACGGGAAAGTCAAAGGGCAGCGACCTTTGACCTGACGCAGCGCGACAGCAAGGACAAACAACTGACTCGACATTGAGCAGTTGCCCGAGTCGCACTGTATCGAACCGCAACAGTAAAATTAGTTATAATGTCTCTTCGTATTCTCTGTACTCATCTATTTATATTCTTGTATCTCTTTGCTTTTATTAACTCACTTTTGCCTTCACATACTAGCGCAAGGTGGTTCAAGAGCTTTATTCAACGCTTCCGCTATTACAACATCTACTCAGACTTTAACTCTACAAAGATCCTAGGGCGTTTCAGCCCAACATTTGTAAGGAATGCCGAGAAAATTCCTTACAACTTTGAAGTAGGTTGGGTTGCTAGATATAGAGAGCCTTTTTTTTGAGAAGCATGTGAAGAGACGTGCCCTTCGCCGAAGCATGTAACCCTTCGCCGATGTCCGCTCGAATTTCCAGGCGACGTGCCCTCAAGGCGAAAAAACGCAGACACGCAAAACTTTCAATTTACCTTTCTGTGAGGATCGTGGTCGTGGTCCCTGTCAAACAGGCCCCTTCTCCTTAGGGCGTGTGAAATCGCCGCACTTAAAAATTCGGCCGCTAGCCAAATGACCGAATTGGCGACGGTAACCCGCTGGAGAAAAAATCGATAACAATCGCGACCGTCGTTAATTTCGCCAATAAAAAACGAAATTGAGGGCCGTTTTGAAAGTCGACTCGTATCCGACACCATGTCGACTCCAATTCGGCCAAGTAGTCGACACCGTGAGCGACTGTCACGTACGACGTCGCACGGTCTCGCAGAACGATTGAAATTTTTTAACCTGTCCAATCAGAGTTTTCGCCGTCAAAAGTGCGACCCCGTCTTACATACGTTCCTACTGTAGCAACTGCAAATTTTACAGCTTTTTGAAACCGGCCTGAAATTCGGCCCTCAAACCTGTAAAGTTTGCAAATCTGCAATTAGTGGCTGTAAATGTGACGACACGAAGTCGACCCCGGCCAAAAGCAGATTTCGCAAATTTGCGGGGATTTTACACGCCCTTAGAGTTCCCTTGCATGTACAGCTGGTTCCTTGAGATTCTCGCGGCAGCAACCATGTGGCCTTACGATAAGAGTATGGCTAACCCTTTGATCGGCTCCCGAGATTTTACCTCTGCGGTAGCGACCGTTGCGATGGTTCCCCCTAACCCGATCGAGCTGTATAAATTTCGCAGCGCACCTCCTTCACAAACCCCACGCCTTTTCCACGGCAAACCTCGTTCACCTCCCCATCCACCACGGTTGCTTTCGCTTCCAGCCGTCCAGCGGAGATAGCGGCGCGCCATGGAGTCGCTGCCCCCGGACGTGGTCTACACCGTGCTCCGCCTCGCGCAGCTCTCGGGGCTGCCGATCGCGCGGCTCGCGTGCGTGTCGACGGGGTTTGCGCGGATGGCGAAGGAGCATCTCTGGAGGTGGCACTGCCGCGACCAACTCGCTCTCGACGCATCCCCGAGCGACGCGCGACGCTCTGACTCCGAGGCTGTACCTGATGCTGCTGTAGCTGATGCCGTTGATGACGAAGCCGCTGCTAACAGGGTCAGCGGTGAAGATCCGAAATTTAGTCGCGAGCCGCTGGATCGCATGCTGCGTAGCATGAAGAACGAAGAAACTCTCAGCCTGGCGAAGCTCGTGAACGTGTGTCCGGGCGTGCGACCCTCGCTGCAGCGAGGCAGGGTGTACAAGGCAATGAACTGCGGGTGTAGCGACCGCAGCGAGTGCGCGTGCTGGGAGCCTCTGGCCAGTCCGGAAGGCTATTCCAGTGCGCCTCACTGCCACTGCCTCAGCAAGTTTGAGATCATGGCTGTCAACCGCACTGGCGCTCCAACGGTTCATTTCCTGATATTTGGGTGCTATACGCATTCAGGCGAGGAGCGCAGCGACATGCCATGTGTTCTGATTCGTGGAATTGTTATGGACTTTAAGAGCTCCAAGTACGGTCGATGGTGTTTCTTTGCTTGCTTTCCTTAGGTGACATACAAAAAAGGCGCCTAAGGTGTGAGCTACTTGTTCCGTATAGCTTTCCGTACCACGCGGGTCAGTCTCCATTTACACGTACGGTATGTCTTGCTGAACCGTCCTGTATGGTTGTTTCCCCTTGTCTGATTTGATGGATTGTTTTCATTCACGCCCTTGTAGCGACCCTTTTTTTTTTTGCTTCATATGTGATGCAAAAAAACGGATCGCTACAGTTGGCGTCAGTGAAGGCAGTTCCTCAAGTTGGAACACGGGGGGAAAATAAGTTATGCCCGTTGTCAATGATGCATGTCATGTTCGTGTCCTCCTGCCCTCATCAACTAGCACACACAGCCCTATTGATGCCTCTTTGCCCCTTCATTCACATGCGCTTGCCAACAGGATGTACGAGTTGGCCTCCCAGTCCCCCTTCATTTGCGACGAGCAGTGCCCGTACTGCTCCTCCCAGGTGCGCAATTGTCCTGTCCCATGACTCTTGGGTCCACAGAAAACTTATCCCGAGATGCGCTAATGCATTGTCTAATCCCACAATGGTCCTTTCCCTCAAATCCTGCCCTTTTCTGACACTCTTCAAAACTCCAACCCCGCGCTGCAAGTTATTTGGCAGGTCTGGAACGTGTTTGCACTGTTGAACACCACTCCAACCAAAATCATCGTGTGCAACCTGCTGAATAAGTACAACGTCATGTTCCCAGAGATGGTCTTCTACGTCTGCACCATGGTACGCGCTGCTGCCTTGCACTTCCTCATCATTCTTGCTTCCTTTCCCCTCTCCCTCCCACCGCCTGTCTCCTCCCCCCTTCTCCGCCTACCTTTCCCCCTGTCTCTCCTACCTGCCTTCTCTGTTTCAATTTCCCATTGACGTCATACAGGGTTGCCGTACTGTGTTGATCCTCTCCCCTCTGCACGTGCAGGGCCATCTGTACGGCCTGAGACGGCTTGGGCATGACGACATGGCAGGGAGCAGCACAGGGGTGGCGGAAGTGGAGGTGCAGATTTCTCTGCCAGCCGCGCACGAGCGCATGGAGGGCAGTGAGAGCGACCATGGCAGCTCGGACGATGAGGAGGTGGAGGAGGATAGGGAAGTGTTGGACGGGGTGTTGGAGAGGGTGATGGAAGGGGTGGTGCAGGGGGTTTTGGGGGTGTTGGAGGAGGAAGGAGCTGCTGACATCGTAAGCATCCGCCTTGCTGCCAACTCGCTTAGTGATTCTTATACTTATTTTGATTTCTTTAATGGCCACGCTGCCTGCTTCCCTCGTCAGTTGGTGTGCGGTGTTGTCCCGTTTGGTGTCTGTGGCTCTATGCTGCTGTCCGAGTGGTACAGGATGGTGTTGGCGCATGACAGGTGGCTGTGGCTTGAAGCATGACAGGTGGCAGGTGCTTGAAGCATGACAGGTGGCAGGGGAAGAAAATATTGGTTCAAGCATTCGCCCAGCTGCTATCGGTGTTGCTCTGATTGCTGCCTGATTCTTCTTATGCTGCACTTGCCTCAGTCCTCCATCTTCTTTTCCCCTAATAAACCCACCTTTTCCTTCTACCCGAATTTCTCATCTCACTAACCCACTGGACGCAGTCTGAGCCTGGCACTCCCACTAGCGGAGCAGAAGCTGCTGCACGCACCGTCCCTGCTGCTGCTGCCGGGCCAGCTGCCACACCTGAGCATGCACAGGCAGATGTGGTGGAGCCTGCTGCTAGTACTGCTGCAGCACCGCATGCACCCAGTGTTCCTCCTGTGGCAGTCGCTGTGCCGTCCCCTATCAGTGGTGCTACCGCGGCTGCAGCAGCAGACTCTGCCAGTCCGCTTCCCACGGCAGCAGCTGCTCCGCATGGACATCTGTTAGAGGCACCACAACCAGGTAAGCCCCCTCGGGCCCTCCTGGCATGCCCCTTGTTATTTCTGCATGCTAAATTGCTCTGGTTTCTTGAGAACCTATAGTTGGATGCTCACATTCGCCTCGCCTCATTGTCCCACCCATTCCCTTGGGTGTGGCGTGTCTTGCCTTTGCACCTCTCCTCCTTCCCTGCCTGCCTGTCCCCGCACCTCCCCTCCAGCAAAGGGCGGCAGTGCTGCTGCACCTCTCAGCACCATGGTTGATGCCCTGTCTCTGACCACACATGCGACAGCACCACCACGCTCTGCGTCCTCTGCAGCTGCAAGCAAGGCGGCAGCTCCTGAGGAGTAGCTGAGTAGCTGACAAGTACCGTACTGTGTTTGCAACGTTTGACTGCAGCTGTTGCCATGAGTCTGCACCTGCTGCACCTACACATCTACTACTCTGCTGCATTGGAGGATGCTGGTGCTCATTGGTAGTGCTGTATTTCTGTGTTGGAAGTTGAGGGCGATTCACCTTCGGAGAAGTATCGTAGCCCACATTCTTTGTGGGACTCTCTGCGAATATGCGTTCTAGGATGCAGTGTTTTGTGCACCACAACACTCTGAAATGAATATCAATCGCCTCGGATTTGGCTTCTGGAAAGATGGGCAAGAGCTGACTATGGTGGATAGACCTGCCTTAGAGGGGCATGGGGGTGGAGGGGAAACGATAGGGGCAGGTGGGGAGGTGGGGGGAGGGGGATGATTATGGCAAGGGCACAATAGCAACCGTTGGGAAGGGCGTGGGGAGGTGGGGAGGGGTTGGGGGAGGGGTGGGGGGATGGTTCTAATTCAGGCAACCAGTCACCACCAAGTGTAATGGTCAAACAGAGGATGCATTGAACCTTCTACAAGACGTCCTTGAGATCCACCTGTTCACACAAGCTCTAATTTTCAATCTTGCGCACCACCATACAGTGCTAAGGTCGCCATTGGCTGCAACCAGTAGCCTCTAGCAGTGCTAGGGGCTGCTTAAAGGTGAATGCGCGTGGCAGTCCACTCGTACCCTCTCCCCCCTGCCCCACCCTCTTTCCCCTCGTCTGCCATGAGCCTTGTGTGTCGGTGGCGAGAGGGCGTTTTCACGTGCACGTAGTCCACCTGCACGGGGGATCACAAGAAGCAGAGGCGTGATTGAGTGTGCAAGCTTAGACCCACGGTACCTGTAAGCAACGTGTCAGCCTGTGAGCCTGTGAGCCCGTGAGTCCGTGAGCGTGTGAGCCTATCACCATACCTCAAGGGGCTCCAGCAGCAGCAGGCAGAAGTCCTCCACGGGCTCAACAGAGGCAACCTTATCCGGGTCCACCTTATCACGCTCAGCCTTATTCTCCGCACTCGCCCCCTCTGCATCTCGCTGTGTCAGCAACGCCAGTGCTGCCAGCGATGACTCGTGCCCATCAGGCCGCCCTGCTGCGCTCTCTTCCTCCCAGGGCGTGCCTGGGTGCCCTCGGCAGTACTGCCAGCGCTGCTGCGCTGTCAGCGGCTGCCATGCCGCATGCCTCAGCTGGGGAGAGGAAGGGCGGGGCCCAGCAAATGCAGGGAAAAGTGAACTGAGCTATGGGGCGAGGGTGGCGGTGGAGGGAAGGAGGCTTTGGTCTTGGAGCGGGAGGAAATGGAGGGACATTGTGGGACATGGTGAGGAGCGGGTATGAAGGAAAAAGCATGGGGATGCAGGAAAAGAATGGGTTAAAGGGGGATGTAAGGGGAAGGAAATGCACTGGGAAAGGAAAGATGGGGTGAGGAAAGGTGAGAGAAGAGTGAGTGGAAGCAGAGGAGAGATGGCCGTCATGTGGTGAACAGGAGGCAGGACTAGGGACGAGGTGCACATTGCAAGGGGCGAAGAGCGCCCATGGGGCTTGAGAGATCAAGCCATGATCAGAGGGTAAGAGTGGGTGAGGGACATGGATTGAGCACATGATGAAGGTGGGTACAAGTGCGTGGGGGAGATGGGCATGCTATCCTTGTGCATGTCTGTACTTGCTCGGATCTAATACACGGACCGCTTGAGTGGAGGAAACTAACGAGGGGGGGCAAAGGCAGCGGGGCGCAAGGGAGGGAGATGCTAAGGAAGTGCAGAGCAAGTGAGAAGGGATGATGGGGAAGGGAGGCACCTTCAAGAGCGAAGGGTCGGGCGAGTTGGCATGGACGGTGGTCATGCTGCCAGCAATGCGGTACTGCTCCCATGACTCGGAGAAATACCAGCACAGCTGCGTGGGCGCGAGGGGCAGTCACATGCACAAGGGGAGCCATTTGAAGCACACGGGGAGCACTGTGAGAGAGGATACAGGCGGGCATGTTGCATGAGGAGGACATGGGACATGATGGGCGAATGAGGCGAGAGAAGCAAGTGGAGAGGGCAATCGGGGTGACGAATCCATCAATGAGCAAGTGGCATGGACGGGATGGATTCACCACTGGTGTACCTCGATGAGCGACCACTGCTCGATCTCCTTGACCTGCATGGGTAGTGCCGTCACAAAGAGAGAGGCGAGACAGACATGCACGGCGCATGAGTGTGGGTGTACATGCATGTGCGGGTGCATTGCTCATGTCACGGGGCATGCACGCACATGGGAGATGGGGGGGGGGAGAGGTAGAGGCAGAGGTTGAGGGTACGAACGCACGTGCAGGACAGATTGCAGAGTCAAGAGGGCGAGCAGTGGAGCAATGGGAGGGTCGGGGAGGATGGAGACCTGCATGCGGCTCGTGATGTTTGATGGGAGGGACGAACAGAAAGGAAGCGAGATGTGAAAGGGGAAAGCGCGAGCAAGTGAATGAGGGTAGGGGGGGTGAAGGAAGGGAGGGAGTGAGAGAGGGAGTGAGGGAGAGAGGGAGGGTGGGAGGGAGGGAGGGAGGGAGGGAGGGAGGGAGAGGTAGGGGAAAGGCAAGGATTGGTAAGGGAGGAGGGAGGAGGGAGGAGCGGACCTTGCTGCTGCGGCCATCTGTGTAGAATATGAGGTTGTCGGAACCTTCCATGAAGCCTCTGAGGGGCGGAACACGCGCCAACAACCATGTGGGGTGGCTTGAATTGGAATCGTGTGAATGGTTGAGAGAGGGCGTGCAAGGTGACTCAAGGTGCCTTTCATGCAAAAGCAGCACGGAAGCAGTAATGCGGGAGAGGAGGAGGGGGGGGAGGAGATTGGGGCAGGAGTGAGCATGGAAGCAGCAGGCGCGAAGGGAGGAAACGAGCGCTGCAGAGGCGGTACAGCGATCTTGCCCTCGACGGGCGAGGCCGGGGGTGAATGGCGACGAGTGGGGAAAGAGCGAGGCGGGGTCGAAGGCCGATATGGCGGGGAAGGTGAGGCGGAGGGGGAGGAAAGGCGGGGAGGACAGGTGAGGCGGAAAAGGGGGGTCAAGGCGGGGAAGGGGAAGGCGGGGGAGCCGCGGCCCAGGGAGTGGAAGGGTCACCTGAAGACGAGAGAGCGGTTGGCGGGCGTGCCGTTGGCGCGCACTGTGGCCTGCACGCGGCACGGGCGCGCGCGGGACAAGCGGATGGGAAGGAGACGCGATACAGGCAGGGAAAGCAAGCATTAAGAGTGGGCGCCCGAGTGCCATCAGGTGCCCCAGCAGTGGGACAGCTGATGGCAGTCGCGGGGTCATGGTTGCGGTGCGCAAAGCGGCGAGGTGAATGGCAGGCAGGCAGGAAACCAGGCACGGGTACGCACGAGTTGCACGAAGGACGCGGAGGGGATGTGCGCGTGCGCGTCGATGGACGACTGCAGCATCCGCCGCCACAGCGGCAGCGCGGCGGGGGACAGCGCGGCGGGTGCTGCCATGAGGCGCGCTGCTGCGAACGTTCGGGAGGTGCTTGGGTGACAGTGAACGAGGACGGGGGAGTGGGAGAAGCAGAGGAACTCGGTGGTCGATATTGTGGTGCTAGGGTGCACCGCAATACGAATTATAAGCATTGTACATTTCTGAACATAATAACTCCTCTCTGCCTTCCTTGATCTAGTTCATAATTTATGACAAAAATGATCATCCTACTTGGGAAATTGGCACATGCCTACGGTAAGCTTATGATGCAAAACAGTTGGGGCCTTATGAGCGCCGACAATAGTAAAAACCCCTCTCTCCCCCCTCTCCTCCCCCCTCACCCTCCCCTTCTAGTCTCTACTGGACCCCCGGAGGGTCCTAACAGTTATGGGGTTCCACTATACGGCCGTCGGCCGCTTACGGTGCCGTGCTGCAAACCAAGTTCCTTGGATGACTCAACTCAAGAACACTAGTCCTGCAACAACTCATATGCACTACCTACTGCCCACTGTACAGTACAGCCCTAACGCAATCGCTACCGGACTCTAGCGTGTTGGCGGGCGGGCCTAGAGGTGGACCTTGAAGATGTAGGTGGCCCAGTTGGTCCACTGGGTGCGCGGCACACCAGGCACATACTCCACCACGGCCCATGCATTGCCGTGCTCATCAGTGGTGGCCGTGTGGTAGTCCCCGTACCGCATCACCCTCTCCTCAAACAGGTACCCTGCCAAGTACCACACCACGTGGCACATGCGGATTTGGGGAGTTGGATGTGGGGTGGCTAGCTAATCTGAAAGTACAAAATATAATATGTGTGTGTTAGGGTGGCGGATAAGGGGTAGCGCAGGCACGAGAGGCATGAGGTGTTCATTCACAGAAGGACCATGTGTACCATGCTGTATGAACTATGCAAAGCAA
The DNA here is from genome assembly GCA_948144175.1 of Closterium sp. NIES-65. NCBI lineage: Eukaryota > Viridiplantae > Streptophyta > Zygnematophyceae > Desmidiales > Closteriaceae > Closterium > Closterium sp. NIES-65. The sequence goes on along the minus strand of CANXME010002307.1, from coordinate 1,100,513 downwards.
TCGGCTCTTGCAAAAGCAGCAGAGTCCAAGGCACACTTGCTCACCAGAGTAGTCATCAAGGGGAGCTCTCCCGGGTGCTGCAATAGTGACGGGGCCAACACGCAGGGCTGCATCCACACGGGCATAGGCAGCAGAGGGGTAGAAGGACGGGCCCGCCAGTGCTGCTGCTAGTATGCCCCTGCCGCGCCTGAGAGCAGAGACATGGGGAAGTGGGGATGATTGGGGACGTATGTGTGTGGGTGCATGCATCACTGTTCCTTATGATCTTGCCCAGGATCCATCCTCTCTTTCTTCTTATCACCTTGCTTCTCCACCTTAACTCCTGATCGTGTCGTGCCACGCCCTCAGCATCCATGCCATTAGCACCAGTTGCAACATTCGAGGCATGGTAGCACCTCCCTGACACCCATCGTTCCCCCATCACACAGCACCACTCACTCCCCTGACACCCAAGCGCACCTGTTGAGCGCCATGGCAGGGCGCAGCAGGCTGTTGCCCTGCACGCCCACCGCTTTGAACCCCTCCAGCTGCACCTCGAATGACCACCCACCACTTGCTGCCTCCACTGCTTCTGTCTCCCCCACAGTCCCATTCATTACCACCTCTGAGGATGACTCTACGCATGCCACCTCTCCTGACGAGTCTCCAGATGCCACCTCCCCCGACGCCTCTCCAGATGCCACCTCCCCTGACGAGTCTTCAGATGCCACCTCCCCTGAGACCTCTGCCCTCAGCCTTAGCCTGATCTGAGCCAGCACCACGGACGACGACCCGAGGGCGGGGCCGAACGCAGAGGTGAAGGCCAGCCACATGGTGCTGCGCTGTGGCTGCACCACCACGGCCTGCATGCCCGCTGCAAACGCGTCTATGGCCGCCTCCCTCCGGTTGAACCGCCATGCCGTGGGGGTGGGCCCCGGTCGCTGCCTCACCGGCATCGGCATGAAAAACGGCGGCGTTTCGACGGCTGCGATGTGCGGCACGACGCGATCAACGGCCTCGGTTGACCCGAGCGAGCTGGTACCGGTGAGAGCAAAGGCGCCGACGATAGTGACATTGGGCACGAGAACGGTCTCGTTGGGCGCACCATTGAAATTGACAGCCATCCAGCCAAAGTACATGGTGCCGTTGTTGGCGGTATCATAGGAGCCATCGGCAGGGACCTTGTGCGGATACACGGTGTAGGAGGGGCTGGTGAGCGCAGGCGAGTAGGGGATGGCAAAGCGCAGGATGGAGGCGGTGCACGTGCGGAATAGCTGCTGCTTGCCCATGGCACTGCGTGCGGAAGGGGGGTTGGGAGGTTCAGAGAGGGGGAATTAGGTGGGAGAGAAAGGAGATACGAGGGGCAGGAGCAGATGAGTGCAGAACATGTGGGTTTTTTGAGTCTGTGTGCATAACATTCATAACATGTGCGCTAAAAGATGGTTACAGTTGGGATGTAGAGCAGTTGGAGAGCTGCACATGTGGGGCTGTAGGGTGGGCGCCAAAATCGTGGGGAACAGATATGAAGCGGTAACCAGGTGAGCCACTATGAGCTCCACTTCAAAGGACCATAGCTTGGACGAGGGTTGACCCAGGAAGTTCACATGCGAGAGGTTTGTCCTCTTGTGGGACACACAGTTTTCTTGTCCAATAGGAGTCTCATTAATCACATGCCATTTTTGTCTCGCTACTGTTCCTAAGAAGTTGCACCCAGGTTTTAAGTGGGGAGAACTTAGAGCTCCTGTGAGTGCAGCATGCACGCACAGCAATCACTCGGCCCACTGCCACTCTAGATGGGTCAACTCACCATGCCTACACTCCCCATCCAGTACCCTCCGCCCTGGGACCTTGCAGCGCAGCAGCACCCAGTACCTCCATGCACACGAACAGGGTGCGGGGGACTCACTAGATATTGGCGCCAAAGTACTTGGACTCCTCCAGGCCGAACTGGTTCACCGATACAAACACACCTGCCGCATGCAGGGGTCATGCATGGGGAGGGGAGAGCATGCAGGGGTCATGCATGGGGAGGGGAGAGCATGCAAGGAAAGCAGAGGTGCACGCATGGTTCAGTGAGGTGGTGCCAGTGCGATGGAACCTGCCCTTCACAACATCTCTGATCTGAGGTGGTACCAGTGCGTGGCTTGCTGTGTGGCTGTGCACATTCTGTGTGCCTTGCTTGCCCTGTGTTGCACCTCTCAGCCCTGCGCTACTGCCGCCACCAAAGCCCCAAGCAACATGCAAGAGCAATGGCTGGGCATGTGTGGTGTGGCGCCGTGCGTGCTCCACAGCTGAGCTCACCATGGGCATCCGTGCCAATCTGCGGGTAGTCCTCTGCACCGCACGCGGAGAGTACATGCAGGGGAAGCAAGAGAGGGGGCCACGAGGAGAGGGGAGGAGACAGGAAAGACGAGACGCGTGAAGCACTGAGACCTGGTGCTGTGGTAGCAGCAAATCTAGCGAGGCAGTGGTGACGGGGGCCATCACTACGAAAGGATGACAGTGCCATAAGAGAAAGGTAGGTGATATCTAAAAGACACACCTGGCCACACTCACTCACCAATCTCTTGGCAGCCCACCTGTCCTCTCTTGACAGCTCACACACCATTCCGAAAGCAACAACTGTGGGGGAGCCATGTGGCGATCTTACGGAGAGTTGTGAGCTTGGATGTGTTGTAGTAGAGCGGTGCTCCCCAATCGGGGTTGGAATTGTTGCCGTCGTTGCTGCCATGTGCAGCAATGCCCCATGTGCAGCAATGCCCCATGTGCAGCAATGCCCCATGTGCAGCAATGCCCCATGTGCAGCAATGCCCCATGTGCAGCAATGCCCCATGGGCACGGCGCGGTGCATGCATGTTTGCACGCCACACCCATGCAGCACACCCGCAGCACCCATGGCACTCACATGCCCATATTGCATGGCACACCAGTGGGGTATGGGGCACAAGCAGCATCCATCCAGCAGAAGAAGAGGGGGAACGGGAGAATGCGGAGTGCACGTGAATAGCCATGCAAGGAGCACACCAGCTGGCAGAGGCAAGGCCAGGAGGAGCATGAGTTAGGACAAGGATGGCGCCTAATGGGGGATTGAACACGGCCGCTGCGGTGGAGAACACGCATGTGCGGGGGCTGGGGTTGATGTAGCATTCACGTGCAGAGCAGCTTGGGGAGGTGGCGGCATCCCAGGAGGAGCAGGAGGATGCCACTCAGGAGTGCGATGCTGTGCATGGCTGTACATGATCTATAGAAAGGAGCAGTGCAAGGAGCGGTGAGAGGTGGAAAGGGCCTGACGTACGAGCCGGGGATGAAGAAGACGTTCCAAGGCTGGGTGGGGTCGCCGTCGGTGGACGCCGCCACTATCACCCCCGACCCCACTGTGCGGTTCCCTCGCTGCCTCGTCTGCCCAAACCTGTCATACCCGTTGCTCGCCCCTCCGGACTGCACAGGTGGGGAGGAGAAGAGGGAGCAGCAGTAGGGCGAGAGGTAGAAAGCAGGACGATTGGCGGGAGAGGGAGGAGCATTGGTTAGTCGTGGTGTCCGAGCGTTGCATGCTCGTGGCTGCTGCAGTCCCTCTTCTGCAACAAGCCACACATTTGCACACTCTCATATTACCCTTTGGCCCTCTGTGCAATGAATTAAAGGCAGAGCCCATGTGTCCTTGATGAGACATGGGGTGCGTGCACCGCACACATTCACGTCCACCAGGCCCAACTTCCCATTCCACATGACCACACAACAGCTGGACAGTCACACATGGCATGAGGCATGAGGAGCGTGAATATTACATGGCCCAAACAACAGCGACATGGCAGGCGGAGGGGACTCACGAGCCAGTAGGAGGAGAGAAAGAAGCGCCTGGAAGCAGGGTCGTAGGTGCAGGACATGTCCCCAATGTTGTCCCCCCGCACTGATGCGTTGTATGGCTCCCGGCGCTGCACCACACTCAGCAGCACGTTGACGAACTGCAGTTGTGGGGGACGAGGCGCGGCACGGCATGGGAGGGAGTGAATGGCAGGGTGTGGGTGAGGAGGAGGAGCAGTGGCAGCTTGAGTTGGTAGCAATGAGTGAGTGAGGCGCGGTCCTTCAAGGGATAGGATTTGTGGGCGTGCAGAGCAGAGGCGCACTCTAAGACACTGGCAGTGCACCCAAGAGCCAGCATATTCAAGAACAGCATAATATGAACAGCAACATGGAACTGCCACAAGCACAGCAAGCTTGCGTGAAAGGGGACTGCCTGTGGCGTGCCTCGTTGTGCGAAATGGTGCGAGTGAGCTGCCGCCCTCGTGTGTTGTACACCGCGAGCGCTGCCACGAGCGCACGGGCGGGCGGGAGCGGAGAGCACACGATGATGAGCCACGATGATGAGCCACGTACAGGAGTGACGGGGATGAGAGTGTGCGTGCGACCAGAAGCAAAAACGTTGGGCGAAAGACACAGAGTCAATAGGGTGGCAAGCGAGGGGGCACATCGTACATGTATGCGATGGCGCTTGCATGGAGAGGAGAGTGTCTCACCAACGTTGACGGTTTGCAGTATGTACCCGTTGCCCACACACAGGCCACCATCCGGTGGCGTCACACGCACCTGCCACACCCACCACAGGCATGCCATGCCATTCACACACAGCAGCAGCAGCAGCGCCACATGAGATCACGAGAGAAGCAACGAAGCTACAGCAGGTGATGCTAGCAAGGAGCAGCGGAAGGTGCCTCTCCCAGGTGCATGCACTCCACCGTGCCGTGTGGTAACCGCGGCCCTCCAAAGCAGGAATGGCAGGCATGGGAAAACGTGGTTCTCATCGCACCACGGAGTGGTTGTAGGTGGGCGCAGTGCCGCTGTTCACCTCGCTGTACTGGCTGATTCCAGGAAACCCCACCGCTGCCCGCCGCCTCACCACCGCCTTCACCTCTGTCTCCTGTGATGCCACCGCCCCCGCCCGCGCCAGCTGCTGTACCTGCGCGGGGGAAGGGGTGGGGGTGGTGGGGGCGTGGGGAGGGGGGAGCAGAGTTGGGATGTGGTACAGCAAAGCTTAGGGTGGTGTGACGGGTGTTGAGTGCCGGGGCAGGGCAGGCTGTGTACATGTGTGCATGTGTGCGCGTGCGAGCGTGTGTGCTTGTGTTTGAAATTTCTCCTCAACTCACGAACTGCTCTAGCAACGGATCAAATGCAGCAGCAGGCGCAGGCGCAGGCGCAGGGGCGGAAGAAGGAGCAGCTGCAGCATCCTCCCCTCCTGATTCCGCGCTCCCCCCACGCCCTTCAGCAGCGCGCATGACCCCCTGGCGCGCCCCCTGCGGGTAGCGGATGCGCCTGATGGCCTGCTCGTTGCGCTGCTCCACTGCCTCGATAAGGTCACTCTCCTCTGCAGCCGCTGACGTGCCAGAGTCGCTGCTGTTGGCCCCGCTGCTGCTACTGGGGGTCAAGTCCGTGCCTCCTGCGCCCGTGTCACTGCCTTGTGTGCCTTGGTCGCTTGCACCATCATTCGCACTGCTGCTGCCTTGCTCCCTGCCCGACTCGCTGCTGCCTCCCCTCTCACTCTCACCGGCACCACCACCACTATCGGCACCACCACCACTATCGGCACCACCACCATCACCTGCACTGCTACTGTCACCAGGAGCATCAGGTGCATCATCCATGGGGGGCAGCATGGCAGTGCCGGCGAACACCAGTCGCTCGGGCAGTGTGAAAACATCCACTCTCTCATCCAATCTGCGCAGCGGAGCAATCGTGTACCGCCGAGACGTGCTGCTCGCCGCCGCCTCCGCTTGCACGGCCGCCACGGCCGCCAGCAGCAGCAGCGCGACTCCCAAGCTCGCATCTCCGCGGAAGGTCGCGGGTCTTTTCAGCAGCGGCGAGCCGCAGTTGGCCCGCAGCGCACCAGGCAGGCGGTGTGGCGACGCACTGGCGCGACGCCGCAGCGCCGCAAGCGGGCAGGTAGCGTCGCGCGACGGCGGGCATCCCCGCATGGCGGTAGCAGCGCGCACGAGGTGAGGGCAGGCAGCCGCCTGTGGACTCGCCTCGCGCACTCACCTTCCCCCAATCCCTGGCGGGCGCGATCGCCGCCTGAAGATGCACGGCGTGGGGAAATGCGAAGGGGAGCAGCCAATGCAAGCGCTCTGGAAGTAGAGGTCGCGCTGCGAGCTCCAGAGCACCGGCAGACGGGATGGATTGCGCAGACATGGAGATATATAACGCCTGAGCGCCCATGGTGCTGCCTACTGGCGGGCTTGGGCAGACGGCGCTGCGGAGAGCGGCAGGGGTAGCAGCAGACTGGGAGTGCGATGGGGAGCGGGACCTTGTGGCTGTCGACCGACGCGACGAGAAGACGGGCGTCACGGGCCCGTCGAATGGGAGAATTGTGTCCGTTCTGCCCTGTCGTGTGCGCTGAACTGGGGTTGGTCAAGGGAAAGGGAAAGTTGGGTGTCATTCGACTATCACTGTGGAGTGGAGGGATCTCTTGCGATGCGACACATGGGACAGCACAAGAGACTTCACTAAGACTGGTCTCGACATCCGCCAACAACTCTAAAAGGTCAGGAAACGCCTCGCAATGCAATCCTATACAAATCACTAAATAATATAACGTTTTGATAGTTTGAACTCGGGAAATAAAATCGGCTATGAAGGAAAAATCTTGTATCATATTCAAAACAATCACATTTCGAGCTTCAATATGTATATTGCATGTTAGATTGCTAAGATTCTAGCATTTTCTATATCTAGTGCCGAGTACACGCAGTTTAACATTTTCACAGAATCTGTAAGTGTAGCTAAGTTAAGAACTATCGTCACCGTCACGACGTTCCCGAAGCCGCCTAGTTCCCTTGGCTATATCCATTCCCACACCTCACCATGTTCATGTTTTCCCACTCACTCTTGTTCTTGCGCACGTTTTCGCCTTCTCCAGCGCGGCCCTAGTGCTCAACCTAAGTTAGCTTTGCGCATCGTGTTTTCTTCAGAGCGTTGAAACTTTAATATTGTACACCCTTGTGTAACGGGCAGCAAAAATGGTAGGCGTGTTCACACTCCGTCTCCCACTACTCCGATGCTTTTCCCGTCGACCATGTTCGCGCAGATGCTACGATAATCCCCACCTCATTCCCCCACTTCCCTCTCCACTCCTCACTCAAACCCCACACCCCGCGCGCGCGAACCCCTGCTGCTTGCGGCGGGCGATGGGCAGTCGAAGGCGGCGCAGACGAAGAAGCGCGGGTTGTCGCTGGAGGAGAAGCGCGAGAAGATGCTCGAGATCTTCTACGAGACCAAGGACTTCTTCCTCGTGCGTCTTTGCCGCCCCCCACCCCTCGCCCCGCGCCCACTCGCTGCCCGCTTGCACCCTGAGGATGATTTTACGCATGCTCATATTTGTTTTTTTGTGCAACGCAATCTGCACGTCCCGAATGTAGCTTATTACTTTCCCCTTACCTTTCCGTTCCCGCACCCCCTCCACTTGTATCTCTCTGCCTCTCTCCTGCGTCTCTCCTTGCCTGTGGCGGCAGCTGAAGGAGTTGGAGCGCATGGGGTCGAAGCGGGGCGTGATAAGCCAGGCGGTGAAGGACGTGATACAGACGCTCGTGGACGACGACCTCGTGCTGCGCGACAAGATCGGCACCTCCGTCAGTCGTCCTCCCCCCCCCCCCAATCGCTTCTTTGCCACTTCCCTTTCCAACTCCAAGCCCCTCTTCTCGCCCTCCACCACTCTGCTGTGTCTCTGCACCCATGTGCATTCCTCTGCACCCCATCTGCTGGCTAGCACAGCACAGGTCTCCGCTGGTACCTTTCTGCAAGGCGGAGGGTGAGAGTTAGGTCTTTGTGCAGAGGGCTTGCCTCCCATAGCACGGATTGGGCTGTGCGTACTGCCTGCACTGACGGCGGTTGGTAGTGATTGACATCCCACTCGTCTTGCTGCTTTCCAATCTCGTGTCACTGCCTTGCATTGCATGCGTTCCCTTACTGTCCATCTGCGACTCTGTCTCTCCCCTCCATGCAGGTCTACTTCTGGAGTCTGCCCAGCAGTGCAGGCAACAAGGTGAGCCCTCCCCGTTTCTTGTTCATCGCACCATGCAGTCATCCATGCATGCCATGCCATGCTGCCATTCTCTTCGCACCATATGCCATGCCTGCTTGCTTGCTGCTGTGGAGCCAGCGCCTCCATCCCTGCAGCCCTGCACATCAGTGCATGTCCCGCTTCTCTACCCACCCTCCCTCTCCCACCAGCCCCTCCTTCCCCACGCCTCGTGCCTCTTCATCTCATTTCATTCCACCCCACCCCACCCCACCCCACCCCACCCCAACCCACCCCACCCCATCCCATCCCTACCTTGTCAAATCCCATTCAACCCCTAAACACCGCACGTCCCCATGGGCCACCCCATGCAGCTGCGGCAAGCGGAGGCGCAACTGACAGTGGAGGTGGGCGAGCTGCAGGCGAAGAAGGCACGCCTGGAGGCCAGGCTTCAAACCGCTCAGGCTGGCCGCCAGCAATCGGTCAGTGCTGCCATGCCATGCCACCCCTGCCACACGCTGCTGCCTTGCTGCCTGCCTTTCAACATACCGTACTGCTATCGCATACACGGCTTGACCCACATGGCTCTCCTTGCACTACTCCCTGCTCCGTCGCTTCTGCATGTCACGCTCCTGGCTCGCTGAATTCACGTGCGTCATCGGTATGCGTGTGTGTGTGTTACGTGCATGGCAGGAGGAGCGGAGCAAGGCGCTGGCAGACCTGGCTGTGCTGCAGGCGAAGAACCGCAAGCTCAAGGTGCGAGCATGGGACACACAGGGGAGTGCGACAAAGGCAGGGCTGATGTGAGGTGCATGATTACGTGAGTGAAAAAAGATGGGAGGGAATCACGTCACGTTGTGGTGCATGGCATACTTATGGTGGTAGTGGCAGCTGCCTGCCTTCCTTCTTCCTTGCTCGCCTTCTTCCCTCTCTCTGCCTCAGGCCTGAATTTTCTCTGCACGGTGCGTGCTCTCATGCTCGTCTCGCCTCCGGTATACATTGTGCTTGTCTGTGTGGGTTCTTGGCTGCGCCTCTTCACTCCTCGTGTGTGTGCAGGAGGAGTTGGCGGAGTTTGCAGAGAATGACCCAGAGCTGCTGGAGCACAAGAGTGCGTCCTCGCTCCTCCATTTCCCCTCTCTCTCTCTTTCCACAAATGTTCCCCTCTCCTTGCACCAGTCGTTCTCTGGTCTTCTTAACTTGTCTCTCCCCCCAACTTTTCTGCCATCCACTTCTCACCAAACCACCTTGCGTTCTGCCCCCGTTCGTGTCTCACATGCGTTCGTTTGTACAGTCAAAGTCACTCGGATAGCCAAGGATGCTACCAACCGATGGACAGGTGACCTGACGCCCCCGTGCACCTCTCTCACTCACCACCACCTCGCTCTGTCCCTCATGTACACACGGCGTCTCGCTCGTGCTGCTTGTGGTTTCCAGCCCACATTCCCACTATGGCACTCAGAGCCATGCACCCATCCATGTGTGTCACGGCCCTCTCGCCCTTGCCAGAGAACATCTTCGCCTTGCAGCAGTGGTGCAACGACCAATTCCCACAAGCGCCTGAGAAGCTCGCCCAGCTGTATGAAGAGGTGAGGGAGTGGCCTATAAGCCAGAATTTTAGCTTCAGGGGAACTGACGAGGAGAAAAGGGAGGAGAGTCGAGTGGGAGATGGAATCAAAGGCTTATTTTTGAAGTTGCTAAATACTTGCACTGGTTGTACTGGTGTGGTGTGCAGGTTGGACTCACCGACGACATAGATTATGTGGAATGAGCATCAGAGCTGGCCATCTTCACTGCATGGTGCACCCCTTGTACAGAGTATACCGTATATCTTAAGCGCCCAATTAGTGGTCTGCAGGGTCAAAAAGGAGTGTCAAGAGAAGATATATTTTTTAACTAAGGGAGGTTGTGTATACATAGGAAACCCTAGGATGTGATGTACCTATATTGTGCACCTTAGTGTAGCCTACAAAACCTAACAACATTCAGAGTAGTTTGACAACCCCAGGCCAAGTTGTCAAACTCTACCGTATATATGCACAAAATAGTGTTAAGTTTGTTAAACTGTAGTGAGGTGCTTGATGTAGGGTATTGGTTTCTCTCGGCATTTGTACTTGTACCTTCTCCCCACTAATCTACAGTATGTCAATTGCATATGTTATCTCTAGGCTGTAGTGGGGCATACTCTAAGGAGTACAACACTTAAGGGTTGCATCTAGGGCGTGTCATGCGGGGTGTAGTTTGGCAATTTACACAATTTTTACAAAATTCTGATTGTTCACAAAAGTGCAGCCCGCACGTACAAAAAATGCATCGTGTCCGCCTGACGCGAAACAACTTTCTGCACGCGGAAAAACAGTCCCGCCTGGTGGAAACCGAATCCAGCACAAGATTGAGGTTGGGGTCGCGAGCGGTAACACTGCCGCCCTACGAAATCCGTGTAAAATTCGGCACGCGCTCACGCCTGCGCCACACGAAAATCTGCGGGGTTTGTGGGGTTCGTTATTTTCGCATGGGTTGTTTTCGTGAATGTCAAAAATCGGGTAACACCTACTGCACACCCCGAAATGTACCTGTACGTGAACTGTTCTAGTGTGCATGGCACGTGCAGCTCACGAAGTTGGACACGTGAAAAAAAACGTATGCCAGAAAGGGGTTGGAGGGCTGTCAACATAGGTCAGGTACTGCAATTGTAACATAGGGTTATCGGGTAGCAGTACCTAAAAATCCATGCGCTTTCGAGAAGCATGACACGCCCTTAGTAATGGTACTCATGCTGGCTCCTTAGTCAATCATTCATACGTTCTATTTCTGACATGGTATTCAGAGCAGGTTCCTCCGTAGGACCGCTCCGTTAGGCCCACCAACCGTACGTACTGCCCCAGGAGCCGCTGCCGTCGCACGCTGCCCTGCTCGCCGCGCGTACTGCCCTGCCCAGTACGCCGTCACACTGCTGCCCTGCCCTGCCCAGCGGTATCGCGCTGCCCTGCCCCGCGCTGCCCCTCCGCACGCTGCCCTGCTGCCGCGCGTGCTGTGCTGCTGCCCGTACTGCCCTGCTGCTAGCGCCCCGCTGCCCTGTAGCCCGCGCGCCGCCCTGCCCTGCAGCCCGTGCGCCGCCCTGCCCTGCAACACGCGTGCTGCCTACGCGCGCCCTGCCCACACGCACGCCGCCTGCGTGCGCCCTGCCCGCACGCGCGGTGCCTATGCGCGCCCTGCCCTGCTGCCCACGCCCCGCTGCCCTGCCGTACTCGCGAAGCCCTGGCCTGCGGCCCACGCGCTACTCTGCCCTGCTGCCCGCACGCTGCCCTGCCCTGCAGCCCGCGCAACCCCCTGCCCTGCAGCCTGCACGCTGCCCTGCCCTGCAGCCCATGCGCTGCCCTGCCACTACAGCGCCTACCGCTACTGCTACAGCTGCAACTATAGCAGTCGCTTCTGACGCCCTTGTGTCACTGCTACTCACTGCCACTGCCTGTCATGGCCATTATCACAGTCGTAGCAGCGTCTTGCGGTGGACATCAGCAGCCGTGTCAGCTGAAGACTCTATCGCCGCAGCAGCTTCGCAAGTGGGTTGTTCGGCGAGGCCTCTCTAGACCGGGAGCTTGGGATTTCACGCGTGCTGACGGTACTAGACAGCAGCGACAGTCTTGTCGCCAGGAGACTCTCTCGCCACAGCAGCTTCGTGAGTGGGTTATTCAGCGAGGCCGTCCTGGTGGTGGTTGTTATGGTGCTGGAGGTACTGGACAGCAGCAGCAGCAGCAGCAGCATCAGCAGGAGACCCTCTAACCGCACCAGCTTCGCGAGTGGGTTTCTCAGCGACACGTCCCTCTTAGTGCAGAGGCTACTAGTCTAGGTGCATGTGAGCCTGGTAGAACAAATGCAATTTCTGTAGAGGCTTTGCACACCTTCACACTTGTCTCAGACGCAACTTGCTGCTTGTTCCGCGACTGCGCCACAGTCAGACTGCTCACTACACCTGTCCCGGTCTATTTAGCTGACCCCTCTGGGGACCGAGTTGTAGCACATGCCTCCACAATTCTCCTGTATCCGGCAGTCCTCTCAGGCTCCCTCACAGGTTTCCACCTCCCCTTGTTCTCTAAGAACTTGGTGAGCAACGCTAACCTCCAAGACCAGTTTGTCACTTTGACTACTCCTGGGGGTGAGCTTGTGGCGATCTGTACGGATTCACGCACTGGCGAGCACCTCGCCACGTTCACTCGGAGGCCTGGGTCTGGCCTGTACACATTGAACACTGAGTCTGCACAGGTAGCTGCGTTGGGTCAGGTAACTGCGTTGGGTCAGTTAGCTACGTCTTATTCGTGTCGACTACTCACGCACCAGACTCTCCTCTGGCACCACCATCTTGGTCACCCCTCCCTGCCGCGCCTGCGTGGCATGCACTCTCACCATTTGTCGTCTCGACTACGTTGCGAGTCTTGTTACCGAGTCTGAATCTGTCCGTCCTCCGTCCGTCGGGGGTGAGCTTGCCCTTAGTAGTGACGTCCTTGAGGACAGGTAGTTTGAGCTTTAGTATCTCGCGGTCGTTTTACCCCATTTCGCGTCCATGCTGCTTTGCCCCGAGGGAGACCAGGATGAACTAGACATCCCCACCCCGCGCTCTTACGCAGAGGCAATCACGTGAGAGTACTCTTTTCAGTGGCAGACGGCCATGGACGCAGAGATGGCTTCTTGGAAGTCCACAGGCACCTACTGTGAGGATCTAGGATCTAGTTCAGAAAAGAGAATGAGAATTGAGTCGAATTGAATTGAATTGAATGTCCACCTGGGTACAACACGAGGCTATATATAGGCTCGACACAAGGCCCCGTAACCAGGTGTTACGCGAAGGTTCCGCGGGTCGCGAAGCGTCCCGAACAGATCCTTACCGAATTCGGTAGAAGGCAATTCGGTGGCAACCGAAAAGCCAGAATTCGGTGCACGCAACCTAGCTCGGTGCTATAACTATAATAAAATATAGGAAAGCACCTAGCCTAGGAAATCAAGCAATTCATGCATGCATATAATTATCCTATATATAGCATGATAAAAGTAAAGGCAAGCAAGCATAGCTGGCATAAGCCGTCGTACTCTCACACCTACGTCGACGAGGTTCCCCCTCCTAGGGCGAATATAGTCAATGACATGTGAATTTACAGAGTGAACTGGCCGCCGGGTTCTCCTCTTGCCTTCAAGGCGCATTACGTTGCTCGAGGTTTCAGTCAGCGACAGGGGCTCGACTTCTTCCAGACCTTCCCCACCCCGAAGATGACCATTCTTTGGATGTTACTGCACGTTTCAGCACAGCATGACTACGAGCCGCACTCCCTCAGTTCTCCACAACTTTCTTGCAGGGCAGCCTTCACAAGAAGATCTGGCTGCACCGCCCAGCTGGCTTCACTGAGTCTCCCGCGGCAAGTCTACGGTCTCCGCCAGGCACCCCGCGAGTAGCACGACACACCGAGGACGACGCTTGCGGCTCTTGGGTTTGCTCCTTCGACTACTAACCCATCGCTGTTTCTGCGCACCGACCCACTCTGCCGCCGCCGTTTTGCATCCTCGTGTATGTCGACGACTTGGTCTTTGCTACTGCCGACACTGCGGCGCTGACCCTTATGAATGCGGAGCTGCAGAAGAGACACATATGCACTGACCTAGGTGAGCAGCATAGCTATCTTTGCTTGCAGGTCACTAGGGACAGAGCACGGCGCACCATCGCTTTGATTGAGTCACGCATAGCGCACCAGGCTCTTCAGCGCTTCGGCTTTCAGTTCTTCTCCCCATAGTGCACTCCTCTGCCTACAGGCCACTCGCTCTCAACTCCACCTTTGGACGAGTCCGTAGAGCCGAGTGGCCCGTATCCAGAGCTTGTGGGCGACCTCATGTACGTGATAACGTGCATACGACCTGATCTCGCATACCCTCTCAGCATACTTTATCGCTTCGTCGCGCCCGAGCGACACAAGAAGGAGCACTGGACAGCTGCGTAGAGGTTACTGCGCTACTTGTGTAGTATATCGGGCATGAGGCTCGTGCTTGGAGGACGGGGTCCAGTGGTACTCACGGGATACTCCGACGCTTCTTGGGCCGACGAGGCGACTCGGCAGTGGTGGCATGTTTACTCTTTCAGTATCGGCTTTGGTTCTGTCTCGTGGAGGTCCACTCGTTCGCCTTCTGTGCTTAGTTCCAGCTGTGAGGCTGAGATCTACGCTAAGGCCATGGCTGCACAGGAGTTACGCTGGCTGACCAACCTGCTTACTGACTTGGGTGACCGACCTCGTTCTCCTCCATTTCCATACGCTGACAACAAGGCCATGATTGCCTCGTGTTAGGAGCGGAGACTGGAGCACAGAACGAAGCACATTGCTCTTCATTACTTTCTTGCTCGGGAGCTGCAGTAGAGTGGTCAGCTGCGCCTTGCTTACGTGGCCTCTCGGGCCAACACTATTGATGTCTTCACTAAGGCACTTATGCCTGGTGATCATCAGCGTTTCTGCATTGCTCTAGGCCTTGTGCCTACTCTGCCTCACGTGCTGGTTGCTTGACTTTGTCTTGTACTGTAATATATATATACATATGTATATACACACATGCATGCTTGCTCTTGCTAGGATGTGATCACTGTAATGCTTGTGCTCTTATCACTCTGCATGTGAATTGGCCTTATGGCCGCTTGCTTATGCTCAGACTGCGTGATGACCTTGAGATCCACCCTGAGCTTTGCTTGCTTTATTCTCTTGCATGACTGGTCTTGTGACCGTTCGTTGTGTTTGCTATCCCTCATATTGTCTAGGGGGTGGTGTCGATTGCATTTGTTATCTCTAGGCTGTAGTGGGGCATTCTCTTAGGAGTACAACACTTTAGGGTTGCATCCTAGTACTTGTATTGATGCTTGCTCCTTAGTCAATCATTCCTTCGTTCTGTTTCTGACAAGGTATGCCATCATTCTCTCGCTAGTAAAGGTGCTAGGCCTCAAGAAACTTCTCTTCGGGCTTCTCAGCGGTCGTCCGTTCATAGGGTGCAAGAGCGGGAGTTTTGACGGGCAGTGGTCGCGGCGGAGGTTTTGTTGGCGGCATGCCGAAGGGGAGCACAGACTGTGTGAGATGCTGCTTCTTCGGGGTGATAGAAACGGATGATTTCGAGACGTCTAGAACACTCACAGTGGTAAGAGCGCTATCTGGCATTGAACACCTAGGATCATTGCGAATAGGACGAAGCCATTTCCCACTAAAAGCCTACGCCTCTGGATCTGGAAGCGGTGGAGGGTACGGATATAGCCCATGCAAGAAATCTAAGCCTGTGCAAGGGGGGGAGGAGGGAGGGGGGGAGGGGGGGGGGGGGGGGGCTTTGCTAGCGTCACCTCCCCCAACGTCTGCTGAAGGTGACATAGCTGAGTGAGAGTCGAATGGTTTGGACGGGGGGTGGCAAGAATGAACATAGAAGAGTTGGATAGGTGACACGCTAAACACGATTGTGTATGAGCTGTCTCACCTGAGCCTTTGGTGCCTAATGTGCACAATAAGGATACATTGTGACCAATCACGATCGAGACGTGGTGCACCTGTGGTCTAGTGGGCGTCGACTATCTGCACAAACCCGAGCTTACGACCTTACATTCTTTGCTGGCAGGCGAGGACAAGAAGACCAACTGTTAGCACGCTGTGTCAAGTTGTAAACTGAAATCTCAACCAATAGCCCACAAGAATGCTACCAACACAGATGCATCATCCACGAAATTTTTTGAGGTCATGCTTCGGGTAGTCAAGGGGAGGGGGTTGAGGGAAAGGGGAGGAGGGGGTGGGGGGGGGGGGGGAATGGGGTGGCTTGTTATAAGAGTAAGAAAAGTGCGACTAGTAAAAAGCACCATGATAATTGGCCTATCAGTGTTATTTACACAAGTTAATGCCTTATTGCCCCTTTTCTGTCGATGAGCCACGTAACTTGTCTTGCAAAAGGCCGTCTATCTTGCAGAATACGGTGAAATAACATGTGTTTTTTTCCCTTGTTTTTGTTCTGAATCTGGTAAGGTGAGTGTCTAGGATAGTCTCAAGGGCAGTAAAGCTTATTATGCCAGCCATTACAGAAGAATGCCAGAATCCGATAAGCCCCTAGGGGTATCTATAGGGGGATGATTATGGTACCTATGTGAATCTGGATTATCTTACTTGTGTTGGGAACAAATAAGTTAAGCGCCTCTGTCGTGTCAGTACTCAAGACACAAAACGAAGCAGCTCAAGTCGAAGCAGCGCGAGTCAACCAACGAGGTTAACGTAACCGTCGGAGGTTACGGGAAAGTCAAAGGGCAGCGACCTTTGACCTGACGCAGCGCGACAGCAAGGACAAACAACTGACTCGACATTGAGCAGTTGCCCGAGTCGCACTGTATCGAACCGCAACAGTAAAATTAGTTATAATGTCTCTTCATATTCTCTGTACTCATCTATTTATATTCTTGTATCTCTTTGCTTTTATCAACTTACTTTGCCCTCACATACTAGCGCAAGGTGGTTCAAGAGCTTTATTCAACGCTTCCGCTATTACAACATCTACTCAGACTTTAACTCTACAAAGATCCTAGGGCGTTTCAGCCCAACATGGTATGAGAGCGGTTAGAGTTAAAATGCATTATTCAACACTCAGTACATCAAAGAAGACATGTCTGCTAGAAAGGAGAGGAGCTCCTCCAACGGCTCTCCCGGTACTACCCCTACTCCACCACCTGCCTCTGGCCTACTGACAGAGGAGGGGACAACGACGAGACCAACAGCTGGGTCTACGGAAACACCCGCAAACCAAGGCGCGGGCTTCGATCCAAGCATGATGGAGAAATTTTTCTCCTTCATGTCCTTCTACGAGCAGCACCAGCAAGGAGCACCTGCGCAATCAAACAACAGCAACAACAACAACAACGTGACGCCTATGAGTCTCGATGGCTCATCCTACGCGCGCGGGAATCAACATCAACAACCCACCTTTGCTCCGTACGAGCCCCAGCGTGGCTTCGTCAGCTTTATGCCGCAACCACAACCTGCACCGGGATAAGAGAGAGCACTGGACGCATTACAAGTTCAGTCGCAATTCGCGCACGTTTTAAAGCTGCAAACGACAAAGCCCTTTGACGGAAAAGACTTCTTCACCTGGTCTTTCGAATTCGAGCTGATGATGGAAGGAGCGCAAATCCTTGGCTTCTTCGACGGGTCCCTACCATATCCAACAAACGGCACACAGTATGAGAAGCAGCAGTATACTTATCAATCAATGATGGCATACACTATACTACTGAGGAACATTACCTCGACCCAACAGCAGAACATCAGGCCTTACCGAGGCTACGGCAACTCCGCGGAGCTCGCGTACAACCACCTGAAGAACCTGTATCAAGCAACAGACAGTGTAAACCAAAGCCGGTTAATGGCGCAGCTGACAACAATCGAAATGAAGCCAGGCGAGAAAGGCATGGAGTATATCAGTCGCTGCCGCGAGCTGCGCGACAGGCTCCTTCGATGTGGAGGTTCAATTTCAGAAGACGCCTTCGTCACGGTCGTCATCGGCGGTCTCGGCCCTCACTGGCGCTCCACTCGCGCCATATTACGAGCACACGGAAGAATCTCCGAAGCGGCACTCTGCGCTGAAATCCACGCCGAGCAGCAGGATATGGACCTGCAAGAAGAACGACATAAGAAAAAGGCATCAGTACCAGAATTCGCCTTTCACACCCAGCGACGCTACAACAATAGCAACACTCGACAGCAACAACAACCGAAGCCAGTACCTCCTTTTTGCCATATCTGCAAGACTTCAGGACATCCTCGCACTCACTGCCCGTATCGTCATCAATCGACAGCACCACAGCGACAACTCCAACCTTCGAGCGGCCAAGTCACCTCGACGCAAGCAGCCCCAACAACTTCAGTCCAAGCTTCAACGACTCCAACAGGACAACCTGCGCAAAAACCAAGGAATATCGTCAACTGCATGGTAAAGATAACCGACTCCTGCACAACCGAGTCACCACCGTACTACTCACCCGAAGAACAACTTGACAACAGCACGCCTCGCCGCGAGTCTCTTCAACCGAATCCGACGTACGCCGCCATTGCTCAAAGTGAACCATCCGGGAAAGATACTTGGTTCTTGGACAGTTGCTGCGGACAATACATGTGCTCTTCGGGACGCTTCGTCCATCGCGAACATCGACTTCAACGAGAGGTCGTCATCACTGTTGCCAACAATCAGAATCTGCGCACACGATGACAAGGAGTGGTACAGCTTCAGTCCAGGGAGACTAATGTTATACTACACATGTCAAAGGTACTAATAGCAGAAGGACTCGGCTACAACTTACTGAGCGTCAGCCAGTTGATGGCGAAGGGCATCCACCTGGAAGCCGACAGCACCACCCAGGAATTTAAATTATATCACGGGAAAGGCGGCCTTTACATCGGGAAGGCAGTTCTGAAGAACAACGTCTTCGTCATGGATTTCGTCCCGGACCTGGGCACCGCAGACAGCGACGCTATTGTTAACTTCACGGACTGGACGCACCCTCCAGAACTTGATCCAGACTTCAGCCCGGAAGGCTTCTGGTACTCCCATACTATCCCTGAAGCAGAACGAACACGCGCATTAGCAACAATACAACACTCGACAGCAGCAGAGACAACATCGACAGCAGCAGAGACATCGTCGACACCAGCAGAGACATCATCGGCAGCAGCAGAAACAACAACGACAGCAGCAGAGACATCATCGGCAGCAGCAGTGACAACATCGGCAGCAGCAGCAGGAACAACGACACCAGCCCTCGTCGACGAAGAACCACCAACACCCGCACAGCAGTTGAAACCAACTCCACGAGAAGCCCACAGAAGCGCAAACTTCGTCGCCAGCTTCTACTCCAACTCCGACACGTATCGACGATCACCCGGACATCGCGCCTCCGAAGAAACCTGGCACGCACGATTGGGACATCCAAGCAACACAGTCTTAAACAACACGATAAGAGCAGGAGTTCTCGACAAAGACTCCCTACTACTACCCGACAGCAGAGAACTTCAAAAGGCACGAAGGACTTGTCTTACCTGCCCCGAAGCTGACTTACCACATCGACCGTTCGCTCCTCATCACAACCCGAGCGCACCGGCGTACGCACCACTCGAGAAGGTGTACAGCGACATCCTCTACAATCGCGAACCAGGACAAGTCACCTACAACTATACGATTACCTTCATCGACGCCGCCACTCGATATGTCTGGCATCTAAACCTACCAAGCCGCGACATGGCACTCGCAGCGTTCGCCGCCTGGCTACCAGTACCAGAACGAGAGTCGGGAGCACAGCTGAAAAGCTTCCAGTCAGACGGAGGAGGAGAATACACCTCTCAGCGCTTCAAGCAGTACCTGGCGGAAAGAGGAATCAAGCAACTCCTCTCCCTTCCATACGCCCATCAGCAGCAAGGTGTCGCAGAACGAATGAACAGGACTCTGCAGAACAGCATGCGCAAACTGTTACATGGCATGCGGCTACCCAACCACCAGTGGCCTGCACCAATGGACCACGCTGTCATGCTGCACAACTTGATGTCGTCGTCCTCACTCCCGAACAACGCATCACCGCATCTGCTGTGGACAGGGAAGCAGGGCAGCACAAAAATGTTACGAGTTTTTGGGTGCATGGTCTCGGAATCCCAACCACTAGACCATTGGGATAAAAGGGCTTGTTTCAGTAGCGGGTCAGTGCGCCCATAACCCCCCAGGCAAACGTGCCTGTAACCCTTCCCTAGGATCGATCGGGGATCACCAGTGGACCTCTGACACATGGTACAGTACCGACCCCCTGAGGCACGAGCGGGAAGATTTTCACAACGCGCACAGTGGGGACTACACCTCGGCATCGAAAAGAGTTACAACGCGTGGAAAATCTTTGACGTCCACTCAAAAGAAACAGTAGCAGCACGTGATGTGATCTTCTACGAACGCCTCACCCTTCAGACGTACCTCGCCAACTTGCACGAGAATCAGGACCCCACAGGTGGCTTTCGTGGTGACCGAGCATTCGCCTCAGCAGCAGACGAAGCAGACTGGGACGAGCAGAACGTCGACAACGCATCTGAAGAAGCCGGACCTCTCCCGTTCTGCTCCGTCAACGTCCCCATGGACGAAGAAAATCATCGCGAAAGTGCCAACGCCGAAGTCTTCTTTCACTTCCCCGACAATGGTTACGTAACACCTGCAACAGCCAACACCAACGAAGCAGAAAGAGTAGGACCGAATTTCATACCCGACGCAGAAGCGGGAGATGAAGCAGCTTATCCCGAGGACACAACACTCCCCCGCTACTCACAGACGGGACTGCAGATTCTCGGCCTCGTCACCGCAGTCCATGGCTCCTCTCTTCCTAAAGAGCCTGCGACAGTTCAACAGGCTCTGGGGGGGGAACACAAGGAGAAATGGCGTGAAGCCATGGACAGAGAGTTAAAAGCATTGGAGGAACGCAACACCTGGAAAGTCGTTCCAGCAAGCATAGCAAGAAACAAGACCATTCTTACGGGGAAGTGGGTCTTCCGCATCAAAACGAAAGCAGATGGCACAATCGAGAAGTTCAAGGCACGATGGGTCGTGCGAGGATTTGATCAGGAACAAGGCCGGGACTTCACCGAGACATTCGCCCCGGTTAGCCGACACACCTCTCTCCGAATCCTCCTTGCGATCGCCGCCATGAAGAAGAAGAAACTGCGACAAATCGATGTCGCTAATGCTTTCCTCTACGCACCCGTCGACGCCGAAATCTTCGTCGAGCTCCCTCACGGTACTCACGGGGAACCCAATCAGGTCTGTCAACTACTAAAATCGCTTTACGGTATCAAACAGGCCCCACGACTATGGCAACAGCACCTACACACCCGCCTCATCCGCATCGGATTCCGTCAACTACCTCACGATCAAGGCATGTATCGACTCACCAAAGGCGCCAACTACATCCTGCTCATTGTCTACGTCGACGATCTACTCTACATCGGCTCTACCGACGACATCGCTACCTGGTTCGAAGGGGAGCTAAAAAAGGACCTTACACTCACGGTCTCCACTACCGTCACTCAGTATCTCGGGCTCAACATTCGCGAAGAAGAAAATGCGATCTATCTCAGCACCGAGAAGTACGCCGACACCATCGCCAAACGGTTCGCACTCACACCTGCTACTATCTACACGCCATACCGCTACACGGCAGGAAACGGCAAAGGAAACTCCGTCCTACTTAAGACCGCCGGAATACGCGACTACCAGCGAAAACTGGGCTGTCTGCTCTTCGCAGCCGTCACCTGCCGCCCAGACCTGTCCTACTCCGCTAGCCAACTCGCTACCTATCTCAAGAGGCCCGAAGCAGAACACCTAGCAGAACTCGACCGTGCTCTTCACTACTTCGTGAGCACCGCAACGATCGGCCTGACGTACTACAATGACACAACTACGCCGACGAAACTAATCGGCTATGTCGATGCCGATCACGCCGGCGACTCAGATAACATGCGCTCTTGCACTGGCTACATCTATCGCCTGGAACCTATCGGACCTATTTCCTGGCAATCGAGCAAGCAGGAACTAATTGCGCTCTCCGCAGCTGAAGCAGAATATATCGCCCTTTGCTCAGCCACCAAGGAAGGACTCTACCTTCGCGAGCTGCTGGAAGAAGCAAAGTTAGCCGAGTTACCCAACTTCACCTTGTTCTGCGACAACCAATCCGCAATTCGCATCGCCAACAAGAGCGGATTCGCGAACAGAACGAAGCATATCGCCCTGCGATACTTCTTCGTGAAAGACGAAATCGAGAAAGGGAAACTCGATCTATCCTACTGTCCCACGTCCGAGATGGCAGCTGACTACTTGACCAAGAAACTTGGAAAACAGAAGTTCGAGTACTGCATGCTGCTGAGTGGACAAAGCCACGTCACCATCAGCGACACTCCAGAAGTGAAGGGGAGTGTTGGGAACAAATAAGTTAAGCGCCTCTGTCGTGTCAGTACTCAAGACACAAAACGAAGCAGCTCAAGTCGAAGCAGCGCGAGTCAACCAACGAGGTTAACGTAACCGTCGGAGGTTACGGGAAAGTCAAAGGGCAGCGACCTTTGACCTGACGCAGCGCGACAGCAAGGACAAACAACTGACTCGACATTGAGCAGTTGCCCGAGTCGCACTGTATCGAACCGCAACAGTAAAATTAGCTATAATGTCTCTTCATATTCTCTGTACTCATCTATTTATATTCTTGTATCTCTTTGCTTTTATTAACTCAATTTTGCCCTCACATACTAGCGCAAGGTGGTTCAAGAGCTTTATTCAACGCTTCCGCTATTACAACATCTACTCAGACTTTAACTCTACAAAGATCCTAGGGCGTTTCAGCCCAACAACTTGTCTGTGTGTGAATATGTAAGGAGATCTATACACTACGAATGCAGGTGTCGACAAGATTGTCTGGACAAGGGTAATTGCATGCAACAACCATGTGCTCACACGCATAGCCGCTCTGCCTCAACGTTCCTTGTCATTCATTCCGCCTACTGTGATGTTGTTCGTGAAAACACTCATCCCGCCACTCATCAGATGTTCTATCACTCCTAGCTTGTCCAATCCAAGCGAGATGCAACTTACCCTCCCGTGACGTGGCATGACCATACAAGAGATCCAGAATCATGAAGCCACGTGTGCGATAAGGAAACTAGATGCGAAACGTACCAATCTAGGGTTTCCTTCCCCTCCCAGCCCTATGTTGCTACTGAATGCGATGGTGTCTGGCTGGAGTGAACTCTTCTTCCTCACTCCCATGGCTGTACGCTGGCACGAACAACAAATTTTCTCTACCCACAAACAACCTTCAAACACGCCACTCCGTCTGTAGTCTGAACTGAAGCCTTGTCGATGCCTCAAGTGCACATCGAATTGTCAACCTGAATGTGCTCCATATTTTCCACACAACCTGAAGTCCTTAAAAAATATGACACAGCTATTGACCCGAGTTACAAATGTTCCGCTCCTGTGGACGATCGACTAGTGGACGCGGAGCAGCGCGAGGAGGATAGAGGTTGCGAAGCAGGGGGAATGAGAGGAGGAGAGGGAAGGGGAGGAGACGACGGGGGAATAGGAGTGGAACGGGGAGGCGAAAGGGAAGGAGGAGGAAGGGTTGGAGGTGGAAACGTGGGGGGTTTACAAAAAATGTTTGGTGACGGTAACGAGGAAGCAGAGGGGGCGAGCGAAAGACTTCAGATTGATGGTGGTGGTGGCGGGAGCGGGGATATTAGGGGTGGCGTGGATGGCCGGGGTGGTAACGCACAAGTTGGCGAAGGAGCAGGCATTGAAGGGAGTGGTGCGGAGGGGAAGTGGAGGCACCCATTCCTGGGCTCCAAGAACAGACCCACGAGCTTCTCGCTGCCGGCGCAGGGCGCGCGGGCGCCTATGGACGTGCGCGTGAAGTACGAGATCGCGGTGCTGCGGTGTCTGCGGCCGCACGTGAGCGCCAGTGTGATCTCCGCCGTGGTTCTCGCCAAGCACGGCGTGGACGTGTCCCCGCGCAAGGTGCAAAAGATCGCGCGCGAGCAGCGCAAGTGGATCAAGGCGGGCGGCACCCCCGCGGGCAGCATGGAGCTGGTACGACTGGAGGACGAGGTGGCGATGTGGGTGCTGCGGGAGGAGCAAGAGAAGAAGCGGCAGGCGACGGTGGAGCGCATTCTCGCGCGCGCGCATGCCCTCGCGCCCAAGTACCTGGCGGGGGTGAAGGCCCCTGTGACGCAGAAATGGGTGTCGGCGTTCATGCGGCGCTATGGGCTGCTGCTGCTGCCGCTCACTGAGCGGGCTCCGGGTGGGACGGAAGGGGCAGGGGAGGAGAGTGAGAGCGAGAGTGAGGAGTGTGGGGATGAGGATGGGAGGCAGGGCGGAGTGGGGAAGGGAGGTAGCAAGGGCGCGGGAGCTGTGGGTCGGGGAGGGGATATGAGTGCAACGCAGGGGGTGGTGGTGAAAGTAGAGGCGGACGAGGATGGGCAAGTTGGGGGTGTGCGGGATGCTGGTGGTGATGGCTGTGGCGAAATGAACGTGGTTTGTGCTGGGGTTGATAAACGGCCTTCGCAGCAGGGCAGGGAAGGTGAGAGAACTTTGCAGGGTGGTGGTGGCAATGGTGGTGGAAGTAGTGGTGGTGGTGGTGGTGGTGGTGGTGGTTACGGCGCTAGTGGTGTGCGGGATGCAAGGAAGGGGCAGAAGGGAAGTGGTTGGAACAGGCTGGCTGTCTACAAGGCTCAAGCAAATACTTGGGACATAAATTGGGCGAGAAAGACATGGGTGACTGGGTGGGAGGACGGCGAGTGCGAGGGCAGTGAGGAGAGCGAGAGTGGCAGCTCAAGCAGCGAGGAAGATGAGAGTGAGGAGGGCAGTGAGGAGGAGAGGGCGCAGGAGAGCGACGAAGGAGCGAAGTTATATAAAGGAAGGAAGGCGGGAGTGAGGGGGGGAGAGGAGAGGCTAGTGGAGGTGGAAATAGGGGACCGGCACTTTGACGCGGTGCTGGGTGCTGCAGAGCGCGCAGCGCGGGAGACGGTGAGGGAGTTCCGGCGAGATGTGGTGGAGGAAGCGGTGGTGGACTCGGAGGTGCTTGTGAAGGGACCCGTGGGGCGCGGCAGCATGGTGTGGGCAACGCACCTCGACGTCATGAGCACCCGCATGGGCCCGCGCAGACGCGCTTCCACGGGGTGTGGCATGGGCGCAGGGGAGGAGGCACGTGGGGAGAGGCGCGAGAGTGTGGGCGGTGTGCGAGGTGTGGAGGGTGGGGGGGGACAGAGGGTAGAGGATGGGGGAAAGGAGATGGTAGAGGGTGGGGGGGAGGAGAGGGGAAAGGGTGGGGAGGAGAAGAGGGGAGAGGGTGGGGAGGAGGAGAGGGTAGAGGGTGGGGAGGAGAAGAGGGTAGAGGGTGAGGGGGAGGAGAGGGCAGAGGGAGGGGGAGAGAAGAGGGCAGAGGGAGAGGGGGAGAAGAGGGCAGAGGGAGGAGGAGAGAAGAGGGGAGAGGGTGGGGAGGAGAATAGGGCAGAGGGCGGATTGATGACGTTGTGGGGCCAGCGGTATTCCCGTCGCGTGGCATGCATGGGCACCAACTACCGCAGCATGCTGCCCACTCACCCACTCTTCATTCGCGCCTCTGCCTGCTCCTCACAGCTTCCGCCTGCGCAAGCCAAGCACACAGCAGGGGAAAAGGAGGGCGCAAGAGGGCACAAGGACGAAGCAGAGGGGCTCATCTGCGTGTGGCGCCCCCCACGGCACAAGCGCAGCAAGGGGGCAGGTGAGGGGCCTGTGGTACTGGAAGGGATCACGCTCAGCCGCGTGCGTGCGCTGTGCCTCGTCATGCAGGGTCGCCCAGGTGTGCGGCTGAAGTCGATCCTGAAAGCAGTGAAGCAGGCGTGGAACGTGCAGCTGAGCCCGGGCGTGCTGTTTGCCATCCTCAGTGAGCGCCGCCGCTGGCTGCAGCTGCCGCCAGGGCTGAGAGTGGAGATGCTGAAGAGG